>JAXCHO010000034.1:52705000-53916250 GCA_036630365.1 Acanthiza pusilla
TCAAGTGACAAGAACAAAGCACAGGGAAGTGCTGCTTGTCCTTGCTCTCCCACCCAGTCCCTCATAAAGAAAACTAATAATGCCCATTTTAGGTAGCTGCTTCTACAACTCTACTCTTTTTTTTTTTTTCCAGTAAAGCAGTGTAAGATGCCAGCTATATCTTTTATACCTCCAGACATATTTTGCAGAAGAGCTCTTTGCTGCTATTTTGAATGTGGGTTTTCCCCCTCCTCCCTCTTTTCTTGATGTTGCCTCTCTAGATCCTGACTGAAAGGAGAGTAGGGAGAGCTCTGCATGCATGGCTGAGGACGACAGGCAGGGCAAGGGTGAGCAGCAGCAATCCCTTCTATTGCTTGTGTCATTTTCTCACTTCCTTACTAATACCCTGATAATTAGAAGGGTTCTTATTAAGCTTATCGTGGTTCCTTGGTTTAAATGCTAACTATTTGTAATATCCAGAGGTATCCTGCTGACTGCTGTTCTGAATAAGAGCATTTCTGCTTACATCCTCAAAGCTTTTCAGCTGCAGAGCCCTTTGGGCAGCCATCTCCCAGCTCCCAGTATTCCTCTGACAGGGGGTGGATTCTGGGAATGTACAGAATGCCTCTGTAGGGCTACAGCATGAGTGCTGCATCCTATCTCCTTTAGTGCTGTCCCTACTGGCCTCAAGCCAAGTTTAGCCCTTGCTGAACATAAGAAAAGTCCAAGTGTTTTTTGGCAGAAATACAAACCACTTGGAGCACTTTGGCATATGGATGTGAAGTGTTTTACAAGCATCCTTAGAAGCCCAGCACAGCTCTTTGTATCATAAATTTCTGTAGTGTGGACAAGCCTTGAGAAAATACCTAGGAGAGGAATGGGAGGCAACTGACAGCATAATTACTGGTTTGGGGAAAAAGGAGGCCAGAAAGGGAGGAGAGAAGATATACTTGTTGATTGGCCAAAATTTTAATAGTGCAGTTTGACCAAGAATTGTAAATCAGAGAGGAACTGAACACATTTCCATTTTGTGGCTTATTTTTTCCTTACTGATAACAAAACCTAAAACTTGCCAAAATCAGAATAATTTAGTTTTATGAAGTAGAATATTTAAATTTACTAGTATCCAAGATTTCCCAAATTTCATTTTGGATTTACACTTATTTCCATACCACACACTCCTCTAATCTCCCTTTAATTTGCATGGGGACAATAAGAGTTGCCTGCAGAGACTATATTGTATTTCTGTCTGTACAAAGTCTCTGCATCATTGCATTCTTCAGCATGCTAATGTTGATACTAGTATTTTCTGCATGAATTTCCACATTTTTATTTCTCACCTGATGCCTTGGATGCACCCACAATTTAATTCCATCAGAAGTGATGACAAATGTTCTTTGGTGAAACTGAAAGATGGTATCAGAATACACTTTGTGTGCAGTGCTCTCGTAAGTGTATCAATAATCTATTTCTCTTGGCCTGATGAAAAATAAGAAAAGTTCCTGCATTAGAAAAATATAAAAAGAAAGTGACTCCACTGACTTAAATTCTTGTCTCAGTATCTGGAGAGAGAAAAAAATGAAGTAATATAATTTTTTTTCTTGTCCATCTGTATCACTCAAAGATTCACTGGTTAAGTTTCAATAGCTATGAAGCAAGACACATTTGTGAAGCTGCTTGAAGATTAGTGGGCACTCAAGACAATAAAGCAGTGATAGAATGACCCCAGTTAACAGGTTTTATCTTGGCAAGGAACTTATTCCCATCCGCCTTAATGAGTTTAAAAGTAAAATAAACAGAAGCTGCCAAGGTCTCAGGAGATGTGGGCATCACTTCTGAGTGTTGGTAGAGCAACTGCACAGATCTGAGGAGGCTCAGGAAAAAAAAATAGAGGTCTCTGCTTAGCTTTGGTTCCTCTATTGCATTCAGACCACACCAAGCACATCCCACCACTAATTGACACGACACAGAATATCAAGGCAAACGAAAGCAAATGGTTAAACAGATTTATACTGACTGCTTGTCATATAGAACATGCACTCAAACATGGGGCAGCAAGTAAACAGAGGTGTTCTGCCTCCAGCAAAATAGTAGGGTCTATATATGCTCTCCCTACATGCTGTTCTTTGACCACATGGGGGATACAGGTTTTGTGGTGAGTGAACTAAATGATGTTCCCTACTTATTCTTGATATTTCTTTGTTGAGAGTACAGACCAATCCCTGTGCTGAAAGCCACAGCTATTTGCTGCTTTCATATGTCTTGCAAAGCAAATCTCCTTGTTTCCTATAATAAGCCGTGTACTTTCAGTTAGAAAATGATCCCATGATAGTACTGTTTTATGAGAGGAAACTGGGAGCAGAAAGAAACTGGTTGAAACTATGGGAGGGGAGAGAAACTGGATGAGAAACAAGTATTCAGGAAGACTGAGAATTACATGTGTTTTTCTGGCACGGAAGCACTAGGGAAGTCTTTGCAGAAGGTATGGATGTGTTTTCTCTGAACAAAGGAGACATGCTCCTTCAGTTCTGCATCTAGCTATGCATCTAGTTCTACCAGTGAATCCTCAGAAAAAGAGAAGAAAAAACATTGGACTTCAGAAACTTAGAACAACTTCCTAGAGTCTGGAAAGAAATGTGAGTGAATGACCCCAGCATGGGGAGAAGCAGCACGAGGCGGGCTGTGAAATGAGGTGCACTGGCTGAGACTCCTGTCCTCTGCTCCGCCCTCTGATGGCTGCTCCTGAGTTCCAAGTTACTCTGGGGGCTGCTTCGTCACAGACCATCTGCCAGCTGCTCCTGGGAGCACTGCTTACCCTCTGCAGCCATAAAGAGATGGGATATCTCACTCATTTCAACAATCTCTACCGGCATGGCATGTTCAGACGGCAGCTGGGAAAGGAAGACTTGCGGGAACGTTTTGTCCACTGGATCTGAAGGATTGTCAATCTTCAAGGGAGCAGTGGGAGCCTTTGAGGAAGGAGATGGAGTCACTGCTAGTATTAGAAGATGATTATGCGTAGACTTAATTGTAACCTGTGTTTAAAAATACAGTGCCAGAAACTTTAGCAAGGTGCAAGAAAATTTTTAAGGCAGTAACTAAAGACAAAGCTTTCGGTTGGTCCCTTCAGTTCTTCCTAAACTCTGTATGTGTGGGAGGAATTATCACAATACACAGACTTAGGAACACTGAGATGCAGGATACAGGCCACTGTTGATAATGAAAAAAAATAGTGGTATTGATTGCTTCACCTTCAACAAGTAGGACAGGGAACAATAAGGCAAATGGGGACATCCCTCCACATGGTGAACAGCCAAATATCAAACATCAGTAAAGATTAAAAATAATTGTCATATATGCTTAGTATTTGTGCTTTGATATAGACTGAGAAGAAGGCAATTTAATCAATTTGTTATACTCTGTGTGATATGCATGTCTCAGAAGTTTGTTGTTTTGAAGCTGGTTTTGAAAAAAAAAAAGAAAAAAGTCAAAGAGATTTCATTTACAGATAATATGCTAAAAGTCGGTATCATGGAGGCCTAGAAAAATATATTCGTAAGTAGAGGATAATAGAATTTAAAGTTATAAGTCTAGAGGATAACATAGTAATGAAGGTTGGCCAGACAGGTAGGCAGAATTCCTTTCAGTATATGGCATCAACATGTGCCATTTCTGCCTCCTGAAAAATGTTGTCTGTACACTCTAAATTTTTCTTGTGAGGATATCTGGACTTATATTAGTTTGTCTTTTTTGATATGTCTGCAAACTGTCCTTCCTTGCTCATGCTCTATTTTTTAATTGTATTTTGTTTTTTGGGGGTTTGGGGGTTTTTTTAATGATTACTAGTGTATAGCAGGTCAAGCCTTGCATAAAATCTCTGTTAAAGTAATATATTGGACTATGGAATCTGCCACACAAAAATAAGATAAAGACAGTAGTTTGCTGTTATAAAAATGTGGCCAGCAACAATTCACAGCCACAGCAAAAGAAAAACTGATGCTGAAAATTGGCACATTGAGACATTCTCACTGTTCATGTCCAATTATCTCCTTGGTAACAAGTTCTTTCATTCATTACATATTGTGTTGTCAGAATAAACCATGTAATAGTGCTGTATCTGGGTCTGTACTGCTCCCGCAAATACAGAATGTGGAAGTCTAAGTATGCAACCTGCTAACCATTTTCTTATGCTTGCTGGAAAATTAAAATATCCACATGAATCCAGATCTGTCAGACTACAGTACTCTTCATTTTTCATGTGTATCTTTCTTTTAAGATATAAGCCCTCAGAAGTTAATGGGTTCTGAGTCGTTTACTGTCTGGTGAAAGAAAAACTCTGCCTGGCCATGATTTAAAACACTCCTCTCACCAGTAGATTGTGATTTTTCCATACTAATAACCTTATTCTAATGAACATGTTTTATATATTTAAAGCTTTTGGAAAAGTTTAGTGGACTTTACCCAAAGCACAGGTGGAATACGCTGAGGTGATTTACACAGCACCCCAGACTCAAATTAAGTGGTTGCAGCTTTATGTGCTGAAGGTATTACTTGATGATGTTGATTTTGTGGGATTTTTTTTCCTGATTCCAGCTTGACTGTAATTAAGATAATGGTTGCTGGGGGCTGAGAGTGGAAGAGGCCATTCATTCAATAATTATCAGGTCTAGTGTCAAGGAAACTGCTACGTGTGAAAAAGAACAAGGCAGAGCTAGGCTATTATAGCCTTGTGTATGCTGCTGTCTGTTTTGGGCCAAGATCCAAAAGCATTTTGTGGTCTAAAACAGCATCCAGAGATTTCAGCTGGGATAGGAGCCCATTTCTCTTTGTTGCACAAGCACATAGGAAGAGATATTCTGCCACCCAAGACTTTTCAGTCTTGCTAAAACTACAGTCTTTAGAAAGGGGATGGAAAGATGAAGGCAACTGGGACTGGAACACAGCTTGTACATGACTTTGACATGACATCTCTTGTGAAGTTGTGGAAGCAGTGAAAGAGAATACCAGAATATTCACCTCTTGACTAGTTCCTTCTGGACAGACAAGAAATCTGAAATATAGCTTCTTGGGCCAAGGAATAATATCGTATAATGCCAGTACAAACCAAGAATGACATAGTATAAGAATGATGGCTGTGGCTCCCTTGTGTAGGAGAGAGTATTATCATTCGTAGCAGGAGTTATGTACCTTTTAGGTTAGAGCCTGCCAGCCTGCTTATATACTGCTGCTAAGTTATTGGTATTAACCTGGCATGTTCTGTCAGTCATTACCTTCAATGTCAATCCTAAGCTTTTCTTGGTAGTAGTAAAAGTGGGAGCAGTAGGACAGACAGCACTGCTGTGCATTGAAGTAAATAAGAAGTCTGCCCTCCTCTGATAAAAGCTACTCCTTGTTAGAGTGATTGCTGCTGCAGCTGCTAATGGCACCCCACGCAGGGGTGAGGGAGTTGAAGGGAACAAACTAGTGTAGGCATATAGTTATCACGAAGTTATGAATTTTTAGGTTGGTTAGGGAGAAAATAAATTGAGGAATGAGCCAAGGATGAGATACTAATATTAGAATTCACATAATGTCCGAAAGACCAAATATCTGAATGTCCCAGAGAAAGCAGTGTCTCCCAAAGTCAGATGAAATGTCAAAACGAGTGAATAAGTGGTTCAAAAATGCTTATGGGAATCTTAACTGTATCCACACAGTTACATATGTGTGAACCCATGAACATGTGATGATTTCATACAAAGCAGATATTCCAGTGTGGCTCCTTTCACCTGCAGTACGTCACAGAGGCGATGCTTGCCTGAGCCCTGCTGTGTGGTGCAGCTGACCCACATCTGGGCTTTCCCTGGCGTGTAAAGTTGTGTAGTTTCATCCATAAGCACTCAAAAACCTTCCTAGCCTGAAAGCTCTTCAGTTACACATGATATATATATGTTGGCTGACAAATGCACACTCTGGAGTGTGTAAATGGTTACTTAGGAACAGTTGCACTTTCCTTCGCCAACTTCATCTGGAATGTTGCCTGAACACAGAGATCTTCTCAATTGCAAGGACTGCCATGATTGTGGGACAGTAAGTCCATGAAGAACATTACATTATTTTTATATTGAACTCTCCAGAGGAAATTGCCGCAATCAGAAATCTGATCTTGGACTCTCTGTTATTTGGGGTATTTCTGTTTTATCATCTGACAAAAGGGGAAAAAAAAATCACTCATAGAGCTGCTTTTCTGCTAACCCTTTCCAAGTTTAACATCAATGAGACTTGCTATTTTTTTCCATGATGACTGAAAAGAGAAGAGTTTTTCACTTAGACATGCTGGGAAAATGTTTTAACACAGAGAAAAAAGCTGCAGCCTAAGGAATAGATCTATAAAGGTCTGGGAAAAGTCTTTCACCAACTGGACATTGAAGCAATGTCTCATAAAATAATTAAAAAAAAAAAAAAAGGATTGGTTTTGTAGTATCTTGTTTGCTTTTCATAAGTCCTGATTACTGTTTTGGTATTACACATGCTGTCACATGGAAGAGAAGCATGAAATCAGCCTTTATAGAAGTAACTTGAGTCATCATTCAAATACTCCCCATATAATGTTAATTGTACAAAGAATGTCAAAAGATGACCAAACACTACCCAGTGGAGTCTCAGCTAGATAAAAAACTCCTGATTCCAAAAGAACAAAGTTTTCATTCCCCAAGGCAGTGATTATGCCACTCAAAATACCACTGTATTTCTGAGCTTTGAGCTAGCTGCTGTCCTCTGTAACTTCAGATGTATTTTAGGATTACTAGTGTTGAATTTGTAAAGAACTTGAGGTTTAATACAAATATTAGAGTCAAAAGAGAATTACAGATATGCATATTGCAGGGTGCTTTTACAAGATTCTGATACTGGAAGCTAAACAGAAATTAAAGTACTTCCAAAAGGAATTTGAATAGGGAATAGGGATTTTCCCAGCTCTGTAACAAGTTTATGAAATCTGTTTGATGTGTGTTTTTGAGGAGGACAGAGAGCCCCATGTTTAAGTTTTGAAATCATTTAGAGATCCAAGTAGGGCACTATTAACCTTCCACATTGACTTTTCTAATTGCTGTTGGATCCTAGTGACTTTTAACCATGGCATAACCCTGTCTTCCACAATTTCCATGGCAAAATTCTGACTCATAAAAATACTGAATATCCATGGTTGGATTTAATACTAGGGCTGTAAATTCTAGGCAGGTGGGGATTTATATCCGCTCCATACAATTTACACAGGTGTCTTTTTCATTGTCTCAGCTAAACACTGAATGTTTTCTGCTAAATTAAAGGCATTAAGGGAGTTGGTCCTGATGGGACTGAGGTTATACTCTGAGGCTGGCAACAATGTAGGTTTTTCCCCTTATGAGTGAAGTTGCTCCATTTCATGTGGTCTTGACTTCCTAAATTAACCCTTTTCCTGTGCAATTGCTCTGACTTTAGTTTTTCCAGCAATGATACAAGTCTTAGTAGCTGACAATGTTTTAAATACAACAGTGCTTGATCAAAGCAGATCTAGACTTTCAAAACCTACTTTTATTACTCACTCATATTTTTCCTGTTCAGCTTATTCTTTCTGCTGCTATTATAGGCCCCAATGATGAATGATTCCTCAATGGGGTAAATGACTCCAGGCTTTTCTTTTCTCTCAAGCCTTTTTCTATGTATTATGCATATTTCTCTGTTTATTTAGTTATGAATGTAGAAAACTTATTTTTGATTGACCTTGGTTCCAAAGTGAGTGTGGCATGTATCATCCTTTTCAAGTTAGAAGTATCATAAAAGACAGAGATTGCTTGGGGGCACCTGCAGTGAGAAGGACATGAGGGCAAAAGAACAGACTTATAGGAAATCTGGTTTCATAAATTCTTCCTCTCATGGAATAATGCATAACAACAACAACAAAAATTATAATTAGTAGTAGTAGTAGTAATAACAGTAGTAGTAGTAGTAGTAGTCATCTCCTAAGGGCTGGAAATCCTGCGCTCTTTAAGTTACAGGAAAAATTAGTTTAAAAAAGAAAAGAAAAAGGTGAGAGATTATAACCCCTGGAGCTGGGGATATTTCTTGCAGCATTTTTTCTGCCCAGCTCATTATCTGTGTGTCTCATTGTCCCAGGGCTGCGTCTCCCATAGAGAGTTAAAAAGCGATAAACAAATAGATCTCAATTTAGCAGCAAATCCTTTTGGGAGGATATTGTAAAGCTGGAATTTTTCCATCTTCCAAATTTCCTGGTGATTTTGTATCTGAATGCTTTTCAGATATGAAAGTCTTTTCATATCAGCTTGACAGGAAGCATTGCACATACCACACTACTGAAAGTACCGAGTTTAAAATGAAAGATGAACAACCTGGCCTAGCAGGGGATGCAGTAAGAATTCATTCAGCCGTCAAGCCAAATCTCAAAATGACCCCAAACTAATTTGTGTCTGGCTGAATGTTGTCTTTGAATCTTATTTATTCCAGGGTCTCCTGGAGAAGGAAGACAGCAGTGCATTTTGAGCTGACTCTTATGTAGGGAAGCCCCATAAGTCATGAGATTTGAAAAGAGCATCTAGTAAAAGCCCAGTAAGGGGTTGAAAAGGATGCATAAAAGACAGAAATAGGGCCCCAGTTCCTCAGAAGCTGTTTATCCTGTCTGCTAAAATGTCTCTTTGGCTGTTTGTCTGAGTCATGCCATGATAGTAACAATACTCTGTGCTATTACAAGAGGGGTTGGTGAGAGAATAGAAAAACTAAGGTAGTTCCCTTTGCTCCAAGGCACCCTCAGTGAGTAATACATATGAGTCTTCACATTCAATTCCAGCTATCTTCAATAAAAGGATTGTTTTTTTGCCACAGGGTAGAAAAACAAAGGTAAACCAAAGAAGAAATAAACAAAAAAAAAAAGTTAAGCAGACTGTAAGCACAATAGACCAAATTACTTCAGGGATACGTTTGACCCAGCTAAATATATTATTGCAAAAAAAAAGCATTCAAGCTGGGCATGAAAGCTGACATCTTAAAACTCGTTTAGTGTCTAAAGTCAGGCATCTAAATCTAGAATCTAGAATGTGAGTACTTAAAATAAAAAGAATAGGAAAGAAAAAAGGAATAAAAGGAATCTTTCCTAAGGTGGTCACATTTCTGCAGTTGTCACAAATGTGAGCAGTACCTGAGGGGAACTGTGTTTTGCACCTTTACAATTCAGGCACTCCACTTGAAACAACCCAACACAAAGCTGTAGTGAAACTTCAGGGCACAGTGTCACTTTAACATCTCTCCTCTCTGCCTTCCTGCCTCTGGAGATGCAATGAAAATTCAGTAAAAGACACAAACAAGCAGTTTTGAATCTGGATTACAGCTTTGCTATAGGAAATGGGTATTTATAAGCACTTAACTGCTGTCCTCATTGTGTTTGTTCCTAATTTGCAGTATTTTGCCTCTGTGTGGTAGACCCTCCAGTCTCTTCTAGCTCTTGCCATCTTGCTTGTTTAAACATCCTCGCTTATCTGTGGAGGCAGGGGAATGGGCTGCATCCAAGCAAGGATTGTGAAATATAAGCTGTCCTCTCCTTTTCTCTTGTGATATACTCTTTCTTTTCGTTACTGGAAAAAAAAAAAAGCTTCCAACTCAAGACCATCTTGAACAGGGATTTAAGTCACATATTTCAGAACTAAAAACTGTACAGTATTCATACTTTCAGTTGATTTCAGTGGGAAATGAAGGAGGTAAATAAGAGTTAGCAATACTTTCATGGACCTAGAGCCCATGCTCAGTATTGCAATACATCTCTCTCAGTCAATCAAATGGAAGCTGTTTTTGCTATAACCAAAACCTCCCATTTCTACTGCAAAATTGCCTTAGCAGATATTGTGGAATCCGCATGATCTGACCTGTGCATTTTAAACAATGTAAAGCCCATTTTTCTCTCATTATTTCACATTCAGTTTAGGCTTACTCTCTATTTGTATTGTTTACAACATTAATGATTTGCATTTAATCAAATAATTCCGGTCCAGTTCCATTGTATAAATTGGTTCTCTGAGTGTTCACATAAAATCCTATTAGTGTGTTTTCTCTCAGCACATTTTGGGATACAATAGCCCATTACTATGAAAATGGAAATAACTGTACTCCCAGACAGGTGAAGTGTTGCGTAGCATAACTGCTGTGCTACTAAATTTTACACTCACATTTTGTTATACAGTATAATTCATATCAGAAATGCAGGATGGTGACTTGTCACACGTGGTATGTGCTATGGGTTTTTTTAAGTTTTAGCAAAAATCAATCTAGCTACATGAGCTGTGTGAGCAGGAGCTCCCTCCCCCACCTCTTCCATATGTTCTGAATTAACTGCTGCATTCACATGAGCAAAACAGAGCTGGAAATAGAAACTGGAGCTCAGATCCTCCTTTGGCATAAACTGCATAAACTAGTACAGTTACACTGCAGCTAAAATGCATGAGTTGATGTAAATAAGTGAAGATATGGCCCTTAAGATTTCACCTATTTCATAGTTTTGGCCACTAAAAGGAAAGCATCCATGCTTTGCAGACTAAAAGCCCACTGTTGTGAAAGAGGATGTCCCCTTTGCAAGTGCTGTGCTATGCATCTTCTTAAAAAGTCTCGGTGGAAAATTTAAGAAATGTTAAGCCATTAACTTTTATGATCTTTATATGCTTTCACAATACCATTAAACTTGCTCAGACTAGAATATTAACTATAGAAAATGAGGAATCTCAGTTGTTTTTTTCAACGCATGGTTTAGTTAAGGACACCATACTAAAGCAACTGGGAAATCCTGTGAGAGCTCCAAAGTCTGGGAAGCCAGGAAGGGTTTACCAAAAGCAATTTGTGCTTGAATAGCCTGGATTCATTCTGTGGCAAAATGGCAGGCTCTGTGGATAAGTGGAGAGTAGTGGATGTTTGCCTCAAATTTAGCAAACCTTCTGACATACTCTGGAAAATTATCCACATAACTTCACTGAGAAGACAAGGTCTGGATGAGCAGCACTGGTTAATGACAGGAAGTTGAATTGGCAGCAGTCTGATGCTCCTGGGAGTCTGACACTGGGGTTGATCCTGTTTATCATCTTCATCAACAGCCTGGGTGATGGGCTGGCATGGATGAGTTCTCTGGAACCTATGGATGGTACCAGTCTGGGGGATACAGCTGAATGCTGGAAGGCAGGGCTGCCAGGGAGGAACCTAAACAAGCTGCATGAATGGGCAAAAAGGAACAATGTCATGTTCAGCAAAAGCAAAGGTAAATTCCTGTGGAGTAAAACCATGAATGGACACCAGCAGGGGTTGACTGGGGAAGCAGCAGTTCTCCAGAAATGGACCTTGTAGTCCTGGTAGTCAGTTAAGAGTGCCAACATTGTGTCAAGGGGAAGAAAGCTAACCACATCCTGGGCTGCATTAGCAAGAATAAATTCAACAGGCTAAACAAAGTGATTTTCTCTTCTCTTCAGTACTCACAAGCCACACTTGGAGTGCTGGGTCTGGTTTAGGGGCACCTCAAAAGAGTTGTTGAGAAACTAGAAAGAGTACAGAGGAGGGCTGCTAAGACATTGAGGAGACTAGAGGATGTGACATACAAAGAAAGTCTAAGGTTTTGTGTGTGTGTAACTAATTGCAGTCTTTCATTACCTGAGGAAGGGGTAGAGATTCTTCCCTGATGCTTCTTTGTGCACAAAAAAGAGCGTGATGCTTCTTTGTGCACAAAAAGGGGATGAGAGACAGCAGCGATGAGTTGCAGAAAGGGAAATTCTGACTGAAATATTCTCAAGACAAAGTGTATTGAGACAGGTCCACATGCATGGAGGTGTATCAGCAAGGTCCATCCATGGTTGATGGTGTACTGATAGATGTAGCTATTTATTGGGAAAAAGAAAAGGGTACAGAAGGAGACACAGACAGACAGAAAGGAGGTGGTGGGTAAACTGCTCATGGGCCAGCTGGGAAGTGATGAGGGTCCCCAGAGGAGCACCCTCCTGCCTCCTACACAGCAGGGTTCCCTTACAGTAATTTATCCACAGTAACTCTGTAGTTTCCACCAGTCCTGCTCAAACTGCTTTTTGGTCTCTCCTGCTGAAGAACGTTAGCAATGTTTGGAGTGTGCTTTGAGGAGCCGCAAGTGCTATGCCCTGCTTGGTAGCTGAGCTTTGTGGATGTGCATTGTTGGTTCTCTAATGTAACCCAGATGCTACAGCTGGAGGGAGGAGAGGAGAAGGGGAGAAAGAAGAGCTAATTGTCACACCAGACCAGCAGAAGTCACTTTTCCCCCCACCCAACAACACTATCAGTGTTTTCAGGTGCTCGTGAGAAACAGCATGGAGAAGCAGCTTGAGAGCAGCAAAAGAAAGCAACCATGGCAGAGGCTGTGGAAAGCACTGCCCTGGCAGCTGGTGTGAAAAGGCGTGAAGCTGGCCATGAAAAAGGAGAAAAGGAGTCTACAACATTACAGGCAGAAAGCCTTTTGCAAGCCAACAGGCTAAGGCATCTATGGCACCATGCAGCAAGGCTTAAAGGGAGAGCCCTTCCCTGAGAGAGTGGTTTGGCACTGGGACAGGAGCCCAGAGAGGCTGTGAAATCTCACTCCCCACAGACACATAAAGCTTGACTGGACAAGGTCCTGAGCACCCCAACCCAAAAGTAGCTTTGTTCTGAGTGTGGGTTTGGACTAGGTCATGCCCAGAGCCCTCTTCCAGCTTAAAGTTCCCTATAATCTTCTGTAATTAGTATTGTGTACCATAAGCCCTGTAAATATATTTCAGTTGGTGACTAAAGGTTTAAAATCTTGTCTAAAAATTCCTGTAAAGGGAGAAGACAGAGCTCATGCTTACATAGGACATGTTTTGATCTTCATAGGAAGATGATTAAAAAAAGATTATTTTAATTGACATAATTTTTATAGGGACTTAATCTTTTTTTACTTTCTTTGGATTGAGACTTATGAAAAATGTAAAAGATGATTCAAGCATAAGTATCAAACACACTGAAGGTTTTGCAGCTATATTTGACTCAATAGTGACTTCAAGGAAAGCTATAATAATGAAGCTTTCTTAATGTCATGAAATCTCCTTAATAATACTATTCATAAAAATAGAAGTGTTTACTGCTCGAGCTAAATGCCTCCCAAACATTAAAAAATCATCCACACATATCAACTCTATTTTCTTTCCCAGGCTTTCCAATCAATATTCTTGGAGAGATTGTCTTTTCCTAGGTTTATAAAAAGGAACAAGAACAGGTGAGTAAATTTATGTAGAATATGCATCTTCAGGGAGTCATGTAAATGAAACCTGAATTTTTTCTATTTACTATAAATCAGAGTTTGGATAAACAAGGCCCTGTCCATATTTTGTCTGAATTCAGTCAATTCACGGTAGGTTTAAATTTAAAAACAGCATCCAGCACAGTGACCAGCCACTGTGCAACCTAGCCAGCTACACTACAAACCAGTTTCCTTAGAGTTATAGGTCCTAACTAGCACTTTAAAACTTCAGGAATTATTTTTATATGCTCTAGAAGGGAAAGTGAAAGAGTTATGGGACTAATGTGAAAGAGTTATGGGACTGATGTCATTCCTGTACAAGTGAGTGGACTAAAAGATTTTAGTGAGGAGGAATTAGGGATGATGCTATAGATCTAGTCTATAACACCGTGATGGAAAAAATCCTAGACAGTGCTAGATCCAGCTGATGAGGAAACTAAATGCATATTTTGCCCATTTAGTACAATATTTCCATCATGGCAGGGTTTTAGAAAATGTGGGGGTTGGTTGGGTTTTTTTCCCACTTTATCTGATTAGCTACATGAATATGACTGATGGGTACAGACCACTCCAAAAATTATCAGAACGGTATTTTGCTGGAGGGAATTATTCTGTCAAATTATTTATTTACAGGATACAGGGAGGCAGTAGGGGTCCCTACAAATAAACACAAGAAATCAAGAGCAAACCATGGGATATCAGGATTATGTTTTCTCCATATTTAAAGCTAGCTGAGGGGACAGTGACATTGATGGAAATCCAGATGCGTACCTTTGCCTGGAAGAATGGAGAAATACACCATTGGATATGTGTAGGCTGATCCTTACCGTACGCAAGGGTTAGACATATCTGCTTCTTCTGAGGTAACAGAGACTTTTTTTTCCTTCACATCTTGGTTATACTTCTTCTGTTTTTCAGCCACTAATCCCTTATGGGGAAGTAAACCAAAACAAGAACCTGTGGATGTCTTGATTTAGAGATGGGAATAGGGTAGTAAGGATTTATTAGATTGTTTTTCCTATTGTGTCCCCTGCTCTGCAATATTACTGGACATGCTGGAAGGGAACTGTTGTCCATTGCATCTGCTTTGTACCACTAGGGAAGAACACGGGGTCCTGCTGTTAGAGCAGATTTCCAGCAGCCAGTTGAGTGAGAGGTTGATCTGTAGCTGTGAAATAAGGACACCACACAATGTGAAGTTAGACTGCTCAAGCTGAATTAACCCTGTAAATAAATGTGAACTGCTATGGATGATATGCTTGAGTTTCATGCACACTGAGCAACACCATATTAAAAAAAAAAAGTCAGAAAAGGAATCATGTCTGCAGCATTTCATCTTTGCACCTTGCTTTCCCTGTTATTTTCTTGTTCCTTTGTTGCTTACATGCAGGAGTGGTAAAGGACTGTGGAAAGCTGGACCATTTCTCACCACAGAATGCAAGTGTAGCTCAGGATGGATGTGTAGCAGTGGAACGCACGGCAGACACATCCTTCTGGTGTGTACTGAGGGATGCTCTGCAGCCACCTTCAAGATCAGATTGTCTGTCTGAACAGCAAGCCTGCAAGTGAGGTCTCCTGTTCAAGAGGCTTCTGTCACAAAATTCAGTCATCCTGAGCTTGCTGTTTGGCCCAGGGGTTTAGCACACACACCACCAGGCACATCCAGCCTGCAGGGCTGTTTAGGCCATGGCTTGCTCAGGTAATGGAAGAGAAGGTTGACGGGAAGCTGAAAAGACTAGTCCATCTCCTTGATCTAAAGTTGGATTAAACATCCTCATATTGAATATTAGAAATCTGTCCTGACTAACCAATTTTTTACTGTCAAATAATGCAAAACTGGAGGTGCCATACTTACCACTGAGTGATCTCTTGCATACTGCCCAGTCTGCCATCAGCCATGCACTGCAGCATCTGCTGAAGTAAGTTTGATGGAAGAACTGAAAATGCAGGCACTACCCAACATTCAGTCCTGTTTTCCTTGTTTTCTTCTTCATTGCAGAGATCAAGAGAGGACTAGCTAATGTATTCTATTGTTAATTTGCCTTTGTAAGATATTACTCCCTGAGCCTTGAGATAGAAGTGTATATCTTCTGCTAATCCAACCCTCTAGAGGCATTTTAGCAGCTAATCTGGTTGAATCAAATCAGTCCTGCTGCATATGATTAATTTTGGGCCAATTTAATTTTTATTAGTCATGGGTTTCAGTCACCTACAGTTGCATGACTATAATTGCCCTTGAGCACATGGAATTCCTTTGTAGATTCGATTTGAAAATACATTGGGGTAGCCCCGCCTCCTCTTCACCTATTTGTGCACTGCTAATCTTATCGTGCCTAGATTCGTGCCCTCTTATATATAGGCTGGCAAAATAAAACCTTTACAGGCGAAATTGGTGAGTGAATTTGCCTTCTAATTGTGGGATTTCTCAAGTGAATTTAGTGCTTTAGAATGTGGTGCCTATGGTACCCATGAAAGGATCAGTTTATGAGGGCCAGCTCTTAGAAACAGCCCAACAATAGTGCCTTATCCTCGGGATCACTTATCAGTCAATGGGAGTTTGTTCTCAGGAGGGCCAGAGCCAATGGGTAAACTCCTGTTTATGCTAGCCGAGGAATTCTGTCTTCAATGTTTGGATAAATTATCACTTTGTATCCTGTGGAGGTAGAGTAGTATGGGGAACTTAGAGGAGTCTTCAGCTTTTGCTCGTGCAGCTTTGAGTCCCTTTGCTCTTGCCTGTGCCACAGAATAAATTTGTTTTCACGTGGAGATGTGTTGCCTCATCTTATTCTTCCCTTTTCTCACCCATAAATCCCCTCCAGTTGAACCAATGAAGCTGGGGCATTCCCAAGAACTGCATGGATCTTATGGGATCCGAACCACCTGGGACTTCATAACCGGGAAGGTAATAATGCCTCTAAGGAGTGCCAGAAAGGATAATTATTTTTCTGCTGTGGACAGTGGAGGGGAAATGACAACTCGCTTAGTAACAACAACAGTGTTGGTTTTGGCCAGCACCAGCCAGAGCTGGTTTGGAACTATTGTTCCTGATACCATTACACCAATGACAGGCACTCATCTGCCTTTGTAGGGACAGGAGTTCTGCCTCTTACAGTGGACCTGAGGTCCTACATATCTGTGTTTGATTGGTGTGACTTGAAAAACTGCTTCTTGTTTAACGAGTACAGGGTAAGAACAAATGAAGGGAAAGCCACAATATCTCTTCTAATAACATTCTCTCTTTACTAAAATCCCATAGAGATATAGCAGACATCAGCGGTATTAATATTATGGGACTTAGCTGATGCTAAGAAGCATTTGGGAAAACTTTGACTGACTGGCTCAGGCAGTTGCTAATGAGGATATCTCACTTACAGGGATATGGCAGAGTAAAGAGGTTTATTTCTCAGTGTGCTGTTGCCCCGTCTGAGAGATGAGAGAAATATTCAAGCAAATGGGAGACATGAGGAGTTGTAAACCTCTGCCCTGCCTCAGCCCTGATGACATGAAGCAGCTAACAATGGTTTCCTCCCCAGCTCATCACAGCATAGAGACACAGCGATGCTGTGAGCTGCAGAAGGGACCGTTTTGCATGGAGATCAACACCCAGGAGCAACAGCCTGGAGAGAATAGAGCCAAGAGCTGCTATCCTAGGCAGAGCCTGATGAGAAATGGCTTGAGGCACCCAGGGGGGTTCCCTGTGCAAAACACTCCCACCGGATGAAAGAATAGAAATGTTGCTGATTTTAGAGACACCAGAAGTTTCAGGATGTAGCTCTGCCTGCCTCTGCGGAAACAACTCATCATCCTTGTTACCCTTGAGACTTCTGGCTGATGTACCCTTCTTCCATTAGCCACCTAATTCTCTGAGGCTTCTCTGGGAAGGAATCATTCTGCTTTTCTCAAAGCACAGGAAAAGGGATTTATTTATTTGTTTAGATGTTTTTCTGGGCTGTGCTTTTCCCCTCTGACAATGGAGGTGGCTGGAATGTGTGAATTGAGATAATGTGAACCGATTGATCTGCACTAAATGAATCTCAAGACAGTTTGAAATGTCTTTATTATTTTAAAAGAGAAAACTTCAGCCACAAGATTTTACCAAGGATAAAGTGACTTATTGTGTTATGGACTCCAATAAACGTTGGATTCCAAAATAGACACAGTCACTATGAAATCACGTGCATGAATTTTTCAGATTTATTCCCAACCTTGGAGTGTATTTGCAAGTATACAGTTCTTAATAGTATGTTTCACTTAATACAACTAAATTCTCATGCTGTCATTGTGGGAAGTAATGTGACATTAGGTTTAGTCCCACTGAAGCTAATGAAGCTCTCTGGGGACTACTCAACATAGCCAAAATTGTTTTAACCCTAGTGTAGTGCTGAATAACAATAATTGTTCAGGATATACGCTTTTCACTGTATTCTTTTCACTGTACTACTCCCTCAACTGCTTCAAAAACCAGTGTTAAATACGGTCTTTAGGTATCTGTATTCCATTCAGAAAAAAAACCAAAAACCAAGCCAATAACAAAAACCCCAGCTGTAAACTTCAGGGTTAAAACATTTCTGCATTTCTGCTCATGCCCTTCATGGTATCTTTCTGAAGGAGGGTAAGCATAACTGGAAACCCGTAAGCACAATTTATATGCATTTTAAATGGGCTGAGCTAATGTTCAGTTTAATTGGAAAGAGTCCTGAATGCAAAGCAAAGCCTTCCCACACTGTAGAAATCCATATGTTAAAATGCTTCTTTTTTTTAAGAATTTCACAGCGCTATAGCCAAGAGTTGCTAGAACAAAGACCCTGTGCTGTCCTGTTTTGAAAATAAACAAATTGACAAATCTGTTCTTTGTGCCACAGCCACCAGTTCCTCGGTATATTTGCAAATGCAGGAACATAAAGCTGAATAATCTGCTTCTCTCAAGACTGCACATTAGGCAATTAAGGGGGTATGTTTGCAGGCAGGCACGCTGGGCATTAGGCACACGACTATTAACAATAATAAGAATTGGGCATTTAATTCCCTTCATGGGGATGAAAATGTATCTCCGCTATTTAATGCAAGCCAGTGTAGTATTCTGTGATAAACATGGATCAATAGCAAAGGATTTTTAAATTTAGAATGCCGTTCCTCTACCACAGAATTGGCAATAGAGAGTGTTTCCCAGTAATAGAACCAGTCTACCTTTGCTGAAACAGGAGCAAAGTTATCTGAGGAAGTAGCAACACTGTCATTTATTTTAATGAGGCTTGTTCTCCAACAAATGCTGTTTCCGCACTCTCGGGAAGGTTCCAGTAATGCTATAAAAAATGAAAAAGCCCTAACAAATGCTCGAGCATGTGTTTATATAACCTCACATCATGGCATATAACAGGGCCCTGTGTTCATGCAGTAGCAGAGTTATTTAACCATGTGTATCTGCCTGTGTTGGATATTCAGCTTTTTAGTCCGGCTGATTGTCACGTATCCTTAGGTGATTCGTCTGTTTGTTGCGCACTAAAACCTCAGATTCAAATGTCCCCAGATGGATATTAAAAAACCTGTTGCTTTTAGGACATTAGGGATTCATTATCCTCATTCCTTTCCATGGCATTTTTCTACACCATTTTGGCTTGCCAGTCCCATCCCTACTGGAGGGAGGAAAAAAAACCCCAAAAAATCAGTTTTGCTGTGGGGTTTGCCACTGTAAGTCTAGAGAGAAAACCAAGTGAAAAGTGACACACAGGCTCCATTTATTTTAAGTTTGTATTTTATCAGTCTAGCAAACCCAATAGGAAACTTAATTTCTGAACATGAACATTACTGAATTAGAGAAGCTGTATTTAGATCAATGAGGTTATGCCAAAATTATTAGACTTCACTAGGAAAAAATATGTTTTTGACTAGGAATATCAGCATACATATCAGCACTACTTGTGTTAAATGTAATAACTGTATTTTAATGCACTGTTGCCTAATGCTGAAGACCCAGTGTCTACTTCTGACATTTTGAAAAACCTGAGAAGCTTGTACCTGGATGTTTACAATTTTTTTTTTTTTAATCAGGTAATCACTCAATCTGGGTTAGACAGATATTTCTCTTAGGGGAGCATGCTTGACCATTTTTTTCCCTGCCTGTGCCTCTTCTTTCCTCGTGCTAGCGCAAGTGTTATGGTGAAGGAGAGCTTGTTCAAAAAACCAGTCTGGGAAAAATAGGGTGTAGAAAAGGAGGGGGAAAATTTAGAGAATATAAACAGATGAAATAAAAGAAAAATTATGCAATGGTATAGAACCAGTGTAAGCATGTGGTGAAAATCTAGTGTTCTTTTAGCAGGCATGTTTTTTTGAGCATGCTAGTTAGAGTTTCTTTTACAGCAATGAGTTGTCATGCCTTGTCAGATACAAAGCAGTGGGTTTATTATAGATTAACTTGTGACATTTTTAACTTTACTGAAGCAATTTTGAAATGTGAGTTAGACTAAAAGCTTAGACAATGTTTGTTCCACGAAGCAATAATTGATGAAAAAGTGTTAGATGAGTAAAAGAAGTTATGGACCTCTCATTGGCAATTAAACCTTATTCATGGAGAAACTTCATGCTAGGAAATTGGGGTTGTCGTGCTTTATGATTCAGAAAGAGTGGGCAATGCTTGTAGCAGTGTGAAATGGAACTTGAGCTCAGCAACAAAATAATTTCTTCTTGTATACTGGCAATGACTTATTCCTGATGCCTCTGAGGAAAAAGCAGCTTAAACTGGAAAAAAAAATCAGAAAGGCACAGATTTTTTCTGCAAAGTATAGCAAATGACACTTGTTAACACTTGCATTTAAGGTAGCAGTCAGTTTACTGTAGTCCACAGTAAGGTTTATAATCTGCATGGCACTTCTTGATACTTCTCTTTTACAAGAAACCATCAAAGATAAAGCATAATTGAAGAATTCTATGGTAAAGATGGCTATCAGTCGCCCTTTCACCTTGTCATTTCTCTGTTCTGAGCTTCAAGAAAAGGTGATAAAATATCTTGCCGACAAAATGGCTACATTATGTGTGCTTTTTCACTGTTAAACTCTATTTTATAAATGAAAGCCAAATTCCACATGTGATGAAGCCTTTATATTCTGTTGTGGTATAGGTTTATAAAAGGTTAAGCTAAAGTGTTCTGAGTCTAGTTTTAATGTATATCCCATGGACAAAAAGGAAAAAAGTATTTAATAACATTTTTTATTAAAATCATATCTCTGTTTGGCAGTTTCAGCCTGTAAAATTCTGTAAAATGGAATATCATCCAAGGTTAAGCCAAGGTTATCCATGAAGTATCAGCAGATTTGTGCCATGCCACCCTTTCCTGTGCTTCTTAGATAAACACAGTGAGTATGAAATACATGGTTTTAAATATGTAGAATATAATACCAATCCCTTTGAAGCCATCAGAAGGTTTTTCAGAGAAAATACCCAGGCAGTAAAGATGTTACAAGGGATAAGCAAAACCCACTTGATTGTTTAGATGCTTATTAGGGGTCAATGGCTTAATGCAGAAACTCCTCCTGTTTGCCTCAGCAGCATAAGGGAGTTGTTTTCTGTCAGAGGCAGCGCTACCAAGGCGAGGTGTCTGATCAGGTGTATCAGGAGATACAGAGTGTAAAACATGGATCCATGCTTTACAGATTCCTGTGTCTCTCTACTAATGATACATCTGCTGCTATGACATTACTTTGAGGAATTAAGGAGCCCAGGCTGCTGTCCTGAGCACTTATCTTTGACACTGAGGAACTGATTGGTGTAAGCTAGTTAATGCCACAAAATGAAGGGAATTAACCTACAGAAATAAAGACATGATCAGATTCTTCAAGTGCTGCGAGTCTAAAAATGAAAGACTTACCCAATCCTAGAAATAGTCCTGCCTAATTTTATAATTCCTCTAAATTAGACTAGCCACATGCTTACTGCTAAGCTCAAATCTGTCTGCAGGATCTAACATATGTTAAATCATGTGTCTGATTCCCTGCAACCTATTCTGTAACTCAAAAATGCACCAAAAAGCTGTCCTGTAATTTCCATTATCTACTGACAACTGAAAACAAATTGTGACTGCGTTGCTGAAATTTCTGTGACCCAGGAACATTTTGTGATGTGTTTGTACAAAACCCACGAAACCCAAAAAGGAGGAGAAATCTGTGTTTCCAGGGAATATTTTACTTTCTTGCAAAAGCAAAACTGCAATGGAAATCACTTTTCTCACCACAGAAATACAGTCACCTCCAAATAACTATTTTTGGAAGTTTCTTGTTATAGCTATAATTGACAGACTGTGAAGAGTTACTTCTTTTGAACATGTTGAACCTTAGTAATTCCTTTTCTGTTTTTGTGAAAATGCAAAATTAAGTGTGATTTTTAAGTATGTACTCTATTTGGAAGGGAAGTGGTTTATGGCATATTGAAGCTAAGAAATAAAATTCAGGTCTCACTTGTGAAGGACTCCCCTGATTTCTTTAAAGTAACTGATTTCAGCATGTAATATTAGGCACTCAGTTAATTTGCAACTTGAATTTTTACTCATGGCTTCTTGACTTAAGCAGCTTTGTTTCTCCTGGATACAGTTGCATGACACTTGGTTTCTACACAAGTGAGTGGGGAAAGCTCTCTTATGATGCTGGTGCAGAACCCAAGTGAAATTACTTGTAAACTGTCTGGCTTGGGCAGACTAACCAGTTCCTTCTTTTCTTTCCTAAGAATTGCTGTCTGCATCAGGTTAACATGACTGGTAACTGAGGAAAACCTCAGACCTTGATTAATTTCGAGGTTACTCATTGTGCAGCCCTTGACTTGGTGAGTGTTACTTCCGACGCTGCCCTTTAATTGACCTCGACATTGGGCCTGAGGAGCGAGCACTGATAAGGGGTGAATGGCAGTTCAGCTGCACGCAAGCTCTGAGCCAGGTGACCGAGTCCCCTGGACCTTGTGCATCACCTTCTCTACGTGGCTGGTGCTGCAGGCTGTGACCTTTGTGCCCAGGGTGCTGAGCTAAAAGCACCGAACCTGTCTCTTTCAGTGCCTGACTTCGCTTCCAAATGTCACTGCTTTTATAAGGTAGTAGAATCACTCTTTTGACAGGTCCAACAGGAAAAAGAGTAAAAAAAATAATGCAAGCAACTGAAAAAAAAAAAAAAAAAAAAACAAACAAAAAACCTCAAACCTGGAAAAAAACCTTCTCCTTTTTAAAACAGAGAAAAGTTCCACTATGTGTACTCCATTGCGGAGCCGTGCAGTGTCAATGCTTACCCTCCCATAATCAGTTGTTAGCTATCATCTCCCCACTCTGATAGTTACCTCTCACCTTCTTAATCAAATTGTCATAAATAGGTCAGGAATTCTTGCTACTGGTTTTATTCAATAACACCTCTTTATCTCTTATTTGTCCTAAGTCCCATCCAATTTTCTCCTACTTTTCCATGTGCGCTGTTCTCATGACAATCACTTCTGTTTGATTGCTGCTACAAGGCCCTGATTGCAATTCTTCACTGATGAGTGCGTGCCGGGACTTGGGAATTGGGATTGTATTCCAAATTCTGCCAAAAACATCCCAACTTCAGGCAGTATGTTCTGGATACATTTGGTCACACAGAGTACTTGTTTACTCCAGAAGAAAAGAATAAACAGGAATCAAGAAAATGAATCCTAAAATGATTTTATGTATTTCCTGGCAGAATTCACAGGCTATGGGCCACAGTGACTTAAAATCCATTTTACCTCTGATAAGGTAGTGCTTCTCTTGTGGGAGGCTGGAGGTGTATCCCTGTTAATGATTGTGAAATCGTCTGTAACAAGCTTTCCCAGAACATGGCTGCTGTCTGACACCAGTCTGGTAAGTGTGAATAGACCATTAACAATCTTAGCTGATTAACAATGGACCAGGTTTGGCTTCCTTATTGCATCCTTCATTTTTGCAGATTGTGTGTATTACAATAGGATTTATCTAAGTAAAAGTATTGGCTTTTAATTGTAGGATTATGCTGAGTAATTCCCAGCTCCCCCATGGGAATTCAGCTGTTTTTCCCCACTGACTAAAAGGAGATGAGTTTTCTACTGGTTAATGCACAAGCCTGGGAATTGGGGAGTCCAGCTTTTATTCCCAGTTGTGCCAGCGATTTACTTGGGGATTTCTCAGCGCCTCAGTTTTACTCGAATAATGGCGTTACTTACCTTTTGATAGGAGTGCTAGGAAAATCCCTGGGTTGTTTGCTGCTTCACTGAACATGAAGTTGCTCTGCACTTACTGAGGGCAGATCAGCCATTCAACTAATTCAAGCAATAGCTAGAGACACTGCGATTCTACAGAAGGTTACAGCCTGTGTCGTGGTGTGTAACGTTGTGCATAAACTGAGTATCACTATTTTCCCAGCTCTACTGGGTGCTCTCTCCATGGTTTAAATGGGAGCATTGGAGGATGCTGTGGCAATCTGAGGAACTGAATCTTATGCTGAATCTCTCTGCAACATTTGAACTTCTTTGATTCTTTCCTAATTAAATTTCCAATCTGTTTAAAATATTCCCATTGTCTTTATTTACCCCTCCACCTGCCTACATGTGTAAATATACAAAGATGCATTTACACACACTCTTTAGACTGCCAACTTCTCTGTCTTCTTTGTCCAGGCTGGCAAAAATATGCACTGGAAAAACAAACTCAAAAAAATCCCACCAATTGAGAAACAAGGGAAGTTTTAAAATAGCTGTTCCCTTCATACATAAATTGTTCTAAGGGATTAGAAATGAAAAGACACCTTTGTTTTTATTCAGGAGTGATATTGTGAGGCTAATTAGTTATAAATTTTTTTTCAACACCCTCTTGTATATTATCATTATGCCAAGAGTAGGTGTACAATGCTTCCTCCTCTATAGTGAAATTGCTTAGTTATATAATCATATTAAGATGACTAAGGAGAGAAGGTAATATTTGGCAAATTCTTTCAGATTTCAGGAGCTTTTAGTCTCACAGATATATATGAATATACATGCATAACGTACATGCATACATATATTCTCTCACATATATATTTACACATATGCATATACTGTAGCCCCTTTACCTCTCCACTGTGCACCAAAAGGACCTTCCATAATGTCCCTTTCACAAGCTATTTTATTTCACAGAACTTTCCCATTTCCAAATGACCAGTTTTAATTCCTATCACCCTGTCCTCTCAGAAGGTACAATAAGTATCGGAGACTAATTAGTTAATCAAGCCAATAACAGGTTATACCTACACTGCTCCACTGTGTATATTCGTGGCATCAGCAGAAGCTTCTGCTGTTCTGTCTTTGTTATTTTATTTTTTGCTTTCTACCCTGCAGCAGCAGCAGCAGCTCTGATTGCGACAACCAATAGACATGGTTGGCAGGATTAAATGTAAAATAACAAAACCTACAGTCTGCCTTGCTTTGTGGATAATATGCTGCAACAACCAGCCATTTCCTGCCCGTGGCTGTGTCAGCTGAGCCATCCACAGTCCGTTTTTTCATTGGTATTATTTTTTTCAGTGTCTATGAAATCTGGAATGGGACACAGCATGCTTGGAATGTCGCCAGTATCCTGTTGAGTTAGTAGAATGGAAAGAAAATAAAAAGTACACTGACCCAATTTCTTTGACTAAATATACTGGGCCATAACAGCAAAAGCTAGGAACATGTTTATTCTTTGAATCATTTTTCAGATGAAGTGGCTTAGGACAATCATTACAAATGGAGGCAGAGATCAGGTAGTGAAGCCTACTCATCAGGCTCTCTGTTGGCTTCAAACATCTCTTTATATCCCAGGTCTCAAAGATTTAAAAGTAGGCTTCATTTTTTCTTTCTGTTGTTTTTCTACCTAATTTAATTTACCTGAAAGTTCCTGTCCACTTTTTTTTTTTTTTTTTTTTTTTTTTTGGTACCTGTTTCAATTAAAGGAGTTAAACAAAAAACAAAGCAAAACAAAACCCAAACAAACAAACAAACAAACAAACAAACAAAAAAAAAAATCAAACAAAAAAAGTCAGAGTATTTGTCCTTTATGTGACAAGTACCAACATTTAGGACCATTAGGATTGGGGGAGATTACCCTCTGGTGTGAGCAGAAATGCAGCTGGCTGCATCTGGAAGTGAGGAGAAACATAATAGCACAATCAGTTAGTTTTTCAAATGCAAAGTGAAGGGTGCACTTAAAACCTGATGATAATCTAAATTGAACAGCTTGTGCCTACCTTAGGCTCCCCCACACCTGTGCCATTCATCCTGCCATTCCAGGCAACAGTGCTGTTCCAGCGAGGAGTGTGCCAAGAGCTCGGCTGCGCTATTCTAGGAACTGTGTCCCAAGAAGGACCAGGAAAACCCTGTGATCTCCTTCTCAGTTTCCTCATTCATAAAATGGGAGCAATGATCTGCCTTCATCTTTTCAGAACACCTGGGTGTATCTGAATGCAAAGTGGTAGGACACAATGGGAGCAAAACAGAACTGTACACCAATGCCATATGGCCAGACAGGTTGCCAGCATTCAGAGATGAAAAAGCCAGATTAAATTATAAGTCCTCCCTCAAAAAAGGCCAAACCCAACAACAGCAACAACAAAAAAGCCAGAAGCCCCAAGACCAAACAACAAAGGCTTAATTTGGCACTAATAATCAAAATGCATTTTGGAAATGGCTGGCCAAAGAAACATTCCCTTGCAGCACCCCACCTGCTGGTACTGGCAGAATAATAGTAATACCTGCAGTACTCCGCCAGTATGTCCCTGCTTTCGTTTTCTTCTTCAGACCTACAAAATAAGGTGCCTACCTTACTCCTTTCCAGAGATCCTCCCAGAATGCTTAAAAACTGTAGAGAGAATTATGCACTAGCAGTGAATGAGGGAAAAATATAGCCAACCATGTGAATTTGGATTTGACTTGGTCATGAGCTCTTGCCTAATTCAGAGATCATTCAAGGTGAATCCTGAGTTTGTTTTTGGCAGCATTTGTCCTCAGCACTGAAATACTTTGTCATGGGACAGGGAGGCCAAGATCTGAGGAGAGAAAGACGAGGGATCAAACACCTGAGTGAGGGCAAAAAGAACATTTTGAGGAACCTTGTAGATATTTCTGTCCAGGAGAGTTTTCCTTTCCCTTATGACTTCAGATGAACATGAGCCAAGGTGCTTTAAGGTATCCTGCTTGACTTGGCAGAGGAGTGAAGAAGAGTGGTCTGTCCAAAGCCTAGGCTAAACCATGCACTGGTATTACTCCAAGCAGCCTGAAAACACAAAAGCAGGAACCCCAGGATACCAGAATTTATGGATTGGACTCTGCCTGTTTTTCAGGGCAAGAGTGTTCTATGCAACAGTTTCAGAGGCAACAGCTGTTTTACAGAACGTTCCTGTTAGCAGGGTTGGCTGAGCAGAGCTATCAGTGTGGTGGTAGGTCTAGGCACCAATTTCAGGGAAGCACTATTATTTGGTACCTTTTTATTTTAAACAAGAGGTTTCGCATGTGAATCCCCAACCAAAGTCTATTCATTGTAAGAGCTGACAGAAATGAAACTAAGTGAGGGAAAGCAGATGGCTGAAACATGTTCAAAAGAATCAATAGCCCCCGTTCTGATGCATCGATATTTTGGTGTGGACACATTCAGAATTGATGTTTAAATGTCAGCTGGGCCCAATTTGCAGCATTTCAAAGCTGCCTTTGTGTTTTGAGTTCAGCAGGACTGAAGGTCAGAAGTTTTACTAAATATTTGAATCCAATGATACATTTTGCAAACATTCATTTTTATTTGAAAATATATTCTTTTATCTTGTTCCACTGATAGTAGCTGAGGTGGAAGAACATAGAGCAGGCATAAGTTCAAAGCTTGGTCAAAGGACAACAGTTGCTTATGCTATCTTGACTCTAACACTCGATCATTGCTCCTGAAATACTGGATAGCTTCAAGTCTGATTTTTTCCAGAGCAGAATTATATTACATTTATGAGTTCCTTTCTGTACACATGTGTAAAGATACTGCTGCCAATAAAACTCTTCACTGAGTTGGTTGTTTTTGATGTGTGCATCTTTTGTAGTAGAAAGAAGACTGTGTGCCTATTTAATAGAAAGTGTTGATAGCACAGAAAAGAAGAACATAAAAGAAATTTATTTCCTTTTTAATGTTATATATTTAAATTATCAGAACTTCAGTTAGTACAATGTAGCAAAGTCTCTTTAGAACTAACATAAATACGCATTTAAACAATTTGAAGAGTTAGTTATGAGCATTAAAATGCAGTAGAAACAAGAGCTACATGAAATTATATTAAAAAATATTCAGTGTATCAACACTGATACCAATAGTTTGGTTTTTAAATTGATTTAAAGATGTTTTTTAGCCTTGGCATGATTAGTAAATAATATTTTGTACATGCAGAAATCAGAGCAGAGTTGTCCATTTCACAAACCTGAGCAAAGTCCTCTTTTCTTTACACACAATAGGGACTTCAGGAAGTAGGAACTGAAATTTATGCAAAAAGGACATTATAAACAGGATTTGGCTAAGTAAATTCAAAGGCACAGTTTTAAACCCACACCAACTGAAGCACGTGTCACTCAGCGTGTGCCACTGTGGTGGCATTCACTATGGGCTTTGCAGAGGAGCAAAGGACTCCATAAACAAGACTAGTCAGGATGGGGAAGGCAGGCTTCAGAGCTGTTAATAGGCTAAAGTTCCCTTGAAATTAGTAGGATTGGAGGGTGTTCTGAGTTTTTTAAGAAAGTTGCATTTATTTTCCTCTCAGCTACATTACATTCTATGAGTGACAGATGTGTGGCGAAATAGAGTACTGAAATTTTGCCTTCAGTTCTGAACTGTGAAGATAGAACAATACTTGTCACATTTCAAAAAGCCTACAAAGGAATACACTAAATAGTTAACAGAGACACTAGAAGGAAACAAAATAGAAGAGCTTTGTAAAAAAAAAAAGAGAAAAAAATCCACCTATATTTATATCTGTAAAACAAGGAATCTTCAGAAGTTTCTGAGTAATACAGGAAAAGAATTATCTCAAAATCCCAGGCAGAAAAACAAATTTGAAATTGTGCTTTATTTTGAAGAAAACCTTGGATGTACTTCTGTTGAGCAGAAGATTCTGTTTGTGAGGAGGGGGCTAGGAGACACACTGGAGGGTCAGAATAGGATACAATTATGAAATCATCCAGACAGGAAGGTCAGCTTGTCCAAAAATCATGTATGCATTATTGTGGTTAGGAATCATGCAGGCAGGCTGTTAAAATACCCATAAAACTAAAACCAAACCCAAACTCAGCTTTAAATCCCCCTGTAAGAGGAAAAAAAAAAACAAAAAACAAAGCAGAATGTAAAAGTTATTTTAAGATTTGGTAGCTTGATATTTGAATACTAGAGTAAAATTTGGAGATTCAGCATGCTCTGAATAATATCTAATTAAATAAAAGATGCAGGGATGGAAACACACCATGAGATATCCTCTCTGAAAGAGAGGTCTTTCAAAGAGGTCTTTCAGTGCTACTGTGAATCCTTCACTGGGGAAGATGTACTCCTTTATTTAGGAGCCTTCAAGAGCTGAAAGAAATTACATGCCATGTTTTCCTTGTCTAAATTACAATTACTCAGCAAACACAAAGGTCTTTCTTGTCTTCATTTATTCTGTGTAAGAGGAAAGAATAATTAAGTAGAGCTCTGGAAAACCAAAACAAAAGAAAACAGGATCAACTTCATGGCCATGTACCCCATTCAGACCTTAGAGGCATGTTATGTCTTTAATATTGTTAAAGAAAACTTCATTCACAAAGACCCTTTCGACTTTCTTGGTATGACATTTTACTTGCAGTGATTTTTAGTGGCGGGTTGGTTGGCTTGTTTGTTTGTTTTCATTATAGGAGTCTGCTAAAGCATATTGACTTAATGCAAAGTCACCTTGGTATCAGTTGCAGTAGCCCCCGAAGCAGTGCTTGGATTTGCAGCCCTAACTGGCATTGTGTTCTAACACTTTTTGAAGGCTTTTGAAAGTTAAAGTTGAATGTGTCCTTTACACAACTAACCATGCAACTGCTTCTTGATCTTAGCTATTTGAAACATAACATTCTCTATCATTTCTTCCCCAGTGTTTAAAAAACAGTCTCATTCCCTACCTTCATATTCCTGTTAGATTTTGTGATTAACGGTCCATAGCTTTGAGTTTGTGACTGCAGAGGCCCCCCCATAGCACGGGAGTCTCAATAATTCCACTTACTCTGTGTGTGCTCCCTTCATGGTGCGCAAAGGGGAGACTTCATCCCTCAGGGTTATCTCAGCAGTATCTTCACAAACACATCCCTTCTCTTAAAGAAGAAAGGATCTACCTTTTCATCCAGCTTAACTTTGTCTAGACAACAAATGCAGCCAGGTTTCGTGCAGCTGATTTAGCTTCCTCAGCTGACTAAGCTAGAGTGAATGTGATTCACAAAGGTTTTCTTTTTATCCTGTGTTTGTCTTTCGAACTTCTCTGGCTGCTTATCTATGCTTGTACCCGGGAAACCTGGAACACTCTAAGCAGCTATCCTGCTCCACAGGCTGAATGCCAACCACCTCAGCAGGGATACACTAGTGGTAAAATGAGACTTCGGAGGGTCTTATGGGTAACGTGCAGTGCAGATGATGCAGATTTCTTCATTTTCCATTTCAGAAGTTCTTATTATTTCTTCATGTGATACAGTTTTATCTGTAGTTTGCCTGTAGCTTATACAACGTAAGTGTCTTTACAGCTCAGGATAGGTGTTTTTCTGCATTCTTATTAATTTAAAGGAATAAATATCTTGATGAGAATGACCTTCATTATACTTCAGACCTGATCATTGCTCCCTGTGGGCTCCATTACCTCTGTGAAAGCCAAAGACAAAGTTCACTCAATAATTAGAGGGACTGGAGTTGTTCTGGTCTGAGAACCTGACACCCCTGCTGTGCTGAATGGCAGTGTACAGATGAGGGATTCAAGAGCTAAGAGACCAAACTAAATTAAGGCTGCCTAAGGTCTGCCTTGTCTATTAACTTGCAAATAAGGTGGGGGTACAGCAAAAAAAGAGTCCTCCTTCTCCTAAGTGGTCTTAAATCATTCCCAGTTAGGATATGTTCAAACAGGTTGATGCGAGCTTTTGTTTGTGATTCAAACCTACCGTAAGATGAGATGAATATATAACAAAAAAGATTGTTTTGTGTCAACTGACAGATCTAGTACTTATCCAACAAAACTTGTTGTATTTTTCTGTGCAACCATCTGTTTAGGAAAGACATTATACATAAGAAATTGTTACAATATAAAATATGTATAAATGTATATCTGCATGCACATGTGCATGTAAATACATATGTGTGCCCATATCTGAACTAATCAGTGCATAGCAAGAGTACTCATAACAAAGAGCAGATCTATTAGTGTTGGATTCAAGGACAAAATTTGTGTGTCAGTATTTCCAGAATACTGACACAGTATTTCACAGTATTTCACACAGAAATACTGTGTGAAACAGTATTTCCCTTCTACATTACCACCTACACCTGCCCTGAGGGACTATCTGGAAGCCTGACCCACAGACAGCATCATCTATAAATGTCCTGTGCACCAGGTCAGGGCCCAGGAGAGCTCCTGCGATACAGAACACAGACAGGGTTTGTTTGAGTACCTCCCAGAAAGGTTGCATCCAGCTTGGATTTTTGGGAAAGCTTAAAGCCACATATAGATATGACTGAGAATTGGAGGCCACCAATGAATGAAGATGCCTAAAATGGGACTTTGGTGGACTTTGTGCAATGTCGACCTGCTAGTGGGTAACACAGCACATCTCTAGCTGTGACAGACTGTCCTGATTTCATTTCAGATGGGATAGAGTTGATTTTCTTCCTAGTAGCTGGTACAATGCTGTGTTTTGGGTTTTGTATGAGAATAATGTTGATTACATGCTGATGTTTTACTTGTGGCTAAACAGAGCTTACTCTAAGTCAAGGACTTTTTGGTTTCCCATGCTCTACCAGAAAGCAGGTGTACAAGAAGCCGTGAGGGAGCATAGCCAGGACTGAAGCCCTGAACTGGCCAAAGGCATATGCCACACCATAGCATGGCACACCCAGAATATAAACTGGGGTAGTTGGCTGGGGTGGACTGATCACTGTTCAGAGATGAGCTGGATGTGACTCAGCAGGTGGTGAGCAGTTGTATTGTGTATCACTTGCTTCTCTTGGGTTTTGTTCCTCTCTCTCTCCTTTTAATAGCTATTCTGATTAGCAGTAGTGTTAGTATATTATTATTATTAATATTATTATTGCTGTTGTTGTTATATTTTATTTTGTTTCAGTTCTTAAACTGTTCCTATCACAACCCACAAAGTTTGTTTTCTCTTCCTGGTTCTTCTCCCCACCAGGGGATGGGGTGGGAGTGAGCGAGTAGCTGTATGGTACTCAGTTGCCAGCTGGGGTTAAACCATGACATGTGTGTTGGGAAATAGCGGTGAACCTTGTGGCTTCTGTGGTCTTTCACAACATTTTATTTCTGTGGAACAACTCTGCTTACTTTTCGACTTCCAGCATCTGTTTTTGTTAGCATCCAGTTATGGCATCTGGCCCACCTGCAATCCCAAACCCAGGAAGAGCTACTGCATTCTATTTGAAAGTTCTCTCAGTGCACACCCATCTGTGTCTGCTGTAGAGGGCACTTTCCAAAATGTGATTCAGACCATTCCATTTCTAATACGTGTTTTTAAGCATCCCAGTTTCCCAAAGAGTATATTAACAACCAACCCCTTGGTTAGGTGGCCCTGGGGAGGGGAGCAGGAAGGTGAGGTTGCCTTTCATGTCTGCTTTTGAAGCAGTGTGTCAGTGCAGAGGGGAATGTCAGGCTATTCCATTGACTTTTCTAGCTTGTCCTTTCGAATCAGATTTCTGACTGAGGGGAAGCAACCAGCAGAGTCAGTCTCAGATGCCTGAGTGGTGGGTGTCTGTCTCTCTGGATTCCCTGAGGAGCCCAGCCTGCCCTCATCTGAGGGCATGGGGGTCCTGGGCAGGCAGGAGGGGCGAGTAATTTGATTATACCCTTCTATTTCAGCTTTGCAAGGGATTAGAGCAGAGCATACTGGTATTTGGGAAAGAGGTGTAACTGTGAAGGCACACAGGACAGAATGGCAAAGTTCACATTCCAGTAGTTTTGTCTTGAGCAATCCTCACCTCTTTATTTATTTCCTTCCACAACAGCCCTTCTTTTCCCTGTTATTAATGCTGGTTCAGTTTTCAAGTGGGAGCAATTCCTTTATCCAGGCTGCAAGAAGCAACAGTGCCTGGAAAAGTGAGGGTGTGGTGCGGAAAAAAATAGCAGTAGGAAAGGAAGGTAGATGTGAGCTCTCAAAACCATCTTAAACCTCACTGCTTCTGAGTGGAAAGCGATTAGCAGAGGGTGCCATTAATTGCTGACATCATGACAGCAAATGCCTTCTTGATTCTCCACCTTGTTTTTTTCTATCTTTTCTTGGATGCAGCTCCTTGGCTTTTTTCCCTTCTTTGTCATTTTGCCAGCTTCTTTTTGGATCCTCTGCTCACAGATGTGTTTCATGCTATGGTCACCAAGGCCGTGGGATTATTCCTGCCATTCTGCGTCACCTTGGTGTATTATAGTAGCTGAAGGAGTCCTCTCCTACATTTGTTTCTTCATGGTGGAGGTTACTCGGTTGCTGTGGGATCTCTGACACCTTCAATACTGTTGGGTGTTTAAGAGCCACCTGATGGTCCTGTCTGAGGACCAAGCTGTCACCAACCTCCACCTACTCCTGTTTGCATGGCCGTGGGTGAGGCAAGAGAAGCAGAATGTACAACATGTTAATAGGAAATTTATACTGTGTTTGACAGCATTACTCTATTGATGGCTGCCAAGAATATGACTGGCATAATTTTCTTGGGTCTTTCTCTGATCTCAGATGTAAATTTGATATGTGTTCAGGCAAGCACATATTTCAGGAGAATTTTAAAGCAGAATTTATTCCATATATAGCTGTATTACAAGTATTTACTCTGCTGAATTGAATTCTAGCCATCTTCACAATTTCTCTTTATATAATGTGACTGATCACCTGAAAGAGTGCATTTATTGGAACTGGAAATTTTAAAATCCCAGCTGTGAACTTCTAAGAAATTTACTCTCATGTTCCTGTTCAGTAAATTAGAGAGAAACCAGATGAGGGACACCTATATAACTAAGGGTAAAAACCACCCACCTCTGTTATAATCTCTGTTTAGTAATAGGAACAGTAATTTTTAATTTTTTTTTTTTTTTTTTTTAGTTCTAACACATGGCACCGAGATCCTATTGCAATGAATAATTTGAACCAAACATCTCCCTGCCCCAGCCCTCTTTTATGAAGAACCTTGTGCCTTCTTACTGTCAAATTTTAGAAATGTTGCCTTACAGGTGTGTTACACCACAATTCCAGCTAATTCCTAAATGTAGTGTGTGATAATACTCTTGGATAGTGCTTTCACCTTTGAAAATTTTCAAAGGAAGCAAAGATAGCTAGGTAGCTTGATAGGGATTACACATCTCTATTTGCTTTTATAAACACCATGCTGTAACATATTCTGGCGTCAAATGTGCACACATTCTCTATTTGCATTTTTTCATACTTCATATATGCTTTGCCTAGGCAAATTTCTATACTCGCTCTTGATGGAGGACAGAGTACTGATGTAGTTTAAGTAAATATGTGATATATTAGTATCCATAATTGCTTTTGCAACTAAAGAATGTATTAACTGCCTCACCATTGTGTTCTGCAGGCAACACAAAAACATTTAAAAAATGCTTAGAGAGCAGAGAAGGAAAGTCACAAAAATAATAACTTTGGATTCTGAAAAATTACAGATTAGAAGTTTTCTACTTTGCACAGAATGAGTGACGATGAAAAAAGAGCAAAGAAGCAGTGAAATGGAGAAGCCAAGGTGAAATGGAGTCCTGAGCCCCTTTGCTACCATGTGTCCAGGTAAAAGACTGCTTTATTTTCTGAGATGAGGTCAGCTTCATTATTTATTTGCTCCAAGTCAGAGATCAGCTGCAGAAATACTGGTGTGCCTGGCAGAAAGGAGTCAAAGGAGCACGAAGCAGCAGGGTGACAAAGTGGCACACTGGCTCCTGGACTGAGTTAACGTCACACAGGGCTACATGACAGTGTGTAAAAAAGGAAATTCAAGAACTGCAGGGAGCAGGGAACTTTGCAGAGGACTAAGGGTCCAGTGCCTCTGAGCTTTTCTTAAAAAATAATGAAACGATGAAGAAAAAGATACAGTAGTAGACGGCACTGAAAGTGGAAGGACTGCTTAACTCCAAAGCAAAAAGAAAAAAAGCCAAGTTGAGAGAAGGGCTAGAAAAGGAAGGCTGTAGAAGGGGGAGAGGGAAGACAGACAATTGTGGATGACATCTTGCAGCCTGAGAAGAAACAAAAAAATTATTGTTGCTTCCCAGTCAGTCACCAGGACAACAGCAGATTGAATTTAGAGCTGCCTGTAATAATTTATAACTACTTTGTCTTGGTTGGATTACTGTGTTGATTTTCCTGCTTTTGTTGGATTCATTAGCTTGGCAGAGCTTCAATCAGAAAGGCAAGGTAAAGGGAGAAGAAAGAGGAATTTTTGGAGAAATTCAGAGCTACAAAACTGTGATATGAAAATACTGGTGAACTTATCACTCATGTTGTTTTGAACATCTTTTGTGCTATGATTTCTTCCCAGCGTTAAGAGAGATACACACAAAGAGAAGTGACAATGACATCCTTTGCTGCTGTACAAGGACCTTCTGCTCCCTGTGACCACTGCTGATCTTAAGCACCCAAAAGGAAAGCTCAAGAATGTGCTGGGACCTGGTAAGACCCCTTGGTCCTGACAGCCCTCTGGAAGGAGAAATCACAGTGTTTGCATCCCTGGAGAGCAGGGTGGGAGGCCCAGAGCCTGTGGAGGTGGGAGGCGTTAGTGGAACCGAAACATGGTCCTGCAGAAGTTGTGTCTGGTATGTTTGGAAGGAAGGAATGACAGGGATAATGGGGAAGCTGCAAACAGCTGTCTGAAAAGATCAGTTCAAAAAGTAACCTAGCAGTGGCATAGCAGAGATGGACAAGCATCAGGCAACGTGCTGTGCTTACCACTTCAGCTGTCTGGAGGATGGAGAGATGGAGGCTGGTGGTGAGGGAGGGTGTCTTTTCACAGCAGGCAAACAGCTGAGTGACAAAAATCCTGTTAGTCCATTCCTGCTGCGATATCCACACCTGTTAGGGGCAAAGACAGCAAACTGCACACACAGGCAAATTGCTCACCATATGGTCTAGATTCCTTTGGAACCAGTGTGTGGAGAAATGCAGAAGAAACCATCCTACAGCATGAAAATGAAGTGCAGTGCCGTGGCACTGGACCTTTCAGGCTTGCTTTTTCAAAAGCTAAAGGTTTTACTGGGAATTGGCTGTCCTGCAGACTTACATTTCTGGGGCACCTCAGAGGCATATTAAAATTTTCAAGCAACAACAGTAAGAGGGTATTAATGATGGCAGGGAAAACTCTTTTACAGCTCTGAGTTGTATCCTAATATCCAACTCTTGAGCACCCAAAAAGGGTGGAGATCTGTCTCTTCTGTTCTACCCATAAAACTATCCAGCTTCATTCCAAAATAGACACACTTCCACCCAAGTATTTAAAAAAAACCCCCAAACACCACTGATTCCTCCATCCTTGCTGCATGTCCATGTTTTATGGCTTCATTAAAGTGACAAATGTGAGGAAGGAGCAGTTTGGTATGTGTCATGCTTTGCACATTGCACTGATTTTATTACCTCTAACATTTTAAGGTGTCAGGGTGGAAAACATCCTGTCCCTATGCATACAAAGGACTCGTTCAATATGGCAGTGTCTGAACAGTTGGAATTTGGGCACATCCCACACAAACGTATTTGTGTAAATAATTCAGTATTGTAGCCTAACTGTTTGGGTTGAAGCATCCATTTATACGTTTGTATTTTTCTTGACTTGTAGCTTTCCCTTCCAAAGATATTGTGGCAGGCCTCTCTTTCCCCCCGAGGCTAGGGTCAGCTTAGAATGCTGTTTTAGGATTACAGTAAATAAACTTACAGAAAATATAAACAAGAGAAAAGAAATGGCAACTCTGCGCCATACATCATTTTTCCTTCACTTTTTCTTTCTCCCTACAGCTATTACTGTAGTCCTTTATGAACCCCAAATGTTCCTTGCTCTTCTGTGGCAAGCACTTTGTGAATTGTTTATTAGCTTGGAAAACTGTTTCTGTCTCTCAGGACAGGTGTCAGTAGAAGATATCCAGGACAAATGCTCTGTGAAGAAAGAACCATTATGCCTTAGGAACCGATGAACTATTCCAAATGATGCAGCGCTCTGAACCATGCTGAACTGAAGACCAGCAAATGTTACCTTCCATCTCTTCCAGTGACTTCAGCACTGTCTTCATTATCATCTTCTGTTCTCCCTTGCCAATTCACTCAGCAGTTTGCCTCCTGCGCTACACACCAGCTGACAGATGTATCCTTTTCATTTCACATACTCTTAAAGCCTTGGGCACTGCTTTCTGGAGATATTTATACAGCTCTGGGACCCAGTTGCTGGAAAAGTAGTTTGTACTGAATATTTGTTACATGTTCTACAAGATCCCACACACTATTACTTTGCATAGAGTAAAACAACAACAAAAAAAAGCTGTTGCTTTTGTATGTATTTTGTTTGAAACTTAAACAGTCACCTTGCTGACAGTACACCTCATTCTGACAGCCTTTCAAAGTTATCCTCCATAACAGCATGAATTACATGGCTAAAATTTTCATATATGCCACAGTGCCTTCAAAACCTACCTACCACCAAGTCTCTTCATTTCCCAAAAGCAAAGAAAGTAGAGAATATCTTCCTTCTGCTTGCCACAAGACATTTCTTGTGTCCTTAACTCTAACACTGGTAGAGGAAGGACATCTGCAACAAACCACACCACTGAGTCTGTCCTCCCACATTAGTCGGCAAGAGCAATCAGTTATGTGCTAATTCTGCTGTTGTAATTTCTTCCTCTTATTTTAATCAACATGGGACAAAGTGTGGAACTGATATAAAAATCAGTTGGTTTTATGTTGAAATTCTCTTTATGTGCATTTCACTTTCAGCATACCTTATAGATATGTTAGCAATCTATTGAATAACCATCTCCTGGCTTTGCCAGAGGAAGGTGTCAGAATCTGAAGGTTTTTTTGCCAAGTGTTTTACCACTGTTTTCTCATTTAGATGGTCTGCTAGAAAAAGCAGTAAACACAGAATATTTGAAAAATGCCATGGCAGAACCCTTAAGGTAAACCAGCTGGCCTTTGCTTCAGTTTCTAGGGCAGAATTTTAATAAACATTAGTCATGGTGATTATGGAACATTTTTATCAAGGATACATCATTTCCAGCATTATCCCATTTTGGAGTCTATATTAGCATAATAACTTGCATTATTAGTATAATTTGAGATGTTTTAAGGACATGGCTGGAGAATAAGAAGCTCAGGCTGGAAAGCCTCTGATTGCCAGTTGCTTGTCTTGCTTGCCAGGGCCAATTAACATATTTCTTCCATTTTTGCCTTTGTTTGACTTATCAAAATATGAATGTGCAGCAGACTTTCAGAATCACTTAGGCTCCTTGTTTAGGCTTTGGAAGCACATAGCAACACGAAACACATTCATGCAGATTAAGTGCTCTTTGGAGTATTAGAAACCACTTAATCTGTATAAATATGCTTGAGGTTGCTCAGCGTTTACAACACCTTGAGAAGGAACTGCAGTGGTTCAGAAAAGCGTGTGATGCATTATTTAAAAGAAGATATATAATCCATGATAAGTTCATCTTCCAAGTGACTATTGTCAGAATCATAGTTTATATTTTTATATTTTGTACTTCATTCCACTGTGTTAATGCAAGTGACAAAGGGAATTTCCTATTATATACTCTATTACTTTCAAAATTCTAGTTTTATCACTGTTGATTTAGAAGATAAGCATGAGAGATGTATAAGTACTGAGCAATTTTACTTTACAAATTCATGCAGCAGGAGGAATTTACATTTTTAAACAGAAAAAGGTAAACAGTATTTATTTTTTCACTGAGTTAATATGTTATTCCATGCATAAAAAAAGACCTTTTTAGTTTCCATTGACTCTAATTTTCATTTGCAGTACAGCTGAGAAGAATGAGGTATGAGACAGGACTAAGAACATCATATTGTGATGTTAGATATTTTGCTTTTGGGGTTTACAGTGTCATTTAGTCTAATAACTCTTCATAGTATAGTTTAATTATTGCCAAAAATAGAAAGCATGGTTGCATTGTGCAGCTTTCCCAGAGGATGTCTTATGTGTCCTGAGATAAATTAAGCTCTATATTTAATATATGTGCAGCTGTAACTGTGTCGTATTCTGAAATCCCTTGTTAGTCAAATGCTTGCAACAGCCATTAATAATTGGAGAGTAACCTGGACAAGACAGCGTTCGTCTTAAAATGCTGACCCCAAAGAAGTAAACAAGGCTTTTTGAGACTGGATGCCCTCATGAAGTACTGATTTCAATATATTGAATTCTACTTCTTTTGTGAAAAGTCAGGACTTTTAGTGTCAATAAATACCTATAATAGGAAAAACCTACACTCAGTGGTTGATCTCAAAGGATGATTTACTAATTCCCTCTCTTCCCTAGTTTTACTTCTGGGGTTATTTGCCCCCGAAGTTGGTGGGCAGCATCCCTCCCAGCTGTGGCAAATAAGTGCCAGCTGCTGGAGGCCACTGCCATATGCTCCACCCTTCACTGGTGAGGTTCTTCATTTGCTGAGGATGCACCACTGCAAGCAAACACATCCAGGTTCACTGCTCCTGGGAATTATCCTAGATGGGCCGTAATGTCCACAGTGGTTTATATTTGGGACCCAGAGGAGGAACTTGCCATAGTGGCAACTTCTCTTGCCATTATGATCATAACCTCACTGTAGTTTTATTTGCAGCTGCCAGGGCTGGCATTTCCAGCCCTGATACCTGTAGGGATATTGGGGGGAGCAGGGGAATGCTTATTTGCGTAATAGAGCAGGCTGAAGACTCCTTTGAAAGATGCTTAGTAACACAAATGGGACTTGCAAGGGGCAGAAGAAGGCCTGTTTTCTGGGGGCAGAGTTGAATTTTAACTTTGCTTTTCTCCTTTCATGTAAAATAACCAAGGATGTGACTTCAGTTTTAAAAGAAACTGTTATGTGTCCTCTCTGGGTCATTTCATCATCCCTGTAAGAAAGTTTTTTTGTTTTACAGAGAGTTGCAAATGTGGTTTTGTTTAGATTTTTTTTCAGTTTTTTTTTTCAGTAAGAATCCCAAATGTTCTCTTTTTAAAAAATAAATCTAAAGAAATTAAAACGAAGCTTTAGAAATTCTGATATTTTGCTCTGGTAGTAGTATCCAACTGCAGTAAACTAAGCCGTCTGAATAAGCCTTCTCAAATAAATTCAAAATGGATTAAAAAAATTCAATTACATAATTAAATTCAATGGATTAAAAAAAAAGGTTAGGTAATTAAGGAAAATTTCCTAATTTTAATCCAATTTAAGGTGCAGGTTGCATTGTTTATGTACCGCACAAAAAATACCAATATTTTTTCCACTGTAGGCTTGGAATAAATTCCCTGGGTTATATCCAATGCAAACACTGAAATGTTATATGACCTCTATTGCACAGAGGTCTTTGCCAAAAGCTCATTGCAGTAATGGGCTTTAATATTTTTTGCATTGGATTTTACTCTACTGTTGGTTTTATCATTCTTGATCTCGGCAAATGTGCTTTATTGTCTGGATCATTTAATTTTGTTAGGCAAACGTGCTTCATTTTTTAATGATAAAACGTTAGCATACTCTTCAATAATAACTGTTTTTCCTTTCAAAGCTACTGATGCATAAAGTCTAATCTTTTGTAGTTGAAGGAAGATGTTCTTTAAGAATTGATTTAGGGTCTGCCTTTGTTTTACTAATTTTTAATTGCATGCAGTCAGACCTGATTAATCTGAATTAGCATGCAAAGCCCCTTTTTAGAACTAAATAAAATCAGATTAACAAGTAAAGGATACATACAAGGATGTGTTCTAAGGTTGGTTAAAAGTTAAATCCTTATTCTTAAACATGCAGACATTTCTGTCTGAACAGTTTATGTATTCTAATTGGGTACACAGTTTTGCTGTGTAACAGAGCTTTAATTCCTTTTGACTTTTGAGCGAAGCATATAGGCATCATAATAATATTATGCAATGAAATGCCTTTGCAAGGTTTTATAACTGGAACCGGACTTAACAAGATCAGTTCAGCCAAAGCTCTTATGAGCACAAGTGTGCTTAAAGAGGTGGCACTATGTTGCAATTTCAGAAGTCACTTTACTTTTAAAGAGTGGCTAATGCAACCTGATATGAACTAAGAGCAGCTGCAATGAGGGTGAAGACCCTGCCTTTCTTCCAAGCTCTCCTCCCCTCTTGCTCCTGGCTACTCACTTATTTTGTATTGGCTTTGGTGATGGAGCTCAACACAGCACCTCAACTAAATAAAATGGCTGAGCATAACCTGGAAAAAACATGTATATGAAATTTTTCTGTTTGTGAAGCAGACAGAAGGATTTAACCTAGGGGTCAGCCAAGCACTGAATCTGATGAGGTGGAGGGGAGAGGGTAAATGTCTAGTGAAGGGGCAAGGAAAGAAAAAATAGGGCAAAATCTCTGCCTTTCAGGTGCTGTGGACCATTTGTCACTTCAGTCACAGTGTGGGACTGTGCTCTGAGGAGGCTAAAGTCAAGTCTGCAGCTCAGCTCTGCTTGAACACCCTGTTTACCTCGCAGGAGCAGTGTCAGAAAAGTCAGATGGATTTAAGTATGTGCTTTAAGCAGATGTAGATTTGACAATCCATTGTGGGCATCCAATTAAAATGTTTTCTGACTGCGCTCCACAGACATGCCCCTGCCTTGGTGGGAGCACACAACTCTCCTGGTGTTTCGTTAATAGGAGCAAACCTGCTCTTCTCTGGGCAGAGGCCACAGGTATGCAGAAACCTCCTTGGAGACAATTGCCTTTTAAAATTGATTGCAGCCTATTATACTACTACTAAACAATTACTTTTAGTTGTAAGAACTGCACAGTATGGTAACTCTACATCTCATCTCTATGTTTCTAAACCAAAATGTGGCAAGTTGCACTGTTAGCATTTTGATGGAAAAAATTATTAAAAAGCTTTTCAAATACAATGGAAAAGGTTACTGTAGCAGGACATTGGTTATTTTAATTTGAAATGATAAATACGCATCTAGCAGAGGACAAAAAAGCCTTTATACTTGACTAACCCATGCCCTATTTATACTACATTTTGCCGTGATGTATTTCCGTACTGTGTACAATAAAATACAAATGACTCAAATTCATCAAGAAGGGATTAATTGGCATATAATAGGGGATCTGGCTACCATACTGGCAAGCTGCCAAAATGAAAGATGAAAGAAGCTTGTGGAGAAGGGGACATAAAAATACATGTGAGTGCAAAAAGCCAGCAACTATAGGAATAAGTTTATGTGCAAGCTAAGTCCAGCTATGTGACCTGGCTTATATCAAAGAACAGTAGTGACATTATGAGATTCCCAACATGGAATTATTTCTATGAGTCATTCATATATTTAATTTTATTTAGGCTTAAACTGAATTGCTTGAACAGACAAGTGGAGTTTTGATATGGCTGTTTGGAAGCTGTAGGAACCCAGATGAGCAGAAACCACAACCATGCTAGCATGCTGATCACATCTCTTCAAGCTGAGAGGCCAAACACTGCAAATCCTTAGCTCTCTGATTAGACATTTTGCTTAGCTGGGGCCTAAGTCAGGAAAACTCATTACCCTTTTCTTCTTTTTTCACTTTTCTATTTTCCTTTTTCTTAAGACTATATTCTCCATTCATTTCTTGTACTGCTGTAGATTTTCAACAATGATCACATTATTGGTCAAACCCAGACCCTCTTTCCCATCCCCCATCTGAAAAGAACAAACGGAAAGTCTGTACAGTTTCTTAAAAATCTGCTGTTGCACTTATGAACTTTAGCTGTCAGGCACTTAGATGCAATGTTTTTCAGGAGGGAATACAAATCTGTCCATTTCAGTGCTATTCCACTTACCCTTAATTCTCCTCCTTCATTCTGGATAAATAAAAAGATTAATTCCCACACATTCTTGAAGCTCTGCTTGGCTCTAAATTAGATCAAGTTGGGAGTTTTGCTCATTACAGCTCTTCTTCCCTGCTGGCAGAGAGACTCTTGTATTTGTCACTTGTATTCTTCCTGTCCTCCTGTCCTTACAATTCAATTGTAAATCCCGCATGACCATCATTCAACCAAAGAACAAACTATCGGGGTTTTCAAACATGTTTCTTTCTGTAAAAAGTATACAAATAAACGCACATTACTCCCAGACAAACCCTTACGCCGCTAATCAAGTTTTAGATGCATAGAAAATAATGCAGTGGAAAATACAGTGGAGCACAAATTTTAAATGCTGCTTATCTCATTTGAAAGGCATTTCAGAGTGCCAGAGTGTCGCTTCTGTTTTGTGGGCCCTCCCCTTCAAGAAGAATTACTGTCTCTCTTTATGCAGGCATATTCTTCAACAGCAGTTCCCACCATGTTTTCAATACATATGTATATATATCTCAGACGCATAAAAAGCTATACATAGGATGAATCATCTGTTTCATAAACTCAACTATGCTGTTGTCAGAACCTATAAAAATAATGTGACAGGCAGGCCTCAGCAGAGTGTCTATCCACCAGCGATTGTGAAGACAATCAACCACCTTCAATCTTCATCATCTTGGCTGGAAACCTGCCCCTGGAAGCCTGGGGGAATACAGACATGCAGGAAGCCAAAAGTTTGACAGATCTGATTTTTCAATAGCCAGGAATATGTGTTCCCTAGCAGAGGCTTCTGAAAACACCTTGTCAGTCCCACCTTCCTGTTTACACTGAAAGACCTCCAGGCTGAGCAATTTTGTTGATTACAACACCAGTGTGATGGGCCAATATGATACCATCTAGAAGAACCTCTGCTTTATAAACTTTGCAACCTTTTTAATAGCATGCTGAAAGTTCATGCAGACTCCTGAGGTATGCTATGCTCCTAAACATGAGCACACACACAGGGGTATCTTTCCTCCTTGTCATTCTGGACAGCCACAGACGAGCACCACTGAAAGGACTCATCAATAGCTGAATATGTTTCTATTATACTCAGCAAAGTCAGGTTGACATTGCTAATGTTTGGGGTTTTTTTTTCACAAAGCCAAATGACAAAGTGGAGTGGCAAAAGATGGCAGTAGGTTCTTGTCTCCTTTCACCAGAAAAAAAAAAAAAATCAATGTTTCAACACTAATGCATGGGGTTTTTTTTTTAGAAAGGTGCTAAAATACCAGGACTGGCCAACACAAAGTGTCCAAAACACACAACAAATCAGCTTACAAAACTAAGCAATTTGTCCTGTGAACAGGAGCCAAGGAAATTATCTTAGCATTTTTATCCATCTGTAAACACCAAGATGATTTGAGTGGTCAGTGTAGACATGGAGATTTTGATTATCACTAGATCACTGAGACCATAGTAATTTTATCATCCTCCAAAAGAATAGGAACAATAACAAAATAACCCTCAAAACACCTTGGAAATGCATATAAAGCCTGCTTTAAAATTACAAAAAAGCCAAAATAATGTTGAGTTTATCTTTCAGAAAGTAAGACTTGTGTCTACTATGAAATTATGAGAAATTCTATGTGATTTTGTTTGATGAGCAGTATGATTATGTGCTTCTTAATAAATCTTTCTATATTTGCACAGCTGAGCTGAATTCCATTGAAGAAATTTGGATTTAGATGAAATTAGTAGGTTTTTATACTGGAAAGCATCTGTGAATGAGAACAAGAAATTGTATATATCTTTCTATTTTTCTTGAACTATCAAGTTCATTAAGGACATTTAACAACAGTTTAATACATGCTTGACCTCGAGCCCTTATTTGGGTTTGACTTTAATGATATGCAATTTCTCATTTGATCTGGAGCATAGGTTGAAGCCTCTTCAAAAGTGGAGATAAATTTCCATAATGCAGATTTGTCTGAAATTCAGATAAGACACAGACGGGTGAAATGTTACATCATGTTGATATATAGTACATGGCTTTTTCTTCAAAGTTTTCACCTGTCAACCCCTACATCCTAGTTACTGTATTCAGAGACATGGAAAAGTTCAGAAAGGAATAATTTTCTTTTCCTAAATGTCAGTAACCTCAATTCTGCCTAAATATGAGACACAAAAGCTCTCTGAGAGAGAAGAAATTATTAATTTAAATTAAGATGGAATTGTAATAAACATTTGGCTAGTACAGAGGCATTTACGAATGGGAAAAATGTGTATTTAATAATAACACTTGTAAAGGTAGAGGGGCAACTGTCTGGTGAGATCAACACAGCCACATTTCTGTTTCCCTGGTTCAGCACTGGAAGTCCCCTTGCTTCTATTGAGAAACAGCTTGAACAAAACACGAATGAATATACATAGACGATGCAACAAATCCTGTACTGGCAGAGGTACAGATTTTATGACCTAATAGGTCTTTTCTCTCTCCAAAGGCTATAATTCTCTGAAAAAAATGAATCCCTTTCCATGGAAATGTGGGTATCTACTGCACAAAACAATATTATTTTACATAGTGATGTGAGTTGGTTATACTACGTGGAACTCACCTGCACTTTGATAAAGGTAGAAAATCAAGAGATAACCAGGGTGTTCACAAAAAAGGCTCCAGGAACATAAATGACTTATTTTTTAACTACTTTAAACAATTACCCCATTTCTAGGCAACCCAGCCTGCTGCCTGAATAGTTTTGTGTTTTCCATAATCCCACTAAAGTCTTACACAGCCCTGCTGAATTTAATTTCTTCAGTTTCCTATTTGTATCCCTGTACTTTCTCAAATCAACCATTATTCTAGTGATGTTGAATTATACAGAACCTTTTGATTATAGTGCTACTAAACACAAGGAGCCTTCAATATAACTGAGGTTTCTACAGCGGTCAAACCAGCCTCATCTGCTTTTTTTATGCAGAATTAAAGAAACCGTGTGATGTGGCACACATTCCTCACCACTTTGGCAATCCAAAACATTGTTTAAACAAGAAGGTACTTTGGCACTGTGTATAATTCCCAGAAATACAAAGAAGGAAATTTCAGAACAGTGTGACTCAACAGTCTTAAAAGAAAGATCTGCTTTCATTTCCTGCTGGAATCAGTAACAAAATAAATTTACAACCCTTCCCCCCCACCCCTTTTTTTTTTTTTTTTTTTTTTTTTTAACAGCATCAAAATCATCTCTTTCTAATGTGGGCCAAACTCAGCTTCTGTTTCTTTGGTACTGCTTTCCTTTGTGCTCTAGGCTAGATGATGCAATTAATTTTTACCAAGGTCTGTTGTGTAATTTTACTGAAGATCACTTATTTTTACCAAAGTCCTCTGGATAATTTTATTCAGTTCTGCTCAGCAGGAAGCTGTTCTGGCTCCTGCTCTGATGGTCTAGCCAAATGCTGGATGCTGCCCTCATATCTGGAACAGCAGCAGTGCACTGCAAGGGCTTCTGAAGAGAACAGGGCATGTTACAGATACAGTGGCAGGAATGCGCCTGCAATCTGGGTGAGGTCTGCTCAAAAATGCTTTTATTCCTAATCCATCTGGAATCTCTTGTTTGAGCTGATGCAGTGCGTATTTTATTAATCTGATGTTTTCTTATCCCATATTGGTGGAATTATTTTTATTTATAGTATTGTTAAGGAGAGAAGAAACAGATCCTTTACTCAGGATTTTTTTTCTTAAACTTAGAGTTCACTATGTGCTATTTGTGACAGTTTATCTGAGAACATCTTTTTGATGTGATGATTATATTATTTGTGAATGCATTTTGTCCTCCTTTTCCATAACAGGTTAATCTGTAGATATTTCAGTGGCTTGACTTAATGAGGTCTTTCCTAACCTACTAAGCACAGCTTTCTAATTCTTACATTTGAAAAAAAGGTGAATAGAGAATAAGAGATTTTTTCTCCCTTTTTATGTGAATAACATTTAAATAAAATCGTTGACAAGCTGTGTATATCTATGGAGTATAAAGACAACTGAGTCATGTATCTAAAATCCATTCTGAATTCCACAGGAGCTGGAGGTACCTCAGGGAGAGAAGATCAATCCTTCCTAAAGTGTGAAAACTTCAGAAAAGATTTCAATTGTCCAGAACATCTACTTTTGCCTCAAACCATTGCTTGACATATTGATGTGTGTATTTTCTATATGCTCCCTTGAATGAACTGAGGAATCAGACGATGAAGGCTTTGCTTCTGAAAGCACACATTCCTTTTTGAAAATCAGGAGAAATTGTTTCAAAAATCCAGCTACATTACTTGGAAGATATAACCCTAGTGCTGTGGATACCAAAAATCTCTGCATGGGAAGGTTTTCTTCTTGCCCCCTTGATAATTTACAGAAGCTGCAATCAATGTTGTCTTCCACCTGTAATAAGGAGTCCAGAAGAAGTAGAGACTTCTGTCATTTACACACCAGCTGAATCCACAAAGCCATTTAAACACTTATTTCTCATTGATTTTTATTGAGCACTGGCTCCTAAATGCTTTTGTGGATCTAGCAAGTAATATTTTCCTCTCTTTATTGAGAAGAAGGTAATTATATGGCCAAATTCCTTCAAAACCCAAGAATAGTCTTGTCACTCTAATGCATGTTTTTTGATAAGTACTTGAAAACTTGTCAGTGTATTTTACTGCAGTGCTCAGAAGCATAATTACATGCTTTATAAAGCATAATCAATATTAGCAGACTAAGGTAGAGAACAATCTAGATCTCCTAATCTGCGTGGTTTCCCTACTACTACATTTTTTAATATGTTTGGCAATATTAGCAATTAAATACCATCGTGACTTAGGGAATTGGGAAACCTGGTTCGGATTTTCCAGCTCCTCTTGTTCTTCTTTAGAAACATAAAACAATCTCAAATGGTGTTTGTCTGACCCATCAGACTAGTTTTACATCTTCTTTCTATAGCTGGGGCAGTGCAGAACAGCCAGAGCATGCTGATGACTTTGGCTCATTAATTTTAACTAGACACTGGGTCTGAAGGTTGTTTAATACCTCTGGACTGAAGCTTTCTCTGCCTCTTTGGAGACCTGATGAATGCTGTTGGCAGTGCTGTGTCTAGAGCACCAGTCTCCTGACTAACACTTCTTGGAACCACACTGAAACACAGCAATGAATGCAGCCATCCAACAATCAAAAAAATGCATCCTGTCGCCCTTTTATTTCCTTGCTGCCCTTTATGGCCAGTTTGGTTTCACAGAAAAAAGGCTCCATCTTTATGGAGACAGAAGGGAAATCAGACCCTGTGGGCAATGGTGGAGGAGCAAGTCTGCTCTGCTCTGCCCACTTGCAGCGGTCCCATGGGACACTTACCACACCTATGAATCACTGAAGGAAGTTGCTATATTAACCTCAGTCTTACTACACAAGAACTGTGCATGAAAGAACTTGCATGGAAATCCTCAGCTGCTCTTACAAGGTTTTTAAAGTATCTCGCAATGTCAAGAGTCAATCTGGCCCTAATATACCTTTACTTCATACTTAAGATCAATGGGGCAACCCTAACATAAAAATGAGGAATGTGTAACACTATTAATCTGAAAAGGTACTACGTTTAATGACACATTACCTAAAATATATTGTCTACTGGTTTCAAAGTTAACACAAAAATATAACACACAGGTGGCTCAGTCTGTGAAATAAGGTTTATGTCTAGAGGTTGTCCTGGTTGTTACTGGAACACCATCAAACTCTCTTCTACCCATAAATATCAGACATTGGAATGCTCTAGAGCAGGGCCAGCTATAAAAAATGCTGTTTGCTATTAACAAACTCTGTGCACTATTCAAACAAGATTACGGAACTCTAAGAGTTGGCCATGAATACGTAATTATATGAACCAAACAACTCTATGATTCTGTGATTTCAGCAGAAACAATATACAGTCTAATATTAAGAAAGCATCATGGGATTTAAGAAGCTACCCTTCCTGAAAGGAAAATCAGATTTCAAGTATATTAGACTTTGGGTAAATTGAAGTCAGCTGGTACCACTAATCATTAATCTGCATTACTGAGATACCAGCCAAGCCCATATATTTGTCAGTCCAGGGAAAATCTTGAGTTATTTTTAAAAAAATGCCAAATAAACAATGAAACCAAATCAAACCATTTTTGCCAATATTGAGCCATCATGGGATGCCACAGGGGGCATGATCTCTGACCCTGCACCAGGCCCAGCCATTTCAAAGTTTTACAAGTACGTGATTACTCAAATCCTTCTGACTAAAACCCCACATTTATTTTTCAAAATGGATCTTTTGTGCTCCTTCCCCATTATCTGCTCTTACTAACAGAAAATTACCAGAAGTGCCAACCAATCCACAGAGGGGATGAGACAAAACTTTAACACTTCAAGGTTCAAGTGCCTCTGAGGCAGCAGCAGCCCTCAGCAGCCTCCCGAAGAGCCCATGGGAGACATCCCCACCAGTCAATAGAGCACTGTCTGTCAGCCCCACTCCTCCCGAGCTCACCCCTTCCTTCCTGCCAGCTAATGAGGGAGCTCATTGCCCAGAGGCAGCTGCTCTGAATAATGCCCATTTACATTGGTATTCTGGTCCTGCTTTCCCTTAAAGCTAGAAATGTAGGGGTTTACAGCAGTTAAGTGTCATTATGCATCCTTATGGGGATGTGAAGAAGTTGAGCCAATAGGGTTTCCCTTTATGGGTGCTCTTCAAGGAAAGAAAAGGGGAAATCGATGAGTACAGAAACTAGCATAAAATTAAATCTTGTGAAACACACAATCCTACATTTATTTATGCTCATTTAACCTGTTAAATGGGCTATTAGCAGGCCATAACTTTTCCAAGTGTCTCTGCACAGTCCAGGCCTCACACTGCTACCTCCCTAACACTTCCAGAAAAAGTAAGACAGCAAAGAGATTTAAAGTTCATTTGTAACTGGTTTCTGTGAGTAGCAGTGAGCTGCATGTTTATCAATGTGCCTTCCAGTCTTGGAAGTAGAAAAATGGGTTTTCCTCTTCGCAATTGCCCCCTGTTAACAGAGCTGCGTGCAGTCGTCAGCTCCTCTGAACTGTTTCAGCAGCCACAGCCTGAAAATTGGACAGAAGAGGAAAACACAATCCACACAAAATTGACAACTGTGAAGCAGCACAAATCTGCCCGTTCACTTTGGAGACCCTGCACCTTGTTACCTTTCTGTCGTGATAGGATATGAGGAAAAATGAGGAAGACATCTGGAAGAACACTTAGAAATGCACAGGAAGGCGACGTAAACCAGCCAGCAGCAGACAAAGTAGCTTACTAAGCAGTTACATCTCGGAGGGACTCTCCATGCATTCCAAGCAACTTTGCTTGGTGTTTGTACAAACTTGCATTGCCTTCCTGAGCCATAGTCCCATTTCTCTCTCTAGATGTTTGTATCTCTGTTGTCCTTATATACCCCAGCTTATCAGTTTTGTCTGATTTTCTTACAAAAAAGTGAAATAAAACTTAGAGAAAAAGAAAGAAGAGGAGAACATCTATCAGTACATAAAATGCTTCAGGCAGATTTTCATCTGGAAAAATATTAGGGAATGAAAAGCAATGTATAAGTGAGCTACTATGAACAACAATAAAATGTAGTGATAAAAAGTACACATAAAATAGAGCTGAGCCATCAGCAGAAAGCCCACAGGTTGTTCCTGCAGCACACAAATGTCCAGCCTGACATTTGAATGCCCAAAATGTCTGTATCGTTTGCTTCCTCTGCACTGTGAACAGTATCCTTTAACAGTTACCCTAATAAATGGTTCGAGGGAAACACCCTTGTATTTTCCATTGATATGCAAAATGTTTCCTTAGAGAAAATAAATAAACCAAGCATGAATAAATTTAGGCTGTTAGATTGTGACATCCTTTACAAGTGAAAATCTGGGCCAAGAGAAAGCTAAATGCAACAAATATATCTCCTGAAAAAAAAAAAAAGCTCGACCAAAACCTAACAACTCTGAAAGAAAAGGTATGATACAGAAAACAGTCATATAAACAATTCTTATTATTATTTCATTGTGTTACTCACTCCATAAGGGACCCATCAACATCAGAGCTGAACCTTCACTGTACCAATCCATTAGTGGCTTCTCAAAACATCCCTCCAGGTCAGTGTTGCTGATTCTGTTCCACAAATTATATTTAGGGTTATAAATGAAAATAAGGAGTCCCATTTCTCCTCTGTATTGCTTATCTGCATCAATGATCCTTTTAAAATATGAGCAGGGTGAGAAAAAAGAAGAAACAGAAAGAGCAGGGTGTATCTAAAACCTCTAAACCCTTTCAAAGGTGAGAAAGAGATCAGGAGGCAATAGTGACCAGGGTAACAAGAAAGTCTTGCTGTGATTGCTTTCTTCACTGAGAAAAAAAGAACTAATTGTGGCACTTGTGCCTCTTCATTGCTCTGGGCAAAGAATTTGCTCAGCAGTTGTCTTAGGTTGCAGGGTTAAGCCAGGCTCAGTGCTCTTGGCCATGGCTTTCTGCCGCTGGCAAAGCTGCGAGCACATTTGTGTTTATTTGCTTTGAACTGGGTAGCCTACACATGTGGTTTCACTGTAACTGAGGGCTATCTCTCTGATTGCTAATCTGGTCTTTCCTCCTTCTGTGGCCCTTCTTTTGTGGAAGGATTTGGGCAGAACAGCCCTCATTTGGCTGTTGCCGGGCCCCACCCTCCTGTGCAGGGGACCCTCCTCCTGCCCTAATCCGAGAGCCCTATTGCAGAGGAGAAAGAAGTCCTTCTGCGGGGTCACCTGTAGTTTGCTGTGTCCTTGCTCTCCCATGCTGTGGTCTTGGGAACCCCTCTGTGGAGTGTGGGTGAAATTTGGCCTCTCATTCCTTGGGGACCAAGTATCTGCTCCAGAGCAGCCAGAGATGTGTACTGGACTAAGTAATGGTGGTGTACTCCTTGATGCTACCCTTGAAGAAAAGTGTAAGATCATATCCTTTACATATCAAGAATCAATCTTACTACCATCAAGGTTAATGGAAAATTTACGGTTTATTTAAGTGGAAACAAGATCAGGTCATGGGTGGCTAGAATTAGAGCTTGGAGCAGGAAAAGACATTGAAAATTAAGAAGGTGGTTGTGGTTACATGGACATTTTTCTATTGTTGTGCTGACTGAAACAGCCCTGCAGCCACTTGTTGTTGTTACACTGACCCCAGAGTTTGTACACGGAGCTAAATTACTTTCCTGAGGGGAAAACAAGCAGTTTTGGTGGGGGTTAATTTGCAAATGCATGTGATCCCTTATGTCGTTCATTCTGTGCTCCCACTTATGCTTTGCAGTAACAACAATTGAGGATGACAGGGAACAGGGACAAGTGGCCAGAGAAGCTGGGAGTTGCTTCAACTTCTTTTAACACCACCTCATGTCCTTTATTTCTTTCCTACTCTTTTTCCTATTTCCCTTTTCAGACATGAAATGCAAAAAGAAAATATTTTATCTCGTCTCATCATCACCACTGCTGCCTGCATGGCCCTGTCATCTTCTGTCTTTCAGAGACGGTTCTGGGTGGGAGCGCTGAGGGCAAGACCAGGTAGAGGAGGTGGCACAACTCTTAGCCCAGCTGGAAGTCAGAAAGTTGGCCCACACCCTGACAGGCATTCAGACTTTGTGTGCACTGGATACTAGCGTGAATTAACAGCCCACAGCTTATCAATCGCAGTGCTATAGCTGCAAACCTGTGTGTCCTCAGAAAAAAGGGAAGTGAGCTGTCTTACTTAAGTCTCTCTTACAGAACCCTGAACTAGGGCAAATTGCCTCAAATTTCCTGGAGCAGACCACTGTGCTGATGCATGGCGACCTGACTGCATCAGAGTCCTTGGTCCAATAGGAAGCACATGAATATTTTAAAGGACCGACCCCTAAATATTAAGGCATTAGTCCATATGTCATCAAGCCACTGTGGTGTGGTTTTCCCTTCTGGGAAATTATACACTATAACTTACCCTGCCTTACAGTTTATTTGCCTTCCAGTTTTGCACCTTTTGCCCAGGAACATTCTTGTTTCTTAAATATCTTTTTAAAAAAGTGCTATTAATGCCATGGGCCCGTGTCCAGCTGCCGTTGCTGCTGTTGGTCCCTCCCCCCCAGCTCCTCTGACTCAGCGTTTTGTGAAACCGCACTTGGCAGGAAACACACTTTTAGAGGGACCAACTGTAATTTAGACAAAAAAGACCATTAGCTGCACTCAGCGGCAATGGCAAGGCTGCTTTTTTGCTGCTGTGTTAAAGCAGACCAAGGCCAGGAAGAAATATATTATTTATGTTCACTAAGTTTTGGATAGACAACTTTTGAAAACTTACTGTGCTTCTTTTGCAATATTTTGTTCAAATAGATGACAGGCTCTGCTGAGAGATCCTGCGCTGTGGCATTAAGTAGTTAACATTTAACAAGGATCAACCCACAAATCCACAGATGTTTCTGTGGGCGCTTCAAAGGAATGTGGAATTTTCTAAAATGGGAAGACCATAGCATGTGGCAACCAACATCAGCATGGTCTTTGAATCTGATTCCTTCTCTCTGTAGACTGGATTCCCTCCAGAATTGCCTGTTTTCCTCATTAGGACAGAATTATAATTTCCTCCATGGCCAGCCAGCCACACACTCTGGATCTCCTCTTTTGGATGTCAAACACAGGAGAAAAGCAGAGGTAGCTTTTGGTAATATATTAACTTCTAGTCAAGGCTGGGGATATTTCTTTTAAAAGACCAGAACTCTTTGCTGATACAGCCAAGGTCTTTTGGAATTGTCAAGGTAGATACTTTTGAAAAATATATGGCTTCTGACAGGGCAAACCAAAGTTTTCTGCAGGAACAGGGCAGTCAAAAAGTCTATTCAGCCCTTACTTTAGGCACAGCATTAAGGACAGGTCAAAGATAATGAGCTGTGATTGTAAGAGTCACGTGTAAGAGAAAGATGTAGCAATGTGTCATTTCAATCACGGGAGAGTGAGTGGGAAGAGTATTTGTCTTGTGCTGTCTCAGGGAGAAATCTGTTTGCTCCTGAAGCATCGTCATTGCCGTGCAGCCATCATCGGTCTGAACTGGCAGGTTCTGCTCTTGTTTCTGGACTACTAGAGAAGGGCAAGAGCCCACTGTAGCTTTAGATCTGTTGCAATGCCGGGCTGCAAGATGGCAGACTGGGCATTGCAAGGCAGTGAAATAAAATCCATCAGCAATTAAACGGAATATTCATGACAGTGATTGAAGATGACTTTATTTCTTGCTGCCTTTGTTTGAAGAATGTCCTTTCCATATACTCATAATGTACACGACAAATGACTACATAGCTGTGGGGAAAATACATAATGCTCTCTGTCTCCAATCCAGGGCTGATCACCAAATGATTAAAGCACTGTTGTTTAAGGTTATTCCCAAGAACGACTTGCTAACTTCTTTGTTATTGATGCTTATTCGGGTAATTATGCCAAAGTACAATATGCATGCAATTGAAAGACTTTTTAACCTCATATCTGGACCCATATGTGTCTGTATATGTAAACATATCTATGTATAAGTAATTTAAAATATTAATATTATTTTAATGTCTTTCTGATGAAGAAATTACTATGGAAAAAAGAATAAGCAAAGGTAAATGAGCACACATTTATTTTTGCATGAGCAATACATTCACTGTTATTGAAAACTTTGAACCTCGTGACTAAATAAATTCTGAGAAAGATTTGAGTATCTCTTTTCTTTTTCCTGGGAAGGAAGGAAGCATCAGCAGGTGTGATCTGTCAGTGCAAATGAAAAGCAAACAAACCAAACAAAAAACCCAACCAAGAGTCCCCTAATGCAACAGGTTGGAAGACATTGATTTCAACGGAAAAGACACGCTTACTGGTTGATATCTCTCCCAGGAATGTTCCCCTATGGATTTTGTAATCAATTAATTTGAGTAGAAATTTGTAAGAAATTATCTGACAATCTGAGAATTCAGCTTTTTAATGCGGCTTTCCAGGGCTGCTAGCCTGTTTGAGGTATATGCTCTCTTTTTAAATAAAATTCCAGTTATTTTAAAACAGAGTAGAACTAAAAGCACTACAGACAATCAACAGATCTGATTACAAATTTAATGGCCTGATTCACCCCTGCTCTTCTTCAATTTTGGAGCAGTGTGAATCCAGTGCTTTTTATCTTCTCACCCCAGACACAATCTGGACTAGCACAGCAAGGAACAAGTTTCTGGGAGCTTAAGCTTGTTCCACTTTATTTGGTTTATTCTGTTTTTTTTTTTGTTTTTTTTTTTTTTTTTTTTTTTTTTTGTTTGTTTGTTTGTTTGTTTGTTTGTTTGTTTGGGGTTTTTTGGGTTTTTTTTTGAGAGCAGCTGTCTTTGAGATTTGTGATCTTTTCTAAAAGCATGACCATAGTGATCATAAGGGCTTGGTGAATTTATTAACTCTACTTGATTAAATCCTCCTTTGACTCCATTTTGAAAGAATTAGTTCCAGAACACAGATTTAGATCTCCTCTACCATGTATTTGCCAGATGTAGGATGAACTTTATAAGCACTTTTATTGCTTGGACTCAAACAAGAAATATCAAAATAGGTAGTGTAAACCACTAAACCCAGAAGTTAAAGATTATTAAGATTTCTTTTTCCAGGCCCTGAACTCTGGAAGTGGATTATCCAAGGGTACCCAGCTTCCTTTGCAGTCCAGGAATAAATGTGTGGCCCTGGCCTGACAGGTAAGTGACATTTTGAGGGAGCCTCAAAATATTATGTTATCCCTGAACAGTGTTTTCCTGATTAAAAAAATCTTTGATGAAGGAAGTTGTATTTTAATCATAGCACCAGATATTTTGGAAAAGAGATGAAGCCTATTAGATCTCCAATGTAAAGACATCTAAAGGCTGAACATTTGGCTCAGAAAAAGACCTGACCTGAACTTCTAGGTTGTGGAAATTGTATTTTCATCACATCTACTTAACTATTAGCAATGATTTCTTTTGTTTAAACATCACCAAAACTCTCCTCTCCTTCTCTTTCATGAGTTTTTTTTTTCCCCACAGAAATCATTAAGTTAATCCTTGATAATCCAAGAAAAAAATAGAGGCAGTAGTTCAAGCTCTTTTCTGTGTGTGTTCAGCAAAATGTGATACAACTTCGCTATTAAAACTCTCGGTTTTCTATCCAAATTCTAATAAATACTGTATGATGTATAAACTCATAAATGTTCACAGCACACAAATGGGCTGCCTCTGGAAATTACATGGCTTGAGCACAGCATGATTAGATGTAAAGGAAAGGAAAGAATTTGTTATGACATTTGAAAGCTTCTTATAGCACAGTACCTTCACCTACACTTGCCTGCCTGTTACCACAGGGCCATGGATTGTTATTTAAAATGCTTATAAAGGTTTTTCTTTCCTAAAAATAATGATGAAATTAAACATTGTCATTTAAAAATCTTTTAAAACAGGGTTCTTATCTTCTCCCATTCAGTAGCAGTGCCCGACTTAGGGAATTGAAGAGGATGTGCATGATTAGCTAATGTCAGATAATATCCTAAATGACACCATGTAGTGATTAAGACACTTGGATTTTTCTAAACTTATATTTTTGTGCTATATCGAGGTGTTAAAACGACAGCTCTGGAGGCTGAAGTCTCCTCTTTGCTCAACAGTGGACGGAAGACGGGATCATCCTCTCTTTGCTTCATTCAGGTCGGTTTTCATCTGTCTTCTCCTGCTGCTGTTTATTTTCCAATCAGCCAAAGCTTGCAGTAAGAATTTCTGAGGACACTTTAAAAATTAGATTAGAAGTGGAAGACCACTGATATCTTTTACTTAGGAATCCATTATTAGTATGTGAATTCTTATTTGAATTCATGGACTAGTAATTTAGTGGCAGAGACTAATTTTCTAATAATCAATTCCATCTTTAAAATTAACTTCATTGTTTATCTGCTTTCTAGCTAAAAAGTCACCTTATTACATGCAAAGTCTTGCAGACTGGTTTTGGTGGGAAAGTGTATTTGAAAAGAGACTGGAAACTATTTCCACAAGTGAAAAAGCTGATTTACACTTAAACAGAGTGTTTCTTCAGAAAGGAAGTTTACCTAGGGTAAATGCTGGGTGGGAATGTTCTTTGAAAGGATGTTAATTGTGCCTTGGTTCAAAGAACTCCTTGAAATTCCTGTAATGCAATTATGCTAAGTTAGAGGAAGTTAAAGGATTGTGTATTGGCAAAAATGCAGTTAGAATCCCAGTTGAAGTCATGTGTCAGAAGTGCTATTGATGATAACATTGACACCTACCTCAGATAACTTCAAAGCCTGTGCTCTCTGTATGAACCAAAGTTCACTGAGCTCAGCTAGCAAAAGGACAAACCCAGACAGAGAAACCAGTCCAGACCTCCAAGAAGTGCAAATGGAGCTGTGCCACTTAACAACAGCACATCAAACCCCAGCTCAGCACCTTTTAACACAGAGGACACAATGGTGCGCTCTACCAAATGAAATCCAACATCTGTGGGCCTGCAGCTGTTCATCATAGACAGAAAGGGATCTCTGTGACTATCTGCTTTCTCCATGCTGGTGGGAAACACGAAATTGCTCTGTGTGAGTTTCTGAGGAAAGATGGAGTGTAAAAGACAAGTTCCACGTTGGTTTCTGAAAGCACTGAGGTTCTAAGGTTTCTGATGTCTTCTGGGCATGAGTTCTGCCCTCGTGGGGGGTCATCTTCAGACAGAATGATGCCAGGTTTTTTGGCTGGCCTACAAAGTGCTTCAGAAATAATGAAGTCTGAACTGATGAATGCCCCCAGAACTTAACCTTTGGCAGTAAAACTCATTGCTCTGTACATCACCCAGGGTTTTGTAAACTGCTGTTTAACAAAAATGTTTGTGCACTTTGAGTCTGCCCTGATAATTTCTCTCCTTTCAAACATAAATCTGATATTTAATTTAATTGCTGCTCTGTTCTGCCCAATTCTGTGAAATGACAAGCTAGAGTTAAGAAGCCCTAAGATCAAACATCCAGTTTGGATTTGGCTATGTATTTGGAATAAGAGTGGCTTAGCAAATGCCCAAATAATGGAAATATTAATAAATACATTATTAACCTTTTTAGGGGATTTCAGATTTTAAAAATAAGGAGGAAAAGGGCTAGATTTTTCTGCCTAAAGCACTTCTAATTATTTGGTTCAAAGTCTTCCCTGTCACAGAGGCTCTGCCTTTGCATTCTGGTCTCTTTGTTTCCTCTTTGCACATAAAATGAAACATGCAATAGTTCCCACCTCGGTCACAACCATACTTTCTTTTTTTGAGAAAATCAGGAATAGGAAAGTTACAGAGCAGTCTGGGTCTTCCCCAGTTCGATTTCCCCTGCAGGTGAGGCACGTAATGAGGTCTAGGACCACAGGGCTCTTCTGGCTTCCTTAGCAGAGATGTATCCAGCCCAGACCCTCAAATGTTAAGGGACCCAGGTCCTCATTTTCTAGATTCAGTCTCTTATTGCTAGACTCTTTATCCCTGAGTTCTGTCCATAGCATAACTTAAAGAGGAAGAGCCATGGACTTCATGTGAAGAAATAATGGCATATTTCAGAATTTAGAATTTTGCAAGGGAAAATGCTCCCCCCGATCATACTGTCTTGCTGTGTACACACTCCAGAGGTGCTTTTCTCAGGGAAAAATCTTATACATGTGGTGAAGAGGAGAAAAAATATTGCCTATGCTCTTATAATGGAACTGAAAAATATGGAGTCATAGAATTCAGATGACAAAAATAGATTAATTTTTCATGTTGTGCACTGCGGTTAATCCTTGTGCTCACAGTATACTTTATTTAGAATCACTGCAGAATTCCTCCTCTGATTTTTTTCTCGCTGAAATTAGCCTGTAGTGATATGCTTCAGACTTCACAGGATCCTAAAGGTATTTGATTTAATTTATATCTGTGAGTTTTGTTCTTTGTTAATTTATTTTAATCACTGTTGGTTTTCTCTCCCTTTGACTATCCTAGATTTTTGTTCTGATACATCATTGGTTATTATAATCTAAATTGTTCTTCACTGAATTCAGGTTCCCCAAAATTTCAAGTACAATAATCTCATTTGAGAATGAGTATCATTAAATGGAACTGTGGGATTAAACTATCTCAGAGACAGAATGTGCAGTTATAGTGTTTCCATAATGTTTATAGTAGCAATGGCAATCATCATTCTAACACCTGAGTGTTTAATGAGAATTTTAAACTTAGTATTTTTTAGATACAATCATTATTTTAAAGAATATGTGAATATTTGTAAATATTACAATGTGTTAGGTTGCTGGGTTTTTTTTGTTAAATATTCAAATGCATTATTCAATAATGTGCTCAAAGTTAAACCAAAATATATCACTGTTGTATGCAAAAATATTTGGATATTGAATCTTAAAAAATTAAAATGATTGATGCCTGTTGAAAGAAAAAATAGAATGGCATATTCCACAATTTGAAGCTGACATCCATTTGTATTTACTTACACAGTTATCACTTTTCAACATGCAATTACATTAATATTTTTAGATGTTGGATGGCTTGACATTTTGTTCCAACTCTAGACAGCCAACTATGCCTTCAGATGGGTCTCTGCCAGCTAAAAATACAGTCCTAGATAAGTACGTACAACCTCCACATTAGTATTGGTGACACCCTGAAACAGATTGCTGTGCTGAAATAATTAACTCCAAAGGATTCTGTGGCTTGTCCATTACTACACTAGATCCTAGCCTGAATATATGCGATAGCAGAAAGCTGAACAGCCTGCATATCTGAGGAGTTAATGGCTACTTTCATTAGAGAACTGTGGTCTGGTACAACCCTGCAGCTCCTAGCAATTTAGGAGCGTAGGATACAGGGGGAAAAGGAGTGTCAGGTCATGGAAACTGATTCTCACACCATGGTGCTTTCCACAGACGTTCCCATAAAGCAATACCTTTAGTTCCTATTTATGACTGGTCGTTCACTTGATGCTTACACTATCAGAAGACTGCTCCAGGCTGTGACTCGTCCAAAGTGAGAAAACTTTTCATTTAAAAATAATTTATCATCAGTGAGTCACAGCTTTGTCTTAAACTCTGTGCTGGTGTGTCTAGCATGGCAATGTGTGTGTTGGTTCACCTCTTTACAAAGAACCACACTGGAGGCTTCCCTAACAGATGGATGAAAACATTCTCAGTCTTGCTGGCACAGAGTGAATAGAAAAACTTCTGGTTACTGCCATATAATCTCTGTAATCCAAGTTTTGAATCTCATTCTGCATGAGATGAATTAGTTCTTTAATAACAAATAAAAGGTTTGCCTGCACTGGTGGGATTGATGATTTGCTTTGCAATAAGCAGAGGGACGTTTAATTGTTTTGCATACCAAACTCTGAATGTGAGACAGCATTCTATATGCCTCAGTGTTTGAGAGTTCAAAGACTGTAGAGGACATGGCTGCCTTGTGGACAGGAGATTTAGAAAAAGAAGGATTAAGGTTTTAAGTATTTTGCTCCCTGTTTTGGTCCATAATTTACAATTGCAAGTTCCACTCACATAAGTCATAAAATTGCAGGAATGTATTTTAGCCACAACAGATAGGCTTTTCCATCTCCCTCTGCCTCTGCTTAAACCATTACTCCTGAGATAGGTGAACCTGTATTTGTTGTGTCAATATTGGTGAACCAGTGTTGCCAATATTTTTGTACTCTGCACAGAGAGAGTAACGTCCTGTGAGCAAAAGATGCTTCTGGGAATACTTCAGCCCTGGCAGTCAAAGGTTTCACCAACATTGCTTCACTGAGGACAGAAAATTCAACAGTAGCTGAACTGTGGAGTTCCCAGAAGACCATTTTATTCTGAATCTAGGGTGTGAGAACTTTTGCTTTTAAATCACTGTGTCATGTACTTAGAGCAAGAGATGTTATAAAAGCAGCATCCTTGAATTTCTCTGCCACTGTTTATAATGGACTAATCTGGTGCTCAGAAAAATGTGAAAAAGCCTTTTACAGAAAAAAGTAGAAAGACATTTTATGTTCCTTTTTACTGATTACTTTTCCTTGATGCTAGGAAACAATTATTTAAAGTGGATTACTTCCAAAGAATAACTTAATTTGATAATAAAACAAATACTACTTTCCCATTTATTGATGAATCAAGCAAGATAATTGGATTTATTACTTCTGAATCTATGAGTAATCCTATTTCCAAATCACATATGTGTTTCCTCCTCTGCTTTTATCTTTGTCAGGAGATGACAATTATTTATTCCTCCTCTTTTTGTCAGAATTTTATATTTTTTTTTTTAAAATCTGGACAGCAACAGTCTTATGCATGGCTTCTCAGCTCAAAATAGCGCTAATTTATACTTAACACAATATACATCCTTGCTGGAGAAAAGTAAGCCTCAGTCATTTTGAGTAGCTAAAAATACTATTTAATTAAAACAGATCTTGCATTAATATCTATGATATGCACAGTAATTGTGGAATAGATATAGCATTGTCATCATGCTGTTTTGTACTACTTAATATCAGCGGCCTGGAAGCTGAGAGGTCCTTGGGACGTATATCCCGGGCTGGGATGTAGGAAATGCCTTTGATAGGAATATACAGCCAATCTGGGGAGCGGCCATGCTGAGTGTTATCGACATTTCTCCTTCCTCTGCTTTTGAGCTTGATACTACAAATCCACCATACTGAGTCTTTAGAAGATTATAGATTATTTTAGACATAATAAAATAATAAAAGATTTTTCAGCTAACTGAATTAGTAAAATATTTTTTTTTTAGGAGTAGTTAATCTTGCAGCATTTAAGAACTTCCTTCACTTGGAGATCTCACATTAGTTTGCAAACATCCAGTAAATGTCTTAGACTCTGTACTTAAATACTTAATTTGTTTTATAGGGATTGTTTACGTCTGCAGTGGTTTACCAATATAGCTATACTCACTCACACCAGCACGTTTCTGAAGTGGAAATGCAGCTTCCATTAGAAAAACTGTTCCTCTTTCAGTACAGAGTAAAATCTGTTCTTTGAGGAACTAAGTCTGCATATTCTGGTTTAAAGTGTAATTTCTTTTCATACTCCTGTTCTGCTCAGTAACGCTAGCAAAACTTTTAAAAGTAGATCAAATCATGAGCTGAAAATGCTAAAGAAGCTCATTCAAACTCAGATTATTTTCTTCTGTAAAGGGCAAACGACCCTTGTGCTCAAAATACATTACTGTATTGATGGGATTCATTGATCAGCATAGGCCTCTGGTCCCATTGATAAAGATGGAAATCTGTTACATTCCCCAGCTTCACCACCTTTATACTCTGATTCGGTGTTGTCCGCTTGCCTGATAAAGCGTTGCTTAAAAAGGGTCTTCCAGAGCTGAATGAACCCACCTGCAGAGCTTGAATTGAAGAGCCAGCTTCTGTCATACAGAACCATAACAAAATTGCATCTGCAGAAAAGCACACAGTTTTGTTAGCTACTGTGGTTTTACTGTGCATCTGATAATATTTAGGCATTTCTCCCTGTCGTGTTCTTTAGTGGTGGTCAGCAGTGAAGGATAATGATTCACTTGGGAGTTTTCAGGGTTTCCGGGCTACCAAGCCCCATTGTGGTTTTCAGCTGAAACATTTCAATCCAGCTTTTTCATTTGTAGATGTCATTTGAAGCCAGCACTGCACTTTTTTTTTTTTTTTTTTTTTTTTCAGATGGTAACACAATGTGGTGTTTGAACTGAAATACATTCTTGGGTGGAATAGAAGATGGGAGAAGGAAAGACGTATTTGCTAACAAAAACATGTTTTGGGCTTTGTGGTACTGTGGCAAAGTTTGCTCTTGCTGAGTCTACTAAAAGACCCAAATTCCATCTCCACGTTTCCCAGATTCATACCACATTTTTCTCTGTGCCTCGTCCTTCCAAGAAGTGACACAAAAAGCCAGATCTTTTGGACTAATGTAATATACTGGTTCCTCCTCAGTCTCTTCTGTCTCCCCTCATTGCTCCCAGAAAGGGAGGGACTATTACTGACCATTTCAGGGCATCCTAGGGCTTTCTCACATCACTTCCAAAGCATTCCTTGCCTCCGGTCACCCAGGAAGAATCTGCTGTGTTTGATTTCTGTCTCAGGTCACTTGTCTCACAGCTACGTGCCAGGTCAGTGCCAGTGAACTGTCTTGCATGGCAGAGCTTTGTTACACAGGCTGGTGGGTCAGGTTTCACATGCTCAAAAGGAGTCGGTGTGAGGACAGAGAGAGACAACATATGTTTCAGTGCCAGTAATGAATAAACTACCACATCAACTACACAGCATGAACATCTTTATCCAGCTGTGTTTATATATTATTTTCATTAATTGTGGTTGTTCCTAGCACTTGACACAAGCAAGAATTTTTTTTTTAGGTGGCCATTTTATTAATCCATTATTCTTCTGAAGAATAATGTCTGCCCCCCCCCCCCCTTAACTGGCCAGTGATACATAACTTTTAAAAATAAATCTCAGAGTGCAGCCCTGCAAACTAGTGCTCTTTGGATCATCACTTAAGAGAGAAACTACTTTTTTCTTCTGTCCACCATGGATTAAAATAAAATTGCATATAATCCATCCTGTAAAACCCTGTGGTCAAATTTATGCCTACAGTGTAGAAAACAGCATAATTGCACAGTGGATGACCTCAGTCTCAAGAGTTTAGTTGTGTTTTGAAAGCTTTTTGATGTATTGTTGTATTTTATTTATATTTTTAAAAAATATTGTTTTGCTCTTTAATGCTAAGGTTGTTTACTAGCTGTGTTAGTAACATGAACTTTCTAATACTGACTCCAGCTAGAGCAGAGCCCTATTAAAGCTAAAGGCATTTTAGTCTTTGTCAAAGATTACAGTGTAAAACCAGCAAAAAATGGTTATTGTTCAGAGCCATACATTTTGAGAGATCAGAATACTTGTATATTTTTTGACTACAGGGAAGCTTTTTTAATTCAGACAAATGCATTTCACACAATTCATTTCAGGGCTGATTCATTTTATCTGTGTGTCTCTGGTGCCAAGTGGAAACATTAGGCCTCTTTAAAAAATGATGGGGGATAATAAATGCTCCAGGCATTTGTTTTGCTGAAATGAAGTAATGGCAGGGAAGCATATGGTGAAATATATTTTTAATTACTTTTCAACAATGTTAAATGTTTTTTCCTTATTTTCATATTTAATGTTCTTGATCAAGCTTGCTAAATAGGCAGCTCTTATGGAACACACCACTTTGTGCAATAACACATGACTAATTTTATGGGCAGTACTGTATATCCCTGTGCATCAGCACTATATTAGCTATAGAACTTTGTTTATGATGCTTTGTGCCATCTGAGGAAGCTGGAGTTGTGAGGGGGATGTTTTGTTCCTGTTTCATTTTTTCCCTCTAAGGCCACAGCTCTCAACACCTTTGTTGAGAGGTTTCATTTTCTTATATTTATGTTTGTGCATGCAGAGCAGGAAATATGATTCTCTTCTGCTAGACTAAACAAAAGGAAATCCACCTGAGACTGAGAGGAGACACTAGTCTCCCTCTTAACAACTTCACTTCTAAATCACCCTTCCATCCCCTTCCTTCATGTCCCTCCCTGTAGCACAGGCTCCACACTAAAGTGAAGTGAACACAAACAAAGGACACCTGTTCCCAGCCCCATTAAAGAGAGAAAAGCTGCTAGTGCCTAAAGGCTGAAGCTGAGCTGAAAGTATTATGGCTACAGGTGGTGCCTAGGCTGCAGTTATACCTCTGCAAGAGAAACACAAGCCTATTGCACAATGCAACAGCAACTGAAACGTAAGTGACATCACAGGAGGGTGGCAGGGGAAACCAAGGCACAGCTGTCACCACTTGTCTGCATATATATGTCACCTTTCTGGGATGTACACAAACGTTCTTTCAATACAAAATACGAAAAACAAAGTAAGAAAACCTGGCAATTTGCTGTCAACACTTACAGCAGGCAGCCACACTCTCCACTCACTTGTTACAGAGCTGGCACATATTCTTTTTCTGAAGATGTCACGGCCTTCCCTGGTATGAGCGGAGGAGCTTCTTGTAACATGCCCTGGAGATCAACAGTCCCAGGCTATTTCAGACCAGTGAGTCCTGTCCAGAGATGAGAACACCTCACAGGGACTACTCTGTAACCATCACCCTCTTTTTCGGCTAGAGTGGCTTTTCTTCCTGTAGCTGTGTGGCAGAAAGGAGTTGGGATGGCTCTCTTGCATGTCCAGCACTTCCTTTCTCACTGCTAGTGATTCAGAGGATTAAAGCAGCAGGATATAAAGCAACAGATGGGGATTTCATTCATTCCCTGTGCTTTGAAAGCAGACTCTGAGTAATATATCCATTGTTATTATTGTAACCTTCAGTACGCTGCATGCAGATTTCAGTGTGAGGTGGGAGGGGCAGTGGCCGCTTCTGTGGAGAGAAACACAGTGCTGATAGTTTATCCACATTATTCAAGCAAAGAAACAGCTTGTAGCAAAGGTCAGAGCACTGAACATGTACAAGATACTCCTTTTTCTCCATCCCTTCCCCTTCTCACTGGGATCCAGGGCAGAGGAGCAGAAGCAGAGGGAGTGGGAGTAGGAGAAGTGAACCCCAAGTATTTATCTTGTGATGAGTTGCTGACATCTGAGGCCTGCCTCTGGTACTGGGAAAAAAGCCAACAAACAAACAAACAGAAAAGAGAAGCAAGAAGTTGCCCGAGGGAGAAGCAAGGCCATGGCGGTCGGTGGCCTGGCTCCCACGCCGCCTGAAGCTGCGGAGGGGGAACCAGCCAGCTCTGAGACTGCTTGTGTGATTTTTGGGACACACTTCTCTGGCAGAAGAGGGAACCACAGCCTTTCAGCCTCTGATCAGTGGGGCAGCTTTTTGTGGGTGGTCTCCAAGAGGGAGTACAGAATTTCCCATAGTTCTTTCTCTTCCCAGGTTGCTTGCCGCAGGGCTCCCTGGGCAAACCCAGGGCTTTAGCCCAGGATAGAGAACGAAAGAAACATCCTTCAGAAGTGGTCTCGTTCATGTTTTAACAGATACCAAAGGGAAAGAATAGTCCCAGGGAAACTTTTTCTTCTGGGATTCATAACTTGGGAGTGCTGTGAGGCTTTCAGAACCCAGATGTGAGGGAGAACATTAGCTTTCCCAGAGTCTTCGCTTTTAATCTCCACATATAAAGAACTGGGTCAGTTGTGCATGGCCAGAGACAGCAGTTCCCCTTGCAATGTAACTTGCATACTGGAGATAACACTTCCTATAAATCAAGACAGCCTGTAAAAAAATGACAAAAACTGTGAAGTTCAGCTTGCCAGGAAATTGTTATTGTGCATGTGTATTTTTTTTTGAAAAAAAATTATTAATATCCACATCCTATTTTGTCAATCTTTTAAAACCCCTGACAGGGATATGAATGTTGTTCAAGAGCTATTACATGTCGTGCTTGTAATTTGTTCCTTTTGAAGAGGGTGATGTCTAAGTTGTTTTTGATTATTATATTTCCTTGGTCTGTATTTATTCGAAAGGCACTTTTCAAACCTGAGAATTGTTTTCAAACAGTATGCATAAATGATCAGTACTGCTTTCAGTTGTGCAGTTTGATACCTTTTCCCATCAGATGTTAGTCTCCTGTGAAGACTGTGCCCTACCTGGTACATAGAGAGTAGGTATTAACCGCTGCAGCAGCTGTAAGATTTGGAAAGATTTAAAGATAAAACCAGTCACTTCCCATAGAATCATAAAATCCTAGAATGGTTTGAGTTGAAGAGACTTTAAAGATTATCTAGTTCCAGCCCCCCTGCCTTAGGCAAGGACACCTTCCATTAGACCAGGTTGCTCAGAGTTCCAACCAACCTGGCCTTGAACACCTCTAGGAATGGAACATTCACAATTTTTCTATAAGGTCTCATGGTAGTCTTCTGTTTTCCAGGCTGAATAGCCCCATCTCTCTCAGCGTTTTTTCACAGAAGACGTATTCCATCCCTCTGATCATATTCATGGCCCTCCTCTGGACTCACTCCAACAGGTCAACATCCTTCTTTTGTTGGGGATCCCAGAGCGGGACACAGTACTACAGGTGGGGGTCTCACAAGAGCAGAGTAGAAGGATAAAATCATCTCCATTGACCTTCTGCTCACATTATACACTTTCAGGTTCCTTAGATGTTCTTGAGCCTGATCTTCTCCTACAGCTGGCAGTTCTTCATTCTCTCAGTCCCTGCCTTTGTCTCCACAACTCAGGAAGTGTGGCTGGAGCACTTGCCACTGAAGACTGAGGCCAAGTGGCAGATTCTTGAGGCCAAAGAATCATAGAGTACCTCAGACTACTGTATGTTCCAGGCAACCAGGTCTCCCATTTCCTTGTGGAGAGAAGCAACATTTTCCCTAATCTTTCTTTTACCACAGACCTATCTTTATTGTTGCCCATGACATCCCAGATCAGATTTAATTCTATCATGCCTTTAGCTTTCCTAACATGATCTCCGACTGCTCAGACAATTTCTTTGTATTGCTCTTAGTCTACTTGTCCTTGCTTCCACCCTCTGTAAGCTTCCTTTTTATGTTTGAGTTTACTCATCAGCTCCTTGATCATCCACACAGCCCTCCTGATGTTTTTGCCTGACTTCCTCTTCATTGGGGTACATTGCTCCTGGGCTATGAGGAGGTGATCCTTGAGTATTACAGCTTTCTGGGATCTCTCTTTCCTCCAGGGATTTATTCTCTGGTAGCCTACCAAGCAGATCCCTGAAGTCTGCTTTCCTGAAGTCCAGCGTAGGGAGCTTGCTGTGTGCCCTCCTCACTCCTGTAGGATCTCAAATGCCACCAATTTATGGTCACTGCAGCCAAGGCTACCCTTCAGCTTCATGTTCCCCACCAGTCCCTCCTTCTTGGTGAGAATAAAGTCCAGCACAGCACCTCTCCTCTTGGCTCCTCTGTCACTTGGAGAAGGAAGTTACCATCAGTGCATTCCAGGAATCTCCTGGATTGCCTGTGACCTGCTGTGTTGACCCTCCAACAGAAGTTCCCCATGTGGACCAGGGCTTGTTAAGGTGAGGCTGCTATTATCTGTCTACAGAGGGCCTCACCTTCGCAATCTTCCTGGATGGCAGCCTGTAGCAAACCGCCTCTATGGAGTCACCTGTCCCTGCCCCTCCCTTTAATCCTGACTCACAAGCTCTCGGTTGTCTTCTCATCCATCCCCAGGCAGAGCTCCATGTACTCCAGCTGGTCTCTGATGTAGAGGGTGACACTCCTTCCCTGATCCCCTTGCCTGTCCTTCTTAAAGAGCCTGCATCCTTCCCTCCCAACACTCCAGCCATAAAAGTCATCCCACTACTTCTCTGTGATGCCGGTGAGATCACAGCCCTTCAGGTGTGAAGAATAAAATCAGTCAGAGCTCTGGGTTATCAAATCCTCAAAAAACTTTACATGAGCTAAGGATGTGGCATTGAGTAGCAGAGTGCAGTGTAAGCCACTAGCCAGTGCTTCAAACACAAGGTTTCCTGTTTTGAGCTTCATTCTGTCACCTACATGCGATGTAGTCCTACTTTGCAGCTGCTATGCTACAGACCCTAAATTATCTTCTAATCTTTCCAATTCAAAAGAAACTCACTCTGTTTAATTGTTTAATGTTTCTCTAAAGAATCTGAGCATTTTACACTAGGTTCACCAGAATGAATGTTTATCCCAGTCATCTGCCTTTGAAAAAAGTTCTTCACCATGCCAGTAATGAAAATATTTTGTGAGCACTGCAATATTTTTTCCAGCTAAGTGACAAGCAGCATTTGAGTTTGGGTAAAATAGGTGTATATATTTTCATGGTTGTCAATTTTAGTTTTGTTTTAATCCTCCATTATTAGGGTCCTTTACCATTTGACAACAAGGAACGAACAACTTTTCTTGAGAGAAGAACTTTAGATTCCCTTTATCTATATCATACAATAATTAAACACCCAGTGAATTGTCAAAGGCAAAGAATCATTCTGTTTTAATAGAACATGTTATGAACTGAAGTCTGTGTAGATCCTATACATTCTGATGCATTTTAGACTTGCATCTGTTTGGGAAAAGAGGTAGGAAACAGTTGCTGCACAAATTATGTTTCAAAGGAGATATATCTGAGTAGAGAGACTCTACTCAAATATTGCACATTTTAAAGTGTGCAACAACCATAAGATCCATATGAAATGAATACCAACTCATTTTATCTTTGTCAACACTAGAAGCAGTGTATCTGATAGCTTTTATAGTATTTGCTTGGTTTTTGACCAGAGTTTTCATCTCTGCAGATCCTGTTCCTGGATCCATTCTTTCTCCTCCCCTGTCTGATTTGACATCTGTTTACAAATGAAATATGCCTTCTGTCCTTTGGTTCTTGAGTGGCTTCTCTTTTTCTTTTTACCTTTTTTGCTATTTATGTCTGCAAAGTATATTAAAACTTATATGACAGGCTTAATGTGTGTAACGTGGGCATGCATGTTTGGGAACAAGGGGACAGGGTTTCTTCACTTGTTGCTGGGATATTTAGCTAATGGGCAAATGTCATTTAGGCAGATGCTCTCCTAAAATGCAGAAAAGGCCTTGCATTGTGTCTCTTCTCTCTGTGACAATGTGTCTTGAAATTTACCTGATGCCTCTGTCCTTTTGCATGCCAACTTGTGTCTGCAAAGGTGGAGGAAGGAAGCATGTCCTGCAATTTTACCACAGAGGGGAAAAGAACAAATGTCTCAAATCAAAGAAGTACTGAGAGGCCATCATTATGCATGGAGATGAGGAATGGCCCAGCTGGAGTCATGCATGCACTTTCAGATGACACTAAAGTGTTTATCAGGGGTTCTTGCGAGGGTGGAGGGAAGCATTGCTGTGCCTTTTTTATTACTCTGGTAAATCCATTCCTAGTCCTTTGGCCTTCTCCTTCCTTTAAAGAAACTAAATATGTCCTTTGAAGGTCCACTGTTCATCTATTTAAAATTAATTGTAAATCCTTTCCTGAATTTGGGCTTGCATCAGAATTGGGCTAAGAGAAGAAATGAACCAGCTCTATGAGACAAACCAGATAGAGTCTGTATAGCATGTACCCCCTTCAAATTAGCTACTGTCTTCTTCCAAAAGCAGTAACAGTGCATGAGCTGTCATCTTGATGTTCTTAGACTCCCAGTTTGGCTCCAACTAAGCCACCATTTAAGGCAAATTTGTAGAGGGGGTAAGAGACTTGAAAAGATAATCAACAGTAGCTGCTTCCATCTATCCTTTTCTAGTGAATGATTTTCTATTTAATTCTTGCTGATGTTCATCAGCAATTTTCTAGTGGATTTTTAAAAATATTCCTTTATTCTGTTAAATTTACTTGCTAAAGACACTGTTTAATTTTATGGGCCACAGTGGAAAACTGTCTGTGACTGCCAGTGAGGACTCAGAGTCATAAATGCTTTTATAATCAGATAAAAAGAAAAAAATGCACACCTCCAGAACTGCAAATTTCAATACCTCTTCTGGCAGTCCATACAAGGCAGCATCATTTTTTGAAAGCATAATAGTATTTCAAAAATCCAATTAAAGATCTTACTTTCAAGATATCTTATTTTCTGTTCCAAATATTCTTCAATCTACCGTATAACTTTGTCATCCATAGGAAAACCTGAAATTAAGAGAAACATTATATGATCCTAGCGTTTATTATGCATCTTTTTATTTGTTGAAGGCTTGCTGTAGAATCTGCTTGTTTCTAAGGAATGAAAATTGCTTATTATCCCAGATAATGAAAGAGAATGTCGTCATCTATAATTGTTAGTTTAGGATACTTACTGTACCCTTCTATTGCAAATGGGTTGGCATAAAAAAGGTTCAGTAAAAAAAGCAGCTCTTAAAAATTTTCTTAAATAAAAGAGGGATTTGTTTGCAAGGGGAATTTGTATGTCTTTGACAGCAAAATATATTGGAACAAGTTTCTTAATTGACAGATTTTAACCTGACTATGAATGTTATTTACTGAATACAATTCATGAAAGTTAAAGTTATTTTTTCAATGATCATAGAAATGTGGTTCTATATATACACCTAAGCGTATGAGCGTACCCACCTGTCTATGTATGAGTGTGTAGGTGTATTGTATATGTGCCTATTCTTTTTTTTAACACAGAGCTTTTGCAGTATCTAGGCATTTTTTCTAGTCTGTTCCTGCTTTATTTCTCTGATTAAACTCTTGCAAGATAATCTTTATAGGGTAAGAAGGTTTGCATTAGCACTGTCTGCCTAAATATGACAGTTCTGTAAACAGCAGCTGTATGTGGTCAGTCATGAGATCTAGAAATCAAAACTATATGGGCTGTAGTCACAGCTCACAAGACAAACATGATGTGCTGGAAATTGACTGCCAGACAGCCTGGATTTGATAAGTTGCACTAGACTGTATGTCACACTTTCTACAGCAGTAGCATTTCACACACATGCACAAGTGTTTATACAATAAAAAAAAAGGGAAAAAGAAGAAAAAAAAATTAAAAAAAGAAAAAAAAAAAAAAAAGAAGGGAAAAAACCCCTACTCCAAACTCTATGATTAAAATCATTCAACTAGAAGGACATTCTTAGGAACAAATGTTTCAAAATGTTTGTGCCTAAAGGGCTAGAAAACCAGTTTAGACTTAAACCCCCATGAACATCAGGTATTCAGAGCGGTTAGCTCTTTCCGCAGTTGCAGAAGTGAGCTTTAAAGATGTGACTGCAGTCAGCCAGCAACAATTTATGCCTCCATGGAAGAAAAAACTGTGAACCCAAAAAGCTACAAGATGAAGAAAATGAGAGCTTTTCTAATAAGGAAAATAATAGTGAAAAAGAGTATTAGAACTGGTATCAGCAATCAGTATAGGAGTTCATAAAAAGTCTCCTCCTGATATCAGTCATGGATTTTTCATCTAAGCCAAGATAGCCTTCATCCATCTCATTGACATGTCCTGCCAGGCTCAGGGTAACTAGCCTCTGTTTTGGATATCGTTTCAGGGATATCAGACAATGAGAAAGAAGGCTTCAAAATGGTTGCAGATCATTTCTAAACACACACACGTGCAAATCCCCCACAGTTAACAGGTATAGCGTGTCCCTGCAAGCACACAGGCACAGCTGGGAGCCAGCTTTTGACTTCTGTCTATGCCTAATTAAAATTATGCTAATTCTAACAACAAGATTACAACTTTGTAAAACAAAACAAATAAATGTGTTTTCCACAATGCTGCTTTATTAATCTATGGTGTCTCTTCACTCTCTGACAGACAATAATGGGGAAAGTCTGATGGACAATAAAGCAAAAGCGAAACTGTCCATGGCAGTTCTTCAAACATTTTTGTAGGGCTTTCAATTTAAAAAAACACCCATGCTTTTCTGGGATATTCACCCACCATTTTTCCCCAAATTTCAGCCTAGGGAAAATCACAAAACCCTCAACCACATTGCTGCTCCTGCTGTACTCAATATCTTTGCATGCAATACTGAGATTTCAAAGCCACTTTAGACATTCTTCCCATACTTATGGAGATCCTAATTCATTGTTTTTGTGGTGTGCAGGAATGTTGTTGCTTTGTGAAGAGCTAGAAAGAAGTTCCCCTGGTGCAGGAATTGATGAGAACTTTTGGGTCTCCATCTAATTAGGCTGTACACTGCTAGGAAGTAGGCACCATGCTGTGCTTGCTTGTTTGTATCAAGTCAGACACACTCCAGCACAGCTCAGGTATTTTGTAGAATGCAGATATAAACCATTTTCTTCCCGAGATGGTGGCTGGTGAGGGCAGGGAATGAGGGAAAGGTTTTGGCCTCATAATTCACCAGTCTTAGAGAAAAGAAGGAAGATTCATATTTCAACATTTAAATTGTCATAAATTGTACAGCTTGGATACCTTTTATTTATAGCATCTTTATTGTTTTATAAGGGAATCAGACAGGAAGGATCTTCTTTGTAGTGTGGCCATGACTATGAAATTGATCTTCAGGGGGAGGTAATCTTGGCAGAATTTGCAACAACAGAATGTATATTCCCTTTCTGAAGCCATTTGATGTTAAGAAAACTGGATGCTGTACCTGTGATGATAGAAAAGCCTATAATTTCAAGATAGTCCCAGCTCAGCCATTGTGTTTTGTAATATTTCAGCTTGCAGTCTGTGCTCAGAACTGGAATCCACAAACAAATGGAAGGTAGACTGTAAAACAACTGGTAATTATGGAATAAAAACCTTAACTTGTTCCTTCTCCATATATTTGACTGTTTTGTAGCACTACCTGCTTACAGCTGCTGTCAGCTCTTTTGCTGGATATGTGCATTCAAGGACACTCTTCTTGTGTTACATTTTTTTCCCAAAATGATAACGTGGTGCTGGGACTGAGGAAGGTCAAGAAATACAACCCATTGTAGTTTGTGCACTCACACACAAAATTAGCCGGCACCCACACAGTCTGCAATTAAATTATGCCTTTATTGGAATCTGAATTTGAAATTTTGGCTCCAAAAGCTGCCTCTGTGCTGTCAGCCCTGTCTGGTCAGTGGTTCTCACAGGTGGCACACGTTTGGCAGGACACGAGCACTGCTGAGGCTCCATGGCTGCAGGGAGCACCTGGAAGTCCCTGGTTTGGCTGAGAGTTTCAAAGCAGATAATCCTCTGGCTTTGCTTCCCATGGGGGCTGACAGAGTTTTTCCTGCTGTCTGGATGCTGACACCTCGGAAATACCCACAGAGTTGGTCTTTAGGCCTCACAGATGTTGTGAATCCCACTTCACATCACTCCCACATCCAGGGGATTTTCACCAGGCTCTGGGAGAGGGGAGGATTTATTATGATTAGGGATGCTCTTCTACAGTTTATGACATTTAGTTGCCTTCAAACAAGGACAGAAGGGAGGGTAGTGAATCCTAATGCTGTGACCTGGAGGAATTATTTCAGAAGGAGATGGATATTTGGTTAAATTATAATTTTTAAGAGTGGCAAGGAAACAGTCCTAATACCATCAACTGTCCCAACCTTCTTGATCTGAGCTGTTGGGGTCCAGGTCAGTAGGTCATCTTTGACTACAAAAGAGGATCATTTCTACCTTAATGAGGCAAAGATGGCTTATTTCCGTCTAACAGATGGCAGTGGATATGAGTCATGCATCTGTCTGGGATGTATTTTTCTGAACAAAGTAATTTGACCAGCAGTTTCCAGTAGCCCCATGCTCTTCCCTATGGCTCCAAAGTTTGCACGTACTTTATAGACTCTGACCATTTACTGTTATATCACATTTGGGAGGAAGGAAATAAAGCATATAGTGCTAAAAATATGTTTATTTACATTTGGGAGCACCACATTGTTTCAAATCACAAAGGCACAAATGTGGAACATGCTTGAAGTTATTATATTGGGTTTTTTTGTTTTTTCTTTTCTTGCAATACTCCAGCCTGCAAAGGGAAAGGAAGCAGAGAATGCTCAGACTGCTTGTATATTTATGGAGCTACTTTGATTTTAACAAGTTATTCTGAGAGTGCTGGACTTTTTGCTAATGATTTTGTATCTTCTAGTTATTCATGAGCTCTGATTGGGGTCTTTGCTGCAGTGATCCTGCAGTGTGGATTGAAGTCTGATAAAACAAGCTTTCGTGTTGTGAGTGGTCCCTTGGATCCGCCAAAGCATGCAGAGAGTTTCTCTCTGCTGCCGGTTTATGGGAAACTTGTAGGAAATTATCTTCAAGCTTTCTATCTTTCTTCACAGTTGAGGTGAGCCACAGGATTCAAATGTGTATATGAACACTTGTACACAGTGGAACTGCTCAAGCCTTGCTTCTGGAGGGAATCAAGCTGCAATGATATGATGACTCTGGGGCTGCAAGGATTTTCAGTTCTGAGATATTGAAAGCTGACAGATTCAGAAGCACAGTCTGTCTCCAATTTGATTTTAGAAGCTGATTTTTCTTTTGATTTTAAGAGCTGCTTTCTGAAGGAAGTAATGGATTTTTAAGTGAAAAACCACCTTGCTCAAAGTATTAAGTGCTTTTTTTCCTTTTAACATCTCTGAAAATCACCAAACAGAGGGTTTTCCTGAGAATGCAGGATTAGTCTGGGATATGGCATTAACTATTTCTTCCTTAAGCAAGTTTGAGCATTATCAAAGATAGTGAAACACCTGCTGTTTTTCAACTTCTTCTATAAGTGGACTGAGCATTCCTTTAGCTTAGTAGGTTAAATGAAATAGAAACTAAAACAAGGAACAAAACAGCAACCCTTAACATATATCTGATTATTTTGATACCTGTCTAACTGAAGACAGAATATGAATTAGGGTTCTATGTGCATACTTGAGAAGCTAATTTCAAGATGTTTGTATCCAGATTTCGAAGGCAATACAGTTTACATGGCTGCAGTGTGTACTAGCGTTCTCTCAAACTTTCAAACCTGCTGGTGATTTCAACCAGATTTGATTGAAAAGTAAAAAATCTGAAGGATAATATAGCAAATAGAATTATCCAATTTCCCAAAGGTAAGTATATCCTTGTGGGTAAAAGTTTCCTCCCACATCCTTTTCCAGTCTTAGACTGGCATGGCTGATGAGAGAGGTGCTTTTAAATAGCACCTTCTCTCCCGTTTTTGGAGTCTCTTTCTCTGGAGACATTCTGAACCGACCTGAACGCATTCCTGTGTAACCTGCTCTAGGTGACCTTGCCTTGGCAGGGGGATTAGGCTAGATGAGCTCCAGAGATCCCTTCCAACCCCAGCTATTCTGTGATTCTGTGACTTTATTGCTGTTCCTAGAGCTGTGAACTTTGCAGGACCTCTTCTCACAGAGAGTTGAGTCTAGGCACCTGACTTGACAGCAATTTCACACCAGCTGGAATAATGATGCAGATGTAACAAAACAAAACAAAACAAAACAAAGGAAGGTTTTGAAATGCCTTTGATGCTTTTTTCATTTAAAAGATGACCAGCAGGTTTATCACCAAAAGCCAGATTAGTTGTGGAGAAGTGCTATGAAAGAAGAGAAATGGATTGTTGTCCACATGCATTCATCTGTTTTCTGGATAGACTTTGGTACACAATGAAACATGGTCAAGAGACAGTTCTGTTACACTTGATCCTATAGCAAGGCAAAGTGCAAGCTCAGCTGTTTAAGGCATGTATATGTATAAATAGCTCCTGTTTCTTAGATCTGGCTAAGCTGCCTGGCTAGACATTGGCCAGACACTGGAATATGTGTGCCTTAAGCCTTGAAATCTGAACAAAATCTGTATAGTCCTAGGATTAACTTTAGTCCTTGAGATTTGTCCTTACTTCAGATTACTCTTTCCCAATTTTTATCTAGCATGAACATGCTGAGCTGCAACTCATTTCTCAGGTGCATGTGGTGCTGTAAACAAATTATCTTTATTCTCTGCTAAATAGAGCAAGAAAATCTTCAAACCTGCCTAAAATAACAACTCCTCTTTATATTCCCAGTGTGAGTTTCTTTTCATTCTGTGACAACCTAAGCTGCTTCTGCAGCTCATGTGTTAACTCCTGTTTGGCTTGTCCCCAGGGATCGTCTTTCTTTACTTCCTTCACTATCTCCCTGCTTTTTATTTTTTTTTTTTTTAAAGATTTTTTTTTTATCCCTGACTTCCATATCTTTATTTTGCCTGTGGTAACTCTTCCTGGCTCCAAACTCTCTTGCTATGGAGTGGTGAGCCTCTTAAACTTCAATTTCTTCTGTCCCAAGTGTTTTCATCTCAGCAGATAACCATTAAGATTTAATTACTAACTGCTGCCTAAGTTCTGGATAGGTTGTAATGCAGACCTTGGTCAGCAGTACATGTGCATGGGGATATCCCAAAATACACTTCACTTCTTAGTAACAGCTTCATAATATCAGCCAGAGATAATAGACTGTGCACAGACTTTCCTCTGCTTAGAATGTAAACCACCACTTCCTTGATGCCCTACAATGCAGCTAGGCAAACACACAGATTTTCTTCTTCCTCTAGCTCATTTGCTCAGCACTCAGGCACCAATCTAGAATGATGGATCTGGTTTTAATCCAGATGGCTTTATGTAGTGCTTTCTCTCTCTCACCAGCTCCCTCCCTCCTCTGGTTTATTCTGCAATTTGTCTGCATTGTTTTGTTCTGTTTTACAACCTTTGGTAGAAAAGGTATTTTGCATTCTCCTTTGCTGGGTATCTGACATCTGTGCTGCCATTGTCTGCCAAGCCTTTCAAGTCACTCCCAGAGCTATGGTCTTTAAAGGCAGCTCTACATTAGAGAGGCACAGATTGTCTCATGGTGTGGCATCACTCCTACAGGTAGCAGGTATATTCCTGGCAACTTGTCTTAAGCTTAGATAGGAATAGTATAACTGATAAGGGATAAAGATGTCTGCAATATCTTAGCAGAGCTCTGTGAAGAAACTTAGGCAGCATTTTTCTCCATCTCTGCCCAGTATTGTAATCATGATATTGGTAATCTACTGGGCACTTCTGAGAATTAAGGAAAAAAATACAGCAAAACTGCTTATACTCTCAAGATGTATGTGTGAAGATAATGAATATTATTATCCTCTCTTTAAAAACTGAGAGGCTGTGCATAAATGATTTACTTAGGGCCCCAAAGGAGTCTGTGTTTGACTAGGGAGCTGAACTTTAATTGTACCTGACTTTAATCCTATGTTCTGACTGTACCTCCCTCATTACCTACCTGTCCATTTTCATTAGTGCTCATATCCATCAGCCTCATTAATAAATATGTGAGGGCGTTTTATCATGGCTACTAAACAAGAAACTTAATTGAGACCTGCACTGGAAATGTTTACTTGCCTCAAACACACATTGCCTAAAATTGCTGTCATTTAACACTGAATGCCAGCTACGTTATGACATTAACCATGACTCAGTTAATGTCAGCCATTAACCTCAGGTTATGGTCACAGAATCAAAAGTGACTGAACTACTGTTTTTTTAAGAGACTAGTGCCTGCAGCTGGAAATTACTGTCCCCAGAGGGGACAGTCCTGTGACAATTTCAGTCAAAGTCAACATGTCCATGGTTCTGCCTTTATTGGCAACTCCTGAAAGATGTTTCCATTACTTTTCTTTCACTAGCACAGCACTTTTATGCTCTTCAGGATGAAAACCTTCAGAGAGAAAAATCCCTCCAAACTTATTTATTATTATTATTATTATTATTATTATTATTATTATTAGGCTATTTTGACTCTCTGAACTGGCTTATTCTCCAGTCATGCAAGAAGCAGTGCTGGCATATCAGAAAATATAAGTTCATTGTCTGCTCTGGTTTATGCTGTTCAGCAACCTCAGCTGAAAGTCTGGTGGTTGCCCACAAGGGCTGGGAAGGTCCCAACTCCTTGCCATACAAAATAAGAGCAACTAACTTGAACACCACTGAAAACTAGCTAGGAGTAGAAAAATGATCAGTGTCTGTCTCACATGAAGAGCATTAACTTCTTTTAGCTAGTTTACTTGATGATGTGAAATTATCCTACCCTACCTACAGAACTTTTGTCAGACTTGGGATCAGTGACTGGAAAGATTATAAACCCAGTTACCAGCTGCTGCTGAAGTTACTGCCTGAGTTCGTCAAGGGATATGTTTGCTTGGTGATTGAAGTTTAAAACAGAAATATGTGATATGTTAAATTGCTTCCCTTGGTTATGGAGGAGTCGACCTACTACTTGTTCTGCCACCTCTGTAACAATCTTTTGCAGGGGAGGCAGGGGACAGAGGCTGGTGAAATAATTTCCTCACCTTACTTGAGAAGGAATCATGTACCAGAGTCTTTCCCAATGGTTTAACACAGCTGCCACCTGCAGCTACTGCTGGAGAAGAAGGTCTCACTTACAGGGGGTGTATCTGTGAAAGATTATTTTAGCATCACTGAAATCCTGAAAATACAGAGGAAAAAGTGAATGCTTTTTTATTTGCTGCACAATATAATTTCAATTTTGACTGGAATAGTTTATGAGTTTGGATCAAGTTTAGTTAGAGTTTTGTCAGAAAAAATGAGAAAATAATGTTTACTTTTAATTTCAAAGACTTTGCTCTCTCTCTTCAGAAGCATTTATTAATCCAGACTTCTTTGCTTATGCATTACTGCCCTTACCTTCTACCTAGGTGTATTACAGAGTTAGTTTATGAGCTCTTGTTCCAGCTGATCTATTTTGAATAACTAATGAAATACTAATTTGAACAGAAGTACCTTAATCATCAGTTGATAAATTAAGTCAGTCTTCCTTCAGTTCATTTCTGTGATTAAGGGCTAAGCTGTGTTGGGGGCTAAGGACCTTTCTTGCTTGCACAGGAGCCTTCATTCGGCCTTAAATGAAGGTTCTCACTGTAGCTAAGAGGATCTAAGAAGTGACTTACTGACCTTAAGAACTACTTTTTATCTTGTCCCTCACAGCAAAATCAAGGTTAAACAATGGGTTCTACCACACCAAGCCAAACTAAAACAAAACAAGCCAATAAAAACAGTGATTTATTTGAGCTGCCTTAGTACCTGGATGAGGGGCTGTATAAGAGTTAAAAAAGTGCCACAGCTTGTGGATAAAGGAGAGGACTGCACAGACAAGAAGAGGACTTCTGCAGGCATAACTTAATCTGTCGCATCTGTTGAAGCTCTTGGGAAACTGGATGTCAGGGAACAGCAGAGCCAGCAGCTGTGGAGAGCTGTGTCTGTTGGTGACAGTGTGGCCAGTCTGGCAGTGCCCTAACACACACAGGGTGCAGCCTTGTGGTACCCCAGCAAGAAGAGCAGAACACGTTCAGTGATGGTACCAGGGTCAGCCACAGTCCAGATCACTGTGTGGGTGATCACATAGGGATGGAATAGGTCCAGTGACAACTTGGAAATAAATCAAGGTCAGGATCCGCAAGGTGAAGACTGGTGAGTAGCTCAGGCAAGGATCTGAGTGTAAATGCAGCTCTGAAACTAAAAGGGAGGGATGGGGACCAGCAGCTCATCCTGCACAGCCCTCTCACAGTATCCTGTCCCTGGTCCCAGGGTGACTGTGCCACGCCAGCATTGGCTTTGAGGTAGGCAGGCAGTCACTGGGTGAGAAGAGCTTGCAGAGGTTGATGGCACCCTCAGGGCTAAGCACTGGGTGCCAAAAATGAGCCCATAAACTCCTGGTGTAACTACATGTGTGTATTACTCAGCTGAGCTCCCTTCTTCCCTTGACCATTTCTGTCCTCTCCCACCTCTCTGTTCAACTTCTGCCACCCTCAGCCATGCCACTGCAGGTTGGGTGCCAGGCTCTCAAGCAGCTCTCTGAAGCCTTCCAGGTTAAAAAGAAGCATCCCAAAACAACAACAAAGAATTTCCACAAACCTTTCAAATCTCGAGCAGATACACCTAATTGTTGGGAGAATTGTGGGGAACACGGCAACTTAAGTTGCCCTTGCTGCCAAAGAAAACATATGATTAAGACAAACCATCAGTCACAAAACAGGTTCTTTGTAGATTTTAGCCTCTTAATATGGGTATTTCTCTTCCTTTTACACTCCCTTAATGTGTTTAATTTGAGAGTACATAACCTGTTCACGGTCTTCATTGAATTGCCTTCATCTATTCAGAAGAAAATTACATTTAAAAAAACCCAAAGCAAAACAAAATAATAATGAAAAAACACAGGTGGGCATTTGCAATAGGTTGCTTCCTTCCTCTGCCTCCAGCGTGTGTTTTCAAGTCCATGAAATGCATTGCAGTGCTTCAGGTCACTTTGCTTAAGCCACCTTCCATAATGTTACAGAGTAAATGCAGAAGACTAATAATAACATGGACTGATGATTCACAGAGAGATGTACTTTAGAGGGTACATAGAAACAAAGGTGCTTTCCTAGGATTGTGCTGAGGAAAAGATTAATTTGACATATAAATCTATTACATAACCTAAATGTGCTGCATTATCACTGCTAACAGTAAAGACAACAACAACTTTACTGTCTAAAGTTTTCTCTGTCACTGCACAGTAATTATCTGACCTATCTCTAAGGTCACTGTATACTGTGCTTGTATTTCAAGTTGTTTGAGACTTCTGTAATTATTAAATGCCTTACAGCTGCATAGACTCTTTTAGTAGGAACTCCAGGAAAAAAACAGAATTCAAATGCTTTTAGGGCCTCAATATCTATAAAACTAACAAAATACTATTTTAATCCCAAAAAATCTGCCAGAGAGAAAGCTCTAGTTTTAGCTATGTCTTGTAGTCCTGAAAAGTTTTCTTCCTCCTCTTATCGAGGCTGCGGAATGCACACAGCAGTAGATATGCTTGACGTTATCTGTAGGAGGATAAAAGCCCACACAGCAGCTACTCTGTGCTGGACAATTTTGAAGCTGTTGGGAACAGTTTCTGTCCTTTCAAAGTATTACCGCATGCACATCAGGGGCTTTGGTACTGTCTGGTCTAATTTAATCACTGTAATGTGGAAGATAATCTTTCAGACTACCACACAGCGTGGGATTTGGGTCTGGCACCCTTCAGTTTTGAACATCAGTGCTCCAAGACAGCATCTCTTATAAAAATAGAACGCAAATATAAAGAAAGAAATAGAGCTGATTATCATAAATTCAAGAACTAAAAATAAGCTGAAGAGAAAAAAGAAAAAAAAAATATTTAAGTGGCTCAATATTAAATGGAATATTTTTCAAGATTTTACCAGTGAAACAGAGAATTTTTATTTTCTAAGGCCCTTATAACAGGGAATGTATTGTTAAAAAGTTTCATGAGGTAGCATTAAGATATCTTATGTTTTTTCATTATTTTCTCTTCTTCCCTTAAACCCGAAAATCTGTAGTTACAGAGAACAGAACATTCACTGAAGAAACAAGTAAAGCTTTATTAGGTAACAAGTGCTGAATAATATATGTTGAAATCCAGTGTAGAAATATGTGCTATATTTTAATGTGCATAAAGCTTTTAACTTGTGGAGTGGCATTTAAAAACCCCATATTAATAAACAAGTTTCCTGTCACGGAATGAATATAATCACAGTCTAACATTTTTATGTAGCTCGCTTAACTGTGGCTAGCTTTCAAATGCCTGTTTGATAGATGACTTAGAAATGATGTTTCTTTTAGGCAATAAGATGCACTGAGGGTCTTTTAAAGTTCTTTGTTAAAGGAAACACTGATTTCCGTCGACTCACTGCCATGGTAGTTAATTAACATCCATTCAAAACGTTCAAGTTGTCAATACTATGCTTAATTTGGTTTAAAAAACCCTGAAGTTTATGTTCTCCAAAGCTTTCCTGCGATGTCAATTAGTCAAATACAAGCTACACAGCTTCTCTGTTTCTTGCCAGTTGACCATCACAACTGCCATAAAACTACCTTAGTGGACAACGACTGTTAACTGTATGAACTCACCAAATCACAGAATCCCACAATCATAAAAACATTAAATCATTGAATTGTTTTTGTTGGAAGGGGCCTAAAGATCCATACAGTTCCAAATGTCCTGCCAAGGGCAGGGGCACCTTCCACTAGATCAGGTTGCTCAGAGCCTCATCCAACATGGCCTTGAAAAATTCCAGGTATGGGGCATCCACAACTCCTCTGGGCAGCCTAGGCCAATGCCTCACCACCCTCACAAAAGAGAATTTCTTCCTAATATCTGATCTAAACCTACTCCCATTTCAGTTTAAAGCCATTCCCCCTTGTCCTGTAATTACACAGCCTCGTAAAAAGTCCCTCTCCAGCTCTCTCGTAGCCCCCTTTAGGTACTGGAAGGTTGCTCCAAGGTCTCCCCATGGCCTTCTCCTCTTCAGGCTGAACAATCCCAACTCTCTCGGCCTGTCTTCATAGGAGAGGTGCCCTGTCCTCTGATAATAAATTATTAGGAAATATTCATATTATAAACATTGCTACATAAGAGATATTTAATATCTGTAGTTGTAAAACAGAGAAGTAGACATAGCTTTTTGCATTTCAGACATTTGGAGCAATGATATCTGGGTTTAATGGTAACATTTATTTATGTCACCACTCACAAGTTTCAGGGTGGGACAACTCCCACGTGTTGCAGAAAAAGGTGACTGTGAGTTTTAAAAGCATAGACGTGTTCTAATTGGAACTGTTCAGGTACATGTATTGCTGTGAACAGACTAACTTCTCCTGAGGAAAAATAGAGCCGTTGTGCATATATAGGGGGTGATATAGCATAATGTTTAAGGTCAACGCTGTGGTTTACTTCACTGAAAACTGCACTTAATCAAGATGTTTCAACAGCCAAATTTGCCATGAAAAGACCACTTCTCTTCCAGCATCATCTTTTCATGTACCATTTTTTATCATGGTCATTTCTGATATTGAAATGCAGGAAATGCATTTTCCTTTAGGCAGCCTCTCCCAGCCGTGGTCAGCACATGTCATATCAGAGCTGAAAAATACAGACAGTTTATCATAAAATCAGAGCTGGAGTATAGTAGGTATTATGTATGTATTTTACCAAGGCTAGGATTGTAACAGACACTATATTAAAATATATAATTATTTTATTGCTAAATCCCCATTCTAAGCAGGAAAAGGCAAGACAAAATTGATTTAAATTATTCTAAATATGAAATATTTTTTCTGCTTTATAAACTGTGTCCATAAAATCAGTGGGGATTCAACTCACTCCTAAAATTCTCCTTTTAAATATTCTCCTTTTAAATTATGTATTCTATCATAGACTTTAAGCCAAAACTTAAGGGTATCTTGATTAAGAAAAATAATTAATCAGAACTATGTAAAAGCTTAAACAATAAAATGATAAGGAGAATATTTTAAAATATTACACAATTATATGGTATTATTCTTATTACACCTCGATATATTATTCCCACTGTGTACTGTAATTGTTGTGCTTCAAAAGAATGTGAAAACAAGTAAGAAATTACATAGATTAAAATGAAAATGTTTAAACCCCAAATTAATATTTCCCCAAAAGAGTTTAGATTTGCTTAAACAGCCAGCCATTCTGAGGGTTTTTTTATCACCATTATCCTTTTGGTCTGTTTTCAATTGCAAATCCCTTACCCAGGGTATAACTAGTGATGCCACACATATGTTAGGGAAAGACAGCAAAGATGAAATTCAATTCACTGTTCTTCCTGTCCCCAGAATTTCAGCTGATGATCAGCAGAGCTAGCTAGCAGGCACACACTGGAGGAGATTTAACCTGTGACACCACTGCTATTTCAGACCTCAGCCTTCCTCACTAAGGCTGAACAAGTAAATTTATGACAATTTTACTGTCAAAAAGAAGACTTGGATTTTTGAACATATGCTAACAGGGGCATATTATTAAATATACATATAGCTATTAATAGCTGAGTTTTCAAAATAGCAGGGATATCTTGAATACAGCTCATGGAATTATAGCTGGCACAATTTTTTACCCTGTGTTCCAACTGGGCTGGCTTGCTCATGTATGCACTGAATATATATATATATATCTATCTCCAAATTATACCAATGTATTTGCATTCCAGCAGTATTACTTGAACAATAAAGTATTATTCACGGTGAAGAAGAATATCCTATAGCTCATATTGAAATACATAGCTAATTTTAGGATGCATTTCTCCCTCCTTATCCTTTTGAACTTTACTTTTACAGTGGGACAAAAACATGCACATGGCCACTTACTGCAGATGTGCTGTAAATCAGGACCATGACTTACAGTATCTGTTGAGAAGGAACTGTGTCTAGTTTTATCTTTGAATAAATGAAGGGATCCTGGCACAACCCATGATTGCTACTTTTTGTTAATAAATGCCCTTTTGTTCTTGCTCTGCCTCATGGGAGTTTTTGCAATCAATCAGAGTTTGGACCCAAACCCTGCCACCTCCCAATACAGAACACTAAACAGATATTTATGGCCAAGGCAGAGTACCTATCACTGGTGTCTGGTGTGGCTGGCACACAGCACTAAGTCATTTATACTGGCACTTACTACTTACCCAGAAATTTGGTTGTTATGTGTTGATACTGAAATTCACACATTTCCTACTGTCTGTATTTTGTAAATACTACGTTTTCTAACTTCCCTTGGTAGATGTCCATCTCTGCGCAGGGAACTATCTCCGTCTTTGGTAGAGAAGACATGTCAGAGGCATGACCAGGAGAAGGATAAAAGGAAGATTTTTTGTGTTGATTTCAGCTCCTTGGGTCAGTGATGGATGAAAAGGCAACTAACACAAACTATCACAACAGCTGAGGGAGTCGTAAATATTTTCACACCAATCCTTCTTTCATCTGCAAATAAAAAGCTGGTTGGGCTTAAAAAAGAATGAAAATAGAAGCATGCTTAAGGAGTTTCTGCAAATCTTAGTTGAAGGAAAACTGCAAAAGTAGGACAGAAAGCTATAGTAGTATTATGGAAAAAGTGATGCTGTCATGGTTGAACACCAACTTTTTTTTGCTGAAAAGAAAAATTGGTTTATTCTGATGGCTCCAAAATATTCAAACTATCAGATTTGGTTTATAAACAAGTGGAAACATCCTGCTTGCAATAGAAGCAACTACACAAGTTGTGATTTGAAGTTAAATGCGTATGGACATTTTCATACAGTGTACATGCTGGCTGCTGTTAGCAGTTGTGGTGACGTACTGGGCCCTGTGGGAAGGCCATTGCATGGTTTTTTTAGGGGAGAAAACACAAGCCATATCTATGTTTGTGACAATTCCCAGCTGGCTTCCGTGCTAGTGACAGAAATAATTAGCATAAATAGATTTTTAGCTCTTTAATGCCTCTGACAGTATATTGCACTGAGAATACATTTCCAGAAAATCATGCAGCTTGTTATAACTTTTTTATGTTTCATATGTGATTTATTACTACTTATTATTTATTATGATTTTTTCTATTGTGAATATATTTGCACTGAAATACTCTTTAGGGAAGGGTTGCCTCAAAGTAGAAAATGAAGTAACTGTGAAGTGACTGCTCCCAGTACAGAATATACCAATTATGTAGTCAGAATACGTCTATTGCAATTCAATGTATAGCTCTGTGATTTGGCTTACTTCCTAACCAGTTTCTAACTATGGAATTGACATGTTCAATGGCAGGGCTGTCTGCTAGCTGTGATGTAAAGCAAAGGTCTGTTCAGATTAAAAGTTTTCACCTGAAATCTTTTGTGTGTGCCATGAATGCACTGATCAAATCAGGCCTCCCTGTGTGTGCAGAATAAATAGGAGTGGTTAAGTGGTTGCAAACAACTGATAGAGAGATGGTCAAGCAAGTGCAAAATGACAGATTATTTCTCAGAGCGTGACTCTGTATATATAGCACATAAAAGTGTATGCTATGTATTCCCTTTATCATAGAAAGGGCATTAAGTATGCCTTACTAAACCTTTAGCTGTGTGACAGACCTGATTTTTCGTCTCCATCACAGTATACTTTGTGATATCTTCTTGCAGGCACCTTTTCTGGTGCTGGAGAAGTACAGAGTGTTACTCTCTACGTGGTCTTTGACTGGTGATGATGAAAGTGTCTATTGTGCTATCTATTCATAACATGCACTTAAAGGTGAAATCATTTATATGTTGGCATCACTTTGCAACCAGAAGTTCTAGACAGGCAGCTCTCAAGAAAGCAATTTCTTGCCAGAAAAGCCAAGATTTCAGCAGTGGAAAGGCAAAGAAAACAGGAATTTTGCTCTTTAACTGTCCTTGTCCATTACACAGCTGACATTAAAGGTACAGATTTATTTATCTGAAAAATCTGACAGTTAAAAATGACAATGTTGAGGTATTTGATATATATGGACAGGTTCACTAGTGTTTTTTGGTCACTCTCTGCTGTTCCAGTAATACCACAGAGCCATAAACCCAGCTGGATTTACAGCTGCTTTGTTTGCTAGAGCAATGAAAAAGGGGTCAGGGTGTCCCTGTGAGAAAGGCTCATATTCTGCAGCCTAGATTCTCAACAATAGGAACTTAAATCCACATTTAGGTGATTAAATAAGTGGCCTTCTTTTCTGAAGTACTGAGCCTACTTGTGTCCCACTGAGACACTAAAGAAACTTGAGTTTAATAGTTTCTGATGTGCAAGACTCTGCCTGCAGTGGCTGGGGTGTCAGGCTTCAGGTGTGGAATGAAGGACTGATTTGGAGATGTGGCTTGTATAGATTGTGGAACAAGTTTTCCATATTGCTGGATGAGGTGTAGTCCTAAACCCAGGAATACATGGCAAAGGGATGATTAGGTGACAAACGCTCAGCACTCAAAATGTAATAATCCTGAGTCAATGCTCAGCAGTCTGAAAATCAGAATGTGCCTGTGTGAGCCTAAAAATGATTTGACAAGAGTAATTAATCCTAATAAAAAATACACATATTGTTAACAGCAAACTTTCACTTCTTGAAAGTTGGGCAAGAAAATGCAACACTACATCAACATGCCTTTGCATCTACCGTCCATGTTTTCCAGCTATGCTCCTTATTGTGTTTATTTCTGTGAGGCTGGCAAGGATTTCTCTTGATTCTAGAGAAAGCATGAAAGCTGCACCTTACTTTGATCAAGAAAAAAATGGAGTTTGCAAAAGCAGAGGGAAAAAAAAGATAGTTTAGATTTTGGATCTCTTCCAAATTTGAAAACAAATCCTTTGGTGGGTGATATGGATGGGAAAAAAAAGGCAAAAAATATGGAAACAGTGCTCCTTAAAAATGATTAATTATTTTTAAACCCTCTACTTCGGGAATGCAATGCACTGTTATTAACTTTTGGGTCAAACTAGATAGAAGCAGTCTGGTTCTGAAACAGATTTCTTACAGCCAAATCAGAAAGGTTTGTTGCAATATGAACTTCTTGAACTATTGAACTTTTCCTCCTACGCATTAAAGGACCAGATTTGAAATTTGTTCAGATCAGTACAGAACAACAGACTTCAACTCAGTGCAATTTATTTATGTCAGCTGAAGATATGATTTTCTCTGCTAATCTTTCTGGTTCCTATCAGTGACAATGGACCCACGATCCAAACATTCTTGAATTTAAGAAATGCAGCCTACACAGGAAGGTTAATTTTGCATCCAGTCTTCTGCTATTAGCAGAAGACAGAGGATGTGAGTTTACCTTGATTTTCTATGGATTTATGAGGAAAGGCAGAATTTTTTCTGCTCCCTTCAATTTAAAAACAACTTCTAATATTCAATATAATGGAATAATTTTTTAACTGGAAAGGAAATGTGATATCTTGATTTGCCAAAATGCACAATAAATAAGATGGAAACTGTAAGCACAAAACACCATAAATGTAGTCTAGATTTCAAGTATTTCCTTTAGCTATGATTCAATAAGTGAAATGGTTATTTTTAACTTTGCTGCTATAATCTAATAGACTGTAACTTAAAAACTGAGTTTATCACACTAGACTGTCACTGAAGCAAAATCTAGTATGGTTATTCGAGTTCAGGAGGTTAAGATAAGGGCCCTGGGGTTGTTGAAACAAATGCATTACAAAATGGAAATGATTATCCACTGAAAAATTCCTGCAGCAATTTTTATGCTTATCTGAGAGATTGCAAAACAGAATTATCAGAAACTTCAGCTTGTAAATGGAGAAGAGCATAGTCAATCTTAAATTAAATAGAGCTTAAAAAAATCCCAACCTAAAACCCCACCTAAACTGTCCTCCCCACCTCAAACCAACCCTCCCACCCAGTGTCTTCCTTCTCATGCCTTGAAATGTTGTGTTTATGAGCAGAAAAGTCTCAAATGCTTCCCCAGATTTGGGAAGCATGGTTCTAAAATATGATGTCATCTTCTGATAAAGCTCTTTCGTACCTTTGCTTCAAAGATAAAGTGATACACAGAGCAAGGGACAGGGGAGACAAACTTGCTGCTCTTCCACAAGAGCTCGGTCCCCTTACAGAGCGTCTTTGGGGGGAGTCCTTCATACAGTTCCTAACCTTAAGCCAGCCTTTCCAAGGGCTTTCATCTCTAGCAGAATGGGGTATCACAATATGTGTGTTTGCCCTCAGGAGGCATGGCAAAGGTTATGAGGCATTATTGACCTGCAATGTAATAATGTCCCTCAAGACTAACCTTTAAAGCTTTCAGTTCTGAGTAAGTAAGACTAGCTGGATCTTTTCTATGTCTCTGGGAATATTATAGCTTTTCATAAAACTATGTATAAAGAATACTGAAAAAGGGCAAGAGGAAATTGCCATCTTCTCTGAGACAGGCCTGCAAGGCACACATATAGCTGGTTTAAACAAATCTCTCTTTGTTAAGACAGTTGGTCAGACTCGTATTGCCAGCATCAATACAATCTTGACACTGCTAGGAAGGAACAATCTGGCTGCATATCTTCATCCTTTCATTTCAACAAATAGAATGAGGCGTAACATACGACTTTACTGGATTCATAGTTGGTGTGCACAGTTGTAGCAATTTCCAGCATCACTAAAAGCTTTTTAAAAATAAGAATGCCCAATATTTTTCCAAATTAAGGAAATGTAGAATTTTCTTAAAGTATAGCAGATTACTGCACCTATATTTCTTTCTAGGAAGGTATATTTTGGAGGCCAGAGATGCCTAAGAAATGGTGTAATGTCCTTCATCTCAGTTGAAAAGACAGACAAGCAGGGTTTTAATTTTAAAATGAGATGAGGCTTGTAGAACAGTTTTTGAAGAACTTCTAAGTCATTAAGAATCACAACTGATGGAAATTTTCCACTTTGAATACCTGGTCTTGTGGCTTTACAGAAGTCAATCAAGTTATATATGACAGAGGAGGGTTACTGGGAAGGGCAAATTTTTTCCAGTACTTTTTTCCTGCAGTGTCAGTGGAGTTTATTTATTTATAAAGGAGAAACTTCATGACCCTTCATACTCAGATTTTTCAGTGACATTAACATTTATATATGCTGGAGTTGCTTCTCACATCAACCATCAACTGCTTTGCCAGTTAGTCCACTATCTCAGTCTGCTGATCATTTCACCAAAATATTTTGGCTATTTTGTATCTAGAATATTTTACTGAGTATGCTTTAGGTGCCTTAGATGTAGCTGGAAATCACATCAGCAGCTTCAGAAAGATCTGTGTAACTTTTTGGTTTTCCATGTCAAAGTTTAAAAAAAATCTGTGGAAAAATGATCCCCAAAACCAGAATAATGTACAAATGAGAGAGTAATATTAATAAAAAGTCCAGTAGTGTCTATCAATCTCTTTTTCAAATTTTTTCAGAAATACTTGACCTTCATGAGTATTCAAAGCTAACCCTAACTAACTGCAAGGAAGAGAAAGGCGCTTCATAGAGAACACTTGAATAGAGTTCTGTCCCATTGAAACTTCACCTTATGCTTTAGCACAGTTTAACTATCAAAAATTCCAGGAAATAAATCTTTGCCTTGGACTGTGTTGTATATGTGAGAGATCTTGGTAATTTCCATCAGCTTCCTAATAAACAAATATCTATATCACGAAAATGCTACTTATCAGAGACTCCGAGGAATGAAAAATGAATGGGTGTTGATTCACTTAAAATTTTCCCTCAGAAGCCCACCTGTAATAAAAAGCTCCTGTAAGAATATCACCTGTAAGACCTGGTGAAGAGCATCACTCCGTGCATACTAATGGCTCAGTGGCACATGGTACTTGAAAATTATAGTTTCAGAATCACAGCTTCACATTCAGCAATTACTTTAACAAACTGCATTTCTCTCCTTTTCTGTTTCCTTCTAAATATTTTTTTTTTAGCCATGCATTATTTAAGTAAATAGTGTAAAGGAATTTTATATGGTCATTAAACTGTTTAAATCCATTTGCTAACATAAGTATTCTTCCACTGGTCTGATTTTATAAATTAAAGTCATAGAAAATAAAAATTCAGTCAAAGCACTTTCTCACTAAATGATTCAGAAGAATTTATCTTTTTGGAAGGCTGGGAGGAAGAAACCCCAGCCTTTCTATAGCTGCAAATCTGGAGCCCTAATTTTCAGGCCATCAGTTTCCCTGTGAGGTATTTTAATTTGGCAACATGAGAAAGGTAGAGGTGTTGTGATGAGATTTGTTTTGTCCTGAGACTCTCTGGCCTGGTGAGACTTAAGTTTTGGGATAAAGGATAATGAAAGAACTCAACAAACAAAACCATCACCACTACCAAAAACAAATAGGAAAAATATTGAGACTAATGACTGCAATAAACGTTTGCGTTAGAAATCAGTTACCACTGAGTATCACTAAACAGGTGATTTTCAGCAGGCTAGCAGCTAGATTACCTACTTAAGTGAATACAGGTTATAAAGCCAGAAAACCTTGTTATGTCAATTTTCTTGCTGGCAATGTAATCATGTTGAATACCTTTTGCCCTAACTCTGCTAGGCAGAGAGCCATTTTCTTATTACCAAAACCCAGCATCCAAGGCTAATGCTTCAATAATGCTAAAAACTCTCCTTACTTTGTGTACATATTGATGTTCCTGTCATTGCAAGGGGAGTGATTTTATCGGCTGAGTTAGAGATGGCCCAACATTCTATTTTGAATGAACTTTCTTATTATGGTTAAGCAAACTCCAGGTCAGTTCAGAAATCAGTCCATTAACTGAAAAGTTGTGGAAGGGAAGAATTTGCAATTGGAACTGACAGCTGACTCGTAAGATAGAAATTGGGGAACACTCTTGAATGTAATTGCTAAGGAAGCAGCAATCTGCAGGACGAATAGAGTGCTTTTTCTTGCCTTCTGGTGACAGGAAACATGACCTGGCCACTACACATGGTCACTAAAAAGCTTGCTGTTAGCTTGCCATTGATGAACAAGTGTATCCTGCTCATTATTGCTGCTGCTTAGCTCTTACATTGAGAATGAAGTTGGGCTGCCCTTCAGCTCAGCTCCCAAACCTGCATAGTGGCACTCTCTTCAAAGGTAAAAGCATGGCCTCTGCCAGTTCTCCAGTTAAGACCATTGGTCAGGAGGTGACTAATAAAGTACTCACATTGCTCTCTGCAGGTGAGTGAATTAGTTCCAAAAGTTTTCTAGATCTTACACAGCGTACTGCAAAATATGTGCACTTTCGGGTCTGGTGAAAGCCCCAAGCACTCTTGTGTGGAAATAACCTCGTATCTTGTTCCATGTTTGGCTAAGGCAGTTAAATAACTACTCATTTGCATATCATGGAAACATCATATTATTGTCCACGTGAAAACTGACCAGCCCAAAACAACTTCTCACATCCCACACTACAAACCCATGCTCAGACAAAGTGTTAGGAGGTGAGGAATGCTGCTGACTACCCTTACGTCGTGGACAGTTCTGGGTGACAGGCGTCAACGTGATGAAAGAAAACCTGTAGTTTTCCCCTTTGGATTTGTATTTTGACTGTCTGATTCCTTCCCAAGGTAAGGGTATGAGCTTTTGGATCATACATCTAAGGCACCTGATTCTCTCATATTATATAGGGAGCATAGCTCATAGCTCTGGATTTTGGAGGGTACTTTTGGGGACAAATTCTTTAAAACAGGCATTGTTCTGTCTAACGTAGGTATATCAAAGTTTTCTGGTTGATTCCATGAGGAACAAAAGGCTTAGGCATCCTTGACTTCATTTGTCAATCAAAGTCAGTTGGAAGTGCATTTAAGTCTGGAACAAATACCATTGTGGCTGTTCAGCGATAAACCTGCACACAGGTTTTTCTTCTACTGTTACTGAAGCAAAACACAGTGCACTATTTGTTAAAGACTTTTTTGAAAAAAGCTCAAAAGTTGGAGGAGCATTTTTAGCCTTCTCACAGCTGCTTTTGGTCCAGCATAAAATTCGTAATTGTGATGCACACTTGTGAGAAAGGCTTCCTGCAGGATGACATCCTTTTTTCAGTTTACCATTATGTGTACAAAAACAGTGAATACATTCACTTTCTATAGAATATAATTTTTAGAGTTTAATTTATTGCCTGTTTTGTCATATCTGTGCTATGAACTGGTGAAAAAATATGTGCCCTCCACAGAAGGGTGTGGTGATGCTTTTAACCTGTGATTTCCGCAGACCACAGTTTGAGAAATCCTGGAATATGAAATGTTGATACACATGTGGTGTCCCTCAATAAAGCTTCTCTTGAATGTTTGATAATACAATTTCCAAATAGTCTTTTAGTGGAAGACAATTGGTGCCTGGATCTAATTTCACATAAAGAATAAGGGGTCAGAGGACTTGTACTGGAGTTTATTCTATGTCCACCCAAAGAATATTAACCCTCTTTTTTCCTGCTAAGATTCTCCATGGAGTCTCTGTATCTCATCACAAGTATATATTGTAGATGATCTTGTCTCTACCTAGGTGAAAAGTAGTATATAAATGATTTTTCTTACAGTCATAGCATATATTCTTAAAAAATGGAGTTCTAAGATACATTGGCGTGAAACAGTTATTATTACAACAGAAACATACATTTTTAATGAGCCTTGAAGCCTATATAACAGCAATTATGAATGTAATTCACTACCATAATAAAGTAATTTATTTATCATAATAAATTATCTCAGAATTAAAAAATAAAATATTACTTTAGCTATAGTCTGTCAGAGGAGGCAGATTTAAGCATTCTGCTTTAAATGAGACATTGGAAAAGACAATCAGGCAATTTTATATTAGATAATTAAAGGCCTTATGAAAACCAGACACATTTTGAAGAAAGAAAATGTAATTCCCACTGGAGCTAAGAATTCAACTTTCTTTTCAGAAAAGAAGTATATAACTGAGAGAAATGTTTTGCATTTTATTCTTTTTTTCTTCAGTTGAAAAAAAAAAACAAGTGTAGATTTAGATTCTAAGGATTAAGTTATGAAAAGCCCCTTAGACTGACCTCCAGTATTTTGGAAGAAAGCCCAGTGTGTAATGAGGGAGTAAGAGAATGAAAAAGACGGAAAAACAGTTGGGTGGTTTTTTTTTTTGTTTTGTTTTTTTTGTTTGGTTTTTTTTTTTTTTTTTTTAATGCTTACAGTGCCTTTAGGAACTTTATCTGGGTATGCTGGGTAAACAACATGATGGAATTATACAGGTAGTTGCTCCCTCACCACATGTTTAAATTATGCAACACTTGTTTGATTGGTGGCTTCTTTGCACTGAAAAGTGCCTGATCATTTCAACCTTCTGGTAAAAGAGAACATTGCTTAAAGGGAAGTGAGTTAGAAAATAATACAGCAACACACAAAAATTTGGCAGCAAAATCACTGTGAAAGATTGAAGCATCATCTCTAATATAAGCAAGCAACCCTGAGAATTGGAAGCAGAGGATTTCAGATAGCTTGGGAATTTGGCTGCCTCTGTGGCAGATACAGTAAACAGCTTCAGAAATGATTGTGTATTTCTGCTAATGACTTAGGCCATAAGATAACAGCTAAGTTGACATTTTGTGTGTAAGAAGTGAAACTGCTTACTCTGGTTCCCAGTTTTCTGTCATTTTTGCAGAACAGTGACTGTCAGCAGTGCACCCTGAGTGCAACAACATACAGCACATTGGCAAAAAGATAACCTTGAGACTTATCTGCCCCCAAACACAAGTCCTCTCTGAAAATTTCTCATGTTTTAAAATAATAAATGTTGCTATCTCTGCTTATTATCTAGTAAGAATCCAAAGAGTGCAAAAAGAAAGGAGGTCGAGGGTTACTTGGGCCTCCTTTTTTTAGAAATATGCCCCACACTTTCTCTTTAGCTTGCTTTCTTATCACACTTCAATATGCAGTTCCATCACTGCCTGTTTAGTGATAATTTCGTGACTTGGTGTTACAATTAGTTTTGTTATTAGAACTAATTTAAAATGTTCCTCTCTCCTCCTTATCCACAGATGTACTTTTTTATTTTCACCCAGGGATTTTTGCACCCTGACTTTGCTGAAAAAATTGTTAATGAGACTACACTGTAATTTAAAGACTATTCTCTTTTGGGGAAGATAGAAGTAGTGTTATAAACAAAAACGTGAAGAACCATCAGTCTTGAAGTTAGATAAAATTTGCTTTTCATCAGGTGATGTAAAAATTCACACCTAGATACAGATAACACCATTTCAAGTTTTTGTCTTAGACATTTAGAAAAGGGCTTCTTTCTTCCTTTGCCCCGTTCATTTAAACTTGATAAGAAATACAGCAGTACTGAAATGATCTATTCATGGTTTGAACGTAATATCACTCATAGTCTGTAATGTTTTCTTTTGATATTGTGCTTTTCCTAAAGTTACAACTAGTTTTAAAGTACTGAATCTATCAAAAGTATCACTTTGCTCTAGAAAAATAAGCAACATGTTGTCTTTCCAACCTGTATTTCATATTTCTGCATGCACATAAATAGATGCTTACAGTTATTACCTTGGTTAATTTTACAGGCAAATGTGATTTTAATGCTGAAGAGAGGCTGCATATGGCCTTCAGCTGCTCATCCCACCAGACTAAGTGGTGAACACCCATCATCTCTTTGGGAGAAGCACATCTAAGATAGGAACAGTTTTGTGTAGAAATTCTGACAGTCCATCCTCTCCTCTAGTGAAATTACGGAGATCTTACCAATGGGTGGGTGAAAGATTATCTTGAAATCTTGCTGAATGCTTCCATCAATGATAAAGTGAGTGTCAAATCACATCAGGAGTAAATATGGTGAATATATTAAATTCAAGCATTTTGGGAAGCAGAGAAAGAAAATACCTAAAAACATGAGAAATAAGCTATATGGTGATAAAGGAGAGTCGAGGTGGATGTTTCCATAGGAACCAAGAGAAAAGAGATTTGTCTGTCTTCAGAATCACTTGCATGACATTCAGAAAGGGGTCAGCAAGTTTCTTGGTACAATTCTTCCTTTCCTTCTGCTCTTGAAAACTCTTTAGATAGTTGGAAAATAAGAATTTGAAAGGTGGACAGCACTCAAGAACAGAGTAAGTGCAAAGCCAATGTTGCCTAATTTACATGAGGTCTTCTATGATATCAAGTATCCTTAAGTGATAATTAATGCATATGTTTATAAGGAGCTGATGAGTACTAACTAGGCCACATGTGTCTTTGGATTGTTGGGTCTGTGAAATATGGAACATAACACTTTTCTCCATCTGCAGAATGGTGAGAAAAGCAAGTAAATCTCACCGAAACAGTACTGGCCAGAGAAAATATTATAATTTTAATGTCCCTAGTTATACTGACTAAAAGTTTTCTTTCCTATATGTGGATACTCCGACACATGCCCAGGCAGAAAAATGTAATTTGTTTAAAGAACAGAATCAAAATGCTTCCAAAGCCCAGATATTTGAGGAGAAGGAAGTATGTGAAATGCCTTGTGCTGAAAAAGATCTGGGGCTGACAGCCAGCAAATAGCTAGGAAGGAGCTAATAATGCATTGCAGTGGCAATAAAAAGCAATGTGATCTCGTGTAGTAAACCAATGGAACAATCATTCTTCACAGCAGCATTGTGATTATACCTCTCTGGCCAGATCTCACATGCACTATTGCCTTCAGTTCCACCACCTAGGGAAAGGTACCAACAAATACAACAAATGCAACGATGGAAAGAAGGAGTTAAAGATGAGGAAAAAATTAAATGTTCCCTACTATTTTACTCAGCCCAACAGCAAATGTGGAAATGGATGAGCTCATACGAGACAAATACAATTATAAAACGGCATGAGAAAAATACCCAAACTTAACTATGGTTAAATAAATATAGGCTGCATATGAAAACAGTGGTTTTTTTTCATAGCAAAGTTTTCCCCATGGGAATGCTGTCATTTTTATAGCAAGTTTGCAGAAAACCCTGGAGAGCATATGTCAGGGAGCAATCATAAACTTGTAGTTATAAGAATGCATTTAGCATGTCTTTCTCATTCTCATTATTATTATTATTATTATATAAATCATATTCCGTTAAATATAAGAGGTAGGGGAATAGTGAGTTGCAGGAAAGAAGAAAAGTTGTACCTGTAGTCTCCACATCAGATTCTGAAGTGATTGTGAGAGTTAATTTCTTTTTAGCCAGAAATAAAAGGAAAAACGTGGCATGCAAAGCATGAGTTAAAGATCAGTGGGAAGAAGGCCTGAGCGCTCAGAGTTCTGCCATGAAATCACAGGAGCTTTATCAGGTGACATTGAATGGGACATCTCTTCAAGGAAATTAATTTTCCAGAAGTCTGGACTTATTTTCCCTACAGCTTGAATTTCTGTAGGCCCCAGAGACAAGGTTTCTGGTAATGCTGCTTTCTTAAGGTGACACATCAAAGAGAAGTTTTGCCTTGAGTTAACATTAAGAGTTAGTGAGAAGAAATACACCAGACAGCCAGACCGTCTGTTTTGGAGTCCCTCCAGACTAGCGGGGGCATGAACATGGCCAGGCAGAAGCCAGCTGAGAGCCTGGGTTGATTGGGGGAGTTTGTTGCCCTTTTCACTGCCGTTTTAAACAGCAGCTGCCAGCCTTGCTGAAATGGGTTTAAAATTGGTTCTTTACAAACTCATCTAGAGTCTCAAGGACGTTATTCTTTTACCATCATGGGGATTATTGTTGTTCTGCGGCCCATACTTGGGTCTTGGAAATGACATACTGCAGCATGTTGGAAAGTCAGTCATGTAAAAAGTCAAGAAATAAGCTAGTAAATAAAAATTCACATTATCCTGACTGGCTTTGCCTGTTGGTTTCAATGAGAGTGATAAAGTTATATTTCCTTCACTGGCACTGTAGTTCTTTCCTTAGTTTTCTATAAGCCTGTTGTGGAAGACAGAATTTAAATGTTATGGATCATTGCCAACAGAAAAATGAAACTTCTCTTGGGTGGGAGCAGAGAATGTCACTGTCTTGTTTGAGCTTCGGATTCATTTTGCAGACACACAACTCAATTCAAGGAGATTTGGTAGGATGAGATAAACAAGTGTTGACAAAACATAGAAAAGAAACAGACTTTCACATACTTATGGAAGGTAGGTAAGCTGCTTCTCTGAAAGGGAGCACTTTAGAGGCTGATCTCTTGCCAGACTTAAGCTGCAGCTTGCTATGTAGCTTGTCTGTGTTTCATTCCCTTCCCTGGTTTAGACATGGTTTCTCATCCTTCAGAAATGAAACGCGGATGGGCAGAAAAAAGAGGGGAGGGAATGACGTTTTTTACTCCAGTTTTGATGATATCAGAATAGAGATGATCCAAATGTGGCACCATCATTGATTTATGTGAGAGCTATCCGTACACAAATCAAGACAGTCTGAAAATACACATAAAGAAAAGTCCTTGATTTTGTCCCTGCACATTAGGTGGAAAATTCAGCTCTGAAACCCTTTTTAGAGTACAGCTACCTTCTACTTTTTTGCCAAGACATCGATACAAAGTTCTGTACTTCTAGGTTGAAAAAGATTGCTTTTCTAAAAGAGTCTGAAGGATGAAGCTCTCTGAGATATCTTAGTCACTGATTTAGTAAATCGATTTTAATGGGATAATTTCCATTATTAAAAATAATCATGCCATCAAAGTATTTGTCTGAAAAAGGGTCCTATGCATTACTGAGGTCATCTTTTCCTGAACAGGAAACAAGATTAGGGCTTTGCAGACAGAATTATCAGTTCTGATTGGATGGATTTGATGTAAAATTTCTTTCTCATTTTGAATCTGCTTAAAGTTAGATCATGGATTTTTCATCTTTCACAAATGTTTCTGTGTGCTTACTACCCACCTGTACACTAATGCAGACTACCAGTTAGCCTTCTTTTAGAAATAACTTTTTCCATGTAGTTTGAGTCAGTTTTTAACCAGTGTGACGACAGAATTCTGTTCAGCTCAGAGCAGGTAATAATCTAGAGACTTTGTGTTAATGTGAAAGACAGTGGGATTTGTTTTCCCAAGTGGTATAACAACTGGGTATGGTTGCTCATCTATGTAGGTTCTTTTTTGTGTTAATCAAGGCCCATATGACACCAGTAATGCATATGTTGAATGAAGGGTAACCTGTCAGGGAATAGAAATGTGGATAGAAAACTCTTAATACATACATCCTGTGCATAGTTTCTCATTGTATAGATTTTTGTGTCCTTAGTTAAGCCCAAGTATTTATGAAACTAAGGATGAGTTCCATAGGTAGAATAATACAAAAATATTTAGCTAGATTGTGAAGTATCTATGGAAAGTAAACATGAAAATTAAATGACTGAATTAAGAGGTAGTTTCTTATATATGTTCAAAGTCCTTTGTGTACACAGATGTCAATTGGCAATTACTGCTTGGTATAGAAAGTATGTTGTGTCCATGATAACCTATATACAACTCAGCTTCTTCAAAATGAACCTCTCCTTGTGTAGAGATCACATGTCCCAAAGGATCTGCTATTAGGTTTTCTTAAATGCTCTTCAGATTAGCAGCATAATTCAATCCAAACTCTAATTCTCACAAGTGGCGCTCGCTATATGTTATGGTATATTACAACTGTTTTAGCTTTTGTCTGGGAAATAATATCTCAAGCCCTATTTGTACATAGATTTTTCTATATGTTATCGGCCCACACAAAAATAAAACAGAGGAGAAAAAATGGTGCAAGGCTTATACTTCTGTTTGTTATTAGCAGACCCTAGGTACTTTATGTTTCCTGATGAAAACAGTACAAAAATGCTGACTGTATGATATACACAACAAACATCTTTGCACTGACACAGTGCTGAAGAAGAAAGGTGATACGATTTTAATTATCATGTTAATAAACCCCCTATAATTAGTATAAGTTCTCATTTAAATCTTTCTTAAGAAATGGAATGGAAATATACCTAAGCAAACAAGTATCATGATTCTTCTAGCAGTAGGCTGGACCAAAGATAATTCAACACTGCATGTGGTCCATAACTGAAGCCAGGGTGAAGGAAGGTGAAGTACTGCTCAGTCAACCCTATGATACCCAGTGACTACCCTGTGTTTGGATCTCAGAGCCATCTATGCCCTTCAGCAAGTCTTGAACCTGACTGTTGTGGCATAAGGAAAAAAAAAACAAAAAGGGGTGACATCCATAAACCAACTCCAGGGCAAAATAAATGTCATCAGGAAAAAGAATCAGGACCATCATATTCATAAGCAAAGACTCTGCACATCATTTTCCTTATTCATTGCCCAGTAATGACAACTTCAAAAAATTATATTTCCATTTACTTTGACAACAAACACATTCAATCTATAGTTATTGAAGCTGTTTATTTCAATATCAATTTATTAGCAGCATTAACATGAATGCTGATTGTTTTTAAATGCAAAACAACATCTTTGTCACTAATTTTAGAACTAATTTTAATTTGAACTTGACATTAATATAAACATGACAGTGCCACTTTGCCACTATGTATTGCCATAATGTATTTTTATTTTCTCATGGGAACTGACAGAATATGATTCATAATGACAATATTAATATAAGCCTATGAATAACAATAAGGATTTATAATAATATTAACATACATAACATCATCTGTATTGAATCTGTCGACATGAATAACTTAGATTTTTTTTCCCAACGTGGTATACATTTTCATGTGTCTATAAATGTCTTCATTAATACACATTTATGATTACTCTTAAGCTTATGCATAGTCTCTTTTATCACGCAAATAAGGGTTATAGCATACACTCAAAGAGAGTGACTCTCCATACATCATTTTTATCTTTAATAAGTCCTATAAAAAGGAAGTAGGTTAAAAACTCATCCCCATTAATTAAAATTGGCTTGCGTTCTTGAACTAAAAATGTTCATAGTAGGGGATACCTATGAAACTGCTACATAGCTTATATATATAAAATCTCTTGGGAAAAAAAAAACCAAAAAAAAGTATTTTTCAGAACTGACAAAAAAAATAATGAAAAGGAAGAAATTTACAGCTTGTAGTGAAAGTTTTATCTCTACATACATCCAGGTGCAATTGGGAACAATAAGACAGTCACAAAGGCAGTTCTAAATGATGCATAGTTGTTTGAGGGCATATGGTACATTTCACTTTTAACTGAGACTTTTTCTACCCTTTTAGTGCTTTATGTTAGAATCTTAACAAGATTTGTTAGTCCAGCCTGTTTTCTTTAAAGTACAGTTGCTAAAAAAAGCCAAAGAGGAAAACTGGTGTCACAGCCATCTGTGAAAAGAGACAGAGCAATAAATGTGTTGAATTGTGATGAGATCTACACCAGTAACGATGAAGGTCTCTGGGGAAATCTTCACATGCTGTTGATCTTCTAGTGAACTGGACCATCAAACACATCACTAACATTACAAGGAAATAAAACCTTTTCCCTCTATCTTTGTTGACTGTGTTTAAGAAGAAAAGCTCATCTGTAGAGATTAGTAATTCAACTATCTCAAGATGAGAGTGTGAGTGACGTCTTTTAGCCCCAAAGAGTTTCGAAATTATGTTTCTGTTCTTGTGAGAGTGCAATTAGATTTAAGTGGTCTCTATTGTCCATGTTGAGAAAAAAGCTACCTGGAAGGGAAGACTTTGATTCAAAGAATTTTTTAAGAATATCTGTAGGCAACTCATATGTTTATATTGAAACTTCAGCTTGGGAGCTTTCCTGAATGGGAATGTAAGGTGGTTGCTTAAATCCACACAGCCATGCCTAATGCAAAATTTCTGAGGCTCAATACCATATATTCTCTAGTCTGTGTCATCACTCATTAGCAGATATAACTTGTCATGTGTGATTAAAAATGTATTAATCAAAATTACTGTGTCAAAAGGTTAACCATATGATTTATGCTATTTGATTCTAAGTGCCTTTAGAGAGATGTTAGGCTGGATTCCTATTTACACCATAAGATATATTCCCTTTTAACTTAGAAAGATGAGTTTCACTGAGGGAAAAGAGGAAGGACATGTTGAGAGAATAGAGTTTTTTTCTGAAATGGCTTCAAGGACCCTTTTACAGGTAAGTTTGTGTTGGGATAGTCAGAGGGAACCCTGCCCTGGGAAGTGGCCTGGCAGCCACTGTTGAACATAGGGCACAAGGAGAGACCATGCTGTGTCTGAAATGGGCTTCCCAGACATGCACTGCAGCACTCAGTCACGGGGCAGCACAACCTGTCTCTCCCCTTTGGTGGCTGCCGTCACAGTCAAATCCGGCAGCCAAGTGACACAGCCAGGTGCTGGCAGGAGTAAAGTTGGGAGTGGGACCATTTCCCACTCCTCCCGATCCGCCTGCTGTTTAAACAGTGGTTTGTGTCTTCATGAGTGGCTTCCATGCCAGGGTCAAATGTGGACTACTGTGGTTCAGTTGTAGGGAATGATCTGTGTGATTACTGCCATGGATGGCTGCTGTCACTTTGAATACCACATGACAAGGTACTGTTTCAGCAGCTAAGCAAAACCACCCAACTGCTAGAAGTAAAATTAATCAACATGATAAAGAAACTTCCTAAGAAATGACACTCACTGGTAGCTTTGATTTTGGTCCTTTGGGACTCACATAGCATGTAATGTCACCATCAATGTTTCATTTGGGTCAGGATATATTCCACCACGTATCTTAAGTTAAAACTGGGCTAGATTTCATGTCATCTGTTATACCCTTGCTCTCTTGGTACTATACAAAAATTCTTTGCACAGAAGAATCAACATGGAATTGACTAGAGTCATGATTTTGGTCCTGGTCAGTTCTTAGTATTTGACTTATGTTGAGTGGTATGTCTGCTGTCACTCAGGGTCTTGAGATCTGACTCACACCAAGTGAATCCTGGAAGCAGTGGAATCCAGTAGAGGTTGTAGAGAGTGCCTTTCTGCCTTTCTTATTATTTTAAAACGGTATGAGATAAAAAGAAAAAGCAGTTAGGGAAGGAAAGAATTTTTAGATGGCAAAGTTGGATTAAAATTATTTTTTGGGTGTGTATGTGCAAAGGAGAGTTATTTAATCTCTATTTTTCTGATCTTGGGTCTGGTGTTGTCTTCAGGATATGCTGGATATGCTACTGGAGTGGTAGCTGGGAGTAACAACTAAGGAAAATATATTCTTATGCTTTAGGAAAGATATTCCAAGCAAATCTCTCTGCAAATTTACTGCTCTAAGCTGTTTGTTTTCAAATATTCAAAGAAAAACTCACCCCCTCTCAAACCTTCCTTAGAGCAGCATGCAAGAGTGTTGCTTTAGGTCCAAAAAAAAAAAAAAAAGGAACAAAAATGTCAACAGAAACCCGAAATTAATGAATGTTCTGTCATACAGAATAAAAAAAATGAAAATACAATTAGGCATGAAATAGTGTGCAGAATATAACATTAAACTCTTAATTTGTAGGGTTTCACAGGTATTGAAACAAGTTCAATTTCTGTAATGTTTATCATGTGGCTGAATTTCTGTGTTTTATTTTCATTTAAGACACAAAGTCTTTTATATAGTCAGATCTTGTGAATTCAGAAAAGAAAATTGAAATGATTTTATAATTCCTACTTACAGATTTCTTTATAAGCTAATGGAAATCTGCTCTATCTCTTATAAAATAACATGCTACAAATCTTTGATTTGTTGTTTTAATCTCTATTATTTTTCATGCCATTTTGACATAACATATTATACCACTGTAAATGTTATATATGTAAGCATTTTCATAATATCTGGAAAAAAATCACTGATCAATTCTTGATGATTTTTCCTTTTAACAAACAACTAAATCTCAGATATTTTGCACTGTCCTTGTAGCCTACTTTAAAAGCTACTGATAGGTAGTTTAATTGATTTCAATAGCCTGTAACCCTTAGACTTGATCAGAAGGGCTTAAAGTCATGCACAAGCTGTAAATCATAGTTGATTTGCTTAGGAAGTCCCGGGGGGGGGGGGGGGGGGCAGGTTGAAGATGTGATTTTATCACAATGAAATCAACATTTATAGCTGATGAAAACAATTTAAAAAATTTGGAAATATTTCCCCCTATCCTTGGATAAGGAGTTTAGTGAGTTTGTCCCTGAATTAAATTTATTCTTTAGATCTTCCTCATTTTACAGACATTTATAGTGACCAGGACCAAGTTAGAAACTGTTCTCTTCCCAGGAAAACTGGATGATACTGTTAATTTATCAGCTACAAAATATTCATGCTAACCTTTACATTGTCCCCTACTAGCTTCAGCATCATCATTAACTGAAGTGTGACTCACTTCCCTGAGGATAAATTGTTCCATTTAAGAGGCCACATGAAGAACATGACCTGCACAAGTGGGGAACCTGGGCTGTGCAGTTTGGCAGATGCCTCTTCAGAAGTGTTGGAGCAGATGACGCAAATAAGGGGAACATAACAAGGGCCACAACTCCATTAGGCTGCACTGCCCAGTTAATTGCTCTTACTCCCATTTACCCATTGGAATACCCATGAGAATAAGTGATGTACAGAGATACTGAAAAAGTGAGACAAAGCTGTAGACAGCTGAGCTGTCTCTCTGTTTGCCATAGGAAGACAGAGACTGTGGGTGTGCATATAAATTAATCTATTGGCTGTCTTCTCTGCTTTTATTGCTACTGCTAACCTTCCCTGTGAAATGTCTTTTCATGGCCTGACTTTTTTAAGGACAAATCATATAATTTGATGCAATTTAGAACTGTTCTGGCCATACTAGATTCAGAGCAGCATTGTATGTTTCAGCCTCAGCAGTTTATGAGCTACATTGAAAACAATAGACATAAGACCAAGAATTTTATTTTTTTTAAATTAAATATATGTACAGAAAAATTCAATAATCAACTAGTCCTTTGCAAACTGTGTTAAGTGTATATAATACCACAAACTGTGCAATTGATATAATTTAGGAACGCTTTCAAAAACGTGCTACTCTTACCAGAGTTTCTGTGAACTTCTGGACACATGTTTTACTGACTCTTGACTTCATAGTTACTTTAAATTATAAATTTAAACTAAAAGAGAAGCCTATTAATAAATACCATTCTATTTCAGCACAAAAGTTGGGCCAAAGTAATGGTAGGGCTCTGATTTAAACAAAGAGGAGATTTAAGGAAAGAAATACCCACAGTAACATTAGAGCATAACTTTCAGCTGTCTGAATTGAAACCCACTGAAGGCGGAGTTTGTCTTAATGATTATAATTATTTTGGAGATTTTTCCTCTGTAGGCAGTTCAGCTTCTCAAAAAACCACTGTTTTTTTGTCCTTCTGTTTTCCCTTATCCAAATTTATATAATCAAAACCACTATAATATTAAAATAATGAAAATAGCCAACAGAATGTGTGGGAGAAGTGTCATTATGCTCATTTTTGCATACAAAGAAGTGAAATCAAGGCAGAAGTAAAAGGAATTGACCAGTTCCACCTAAGAAGTTTGTGGCACAGTAGGGAATAGAATGTAAGTCTTCTAAATCTAAGGTTAATTTCCTAACTTCTGACCCATCTAACCTCTGTAATTAGTCTCCTTTCCCATGTCCCAGTTGACTGTCACTAAATATAACTCTAATATATTGTGTTGATCCTTGATCGGGTTTGTTTTATGTTGGCTTCCTCCCATTACCACATTCTTATTCGGTATTCCTTTTATAGAAGGTGTTCCTTTCTCTTAGGAGACAGCATCTGGAAATTAAAGAAAATCAGTTAGTTGCTGGGTTAGTCAATTATAGTGCCCCCAAAGTCTAGTGTTGATTCAAATTTTCACAAAAATGCGGACTACATAATTTTCAGATATGACAAAAATAATAAGTGATATAACATGACAGACATGAATTTCACCTTTGCTTTTCAAATACATAATTCTTAAATCTTAATCTTCTACTAGCAAGAAAAAAAGAGAAGAGAGAGAAAAGAAGAGAAGAGAAGAGAAGAGAAGAGAAGAGAAGAGAAGAGAAGAGAAGAGAAGAGAAGAGAAAAAAGAGAGAAAAGTAAATGTGCTCATGCATCCCTTCCTTCATCAGAAGATCTTATAATGTATTAGTCTAAAAGCCATTTGATATCATTGGTGTTCTGACACCTTTAACTGACCACATTCTTCTTTTCACTGCCTAATAGACTGGTCTGGGAGGACCTCGTTTGGATGGAAGAAGGAAATATTCTTTTTCAGATAGAATGAGGGCAAATCTAGTCATCTTCAGCAGCTCGATACACAAGCCCCAGTTCCGTCAAAGCAAACCCTGGGTGAGATCATTAGGGACAGAATTTCTGAATAAATCTATATAAAAATGTCTAAAAAGGTTAGACAAAGGTTTTGTTCTAAAAGAACAAAAGGTTCTTGCTGGCTAAGACCTCAAAAATTAATTATTTTACAAGCAGATTTGGACAGTAGTCTCCTTTGAACCCATATGACCACAAATGCATGGAAGAAGTAGCTTACCCCACTTTCTGTCAATCTCAGTCCTGTCTTTAAATATTCAAAATTTTAGCAATCATAAAATATCCAAATGTGTAGAAGTTTCTGCAGTTAACTGAGGCTGACTTTCAAAGCTCTGAGCTTTTTGATCTCCTAAAGATCTGAGAGCATTTTGTAGTTTACACTTGCATAGAGGTGTTTCAAAAGAGATATGATTATCTCATGTTCATAAAAAAGCATAATGAGTTATTTTTATTTTTTAAAATCTACAAAGCATTTATTTGTGTGATTTTTTTTTTACAGAAAGCCCCAAAGATTTGTGAGACAAAAGATCCAGAGCATTAACTTTGAAAGAACATAAGCACACATGTGAATTTTTTATTCATATTCTTTCTTTTTCATATAAAAAGTGGAAGTGTTCCCTTAAACTGAAGAAATACAGCTCAATGACTTTTCTGAATCATTTTTTCTGTCATATTTAGTGGAAGGAAATACATATAAAGTTTAACGGGCATGAACTGACTGGGAAGAGAAAGGTTGCAAGCTAAAAAATAATACTGAAAATTCTTCAGGACTCTATTTTCTGGGTTATGGATGATTTTGGAAAAATCTGTGTCTATTTTAAGTAAGTAGAGATCATAATTGAGAAAAAAATTATTTTAAGTAATTCTTTAAGTAAAAACTATTTTTCTCAGTACTTTTTAGTTTGCATGAATAATCTAGATGACTTGAACTCATCAACAAAGGTTAGAATACCCACATTTGGAAAAAATTGAACTTTGCTGAACTGTCAAACATATAATTTCCACTTAACTAATTGTTTTTATTGATTTATTTTTTCCAGGAGAATAAACAGGTCAGCCAGTTATGGAATGTCTGATAAGGAAAGATGATACATTCTTAAACATTCTCCATATGCTGATTTTCTCCTCTAGAAGGGAAGGAAAAACAATGTTGTTTTAAAAAATGTCTGCACAAAATTGACAAAATTTTCTTATTGTTTCGGCTAAAGAATGTAGGTAATATTGGTTGCACTTGAACTGAGTACTGTGATTTATTTTAGAGTCTGTGTTATTCAATTTGGAGTTTAGCTGCCTTTTCATCATCTCTGTACTTATATCCACTGAGAGCAGAAGTTGCTGGGCACTGCTTATGATTGTTTGGTATTTCCTACTGGTATACTATGTGTGTTCCTTCGAGATAGGCAATATGAATCTTTCTTGGAGCATGTGTGGCCCCAAAATGAAAAACCCAAACCTCCAAACTCCCTCCTCCTAACCTCTCCAACAACTATTTTCAAAGGAGCTCTCCAGCTCCCTTATCTCATTAGTACACCTGATGGCTCTGCCCAACAGCTTTTCCATCTCTCTTCAGGGCCCTCACAATGTCCAAATTGACTGCTATAAGCAATGTGTTTGGCTGTTGTTTCAAGTGAAATATGGACAGAATGTAATTTTCTTTGTTTCAAGATCATATTTTTTCACTACACACTGTTGTCTGCCTGAAACACGTCTGATGAAACTGGAGAGCCTTTTGCTTTCCTGAATTTCTAAGCACCACTTTACTTATGTGAAGATATTAAACAGTATATGATGATTAACATATATATAATGTGCGATCAGCTCAACTAAATTGCCATGAAAACCAGTGCATAAAGAAAAAGCGGGAAAAAATGGAGTAGAGATGGTACAGGTCTGAATCTTGTTTCATCATTTCACTGGTGTGTGAAGGTGACACACAGGTGATCTCAGGTGCAGAATTCATGTGCAGCCACAGAGACATGTGATGCGTTAAAAAATGCTATCAGCCTTCTATCTGACTTTCTTAGGTAGCCAAGTACTGCAAAAATTTTTGCCTTATATATGTAATGATTTTTTTAAAAAAATGCTCATTAGGTAATGTAAGAAGATAATCTCCATTTGCATATTAGCAAGAAGTGTGCCAAAATAGGTGCAGTTTAAACTTTCAAATATTGTACCGCAAAATATTGATTTTACAAAGACTTTAATATGTTTAAAGCATTTTCTGTGTGTCTTTCCCATGTTTTTAATTACAGATGTAACTATTCAGGAGCTCTGAAAAACAAACCCTATGTTCTCAAGAAGGTTACTCTGAAAGTAAGAAATTAGGAGACTCACTTATGAAAAGTTTAATATAAGTGATTTAACTTATCTGACACAGGTGTTTGTTGACAAAATCAGAGATGAAATTCAGTTCTTTGGGCAGAATTCAACTGTCTTAAGCATGCATTCAACTCGTGCATCCCAAGGTTTGCTTTTTTTTTTTTTTTTGGTACAAATATGTCAAATTTTAGTACAAATGTTACCAATGACATACAGTTATGAACTGTACCACCTTTCCTCATGTGCAGAATACTGTTCTCTGCACCTCTTAAGAGTTCCAGTCTTCGGATTATGTTACACTTTTCCCCTCTAAGTTACAAATCATTGTACTATCAGAAAAATTCTGATTATATTTATAACAATGGTATTTAGGACTTGAAAAGAAGTAATAAATTTTATATTGAATTCAAGTGGAAAGAACAACTGACTCCACTTTAGCTGTAAACATGTATTGTATTGGTCTGTCTCCATCTGTAATGACTTGCACGTTTACAGTTCTCTGTTTAAAGAGACCTGGAAATCTAATCCAAATCTATATTGACAGAGAAGATGTAAAGTGGGCATACACTTCCTAGGAGCATGATTAGAAGGCTCAGACTGGAAAAGGCTGCATTGGATTTGGGACTGCAAGATTACATTTCCATTTTTTGTAAAATTAGTGTCTGGCTTAACATGTATTGCTTTAGTCAGGGTTCTGCATTGGCAGGACAGCATTTGCTTTCAATACCTAATTTGGATCTTTGTATCACACTGACCCAAAATGTGTGGATGTATAAATCTGACCACCGTTAGCTTGATGAGTTTGTCTGGCCCTTGCATAGTCTAGATGAATTCCAAGGTGTCTAAATGTTTTTTTGTGTTTCTTTGGCATTTACATCTCCTTTTACCCCTTAAATATCTAGGTGTACCTTAAATTCTGCTTGCAATTTTTGCTAGTGATTTTTCAGGGTATGCTCATAATGAGCCAAGTCCAAATAAAGTCAAGCAGCTCAGTCCAACTTCCCAGCTGTCCCTTGGAACAAAGGAGATAATGCTTTATACTCTCTCTGACACTGTATGAGCTCTCTGTGGAGAAAGAAGACAGCCAGGAAGGGGAGGGAAAGCAAACTGAAGAGAGTCATCTGCACCAGAGCTCCTACCTCCCCAAGGACTCCTCTAGCCACAGTGAAGCATTGTCTCCAAGGCACTGATATTCACAAGTGCAGCAGAAACATGGGAGTTTTTAGAATGGCTTGTGTTTTGTTCAGTTTCCTACTTAAATGAGACATGCTGCACTCGCTATCATTATGTCTGGGAGGAAGGTTACCTGACCATTTTTTTCTGAATGTTTTGAGGTAGGCTGAAACATCATGAATGCAGGGTATTAGACTGCTTTTTCTTACCGCAGAAGAGGAGGACTTGTCTCTCTAAGTGACTACCATGGCCCAGGGTAGCAGTAAAACACTCAGCACTGAGGACCCAGCATTCGTGCTCTCTGCATTGCAGGGAATGGCTTTGGATGAACTTCAGTCTAGTGCTGTGTGTAGAATGCTGTTTGGTGTTTGCAACCCATTAGGTGCATTCATGTGTTTTCATCTCAAAGGCAGCTATTTCAGGCACTCCAAGACAGCAACTTTATGCACTGCTGTCCTGAATTAATTCAACGGAGACACTTGCTTTGAATCCTAGAAGGCAGAATGGGGCTAGGAAGGGAAAAACCCAAGAGGAAGAAACTTGCTATTGTGAGTACCTCCTTGGAGAGCCTGAGAGGTACAGGGAGACAACATGCAGCAGGGAGCAGGAGCAGAGCTCAGACTTCAAGTATATGGAAAGAAAGACCCCTTTACAGGAACACAGAAGGGTCTGCACAGAGCTTGCCTGACACGAGAAGCTTTCAGTGCTGCTGTAATGGATAGAAAAACTGGTTGAAAAGTATCCGTGATGTATCTGTCTTCATGCCTTTTATTTGAGTGCCTCTTTTCCATCAGATATAAATTTCAACTATTGACAGACCTAGTTTTTCTGGTTTGTTACTTCTGTGCTAGAATAATGATTAGTCATGTAAATGGGAAGTCTGAGGTGCCTTTTTCTGTTTTCAAAAAATGCTAAAAGGCCTACAGGTTAAGGTTTCTGGATTGGTCAGGTTAAAGAAGCAGTTTGAGACATATTCAGTCTGTTGTAATTTTTACTTAGCTTATGCTGCTTCTTGTCCCTCTGAGTTTAGTGAAAGAACTAGAAGGAGCAAGATGTATTTTGTGAAATATTTCTCTTTGTCAGTTTTAACACATTATTTCATCCACAGGTTTTCCACCAGAAAAAGAGTTGTTCAGTCTGGCCCTCAGGTTTTATCCTATCCACACTGGAACAAATCTTACTGGCAACAAACCTAATCTTATTTGAATGAGAGAGACTGAGAAGTGATATCGAATGAGTTTCTACATTAAAAAAAAAAATACTTTAATCTGCTGTGCTCTTTTTAGTTCTAACAATGACTGTATTCAGTTTATCATTCCAGACATTCCTTCCTGCAAACTTCCTCACCAGATCTTGAAAACACTTTTTTTTTAAATGAGAGAATTATTTCACACACCCTTCCATTTTGTCTGAGAAACACAGTCACAAGAGAACTGATTGCTATCCCCGAAAGGATGTTTTCACTCAGAATTAATATAGCTTTATTTAATTTATGACATCACATAACATGATAAATTATGAATTAAAAATATCATTATTTGGTGTGTGAATGCCTGTCATCCGTTTTGATAACAAATTAATCCTGACGCTTTTGAAAAAAAGCTTCCAGCAGCACACAGGAACATCATTAGTAGCACAAGCTCAGAAAGGTCCTTTTGCAAATGGACAGTCCTAGACTGTGCACTGCTTTGTCTGGCTTTTATAATTTACTAGATTTTCATGTATAGTATACTGTATTCAAAGCTAAATAGAATGAATTGTTTGCACTCAAACAACAGTTTATAGAAAGCAGGATTTAAATATGACACATGCACTGCACATCAGTTCTAGCAAGGAAAGAGGTATGGATCCAATTAGCAGTACTCCATCAAGGAGCTTGTTTACAAATTACTAATTTGCATATCTGCCCCAGCATGCAATTTTAAATATTTTTAAAAATTATTTCTTATCGTTTCCTATTGTGCATTCATTTGCTTTTAAACTCAGTCAGACATGAAAAAATATCCTGCGTGCTGTAAGGTGTATGTCTACAAAGAGCCTCTAGGCTTTTTGAAAAAAAACATGAGAGTATTTTTTCTCTTATTTTAGTATTTTGATTTCGCTCGAAAAAATGAAGTGATGGGCTAGAAATAATAACACAAAGCTAATTAAACCCCTTTGTATCCTAGAACGTTTGAAATCGTTTGGCTGAAGTTTCAGTCAAAGATTTGTGCTGTTTCTTCTTTAATCTGAACTGATTCACCCATTCCAGTGAAGCTAAGAATAGATTTTCTGTCTTTGTATGATTCCTGACTGTCTGTAATCTGAGGAAATTAAAAAGGAATGAAATGACTTTTACATTTGCTATGGGACAGTACTTGGCAGAAATCTTTTCTTTGGTACTCAGTTTTTAAACAAAGAATCTTGAGAACAGCTTCCAGCTTATTCAGCATCACGCATAAACAGAATCAACAGCACCTCTCAGCTGAGTTTCTAGCTGTGCTGCTTGACTCAAATACCTCACACTGCATCTGATTTTCTCTTTTTACTGATTATAGCTTTCCTAGCTTTTGTTTAACCTAGGCTAGATTTTCAGTTAAGGGGAAAACAAATGAAAGCAGTGGACAAAGATCCAGCACTATACAGACATCATAAATCCTAGTAATATGAACCAGATAAATATGGCTCAGAAAAACATGGTTAAACTTTATTGGTGAGTTTGCCTTTAATACGCTTTGCAGAACTTTAATAGCAGCCAGTTTTGTTGTTGTTCATTTCAGACAGGAAAGGTGAAATGTGATGAGAGGTACAGATAATTTGGGTGGTCTATGAGTGGCTAGGAGTCAGTGTCTGTCTGTCTGTCTGCCTTATTTACAACCAGGACAGCTATTTGTGGTGGGTGAGCTGTATATCAGGAAGAGAGGCAGCTGCAAAGAAAGAAAAAAACAATAGTAAAGAGAAAAGCTTATTCAGAGGTTTCTGCCAGCGGAAAAAAAAAAAAATCAAGGAAAGGTCAAGCTAGAGGAGGTTCTGAGGGTAACCTGACAGTGCCCAAGGCTGAACATCTAAAGTAAATTGCATTCACTGTAAACACACTTAGTTTGTTGCTCATTCTGGTGCAAATCATGTCAATTGCACCAATGTCTGGTAGGCAACATGAAGGCGATGTGTTTCCTTCACTGAAATTTAAAGTGGAAGCTGGTTTAGAGCTGAGTACAGATGATGGGATGGGAGAAAATAAGTAAGAGAGAAGTTAAGTCCTGGGAAGTTTGCTGGGATGATATATATGTAAACAAACACCAGGAAGATCTGTGGTGATAATTAGAGTTTGACACTACAAGAGGCTTTAACCTTCAAATTCAATGAAGTATTTGAGCACATACAATTTCACAGTTACAGGCAGAGCTGTGAAAGACATTGTGACAATTTCCATAGTTAAAAAAATGCATATCTTCAGGTAGCTTGTGCTGAACCAGTGTACGCCATTCAAAATGCTGTTTGTAAATTCTAGACTCTAAGGAGCAGCAGCACATCAAATGTGCTAAAAGCTCAGACAAAATAAAGGTTATTGAAGGAAAGATTATTCTTTTGATGGAATCTGAGCTACATTAATGCAGCCCTTTAGAGCAGAAGAAAAGAGAGAATGATCAATATGGCAGTTGCTCCAATGACAGTTCAGTGAAACTTTGAAAATATTTATTAGGTATATATTGCTGTTGTCTTTAGACTATCAGAAGCAGCACAAAATATGCCATTAATTTAGTCTGTTTAATGATTGTTTAAACAAAAGGTTTGCAAATGATCTTGGCTGCTTAACAAACAATAGGTTACATTGCTAATAGTTAGCAGAAAGAATGTTTTTTTTAAAGACTCCAAGTAAATCAAAGGAAGCAAATCAGAGCAAATAATTTTTTAAAATTATATATGCCAGTCACTCGTAAGTATTTTAAATTTCACATTTTCTAAACACACAGTATAAACAGTCTTTTTATTGTTAATTTTGTGAGGGAGGAAAAAAAAGAAATATTGTTCCCAAAGCAAAGCCTCCTAATTTTTTTTTCCTTTCACTATTTTAAAATAAGTCTTCAGGTTCATACAAAGAGTCATTTCTGGTCCTGTCAATGTAAAACAAGAAGACATAATTTATAATTAAGAAACACACAGTACCACAGATATACTTTTGAAACAAGCAGCCCTAAAATTCCCAAACCACTAACACTAGAAAAAGCAGAGCATTATTTTAATGGCAGCCTTAATTTTGTCTCTGTTCCAGCAGTCATTCTCTACCCACTGTGTCTGCTATAGACAAAATGCTTTTTTTTCAGTTGTAGCAATGGACTACTCATGCCTTCCTCTTTCATGACGAGTATAAAATTAGAAAAAACATGGGCCTGCTACGAAGAAGGTAGAAGGAAGTTCAAGGTGGCTAACTATCTATTACCTTGATTATGGAGTCCCTTGTTTCTTCTATACGTATGCCAAAAGTCCACCAGAAAACATGGAAACCAACACAAAACTGAGTTTTAACAGTTGACTACTTTTACATTTAGAGTTTTTGCTGTTAGCACAGCACTCAGGGTGAAATAAGGTGCTAAGGGCCTGTTAGTTTGTTAGAAATTGTGCCACAAAAGTCCTCTGAATCAGATCCAGACTCGAGCTCTCAATCAGCTCACTGGAGATGCAGACTAATAAGACAACTGTTCAATATAATTTCAGTTATTTTAAGCTTTGCTCTGCTTGTTCAAAATCACTGCTGCATTAATGTCTGTGCTTGCCATACCTCAAGGCTTGCTGTTGGAGTCAAAGCTTTGGCATCAGAAGGACAATCACAAATTGGCAGCCCAAGTACCTGCCTCAGGTTTTGTGACATTTTCATACATTTAACTATAAATATGTTTTCCGCTATCTGAACTGCAAAGTAGAATTGCAAGGCCTTATGTTTTAGCTCCTGCATCATCATCCAGATGGGTGAGTATGGTTTTTATTCTAAAATCTTTATAACTGAAAGAGAGGAGAAGAATACTGTCAGCTTTCCAAGTAATATGTAGAACTGCAGTACTGGCAGTGAGAAGGATCTTGTTTTGACTTGCAAAATGAGCACAATTGATAAAGAAGTCACTGAGGGAGAATAAATGTGAAATACTAGATACCATATTTATAGCATCCTTTTCTGATTATAGCAGCCACTTTTAGAAAAAGTAACCTTGGCAATAATTTTATTTATTGTTTGCATCCACTTTGAATAAAGTTGAGACATGGGAATGTGATAAATAGTATCAACAACATTTCTGAACAAACTGCAAAAACATATATTTATATCCAGCTGCATAGGACAAATGCAAGGAATAACACAGAGTTTTTTCTCCTCAAGTGTACACGTGATCTTTATTTTTTTCATTAAATCAGACCATTTTACATTTTCCCATATAATTGGCTTCATATATTAAACATACTACAGATGGAAAATTTAAAACAAAGGCATTAAACCAGCTTGAATTATTGTAAAAATAGATTTGGAAAGCTGACTTTGATATCTATTGTAACTTAGGGACCTGAGGGGATGCAGTAATAAAACACAGTTCTGGGACAGTGTAAAAATCAGAGTAACTTTGCCCCTGGCCTGTTCTTGGTGTGGAAGTTTTAGTGGTTGAATTACAACAGTGTAGTAAGTTCCCTTCCAAAGGGAAATGCAAAAACAGACTCCAGAAATCTTTGGAATAGCTGGAAGTTTTCATTGAGAAGCAAGTATTTTAGGAGAAGTAAAAACTTGAAACAACTTTATGAAAACCCAGTCTTTCTGGTATTTGCTTTCTTTATTCTCTCTTGTTTCTTTTCCCCCCAAACTTGACTAGAATAGATCAGATCATCTTTCCCATTTTATAAAATTGATAATAGTTAGTGTATTACAATTATATATTGTGATTGATAGTTATGGATTCCTGGTTTCGGTGGAATGGAGCCAATTTTCTTCCTAGTAGCTGGTAGAGTGCTGTATTTTAGATTTAGGACCATAATGTTGACAAAAAAGGATGTTTTAGTTATTGTTAAGCAGTGTTTACACTAAATCAAGGACTTTTCCTTTTCTCCCATCACCCGACCAGCGAGGAGGCTGAGGGAACACAAGAAGCTGGGAGGGGACACAGATGGGACAGCTGACACAAGCTGGCCAAAGGTATATTCCATACCATATGATATCATGCTCCCTCTATAAACCAGGAGGAAAGATAGCTGTTGGGTGATGTTTGGGAACTGACTGGGCATTGGTCAACAAGTTATAAGCAATTGCATTGTGCATCACTTGTTTTGTAAATAAGATTGTTATTATTATTATTATTATTATTATTATTATTATTATTACTTACTTTCTGTCCTGTCATACTGGTTTTATCTCAAGCCATGAATTTTACCTTTTTTCCCCCATTTCTTTCCCGTATCCCACTGGAGCTGTGAATAAATGAATGACTGCGTGGTGTTTTAGTGCCTGCTTGGTTAAACCACAGTGGTCTTTTTTTGGTGGCCAATGTGGGACCTCTTCAGGTCTTGTCACCTTTCTCTCTAGTTATATTTTGAAATCTTTGCCTTCTGGGTAGTTCAAGATGACTTCCAAAATTCCTGAAAGATTGGGGTTTTCTATTCAAGCTAGTTGTGTAATCAGTGTGACCTACTTACTCCATGTAGCATCAGCTGCATGATGTGTAGAGGCAGCACTTCCTTTCAAACATCCAGCCCAGCACTGGCAGAAAGTGTGCAAGCAGGAGCTGTGCTTCAGCACAAATCCTTTCTGAAGCAGCTCAAACCATGGTTTTTTTTGTTTTTTTTTTTTAGTTGGAGTATAGCAGGCCTCAGATCCTCTGTATCCCCGACTCCAAAACCTAAAGGGTTGACCTAGAGTCTCTCCTGGTGCTTTCTGCCAGAGGTTCCAGGTAGAGACATTCCTATTGGCTGTCTTGTAAAGCACATTTTGTTTTTATTTTGCTCTGTCCAAAGTGGCCCAAGATCTTCTGCATGAGCTATCTCCTGTCTGATTTTTTTCAAATGCTTGTCTTTGCTCAGGGCCCCATTTGAAATCATTCTTCTTCTGGGTCACTTGATAGAGAGGACTGACAATCAGAGTGTAATTTGGAATATGCATTCTCCAAAAACTCATAATGCCTAAGAAAGCATATTTGTTATTTTATTGGTCACATCCATTGATTGGCTGGCATCTGACAATGTCCATCTTTGCCATTTTATTTCTAAAAACTGATTCTCCAGTGCAGGTTCCATGACTTTATTTTGTTCTATGTCAAAATACCTTTCAAAAGGATTCAGACTATTTTCTTCCCCTTCTCAAAAACTTCTTCTACTGTATAGCATGGAACAATAATATCATCAAAATATTTCAGATTTCTGGAGCTCCACTCTGTTCCAGGGTAGGTTGGATTAGTCTGTGGCAGATGGTAATGAATGCTGTCTTTCCATCCCTGGGGCAGTAGATTCCAGGTGTACTGGACACCTTTCCAAGTGAAAGCAAATTGTGACCTTCACTCTTCTACCAAAGGGATAGAGAAAAATGAGACATCAGTTGTGGCATACCAATCGCTGCTGGGGGACAGGTTGGGCATCAGTCAGTGGGTAGAAAGAAATTGCGTTGTGCATTACAGTTTTTTTGTTTGTTTTATTCCTCTCTCTCCTCTTTTAATTATAATGATTATTATTGTTTTATTATTGATAATATTTATTTTATTTTATTTTATTTTATTTTATTTTATTTTATTTTATTTTATTTTATTTTATTTTATTTTATTTTATTTTATTTTATTTTATTTTATTTTATTTTATTTTATTTTAAAAATAATTGTTATTTATACCTGAACCCACAGGTTTTACTTTTATCTGATCCTCCTCCCCATCCCACCAGGATTATGAGGAGGAGGACAGTGAGTGAACAGCTGCATGGTACTTAGTGTGTCTGGGGTTAAACCACAACAGACCTATGAATAATTCACCCTTATGCTGCCAGCCCAGATCCAACCTTAGCAACCTGATGCACCTTCTGGATTTGTTTTGTTCTTCAGTGTTGTGGGTTAACTCACAAAAATGATGAGTGTTTAATCACTTTTATGGACCTCAGTTCTAAAAATTAATCCTTGCAGCCCAGTGAGACGGTGGAAGGGGTTAACATGCCTCACACCTCTCCTGCTGGAGAGTAGCACCACCCCTCTTGCACAGCTGCAGAAGGGAACATTCATCCACACCTCCCTTGTCCCAGTTTAGCTAACAAATATGCATTGAAATCTTCTACTCTTTTAGCTCTACTGAGATTTGTGATGTTTTTCCCTCCTCTGTCTCTTGTAGGAGTCACAGGCTGACAGCTCCATATGCAATTAGTAAGGGTAAAGAATCTGCCTATTAATGGTCTATACTGGAGCCATGAGAGTGTTTCTAAGACTTTGACTGGGAGGCAATCAAATCCTTAAAAAGACCCTCAGTTCTTGCATTTGTTAAAAGAAGGTCCTGGCAACCTTGTTCTTCAATTCTGAGCTCTCATATAGCATGTATTTTTCTTATTCCACACACACATTTTTATTCTATATTTTTTCCTGCAATAATCTAAGCATTTTATCAGAAGGCTTGTCCATATGTTCTTTTAAAAATATTATTATTGTGACTGCTAAATCCAAGGTATTTTTCCACTTCTTGGCTGGGATTTTAACAAGTGCTATGACATAAACTTTCCTAGTGCTCATTGTTTGTTTACTTTCCGAGGACCCTCTATTACTGCATAAAAAAAGAAAATTCTCTAATTTGTTTATGTCCTGCGCAGCTTCCTGTCTTACAAAAATGAACCACTTAATTTCTATCACATTGATTTAGGCCTAATTATATCCACCTTGACTGGTAATTTCTCTTTTTTTCTTTTGTTTCTTGCCCTGATCTGTGCTCTCAAGACATAACCAGTTTTCCAGAAAGCAAAATATGGGCTGATGAGGTGTCATTTTCTCCTAGATGTCTAATCTTTCTTCAGACCATATTTACTCAGGGGTAACCTCACGAAAGTCAATGAAATTGCAGTAGAGCCACATCTGGCCCCACAAGTCAATGAAACTCCTTGTTACATGAGTCTGCTTTTGCTTTCGTTCCTCTTATACCTCTCAAGTTTGCTGGATGAACAGTAATAACCTGATTCCAGCCATGGCCTGTTGTACTTAGCGCTTGATGCATTCCTCTGAGTTTAAAAACTAAATGGCAGAAGAGAGGAAAAGAAAGGAATAATCTTTCTTGTTCTGTGACCCTGCTGGCTGTTCTTTGTGGGATGAGTGTGGGATGAGTGTGAGCCTGTCCTCTTCTTACATCCTGCTTGAAGAGGACAGGAGGAGGAGAAAGTGGGGAAGTCAGTGGAGGTCTGTGGGAAAGGATGAGTTTGTGGATGATGAGATCATGCAACTGCACAGCAGAGCCCAAATCCCCAGAATTACACACATTTCCTTTTAAAATTTCAGCTTATCTTTGTGACCTTAGTGAAGTTAGGCAATCACAAGGCAAAGGAAAGTGAAACTGTTAATTTCTTTAAAAAAACCCCACACATCAAACCAAAAGAAAACAGACCCTAAGTAATCCCTGCTTCTACATATTACAACTATAAAATAGATTTCTGAGCTCATAAAAACAAACTTCCCACGTTACTGAGGAAAAGATTGATGGATGGGAAGAGATTTCAGCAAAAATTCTTCCATTGCAAATATTACCCTAACTTCTTTTTCCAGAGAGAGGCAATTAAATTTGGAAACAAGTAACTGCTATTTTCACATATATACACATGATCTATGCTATTCCATCAGTACCCCTGCCTCATTTGACCCATTAACTCTGTTATGACATTAATAATAACCAGCTCCCTTTGTAATTTTAATTCAGCTGCAGCCTCTCAGAAGGCATTCTTGTGTGATAATAGGGTTAATTCTTTAACATATGTACTATATGGGAGTGTAACTGGGATAACCACCCTGCAGGCAAGTAGCATCATGCTCATTTTCAGAGGTCTTCAAACACTTGTTTAAAATTGCCTGCAGACCTTGGACAAAGCTGATCTTCGAAGTATGGGGCTCATGTCTGAGGATGAAAGTGGGCATTGTTATACATAATTAAAGAGAAGGTCAAAATTGTTTAAATATTTGTTTCTATGGAAAAAGTATCACTTGAATATATTTTTTATTCACTGCAGAGAAACCTTTGGACTGTGTGCTAAAAGTGATGCTTTCATCAACATTCACACAAAACTAGGACCAGATATGATCTACAGCTAAAAATACTAGGTATAATTGATTTAGCTGCAAATAATAAAAGTAATGCATCAAGTTGAGCCATGTGAGGTTCTGCTGGTATTTTCTCTCCTGAGTATTGGTTTTATCTGTCTGCTGCCACCTCAGCAACGTGAGCTTTATTCTTTGTAGCTGAGAGAATTCCTAGGGACTTCAAACTACACAGACTTCCTTTTATTCACTTAAAACTTAAACTGAAAAACAACAGGAGAGAGGAGTGCCAGCTCTTCAACAGCATGAGATTTTTTGTCTGTAAACTCATTGTCTTCTGAAGAAGAATTCAGACTTATTTTATTGGAAAAGTGCCAGTGGTTGTGTGGAATAAGACTGCTGTAAGGTGTGGAGTTTCACAATAATAAGTGTGGGGTGGAAGATTACTGATGGCAACTTATGCTGAACAAAGAAATTGGAAGGGAATTTTCTTGTGGGAGTTGCAGTCCTGCTGGTTTTGCTATCCGAAACTCTGTATATGCACTTGCCTGGACATGAGAGTGTAATTGACATGCACTATTAAGCATGATATGGAATTGGGAAAAACAAACACTTACAGTTTTTCTATTACTCTTTGAAATGAAAGGTCTAGATAAACTGTACAGACACCAGCATAGTCATGTAGGAGTGAGAGGGAAGAGTAGGTATTGAAAGTGTCATCACAAGGTTGTGACTTTAGCTCTGCTTCTATTACTTAACACTTAAGTAAGTGTTAGTGTGATGCTAACCCAGCAAAGCAGACAAAGAAAGTAAAAGCAACCTGTGCTGGGCTTAAGTGGCTGCTGTCAAAACAGAGAAGTAGAACTTGACTCTTGAGTACCTGATGGGCTGTGCCACATCACATCAGGCAGTAACACAACTGGATGTGTCAGTCTGATAAGCTGCTGGGCTACAGTGTAGTTCTTCAAAAGTTAAAAGGAAAAAGAAAAGAAGAAAATGTTGTTGCCCCATTTCCTTACATCAAGCGCCCTCCTTGTATTTGGGCAGTTTGTTGCTCTTCAAGCAAGTGTGTTGAATTAGCACAAGTAAAGAGTAGCCAGAATAGAAAGATTAAATTAATCTAATGGCTCCCTGTGAATTTTTTCATGGTGTAGGTGACTAGCAGTTCACAGAATCACAGAATGTGCTGAGTTGGAAGGGACCCACAAGGATCACTGAGTCCAACTCTTGGCTCTGCACAGCACCATCCCCAGGAGTCACTCCATGTGACACTATAAAAATTATTTACTCTCTGAGTGAACAGGCAAGTTAAATTTGTGCCTGTAGGATAGTCAAATGACCTTTTTGAATGTATGAAGGATTGCATGCAATCCTTCAGAATCAAGGTTGTTCCTATGGTTTCCGATTCATTCTTTGGTGCATGTATGCCATTTCCCCCTTCCATTCTATCAAAGTGCAACATCTACTAGTCTATTTGTATCCTTTGAATAAGCTTAGTATGCTGAGTATGTAAATTGTACCAGAAATTAAATTGAATGGTGGGACTCAGGAAATGGCAGCAAACCAGCATGGATATCTACAACCCCTTGTGAACTGCTATAGATAGGGACTGGCAGTTTTCTGAACACTTTTTATTCACTTTAAACAAATCACATCCCGTTTCTAAATACCTATCACAAGAAATGTTTCTGGAAGACTGCCTTCTACCTTCAAATTTCTCTCAGGATGCTCGATCTTTAAACAGAGCCTTCCATTACCTTTATATGAAGAACTGGTCTCGAGCATTTTGCTCTTCTCTTCAAAGTAGCATTGTTTTAAATAATGAACAGTTGCCAGGAGCAATGGCTCAGGCTTATTTGTGGTTGTGTTTCTGTCTGATCATTATTTCTGCTCTTTGTCCATCTCTAACCCAGCAGGTACAAATAAATCCTCAGGGCTTAAGACGTTCCTTCAAGTTATTTTCTCTGGTCACCTGTCAACAGCATATTTTTTTCCTTTCTTTTTAAAAAACAATTATTTTGTTTTCATTTTTGTTCTGAAATATACTATTTTGGGGGGGTTTTAATAAGGGCAGATCAAGATATTGATACCCAGTGTCTTTATTTCGGTCTGTCTTTTACTATCATTTCTGTGAATATAACTTAAAGCTCTAAAGATAGCAGAGTTGAAAAATCTGTAAAAAAATCCCATATTGTTCAGTAGTCTGAACCAGAACAGAGAAAAAGGAATAGCATAGCAGTTAGATGGCTACTTCCTTTAATTTTTCATCTTTCTAAATACCATGGCAGTAGAAGAGGAAAAGGTATATACATCACTGATGAACAATAACAAAAATATGTCCTATGTAAACACTGTGTCTAATAATGACATTTACATATCCTGAACCTGATTTCAGTTGCTGCAAGTAAGAATAGTTCAACTGAAATCAGCACATTATTTGCATTCCTTGCAGAAACAGCACATTCCGTGAATCAGTGGTAGATTTTGTATACTTCACTAAAGACTTCTCATTATACAACTTTTACTGCTACCATATTTACACTCTGTGTGGGTATTAAAATATTGAAACTGAGGGAATAAATTCTGCAGATCCAATCTAAGAGTGTGCCTCTACCACTCTCACAGGAATTGATCCCGTGTGTCCAGGATTCTCAGTGGATGGAATAGCAGAGTCATTAACAGGCTTAACACATATTTAATAGGTATTAGGAGTGGCTCTACCTCAAGTAACAAACTTCTTCTGTACTTGGGAAAATACAGTTGTTTGGTATGATGGTTTATTAAAATTGAAAGTTCTCAGGAAAATACTCTTTCTTTGGCTTTCATCAGTAAAGTTGATCGATGTGCATAAATAGTTCATAGCATTTTGAGAATGGGAGACGGCATGTCACTCTGATGCTCTGAAGTGACTTTCATGTCCCTGGTTCTGAGCTCTAAAAGGCACTCAGGAACTTGAGTTCCTTCTTTCTCTACATTTGGGTTTTTTTTTTTTAAGAATTAAGTTTTATTTTAGAGGAAATTATGAAATTGCAAAATTTTAACCAGATTGATTGCTTCCATTTCAGAGAAACAAAACTGCAAAGGGTCATTCCATCAGCAATTGCTGCACTGCTGCAGAACACACAAATCATCTGCTTCTTACAGCAGTAAATTTGCCTTTCATTTGGATTCAGTAGATGTTCTGTGAAATTATGGAGAGATGGCATTTGATTTTCTCCAATAATCTGGAAGGCTTGAAAGTGTGTTTTCTTTAAAGTTAACTTTTCATCGTTGTTTCAAAAAGCTGCAGAGTTCAAGATCCAGTGAGTTTGTCACACAAAACATGACACAACCCGACTTGCATTCTAGAAGTTATGGATCAGTTTTCAAACAATTCATCTCAATGTTCTAAGAGTGATTTTCTTTGTAATTAGATCCCATAAGCTGACTTCTCCTTGAAGATTTGGTGGTGATGCAGCAAATTCATTGATTTAAATATCCTAAATATATTCTAAATCCACCAAGTGATTGAATATCTTAATTGAAGCACTTAAAATCTTTGTAATGGCTCAAATTTTAATTCATGACTAATATGTTTTATGTTTCACAAACTATGATATTTATATGATCAGATTTATGCAATATGAAAAAAATCTTAGCTTCTTAGAAGTAAACTAGAACAGTTAGAAACACATTAAATTAAGGCCAATTTTCAACAGAAATAAGGAAATATTGTATCAGTCAGATTATACAACTAGTTCAATATTATTGATGATTATTCAGACAACTGTCTTGCAGTTTTGAAAATGTGCAAAGGTACAAAACATTGAGGAGTGTATTCACAAATCGATATTCATCTTAAAAATTCCCCTGGAAGTATCATATGCTGTAAATCACAACCCTATGGTTCCATTCTCTGGCTTTAATGCTTTAGCTATCCAGGTGCAAGAAGAAATATTATCATACAACCAAGCCACTGACTATGACAACTGGTAAATAATCAAAAATAATTCATCTGAAAGAGATAACTATGTCAAGCACTGTTTATCTGAGAAGTGTACTTACTGAGATCAACGTTGATTATGACAATTCTTGACTAAGCAGCATATAAAAATCACATAGTTTAATCTGAAATGTCATAATCTGGATTGTTGTAACAGTTCCTTAGTAAAGTAGAAAACAAATTACGGGAGGCTAATGCTTCAGAGAAAAAAAAAAAAAGAAGTGGGACCAAACCTCAGTTTAGTCCTTTAATATTGAAGCAACTGCGTAAGTTTTATGGAAGCGCCTGTGCCTCACTAGTCAAGTTATCCCCTCAGAAGACTTGTAGTGACTTTACTGAGTATGTCAGGAAAAACTTGGTGTTTCCTTTTCTGCTGGGTCACCTGAAAGCTCTGCATATTAAACTGTCAATTCAGGCCGAACCATTCCAGATCTCACTTACTATAGCTTTCTTAAAGTGTCACCTTTGTGGCTATCAGTTTTGAAACTTCAGCTTCCGCTCTGAAAAAAACCTGAAGGCTCAGAGTTTGAGAATGGAAGATGAAATGAATGAGCAAAAGACAGAAACAGGAGAGTTCTGTTCTGTTCAGGAGATTTGGGAGACTATTATTAGAATTTTGAAAGTTTCAGACAAAATTTTTGTTGATAGGAACATGCTTCCTCAGATTCTCTTTAGAGGAAGAAAAAAATCACAACATCATTGGGCCTGGAAAAATCTAGTAATAACAAATAGTGTTATTACTGAGTTAACAACCAGAAAAGAAGTACCATTTAATTACAACTAGAAAATCTAGTTCTCTTCAACTACTGAGCACATGGTATCGGAATAAACATATCAAGAATGTCCTTGTTCTGTTGGAAATCATAGACAGTTACTTAATATGGGCTGTATGAAATCAGGGACAGTTTCCAAAGGGTAGAGCATTTAATGCTCTTCCTTTTAGAGTCACCTAATTCTTCTTTGAATGCAACCCATCGCAACATATTCATGTCTCAGGAAGGGATCAAGTGTGTTTTTCTCTACACCCAGTCAAACCCCACAGCTTCTGTTAGAGCTGGATGTCAGATTAGCAAAGGCCTATGAATGATTATTGGCAAGGGAATATTAGTAAATGGTAGCCATGCTTAAAAATTACCTGGATGACTAGTCCAGACCTAACAAGTTAAAAGCTCAATCTATAGTTTATTTTCCTATCTTATATAGAACTAAGGCTGTATTCAAGAGCAATTTCATAGTTCTTCTCTGTGCTCTCTTCTCCCTACATGATTATGCAAGGTCTGTATCTAATGAATTAAAATCAGAAGCTGCAAAATAACCCATTTCTAGGTTAGACATAAATGAATGAATGAATAAATCAATTAATTAACCAACATCAGGAAATTTAAAAAAAAAAAGAAGAAAGAAAAAGAAGCCAAGAACGATTTAAGAACAACAACAACAAAAAAATCTGCAAGCTCGCTGCCTTAAACCAGTGAAAAATGAAGGAATATCCCAAGAAATAACTGCCCAGCTCTTCTCTTCTGCCTCCAAGTGACTATTCAGCTTCCTGAAACTACTGTCCAAAATGTTGTGAGTGTTGACTTAATTTCAAGTTGAAGTTGTATCATAATATAAATAAACTAAATGGTACGAGTCCTGCTAAAGAAACAAAATTCCTCTATTATTTGAGCCAGATTTGCAATTGGTTTTTACCAGGCATTGATTTTCCTCACTGATTTTATTCCCCTTCCAGGGTAATATTACTGTTAACCAGATATACATCACACCATCTGACATAATGTTTTACAATGTCAGATAAAGCCACACGCTTAAGCACATATACACGGTCAGGGTGTTTTTTCATTTGTTAAAGGTGCTGAAACTTCTCACTCCAACATTAACTGATAGCAGTTAGTTATTTGATGAGCAATCATGTCTAATGGGCTTTTTGGTTAAATTATTTTTCCTCAGCTATGCAGTTCCTATGAAAATATTCAGCTTCTTGGTGAGTCAGCCATTTTGCAAAGTTATGTAAACCAGGTCTCCTGCAGACAGTATTTGGTTCTCTAGATGAGGAGTCATTCACAGCCACAGATTTCTGAATCTGCATAACTCTGATGTCCTTATGGTGAAAGCTGATGGAAAGGTGTCAGGATCACGAGATCCAGGCTCAGAAATTGTTTCAAGCCTGCCTTCTTGCATGATGGTTTCTGAAAGCTGTAACCCTTGGATTTTCATGCCATTTGAACTGGGAGGGTGACAGTGACTGGATGTGGACTAATGTCAGCCTCCATTAAATGGTTACCTGGGAAGACAAGTGTCCCTGTGAAAATGAGATGACAGTTGAGCTTTCCTCCAGAGCGCGAGAATTATTACTCCATTCAGAGCCACTGAGTGTGCGATGTGTAGGTACTGAAAGAATTCACTGTAGCGTGGTGCATGGTACACGGAGCTGCAAATAGGGTCATTCTTCTGTTCAGAGCCCCAATGCCCAGAGTAATTAACTTCACATGCCATGGCTCAATGCTGAGGCTGAGTTCAAGTGAAGTGGTGAGGAGCCCAGCCCTGAAGGGCATGGTTGCTTGAGTTCTTTATTACAAACACAATGAAAAAAGTAATAGTTTTTGCTGCACAATGTTTCAGTGCTTCTGCTCAGGAAATGAATTTTGATGTGTTTTGTATCTCATGAATTCTGCATATTTTATTCCCTGGAGTTTAGTGTAAAAAGCATTTTTTGTATTGCTAAGTAACATGACTAATTGCACAAACAAAATAAAATCGGCCTGGTACATTATGAGGTTGAAATGTCAGGAGCCATCAGGAGGTCCCCAGGAAAGAAAGCCTATGTCATTTTAAATATTCTTTACACAGCATTATCTTAAGGCAAACACAGACTCTTTTAGCCAATTTGTGTTCTAAGATTAATAAGAGCAAAAGCTATTTCGGTTTACCTTTTTTTTTAACTATCCCAGGCAAAAAGATTTTCAGCACTGCAGGTATAAGATTTTCATGTAATAATTTGTACATATAAATATAAATAAAGTACAAGGTAAATAATAAATGCTGAGAACTAACTCCCTTCTTTAAACAAACCAGAGATCCTACCCTCAGTATCAAACCATCTGGAATGCCTCGATCTGACTGAATTAAAGCATAGTAGTCTGAATATTAAAATGCTTTCCTTCCCCTCTCTTTCTAATTGTGATACTGATTTTCATCCTCAGATTTATAGTATTTTTTAAAAATTGGTTTGGGAAGGCACAGGGAAAGCAGTTTCCACTAGTGGGCATTTATTGAGCCTGAGGTGTGCTTTGTTTCTTCTCCTCTGCTACTGATTCTGCTGCCTACCTAAAGCAGGTCATCTCTGTGTTTCCTTTCAATTTGTGCACTGATAATCACATCTGTGGGTGGATGTAGTGTTTGAGCTGGCTGCTGCCTGCATTGAAGCTTCAGAAGCAGACAATTTAGAAATCCAGAGGTCTAACATCCTGGGTTTTGTGAAACTTTCCTTGGCCTCCTTCCCTCTAATTTAGGGGTTCCACTTACATACCAGAGGGGAGTGTGTGGGGAAGTGGGTGAGAAATAAGAGGGAAGTTTTCTACACTTTTTTAGCAAGCTGTTTGTTGTAAGCAATTTTGTTGTGCTGCATCTCTCCCACAGGTTTCAGTGAATTGATGTAGACAATCAGCATGCACGTAGGCATACCTGTTATTTTGTCTCCTAGGGAAGTTTCCTATCAAAAGAAATAGAAGTGTCTCACAGCAGAAGCCATCTATAGTGAGTGGTGAATGCATGAGGGTTTGTCTTGCAGATTATCTTTATTGTAGGCTTCAAACCTTTGGTTAACAAGTCCCGATGAGTGTGATAATTGGGTAACATCCTCCAGTTTGAAAGAAAGCTGCCTGAAGAATACTTTAGCTGTTGGGGAACTGTAGTCTTTGATGTTCTGTATTTGCAAAATACACAGGATAAAAAGGAGTAAATATTTTAAAGAAATCCTAAAAAGGCCTTCAAGAGTCTATCATGTCCAGCCTTTGCTCAATGATATAATAAACTGTATCTGTACTTTTTTTTTTCCTGACAATCCTTCATTCCTGTGGAGAACTACTTCACATACTGTGAGTTATGATTAAAAAGCTGTGGTGAATTACTGAATAGTCTGTGTGTGTTGGGGAATTTAATTTATAACCTACTGACAAGAAACCTGTATCTATAAAACAGGCTGAAGGACAAAACTCATTGTTACTACTCAAGTAGTAGCCTCTTAAAAACTCTGAAAATCAGAAATATCAAGACAAATGCCTTTGAGGTTTTAAGGGAAGGGGGTTCAGTCACTACTTACTGCAGCAGTAGTAAAGTGACCTGTGGAGTTCTGGGTCTTTGCCCAGGGCTCAATAAACTGTTTGAAGTGGAGAAGGCTGTGAGTCTAAACAAAATTCACTCTGACCTAGGACTGATCACCACATGGAGGTGGCTGTGAATGTCTCACAGAAAAAAAAAAAATTGCTGTCTCCTCCTAAAAATGTCTTACAAAATCCCAGAGTCATGAGATGTGTTTCAAGCCATTGGCTCAAACCTTCCAATCTTCTGTTGTACAAGTGGATTCACAGAGCTGCAACATGGACACAGCTGCTAACCTGTTCCTTTCATCCTCCTGTCATTAAAAACATGCTGCTTTGCCCTGCAAATAGGATCAAACCTTGACAAAGGGTTCTGTAAGCAGTGGAAACAACAGGCAGCATTAGTTTGCTGGGTAATTCAGATCCAATAAGGAGCTCCACATGTATATCATCTCAATATCTAGGCAAATGATTCAGACTAGTCAGAATACCACCACAGATACTATTGTGCAAACTGAAAAACAGTGATGGTTATATAAAATGTGAAAAAATGAAGAAAAAACCTGCAGCTTGACTGGTATGAAGGGGCAAGGAGAGGAGAAAGAGAAGAAATAAGCAAGTACTGCAGACAGAGCTATGAGGTGCCTTACAGGTGAATACATAAAATTTGAGCTTGATTTGGTTGATCAAGCAGAGGGAATTAAAAAGAGTCTATATTTTCACCATTATTTAAAGATAATCATGCCTTTTGAATGCATCAGAGGGGAGCAATTAAAATATCAGAGGACAAATCTTTAGCAGCAGATTCATTCAAATGCTACTGACCTTCACTTCCATTTACCTATTTACTGCTTGATAGGTACTTTGTATAATTTATAAGGCACAAATTAGTACTCCCTAGAACATCAGAGAAATATGTACTTGCAAAATCAGTTGCCAAGCCCAGGCTGTTTCTCCTGAACGAATGAGCTCACTAAAGATATGAAGAGTGATTTGAAATTCTCCGACAAGCGAGTATGTGAAGTTAAGCCAAACTGCTGCTTCCCTGCCAGTCTGGTTTTTGTCTTTGGAACAAGTGGCAGCCTCATTGAGCAGTAATACAGATAGCACAGTACTACCTAAAATCATGCCTTTTGAATTCTAAAATGTTAGATACTTATTAGTTTAGTTACAATGGGAGAAAGATTCTATCAAATCATGATTCTGTTCATTAAATGACCTCCAAAATTATAGGGAACTGAAAGAAATTATTTTCCACATACAAAGAGATGTCTCCCTATATATATTAATTTAAAGAAGGGAGAACAGACATTACATGTGGTGTCAGATTTGTAAATCTCAAAGGGTAATGTACTATTTCATTATCTTAGATATCTTCTCACTAGATGATAAAAGAGTTACCAACAGTACAATTTTCGACAGCTGAACTATGCCTAATGGAAAAGATACAGTACAGTATATCTTTTTATAATTTACAATGTAGCGCTAAGAAAGCTCTGGCCCAGTTGGGAGATTCTCAGTTATTCAAGTGGTGCTATTTAAGTCAATGGAATGACTAGTGCCAGGGTTTCTTTGCCTTTTCATGGGAAAGGACCTCTTGAATTCAGCTGATTAGCACATTTGGATTTCAGGGATAATGGTCTGATTATTTTTTTTTTCCTCAGAGGAGGAATAGTCTTATGAATATCAACATACTTTTTTTTTGTGTGTGTCATTCTATACCAGAAGTGGGACACTATTTTATCTTAGAAGGGAAAGATTGAAGAGACTAATTTATTATTTGCTCTATGTAGTTTGTATCAAGGCTTAACAAAATCTCACTGGACTAAATTCTATAAATTTCCCAATCCAAAGTTTATTTGAGACTGTTACCAACACTAATTGCCTTTCTGAATTACTTTTTTCCCCAGCTTCACATATTTTTTTAAAAGTTCATTTTATATTTGCTCAGGGTTTTTCTTCCTACTGGGAATTGTAGCATGTGTGATAGAGGTGCCAAGATTTATGTATTAAAAAACGAGGAGAATTCATGAATTTAACAACTGAAACAACTACATTTGGAAAGCATGATAATAGCTCTTAAGAGACAACACAGTTGTACATTTTTGCTAATCATCCAATTTGCTGTTGCTTTCCTTAATGGTGAAAGGTGCTTTTAATGCACAGAGTTCTGCTCCATGAATGATAGCTTGAACATTAGGATATTAACTCATGTCAGCTTTTCCTCTGAAATTTGGACTGTGTGCCTATACACAAATATATCCCTGTTACACATAGCATGTAACTGAGCACCATGCTACATTAATGCAGGACACAATTTTAATTTGTATTTATTTTCTTTTGTAATTTCTGGTGCTTCCTCTGGTGGATTTTCTGTTATTCTGTTTACACCACAAAGAGGACTCTGAAATTTAGTGACTAACCCGTTCGGGGGTTTATGGCTGCACAGCACAGAAACAGGTGGCAGCACCGTGGCAGTGTTGTCCACAGATGTCTCACACCTGTGTGGTGCTCTGGTAAAGCTGGTATAAATGCAGAAGCAAGCACTTTGAAACTAGGAGACTGCAGAGATGACTCACAGATGGTTTGAAAAAGCCCCAGTTCAGCACTGAACTCAAATGAAGTGAGAGTGTTGTCAGCTTTCTGAAGCTCTCCTGGTCTGCCATGATAAGACTTAGCTTTCTACACCTTGTCCCTTACTCAACCATAACTGCAGTTTCAGACAGAATAGGTGTAATAACAAGAAAAGACATAGGCAGGACCTGTGGGTTATCGTGGCTATTTTACTGGCTTTAGGCTGCTGATGTGATGGTTGCTCCAAAAGAGCAGGAAGAGTATAAGGTGAATGTCTCTCAAAACCTACTGTCTGTGCTGGAGGCAATTACATGTCATAGGTGTTGCTGCTCTCACTTGGATCCTTAGAAGTCACCTGATCCCTAGTAAAAGACCTGTGTTTCCTTGATAGGTCTGTTTCTGCCTGCTTCTTACTCCTGCTAGAATCAAAATATAACTGCAATAATGAGGGACGATCACTTAAAATGACCATTATCAGAGAGGTTATTAATCAGGTATGGAGGAATTGGAGTAGATTTACTAAGCAAACACAGCTCCTCCCTCCTAAACAAAGTTTAAGACAAACAAACATAATTTAAGTAATCTCACATTTAGAAATATCATTACATTTCTAAAGAGCAACGTATGTTATTTTTATAAGAAAATCACACTCTAGTAAATACACCCGCAGCAAGATTATCTGCAGAAGAAAGTAGTGATGAAAGTTTTACAATATGTCTACTATCTTCTACACTGGGAATATATCTTCCGGGTTTCCTGTTTAGCCATAAGCAGAGCAAACACGCTCATTACTTTTATATGACTTGCTTTTAGCCGTGCCTGACGCGTCTTTCTGCGTGGGGAAAACCAAAACCCAACATCCCTTTCTCTGTTTTCCATACTCCCTACACTAAAGTTGCAGATGCTCAGGGAGAAAAGACTTGCTCCTGACTCCAGATGTTTCTCGTTTATCTCACCAATAGATGGGGCTGGGACTTGTGAGAAGCTGCGTACTTTCAGCTTTTAGGAAAAGTGGTTATTATGGCACACCAGTCAATAGGCTGACAGCATCATAAGAGCTATATTTTTTAAAAGACATTTTACTAGCCCTACAGCATTATACCGTGTTGCACTTACTTTACTAATCTTTATTCCTTTAATAGAGCACTGCATACAGTGCACCTGCTGTGACACTTGCAAACCTATGTTTTGCTCAGGTACCTGTGCTAAAATTTTTATGCAAGCTGAAAAAATGATTGTTACAGTCTGGTCTTTCACTGGCATGAGGCAATTGTTGCCATCCAGTATACAATGAAGTTTTACTGAAATAAGAATGTTGGACAGAAAAGAAAAACAAGTATTTCAGGATGTTTTATTTTTTCCTCACTTTATAGATTGCAAGTTTTTAGGAGAAGGCGAACATAATTGCATAAGTGCTGCTCCCATTAAAGAACAGCTGATAAGGCTAATACTTTTGAAACTACGTAACGGGAATTTGTGACATCTAAAAATAGTGACACCTTTTAAAGACTTGATTTTTAACTCTAAGAATACTTAGGAGTTTGTGAGAAATCTCTTCTGGACAAATAGTTTGAGTTCTGGAGAAGAGATAGACACCTGAACTTTGTTTTGTTTCAGGTGATGTTTTGCATGATACAGTATGGAATATTCTGCAATCTGCCAAAGAAGGAGCAAGAAGATCTAAAGACTAAAGACATAAGGCAGTAGTCAGCATTTATATGACAATTTAAGAAGCAAATATTTTATCTGTTTGCAGTTACAGCTGTAATGATATAAAGGATTTTACATCATTATAGTGATGTTGGATGGATTGGTTAAACATTGAGCTACCTTGGGAAAAACAGCTTCCTTTCTATTTGGAAGCATCTGATATTTCTTCCATCTGACCAGCATGAACTTATTTGAAACTTCAGTACAACAATTCTTTTCCTGAGCCTGGCCAAAATTCATACTGCATTAAAGTAGACAGGATTCTTCTCAAAGCCCAAATACTTTGACTTTTAGGCAGGCAGTTTGGATTTTGAATGTGAATGTATGTATAACCCATTCTTCCACTCAGATATCCATTCATCTGTCTCAATAATGTATTTGTTCAAAATACAAATGTACATTTATATAATTTGCATAAACAATGTGCAGATAACATTTGACAGTGAGTCTAGTGCCTTACATCAAACATCAGCATACATCTGGTCAACTCCTTTTCTCTAGGTGTGGAGGAGACCTGCTCAATTCCTATTAAATAAGTTCTGCAATCACTCTAATCTCTTCAAATATTTGAATACTATCCAGCAGTTGATTAAGCTGAGTGACTACTTTGTGCTATAGGTAAAGTTGTTTTTCTCATTCTCTTCCCAAGAACGGATTTCAAGCAATTGCTATTTTGTTTTACATTTTTTAATTAGAGAATGTTTCTTTCTCATGCACATTCACCTTTACTTCCTTCATTAGTACAGGTGTTGGTAATTGTTTATTTTTTCATGTAAAAATACAAAAAAGGCTGAAGAATATGCCTTGCACAGGGACAGGCAGATCTGGATAAGAAGATCATGAATGAAAGTATCTGTAGATACTGCATAAAAACTACAGCCAAACGAAGATGCAAGTTAGCCACAAGTTGTGGGATAATAATGTCCTTTACAATTACTGACACAGACTTTGATCCTGTATTAGACTTATCTAATGCACCTATGTTTTTTCAAGTCCTACTTGTTTCATATTGGGGCAGAGGGTAAAGACTCATATGCTGTTTATTTAGGAATTAACATTATTCTTATTATGTGTTAACCAGTTATACACAACACTTCTGGTTTGAAAATATGCTGTTTACAAGAAATATGTAAGCTATTTTCTGCAATTAAATATGGACTGATATAATCTTTTGAAAAGAGGCATGTGGCATCAATGTGGCAGGGTTGGCACATGATAGGACATTATCAAAAAGACATTTTTCCTTTTCTGGCAAGCTATTTATGCAAATCCACTACATTTTATGTTAGGGATAGGATCTGAGCAACCCCTGAGCAGGCACCTTGCCACTATTACAAATGAACTGGAAGGAAGGAAACTGTGCATGTCTATCAACAATTTCTGTAAATATCATAGATATTTTTCAAGGTCATTAAACTGGACTATCCATTGTGATTATTTCTAAGAGCCAGAGGTATTTAATCAAAGGTGACAATAAATATTTATGGCACTATGATTCACAGTGTTTCTTCATATAGGTTTGAAAGGTTTATGTAATCAATTACACTGTGCACTTTGTCCAGCTACTTGGCTAATGCTAGTTTGGAAAACTTGTAAGTTAAGAACAATGAGCTGGGCATGTAAGTAATGCTAGTAATGTCAGTTGTCAAAGAACATTATAACAATATTACTGGGAAAGCCAGAAGGCTCATAAAAAAGAAATGTATTCTTGCTGCAAATTTAAGGGACTTGAAAAAGAGAAATAAATCAAGACCTAAGCTGTTTGAAAAGAAGTGTCATTTTTCTTCATGAATGAAGTGGTCCAAAGGAATTAATTAGCTTGGTTAACCCACTTGCAACCCTAAAATGCTGAGAGCATTCCAAAAGCCCCAAACGTCTGTTAGCATAGGTGATCTTTAAAGCAAACCGTGTGAGTGGTTTTTGCCTTCAGACAGTGTCATGCTGCTTTGACAAGATTCTAAGAAGAGCACTGGCTCATAAAAGCATGCTACACGTCCAAGTGAATATTTCAGCACCTGGTAGGTGAATTTTCTATAATATGCATTCCCTAGCAATGTTTTCCACAGTGCACATCCAGAAAAGATTATTTTCTTTCGGTATTTCATTATTTTCTCACTTTTGCTATAGAGTTGCCAAAGAAATGCTATTTCATTTAAAACCCTCTCACAGTGAATTGCAGGGCCATTAGAGCAATCCCTGAAGAATCTCTTGGAACTCACATTGTCTGGGGGAAAACAGAGCCAGGAATAGGTTCCACTGTGGGGACCAGCTCCAAAGCACGGAGGAGTCTGTGATGAAGCTGTCAACTTCCAGGAAAACATAGTCAGTAGGGAGTAAATCCCCATCTTTCCTCAACAGCATGGGCTTCCAGAAGGATGAAAATTTTCAGTAACTTGAGACCAGCAGTGAAATGCAGGCAGTAAATGAAAGATAGGCACTAAAGCATTGATCAGAAGATGGCAATGCCATTCTACAGTAAGGGCTATCACAGTCCCACACTTTCCAAGGAATATAGCTACATTTGTAATAAAGTTGATCTCAGGAAATGACATGAGCTCTTAAAGGCCACAGAGAATGTTAGAATGTGCTTCAGAATGCACTAAATCATGGGAAATGCAAGATACACTGACCTTGTTTACATGACTGTGACTTGTTTTCCACAATGACCATTATCTACTACTTTCTTCTATCTTAAAATATTATTTAATTCAGCTGGTAAGAGATTGGTTTTGTGGTTTTGGTGGTAAAGATAAAATCATGACTTGGGACCAGAGGCTGTTGGTAACCACAGCCACAGATAGGTTGCAAATCTTAGGGGCCAGTGTCTGTTGCACTGAAATATCCGGGTTAAGCTGAAAAAAAAAGGGGAAGTAGTGCAACATGAGTACGTGTAAGAGAAGGAAATTGCTATCAGGCTCAAAGTTAGTCTAGGAGAAGTTAGATGTTAGTCAGCCCAAGTTTCATTGCTACAATTGTTAAATGGGGATTTTTTATAGTAGTTGTTACAGAAATCAGTGCTTTCTCATTAAGCCTGCATTTTTGGGAAGTCATTCTAGAAACATATTTTGATTTTGATTTATGTATTTCTCCCTCAAAAATACTAATGGAAACTGTCCTGACCAAGAGGGTACAGTAAGAAATAAATATATAGTAAATAATTTCCTTACATTTACTTGTCCTCCAACATGTTTTGTACAGATGTGAACATTACATTAGTTCAGATGGATAAATATAAAAGGGAATGTGATAAAAATATGTAATAATACTAGTGGAGAAAAAAGCCATGTCATACAAAATCTTTTAAATAAGAAGCCTGATATAATAAATCCTGTAGATAAAAGGACCTAGAATTTGAAAGACACAAGTTTCTTCAACAATTTAATAATAAAGTAGTAATCTGAAATTAAACATACATCCTACTTCCAAATATTATAATGTTGGGCATGCCATAATTGTTCAAATTGATGCGTACTACAAATTGAACCCTACCAAGTGATTTTGAGACAAGTCCAAGAACTTGCAATGATCAATAACCTTCTCATCGGGAAGTTTTCCTGTTTTATCCTAACCACTCATGTCACGACTTGTGCTTAGAAGCTGGGGGACTAATAAGAAACACTAAGGTAGTTATGGTAGTCTTAATTAACTGGAAATGCAGCTGTTCATTGTCCTCTTGGCAATGCTCCATCCTATGCTGGACTGTCACCCATGTGGCAAAGATTTTGCTTGTGAATTTTGTGTACATGGAGGATTTTCTTTCAACATTTAAAAAAATGGTCTCTTTCCAATTTCACTGGATGCTTCATTGCTGGTTAAGCAGACCACGTAATGAAAAAGGAACACTAGATGGGTTTCTCCTATACTACAGCCTATATTAGTATATTTATCATGATCTTTCTTTCATTTTCTTTTTAAATAAGGTTTTTCAGTGATCATCTCTAAGAATTTTTTCAGGGCTCCTAGCATTCTTTTTTTCCTTTTTTGGAAACTGCCTAGTTACAATTCTACTCACAGAAAAAGGCTAAATTCTGTCAGCTAGAGGAAGAAGAGACAATGTTATAAAGCTGATGTTAAAATAAGTCAAAAATTATGTACATGTAAGTGTGGAATATATACCTTTTACAAATATAAAAATATATTAAATATTTTCCCCTCTTTTTGCATAACTTTACTCTTTTGATTTTTAATCATTACCATTTCAACCACAACTTCAGATCCTCTCATGCTTTTTATGATGAGAGGAAAATATCATTGAGCTATCCCCAGCAATTCCTCTTCTCTTCCCTGACACATTGCAATTAATTTGATGTGTATCAAATTTTATGAGCTGTAGAGACAAGTCAATTCAATCCAGATCCACTAAAACATGTAGATGTCAGGTGTAACAGTAAATCTGTTGCAGAGTATGGATTTGCATCCAGGTTAGTACTAGCTCTATCTCTTTGATTTGAAAGGAATGTGCCAATGAACTCTATTTGGAAGTTTATGACACAAAACACAACACAGACAAGGAAACTTAATCAATTTTGACTAAGCATAGAAATATTGGACTGGTTCTTTTAGTATGCTGCTTCTTAAAAAAAAGAAACAAAATTCCCACCCCATCCTCAACCCTCCAACAAAGAAATCAATAAAGTAATTAGGAAAAAGTGAACTGTATTAAGGTTAAATAGAAGTTCAGCTCACTTATTTGAGGAATTGTCAATACTTTCTTATCAGAAAAATATAAATGCATGGGATTTACTGATTATATTGATTATATTAACAGACACCATCTGCTACACAATCCTGCAACCTAGAGCTTTGTTTTGCAGTGATGGTTTCTGAAGGAACAAAGAAATAACTGGCAAAAACATTTCTGAAAAACATTTTAAGTTTATCATCTACCTCACAGTTGCATTCTTGCTTCTTCTACTGAAGCAATACTGTTAAAAGTATCTACTTTAATTGTTATTAGTAGGGAGAAAAGTCTTCATTTGTATGTGATAATATTTGACAGTTTCAATATCAGTATGAAAAAGAGAATGATGAATTACAAAACAGTAAGAAGTGAGATTTAGGAGAATGGGTATCAATTTATCTGTTGCTGAACATCTTAGAATAGAATTTATTCCTGATAATGTTTCAGGATGAACAGGTCAGTTTGAGGATACTTTCTCTTATAGAAAATGTTTAGCTTTAGATTTCCTTCTAGTCTGTCTCAACTGACCTGCAACTGCTTTCTTCCACTGATTGTTTGTCTTACCAAGCAGTTCTGTTCCTCTTTTTCTCCCCCTTGCATTTCTGTCTCTCAGGTTTAGCCCGCTTTACCGTCATTCCAGTGCTTATGTTTCTGGGATGGGAAGGAGGATATTGCTTTATCATGTCTGTATCCTGACTTCCTCTTGGTATTAACTTCCCACTTAAAAAAAATTCTAGGTTGAATGCTAAACCACAATTAAAAACTAAATGATTTATGGGATTCAGATTCTTGTCCATAACTGAGGCCACAGACAATGCAAATACATCAGTGGTGTTGTACATAATGAGTGAAGTTTGTTTACCTCATGCCTCTGTATTTTTGGTTTGATTTTGTTTACAAAGCTATCGATGCTGCCATTTTGTTGACTAACTTCAGTGAATTAGAAAATATTCTTTTGCTTATCTCAACTATGATTATAGTGCTAATACTTGACTACAGCATAACCAATAAACTAAATATTGTTGGCATGTTTTTGAACTTTTATTCTTTCTTTTTTTTTTTTTTTTTTAGTTTTTATTTGGGAAATAGTTTGCTCTGAGACTTCATGTTCTTTCCTCTTCTCCACTCATTGCCAAACTTTCTGTTGCAAGAGTTATGATGTCTGAAGAAACATTCTAGTTTTTCTTTTCCTGGCAAGACCCTAAATAGGTTTGCTATTATGGTAATACAAATATTAATGGATAAAAACCCCCAACTATTCTGAACGTACTAACAAAAATCATAAGAAATTTTCCACTATAAATAGATGAACCTTGATGCATTTCTATCAGCTTAGTCTTGCACTGGAACCTGTAAACTGCAATATAACACTGAGAAAAATTTCAGGAGAAATCACTGTATGGGGCAAGAAAAAAGAACTATTAGAGCTTGACTGTCTTGATTATAACATAACTTGAAGGCAAAGAAAATAAACCACACTGTTCATCCAGATTTTCACTGGCATCCTCAGCTCATTAATACCTTTGTGGTGAGGAGATGGTTATGAGCCAGTTACTATATTTTGTCAGTTAAGCAAAGCAGCAGAAGTAAACAAATTAGAAAAATTCAATGTTGCTTATCTGAATTCAAAACAAGAAATTAAATTGAATGTGGGCAATCTTAAATTCGGTCATAATGTAGATAAACAAGGATAAGTAAATTGGTACAACATTTGCAAATATATGCAATATTTTAAAACATTTTCTTTTTAAAAACCAAATATTTGCTCTATTTAATAACTATCTGTTTATTTTTGCAGATGGAATAATTGCTCTACTCCCTGTCTTTATTAAACACGGGGTTTAGAAAAGATGAGTTCATACAAACAAGAACTCAGCTTTGCCTATGCCACACTGAATTTTTTAAAAAATAATAGTGCTGTTATTATAATCTGGTGGATTGTATTTTGTTTTATAATACATAGACAGGCATATCAATATAGTTTAGAAATATTTGATGCTGTTGAAATGTAGTCCATAAATAAAAAAACATTTTGACACAAACCTTTATTCTCATTTTTATTTGATATTTTCCAAGAATCTTATTTCCCTCCTTCCCCCAAAGAGCCATTGAGAATCAGTGGATTATTGAAGAGATCTTGTACAATAAGGAAGTCACATTTGGAAGCTATCTGAAAAAATAGTTGGTACCTTGAAAGGTCACTTTCAACTAAAAATAAAAATACATTCCATCTTACTGTTTTCAGATCTTAAAACAGTATGTCCTGAGCTACCACATCAGCCAGAAGTATACCTTTCTTTTTCTTTACAGGCATCTCTAAGGTAAGTACTGACTCATTTACGTGGGAAACGTGTCTGACTTCCAAAGGACAACGAGACAGCTGAAGGTACTTAAAGAGGTGTGTTCACTTGAGTAATACAGCAAAATACTGAAATAGAAACTGCATCTCTAGGGACACATACTTCTTACGAAAAACAAATACATTAGGCTGTGCAGTCAGATTCATACACTTTCAGTTTCCTGGAATTGCCAAGACATGTCAAGCTGTTAATCATGTTCTGAAGATCGTCTGCTGACTCCAACACTTCATTTTAGTAGGAAGTGTCATTGCTGAGGGCTGAGTTTTGCATTCCTTTCTCCAGCAAAACTTCCAGCAGAGGTTTTTGTTAAGCAAAGTTAACAGGATATTATACAATCATGCATATTCATATTGTTAATTCTTTTCTCCCTCTTCACTCTCGACACAAAAGAATATTGGATGTAGTGGGAAAGAGGGGAGTACCGTAAAAGAGAAGAGCATGTCAGTGATGGCACAACATACATTGTTAATGGGCAAGAGTTGATTTCTGTTTTGATAGCTTGGTGTCATAACTTAGTGAGGTGTACCTTTTGTTTCCATACTACACAGACTCAGAAAGGTGGAAAATACTGTAGATTTTTCCTGTGACATGAGGGGGACCATTCTTTTATTTTCTATGCAAGTCTAATTCCCTTCCCCAGAATTTTGCGAATACTGAAATGCTATAAGCACATTATGTTTTCCAAGCCTCAGAACCCATTAGAAAAAAAGGCACTTTTTATTATTGATTGAATCTGTGGATGTTTTCTAGATGATACTGGATATGGATCTATATGTTTCCTGGTCTGATTTCCAATATAAAATTTACTAAGACTCCTTGTCTAGCACAACAGTGGTGTTCAAGCAGAATATTTAATTGCCTGTTAAGTCTGAGAAAATTCAAAGAGGTCAGAAAGTGTGAAAAAAACAAACAAACCAAAAGGAGCATTGTACCTTTTGTAAGCTTTTAACCCCTTCAATGATGACCCAGCTGGGGAATATCCCTGAAACTTATTTGAGGATCATGGACATTGTCAGCCTCTGAGTGATCATGGCAATTTGATATGTTCAATGTTAATTACATCTGACAGCAATAAACAGTCATCTGATTTTTACAGTTGGTAGTACATGCTCTCATGCACCTATGAGGAATAGGAAGACTAGGAATTCAAAGCTGTTCAGTCAAGGTGCTTCACCTTTGTCCTAAAATGGTAGCCATGAAATATGCCCCAGAAAGACAGGATGGTTTCTATATTCATTTAAACTGTCAAACATAGCAGGATGCCTTTGTTTACCACCATCTAGACCAGAGATAGATTTCGACTAAAGTGTAATTTTAAGATACTGAGATAGGATTAGTAGGCAGATTTTAGATACATGTAGCAGAAAAGGCATGCCTGTTGTATGCTTTATGTCTCCATGGAGTACAAACGCGGAATGATATGTATGTTTATTGTGGAACCGTTTTCTTCCTTGAGGTTCATAGTATGCTATAGAAAAACAAAGTATTGTTTTGTATGAGGAAATCACTTTGTGGCATAGTTTTGTGAATCTCTGTACATTTAATAAGGCTTGCTGTGAGAAAGAATCACTTTGGCTCTCTGGGGGAGGGGGAATTAAATAATTAAAAGAGGCTGATTATATAGCTAATACTACATTATGCAAATAAGCAACCCAGGGAGGTTTGACACACAATGCATTGATTTATATGCCATTTAAAGGCACCTTATCTTTCTGTTTCTTTATTTATAGGCTGGACTCTGTGTATGCATATCCAGAGAGAACTGAGGAGCTGCTACTTGCCTTGGTGTCTCAGCCCACACTTTGAAACTGGTTGAAATGGGGATCTGATCAGAAAACAGGGCTTAGTATGCACCCATAAATACCATGAACTTCGGCCTAAACTGTGAGCCCTTGGGCAACTTCAAGAAGAGGGAATGGATACTTCCCTCTTGGAAGTTTTATTTGTTCTTTGGGTGATGGGTCAAGTGAAAGAATGTTTGACAAGGGTAATTTTACAGTAAATTCCTGTTAAAGTATGGTGGTGAGTCACCATATCTATTTACAGGAAAAAGGATAAATAGAGGTACTTTTCAATGCAGAATCTCTCTTAACAAAGAGGTCTAAATTTAAAGGAGAAGAAAGTTCTTATTTAGAAGGATGTCAGAAAAGATGAACTCATGAATTCTTAAGCCATAAGTCTGCATCAGTGGTTTGTTGAATACGACAAGATTTAAGCATTTAAGTTCCACCACTGATTTGGGTTATACACCTCTGGTTTTGCTAGGTATAAGCAGGGAGTCCCACAGAAGCCTAATTCTGGAAACAGACAGAATTAATGAGTACTTCTGGTGGTAGCCCTGGAGGCTAGCAGTGTATTTTTGATCTTGCCTTTGATTTGCTAAATTTTTAAAATGTAGTTTTCATCCTGGTTCATGCTAGTGTCAGTGCGTGTGAGAACTAAATTTGCGTTTGTTCATCCAGTGTTGCTTCCACCAGATGGAAACAAGTGACGTTCAGCCTGTCCTGGGGATATAGCTGTCATAGAAACAGTAAAGAGCCATCAGCTGGTGATGGCTTTTGGATGTTACTGACGTGGATCAGATTTGATCTGTGAATTGGAGTCTTGTGTTTTGTATCATTAATTTGTGAGAAGTTACTGTTGTTGTAGCTTCTGTTTAAACTATAATAACCTAAGTTGTTAATTATGCAAACGTTTTTATACATATATTACCCTCCTGTATATATTTGGGAAAACATAAAACTGTAATACTAAAATGAATTAATCATAAATCCAGCTCTGTACCTTTAAGAAAGACAGCAGCTCACCATATCTTCCCATTAGGAAAACAGAATAGTTGAGATTTATCATGCTGTCTTTCACAAGTGTAGATGTCATAGTACAGTGGACTGAGATGTCAGTGAAATGTAACTAGAGACTCCACTAATATCTCAGCATGTTTCTGAAATGCTTTTTGCTATCAAACATGGCCCATGAGCTGTTGTGAAGCCACTGATGGATTATCTATCAACCCCTCTACCATGATGTGTAAAAGCTCTGTGAAACAGTGACAAGTTACAAGACAGTTTCCTTAAAATTCAGTACCAGCAGATTATCTTTGAAGTGAACTTCCCTCAGTATTTTTTCTGATATTATGTGACTGGGGAGAATTCTCTCTTTATCAAAGGTCTGTTACCCCAGAGCCAAAATGTTGATGGCTGATGAAAGTGCTACAGCGCCTTGTTACATTCAACAGCTTAAAAGCCAATGAAAATTAGTTTTTGTCTTGTTGCATTCTTTTTTTCCTTTCCTCCTGAGGTCTTTGGTATAGGCAAGGTAAGCTATTAAATGCTTCTTTAATCTGAATCAGAAGACTTTTCTCACAAGGTTTAATTTTTTTTTTTTAAAGTAGCCTGTTATCAATTGAAGAAAGGTTGAAAACTAGAGAGGCTTCAGTTATTTTACCAATGACAAATACCAAGACAAAAATTAGTAATTTCAGTGCACCATTGATGAATGTTGTTCCTGTGATTAAAAGCATGTGGATAGCAGTTTGGACTCTATTCTTTGAGAACAATGGCCATATACAGTACTTTAATTGAACTGTAAAGTCATGGGTGATCAATAAAGGTAAGAGTTGTTAAAATTAAGATTTTGAGTGAAAGCCAGGCAGGAAGAAATGTAACCCTTACATCTCGTTTGGGAGGAAACCAACAATCTTTGGACTTGGGTCATTTTGTCGTTGTCATGGGAGGTCTAGGGTCATCAGGTTTAAGCAGTTGGCTTCGAAAGTTTTGTAAGTGATTTGTTGAGCCGCAATTTTGGAAAATACTTCATTGTGCTTCTCTCTTTCCCTCTTTCATTAAAAGCAATAAATGGAGTGGCAGGACATTGCAATCTCAGGATTACTTCCTCTAGTTTTCAGGCCTTACATTGCAGTGAGCAACTGCATGACAAAAGACTGGAAAATCTTAGAAGCCACTAGGGTGACCACATCAATGTCAACTTTCTAACTTTCCAATTTGATCTCATTTCCCACACTTCTTACTTCCACTCCTACCTTAAAGAGGACAGATGCATCTCTGTGACTTGCTTTGACAGACATTTAACTGTTCTTTGTTGCTTTTTCCTGTGTCTTGTCATTCTAACCAAAGCTGAAATTTCAATATCCCAGTAGAGCAGCTGGAGACTGATAGGCTATTGCAGCAAACGGATGTTGTCACAAAATTAACCTTTAGTGCTGAGGTTTATGTGGAGAAACACATCTCTATTACTTGATAAGATGCAGATTCTTCCTATGGAAGTTGTATTAACAATATTTTCTCCTTGAAAAATACATGTTCTCTTTCTCCATTGCTTCTATCCTGACTGACAAAACCACAAATCTCATTGTTTTCCCAAAGCAATCAGCTTTCAGATATTTCAGTTACAGCCAAGAAGCTTTTATTCTAAGAAGTATCTAAAAAAAAAGATAAAAGGAAAAGTATTTTTTAAAAACTTATATGGTGAAGATATCATTAAATTAATTAAGAGCTTTTTAATTTTCCCTAATATTTAGACATTATCTGTCACAGCACAAGTTTCGTCTTTCTAAATTTCACTAACACCCTACCTCTCCCAGATAAGGAGTAAATTAGTCCTTCTTCACTTATTTTGTGTGTGTTCATGTCAATAAATCCCTTTATTTTCTAAACTCTGTTGATGAAATGTTTCATTTATGCTCTACCGATGTTCCATTCAAACCTAAACCATGTGTCTTTTAGCCTTTAGTGACTGCGAGCTTAGCTGTCAAGTGACCATAGTAATTGGTAATGTAAGAGTCAGATTCACTGGCTACATCTCACTGTATTATTACCCAAAGCAAAAAACCCAGATGAAATCTACTCATCAATTTGGAGCCATATTTAAATAATGACAGGGATCTCACTCTCTTGTGCAGGGGTCTTTTAAATCATTCTGTGCTCAGTAACGTAGCTTTTCCCTGCTAATTTTAGGCATTCAACCACGTGGTTGAGAGGAGAGGAATTTCTCTTCCAGCTACTACAGTGTGTACTTTTTTTCCCAAGTGCTTCCTGTTATAGTGATTATCAGAGGAGCTGAACCAGTTGGAATGAGGGGGTGGGAGTGTTGGTGTGGTGTGGGTGTTTGCTGTGTACTGCGGATAAACTGCTGGTTCTTTGAATGCTTGTTGTCTACTCCTGTTAACATCATTTAGGCACCGTGTGGTGGTGAGAATGCCAGAGGTCATCAGTGCCAGGCCAAGCCTGAGCATTGCGTTTCCCTAATTGCAACAGAGGCCATTTTGGCTACAGCTCCGTAGCAGATAGGGCATGACACGCCTGTGTATGCTGCGGCCTCCTGATTGCGGATTTTTGAGCTCTCTGAAAGCTTGGGTATTGAGGATAGCGTGATTTTCCTTTTGAGCAAATCTGCTCATAATGTTTGAGTTTGCAGGCTTATTCTTATTGGTTTTTATTTCAGGGAAATACAAACCATCTGTTATAAGCTATTCAAATAATATATATTGGTTTATGCAGAAGGGCCTGTATCACTGAATAAACATTATAAAGTAAATTAATGCCCACTGTTCCTACTTTTGTTGATTTAAAAGTTTCTAGAACTGAAGCACTGATATAATTTAATCTGAAATGAATTGTGATTGTGACAGGAAGGGAGGTTATATTTCTGAACATCACTTATTCAGGTGCTCTAGCTGTAAATGAACTGTCATCTTCCACCAGTCATAAACCTTCAAAACAAAAGCATGCTAAATGTAAGTGCACTAACAAAGGGAAACACACCTATGAGTTGTCTTGTCTCACTTATTTCAAGTACTTACATATATAAATGTAAACTCCAGAAAACCAGGGCCCTGCATGGGTTTGTGCAAATCCAGATGTCTGTGTGCTCCTGAGGCAATTACTTCATTCAGCTTAATTCAGTTTTTTTTATGGTATAATAACATTCTTTAGGTAAAGTCACTGAAAGATAGTTCAATGAATTTGATTAATGTTAGTAATAGACTGAATTTTATTTTAAATACTTCCAAATATAGGTAAAGAAGGTTTAAACAACCCTGGACATTGCTTGGGAAAATATTGAAGGATTCATGGATTTTCTTTGCATGCTGGTAAAATTGAAACCCTTCCATGAGACCACCCGTCTGAAGAGGTAAACTATACCTAAAGCCAGTTCACTGTAAGCTCCCCATCACACTGGAAAACAAGCTAAAAAGGCAGAAAGCCAAATCAAACCCAACTCCTGTGTTGCAATGGGACATGGACTTGTTGTGTTATGTGAGATTTATGATTGTACCAGTTTTGTTCAAATGTAGAGACAAGGGTGAATATTACAGTCTGTGTGGTGGGCTTAGATGTGATCCTGTAGCCCTCTTGGAGCAGATGGAAGGCACCAAATTGCTGTTCCACAGAAGCTGCTGGGAAGTATCAGCTAAAAAGAACTCTAAATACCTCTCCCTTCATCCTGGTGTGGATGTTATACTGGGAAATATCTTGAAGATATTGAATTTGGACATAAAAAGCAATAAAAGTGTGCTAAATTTGTCATATTACAGTGTCCTAAAAACCCAGGTGTCCAGCAGCCCAGGGGATGACTTGAGCACAATAGTGACCCAATTTCATCCATTTTTTCCAGGGAGATAATGGAAAGGATAAGAAATTGAGTCTGAATAGGCTAGAAATAATGAAATGACACATACAGATTTGAAAAAGTATAGTGAACTATATGTGGACACATTGCAGACAAAGATATAGTCACAAGACTCTCATTTGGGTTAAATTTATACACAAACACTTGGAAAAATGCAGAGCTGAGTAATGTAATGTGTGGTACGGCTTATATTTCCTTTAAGAAGTGTAAGGACAGAGGTGTTTTCTCTGTGTTCCAGCAATACGAATCTTTGGTAGTATAACAGACAATTCCAGACTTCTTCAGACTTCTTCATTTCTTCTTATATGTAGGAAGAAGGGAGGAAAAAAGTGTGAATGAAAATGTTAACTTTTTGTAAAACTCAAAAAAAGCTCTGTGAGAGTTCAGGTCTGCTCTTATTTTAAGCAGGTCTTATTAACCTCTTTATAATGACAATAATGATGATAGTAAAAACAACACAATGTTATTATTACTATTATTATTATTATATTTTTTATTATTTTTATTATTTTCACTATTTTTATTATTTTATTTTATTCATATAAAGTTCAATGACAGATTTCTGATCCTAGGAATAATGGGCTTTTGTACTCATTATAGCCATTTCTGTGGAGCTATTCAATGCTCTGGAGTCTCAGCACCCTATATCCCTCCAAGCTTCCTTTAGTCTGTAGGAGTTCTTTATAGTACAGCTTCCTTCCTGAGGAATGGCACTCTTGGGAAGAAAAAGGTTTGACTCCCAGAACTGATGGAAGGTTTAGAAGAAAAACGTCATCTTCAAGAAGACACAGGTTGGATCGGTGACTTGGCTTCCTAGCAAAGTTGATCCCAGGGGCATAGGACTGCAGGTGCTTAATGAGAAGCTCGAGTTAGGCTTGGTGAGTCTTGAATTTAATTTTGGGCTAATTGAGGAATGGAAAAGGAGCTGTGTTTTGGTTGTTGTTTTTCCCTTCTCCGCCCACAGAGACTTTTTCAGACCATGCGAATAACTGCTTGTTTATACCAGAGCAGCTCAGACCTCTGAAATTGCCATTTTTCTTTTTCATTTTTCCTGCCAGTGACAAAATCTAGTGTTTGGTCTCAAGGTGAGTTCCCTGCAGGAAAGTCACCAAGCAGAAGATATACAACTCAAGTGGAAGATTGTTTTGCTCTGATATGTTGTTACTTCTACACTACAGACGCAGGAGTCCCTCTGTATGTGCCATGGGCGCTTTCCAACCCCGCTTCACACTCTCTTCATTCACCTTCTGGCTAGCACAGAAATGCAAGGAACCTGTATCCAAAAATTATGCCATTGGAATGATATCTGGATTCTTAGATAAGCACACACAACATTCCTGAATTTGGTACCCTTTGGTTCTTTTCGTGATAAAAATTATACAGCTGTATCCTTCAGGAATATTCCAAGCACAATCACAATTTGGGCTACCTCTGAAATTTCTACTGCACCTTTTGGTAACACAGTACCATGCAGTTTGTAGCCAAAAAAGGGCTGATTTCTTTGCTTCATGTAGGAGAAATACCAAAAGCCTATACAGTAGATGTCCATCATGTTTTTTAAGTTTTGAAACTCTTAAAAACAGACATTTAGACTCTTAAAATAGACATTAAAATAAAATTGTTTATTTATCTATACCTATTAAAAGATACACATTATTTTAAGATTAAATAATGCCATTTAAGATCTCATAGAAGGTCATGTTACATAAAAAAAAGAAAAAAATCTTCTTAACTAAAAAGTCTGGAAGAAATACCCTCAAAAGATCCAGAAACTCTTTTCTCTTCACTTGACTAGACTAAAATTTTCATATATATATATATATATATATATATATATATATATATGTATGTATATGTATATATACATATACACATATATATATATATGTATGTATATGTATATATACATATATATAAACATACCTATAAATGTTTTGAGAGTAAACCAATAAAAAGATTGCACATCTGGAATGAAAGTTATATCAGCAGCACACAGTCACGCCACATTCCTTGTGTGAAGTTCTGGCAAGCATAAGATGTGCTAGGAATTCAAGATAAAGCCTCAGATTTCATCAGGACACCAATTACTGTGTATGAGTTATGAAGCACTTCTATTGTTTTCTTCTGAAATATTTTTTCGAGTGAGTTTAGCACACATGAAAGATATGAGAATGACAGCTCCAGAGAATGAAGGTTTCTGTTTATCTCTATAATAGGCAAAAAAATCAGGCAGCTCAGTCGTGAGTTTCCTCAACACAGTTCTGTGAGGAAGCTTCCAGAACTGGGAGTGCAGTAATGTATTTTGACCTTTATTCAATAACCTGAAGAAACCATACAGACACTGTCAGTCCAAATAATCACTATTGTTAAATGTATTCTGCATGCAAACCTAGTTATGCGTTATGGCTCTTTTGACTAATTTTTAAAAAGATGGAATGAACTCACATTGAATAGTCATGTAGAACTAAAAGGGATTTTTTTTTTTCTTGTAATACTACAATGTTTTCATGTTCACAAACTTTGGCCTCTCCATTTACACTACTACAGAGATATCCATTAGTGGCAAAAGAGGTTTTCTCTTTTGTAGATGTTTGCAGAAGCAGCCACGTCCACACCAACTCCAGAAGCACTGCAGCTGAAATACAACCACTGGGCTGTAACAATGATACAACAAAGCAACAGGAACTGGGCAATATTTGTATTCTCACTAAAAGCCCATGCCATAGCTTAATAGTCTTTCTAACTGTTTTGGTAACACAACGGCAGGAAGTCAGTTCAATAAGCAAGGCTGGGGTTTTGTGGGGGTTTTTTTGTTTGGTTGTTTTTTTCTTTTTTTCTCCCTTTTTTTTTTCTGTTATTCTTTATTTTTATCTTTTTTCTTTTTTTTCTATTATTTTGATTTACATCAGCAGCAGACGCAAAGTGCTGGTGACCAGACCACTCTGTGGTCTCGGTTCCATCATGTTTACGCACATGTCTCACTGAATAAATGAATAGTCATCTATTTACATGTAGGGACTGTCTTAGTGCAATCCAGTTTTTCAGACACAACAGTCACCTTTCTTTATACCTAATTCAAGGTTTTAATAGGTGCCAGCATCTTGAGTGCAAGCTATTGTTCCCTAGAAACCCTTGGATAAATTATAAGATGTGAATGTCTCTCAGTGAGATTTTGCAAACAAGATGAAGAAAAAATTAATGGTCATCACTGGCTGTATGTTTTCAGCAAAATATGCTCCAGGGTATATTGACATTTGTCAATTAACAGTTAATCACCCTGAAACACTCAGCGTGGACAAAGAAGAATGACAGCATTCCCACAGTATAGCTGTTGGAGAAAACTTTAATTATCTATATTACTCTAAATTATCGGGGATGTGAAAGGAAGGGCTTATCCTGCTTCTCTTTAAAATAGGTGCTTTGAGATGACTCACATTTTCCTCCACAACTTTCTAGAAAGACACCTCAGCCCCCCTTTCATCATCCTATTTTGTAATCAACAGCCTTGTGTTCTGTTATATAGGATTCAGGCATCTCGGGACAGTATTGCTGTAAATCTTGATGGATGACAGAACATCAAATGAATTGCTGTAAATATTAAGTGGCTGTATTCTGGCACTGCTGAAGAAATACAGCAAGCATATAAAATGAGATGGTAAAGTCTAAGCAATATGATAGTAATAACTGAAAACTGAGGCCTGGTTAAATAATAGACATACTTAGTTTTGTTGTTGAACTTTAGTTTCCTGGACCAAGAAAGGGAAGTGGAGTACATCTAGAGAGAAATCTTTCCAGCATGATGGTGTGTTGTCTTGCATCATGCTGGATTAGTTTCAATAAATTAATTTCATTATTTTCTGGGGTTTATAATTTTTGATTCAGAAAGTTTTTTGCAGTCCTGTGTTTCTCTATTCCTTTCATCCTTTCCTTAAGGAAAACAAAGACTATGTTCATTTTAGATAAATTACTCATAAATAAACCTCAAACACAGGTCTTTATTGTAGGCTGCTGTATAAAATTGATATTCAAACATTCTGACCACTTAGGGCTCATACTAACTTCTGGTTGCCAAATCTTTTTAAAATTAAGCTCTGCATGTGCTTTAGTGTGATTTTTGACAGGAATCTTTTGGTGTTCAGGGTGTGATTTAGATGCACAGGTTTCAACACTGAGATGATGTGTGTGCTAGTGTAGATAAATGTATCTTTAGCTTTGAGCACCTAAGTGGTCAATCTGTTTTCAAGTCTCGTGCCTAAGACTAAGGCTATATTTATGTGGAATAAACAAGTACTTTGTTAGAACAGGGGCCCATGTCACAAGAATGAACGTAGCCTACACCAGTCACAAAATGACACATCATTTGCTTCAAAATAATGTATGTAGTGTTTTCTGTGAAATGTTTATGACATATCTTGCCTTGGGGCTTTTGCTTCTGCTTTCCCACTCACTTGCTAAGTTCCTCTGCTCAGGGCCCACCTTCTGTCAAACCCATTATTTGGAAATGTCACTAGAATAATGACATAAGAGGGAGGTGAGAAGCTGACATACGAGGTTCCACGTACGGCAAGACTCTGTTGCTCATCTGTGATGGGAACCTGTGGTAGAAACAACAGAAACTCTCTTCTGAATAGGCTAGAATCAGTTCATGAGGAAGGGATAAGCTACTAATTCCAGACTTGTGACAGTATATTTTATTGTATCCATAATTCTACACAAAAATTTGGGATTGATTCACAGCACATTTAGGACCCTCTCAAGCTCTGTAGATTCAAGTGGCTTGGTCTTATTTCAGATTTGATTCCTGTTTTGCAATCTGTTACACCAGTTTTATGTTAATGAACCAGGCCCTAATTCTAGAATGGTATCTGCCATCTTTTCATTCTACTGTACATCACCTGGCAGCTGCATATGTAGTTGCCATGTAATTTATACTTTGCAGGTGTTGGTAACTGCATGTCAGAAAACAGAAAGATGCATGGATGTATTTGGTAATTACTGTGTTACTAACAGGGTAATTGCACACTTATTTCTCTCTACAAATTACATGGTAGTCGCACTCAAAATTACCATTAAAGACGTCTTCAATAGTTGCCAGTAAATAATTGCCTTTTAATTACAATATAATTACATGCTTATTACTGTCTGATAGAATAAAGCACTACTTGATTTTGTATACTTCATGCCATTGTCACGGCAGCCAAAGGTCCGTGGATGTCATTCACATGAGCGCTCAGTGGCAACTCACCAAATTTTTGAAAGTGTGTTTATGTGAGAATAGGAAACAGCTATCTCTAAGGACGTGATATCCCTCTTTGAGGAATCAATTTATCCTGTTATCGAAGCACCTCTCAGTTAAGGTTAAGTCTGCCATGGTTTTCAAATGTCATTGTGACTCCCCTGCTTAAAACTGGAATGAAAATATAACTGAGGGTTAACTGAAAGTATTTATCTTTTTTCAATATTTGAAAGGAATGGTGCCCATAGGTGGACCAAGGGTAAGTGTTTGCCCAGGGACTACCACCAAGAAAATTCCAGCTCAAAGCTCCAAATAATTGTATGTCACTTTCCCATGGACAGTGATGAACTCTCATCCAATAGTTGACTCTACTCTGCCCTACAATACACTGACTACAAATTTGAGAACCAAAGTTTGAGAACTTAAAGTTCATAAGAAGTGAGGAGCAGCAGAATATTCAAAAGATAGATTTGTTTTCAGGGAGGTCCACTCAAAGGAATCCCAGGAAATCTAACAGAATCTGTCAACATGTCATGCCAGTAACAAAGCTGACTCCACATCTCATGGAGAAATAAGACTTTCAAATTCTGCTAAATTTTCTAAACTTTCTCAGCCAGGGATACTTTCCTCTCTGAGCCTGGCCTAGAGGAGCTACAAGCTTTTAGTTACAGCATCACCTTACCAAGAAACACAGACTTGCTGAGATATGGGTAAGAATGATAAAGTACTTTACTGTAAGATTTTGGAGTCTGTTTTATTGCAAACACAAAAAGAAAATTACATGAGGTTCAATTAATCATCAAGATTTGGATAGCCTGAGCTCTGCAGAGTGTTAATCACAGTTTAAACAAATAGGTAGCATTTTCAACCATTTAGAGCATGCTGTGCTGTTCAACATGCTTTACAAGTGAATGAAATTCTTCCTGTGATTCTGCATAGAAAAACAAAACAAACTAAACAAATCTAGGCACTAAAAAAACTCCATCTCTGTTTTGACTTCCAAGGTGTAAAAAGCCTTTCTGTTTGCTAGTTTATCATCCTCCCTTGTGGCACTTTCAGGCAGTGCTTATTCGTATACATTGCCACTTTCAATAATGTTCTGATTTGCAGATAATGGGGAAAATATTTTCTATTACAAGTTTCAACCTGAATTTGATCTTTCATACAGGCAGAAAGTGAACTGATTAAATGTACTAGTGATGTAAACGGTTCAGCTAATCATGGGTATTGAAAAAAGATAAATACTTTCAGTTAACCTTCAGCTACATTTTCATAAAGTCCTGGCTGTAGTCCACTCTACTGACATTTTCACCCTCAAGGATAGTTTATAGCTTACTCACAAATTATCTTATCAATAGATGAAGTTGAAATGCAAAGAGCAGTCAAGAGTGACTGTAAACAGGCTTGCTAAAACCATTATTTTTCTCATATACTCCTTTGATTTCAGTTCCTTTAAATCTATTTTTAAGGTTTGGCAATATTACAGTAGGCTAAAACAATGAATTTATTTGTGCTTAACTAATAATACATTTTGTTTGAGGTCAGAATTTTCAAAATTATTTAGCATGCATGACATGTTGGCAGTCTTAATTTTCAGGGACTTCCTTTTTAATATAAAATATTGCACTTTATTTTTGAAAGTGGATTGCTGGGGTGGAGAACAAACTGCAGACCACTCAGTGGTATTGCAAATAATTCAAAGGGAAATGCAGTGTTTGAAAGCAGTATCATTTGCTAAAGGGCATTTGCTAACAGACAGGAACATGGACAGAGCTACTGTGTCAGATGAACTCTGCAACGTAATGAAGTCTTGTCTGTACTGGGATTTAGAAATTAAAGACTTTCTACTGAAATAGTATTTTAAGATTTGAGTGTTTAAGAAAACAAGTAACTGCAGGACTCCCAGCAGTCTCAGAAGCCAACATCAAGTGGGCAAAACAATGCTTTCTTCATGGACTTCAGGATGTCTAGCATAATTTCACTCCACTGTATGCTATCTGTATACTGAAAATTTTCACCATCTTTTTTTACCTTTCTAGTGTTGAAAACATGTTTTGATTATTTGGTTATGATATATCCCCTACATAAACCAAAATAAATCTACATTATGCTTTCTGTAAGCTTGGAGGGGTTAACAGGAGGTTCTGACTACTGGCAGGGAAAGAAGCACAGCCACAGGAGTTCCCCAATTCAGCATTACATCTTCACTTAGACGCTACATGATCGTACGCACCACGTTCTTGGAACAAACTTTTTCACCTTCAAGGCTTTTTGCTGAAGCAGCAATATTCCGTCAAGAGCATCGAAGCAGAGGAATGTTATATAGAGTGGAGAGGAGCAGTAGCTGATCTGGAAAAAGGACCATTTCAACTTGATGCATTCATCCTAAAAAAAAAATCAACCAAGGCTTTCATCCTACATGCTCTTGATTCATGCATGCTCCTTTACTGGAATAATTGAACCTGGAGTAGTTCCACTAATCAAAAGAAACATAAAATCAAAACACAGGAGGAAAATAAAGAAGAGGGTGGAAAAATCTGGTGAGCTAGGGCAAAAGGCTATGGAGCAGATCTGGGATTGCAGCTTGTTTCTGTCTGACATTTCAGTGATTTGAATAACTTGTATTAGATTTCAGTATTTCAGGTAGAACACAGCAATAGCAACCCTTCCTCTGTTTCCCTTTTCCACCCTGTCTATTTAGCCTGTCAGCTGTCTGACACATGGGCTCACCTCAGTGTCTGTTTATAGCATTCCAGTTTTGATGGGGGTGTCTGGCTGACACTCGTAATTGATGGTAGTAACACAAATCAGAAGCCTTTTGCATGGACCTTTCCTGTGTGGCCAGGATTTACAAGTGATTATACATGGCAAGCACAGTGTGTTACCCACCTGCTCTCTCTCCACACAACCTTTGTTTCCAGTTTCTGTTCATTTGCTGAACTGTCTTAGCATGCACTTTAAGCCTCCTTTTTAAACTGCGTTTTTGATCTAATCCCTTTGTGCCTCTAAACATAACTATAGGTTCGGGGTTTCCTGGACTTTGTATGCATATAGAACTGATGTTTTACAGATATGGCTCCTTATGTAAGCATAATATTTTAAGCTTTCCTGTAGCCTCATTTAAAAAAAATTAAAAAAACCCCAACATGTAATTAGGCTAGTGCCATGTATACAGTAGGTTTGGGCTTTGCTATTAAGAATAATAGAGAATATTATTTACTTAACAGTGACTGTGTGCTGTATCTGTGTATGGTTTGGACAGAAAAGCTCAGAAAAAAAGGATATTCTGAAAAAAACTGGTGTGAATGGAGCCAACTGCAAAAATAGTGAAGTAGTGCTGCTTGTACCTGTTTTATTTGTCAGTTTATGGGAGGAAGTTGAAAATCCAGCTGGAGATGAAGAGCAGCAGAAAAAAGAGAGGGTTATGAGTAAAGCTACAAAGGTGAAAAAGTATGAAAAAATGTATGAGGAGCAGCTAGTTTGGTAGGTTATATTGTCTGAGCAGTCAGTAATGGGAGGCGAGAGAATAGGTAGGAAAAACTGGAGGTGAGGATGAGTGGTTTTATTTTTAATTGGACGAGGAATCCAGGAGGAAGGAGTTAGCAAGGGACACTCAGGCAGCTATTTACTTCCAGAATTTTCTTCTATCCTTTTTCAAAAAGCTACCCATCTTGACCAAATATTCAGAATTTCTTTTACTGGTATTGTCACAAAGACACACATGATCAGTTGTCTATGAATTGAAGCTTGTCTATGATATTTTGCTCTAACTGAGGATTTGGACACTGTAGAAGAAAAGACATATTGCATGCATACACTGTACAGAAAAATCTGGTAACAAGCAACTATAGGCTGACTAACAAAGAATGTTGCATCATATCCAGAAACAAAGAATTATTTCAGGCTGATAGCATTGTTTTAATTTTATGATAACATGCCTCTGAAATGTGTTGTGACTAATAATTTGAAAAGTTAACATTTGTTTTTGAATGAGTGGACTTGAGTAGGCATAAGAAAGAATATATTCTCTACTAGCAAACCATTTTTATATTAGTCAAAGCAAAAGTTTCACAGCAAATGTATGTAAATCACTAACTTTCAGGGCACCGAAGGGAATGTACTTCATGCTATAACTTAAATACTAATGAAATCAAGTGAAAATGATAGTCATTAGTCAGCTGTGCCTTGATAGGGTTCCCTGTGGACTGATACAAATTCACCATTAGAAATGGATTCTCTCACAGTCCACAGTGAGCATTTAATCCCTCTGTAAAGCAGATTTAAATTTGATGTTTAATATGTCGGTTTTTCATTTCAGGTCTCTTATGTTTCCGCATTTGCAGCTTGTGTTTAATCTTTTTTAAGTCACTCTAAGTTTTTTATCTGCATTCTCTCGGTTTTATGTGCATATTATTGGCCTATGCGAATCATACAGCCACAGGTATTAATGATAATCAGTGAAAGTGAACTAATTAGCACAGAGCTCAAAATAATGATGTCTCTTACAAGCCAAATGACCCACTTTGGTTTCAGTTCATAAAAGGAAAGTGTTTTAGGGGTAGCATCTTGAAAAGTGTCCAAGAAAAGGATAGCCATGAACATTTTTCATCTCTTTCGTTATAGAAAAATAATTTAAAATACTTTTTCCAGTGTCTGATCCTGACAGATTATTTGAAAATAAGTAAACAGAGGCTCACATGTCCATGCACACACACACACACACACACACACACACAGACACACAGACACACAGACACACACACACATGAACACACACACACATTCACACACACAACCTTGGAAATCTTAGCTGAGATCATTTGAGATGAGTAAGAATTGAGATCCTTGCCAGCATTCTTGTGGGTCAAATCCTGCTGCCTGGCATTGGGAGTATATGCTGCCCACTCAAGTTTTGTACTAATGACAGCTCCTCATTCCCGTACACTTTTGTCAGATTTGCATAGGAAACACCAGTGGACGGGCATCAAGCCTTGATTTGAACAGAATCTTTACTCAGAGAAACCTCACACTTAAATGAAGAGAAACCCATCTTTATACAGGGAAAAAAAACATATGAGAATGTAAAATTGATAACATTTCTTAGGAGCATTGTGCTATCTCCAGGTTTTCTTGACTTACTACTACATCTAATAATATTTAGTATAAGAGCACTGCCAAATTATGAAAGAAGCAAAGCACAGTGTCAGTGTCTCATGTGCACTGTGCACTTTTGAAGTTGGAAGGGAAATCTCTAGGAGTAATGAGAATTACTCTGGGCTGTGTGTTTTGGAACATTATAAATTATAAATCATAATGCTATGTAAAACCAAACCAGTGAATGAGCTCAAGCACAGATTACTAGTTGTCAAGATTCCTAATAGTCAGCATATTCCCTGCTAGCCAGTGCTTCCTAGTAGAAAAATCAGGCATGATTCAGGCCATATCATTCCCAACAGGCACTGGACAGCACAAAATATGGTTCTCACCAAACTTCCAGGGTAAAGTGCAGGCCCTGAAATGGCCCTACATACCCTCATTTCATCCTTTGCATTCCTTCCATCTGTGCTCCCCCCACATTTCCATGCCATTCCACCAAACGGATCCTTCTCCTTGTTCATTTAAGACAGATGTACATTACATTTCTTCTCTTCAGTCTTTATACAACCCCCCAAATTCTTAAAAACTTATAACAAACCCTTCTGGTACTGGATTTGATACAAACCATGATGATGTTGATATTGAACACACCTTTGGGGCAGACAGACGTACAAGTATTGGTCTGCTTCTTTCATGAGCACACAGACCTGACCTGACACCACCTGGCACCAGGTGTTGGAGTGCTGGTCTCCTGCTCCTTTTTTATGGTGCCCAGTCTCTGGTGATGATGCAAAGAAGTTGGTGGGACTTACTTTCTTCCTAGAAAGCAAAGTTATACTTCCTCTCTAGTTTGCTTTTTCAGTCTGATTACCAGCCAAGAGTATTATCAGTTTAAACAAGCTCTGGTCAGTAGCTCCCTAATGCTGCTTTACATTAAACAGTTTGAACTGACAATACTGAGCAGGAATTAAGCTAGTTCTTATTTCTCTATCATAACAAGATAAATAATTGTGAAGAACCTCCACACAAAACTCATTAAATTGTTAGGTCTGAACTTTACCAGTACAGGAAAAACAGCTTTTGTGTAAATCTATTAGTTAAGATGTTTTGGACTGAATTTTGAAAAAGCCGGCCTTTAATCTAGCTGACTTCTTGTACAAAGGTATAAACTTTTGATTTGTTGCTGTTGCTACTAAAAACATTAGCTAAGAACAGAACACAATTTGCATGTAAACTCCAATCAAAGTTTGCAGGCAAAGAGAACACAAATCAGGCAGAGTTTTCAACACTATCCTGATTTACACGAGAGTGGATAAGAAGCTGTGGGCTTGACATGCCACTCCACCTTCCCATCCCAACGTTGCCATTACGGCTGTGCTATGAAGTCTGTCATCTCTCTTCCTCAGGGCTCCATCTCCACACTGTTTGTTTCCCACTCTTATCTTTCACAGTGGTCTGGCCTCTGCCCTGAGGAGTACTGGTAGGTGGGAAAACATGGGGTAAGGGAGAGCAGCGAGTGCTTTCAAGAACGTGATGAATGTGCCACTTATGTTCAGTTTACAATTTAGCAATGTTGAGGCTAAGTGTGCCATTTTATGACATATTTTGTTTTCACAGTTGCCAAGCAGGGGGTGAAGTGAAATTAGTAACCTATCCTCTAAATCCAAAACAATTTAAAAAAAGCAAACCTAAATTTTTTTTTGTGTAACTGCCCTTTGTAATAAATCGGGAACTACTGTCTAATAATTTATGCTGGCCTGACATTAGTTTGTTTTCTGGATGAATGTGTTGGTCTAATTCCAGAGGCATCTGCCTGCAAAAATACACAGAAGAGAGAATACTGTATTAAACTTAGCCACTGCTTAACAAATACTTGAGGGGGGAATCATTAGGTCAGAATCTGGTTCAATGTTGTGAATCTACTGGACTTAAAAGAGTAGTTTGACTGCTAAGGCTTGAAGCCCAGAAAAAAACTGTAAGAACTAGTGAAAACTAAGCACTAAGGAGTGCCAGTGACAGCTCTTTCTTCAGACAAAGCTATCATATTTTTGAAGTGCCCAGTTCCTGCTGTGGGTATGTGAAGAATTTAGTTTAGGGAACCTGAAACCAGCGGATGAGAAAGCTTCTATTTTGTTTAAAAAAAAAAAAAAAAAAGTATGTGGACTATTGATCTGTTAAAACAGAAAGGCACCAAGGAAGTGACTTTGCTGCTACCGATGACATACACACATTTTGTTTCAAGAGGGTTTCCAAATGGAAAAAATACAGGTTCTGAACTTCAGCCTTTAGATAACTGCATGTCTGGATATTTGATATTTTGACACAGGGAACTTTAAAATATGATGATTTTGAAGATTACAGAATAATAATATCAGTGTTTTTTTATATATATATACACATATCTACCAATTATATAAATAATAATGTACTATTTTTTCAACCAAGAGTTCAGGTTTGATGCAACTACTTTTTCTTGGAATATTTCATACTTTTTAAAGCAAACTCTGATGGTCAAAAATTTCATTAAAATGGAAAAATAAAAATAAATGGAATCACGGAACAGCCCAATTTTTCAAGGGCAAGTATAAGATCCATAGTAGATGATGACTTTTCTTTATACCTAGCTTATCTACAGAGTGTAGTGATATTGAAGATGTGATATCTTAGTCCTCAGTCTCAGTTACTATTCACAGATCCATAGTGTCCGGTATGGTTCCTTCATGGAGGGCTGGTCTTCCCAGCCTGACACAGCTCAGGTAAACTGGCATAACAGTAAGAGAGAATAACATGAAGCTACAGAAGCCACATAGACTCCTGGAAAGAAGTGCTGCAGTGGAAGTTTTCTGGAGAGAGGTTTTTGGCCTCTAGAAGATCTCTTCCAATAAATTTTTGTTGACAAGGTACAAGGGCTATATCTTTGGCCTTTTTCACAGACGGAACAGGTTCTTTTCCTGCCTGTGCTCAATAAAAACACAAAAAAGAGTCTGATGGAAAAAATTCTCAGGAATAATCTGTAAAATGCTCTCCCCTTTCTCTCTTTTCTCCCCCCAGGCACTGTACACAGTCTGAAATCAGAATTTACTGCCATTTTGCTGATGATTCAAGAGGCAGTGACCTTCTTTCCCAGAAAAATAATGAGTCATCAGCACAAAGCACAGTGAAATGTGGTCCTTGAGTGGCCTTGAGTTTCCATGTCTGTCTATTTATCTAAGGCCTGTGAAATACACCATGAGCATTAATGCCTATAAATTAACTGGCAGAAGGTGGGTTGATATTTCTAATCCAGAACAGATTCCTGATGTATTCAGTGAGATCAACTCTATTTTAACTCTACTACCTTTTAGTGTATTTATTTAGCTGATGCAGACCCACTAGGTTAGCAACATTTAGCAAGGTCCTCTATGAACACTGTGGCAAATCCAGTAACGAACACAGAGATTTTAACTCCCACACCTCTGCTTCAAATACATTTTCTTGGTATGCTCCATGGATGTTGCTCAGACAACTCAAAGGAAGCAGATGTTTTTGTTGGAAATGCCACTTTGCTGGCAGTAGCATTTCGATGTGATGTTTATTTGAATAGCACAAATGACCTCCCTGTACCTTTGTTGTATCTGCTTGAGAGTTTTCTTTCTGAGTTTTAGCTTGAAATTGTATTTTAAGGGCCGCTTCTGGCACCATTCATAGTAGCACAGCAGCTGTTAATTCTGACTGTCCTGATTTTCTTTTTCTCTTCCCTTTAACAAGTTTTTCACAAGCTTTCATCAGCGCAGATGAGGCCAATGAACATCGCAAATATAAAATAGATCTGTGAGACTCACTCATTAGACACATTTTATTTAAATCTGGGTGCAGCTTGCCATTGTGCCAAGCTAGGCAATGCATAGAAGTGAAGAGCACAGCCAGCAGTGATGAGAGAGGGGAGCTGGGGTTGCTCTCTGCTTGGCCTTGTCCTCACACTGCTGCGTGCCTCAGTGATTAACCTGCATTATTCACACAAGACTTGACACATGGAGAAAGATGGACGGTAGGTACGATTCAAACATAAAACCTACAGCTTTAACTTGAACTATGCATAGCTAGCCTTAAAACATGAAACATTTATTTAGGCATGCAGCTAAGGATCACAATGTTTATAAGCTTTGGGGGTCAACAATTTTCTGTTTCCTTGCAGAATGATGTAGTTTGATACATTTTAAACTGGTGTGTGCTGCTGGTCATGTGTGCCTGTACACGTATTTTTATACATAGTTTAGTACGTATATTCTGTATGTATATATGTGTGTGTGTCTATGTAAGGACAATGTATGTATTTACACAAAAAATGTGTTTGTATACAATCCATGCAAAGTGTATCAGATTTCTCTGAAGTTCTGTGAAATACTTATCTTTTCCTCCTAACTAAGCTGAAACAGAAAAAAGAGAAATTCACTATGATACCATTTTTTTTGGCAGATAAAATAATGCAATGTGAAGGCTGTGACTGGTTGACAAAAATATCTTTACACATCTGGTTTGTATCATCCAACATCCAAGAGCGCATATCAGATAACTCTCCCTTCAACCTTGTTCATCTGCTTGCTACTCTGCTATTCCTGTATGTGCCAGTTATTTGGCACACTAGAAATAGGATGTGGATAGTGATCTCACTAGGGCTGATGAAATATATTTCCTAGAAAAAATAAGAGGGTATAAGATCTTTAATAGATATTACAAGAAGTAATGTGGCCCTTATTAGGTGTTTTGTCCCTCTGCAGCCCTCTAAGGTATCTATTTACTTTCCTTTTTTGTTTCTGAAAGTTCATAGAGCTAGAGCTTGCTTGCATCAGAAAGACTGCAATAGTTTTAGGGAAAGATATAGCAGGCCTTTATTCCCAGATAAAGTAAACTTAAAATTTGATTAATTACATCTCTTTTTACGTTAGATCTGCTTCAAAATTCTATTCAAACTATAATGTCATCATTAAAGCTCTTTCAGCATGGCAGAACTGACAATAGTTAGTTCCAGCATGTAATTAGGACATATAAAAATCTTCACTATAAACAGAATTTTAATATCTACGACATCATCAGAGGAGATATTTTATTTTATGGATTGCTTTTATCCTATTTTGAGCATCTAGCATGAGCTGGTGTCTTTGTTAACATGCAATGAAACAATGACAAGATCAAGTCAACTAGCATCCAAATTGTCTCATGTCAGGAGTTGTGGGCTTTTTTCCCCAGCAGCCTCACATGGCTCTTCAGTGTTAAGGCAATGCTGCAGCAGTTCTGACATGATATGCAAGATTTAATAGTTACGACAATGTTCCACTCTTATTTAGCCAGTGTCCATAATTTATTTTCCTTTACTGATTTATTTCTTTTTGTTAGATGTGGAGATAATAATAGAGCTAAATTTTATTTTGAATAGATAGGTATTAGAAGGGTATTCTTTGTCTTTCTGTCTGTATGGATTTAGCTAGCATTAATTTTCATTTGCAATCCTGATTGCAAAAGGCATGCACAGAAATCCTTATATTGCTCAGTGTTCTTACTGGAGTACAGAGGTGTCAAATACTATCAGGTACTAAATTAGCAAGGACATTTTCACTAAAATTGATTTCTTGAGTCTTTGGAATCCTTGAAATCACTCAAAGTCCTTGTTGCTTTTCAGGTACGCTATTAATCTTTATAGTGTTGTATTGGCATTGTTGGCTGAAGCTTTCCTGCTCTGCTCTCTGGACAGACGTGAACAAACCACAAAGGGGCAGAGATCCACTTTTAATTCAGAAGAATCCACATCAGGTCTCTAAATGGGAAAAAAAATCACGTTAAAAGCAGTCATAATCACAAAGTGTAAATGAGACATGGGGTGCTAAATTATTCCTGGATGGAGATCTGTCTGTGTTGATGTCTCTGCTGACTTACCTTTGCTTGTCTCTAAGTGTGGTTTAAAATCTCGTAATGAAGTGGTTCAGAGCTAGGTGAGTGATTTTTATAAAAACTCAACATCTACCAGAAATTAATAGTAGAAGTGGAAAAAAAAAAAAAAGAAAATAAGTAAAGGAAAGAAAAAAATCTTGTAACAAGGAGTAGGGAGTCAGGTAGAAGGAGGGAAGGAGGTGGACTGCAATTGTAAAACCCCATTTGCAGGGAAACAAAGAGCAATCAATGTAATAGCAGTATAAAGCAGTCAAAAAAGGGACAAAGGCTGCAGTCTGACATCTTTTATTCCTGAGCCCAGGTGGAGCTATAATTGGCAGTCCCAGCTTGAAGATGAATACAGTGTGAAAGAGCCCTCCCCTTAGAAGAGCAGACAAAGAAGTGTCAGGTTTTCAGAAGAACAGTCAAAGAAACTCTAGTTTTTTTAAGGGCGAGGGGGGAGGAGAGGACCAAAAGAGAGAAAAAAAAAAGGTAGAAGTGGTCATAGGAGGATAAAATCTTGGCAGGTTATGAAACTTATGTCTGGAATCTGTGAATTCCATGGCTGCTTTACTTTCCTGATCACAGTCCTTATAGAGCAGCAAGAACAGTCACCTGAAGAGTTCCTGACACTCTCGCAAATTGTTGCTGGCCATATCTGCTAATTCAGGTGCCAAACGCTGATCCCTCTGTTCACAGTTAACAGGGATGACAGAAAATCTGGGCACAATCCGTTGTGATCACTGACATTTAGATTTAACTAAGGCAGAATGGCTGCTTTCTTGCTACACAAGAAAGATAAAGCATTTTACCTCTGAATATCCTCAGCCTGTGCTCAGAAGTCCAGCTTCAAGGCCCCTTCCACAAAGACAAACATACAGTCTTCATGTTGAAACATAAAAGTATTCAATGTAAGCAGAGAAGTAAAAATGATTTATGTCTTTTTCAATGTAATTTAATATCAATACTTGTGTCTCTGTTTTCCTGACTCAGTTCTGTAAAATTAGTTTGTTTTTTTTAAGTTCATTAAGTATCTCTGAGGTGCAGATCCCAAAGTACATAGATTTGGCGATGAGTGCTTTATTATTTTTCTGAAAGACAGCAGCAGAAAATATCTGAAAATGTATAAAAAACAACGTCTAGGGAAGAAGAGTAGCACTTATATCCTCTCCTAATAAACTAGTTTCTTAGGGAATAACTATATTAAAACTAATCAGACGGCTCCACTTCAAATTAGCCAGGAAAAAATGCTCATTTTCTTTGCAGGTACTATATGTAAGTGTGCTTAACTATCATTTACTCAGTGGGGGACAGGGGTAAAAAAGACACATAATATGAATGCGTTGGTTTACTCTTTTCTTCTGGCCAATAATAGATCAGGAATAAGGACTTCATTTTCTGTGGTTGTTAGTTTGTATTCATTGACCTTCTGTTTCAAGTTTTAATTTGAACTCTGGGTGGAATATTTTTTAACCTCTAGAAAATTCTACTACTAGTTGTTGACCTTCCAAATTTATGAACTTATAACACCTATTCAAAGTGTTTTTTTGCATTTTTGGGGGTATGTATGTGTCTGTCTGTGAGGGTATACATACATACACATACACATACACATACACATACACATACACATACACATATACATATACATATACATATACACACTACATTTTAAAATATAATTTAGTGACCTTATCAGGTCTATTCCAGCATTCTCCTGCCAGTAGTGGCGATCAGCAGATGCTTAGAGTAGGTGCAATATGAATGTGATGCTTGTGCCTGATATTTTCCTAACACAAATTGTTCTCAACTAAGAGAATTTATTGATCTGGATGTGGCTCCCAAGTGCTTAGTAGTGCTTTGTCCGGTGTATCATTGAACCCATGTAAACTGGTAAAACTTACAAAGTTGTTTCCATAGGTGCTCTCAGGCTTCTGGAATTTAAGAAATTGGTCAAATCCCACTTGGTTTTAGGTTGCAAGATCAGCGTCATCCTTTGGAAGCCAATCACTGGTTTCCCAATAGTTAGAAAACAGATTTTCCATCAAGGTCCAGTGTCACATCCAGGTGGCAGGGGAAGGACTATGAACACATATTTATATTAAACACCCCTGGACCATCCTCTTCCCCTGACACCAACAGTCATTGAGTACTCTACAACCAGACATAAGTGTATTTCATCTTTTAGCACAGGGCTGCATCATCTGTATTATTGACTGAGAAGAGTATTTGTCCCAGTTAATTCTCAAAATATACTTGAAAATAGTTAGAAACCGCTAATGTAGGATCATGCAAGTTGGCTGGGTGAAAGATGTACCAGAAGTGTTTTTAGAAACTTAGTAGTATTATAGAGGAATGAGTTTCAGTGCTCAGAAACGTGTCCAGACACCCTTATCATGATTGCAGCTTTTGAAAAGCAATAACTCTTGGGAACAGACTAGCTTTGTTTCCTGACCTGCAATTCCATTCCTAATTGCTGTTCCTGATCCTCTCATGCAAATTCACTCCGTGCTTGCCCACCCAGCCATGAAACCCATCTGCTTCTGCACATTCAGGCTGACCTCTGTCTCTCTTCTTAAGCCTATTTTTTGCAGAATTCATAGTTAAGCTCCACAATATTGTTACCACAATATTTGGTGATTCCTATGAGCAAAATGAAATCCCAGTAAGTAATTTCAGTCCAGATTTGCTTGATGAGATTAGTGATGATCTTTTCCACATCCTCATCTTCAAATGTATCTTGTGATGCAAAGTCTTTTTTCAATACAAGAATAAGAGTTTTTAGAGGAAGTCACTATTAAAAGATGTGGACATAGATTTCACGGGTATTTCCACATGGTGGGGAAATCATATGTCCTTCACCTCAAGACATATGCCTTATCAGTACATAAAGGGATTCAGAGACTGTTATTTTCTCTTGAGGGCAAGTGGTACAGCCTGGCTTTGTGTCCACATAACTTGTATATGCTCCTCTCAGAAGGCAGTGTCACAGCTTTCAGGATAGCTAATGGAAATAGCTCCTGACAAGTGCTCTCCCACAAATCACATCCAGCCATCATCTGGCATGTGCCAAAACAATGTTAAGGAGTGCGATAATAATAAAAGAATGCAACAATCCTGGTTCAGTGCTGTACTGTCCTTCTGACTGTGGCCTGGCCTTATTTTATGTAGTAGAATAGGCGTAGGCGAGATCATTCCTCAGTCTCCATACATGTGAGTTCTTCCCAGAGACCAGTCCACAAAAGAAATGACATCTGGAAAAAGCTGTCTTCTCTGCCTAAGCCTCTCTAGTGCAAAAGTGGATAGATTGTTAGCAAGCCTTCATTCTACTCCCATTTCTGTTTCAGATCTATTAATGTACATTTCTCCCTGTGTAAAAAATGAGATATGAGTAGCTAATCAAATGCATAAAGTAGATGTTGACCTTCTGCTTGCTAAAATGAAATGGGGAGAAAAAGTTAACAGTTGCTGCATGTGAGGATGTTGGTGAGCAGCCCAGGCATCGCATATCCAGAGATCACAGCGCTTGTTTTCACCTCAGGTGTGCACAACCTGATTTGAAGGGTCAGCTCAATGAATTCAGTGGGCAAATCTGTTTTAAATTTCAGGGAAGTTTACAGTAGGGTAGTTGATTTTTTCACTGACTCATTTTGCTGCTGGGCCTTCTGTGATTGCTAGACCTGAATGTCAGACTGCACTTGTTTGCCTAATGTCGTCCATCAATTATAAAATGGCATCTCTCGTTGGAATCAGTGTAACCAGGTCGATCAAATGAACACCATAAACAACAATTATGACAAAATTTAGGGACAGTTTTCTAGTGAGTACATATATGGACCGTGATTCAAGACTGTGACTCTGTCACTCATTCTCACTTCTAAGAGTTGTCTAAGCTACTTTTTTGCAACCCATTTATCCAGATTTTTCTCCAACATCTTTCCCATCCTTACAAGTACAAAACAGAATAATGATGTTGAAGTATATCAATGATGTATTAGCACTATACATGCTATGAACTGAGGTGTGCAGTAAAAACATCTACATGCATTCATAATTAGATGCTTTCTGATGTACATGCAAAGCCTTGTGATTGCCATTAGTCCTTCTCACTAATTTTTAACTTTTTGTGTAATGCATATACATGTTTTCTAAGCATATGTAAAATTATTATGATATTTTTATTCATGGATGCATAAAAGCACAGAGTATTATGTTTCATACAGAAAGAGCTTAAAAAATGAACTGCTAGAGTGGGAAGCCGAAGACAGGACAAATATAAAACGTAGGTAGGAAGCTGGGACATCTGTTTTCTGATAAATGTTATGCATTTTATTTTTCACTTATCCAGCCCTGTGCTATTTATCACTTGTGTTTACCTGCTGTACTTGCCACACAGACTGCAAGTGCCTGAGGCAGGGACTGTTTTCTTTGTTATATGTCTGTATACTACATAGTACAATCGATCCTTGATTACGTGCCTAGGCAGTGGCGTGGTGTATATAAATAATAATAACTTTCCAGTGCATGGCCTTTTGTTACTGTATTAAAGACAGAGTGGGATGGTGAAATAGCTATATTGTAAATTGAAGTCAATAAGGACAGCAGGCAGACCTTGTTGTCCCTGAATACATCATAAAAATAACATGCGTGAGCAGTGAAACTATTTTGGTTGAAAAGAGCCATTAACTAGCAATGACCTATATTTACTTTATTTCTTAATGTAGTTTGGATGACCTTCTATACTTGTCTGCTAGGACACAGCTGGATTTTCTGCCAATGCCTTAGGGAATGACAGGTCTGAGTGGTCTTCATAATCTATTACTCCTAGTCCAATCTACCAGTATAAAAAAAGGCTGTTAGTTAATATAATGATTACAAACAGTGTATGAAGTGGACATTTGTCCTCTTGGAAAATATTTGGAATAACATATTCAGGGAAAGATACATTCATCATAGAAGAGTATAGTTGCAAGGCATTTGTGGTCTTGTGCTGCTAGTATTCATTTAAAAGAAAAAAAGTTCTCCCAAGTTTATGCCTAAAGAATATGGAACTATGCAGTAGTTGGGAGCTTGAAAGGAAGGTCAGTGGGCAAAAGCCTAAGAGCGTGGCTGGGCCCTGCAATCTTCCTTGATGGCCTGCTATTTCAGCATCAAGAAGCTGAAAGGAAGAGTTAAGGCTGTCTGAAAATCAGGGTTTGTCATCACAGAGCTTCTGCAGACACTGTTGGCAAGTGTGCAATAGCTGGACTGGACTGCCATAGGAGGGATGTAGCCTCCTGGGTACACAGCAGTCAGCAGAACTGGGAGATTTAAAGAATGGCTTCGGTCCTTGAACAACTCCTGAAAGTGGATTTTAAGGCCTAATGAGGTCCCTGTGGTCTGTGTGATGAAGCTGACTCTCTGTGATAGTCCCCTCTAGACCAAGCTTCTTCCTCGGAGACAAATTTATGGAGGTGCATTTTACTCATTTGGTCTGTAGGTCACAGGGGTACCAGTAACTAGGATCAGGTTCCCACCTAAAAGACATTGTTAAAATAGTTCTGTTGTGCATAAAATTAAGAAGGAAAAACACTACAAGGCGGAAAAACACTACAAGGCAGAAAAACCTCTTAGGAATAGAGAGCAATCAAGAATATCGTTATAAATTAAAATAAATTATGCTGCAAACCTTATTTCTCAAATTACTCTCTGTCAAGGTCTTTACAAAATGTCTCTAGTCAACTAGCTTGATTTCTGTCTTACCTTAATCTTGACTCATCCAGTCTGTTTTTATCCAGGTCTCCATTTCAGAAAAATATTAAGACAAAGACCTTCTGGAAAAGAAATTCAGAACTGGCCTCATGACAGTGGTGATATCATCACCCTTATCATGACTTGGGTAAGCTTATCCATTATTCTTGACTCTGTATTGGAAATGTGGGGTTCCAAAGAGCCTTATGACCATTGTGGGGATAAAAAAATTCTGATGTTATTCCTGGGAAAATCCTGGCAGCAAGAATCCAGCCAGCCCCTGAGTAATCCCATCCATGTCTGACAAGGTCTGGCAGTGCAAAACTTGACTGGTTTGAAGTTCACTTTCACTGAGAGGCTTATTAATATTTTCTGCCTAATCAAACATTTATTTGGTAGAGTTTTGATATGACATAGATAAATTTGGGTCAATCTGACTGATCTACATTTTTTAAACCTGGGAAGTTTGCATGAGAAACCAAAATTGTGAAAAAAATAAACATATTTGAGAAAGTCTTGCAGTGTCTATCTCAGTATTTTCCAAATGTTTACATGCTGCTAGCAAAGATTAAGTAATATTCCTTGTTTTTACATTTTAAAACTTGTTTTAAGTTTTAAGGAAGAAATTTTGGAGGTCTCCCATAGCCGTCTGGGACCACCTTAAATAACATGTATGATTTGCCTGGTTTACCCTATGGCAACTTTGAATTTGCTCAGCAGAGACTTAGATGTATGTGGTATATCACATGAAGCTGTCAGGGTGGAGAAACTAAAAGCACGACAGCAGGAGAAGTGGAAAGGCTTTCAAAAAAAAGCACTCTAAAATATTTTTTTTTTCTGGATTGCATCGTTACTTCTGTGGTTTAATGTTTTGCACACCTGACAAAGTAGTTTATGAGTTCATAAAGTTCATAAAGGCACTTAGTGCCCAGAAGTAGTGTTTTTCTTGTTGGGTAAGCTTACATGTCACTTCGAAAGACGTTTGAGCTAATGCAAAATATTCCCAGGTAAAGAGAATGTTATGCTGCTTAGGCAGAATAAATTCAATTGATGTGTGTGTATATGTGTGTAAGCATACGTGTGTGTGTGTCTGTGTAGGCATTATACATTTAAATTGGGTTTTCCTCTCTCAGTTCCTTTATTCACAGTATCTTAGTCTTGGCTCAGTTACTGATCCATTTTTACATCTTAGGTAACATTTTCAAAAGTGCCATTGTATGTAAGAAAGTAAATGGCATTCAGACTGAAGGCAATTTAGGTGCTTTTGAAAATGGGGTCAAAGTTTCCTTGTCATTTGGATGCATAAAATTTTTACTTTCTGTGGTGATAACAATTTATTATTAGTATCACAGTAACATAGAGGAGGCCAGTCATGCGAACAGAACTCCATTGTGCTAGGTTTTGAATAAACATATTCTAAATAGACAGCCTGTGACTCAGAGGATTTAGGAATTATTTTTTTTCCCCCTCTGTCTGACCCTCTCTTTTCTTCTTTATTAGTTGTTTTTAAGCAGAATGCAAGTAATGTTAAAATTAAAATGTACAATTTTTGAGTAGTTTGGAAGGAAAAAAAACTGAATTCACTCATCCATGGTCTTTAGTAAGGAAAAAGAACAGTTGCAAAAGTGCTAGAAAATCTGATGCTAAAACTTTCACTTGATTGTGTAAAATAATTTAATAGATTTTCAGGTATTGTACATTAATATAGATGTCTATTGATTTATGGGAGTGGGACTGTGTGCATTTGTAAGTATCAGACCCACTTGGCCTCCGGAAACACTTAAAGAATTCTGGCCGTTTGAATAATTGTTGTCAGTGTGCTTTGCTTGTGTTGATGTGTACATTTGTCAGCAAGGTATAAGAACTTTTCTCTCTTTTTCTCTTTACATGGTCTGACTAAAAGCCAACATGATTCTGGTACATTGTCGCAAAATGTTTCTTGTAAACTGCAAAAAATGAGTGTTATTTTCTTCCCTGCTCTGCACTTTGATTCATGTAAAAATATCGCTGATATCAGAAAGTTTGAGCTAACTCCTGAGGAGATGGATGTGTGTCTATGGTCAGATACTTCTCCAAACTGACAAGTACACGTGTGCTCTGGTGTGTTCATGCTCTCAGCATCTGCTATCCAGAGCACCAGAGCTCCTCCTTTCTCCATATTTCTGGAATTCTTCATCACAGAAATCACAGTGTGTGGAGGCTTGTATTTTCCCTGATTGTCTCAGCAAGAGAAGTTGGAAAATGTCAGGGATATTTATCTGAACACAAAAACTCCTGACTTTCTCCTGGAGATGAAAATACTAGAATTTGTTCCTCCACATCCTTAAAACTATAGACTATTGAGATGATTGTGTAAAATCTAATTTTGTTGTATTAAACGTGTGATATCTCAATTTATTATTTAGCTTTAAAGTCTGTGGGCAAAGAATAAATGATTTTTACTTTCTTGCATATGAGAGTTTTCCAAATTGATTAAAACATTTGTACAGAAATTAAACAGCAGTAACTGAACAAACTGCTTGGGAAAGAAGATGATTAATATATCCTAATAAAGTATTAGTGGGCTGGTTGTTTGGGTTTGGATTCTCTTTTGAGGGGGAGGCAGCAAAAGGGATTTTTTTAGTTGCTGTTCTTTAACCTGGAGCTGCCTGTGAACTAACTGGATTGAGCAGACAGCTCAGGTCTGACCTAAAAAAAGTAGTGAAATATAAGGTTTCAATAGAATTTAATTATATTTGTAAATGCAAACAAGAGAATGGAAATATATTCAGAAATGGAGTCCATTTCCTTCTTAATTATTAAATTTTATCCCTTCTTTCATCTCCCATATTCCTTTTATTTCCCTAAATATTGATTATTGAAATAATCCCTACACTAGCACTATATTTAGATTTTTAGCTACTAATTGCTGAAACTTAACCATTTACTAAGTAGTTTTCAAATGGCCCCCATCTTTTCAAGCTCTGGGGGTCTTTTGTTATATGACTGAGACACAAATGCTGCACAGAATTACCCATGCACAGAGAAACCTGCTAATCAATAGAAAATAGTACTGTCGATGATTAATAAAAGCGTCCTGAAAATCAATGCACAATAGGGATTTCAAATGTTAGTGATTTCACCAGTGTTTCAAGAGTCATCTACCAATCTCAACTCCACTTTAGCACTAAAGTAATTTCGTTTGACTCGAATCAGTTAAGTGTTCTAAGTTTTTAAAATTACAAGAGCATTTTTGCTGAAAAAGCCCTGTATCAGCAATCAAATGTTCCACAGACTTGGCCATATTGCACACACACACACAAAGGGCACGATTACTGCATTTGATCTCTGCTCCTTATAGAAGACATAGGTGGAGCGTTAGGGAACCATCTACAGCTGCTTAATCTGGTCTTGGCAATACTTACAGCAATTACTGTGTCTGCTTGTTTCAGTGCAATGATGGAGCTCTGCTTCCTCATGCCCAGGTATACTGCAGCATGATCCCCTTCCTGCAGCAACAGGCAGGTTACAAAGCACTGGAAAAAAGCAACTGAGTCCTTCATTCATGAGTGCTATTGCACTGTAATTTTCCAAAATCCTACTTATGTAATTTTCCTCACCAGACTGATGCTTTGAACAACGATGTTTAAAAAAATACCTTTCATATGTGAAGGTCTCACATTTACTTTTGTGCCCTGACATTTTAAATGGAATTTGTGAATTTGCTTCCTTTGCTTCTTCAGTTTTCTGTTCATTCAGATTAGAAGTTGATAACTCTTATAAAAACAAAACAGAGCTTCTTATTTTGGGAGATGGAGGGACGCTTGGTTTGCAAATGAAACAAGAAAAATAAATTGAGATTTTCCTGTGCACATGAAAGCATTCCTTTGTCAGAAAATCCATTTCTCGTCCTGATCTATTTTTCTTTGAAGAAGAATTCTTTGCCTGACCTTTGCAGCCAGCTTCTGACCTCTTTTTGCCTCATTTTAATATATGTGTGTACATGTATATTCAATGTTCAAAGACATCATACTGGTACTTCTTTTCTCATCTTTGTGCTAGATGAATAGATGAAGAGATCACATGCTAAGGATTTTCTTCTCCCTGCCATGACCACTGTGAATATGTATACACATACACAGAATTCCATCTAAGTCCCTTGTGTCTGAAAATGTTTGAACAATAAATAAAACCATAAAACCCATGAGAAACAGAAAAAACACAAAAATACATACAGGTTGGAAAGTTGACATAAGTTACTGGGAGATCGTTCACCTCATATTAACTCAGATGTGTTTTATTGGTCAGACAAACTTAATTAGCTAAGAACATTTCCACATACAGATATGCAAGTTATGCTCTGCCTTGTTTTTTCTATGTTTTTATATTCATGCCACAAACATCTGCTAATAGAACCAGTCATAAGTATGAATGAATAATAAAAGGCTGATAAGCTTTTAAAGAACACTTCTATTTTAGTAAAGAAAGTGAATGCTGCATCTTGGTTTTTGCTTAGTTAATCCTATTACTTCCTAAAATAATTCCTCATGACTGGCCAGAATTAAATCTAATAGAACAGCAAATGCCAGTTCAGTCTCACTTAATCTCATCCTAATCTGATGGTAGACATAGTGGCTTGCTTCAGCATGACCTTCATGTGTTTCTTTGTTCTTAATTGGCTAATTGTGTTTACTTGATCAAACAATATTATACAAAATCTGGAACACAAAAGTTAACATTCTTGGTTTTAAGCTTTATTATTACAGAATTGGAGTTTTCACAGAGAAGCAACAGAGAAGATTTGAACTATGTTAGTCATGTTTTTGCAAAACTGCAGAGAAAAGAGCTGGAGGGGCATCAGTGATGAAACTGGCACTGATACTTGCTGAGAGCTAAGGTAGTTCAACACTTTTTTTTGAAGGCACCGTTTTAGTTCCTAGGTGTCCTTTCAGAGAGCTTTTTTTATGAAAGAAAAAGAGAAAAGAGAGAAAGATTTAAAACTCTTTCTGCAGGGAAAGATCTATGTAAGGTAATGAAAAGGTATAAAATTTTTAACTTTCATTCATATGTTATATTAATACAACACTCAAATCTCAATGAGTTAATTGGCTTAACATGGGGTTAAATAGCATTATTTGAAATTGACCAGGCATATTAAAAAGACAAAAACAAGGCAAGGAAATGAAATATGGCAAACAAATTAGTGGAACAGTTGGGAAAAGGGGGTAAACCTATTCTGAATCTCGCATATAAGCCTCATTTTCTACATCTTATATAGTCATATACTTTCATTCCTTAAAAAAAAAGAAAAAAAAATCAGATCTTCACGTATTGATATTCCAGTGTCATTACAAGTAATATTTTTAATCTACAAATTGTATCTGATTGTTTTCCCTGAATTTCCATTGACAGATTTGGTCATTTTAATGTTATTTTTCTTTAAAATTTATCTCGATTTTCTTAAAGTAATTTGAAATTGCAATTGCAGGTACACTTATTTCTCGCCCCCCCAATATTTCTTGATGTTTAAGAGGAATAGTAGTATAGCAAATGATAAAAAAATTCCTTAATTTTAAGTGGAACAACTTCCACTTCCTTCCCTTACAAATTTGTCTTGGGAATTAACAACTAAAAGTGATAAAAACATTTTATCATGTGAAGACTGATTTATTATAAGAGCTCTTCATAAACAAGGAAGGTAATAAGTATTTTTGAGTGGCTTTAGAGACATTCATGCAGTGTCTATGATCTATGGGTAATACAGATAAAATTAGATTAGTTTTGGGTTTTCTTTAATATTTTCAAGATTTGGTATCATGAAAAACGATATTAATACTGATGCTAATCTTGTTTTTTTATCAAAAATCCATTTGATTTTTTTTCCACAAGGCCTATTATTCTAGTAATCACATTAGATTTAATTAGTCATAATTTCTTGCTTCTAAAATTTGCATGCACAATAGCTTATTTCCAGAAATTTGAAAGACTCCTTAATCAAGAAAAAAGCCCCAACAAACAAACAAGCAACAAAACAACAGCAACACCACCACAACCCAGAAGATTTAGTTGGTGGCTGATGTGGTATCTGAAGGAAAAGTGTATCAAATTAAGTCCTCAATGAAACCAGAGTCTTTCCTGCTTTGCTAAAGAAATTTTAGGATAAAACTGTTCAAGAGAAATCAAAACAAGCAGACTAGCTGCTGCTATGTAATCCTCCATCTCAAATCTGTCACCTAAATAATCAACATTCTCATTCAGGGCCACTTTATTCTCTGTCAATATCCCAGTTTGCTTTGCCCATAACTTGATCCCCCCCACTTCCATGAGCTCTGTGTTAACAGGGTGAGACATGGAAAATGAACCATTTGAGGAGGGAAGAGCAGTGTGCTTCTCTTTAAAACTGAGGAGATTATTACTTATTGCAGGAGGTACTGAATAACATGGTGCACTGTATTCTCTATGTCACATTTGCTAAGTTTCACGGGTGTTTTGAGTACTTAATTCCTTTCTGGATCACTTGAATTAATAATGCTCATAGTGTAACTGCATAGCTTCTATAGCCATGCAAACTTGCCTGGACATGAGAGACTGTAGTAACTTTTCATTTCACTGGGGACTTTTATTAGTGTTCTAGTGAATTTTGAAATTAACATTTTCAGTGGCTCTAATTTGTAAGATAAAGTAGTCCTTTTATATGTAAGAAAAGCAATGGTAATCCAAACTCAAAAGGAACCTGCAAACAGACAACAATAAAAAAAGTAAAAGTACAATCTCTCTAGTGTCATCATAAAAAGTTGAAAAATGCCTGGGATCTGTGTGCCTGTACTCAGTTTTGGTTTGGTGCTGTAGCAGTGTAGAAGGCCAATACCAAATCTAAAGGATACTAAACATGAGCCCAAACATAAGTGTGACTTGACTACAGGATGTTTTTACATCCAGTCTCCATCTCAAAGACATTTAGCCTTAACATTATGCATATGAGTCAGAACTCTCCATGGCAGCAGGGGATTTAGACGTGTATTCCCCACCTTCCAAACCCTCCGTAATTTGTACTTGTGGGCCAGAAGGTAATGAGAATCTTGTGGGAAAAGATTGTTTCTATTTCCCTCTAAGATGTGGAGGTTCTATACCCGACCAGAGGACTTCCATACGGCTCACAGCTGGCAATGCTTCCTCCTGACTGAGGGTCTGTGTCAGGGCTGGATGGCACAATGGAGCAACAGCTGGGGCACCAGAGGTATAAAACTACCCCTTTTGTCCTCAATAAAGTGAGCAGGGAGCCACCAGGAAGCCCTTCAGAAAATCAAAAGCATGGGGAGTTGTTTGGAGAGCTAAAAGTAACGTTAATTTTTTTTTTTTCTAAGCTGGATTTACTGGTAAACATAAACTGAATGATAAATGTTTATCTGGTTTTCAACCACAACTGGTTTTCAACCACACATACCCTAACCAAGAGTTCAATTACTCTGGAGCCCATAAAGAATTCTTTAAAAGGAAAGTTCTTTCCCTTTTTTCTTCAGAATTCATCTGACTAATACAATGCATCAGAAGAATAAATAGTGTTTCAGGTGAGTTAAAGTTGTTTTGCTTAGGTTTGTTCCTTCCTCATTTTTCTTGTTATGGACATATTTCTCCCATTGAAAATTGTTAACAATATATTTTACCTTAATCATGTTTTTTCTATAAATTTTATGAAGTGCTATTTCACTCACTTTTTTAAAATTAGAAAATTACCATAGAAACTGTTGCATGCTTTAAAAAAGACATCAGTATGGTAAGCAGAATGTAAAAATAATGCCCACCATCCAACAGAAGAAAACACATTTCTGTTCCATCGTTTACCTAGCTAATTTTGCTTCCTATTAAAAATAAATGTTTTTGCTAGTAGTTCATCTTGCTAGCCTCATTTAGTTTACATTATAGCAAGTAAGGGCTGCTTCTGACTGTAAACAGTGGGTCTCAAATGACAGCACTGCAAGTGATCTCCAGAGGTCCTCTGGTCCAAGCTCTCCACCGCAAGCAGGATCAGCTGGACCCAGTTGCCCAGCATCATGCCCAGATGTTTGCTTAATATCTCCAGTGGTGGAGACTCTACAGTATTTTTGGGCAAAATGCTGGAGTGCTTTGTCACCCTTATAGTAAAAAACCCCACAACATTCTCATGGGGTAAAGTGATGTTTTGAAAGAGAGATCATTAAGACTAAACACTCATCTGTGGCTATCTTAGGATGTTCTGCATCTTCATATCTTGTTCAGTTCAACAGAAGATAATGGAGTTGAAAGATATTCAAAACCACATGAATTCTTTTCTTTACATGCCAGAACCAAATCCGTTGTATTTGACACCCTTGTTCGTGTCCACTATAAGGGCTCAAGATCACAGATACTCCAATTTGTGCACTCAGGAAATGTAGATGCCTTATTCTGATTGTGCAAAGTTGAAAGCCAGGATGCATCTAGTTTGAAGATACAGCTTTTAGAATCAGAGTAAGTGTTTAACATATTAAAAGTTCATCGTCTCCGCGATCTTTTCTGCACTGGTGGCACAACAATTATTTTTGGAGAAACAGCATGAGATGTCATAAACACAAGGTTATGACTTCCCACAGTTGAAAGAAAAGCTGATTTGTGAGGGAGAAAGCTATCCAAACACTAGCATCTTTAGTAATTGCAAGAGGAATAAAGAATGCTGCTATCTAAGGAAATTATTTTTATATAAATGTGTTTAGGTTGTGGTTTTTTTTTTTTTAAATGTACTCAGTGTGAAAGGTTTCTTCATAGGAAATTGAAGGAATTAGTTTTATTTTTTAAAAAAATATTTCATATTTAATTTTTAAGGAATTCTTCTGTGTTTTTAATCTTCAAGAAAATTGAAGACAAAAAGAGAAAGTAATTGATTCTATAAAGCTCACATTAGTCATCATGTGTTTGGAATAATGTAGTATTGACACAATTCACTAATCCTGAGCAAAATAATATACTTTGAGTCCTAAAACTAAAGACCAAATCCCAGGGTTTCTTGTTGGGAATTATTGTTGGGAGTTTCCCTTGAAAATGGACTAAAGAAAGGTGAACTATTCATGGTGAATACTTTTTTGGTTTATTTTATTCAGTTTTCATATGCGAAATTTTTTCACAGTGTGAGATTTTTGCCTATTAGTTGGTGTGCTCAAGTTTGTGTGTAAAAAAACCAAAAACCCAAACATTTTACATAAAGATATTTTAGTCTTTTATTCCAAAACTCTTTCTTTCAGCTGCTTAATATTTATTTTTGTTAGCAAGCATATGAAGGCGCTGAAAATCATTAGGCAGAGTATGCTCTGTAGGTAGAAGAGTAGAAGGGAATTTTAGCTGCTCCATTGACTGATAAGGTGGATACTCTCACGCCTGCCTTCACATCTCAGGGATCACAGCAGGGCTGTGCTTACCCGTCTGCACAGAGGGGAACACCGGAGTCCACCAGTACTAAAGGAGGGGAGAGGAACAACACATCTGATTAACTACAGTCTTCAGTGGGAATAAGCATTTCCACTTTATTATTTTCATCTGTTTTATTTCTATCTGTGTTTTCACTCAGTTCCCAGAAAATTGGCTGATTTTTTTTGGACGCATTTTTGGAAAGATAGGATTCGAGGACAGATTTACTCAAAGGTTTGAAGGAGAGAAGAGTTTAGCTGGTAGACAAAGGCTAAGGTGGCCGAAGTAAAAGGAATGCTTGCATCTCTGTTGACAGAAAAGCAAAAAGAGCTGGCATATATATGGAGCTGAGAAGGTAGTGCATTTGCTTTTGAAGACAACAGTGTTCATAAGCAAGGAAAACCTAGAGCTGAAAGCTGAAAGTGCTATACATGACAATATATTATAAGTAATAATATAAATTTATAATCTTTATTACGAATGAAAATATAAATATAGCATAAAACATTCTTTGATATATATTTTTAATATAAACGTATTTTTATATTTCTCATAAAATTCCAGAAGGGAGCTTATTTATATTCAGTGGTCAAAATGGAAAGCTACAAGTCCCCCCACCTCATTGAAAACTATTCATCAATGTCCAAAAAGTGTCAGTATCTGTGATTATGGTTTTGAGAAGTGCTGGGAAGGCATCATATATCAGCCCATTTTGATCAATGGTTATATTGCCTTCAGTTATAAACTACAGCAGTTCTTTTTCCAGCTGCAGGAAGGAACTTACCATGAAGCAGCTGCTATTATAAGATTTTCATCTGAATTGGTGCTGCTCCCATTTTAGCACACAGCCTTTGGATAACATTTGGATAATCAATCTTTTGGCTGCCGATCTAAACCGAACCCAGTGTGTTGAGATTTGCCCTTCACCATTGATGTAAATTTGTTTTATTAGTCACATCAGTTAGAATACTTTTAATTATCATCATTATTCAGTAATAACCTCATGTCTGACAAGAGAAAGGATACCAATGGATATTGAACCTCTTATCCAAGATTAGGAAGGTTATTGAGTGAGATCTATTTTAGGAAGAGGAAAAGAGCAGATGAAAGGCAATATTCAAAGCCCATCCTAATAGATTTATAGCTTAGCCATAGATTAATAGGTATAAAGATAAACACGTGTGGATCCTGAATTCTGATACTACTTTCATGGTTTTAGATTCCGTTTGAATGTATATCTTTAACAAAATTTTACAAAGAAGACAGATTTTTTAAAGTCACACCTCCAGTACTTCTGAAGTTTCACTTGATGCACTTGATTAAAAAAAAAAAAACATTTACTGAGGACAAGATTTCTCCATGGGAGTACAACGAAAGAATCGACAAAACCTATTTCACTCTAATTTGAGAATGCAGTGGTAATACCTCTCAGCTGAACCTGATCTATCTCACCTCATACCCTACTGTGTTAGGGATGGGGAAAGTATGTGTTTGAGCACGTGTCTAATGGGCTTGAATTGTGTAGGACTGAAACCTATTCTGGTAATGGAGCTTTGTAAAAAGCTCTGTGGTCTTTGAACCTGGCACTTTTCCAAAGCAGAGGGGCACTGTTGTGGCTTGCTTGTCGTTTCTGCACACTAAATAAAAATGAAATCACACTCCAAAGTAGCTCCTTCCCAGACCACCTTTGAAAATCACAGAAGCCTACTAGCAGGGAGCAGCAATGGAGGAAATTGGAGCCCAAAGGGTTTATTCCAAATGTACCACAGATGCTCCCACAAGAAGCAGGAGAGAGCAGCTGAACTAGCACAGGGCATAACAGAACAGTCAGCAGGAAGGAGAGTGTTCAAATCATTAATGCTAGAGGTGACCAAATTAATGTACAGAGGTTTGTATGTGATGAATTTCCCTTCTATTTGTGAGTTGTTAGGAAATGGGTTGTCAGAGGTTGATATTTCTTGCTGCACACAATGCACAAATTTGTGCAGCTAAAAAGGAATGGAGTCCTGGCTAAGTATATGCCTTGAAAAGGGTATAAATTTTTTGGCCATTTTTTTTCTACTTCAGGGAGGTTTTGAACAGTTAAAAAGGCAAACAGTTCACAACATGGCACACTGCAACAGTACTTTTCACTCTGCTAAGCACTGAAGTTCCAGTCCTGCCAGCACTAAATCCAGTGGAATGAGCCATGCCCTGAAGCTGATCTTGCAGCATACAAACATTCACCCTCCCACCGTGCAAAACAAGAGAAGCTCAGCACCTCATCTGAACCCATGCCTCCCTCTCCCACTTTTACAGACATCTCCCTGGACTTCAGGAATTTTTCTTTGTCTATACTTTCTAATGGCAAAGCTGGACTAAACCAAATGTTTTACAGTGCTTTTAGATAGCAAAGCCAAACAAACCTTAAGGTAAGGGTCCAAGAAGCAGAATGCTATCGACAGCCCTGTACCTTTGGCTAGTCAGAACTAAATGTTAAATCCTCCATTGCTCCAGATCTTAGTGATCATGGGTAATCAGTCATCTCCAGACTACAACCACTCAGAAAATAAGCTTTCCTTCATGCTGCTCTTTTTCTCTTTTTTGTATAAACTGGCAAGCTTGTGTGGACAGTTACTGCATTCAGAGAACCTATTAATTGAAAATGACAACTTCAGGGAAAAAAATTGGTACATTTCAGTCCAAATGGGAAAAATATTCATTTTCATTTTAAAAACCTAACCATTTAAAATAAATGAAGTGATGATTTTTAAATAATAGCTACCATTTCTTTAATGCTGAAAACTTGAATAGTTGAGTTACACATTTTATTTGGGTCAAAACAAAAAAGGATTTATTTTTGGGGTTTTTCCCTTCCCTAAACCAAGAAAAAAAAAAAAACCAACAAACCCCTCAGAAAACTCCAGTACTGCTGTAATACCAGACTCTGGCTAGTGTTAAAAGAACTCACAGACTGAATGTCCCATCATACGACAAAAGATGGAATTTTATACCTGCTAGCATTAAGTTGACCCTTTATTACAGATGGAGCTTTGTGTTATAATACCACATCAATGTTCCTTCTTTTGTCCTATCTGCATTAATTGTGGAACCCTTTTGAAGAAAGGAACGTGGTGCCAATTACCACAAAAAATGTATGAAATTCTGATTCATACCTGTGATTCAGGGAGCCATACTTATGTTCAGTTTCTTTGAGAGCAAAAATCAAGGGGAGATTGACGTTTTATTCCTCCTCTCTTTTAGATGGAAGTAAATTAGTACATTATCCACTTCTCAACTGACTCATAGAAATCTTATTTCAGATCATAATGTTGTGCTCTTTGTGACAGAGACAGGGTTATTTTCTACAGGGCTCTGTGAAAAAAATTCTCGAGCACTCCACTAGGCTTTCCTACTGTTGCATTTTTGTTACCATTTCGCAGTACTGACCTTTCTGAACAGAGCCAGTAATTTGCATGAAAATTGGGGTTCTGGACATGATCCCTATTCCAGAAGTAGTGCATGAAATACTGCTGCACCACTGACTTGTGAGCCTACAAGCCATTTTCTAAAGCACTGCAGAAAACACCATTGCAGAAAGAGACTGGAAGTGGAGAATGGAGCAGTAAATAATGTTAGAAAACTGGCAGAGGGAGAGAACATTAATTTTCTAGCCCACTTTTTTTTTTTTGTGAGTTATTTTATTAATCTTATTTTGTTTATTAGCAACCATTAGGTTTCCCTGTTACTTCTTGATTTTAGTGACCACAGAATCATGGTGTTTAATGTCAGATTCGAATGAAGTGAAGGAAAGCAGTCACCTTTGCCTTTCCCCACTCCAATTTCTTTCCAATGTAGCAGTTAAAAGTGGACAAATCTTTGAAGAAACACACAAGCACAAAGGAAATGCAGGGCAGGAATTAAGGTCAATGATTATCTGCTGCTTCTACAGTCATTTTCACCTTTACAAAATGAGCCCAAAGTGGTGCTAAATCACTATCAAGGCCAAGCAGTATCCATTCATATCCACTTCGCACTCTCACAAGTCACTCCACGAGGTGGAAGGTACTCGAGGATCAGGGCCCTAATCTCTTTATCCCAGTCAATTCATGACGTGCCTTGGACAAATTGCCAAGCTGCTGCCCACTCCTGCTGAGCCCGCAGAGGGCTAAGCCGTGCTGTGAATGGAACATATGGCCCTTCTGACAGCACTTAGGCTATAATCAAGTCTCAGCATGACAGAAGGATATCTCTTAGATCCATTATATATAGACTTCAGCTCAACCCTTCCTGTTTGTTGCTCTGTCTTTTATAAATGAAGAGGGATTTTCAGTTCAATAAGCAGGGCGTGCATCCCTGCACATCGTGGTTTGAAACATGCTACATCTTTGCATGCACAGTGATGCTCTGCAAGAGTGGCAGAGCAGGCTACTAAGCCTCAGCTTTCTGCAAACTCTGTATTACTCAAAGGGACAGACGCTGACAGCTCCTCTAGATTCTGATGAGTCCCCAGGTTACCAGGCGAAGACAGCATTTTTGTGGTCATTTGGTGTCACAGAACTGCAGACAAGGTAAGGTCTCAAAGCTGAAAAAGCCAAGTGAAAATCTGTAGTTCACAAGTATAGAATCATGGAATGGTTTGTTTGGAAGGGACAGTAAAGATCATCTAGTTCCAACCCTCCTGTCATGGGACGCTGTACCTTTCCACAGTTTTGTAGCTTTACCTAGTCAGAATTGAAGGTTAAATTCTCAGTTGCCAGAAAGGCCATACCTTTCCTGGCTGTTGGGAGAAGAGATGCTCAGAGTTCAGCATGCAGTGATCTGATGGATGACTAATACTCAAGGTTCCCGAAAGCTTGTAGGGGCTTTTAAAGACAACAAGCCACAAGGAAGGACGAAGGTCTCTTCCACACTGACTCACCTCCTGACAGCTGGACATTAAAATGACCTATGTTCTCCCTTCACAGAGGCTCTAGTTGGGGCTAATAGGCAGTTTTGGTGGTGTTTACTCTGGACATCTGGAGCGGAGTGGAAAGGAGGCCATAGATTTTTCCTTAACTTGTCAACTATAATGAATGTCCCAGGGCATTTGAAGGTACTGCACTTCCAAGGCAGCTTGGTGTCCAGTCCAGATTTCCTCCCATTTCCTCCATAGGATAGTGCAGCTTTGTGCTGCCTTTTGCTGCGGGCTGTGGCCAAAACCACAATGTAGCAGACAATTAGAATTTTCTTCCTCCTTGTTCTACGCAAGCCTGCACTGGCAATGCAGGTTCTCCTAAGTGCTCCTGAGGGTTTCAAAAGATGAAAGAAATTATACATCCAAACATAAACATAGCATCCAAGCAGATAAGGGTGTCAGTTTAGTACAATTAAATATCTGCTCTGCAATACTTTCATTTGATGACTTATTTTTAGAAGGCAATCCATAGGTAAAGGAAAAATATTTTTAATAAAACAAGGGGATCAGAAAGGAAGAGAAAATATAGGGAAGAATTAAAACAGTGGTGGACTTAGGGGGATAAAATCAAATAAAAAACATGCAGGGGGACAGTCCACAGTGATGCCATATGTCAGATAAAGCTAACCATAGTTGTACCTGCATGATACTCTCTCACTACTGGTTGATGTTAGCACAAAGGAGGTAGCAATAAATCCTTTTAGAAAAATATGTAAGGATCTCAGAGAATTATTTGGAGTGAGTAGCTCAGAGTGAATTTCTCTTTCTCCAAGTACTTGTGTCTACATTACTAAAAGCCATTTGAAGGACTAACTCTGACGAGGGCCTCACAATAGAGATGTTTCAATAGAAAGGACTTTGAACAAAACTGAGTGCACAATGGCATGACAGTTAGATGTGCCATGGTGAGTTTACTCAGGGGTGCCTGTTCAAACCTGGACTTGAACAATTAGAAAGTGGTGCAAGAAGCCAAGGAATAATCCCAAGAGGCTTGTGAAGATCACAAGAAACTATTCCAGAGCATTTGTGGCCACAGGCCATAACACAGAATGAGAACGATTCTTGCTCATTGGTGACTGACAGAACTGATGCAGATTTTGACCACATCAAATAGGAATAATGAAATGTATTGCTAGTGCTTCTGGGCTCAGGCCAGTTCCCCTCTTCATCCTCCAAATATGACCTTATGGAAAAGGGGAATGTGCAGGGCAGGGGAGGAGACACAACTCCCATAAAAGCCATTTAACTATCCTAGCTTTCTGGATGACTCTAATGAAGATTGTTCTAACACTCCAGGGGAAAGAGCAAGTGGATGAAGCCACACTTATCCAGCAAAATGGGAACAGAGACATTAATCTGTTTTTTTGTGTGGTGATCACAAATGACAGATCTGACCTTTCATGAACTGCAGTTATGGGCAGGTCTGCAGAGCCTAAAATTGGATTGGACAGCATGTCTGCTCAAGCTAATAATGCTGCTGGTACTTGTCAGTGGCCATGTCACTCCTGCTCTTGTAAACTGTGAGCATAAACTTTGGTCTGGGGAAACACAGTGACCCTCAGAGAGGCAAATTCATTAAGCCTTACCAATATAAGATGACCACTTGAATGGTGAATTTTGATCTGTTGAGATCTTTTGAGGCAGTCCTGTCTGGCTAAGCACGCTCTGATGTGAAGTCATTGATAGAGTTATGTAACTGAGTAACTTTATTGAAAAGTGACCTAAGTGTTTGTAGCAAGATCAGTACCTGGAAGAAGTGCTTAAAACAGGGGGCTGTGTCTGTATTTGATAATTCAAATTTTACCTGATACAGGAGGAGGTGGGAACTGATGCAATATCAAAAGGTTGAAGTACAGGCATCCTGCATTGTACATTAAATTAAAATTATTTCTAGCAAAAGAGAAAAAAAACCCGTCAAACCTCCAAGGAAAGGTGTTGGGGGGAGGAAGAAAAACAAGCAAGTTATTATGAGAAAATGCCTGGAAGGAAATAATTTAATAATAATTATTATTTCCTGGAAGGAAATAATAATTTACAGGACTTTGAAATGATTTTCTGATTGGCAGTAAGTTTCTACTTTTGATTTAGTCCTATTTTTCATTACAAGGCAGTACCTTTCCCTACAATGCCCCAATACCCAGTCCAAAATGTATATCTCAATAAGATATAGAAAGAGTCTACTCTTTTTCCAGTGTTGCAGTCTTTGAAACTACCTTCTGCTTCATGTGGGTTATATATGATGGGTTCCAAACTGCCAGACTGGATTTGAAGAAGCTCTTAGAGATTCAGTAACTCACAGTTAAAATGGCAGAGAACTTAACTATGGAGCTTGTGTGCATTCATCTACTGACAACAGAATTAGGAGTCAGCAACACCTTCTAAGAAACCTGTCCAGGCATTAGAGAAAACAATGAAGGGCAAGTTGTTCAGAGTCTGGATTCCTATACACACTTTTGAGAACTACCTAGAACAGTAAGCCTACAAATCACTGATCCCCACTTATGATGTGGTTCTGCAGCTGTCTCCAATTCTTCTGTGACAGATGCAACTGTCATAAGTTTTTTGCTTATTTATGAATTCAGTCTTTCATCCATCAGCAGGATAACTGTCTCTATATAGTACTTCTGAATGTAAAAAAGTTAAAAATTATTATATATCAGACCTGGAACATATCAGCGGTAGTCTCAATAACATTGCCAAGTCTGCTTTATAGAATAGGATCATAGAATCATTTAGGTTGGAAAAGACCTTTAAGATAATTGAGTCCTGCCTTTAACTCGGCACTGCCAAGTCCACCACTAAACCGTGTCACTAAGTGACACATCTACACGTCTCATAAATCCCTCCAGGGATGGTGACTCAACCACTTCCCTGGGCAGCCTGTACCAATGCTTGAAAACCCTTCCTCTGAAGATTCAATCCAAACCTCTCATGGCCCAGCTGTAGGCCATTTCCCCTTGTCCTATCATTTGTTACTGGCAAAGAGTATGCCCATCCAATCCACGAGCAGTTTCTCTAGGAGGATGCTGTGGGAAATGGTGTCAGAGGCTTTACTGAAGTTTAAGCAGACAATAACCACAGCCTTTCCCTTATCCACTCAGTGGGTCATACTGTCCTACAAGGAGGTTGGTTGAGCAGGACCTGCCTTCCATGAGCCAATTCTGGCTGGGCCTGATCCCCTTGTTGTCCTGTATGTGCCATGTAATGGCACTCAATATGGTCTGCTCCATGACCTCAGTTGGCAATGAGGTCAGAATAAGAGGTAGTTCCCCAGATCCTCTTTTTATTCCTTGTAGTGTTCATCACAATGGCCAGCCTCAGGCTAGCTTGGACCTCTCTGGTTATCTGGGACTGCTATAAATGAAGGAAATTGGCTTGGTGAGCACTTCTGCCAGTGCTCTATGATTCTGTGATCCACGACTACCCCAGTGCTTCTCCTTCCTTGCCTCTCCCTTCTCAGGTGTCTATAGCCATCCATTGCAGCACTCAGTTGTGCAAGTCATCCCACCACGTTTCTGTGAAGGTAACTAGGTCATTGTTTAATTGCTGCACAGTGAATTCTAGCTCTTCTTGTTTGTTGCTGCATTCATTGGTGTAGATTACATGATGAATTATACATTTTGTTACCATGAGAAAAGAAATGAAAAACAAACTCAAGATATTTATATACCCCAGTTAAAAATGTTGCTTGGCCTAACTTCTCAACATTCCTGCTAGTATTGTGAATATCTCTTCCCCAGGTTGGCGTCACTACAGTAGCAGAACCATTATGAGATGCAGTTTTGCCAATGCAAATTTGTTTTTGCTGGCTTTGATTATCATGTTTAAAAGCCATGTTTTTGGAAGAAACAAACAAGCAAGAAAACTAGCTATTGGTGGATGCCATATTTTTGCTAGAGCTAGATGAATGTAGATGCACTTTTGAAAGAAATCTTGCAAAAAAAGCATATGAATGTGTTTTCACTCTGGAACAGAAAGCAGTACTCCCATCCATTCTAATTCTGTAAAAGTATAATGCTTCATGAGGAGGAGAGAGCATGCGTTCAGTAAAATTATTTTCCTTGTGTGACTGAGAAAATTTAGGCCTAAAAAAGTTTCCAATTATAAAGTATTTTGAAATTATATTGTTTTTTATACTATGTAATTTAAAATATCTGTTTTCATTAAGCAAACAGTCCTAATAAACACTCCCCTGAAAGACAAGTATCTTCATTTCCTTGCTCCTTCCTTACTGTTGCTTCTGTGTTAATTCTTCTACTCCATGCTGATTTTCTCTGCATCCATACATTTATTTAGAAAGATTCTCATTTTTTATGCTCCCCCCAATCATCCCACCCAAAAATAGATTTGTATAATTTTCAAAGAGATGTGCCATACTTCAAAACAAACATGGCAAAGACTTGAGCTGCTTGCAACAGGTAAAAATGTTCTAATTTCTCTGTCTGTCCTCTGCATTTCCATTAAATGATTAAAAACTGTATTTTAGTCCTAAATTTCTAAAATAATACCTTGTTTTTATTTTCCCATTAGAGATAAAAGTTCTACCTATTTGTCATTATAAATTTATCAGCCACTCAATTTTGTCATGGCTGCAGAAGGCTGAGATCAACGAAATTAAACTGCTTTTATTTGTGTATTTTTAATAAATTTCTACAGCAAGAGAAGTAGCATATTGCATTAAGTAGGAGTTTTATCTTTGTAAGTTTTTTTTGCTCATTATCAATTCAGTGGCTAATTTTACAGGCAGAGGTGTTGATTCTCTGAATTGCAATTCATCTTCCTTGAGTTTATCTGCCATAAGCAAAATAAATGCCCTATGTATTGGTTGTTTTTTTTTTTTTTTTTTGCACAGTTTTAGTGTACACTTTATGGACTGATGTGCTAATTTTCATTAGTTCGGATGAAAGAAGATAGTTTGGCATGTGTCCTCTGTAGTTCAAAGCCAAGTTATCTTAAGTTTCAGAGAAGACAAAAATTGTGCCACATTTTTATATAAGTCCAGTCATTTAGTCATGTTATGGTGCTAAATGGGGTGAATGTAGAATATACGCCTGAGATATTTGGGAAAGAAAGTCTGCATTTTGGATAATTGCCCTACTACTGCTAAAACCCATATTTGAATCAGCACTGAGTAAGAAATACTATACTTCCTTATGAGTATTTTCACGATGAGCAAAAATTGCAGACAACAAATTGTGATGAAAACTCATTTTATAAGAATTGTCCACAAAACGAAAACTCTGAGATGTAAAGTAATGTGTGATAACTTGCATCAATGATATAATTTAATTTTGACAATTTCAACCTGTTTCAATCTGATTTCCCAGAAATATTTTACTATTTCTATCCTAAGTTATACTTTGGACTGAAAAATATTTTGACCTGAATATTGGAACCAGTTTATGAAGAGGAAAACAGTATATCATATTTTAATATATGTTTTACATTAGAAATGTTGGTTGATAGTAATGAGCACTATTCCTTACTTTCTAAGATTAAAAAAAATAAAAAAAATATAAATTCCCAATTCTTTGTATTATCCTCTATTCCTTATACCATGAGGGAGTCAAAGGCTAGGAATGTGGGTCTGCCTACCTAAGTTTTAAATGTTGCAATAGATACTTTTAAGTTAAGATCAGCTATGAGGAAGTCTTACTTTTCCTTCTCAGATGATCCTTGCTGTGCCATCTGTAACTGAATTTAAAAAAATGCAGCAAGTGGAGATAGAGCTCCTTCACTGCTTGGGCACATTACCCTTTCTGCATCATCTAAAAGTTGTCATTTTGTGCTGTCTGACAGCACCATCTGGTTCAGAATATAATATCTCAGATCTGGCCATTTCTAGAGCTAGATGTGCTGCCACCATATATAATGTGAGCCGCTTTTGCCTTTGTGCTACATCTGAAATTGTAATGCTGATGTGGCATCTTCAGATGATCCAAAACCCCAGACTGTTTAAACAGAAGCAATGAAGAATTCACATCAGAAACAGAGAAAAGCAAACAAACAAAAGTCAATGGGCATCTCCTGGTTAGCTGGGAAAGAAGGGGATACACAGTATGCTCTGCTGTCATTTTCAGGCAGTACCTTTGCCATCTGAGGAGAACTCTCTGGAGCTCTGCTAGCAATGGCAGATCATTTAGAGGATCACTGGTTCCATATCACCCTCCCTAATGTGTCATCCAGGAATGAGCCATAACACGCAAAGCTCTCTCTCCTACAGGTACAGTTTTTTGGGAATCATAACCACTAGATATAAAGCCAGTAGTTTTGTGCAGAATTGCACAGTGTGTTTTGGACTGGGGCAATTTTATCTGGCCTCTTAATTAGGAAAAAAATTAATACTCATAATAGTGATTCTTCCATTAGCAGGTGGGGAAACTTTACTCTGGAAGACGAATGGAGAAATTCAACGGAGCACTCAAACTGCCTTGCACACTTTCCAACAAAAAGCATCCATAAATCTGATTTTATGTGGCGGTAGCAATAAGCTTCTGACTGCTTTGTCTCATTAGAGTTGTGGGAAGAAATTGGAATATGTCTCTAGCCTGGCAAACTAGGCTCTCTACCTGTAAATTATTAAACCTTATGTGTGTCAGGTGTGCTCAGAAAGGAATGAGCCTGGGAACAGAGAGAAATAGAGGTTGCATTGTTAGGTGCAGAAGCCAGGAAAGAGATCAGAGGAAGACAATCATATTTTGTTTTGCTTTAGCTTTATCTACTTATTAGGAAGCATGGAATAACACAACTACCTTTTAGAGGTCATGGTAACACAGGAGAAAAAAGGCATTGTGTTCGCACTCACCTGAGTGAAATGAAGAATGTGTTCTGACTAATATGGGCATTGGTTTTTGAGAAATACTTATACATAGGGAGTCATGCTCATTCCTAAGATATCATTTTTTCATTGCATTGGAAATAGAAAAAGATGCATACCAGAACTCGCAAATACAGCATGATCAGGATTTATGTGCATAAATACTGGTTCTTCTGGTACTGTGGATGCACAGCATCAATGAGTTTTCCACAGAATTGTTGTATCCTAATGGCTGCACCTACAATAACTCTTTTTATCATGCGCTACCAGGGGCTCCAGGAGCACTCTTGACTTTTTTGGGGTATCTAATTGACCCTGGCACCTCCATGCATGATGAAACACCCTGAACAACTCTCCCTTGGGTTTTATTTGAAATTATTTTTGGTAATCAAAACCTGACTTTGCCTGGGCTCCATGATAAACATTTCACTGTGTTTTTGCAGGTTGACTGAGCACCTGCTTTAGTACACAAAATAATAATCAAACAGTTAAGCAAAAATAGAAGCAGTTAAATGTAAAAGATCTGAATAATTGCAGTGTCTGAGAAAAATGAAACAAATGCAGGCATCTCATATAAAAGTGAATTGTAAGCACTGGACAGTAAATGGCCTGGATTGTGACTGCTTCATATCAGAAGTCTGAGGAAGTAATATTCCCTTACATTGTTATCTTAAAGGTACTCCAGAACAAGGGCAGTCATCTACAAAGGTATTAGTCTCTATAGCATAATGTCACAGATTTAGCCATTAAGTGCCACTGGGAGTGATACTGTTACTCCTAGGAAAGGTGGCATTACTGCCCACAGATAAAAGAGTAGAAATCTCAATTTATCTTTTTCATGGTGCTATTCAGCAATCAGTTTCTTTTCTACTTCAAAATCCGGATTAAATGACGCACAGCTGGGGGACAGAATATAGGGACTTGCTGTTCTGAAGCTTTTGGGAAGAGGCATGGAAGAGGCAGCTAGGGACTCACACTGCTCTAGAGAGCACAGTTAGATGGCCTAGTTTCTGGCAGAAAATGGAGAGCATTTGTATTACATGCACATCACCACAATGTGTCAGCTCAAGTTTGAAGCTCTATGGTCTGACCAAGAATTCCTTTGCTACAGTTTCCCGTGCTTATTGTTCACTGAAACAATAAAAAAAAGACAAACTCCTGCCATTATAAAACTTTCATTGACACAACAGATGCAGAAATATTCCTTTAATATACCAGCACACAATGATTTGTAACTATATATAAAGCACAAGAAAGCATGACTGACCAGTGACAGAGTGAACTCTAGCAGTGTGATTCATTCCAGACATTCAATCCTTATAGCTCTCCCGTATCCTCAAATCAAACCCCCATGCTTTCCACATTGCTCACTAGACACAGAGAATAACATGATCATTTTGGAAGTTCAGTCTCGCCTGCAGGCAAGAGCTCGTCCCGTCATAGCAGAAACAAAAGTAGCACAGCAAGACCTTCACTATTAAGAACAGCAACAGGAATTGTCCTCGTGAAACAACAGCTCTCTTATGTGTGAGCTTAAATGTGGATATTTCATTTCTATGAATGCCATTCTCAACTGTCTGTATACCAACCTAGATACATAATGAGCATAATCATTCCTCGCAAATAATAAGACATAGAGTTCCACAGAAAATATTCCCAATTTGGAAATGTTTTACATAGTCACTATGAATAATTGGGAAGAAGAAAATTAAACGACATTGATTTTTCACAAATTCAACTTTTGATTGCTTAAGTAGTACTTCCAACAAGTGTAACATGTAAAGGAGTTCCTTGTATCATAGGAGTCACAGCTGCTTCGGCAAGAATCTGGGGCCCTTCGTCTGTACTACCCTTGCCTGTGCTCCCCTCTCCACACCAGCTATTACTGGCAAAGACAAATACTCCAGTCCAAATAAAAATATTATAATGGATCAGAATGTGAAAGAACATAAAATCTTATAAAATTGATCAACACAGTAACTACATTTCTTAAAACACTTATTTCCTTAATGACAGAACTGTATCTGTCAGCAACAACACTCCCTCCCCTGCCCACCCACCCCCCCCCCTTTTGTCAATAAACTGCATTTGCACTGGTGGCATCTGGCAATCAGTAACTGGATGCTTTATAAATATAGAGATAGATAAATTAGCTAGATTAAATAGATAGATGTAGGATGTTTGGGCTGAAGAGCCATGAACCCTTACTTAAGGGATTTGTCCTATAAATTCTTCTGCAGCAGATTACTTTGTAATAATGGTTTATAGCTATCCAGGCTCTAAATCAAAGAGCTATTGGCTTGCATGAAGGATGAGGCATGAATCATATTGTATTATAAAGAAACACATAATACCCAGTTGTTCATTTTTTAATTTGCTACATGAGGAAGAAAACCTTCGCTCTCTGACTTCGACTCTGCAATGAGTTGCAAAATGGCAGAAAGAAATATAAAGATCTTTAGTCTTTGGCATTAAATAGGCTTTAAGGTCTTGATGAACCATTAGTACCCGCAGGCTACACACTGCCTCAGTGGGATTCTAGTGCATTCATTTGCTATATTACGTTCAAGTACAGTAACCCTTATGTAGCTCAAATGCAGCAACCACTCAGCAGGCAGGGGCATGAGCTGGTCTGAGCCCATCCGTATAGGAAGAGGAGAATATCAGAGGAGTCAGGTCAGAAATCACAGTATTAGGTACAGCAAAGCCCATATGCTGCTTGAAGCAACTACATTAATGAATTTAAAACTGATAACATTCTAAAAACAAAGAGAAGGGAAAAAACCCAGTTGTGGAGGAGTATTACCAAAGACCAGGCATGAGATCTTTTCATGCAGCGTTATGATCTTATGGCACCTAAGGACATTTTTTAGAGTTAGACTTGGCAATGCTGAGTTAATGCTTGGACCCACAGTTTTAGAGGTCCTTTCTAACCAAAGTTATGCTGTAATTCTCTGATTCTCTGAGTACTTGTTTAATGTTGTGGAATATTTGATGTTTATTCCTCCTTTGTTCTTCCTGTGGCATAGATTTTGCAGGTTTTGGGCTGCTGCATTTTATGTTTGGGGATAGGGTGCTGTGAATCCTTGGTGATTCCCAGTCCGCTGCTGTGCATTTATGTGAGAGTGAGGACCTGCTTGCCTGCTAGGACATGGGTGAGCCATGTCACCATCAGGTTATGTCTCCCAGCGTTGCGCTCCTGTGCTCAGTCTCTAGACCTTGTCCCATTGTCAGATTGTCCTGTACCCACCCCTCTTTTGCTGTCAAGTTTTGCCCTCAGCTTGTGCCCTTAACCTAGCCACCTCAGCTGTTTTGATGGGAATTGCGTTTTGTACTTACACAGACAGAAACAAAGCTCAAGGAAGTGTCTCATTTGTGGAACTCAGTGTTTCCCTTGACCCAGTGCTTTTGCAGACCTCAGATAAGGATTTCCCTTAAAAAAATTCGATGTAATATACGCATAACTAGCTGGAACATCTAGCCCATAATGTGTGAATGAAGTGTACTTTATTATATAGGGTCTACAAGGCTTGCCCCATAAAATTACTATATTTTAAAATTAATATTTGCAATAAAATCTCTCTCCTTGAAGCAGACTTTATTAATTTCTTCCTCCATTATTCTCAGATTAAAAGTATGCTGACTATTTCATAAATGGTTAATTGCTTACATCAAATTTTTAGGTATTTTCCCCTCTCTCCTTATCATATGACTGTAGCTAACCTGCATATATGGGGTCTTAATTTTTAGAATAAGTTTTTAATTTGTGAATTTGTGTTATTAGCATTGGTATATTTTGGACATGCAATGCTTTATTCAGTAAAGCCTCTTAAAGAACATTGCAAACAGTTGTTAATTAAGCGCCATAATAGTCTTAAGCACACAAAATTTGCAATATGCAATTAATAGGATGAGCTGTCACTCATTATTGAATGCTTAATATGTAGCATTGCAGCCAAATAAAAGGATATGGTGGTGTTAAATTGTTGAAACTATGTTCATAACCTGGGTGATAGAGTTAGGCACAAAACCTGCACTTGACAAAGATACTGGGGCTGACTTCACCATTTACTGTGTAGACTTACATCTTGATCAAAAGACAGTGAACTAGCTTCTGTTCTCTTACTAACTTGGAGTGATATTATGTGAATGTTGTAACTGATAAATGTAGTTTCCACATGCTTCAAGAACACCCACTTACTCTTCGAGTTATGACCTTAGGTGGCCATGATAAATAGATGGGGAGTTGTCTTCAAGAGTCAGTGAGACTAAATTATCTAACTGAAAAATACTGCTGAAATTTGAGATGGGTGACATAATTGCAAGATTTTCAGGGGTGTAAATTTCACCCAATTCACTTAGACTGGTGGGAATAATTTTGTTTTTATTCCTCACCTCTCTTCCCTTTTAATATATGCATAATCAGTCTGTATGATCAAAACACTGTTGCTCTGGAAGATTAGTCATAGCATACAGTAGAGTAAGGTATTAGATATACATGGGTTAGAAACGTGTTCTTCCTTGAGGAAAACATTTTCATCAGTTCTTTTGCATATCTCTTATATTTCTCATTTACTTTAAAAGCATGAAGTATGTGCCGTATAATACATTATATATTTGCTCTGTTCAGTTATCAAGATCTTGATATGTTACTTACTGGTATTTTTTTGTAAAATTTATTTTAAATATGACATTAAAATTCACAAATTATGTTTCAAAAGGAACATAAATTCTACTGAAAGGACAGATTTACAGAATTTTAAAGCAAATTTCAAAAGCTCAGCTGTCATCATACCATCCGTTGCAATGAGTATAAATAACTTCCTTTTAATATATGAAGAATTAGGAGGGGAAAAGAAAAAGATATTTGCATAGCAGGAAAACTCCAGGTGCTCCTAGAGTTATTTGGGACATTTTCCAGTTGACAATATGGAAATACTGTCACTCAGGCCAGAAAGCTTGTTGCTATGGGGACACAATAACAGCATCATTTGACAACTTGGCAGTTGTTAGAGTTGGCAGAAAGAACTCTGGGAGAGGGGCTGTTGGATGATTTCAGGTGGGTGTGCACTGGGGATGGATGGGTGGCTAGGAGGAGGAAAGACTGAGAAATTCTTTCAATCTTTCAATCTCTCCTTTATGTTGGGGTGGGGTTTTTTTGGTCTGTTTTGCTTTTTAAAAATTTTTAATTCTTTATGTTTTTGTTTTTTACAGTGTTCCTACTTAGAAGCTTACCATGTTTGAAACAAAAGGGAGAGAAGACCTGTATTCAAACATCAACTAGCTATGCATTCACCCTAGGATGAATATACACTGAACTGCAAAAAATTATGCAAGAGCTGGCAAAGAGATAAGGCTGCATAAAAAGCCAATATGATTTTGGCTGTTCCCTCTGAGGAGTCATATCATAAACCAAGAAGATTATAGTTCCTCTGTAGTTCAGATGTGATGGTAGTTAGAATATTATAGTAGCTGCAGCTCAGTACACAGCAAGTCAGAGATTAACTAGGAAGAATTTAAAAACAGGTAGCAGTAATTATCGGAAAATGGAAACTGGTTTATAAAGATGAAAGAACTAACACCGTTTAAGTTGGCTCAATGTCAGAAAAGATGCATGTCACTAGTTCACTAATATTTCAAGAGTCTGAACATCAAAGCAGTCAAGGAAATATTCAGTTGAATAATAGTATTCTTGGAAGAAATTGGGGTGGAACTGAGGAAAATAAAATCTATACTAGATATAAGGGAAGGGGTCTTACTGCTGAGTCTATTACATTAAAGAATGATAACAATTTCTGAGGAAGAATATTATACACTTGGAAAGTCCCAACTGGCATGGGACAATGCATGGAAAAATATACGTTAGGCAGAAGTTTTACTACTGTGTTGCAGCTGAGAAATGCATGAATCCTTCTATTTCTTTTACTGGGAGGAGGTCAGAAAAATTTGGTGGCTGTTTTGGGGTGCTTTTCTAGATGAAATTAAAGATGACAAGGATTGAAAAGTCATTCTGTGGCAGTGCATGAGAAATTGGTAATGTGTCATTTTTGACTAATGCACTTACATCCAAAAATCCTCAGGGTTCCAGTGCAGCAGGAGAATGTAGGGAGAGAAACAGTGTCCCAGCTCAGCCATAGATAAGGAACGGTGAACTTTCCTAAACTGCATTGTGGTCTAAATATATTGAAGATAGTGTGATTATATCATTTAGGGTATTTGGGAAAGTTTTCTGTTCTTTAATAGTTTTTCAGGGGAATACTGTCTTCACTGCCTCTAGTAGAAGAAAGAAAGTGATGAATGTTTTCTATGTTTTTATGGCACAATATAAATATCAGATGTGTTCATAATTTTGAATCTTTTCCTACAGGCAAACTGCCTCTGTTTCCCTTCTGTTCTCTTATGAACATGCCACCCAGACTGTTCCCTTTCCCTGTGAAAATCAAAATCAATTAAAAATATCCCCACAGGACTCAATTTTCAGAGAACCTACATATCCACACCTCTAATGGAAGTCAATGATAGCTGCAGGCATGTGGCATCTCTGAAACTCAGGCTCTATAGAGCCAAGTAAAGAAAAACATATGGATTTTTTAGGTAATATACCATGGGAGAAATCTCTAAATAGGCCCTGAAATAATGAAGCTACATGTCTTATACTATAGTCCAACTCGCAATCACTAGGCCATCTCACCACAGGGGAAAAAGAGGATATTGAGAGTTATTGAACATTGCCAATTTTTGCTGTGGATCAGCTTGAAGTTATTTAGCACAGATGTTTCTGTAATTGTGACACACTGGGAAAATCCACATGCTCAATAGCCCTCAAACTTGCACTTCCATCTGTGCCGTGTGATGGTCTACAGTTACTGCACACAGCTGCAATATAAAGCACACAGAGTTCTGTCTGGCTTAAGATCTGCTGAAAGATTTTTGTTAGCACCATCTGCACTTTTTATCTACCTGTCCCCCTATGGTTCTGTGTTTAGATGCAGTACAACTATAAGACGGTAAAATACAAGCCTAGTGAAAATAAGAATGTGTAAAGAACTGTACAAAATTTAACAATGTGGTTAGAAACCTCTCATGATGTGAAAAGATGATAGGAATTTAACAGTAAACTGTGAAATTCATCAGTATTTCTATTTATATTCCTAAGTCAGTTTTGAGCCATATTAGTAACAACAGAAAGATAGGATTTTTATGCTAGAAAAAGAGCATGATTTGATCCACAGCAGCGAAAATGATGCTTCTGGAAACTGCTTCCTCATCCTAATACCTTTTTAGACTTTGATCACGTTCCAAAAAGTACAGGGAAGAAACTCCACCTCTTCTGATTTAACAAACATTTTGGAATCAAAACAGTGTGTACCAATCTAGAAAATTAGAGAGGAAGACTTCCACTACCTTTGAAATTTAAATAGGCTTGAGTGTTAATTATTCATAACTTATTTGCTCAGTTCAGGCTCAGGATACAAAGAAAAAATAAGGTAATCTTTCAAAATTTAGGCATATACAGCTCAGTGTGGAGAGACAGAAGCTGTTGTTGGTATTAACCAGGCAGGGAGAAAAGCTTTGCTGTCTTATTATTTTTTTCCTTATGTTGCTGCAGCTCTGGGTCCATTATGTGTCCCTGTCTACGGAGAATGTTATCTCAGCCCTTGACTTTTTAGCCCCAGTAGGAGGGCGAACTTGTCATTTAACTTTTTCTCTGCAGTGAGCTGCTGCTTCTGTTCTCCAACTCCTTCTTGCAATATCCTGATCCAAATCTCTTCTATAGCTGGTTGTTGCACTGGGAAGTGGAGCAATGCCTACAAGAGGACACTGTAAAATGCTTCCCATCATGCAGCCATGCTAAATAATGCAAGAGAACTTCTGCATTCTCACACTTAACAGGAACTCTTCAGACCTTTGGAGATTAAAGAAAACCATCCCACATCTAAACCAGACTGTAATCTGCTATGATTGTCTGAAATGCTCATTGAATTCAGTCCTGTAGAAACCTGGGATATTAATGACAGAGTTTTGACTTTTGCTAGAAATATCTTGGGATCCGGAACTGTCAGAACCTCTTTCTTACGTCTTCCTTTTTCCCTTCTCGACTTCTGCTCTGGGAGCTCAACTTCATCATGTTCTGAAAGAAAGAGCTAACTGTATATCAGTGTTGCAGAACCAGCATGTTCCTGGGATATGTTTTATCCAGCCCTTCAATCAAATTATTTTTGTTTATTTAGATTTATAGATGGTAGAGTCACAGATAGATGCACAGTGTTTAGTCATCCAGCACTACTGCACATCTGTTACAGTATTTATGTAACATTTTCTTTCTCTCAAAAAGAGAAAAGGGCTTGTGCTCTAGTACATAATATTAAGACACTACTTCCCTGGCTGCAAGAGTAACTTTCTGCCTAGAGTGCATCAGGACAATCCAATACATAGACATCTTGAGGAGTCCCCTGTGGCAGGAATGACTAAATTTTGTATGCTAATTCTAAAACCTCCACAAAAATCTATGACGATGAAGAATGCCATGCCCTCCATTTTCGTATCCTTTCCCTTATGTTATTTTCAAGGTTAAATTCATTATGCCACACTTTTCTTTCTTTTTTTTTTTTCTTTCTTTCCTTCTTTCTTTGCCTCTTTGGAATGACTTTCGGGAGCCCTTAACAATACATGTCAAAATGTAAGGGCTGCACTGCATTGTGAACTGTTTCTCTGCTGACTCATCTGCCACAGCTAATCAAGACTTTTTGGTCTACATACTGCAGCATTTTAAACCTTTTAGCAGTAAAGCAGTGCTTTTTTCTCAAAAGCTTTTAAATTATAGCACATGGTGGGTGGCTGATAAGATTTTTTTTTTTAATGGAAACTCTTTTCTTGTTATTGCTACCTGGTGTCCTGTTCTGTTTATCAAGTCACAAATTTTTTGGTGTCCAGTGCCATTTTTTTCAGAGCTGTTTAGGCAACCTCACACCTTTTCAATTTAGTCTCAATGACACCTGACAGGGACACACAAGCCTAGATTATTCTTTCCGTGTTCCACCACCACAGTAGGAACATGGGTCCTCAGTCTGCATGCTTCAGGAATGAACTTGAGGACAGTAAAGACTGCATGGAATTTTCTGGGTATAACACATTCAGTTCAGTGTAGCTGCTTGGGGGACGAGACAAAAGACCACATCTTCAAGGATTCTCTAATTTTATGCTCTCCCTGCTGTTCTGAGTTGTCTGTATTGTCCTCTTCTGTCTGGAAATCCTAGCAAGTGCTCTCCAGTCCAGTACTTCCACAGGGGACTCACATGGCTTGAACTAAATGATTCTTCTCACTACTTTGGCAGCTGCGGAAAAAAAGCACTGTTTGCAAAGGAAGAATATGTTCAGCTTGATTAATGGTGCAGTCTCTGTATGTTGCTTCTATAGAGCATCTCAAACGTTGTGTCACTGCTTTGTGTTCTCAGCAGTTTTCCTTTTAGGCAGCTCCTTCCAGGATGAAACGAGATGAATATGATTTCCTTTGGGATTCACAGAAATGATATTAACCGTTGAAGAAGAAATTAACTGTATTTAGGACCTATATTGTGTAAGCTGCTCATTTTGAAGTGATTTTTACCACCACATTCCTCAGAACTTAATTCTGAAACTTCTTCACCAATTCACTTTTTCCATTTGGGGAGTATAATAAAGAGCTGATCTAAGGATTTTATAGTGATATATGTGTTAAGAAGTACAGCACACGATCACTCAAGACTTTTTTTAGAGAATTTAATATTCGTTTCTGATTTTGTGCTTACACAAAAACCCCTTATTTTACAGACACAAAAGTTTAAATTCCTATACTATCTAATATATCTCTTTGACTATTATATTTGTATAGAAGCTATACCTTGAATAGCTTTTAGCTTGATTGCAAAACAATTGTTAAAAATCTCAAGACATTTTTGCAGTGATGGGGAAGTTGTGGATGTCCCATCCCTTGATGTGTTCAAGGCCAGGTTGGATGGAGCTCTGAGCCATCTGGTCTAGTGAAAGGTGTCCCTGTCCATGGCAAGGGGCAGGGGGTGGAACAAAATGATCTTTAAGGTCCCATGATTTCTGGAGTGGGAGTAGATTATAGATGGTATAGTACAAATAGACTTTAAAATGTTCTTATCCAGTGAATTACACAGACTCTTTGCTGCTATTTAATGATGATGTATTTTTATGACTCAGCTCTGCTCTTTTCTCTCTGTAAGATCCTACACTAAAAGGTCTGGAAACGTAAAGATTTTTTTTTTTTTTTTTCTCTTTTTTTCTTTTTTTTTTTTTTTTTGAGCTATGTATTTCTGACTGGTGTCTCTGCTCCACAGAACTATAGTCTTATTTACTTCAGCTGCAGGAATCATGAAATCCTAGGACAAGAAAAGAACTTCAAGAAATCGTCTCATCCTTTTTATTTATTTAACTGATATTTCAAGCAAACACCATTCTTTGGTCTTCTCTACTCTGAATTAAACTACTAATTTCCTTTAGTCTTTGCCCATAGGCCATATTTTTATACCTCTGATCTTCTTCTTTTTCTTTGCTAGACCCTCTGCATTGATCTATGAGTTTATTGAAGTATACTGCCCAGGACAAGACACAATCTTCTATCTAAGGCTGTAGTGTTGAATAAAACATTGAACAAAGCAGAGGGATTACTTCATATTTCCTTCCAGTCATAGTCTTTCTTATACATCCTGCTGTACAGATTCTCAGGCATTTGCCTTTTTCACAACAGCATGACACTGTTGACTCATGTTTATTTTGTGACCCCTTACTATCCTTCATTTATTTTTTTAAAGAACTGTCTATAGACTGTTATTCCTCATCCTGTGTTTATGTAGTTTATTAATCATGACTAAGTATGGCATCTTGCATTTGCTGCTACTAAATCTTGTAATATTTTCTGTCCATATCAACGATTTATTAAGATAATCTTGAATTCTGTCCTTCCCTCTGACATTCTTTTGGTCCCTCCCAGGAAATGGTATCTGTTCCTTAATAAGCCTACTCTCTGCTCCTTTTATATCATTAATAAAAATATGGAGTTTTATCAAACCCAGAAGAGACCGACCATTAGAATGTGTCCTGTTAGGTATGTATTTCTGATGAAAAAGTAATTGAGGACATAATTACATTGTCCTAATAGGCACATAAAATGTTTGGCTAAGAACTGACAATATGGTTTTATTATATCAATTAGAGATTTTGCCGCAATTTGAATTCAAAACATGGATAATAAATATTCTTCCAAAAAGTTACATTCATTCGTGTAGTGAAAAATTAGTTTTCTAATATTTCTCTGTATTTCTCTCTCTATATATGCCTTTTTAGGGTTGCCACAGATTTTACCTATGACCTCAAAAAATGTGCCATCAAAACTGATGTTGAAATCTAGACAATTTTGTGAAACATTTTGGTATCAATAAACCACTATTAAAAATCCCATAAAAGGTAAATTTTAAAAGGTTCCAAGCAGCTATAATATCTGTAACTTAACTACTGATTAGAAAAACTTTAGGCTAGATTCTAGAAAGTGAAATGTTTTCTGACAAAATAAGATGAAATTGAAAAGAGGAAAGATGGGTTAATTTCAAGGAAACGTTTCTGACAAAAACATTAGTGGGTCTGAGATCTCAAGGGAAGATATGGAAAATTCTTTGTGTTCCTGCCCATGGCAAGGAGGTTGGACTAGAACTTCAGGGCTTAGACTTTTTCAGACTTAAGCAGTCAAGTATTCAACAGGGACCAGCTCTGCCATGACAGGCAAATGATCCTGTCTGAGGTCACACGAAGAATTAATGCAAACACTTCACAAGCCTATGGCTGCTAGTGCCAAGGAGCACATGACCTCCATTAGGCACTGCAAAGAAGGGAGTCAATTCTCCTGAGCTCAGTATGGTTCAATGCCTAAAATTGTCCACAAGGCTTAGTACACAGTGATTTTGTTTTAAATTTTTTTACTGGCCTCACATTGTTAGGAGTTTAAAGCAATGGTGTATTTCTTTTGTTTCTTTGAGATAGTCTAGTTTGTATTATAGCATGCTTATGAGAAACCTTCCCAGAGAAAGAAAAATCTTCACTACTTAGGTTTAAAATAAAATATTTCCTTTTTGAGAGGAAAAAACAAAAAGTAATGAATACCATACCAGTGACTGTAGCTTGAAGTATCTACTTTGAATACGTGAAGGAATAGAAAACAAGTAAGATTGCTTTCATAAATGTCTGTTACAGGTTGTTGTCAATTTTTCACTTTATTTATTTCTCGCAGCCAACAACCCTACTCTTCCTACTCTTTATATGTTATGTTATATTGGTAGTAATAAAAAACAAGAGAGAAAACAAACCACGTGTGACAGATGGTAAAGGCACACTTAATGTGCTATTGGGAAAAGTATAGCAGAAATGAGGACTATTCAGGAGCATACAGCGAAAAGTAGTACATTACACATAGGAGGACAAAGCTTTTCTGATTTGAGGAAGTGTGAATTTAGCCTAGCTCCAGATTAACCATGGTCCCAGAGTCACAGATGTGCGTTAGCACTGTGCTGATTTCTAGAGCGAGGTCTTGCAGGGTTAGGGATCTACAGCTAGAGGCTGGAAAGAAGGTGACAAACTATGAGAAATACATGCCACTGACCTATTTCACAGCCTTCCCCCTCCCTAGCTGCAGAAATTCTGGCACTCAGACATATTCATTAGTTTTGGCACATTTCCTCCTGAAACCTCGGGATTCACCTTTAAGGAGGGAGACTGAGATTTCTGCCAGCTAGAGGCAGTTATTTTGGGTGAGGCTGAGTTTGCTGACAACCCACAGAGAGATGGTTTTCTTTGGTGGATGGGTGTCTATTCCTGCACTACTCATTTTTCATATAATTTTTGTGCTTGCTCAGTCTGTGACTGAATATCCTCTGTCATTGTGAAACTGTGTAATTGTGTAAGCACAACTCAGCTTTGATTTTGATTTTTGTAATTAAACTTGATTTGGATGAAGAAGAAAATGAAAATATAGATAGACAACCTAAGGAAAGTTTTCATCGGGAGCAGTTAGTATATGGGGTCTTTTGTTCATATTTGGTTTGCCTGACATGCAGATTAAGCGATTTCCATTGCTTGGAGTAATTTAATGACAATTCTATTTAATGTACATGTCTTCAAAGTTATAAGGGAAATTCTCAGAAATTTAATCAGAATTTATTCTCCTTCCTGACCTTTGCCTGTTTTCATGATAAGCTTGTCAGAAAAGAGACTGTACTTTGCTAAATATTTGCATTCAGTATGACAGAGTGAGTCTGATCTCAAGTTAGACCCTAGACACTGCTGTAATGCAAATATTAAAAAAAGTTTTTGCCAACAGAGAGCCTATATATATATTTATGTATCAGGATTTGACTCCCATTTTTATTCTTCCCTTTAGAAGTTTAGAGGGTTCTTTACTAGTCACTCAAGTACTAAATATTTAGCATCAATTCATATGAAATTTTCTTTGATCTTCGTGTAAATAAACAGGCTCTCTTTCTCCCATAGGACTCTTTCTTGAAAATTATTTCTTTCATCAAGTAGTTTGTTGCATCTCTGTGAACATCAATACTGCTTCCTTCAGAACTTCAAACAAATGTTTCCTGCACGTTTACAGGAAACATATTAAACACTATAAATGGCAACCTGCCTTGCACCTGATTCAACAGTTAAACTGAGGCGTGGGCAACTGAGTGACACAGTGCTCTCCTGGCATCATGGCAGATAAGTGTCATATGTGTTGTGTCTCTTCTATAATGATGTGAACAGTCACACACATTACTTTGTGTGTATTTCTATTTCTATAAATCTATGTATTTATATACATTTACAGACATAAGAATCTTTCCTTCATGCAACTTAAATGTTTAGGCATTGATGGTTTAAGCCCTGCAATTATATTTTGCCTTTGGTTACTGATAATCATCCTGGAAAATCCCAAAGAATAATAATAAAGAATAAGAAGGTCATTCAAGTGCAGATCTTTTATGGATGGGAAGGTAAAGCACAAAGAAATGCAACAAACTGGGAAGAGAGGGAGAACAGAAAGCCCATCATGATGCCAGTTTACCTCTACAAAAATTTCAGCAGAGTATTTGTTCTGTCTCCAAAACAGATTGTAATCTTGGAGGTCTCATCTTTATTTACTTTATTGTCTGTGTAAACACGTGGCCAGAATCTGGTCTTCAGAATCTTAAATGTGATATATTGGGCAAAAAGCCATGGATGACGCTATCCCTAAAAGACACAATTTCAAAATGTGTTTTCTGCAGAAGAACTAATTTGTTGAGTCTCTGAGAAGGAGCAAGTGGTTTTAATGAGTGACTGTTTTCCCAAGCCATCTTCCTGGTGCTAATTTGTATGATTGTCCTCTTCACCTTGTTATCAACTCTTCAAATTTTGACTTACTAGGAAGATGTTTTGAAAGTTTTCTGTAGACCTCCTGCTTTCTTATAGAACACACCAGCCATCTGTGAAGCCAATTTTCATAGCTTTACTGGCTTTGAGTGCTCTTCTTTGCACTTAGAAAGCTCTGAAATTATTTTAATTGGATCAAAGTCATGAATTATAATATCTGGGAGACACTGCAATGTAATTGTTTCCCTTTGTGATATTTACATTATAACTCAGTCATCCTCTCCAGTGTCCTGCTTTGGAACTCCATTTTTACCATGCAATTCATTCACTTCACAGTCAGTCAAGGCTCTGCTATATAATTCTAATTTTGTTAAGTGATATGAATATTGAATAGCTAAGGTTTATTATCTTTGAATGAAGGCACTCTTTATTCTTCCTGTCTTAAGACTCAGTTAATATTCTGAATAAATACACAACTTCCAAATAGGTACACAATTGGCCTTTAGCTAATCTTCAGCCAAAGAGATTAAGAAAACTCAAGCCTGTTTGATCCAGCAGATCATTTGAATCTACAAATAATTTTGGTGCTTTCCAATTTCTCTTCACAAGAGGCAGCTTTTCATTTGTCACTGTCCAAAAGGGGAAGTTCTGTAATTCCTGAATGAGCCAGTGCACACAGAGAATATGCATAATTTTACAGCATTTACATACTTAACCAACACAACTTATATAAAGCTGTACTCTTTCTGTTTCTAGGCTGTGTAGATAATGCTTATATGTCATGATTACCTTTAATTCTCAGTTTGATTTCAGTGTTCAAGTACTCTACATTACTTGGACAATGAATGACTAATGGATCCCTAGAGCCTTGACAAATAGACTAAATCCTCAATAGACTGGAAAGCTATGGAGACAGGAACAATATTGGCTCCTAGTCTTCAGTCCAGGGGTAAAACTTACATGAAGTTGAACACATTTTGAAAAGGGTTGTACCAGAGGGCTAAATGTGCTATTCCCAGACAGAACACCAAAAGAAAGTAGACACTTACATTTTTTTGGATGGCCTGTCTTTAAAGCAGACATATGCATTCATCATTATTTGAATCACCAGTAAACTGAGAGAGGAGTGAGGTGTAGGCAGGACTGCTGAAAGAATACAGTGGAGGTGCCACAGCTGAGCAATAAATGAGACATTGCACTATGCAAATATATGGTTGAAAATCTGAGGAATTGTTAGTGCATGTATAAGAGATTAAATTGCCTCAAATGCTGTTAATATCAGAGAAGGACTTTGCCCACTCTAGTGAAAAGAAACAACTGCTCATCTGTGCCCACCAAAGCTTCCTTTACCCCCATATGCCTCTTGGATTCCAGGAATTTGGATGTGAGTTAAGCCACCTGCTGGGAACTTGAGATGAGATAAAGATGGTACTATTGCCCAATAATCTCAGGTTTAAGGACAATTAAACAAGGCTGGGGGAGAAGAATGCACCCACAAGGAAAGCCAACTCAGCATCTGTGCTGAAAATCATCTCTGGTTGGCTTGGGCAGGGGAGGCCATAGCCCACTGAATGAAGGTGGGAGGCCCAACTCAAAAGAGAAGGAAGACTGAGCATGGGACTAATTAGCATTGGAAGCAAGGGAATCATTTAACTGATAGGATAAGAGAACTGTGTAGCCAATGAACATTGATTCCTTTGTTTGCTAAGATGTATGAACAGTGAGAAGTTTTGAGCAACCTTGGTATTTCTGCCACTGAGAAGACCAGAGGAGGACCAACAGGATGCCATCTGAATCCAAGTGGTGGAGTCTTTTCTCTTTATCTGTCTCTCTATCACTCTGTTTCTCTCCCTGCTCTCTTTTTTCTATTTCTATCTGTCTCTACCTCACCTTATCTGCTAAATAAAATCCATACTATTGACTTTGGCATGTGGTCTTGTTTGCACCTTAATTCAGGCAAAGGCATGTCTCTAATAATTGTAATAACCACATTTTAACAGCATATTATAAAGACCTCTTCCCTAGAGCAATTAGAAGTTACATTGTCTCACTGAAACACCTGGAAATGTAGACCATGATGTCTCTTATCAGTCTTGTGATTCATAAACTCTTGAGTTTTATCAGGAACGGGACATAGCTCTAGAAGAGGTCTTGGACTGATCCAGGAAAATAAACCCAGCCTTCCTACAACAGTGTATTTTAGGGCCTTGATATCCTCCTGTAATCTATCTCATGTGTTTTGGTAATAGCAAAACTAAAAATGACCTCACTTTCCAGAGATGTGGAAAAAGTAATAATGAAAGCGCATATCTATTAACTTGTCAGTTCACAATATCTCATTTTAGAAACAATCCTGTTTGGAAGTTGACACACGGACATGATATATTTGACATTAAGTTGAAAGTTTGGAGTTATTTAATTTTCCCTCTGATGAGTACATTTTAAAATTCATGTTTTTGCTATTTGCTCGTGTTGAAGTCTGTGACTAAAAATGTGTGTCACTGATGGTATTAACATGTAATCAAAAGCATTGTCATGGTTTGGATTCTGGATGGTTAACTTCCAGGGAGAGTTTTGCAAATACCATCACTGAACTGTGCAATCTCATTCATTAAATGAACATTGTTTATATATTTATTAAATATAAATGTGATATGACTGCAAAGTTTCCCGAATTTTGCCTTATATTTTTTAAATTTTCAGTGCTTTCTTTTTTCTTCTACAGTATTCTCCCAGCTACTTCTGCTGAACTCTCAGCATGGAAACAGTTTCAACCAGGTCAGTAAAATGCAGTGCAGATTTACGTTTCAGAAAGACAGAAGTTTTGGGTTTATTGGTTGGAAGTCTTTAACTGAAAGACTAGTTTGTTTAATTTTTCCAAGTCTTTGCAAAAGCATGTCTGTTAGAGAGCAAATCTCCAGTTAACCTGGTTTCTGAGGCCACTTAACCTACAGCAATTACACTGATGGGCCAATGTTATCTCTGGGATAACTCTATTAAGAGCAGTTGGATTACACCATCTTTGGATTAAATTGTGGTGGTTTAATTAAAAGCAGAGGAAATAACTCCTCAGTATACTTCTGAAAATATACAACTTTCTCAACACACGGGATTCAGGGAGTCCAAAATGGCAACATTTTCAAAAATACATTGTGGGAGAGGGAAAGAACTCCGGTTTTTCAGCCTCCTACGTCCCTGCTGGTCCCTCCCTCTCCTAGTGACTTCTCAGTGCCCTCCTTCCTCCTTCTCTCCTGCTGCTCTCAGCACTGAGAAGGAAATGGGTCAAGCCAGTGGGTCACTGACAGTGCAGTATGCACCTCGCCATGTGATGCCATGAGCCATACAGGATTACATGCTTAAGTTTCTCAAAGCCTGTTTTATAGGCCCTAATAAAAATCTGCTCTTGATGAGACAGAGGAAAGAGGGAGCTAGTAACAACGTGCATATTTTAAAAATAAAGACATTTTTCAGCTAATAGATGTAAAGAAAATATTAGCAAAATTTCTAATGGCAGCTCTTATGAAAGGACTTTCAAACAGAGAGTTCCTTTGTTCCTTCTCTTTAAAGACAAATAAAAGACCCTCCAAAGTCCAGCCACTCACAGCTCAGGATACTTGTACTAAAAGGGAAGGAGATCAAATCTTTCACATGCTATTTGGTATCAGCCCCATCACGTTATGTAACATGACTGCCTTGTCACAACATAATGCACTGGGGAGGAATGACAAAAGGCGTTTTTCACAGCTACATTTGAAGAAGCCACAGCACTTCAAACAGGCAACTTAATATATTTTCTTGTTAAAGGACTTGCTCTAAGCACATATTGAAAATGTACTCTTTTCCCAAGTTCATCTCTAAAAATACACACATTCTTCAAACATACCTGCATTGTATATATGAGCATCATAATAGATAATCTCTTTATACAGGAAAGAATGGCTGAATGTAGGTACATATGCCTTTTCGTTTTTACAGGCTTATATAACAATCAGGATGGTATGTGCAACATATGTGGTTGCACATGCTTGATATCTATGGATTAATTTTTGGGATTATTTTGAGTGTGGTGATCCCTAGTGCAACAGCTGGTTTAATAGTTTTAGCACAAACATTGAAGTTTCAGTAAATTATATTTCAATTGCAGTCATCACAAAGTGAGAGCATTTGTGCCAGTGGGCATTTTATCTGTCCCACAGTTCTTACCATAGTGGTGACAATTTATTTTCCTGATCCATCAGAAAAGCCCTTCTGACTGTTTTTTTCTGAGCCACTTTGCCCTCCCCTTTTTCTCACCTGTTTTCCCTACCTGTCCTTTGTGTTCTTCTCGGCAGTTACTCTGGATGCCTTTCAGCAGGTTTAAAGGCTTCATTAATGGCCTTTGTGTTAATTCCATGCAGTGAATATCGCAGAAATCAGATGAGAGCATTAGCAGTGTAGGTTGACTTGAATCTCCACCAGGACTACAGCACTTGAACTTGGTTACATCTAGTGCCAATGTACCGAAGAGCGCCTGTTCCTTGGCAGTTGCATGGTCTTGTCACCTTTCACTTATCTTCCCAGCAGTGTTGTGTCCTTTGCCATGCTGAACTGCCATTTCTGGAAATGTCACCTCCTCAAGCAGAACAATTATGGATATAATGTATCAGTGCCAAGAAAGAGTGATTCAGTAATTCACTGGTGCTTGAAAATGTCAGTTCTAGAAATATTCATGCTTCCCTTAAGTTTTATTGTGGCTCAGGCATGTTAGTCCAAAAAGAAGGGACTTGAAAAGTGAGAGAAACTAGAGAAATACAGAAAGTTCTCTATCCTTGACTTCAATTGGTGTCTAAGATTTAAAAATACAAAATCCAAGACTACGTGAAGCACATTTTGCACTTTTGGGCCTGAAGAATGAAATGAGCTAAGTTCAAATTGTTTGAGTTTTTTCATCACAAAGGCCATTTGATTGCAGGCAGGTTGTTTGTTTATGAGACCGAAGCTGATTGCTATTGAAGTAAGTGATTCCAATAATATTAGATAAAATCTCCTTGTTTATTTTATATTTCAACTACTTTCTATTCAATGCTGATTTTCTTCCCTTGAAACACATTTAAGATCCTTTTGCATTAAGAAAGTAAATTTTAGAGGGAAGATATAGTCAGTGGTCCATTTTTTAGCTTTCAGTATGACTGGTAAAAAGAAAAATGTAGTGATAAAGAATGCCTCCATATTTTCTTTCCAGCTAGAGGGGAGGGAAGGGAAAGAAAAGTCAATACTTGGCTGGAATCATGAGCAGCTTGTTGGCTGAGTAAATCAGTCAGGAGCCCTGCAGCTGGTCAGCTTCACCTCACCGATAAATGTCACAACTCACTGCTGTCAATATGAATTACCAGAAAAGGTTTCCTAGGAACTAGGGATGAGAGAGCTGTTTTCCTTTGAATTAATTATATGGACCAAAATAATACTGAAACAAGATTAGAATATGTTACTCTGACTAGGCAATTATTTAAATGTACCCCAAAAGCAAGACAAACCATGGAAAATATTGCAGGCCAGGTCACAGAATACAGGAAATTTGTGACTTTAACAGAGGTTTGAGAGGTTAGGATGTGTTAAGTTACAAAGCAAGTTTGCTTTAGTTTTCAGTGCTAGGAAAAGGAACTGAGGAAGCACAAGCTTTCTATATAAAATGATGGAAGGCAAGTAATTTTTAAGTTATTCCAGAAAGATTTCTTCCCAAGTCACTCTCAAGGTGCTTTGTGCAGCTCTAGCAGACTTCCTCATGGGAGGGGACATGGGCAGCTGCCCCAGCACAGCTTGGTCCCACCACCTGCACTCCAGAGTGGGAGGCACCCACTGAACGCAGGAATTTTGTGTTGCCCCTCTGAAACAAAAGGAGGACTCTGAAAACAAACAATGATCCCAAATTAGTTTCAGTCACAGAGAATAAAGAGCACCCACCAATCTCTGAGCTGGCTGGGCGGTAAGCACTTCTGACATTTGTTACCGGAAATAACAGTGAGTGGGTAGCTGCCTTAAAACAGAATAACATAGCTTTTAATCGCTTCTTCTACACCTTGTCCTCATATGTTGTGTGTTATGCTGCACCCAGTTGTTGCCATTGGATCTGACAGGATGTTGACATGGCAACATGTTATTTGGGACAAAACAATAAAATGGTAACAAATGAAAAATGCTATTTTTATGTATCTGCAAAGCATATGTCCATACACCACCAGCAGTTACTATGCTGGTCAAAAATTTGAAACTGCTTTTCACAGAAAATCTGGATATAGAAACTAAAGGAGAGGTTATGATCACAGATAAAATAAATAAAACCACAAAAGACCAAAACAAAAACCTTCTTGCAAAGAGAAAGACTTTCTAAAAGCTGAAATGAAATGTTGATTTTAATTAAAATTTCTAATTTACCAATGATGAATTATTTCCATTTTAATAATATCAGTTATTTTTATTCAGTGAGAGAGAAAATAGAACAGAACAGTGCAAAAATTTATTAAAAAATGATGCTAGTATGAGTGGGGTTTTTATTCTGAACAGAACCTGAGAAAACTCATAACTAAAAATGTTAACTCATTTTGGATATTTTATTTTTAACACAGTTTAAGAAATACTACTATAGTATTAGGGATACAAAAATAATAATAATCAGATGCATGATTTTTAAGTGAAGACTGTCAAGTGCCTCAATGCAGAAATGTAAAAATGAAACATTACAACATCATCGTAGATTTTCTGAAAAGAATTCTTGGTGGCATCAACATGACTTTGTGAAGCACTTTGATTTTGAGTGCCTTAAACAATAGAAAATGGTCCTGTCAAGTCTTTCAAGCAACTCCCTATTTCCTTATGTAAAAAATGGTAATGCACTTAGCATTTATTCCAGCATACCTACTTAAGCCACGCATTTCCCTACAATATTCAAATCAAACCCCAAGTCAGAAAGCATATTTCCACTTCATTAAAATAATGCCTTTTGACTCTATTCAAATGAATCAAGGAAATAATAAAGTTTTAGACTTTCTTCCCGATTGCTTTGAGCACCAAAGTGGACGAGCACATTATTTTGATTATAGTAAAATTACATTTCTCAGTGAAAATAAATGTTCCAGCACTGCATGGAAGAAGATAACAAAGGATGCAAAAATAATGAGTAGAAAGGAAATTTTCTTGATAATGTATCAGGTTTTGTTACACTTTGGCCATTTCCTTAAATATCTATTAAAACTATTTGGATATCACCTTTTTGCCTTTGATATCACATGGAAATAAGCAAGAAAAAGTATAAACTAGATATGAACGTAGCTTTTGCTTAATGTCCTGGGGCTTTGCTCTTTCCATGATATTGCTACCAGTTAACTGCTTTCCCTCATGATTTCTAGGAATTTGACAGTCCAGACAGAGCCATGGAACTCACTGGTCCAGGCTGGTACCCCCAACTCCCTGGAATACAGCACATGGATATTTCTGTTTCTAAGAGAAACATGGACACTGGCACTCCCCAGAAGGTGTCAGATTCTTTGTGGTCCCACAACAGAGCATGCTGGTGCATCAGACATGCTGAAGAACAGCAGATAGAGCTCATACCTGCTCAACAAAACCAATGTGCATGTTCCCTAGGATGCCAAAGCCTTTATCTCCACCTAGTTTTGCAGTCAGAAATGCAAGAACTCCATCTGTACACGACACTGGCCCATTGGGTGGTAGCTACTCAGCTCCTCCTTTTGAATTAAATTTGCATCTACCATGATCTGATTATGGAAGGTGTTTAGAAAGGGATTGGCAAAACTACTGAGTAGGCAAGTATTGTGCTTCTTTTGTGCTGCAAGGTAACCAGAGCATACCTGTTAAGGTTGCTCAGGATCTTGGCATGTATATAAATCACACTGCAGAGCTTTTAGGTTGAAGAGGTTATATATTGCTGAGTAGGTAACACCAGATACCCATTATTGGTGAGCTGCAACTGAAATGCAGTGCTTTACTCAGGTTTATTCATCTTTTTTTGAAAGTACGAAGTGAAATCAGGAATAGATAATCTTAGTAGGAGACCAAGAATATATAGTATTTTTGCAGCATTTGTTGGCATCCAGTGTGATGCTACGTCAAGTAAGAATAATCTATCACTAAAAGATTTTTTTTAATCACATGCTTCAGCTTCCTTTCATCTTTATTCTGTTTTTTCTCCAGCAAAACTCTTATTCTTGTATGTATATAATAACTGTCTTGATAAATACTTACCCCTGTAATAAGTTTATTGGAAAATCTATGTTTTATGGGAGCCAAGGACACTTCCTGGCATTCTAGATGACAAGGATACCTGTTCCAGACAGATATGAATACAAGGTGCTTGTCCTGATATTGTAAACCATCTCTGTAGACACCACACCAGAAGTCACCTGTGGGAAAAGTGTTTGGGAACTCAGAATGTACACTGATGTGGTTTAGTGGTCAGGACAGGAATTGTGAGGACAGCCATTACTGATGTTCCATTCTATATTTATATTTGTTTTAAAGTAAGGCACATTCACTTAGTCATATAATAATGGAAGTAAGTTCAGGATCCTTACCTTGTCTATGCTTTTTATGTTCTACTCCTGGGAAATGCATTTTCCAAAAATTTTTTCCTTATGTTCCTCTTAAGAGCACAGAAATGCTTTTAGCTCCTTCAAATAATCTCATTACTAAAGACAGCTCTGTTGAAGAAAAAGGTAAAGGTAGAAGAATCCGCTTCCAAAACATGAACACACTTGAAAACATAGTATCATGTTATCATGACTGTTATTAGGAGTGCATGAGCGATAAGAACTGATTTGATGGATATCATCCATACTTCTATTTGTAAATTGCTTGTGGCTGGTAAAATTCCTTTGTGTATGTCCTGGTTTTCCATGGTATAGAGCTAATTTTCTTCTTCATAGCTGGTACAGTTCTGTGTTTTGGATTCAATATGAGAATAACATTGATAACAGACTGATGTTTTAGTTGTTGCTAACACTAAACCCAGGACTTTTCAGTTTCCAAGGCTCTGCTAGGGAGGAGCTGGACAAGAAGCTGTGAAGGAGCACAGCCAGGAAGCTGACCTGAACTAGCCAAAGGGATATTCCATTCCACAGAATGTTGTGCCCAGTCTATAAACTGGGGAGACTTGGCTGGGAGCTGCCAGTTTCTACTGGGGGACAGGCCAGGCATTGATCAGCATGCAGTGGGCAATTACATTGTGCATCAATTGCTGTTTCTTGGGTTTAATTCCTGTCTCTTGCTCCTTTTCTTTACAATTATTATTATTATTGTTATTATAATTATTATTATTAGTGTTATTGTTGTTATATTTTACTTTGTTTCAATTATTAGACTGTTTTTATCTCAGCCCACCTGTTGATTCTCCTTCCCACAGGGGGATGGTGAGCAAGTGACTCCATGGTACGTAGTTGCCAGATGGAGTTAAAAGACAACAATATATTAATTTTGCAAAATAGTGTAGATGTCTTCAGGATTTAAGTCAATGTTTTTGAATAAGTCCCAGTGAATATCTTACAAACACTGACCTGTGTTGTGTAAACCACAATGTGTGGATTACAATGTTGATTGTAAGCAGTACAGTTTCAGAAACACTTGCAATATGTTTTGATCACCTTTCATACTTTTGAAACTATATTTAGTTTAGTTTTTTGGGGGAAATATTTGTATTAATTAGTCAAGATTCAAATTTCCTACAAACTACCTATTTTTTAAAAAGTGTCCTTTACCTCTCTTCATGCACCAATATAGAATAAAAAGTAAAGAGAGAGAAAAATGGAAAAATATAAAACTTAATGAGACTCATAACCATGAAGATAAATGATGGCAATACCACTTTTTGGCTCAATGGAAATAACTGTATTCTTATTGTGGAGTTTGCCTCATTTTTGATTAGGGGATTATAAAACGGCTATCACCAAGGCAGAATTCAGATCTAATGGGGTAGCATTGAATTAGATATGCAATTTCAGACAAAAGAGAGAGGCTTTTCTCTCTGTCTGAACCTGGCTAGTGTTATTAGGATCTATGGAGAATGAAGAAACATAGCAGAGACAGACAGGAGCCAAGCAGTAAATTGACCCACTCATCTCCCTTCTGGAACTCTCCCAAAGAGCTTTTATTTTATGCGACAAACACCTCCATTTCTCACTTGAAGGTCAAGTGACTGATGATGTCTCACCACTTTCCAGCCCCTCAATGCTTAAGAATTTCCAAGTTACATTATCTCTTCCTTTTCCCTTCACATCATCAGCTTTTCTCTTTTAACAGAAGTGGCCAGCAGAAAACTATGGCTACAAATAAAAGTCTATAAAAGTCCATAGTTACTCCATTCTTACAAATTTCAATCTAACACCGCAGGCAATAAATCAATGATTCACCCTTATGTAGAATCATTTATCAGCAATGTCAAAGTTCCCTGGCAACATTAGCCTCCTTTAAAGAGGAGTCTGAACCTTTAGGGACACTCTTGGGAGATTGCAAGGACAGCATTCATGGAATTGACTTTTACATGAAATAAAAAGCAAACTTAGATTCTCATCTTCTCTCATTCCTCTTTCAGAGTGACATGCAGCACACAAGAACAGAAAGGGAACAACCTTCACATATTTTCAGTGGGAAAAAAGTTTCCTTGTGTATGTCTTTACAGGACAGCCAAGTAGCAGACAGAACCATCATAGCTTTTAAGAGTCCTTGAGAAGAGGAAACAGATATCTATGTGTAAATCACCAAGATAATGCCTGGATCCAAAGATCCAAACTAGAAGTCCCACACTCTAATCTTTGAACAGTAGTTATATCCTATTTGCCAATTATCCTCTCCTATCACATGCCATGTCTAATATAAAAAAATGGCAGAGTATGATAAAAGTGAAGCATAGTTTTCAACCAGCTGCTGTGAAGAGGGGAGCAAGACCTCTGAGGGTATCCTCAGAACAATTAGAAATACAGTGCTAATGTGTGGCACGTCTCTTCCAGGGACCACTGTAAAAGCAGAGACTACCAACCACAGAGGAAGAGGGATGATTTGCTGAAGGCCACATAAGAATCACAGCACTCATTCAAGGGTAAAGCAACGAGATTGCACTGCCTTCCACATTACATTACCACTGTGTTCACCAAAACATACAAATGTTCTAAGTGTTAAAGATACAAATTTATGAGAACTACAAATGCATTAACACAGTAAGAGATCCCTAGACTCATAAATACTAAATACCAATCATCATTGCTTTGCACATGTGCAAAATGAGAAGATGCTTAAATAAGTGCCTCCTGTTAGTTATCTCTGACACTTTCAAATGAATAGCCATTTATTTCCTGTAAGATAGCAAATATGAATGTTACAAAAAACTATCCCATATTCACGCTTCATAAATTTTACTTACTCATTATAACTTATTAAACTTTCATAGAATATTATCACTATGGCACTATGAAAGCTAGGTAAGATTTGAATTATGAGTAAAAATATATACTCCTTACAGCTACCTGTGATGCTCACAGTAAGTGGTCCATTAACATCAAGCCAAGTTGAATGTGCTTCTGATTTTGCCATATGAAGATACGGAAGCTGGTGATGACTCCCAAGTAATGAAAGAGAAGAATTTAGAGAGGAGAAATATGAGGAGTACTTATTTTTCGTGTTTGTCTGTGGTCCCTTTTTTTCAGCAGCCATTCCTTCACTAATCATGTACCTCCAAAAGAGGACCCTGATAAAGAACACCTTCCTCCACCTTGTAATCTGAAATTTCTGCATACCTAGCAGACAACACTGGAGGTGTGTTTGGCTGCCAGAGCACAGATTCCCCTGCCTCTCCACCTCCCACCAACACTGCAATAGGTTAACTGATGCTGCCATCTTTTAATCTTATTTAGTCTCTCACCTGCCTGCTTGCTATTCTGAGTAACGAGGTTAAACATATAACCGTGTGTATTTGCTGTATGCAATTTTAGAAAGCTGGCCTGAATTTCTCATAATTGTTCCTTCAGCAATGCTACCAGCGACAGGAAACACCTATGCAAAGGTATTTTGAGATGCTGATAATATGAAAGAACTTACTAGCATTCTATTAATTCCCTTATATATTCCAGAAAATAGAGTATGGCTGTCTCAAGAAAGAAATATGGTTTGTTTTTTAAATTTTTTTAAAGGATATAGCTGCAGAATAACCTGTCAGATATACAAGGAGAGATTTTTGCTACGAGAAACATGATGCAGATTCTACTGCAGAGAAAGACTCCATTTCAGCTGACACAGTGTAGCTTCTGCCAACGGATCATAAGGGTCCTGGGCTTAGAAACAATTGCAGCAAAATGCAATGTATACATACTGGCCAGTGAATGAAGATAGAGGAATCTATACCTGCCCTTGTATCAATCCTGCCTTTGATTGATCTGCATCTCAAAGTTGCCACTTCATGAATTTCACAGTTAGGGTTTTAACTTGGTCTTTGAATGTACACTTAAATTTCTTGCTGATGTTGCTGTAGAGGTTCTTCCTCTAGTTTTCACTTGTGGACAAAGTTTCTTGCCCTTGATTCAGGTAAGGTGTCTTAGGGGTAAGGGAAATTTTTCTGGGAGTAGGAATCAGCCTCATGGAAGTCAAAAGGGAACACACTTTCTGGTAGCATTGAGTTTGTGTTTATACTACTGTGGCAAGAAGACTTTTTGTGTTTTCATGGTTCTTCTCCTTTTTTCAAAGTTTCCTTTTCTAGATGGCAGATCAAAACTATTGCTCTTAAGTGATCACCATTTTTGTCTCTTGACTGATATTTTTCAGAGTAACTTGTGCAAAGGTCTCACTGTCTACTTTCTGTATTAGAGTATAAGATTGTCCCACTGGTGATTTCTTTGTGCTTGCTTTTCTGGAAAAATTACCTGCTTTGGGAGAGATGCACACATCCTGAATATGATTCTGATTGAAATTTTCTAGACATTGGGATGAACCAGATGTTAGACTCCCTTCCTTTGTCCACCTTGGCACACTTCTACTTTCTTTTTTCCAGAAAAAAAGGAGAATTTCAGATTTCTCCCCTGCTTCTCCTCCCATTCATCAGTCTCAAATCCTAGCTTGTGTACTAACTGCTTAGACCATTGTTTCTCGAGACCTGTTTCTTGAGACTGAATTTTTTTTAGGATTTTTTTTTTGTTTAACATGAAGAGACAGATTCCTCCTGTCCTGTTGAAACATCAGTCTGGAAACTTCCTGTTTATATTGCTAGAGCTAGGAACTGGAGTTACAGTTTGAGCTCAAAGTAATCCATCTGCATTTGATTTTTCAAAGTGCAGGTATTGTCATACCTCAGATAGCATGCTAAAAAAGGACAGAGGCAGAAATAAGAAAACATTTTTGTTTGTTTAAATATGCATTCACACACACAAACACAAACCTATCACAGTAACAGAAGAGGAAGAAGGAAAAAATGGTATTTCAGTGACACTTCGGCTCCCCCTTCTAATTCACACAATTTTCAGAACCATATCACTTCCCTTCAACACAGAAAATAAACCACATTGCAATCTCTTGGAACAATGAAGATGTAAACCAAGTTACAACCCCAAACAAATGTTTCTTCAGCAAATATGTGTAACTTATTGCTTTTTTCAGTTCACTAGCAAATAAAAAGTACTTTTAATTTTCATAAAGCTGGTGAAACTGACTTGTTTTGAGACACAGAAAAGTTTTATTTTAATTTTTGACAAAATATTTGAATGGTTGATACAAACCAAATTTTTTTATCTGAAGATCAGAAAAGTGTCTTTTTGACATGATGTGTTTGAATTTTGAGGGATCAAGATTTAAACAGTTTACGAGATTTAAATTTTCTTTGATATATTCAGTCTGTAGTTTTACCTCTTGTTCTCAAGCCAAACAAGCCATTGACATAGGAAATAGTGTTTTATATTGGTTGGAAAGTAAATTTAACAACAACCATAAAATTTTTATGGTTGCAAGGAACTTGAAAGAATCAGAGACTCCAATCTTCTGCTCAAAACAGGGTCAGCTGGGAAGTCACATCACGTTGCTTAGCATTTTCTCCAGTCCAGTCCAGTCCTCATGAACCTCTAAAGGCAGAGATCTCACAGCCTCACTGGACAATCTGTTTTGTTACTCCACTTTATCTATAAATTTCTTGCATTCAAACCTCGATACAGCATTCTGTGTGGTCTAACAGGTGTCAAGTAAATAATCATTTTCAGTGATACCCTTGATATCCTCTGATGAGCTCAGCCCAGGGTGCTGAGATCCATACAAGACAGTCGTCAAGTTAGTCAGGTATGGTTCATCTGCTTCAATTACTGCTAGATATTCTCAATCACCTTCCTCTGTTTCATGGCTTCCAAGAGGACGTGCTAGATGATTTCTCCAGGGTTTGAGGTGGTGATGACTGGACAGAATTTCCTTTGATTACATTTTGAGCCTTTTTATGACTATGGGGAGAACATCTGTCTTTCTTTGGTCATTGGGACATTCCCTGATCTCAACAATCTTTCAAAAATAGTTGAGAGCAGCCTCATGATGTCAGTAACCAGACTTCTCAGCACCCTCAGAGTGTCCCATAGGGATTATGCAAGGAGCACCTGACTCAGTTCTGTTCTATTGCTGGAAGGTTTTTTACTCCTTTCCCTGGAGCAAATTTTGTTAACAAAATCCAGGGCATTGAGTACCTTAGTCTTATCTGTGCCTGCTGGAACTAAATGAGCTCCCCCATCCAACAGCAAATTTATGATGAATGAAAGCTCCTAACAAAGTCCATTTGATGAAGAAGTATACTGCTGTCAACATGTAAATAATAAAAAGTATCAAGAATAGAAGACCCAGATGCTCCCTCTGCATTTTTTAAACACCAGGATAAAGGATAGAAATATTTCTTTAACTACTAATGATAGACTATATTTATTTAAATATAGTATTCTACAATATATCTCATTTCAGATCTTTGGAAATCTTTTTACTATCTAACAGAGGTGTCTTTTAGGTCTTGGATCATCTGGCTGATTATTGCAGTCATAATTTCTGTGATGTCTAGGTTGAACTGAATTCACTTACTCTTCTTGAATGTGCTTATGAAAAAGGGGATGAGAGAAAAGTAAAGAGATGGAGGAGTGTTCACAAAGTCCATCATAATTCCCTCTCTCTGTATCAAAACTGAAAAATGAGTGAGAGTGACTACAGATGTTCTAAATGGAACATATTCCTCTGTGACTTCATAAGGACTTCCTAAATTCAGGTACTATCCTGACACTTTCTTTTAAAAGGGGAAAAGGAGTGTTGGGCTAAAGGGCCTTTATTCATGATACCAAACTGAACACACACAGTTGTGAGGTTTTCAGTCTCTTCTCATGTCAAAGTTGAAATAGAAACTGTTTTAATCACAAAGGCTACAGTATACAGTGTTTTTCCCTGATTCCTGTGCCTGAAGCTTAATGGGGTGTCAAGAGAGTTCCTAGTTTTCATTTGAAATATGCACAACTTTCTGGTCTCCAGAGTTAAGAAAAGAGTTCCTGAAAACAAACAAGGCAGGCAGTTTACAGAGAGAGAGATGGAAAAGAATGGATGAGCCACTCACCTTTATTTAACCTAATGATTTTTAGGTGAATGATAAAACTTCTTTTGGGCTGACTCATGAATTTTGAAAGCTTTAAGTTAGCACTACTGACACTAACATAAGTATATATCACTGAGTTTCCTGAGATAAATGGAAAGAGAAATGGAAAGCTACAATTTTAAGCCCCCTACAACTTCAATTAGGCATCCCTGGTAGAGTAATTCCTCCAGATTTGTTTTTGTAAAAGTATAAACCTTTTTAAAAGTGTATTTTCAAGTAATCTAATCATAGGGTTGTTATTTGCACACAGTAGCTCTTGAAATCTTTACATGTATTTAATAAGGCCTGCTATAAACTGGCTCTTTTTACACTTACTGTGTGTCAAGTGGTGTTGGAGCCACAAGCCTCAGGGTGTAACTTTTGGGAGTTTTGTAGTTCTGCCTGGCTCATGTAAATTCTGCACCTTTCACACATTCTAAGGCAATAATACTGTAAAGGTCATAAAGAAACTCTGCAATATATTTCAAACTCAACCCTTGCATTCTTCATTTTTAACTCCTTAGAAGTTTTTTAAGTACTACACAACATATGCATATATAAGCACGATATAACTACAAACCATGCTTAGATTTATTGTAAAAAATGCCTAACCCTTTCCATCATCCAGGACAACCTGCTACCATTCCGATGAAATTGTTTCTCTTCCTACTATGAGGAAAAGTAATCAGTTTTTCTGATGAAAGAACTAGTCCATGTTGAAAATTTACTGTATGTGAAATTTACAAAAGGAATGACTGAAAATGTAAATATCATAAGTAAGATCTATTAATACAGAGGAGTTGAACATAAAAAAAAAGGAATAATTCCACCTAAGACCCAAGGCCCACTTCATATATTGCCCATTTTTTCAGCATAGTCAGGAGCAAATCATCTATCAAGGACATACAGGGTTACTAAATATAGAGTAAACATCCTTCTGACATGTCTTACTAGGTTCTAGTATTGAGCAGTCTAAGGAGTTTCCAGTATTAAAAAAACATTAACCTAAGAAAACATTTCTTCTTCTTCACTCTTTCATATTCATCATAGGCCTTTTTATAAATGCAGAAAGCACTCAAAAATCCCAGAGGTGAGCCAAACAACCCTAATGACCGTCCTAATTAGGTCTTTACAAAACTGGATTCCACTTCATTTACTGGTTATGAAGCTATGGTGCTTATCTTTTAAGGACTGCTTTGGGAACTGCATTTAAATATATTACTTTTACAGAAAGTTTCTCATTGTCTTTTCTGGTAGTGCTTTTGATTTGCCTGATCATGTCTTGCATTTGAAGAGGGTAGACTATTAGTCATGAGAGACAAGCAATGTAGTATCTTTTTTGGGTGCCATTTGATTTGGAATCTACAGTGAGGTGGTCCTGTTAAGCACGTGGTCAGTCAAGGGTAACACTTTAAATAAGATTATAACTCTAAACACTTCTTGATCATGAGAGAAATAGCAACACTGCACTCGCTTGTTCTCACAGCCTAGAGCTTTGTATTAGATTAATTCCTAACAGAAGTTGGGCAAGTTTGGAAGTTTAACTTGGAAGTTCGGTCTTAAATGACATCTGTTGTCCATAGGTTTTAAAACCTCAGGCCAAGTTGTAATGCTGTCTGAGAGAAGACCAGGCAACACCTTTTCTCCTAGTTCCTAGGAGTGTTTGCGTCAGTATACCCTTGCCACAGGGTCAGCTTTTCTAAAGCTTTAAATAATCAAGATGAAAGTTTGTTGGTTTTTTTCCATTTTTGTATCCATATCTGGCACTTTTTCTCCTTTACTCCTGACAGACTGGCAGACTGATACCTTCCCTGGATAACTCGTAGCCCTCTCTCCTCCCACAGGCATGCTTACATCTCAAGAAGGGAAGAAAAAGAGTCACATGTCTACCATTCATCCACCACTACAAATTAAATGATGGACTGACAAAAAGCAGACCTGAATTCTCCAATGAAACTCCACAGAAACCTCATCTCTGATGCCCTAAGTCACCAGAAGGATGCAGACATGCCTTGGTTATAGAATTACTGGTTTGCTTCCAGCACCTGCTCTGGTGCTGAGCTGGGGAACTGGAGCCCGTACCAAGGATACGACATTATTATGGCTATTGGACTATGATTTGTTGTGTCTCTGCTTCCTGGCCTCACAGTGAGTGTGGCAGTGATGCTCTGTGCCATAAGAAGGAACTGCAGATGAAACTGCTCTGAGACACCATTGGTTGATACTCTGGCTAACCTGGAAAGTAGGAATTACAAAGGTTGCTCTTGGTTACATTTGTGGCTCCACTTCTGTATTGTCCTTGTGCTCAGAAACATCTCTGACTGCAAACATGATATTCAAGAAAAACTGGGACTCCAGAATGAATTTATTATTAGATTGTTATATTTGCAAAAGAAAAAAATGGTTTTTTATTTGCTGTGTAATGTGCAAAATATTTATTTGGGGGGATTGTTGTTGCAGTTATGGTGGTATTTTGTTTTTTTCTTTGTACATAATTTTGAACACCACTCAAACTTCATTTTTCATTTTCTCATTTTTATTGTAATGATGAATTTTAGGGGATAGCCACAAAGCAAAGCAAAAGGGAAAAAAAAATTAGATGAGGTTCTGTTATACACAGAGTTTCATCTCTGGCCAGATGAGATTGATGGACCCGCCTGTGGCTCGTGTATTACTCTCCCTAGCTAACCAGAAATGAAACATCATGTGTCTCAACTTATACTTTATTGTTTTTAATTTGTCAGCTATCTTTGGATAGGACAGAGAATCAATGTCATTCTATCAGACTCTACCTTTTATTTTATGACTGTGTACCCTGACTAGTTTAGTCTTTGATGTAACACTTCACATTAAATACTTGGTCAACAGATGAGAACACATCTTCTGGGCCTAAAGAGCAAATGACAGATAGTAATTAAAGATTATAGGTAGTTCTTAAATCATTATGGAGACAGAAATACAGCTATGCTAGAATTTTGAATAATAAAGAAAAAGGATAAATACTAATATAGCAAATCTTTCTTCTTGAAAATCCACAAATAGCAGTTGGTTAGTGAGCTTCAGCAAACTTATATTCTTAAATCCTGTGGCTTTCTGCTGGCTTTGCCTGTAGGTTCACAGTGAAGGCTTGAAAATGCACAATCATACATAGATACACAAATTTGCATAGAGCAGCGATACATATAGATACATATATACAGTTATACACAGTGAAAGTTGTCATCCTTGCAAGCCTGAGAATAAAAGAATTGTTAAGGCTGGAAAAGATTCAACAGATTTTCCAAGATGATAAGTCAAAAACTGCCACCAAATCTCTGCTTTGTGTCTAGGGCTGGGGTGAAAAAGAAAGGTGTCTTCTACAAATAAACTATGGTGAGAACAGTTGAAGAGAAGAACTAGGACAGTAGAAATGAACTGAGGAAGAATATGAATAGGACCTTAAAGAAATTTGCAAAAGTGTGGTTTTTTTTAGTTCCTTGTGAGAAGCAGCAATGCCAAAGGGAAGAACAATTAAATGGAGTCTAGTGCTGAGTGCCAAAGAAGTAATTTCTAAGGGCTTTTCTTTTTTTCATTGAGCATAAGAGAAAGATTTAAATGATACAACCCTTGGGCTCATGAGCTTGGCAAACCCTGTTCATTTTTCTGTAAAGACAGTCTTGCTTTGCCAAATAGATTTCACCAAGTTTTCACAGCTCTTTCTAAAGCACACTAGACAACAAGAAACCATAAATTAAACCAAAATACTAAAGATATAGACCATAAATTTAACCAAAGCAGGAGTGGTTGGAATCACAAACAAAACTCAGACTGAAGGCTCGTTAACAGAGGAATTCTTATACAAATAAGTAATGGAGTTTCTGTTTTCCTGTTTGCATCATTAATTTGTAATAAAACATGAATTAGGAACAGTTTTCTAATAGTGCCTTCCCCTCTGTTTTGCAGTATGAGACTTATTAGAGAATGTAATCTGTCAAATGCTTTCCTTTTAAAGATCTGCTGCTTCTGGCTTGCATTTGAAGTGAGAGTTATTTGTGAAGAACTGCTGTGCAGTCTAGATGCAAACTGTTATTTTTGTGTACAATGATTTTTCCCCCTGCTGTCCTATTCCATTTAACAAGGCAGTGCTTTGTCTTTTAGATTTACAGAATAAAGGTGTGATGAGAACAGACAAGTTGAACATACCAGAAGAGTTCACAAGTGAAGGAGCAGAGGTCAATAGTATCAAAAATGAGACACCATTACTCTGACAACCCAAAGAGAGGTTTGCCGTTGTTTTGCTGTTGATATGTAGGCAGTAGACTGGAGAAGGAAACTCCATTTGCATTATCCAAAGAAAGGACACAAACCCAATGGCTGAGACTTTCTGTCATTATGCAGTGACTGAACTCCTAAACTGAGGAGGTCAGCTAATGCCTCTCAGCCTTTTTCTTTCCATTCTCCAGTCAAACCACACTATGAGTAGTATGATAAGTTTAGTAAAAGTGGCATTCACATTGTTCAAGGTGAAGCTACCAACATCATCATTATTTTCTCTTTTCTGCCTTCCTTGTTATGTTACTACATAATTAATCCTTTCCCCAAAGCTTTCAAAAGCAGACTGGAGCATGTTGCATCAGGCATTCTATGGTGCATGGTGCGTCTGAACAGTGTTCACTATTCTCTGCTTCCTTGTGACTAGCACTTTATCTGAAGACTCCTATTGTAAGCATCCTTTCTGACCCTCCAAAAGTAATCAGAATGATTTGTCCACTCCTATTAGACCTGCATGGAGGGAAATAACAGCATTAGAGGTCAATTATGGGGGGGGAAGAGGAATGGAATCCAAAAGGGCTGGCTTCATTAGTGTCTTCTTGTAAAAAGAGAAAGGCTACTATCTAAAATTGTTAATACAGAAATAGACAAGGAATGATGCCATACCTCACATGGTATTGCTTGCAACTACATAGGAACAATGTTGCTAATAAAATAAACCTGAATAAAAACCTTTCATGGGTTATTCTGATAAAAAGGCCAGATTCACTGAAGCTTAAAAAGAAGACAGAGTAAAAGGCTTTTCTAAGAAAAGGAGATTGAGAATGATGCCTTACTTGTCTTCGCAAGACAGCAGAGCAATGACTTGATGTGGAAAGTGTTTCATCTGGAACAGATCTTTTTCAGATGAACAAAGACTTTTAATTGTATGATAGAGTCTATCTAGTGAAGAGCAGGCAAGTTTAAGAGACTGTGTCCACACTGAAAAATAATTTATAGAAAGAAAAATTACGAAAGGGATTTAAAGAAAATTTAAAAAAATAAATTGTTCTCTATTCAGGCTGCTCTTCTCAAAACAGAAGGCTCATAATTATTTTTTTTCTTCATATTAATTACCATCCAGATTAATTTAAATTGTGATGCTTAGCTATTAGCATCAGTATGATGGACCCTTATGGGCTGCAAAGCCACCGGTGGAGCTCCTGCCTCCAGCAACCCCTGTGCAATACTATCAGTTCTCAAGAGCCACAATTAGTTGCACCCATCTGCACAGGAAATTCATCTTGGTCTTTGCTCTGGGTAGCTTACAAAGAGTTAAATTTTCCAACGAAAAACACTGAGATTATTAAAACACTTTCTTATAGAAATTATTAAAAAAAAATGAGACCTATTGTAAAATATAAGGATTAATTTATTAATCAGAGCTTTCTGAACTCTCACATTAAGCAGCTTTGTTATGCTAATTCCCTTATAAATGAATAATGGACTTATTCTCCCATTATTGCCTATCATTTTAAAAGACTCATTTAGAAAATGAAGATGTCCTTTTCACTTGAAAATTATTATGTATTTTATAGCACAAGTTTTTTTAAATTGAATATTTGCTCCCTCTCCCCTTCTGCTCCCCCCTGCCCTGCTGGTATTCGTCTGTCAATGTTCAAATCAAACACAGCCATAACCATTTGTCACAGAGATACATCATGTGTGGAAAGAAAGCACAATGAAGACAATGGGCTTTGAGAACAGAGGCCCAAATCTACAAAGCTATTTACTTCTGACATATCTGCAGATGTAGCCTTGGTTCCTAGACATTTAAAATGAAATTCTGTTGTGAATAATGACATAAAAGAAGAAAGCCAAGATGGTGCAGCTGTAGAAAGCCAGTAAGTTAAGTCACAACATAGGATGTTGAAAAGAAAAAAATATCTTTATTAGAAGAGCTTCCTTTTGCTGCACACTTTCCACACGTCTTGGAGAGCTCATCTGCTCTTGATTGTGTATGCATGCATTGTCAGTCAGGTTCAAACCTATCCAGCAGTTAAATTTACATTGTCAGGTCTCTTACAATGGAGTTCTAGTGTGTTCTGGGGGAAGTCCAGGCTAGATTGCTGCCTTGATATGTGTTTTCACTTGTGCATTATGCTGGGATTGGAGGTAAAGGAGAGAGGGAACAGGGTGAAGGGGTTGAATATTCTGCAAACAGCTGGCAAGTAGACACACTGAAATTATTGTGTCCTAATCACACAAAACATATTCCTTTTGGGACAATCTGCACCCTTGACTACGGAACACAAGGTGCCTTGGTTGCAGCTCACAGCTAATATGATTTCTGAAGGAAAAAGCCTTGGCACTTGCCATTTACTACATCCCTGAACAACCTAGCCCACTCATCTTTTCCTGTTGTAATCTAATAAAAAGAAGAAGCTGACCAGGTAGAGGTTGTGCGGGAGGGGGTGTCTTCCCCTTGCTCTCCTTTTATTGTAGGGTCTGGGGTGGAGGTGGTCAGGAGGGAGAGAAGGGAAGGGATCTTCCCCACCTCATGGCAGGGGAAAGAAAAAGCTTTTTTCTGCCTCTGTTCCAGCCACTTATCTGGGGATAGGGATAACCAATCAGGGGAGAGATAAGAGGAGGAGATAAGCATACAGAACCAATTACAACAAAAGAGGGAGGGGTACAATTCAAATCTACCAATCATGCAGATAACAAAACAGAAACTCTGGAGAGGTGGGTGGATCCCGAGCCCTGGGTCCACCCTGCCCCCGAGATCCAGGGGCAGACCCACAACATTTTCCTTCCATTCTTATGGACAAATCACAACTTTAGGCCAAAAATGGCTGAGCTCCTAAAGGTTCTACAGCATCACCTGCAGTAAGGGCAGAACGGATTTGTGTGCAGCCTAAACTGAGGCTGAGTTCAGGCTGTCTGTAATGTAAGCACCAGTAATGGCATCTTCTCTGGAATCTGGAACTCAGGAAAGTATTACTAGTTACATATGGCCAAATAAACATGGGGCTACAAAGCAATGTGGATGAAACCAGGAGATTTGGCTTCCTTAGGCTGATTTTGGAAGACAAAGAGGTCTGTCAGAATGGACATTTTCTTGTACATTTCCTATCTGTAAAGCAGAAATAATATTTGGGTGTATTTCACATTCACACACAGGGCTGTAAACTCTTATGAAGCAGAGGTACTTATGATTGGAGAATAGCTTGGGTTGGAAAAGACCTTAAAGATCATCTCGTTGCAATTCCCCTGTCATGGGCAGGGGCACCAGGTTGCTCGGAGTTCCATCCAACCTGGTCTTGAACAATTCTTGTGCACAACTTGTTCCAGGGCTTCGCCACCCTCACAATGAAGAATTTCTTGCAAATAGCTAATCTAAACCTACTTTCTTTCCATTTGTAGCCTTTCCCCCTTGTCCTGTTACAAAATGCTCTTGTCAATAGTTTGTGTCCATCTTCTTTGTAGGCTTTCTTCAGGTACTGGAGGGCTGCAATTAGGTCACCCCAAAGCCTTCTCTTCCCTAATGTGAACTATCCAAATTCTCCCAGGTTTCCTCATAGGAAAGGTGCTCCATTGCTCTAATCATCTTGGTGGCTTTCTTCTGGTCTCGCTCCAACACGTCCATGTCATTCTTGTATTGGGGGGATCCCAGAACTGGATGCAGCACTGAAGGGAGGTCTCGCCAGAGAAGAGTAGAGGGGAAGAATCTCCTCTCTTACCCTGCTGCCCACATTGGCTTTGACGCAGCCCAGGACACATTTGGCTTTCTGGGCTGAAGGAGCACATTGCTGGATCATGCCCAGCCTTTCATCCACCAGCACCCCCAAGTCCTTCTCAGCAGAGCTGCTCTCAGTCTATTCATCCTCCAGCCTTTACTGATACTGGAAATTGCCCTGGCCCAGGTGCAGGACCGCGTACTTGGTCTTATTAAACCTCATGAGATTCCCATGGGTCCACTTCTTGAGCTTGTCCAGGTCTGTCTGGATGGCATCCCATCCTTCAGGTGTGTCAACAGGACCATTCAGCTTGGCGTCATCTGCAAATTTGCTGAGGGTGCACTTGACCCTCCATCTATGTGATTAACAAAGATATTAAAGAATACTGGTCTCAGCATGGATCCCTGAGAGACACCACTTGTCACTGGTGCCCACTGGAACTCTGTTGATCGCTACACCCTAGATGTGACCATCCAACAAAATTCCTTACTGATCTAACAGTCCACCCATCAAATCCATCTCTCTCCAATGCAGAGAAGGATGTTGTGGGGGACTGTGTCAAAGGCTTTACAGAAGTCCAGATAAAGGACATTCACAGCTTTTCCCTTGTCCACTGATGTAGTCACTCCATCATAAAAGGCCACTGTGTTGGTCAGGGAGGACTTACCCTTGATGATGTAAAGGCTTGACCCCTACTACAAGGTCTCTCCAAACCAACACAGCTGTTCTGATTTTTTGTGCCTGTGAGCTCTTAGAATCGAAAAGTCAGCCAACTTTGGTTTGATTGTCGCAGAAATGTGAACAGTTCATTCTCTGTTGGATGTTGCTAAGGCAAGTGAAAACACAAAGCAAATAGGGATAGCTCAGAGGAGAGTACACACTGTACCTTGTTTTGTCTAATGGGCTGTGATCCATAAAGTTGTGCAGTTCAGTGGTTAAGTCTTGGAGAGAATTAGAATTGGAAGAACACAAGTCTCTTCCAACACAACTCTCTGGTGTTGCTTACCCACATTTCTCTGTGTTTCACCTACCAGTTGGGTAATGACTGAGTTCACAGGAGTTTGAGATTAGTTTTAACTTTTAGCTTAGTCTTCTGGGTGAACACAATTTTTTTTTCTCTGTTAAGCCCAAATAGAAGCTCTCATACAAATTTAGTTCAAAATGTGAGTGTCTGTCTGATGTCAGAAAAGGATAGGTCTTTGGCAAATATCTATAGCCCATTACTTGAGTGTGGGAGAGTCTAACACTCTCTGGGAGAAGTTCACTTTGTTTCCATAGGATGTCAAATGAAGATGGGATTCAGAAGATCGAATATATGTACAATAGATTTCTCATATGTACAATAGATTTCTCATAGGTACAATGGATTTCTCATAAAGCAGACATAAAAAGCAATAGATACCTCCAGAAAGTATTGGGAGAGCAGGAGAAGTACGGAGTTCAGAGAACTACATTACAACCTGAAGTAGATGGCATGTCCGTCTTCCTTCATTTTCATTTATGCTAATAGTCACTTAGAACTCCTCTGCCAGAAACCACAAAACATCCATAACTGAATTCTCTTCAGGTGGGGAAAAGAGGGAAAACTGTCCTTCAAAATAATCCTGCTGCTGCCTTTTAGGCTGTTCCATTTTGCAGCTAATCCTTCAGCTGTCAATTTTCCTCCCTATAGCCCAGAAATACTTATGTACACTTTTTCCCTTGTGCCCATGGGCACCCTTTTTTGCCAGATTTGTCTACACTGTTCCTGCTCTGTCCCAAGGCTGGAAGTTTGCTTGCAATCAGCTATGCTCTCTGCTGAGAAAGTTATGGAAGAGCCACCACTAGTAAACTGACTGCTTGTAAAACCTTCATAAAATGAAACAGTGGAACAAACTGGACCACACTAAAAGTGGGAACAAATTCTATTAGAATAATTTGAAATTAGGGAAATTGACCCTGTATTTTGAACTCATGGGGCTTTCTGGGTGCTGGACCTCATCTTGGGGGCTTGTAACAGGAAGAGAGCCAAGAATTTGATTCTTATCAATGATTTATGAAACCCATATATTTTCCAGGCAATTACCTGAAAATAATTCTAGGCTGCTGATATTCTTGCACCTTTTCCTATTGCTCTTTTCTATTTTAGTATTGCAAGTCTCTGCTTTCCCCCATGAAAGGTAAAACTCTTCATGTATTTTCCTGCCTTCTGTTCTTCTGAGTTTAAAATAAGTAAATAAATCGCCCAAAAATAAATATCTCTTTTTGATAAGACAGATGTTCTTGCTTATAAGTATTAAATATCAGTACCCATCTATTCATATTTTTGTAAAGGGAAAAAGCAAAAATTAAAAAAGAACATAGCAAAAAAATGTTCTGGCTTTGGTGGATTTGTAAATGAGGGATTTGAATTTGTGAATTTGGTGAGTTCTGAGGGACGATAGAGAGTAATATTATTTTCAAAGCCCCTGTGTGGCTGATGTGTGTTTTCCATCACCACCATGTGCCCCTAAAGACATAAATACATAATGATCACCCAGACAGCTGGTGTTCTGCCTTAAATTACTGAGGACTTTAGAGGCTTTGATGGATGCACTCAGACCCCTTAATCAAACCAGTGGGATTTGGTAGAGTCTCCAAAGGAAGCAAAGACCTGAGTCATAGCTGGGCCCAGAACTCTCCAGGGGAGCAGGGTGACCCAGTGAGCATTGGTGCATATGAGCTTGGACACAGATCACAGACTTAACACATGAATTGTGGGTGGTTTTTCCAGAATTCATTTGCCAAGAAACAGAGAAAGCCGTCAACACAAGGCGTCTCATGCACACCTGTCACATTGTATGCAACTTGTTGGGTCAGCACCTTTACCCCATAAATATAACAACTTAAGTGAGTTTTTTTTAGGATCTCCTGCCTAGACAATGCGGCTGCATGGCAATGATCTGCTGTTGAGCTGGGTTGCCTCACAAGTTTGCTCTTTGTGGCAGATGTACCCTTCTAGAAATGCTAGATCTTTGGATGAGTCCAATTTGAGTTTTCTCCAAATTGCAACTGGACTGCATGCCAGGTGCTCTCATCTTGAGCTGGGATGCCTATTAAGGTTTGAGATTCCTTACCTGAGACTGAGATCCATCCTTACCCAAGGTAGAGACACCCTCAATAACAACTGTTGCTGGTAGCATGACAAATCAATAGTAATGAAATCCAGGTAGTTAATCCCTTTAAACAGAAACCATTGATCAAGTCAGAGTCTAAGATTGGACCTAGATGCACCTAGGCTCCATGAGAAGTCTAAAAAGTAAGGAAGTCCACTCTAAACTTCATGAGTTCTTATCCTTTAGAATCTTCAGTCTCCCTGTTAATAGTTTTAAATAGATTCTAATTTGATTTTTCTTTGTATATTTCATCCATGAAGCAAGTAATAGAGTGAACCTTGCCATCAAATTTTGTTACAGTGCATTTCTATATATTAAAGGGTAGTAATTCTAGACATTCAGTGATATTAAAACCATTCTTGCTAATAGTTTTGATAGTGGTTATTTAATTGACCTTAAATTGTCCATTTGTGACACAAAGGAAACAACAGTGAGGCCAACCTGCATGAACTGAAACTGAGTTCAAGAGAAGCTGAAAGAGGTTGTACATTCTTGGACAGACAATGTAGCCAGTAAGCCTCACATTCTCCTGAATGCTATAACAAAAATGCTATATTATGAAGCTAAGGTTTCTTTTTCTTTCCTTGGTAAACTTTAGATTGCACCTACAATTTTCAGGTAAGGTTTATCCCAAAGTCTTTTAGCTGTGATTTAGACCCTTTTTTCCTTTTTATTGTTCTTCTTCCTTTCCCTGTTCTCAGAACAGATTTCTAGTCCTGTTAGTTTTTGGCATTATTTATTAATTTTTTAAAAATATATTTAGCCATTATTTGCTTTTCCTTCCTCTCCACACATTTTAGATGAATATATTTAAGGATTCTTCAGTCAGACTGAAAGACAGTCCGCTGAGGCAAGTAGTTTTTCATTTCAGAATATTATATTTTTCAGCTAAAAATATGAACCTTTCGCATCTCTGTTTTTCCATTTCACTGTGTGTTATTTCCACCTGCAGGATACAGCACTGCCAGCATCTCAGAATCTGACCTCTTTCTGGCTCATACAACAAGAAGGTGTTTAAGTCAGCAAAGAAGAAAAAGGAAAGCAAAGCTTCATTTCTGGGTCTGCTTAGAAGGCCAGAGGTTTAACACATATTTAGTAAACAGATAAAAAATGGTTTATAACAAATAGATCTGTAAGTATGGACTGATAAAAAGCCCTTTCCACATGAAGCTCAAAACTATGTATTTTTTAAACTGCTAGAGTTATTATGAATATTAGAGATGGATGACCTGTACTTTTCTCTGTGCTTTTCTTCACAGTTCATCCCTGTTGGAAATGAACTGTGATGAAATCTTCTTGTGATGAAATCTTAGTATTTTACAATGACAAGCCAGTGTAATTATTACGCTATGGAAACAGATGACAGAAAAAGTTAAATTAACAAAGAGAGAAAAATGCTCTGTGTGCTTGACTCCTGTCAACAATTAAATGTTAGTTCTCTTTTTTACCAGGCCAAAAATTAAAATGATGTGGTACAAGGCTTTCCCAGTATGTGAAAGGTGCTCCTTAAATAAATGTGTTCATTTTAACTTGTCCTGAGGTTGTAAATCAGAAATACTATTATTTTTTTATTTACTGGCTGCTGAGACACATAAAATTAAGATGAATTCTTATTCCATTGCACCAACTGCACATTTTGTTTATCAACAAGTAAAGGTGCACAATCTTTTTGTATGAAGGCTTCATTCTATGCAGGATACTAAAGCACACAGAGCTTGAATGTATAACAACTTTGCAATAATTTGCAGCTACAGAAAAAAGTCTGTTTGGATACCTTGAAAACAGGGAGTAAATATAAATGATCTTGTTCATTTGTCATTTATACATTTTGCAGAAGGGAGTAATATTTTAGAAAAATGAAGAGTTTGAGGGGAAAAAAAGGGAAGCAATTTATAACAATTGTGTTTATCCACCAAGTAATTTGCTTGTTTTAACTGTTTGTGCATTACATGGAATTTTTGATCTGTCTTTCACCTGTTCCTTTAATATCTAAATATTATTTTCAACACCAAGGACAGATCTAGTGACGCAGATTTACATGTAATTGAAATATTCAGTCACTTCAATACATTCTTCCTCCCCAGGTGCAGATACACGGCTAGGAAGATGGGCCTTTGGTTGTATCTTGAACGCAGTTGAAGAGAAATCAGATGGTCTGTGAAAACTTTCTTATTTTCTCAAATTTTCAGCTAAATTGATAGTACTTTGGGACCACTAGTATAAAAGGAAATCATTGGATATGACAGCTCAATATGAACATCTGAATTAAATGTTAGCACATACATAAGACCAGGGTAAAATTTCCTTTACTTTTAAAGGAGCCAAGATTTCACCTTGATGTTCATGCTTTGTGGAGGAAGACTGTTGTGGCAATATGCTACTTGCCATCCATCTACCTACCTAATGTGGTACAGGTCAAGGAATTTTTGTATTTTGAATGTAGCAAATGTGAAGACAGAAGGTTTCTTATTAAAAAAAAAAAAACAAAACCAGTCAAGGCAGGAGCAAAATTTACAAACACAAAGAACAGGCACAGTTTAAGATCTATGCCTTTTTCTGAATCTATTTTCAACCTCGAGCTGCTCTATTTCTTTTTAAAAATTGTTTAGACATTTTCTTATGGGGATTGCCATTAATTAGATATCCCAGTGTTAATTTTAGTCAAATCACATGAGAAAAAAAATGTACGTTGTCATAAACTAGGTGATTATGCCTCATTCACTCCCTAGTTATTCCTTTGTAATTGGTTAATTGAACAAATGGCCATAGTAGATGCTGAAATAAAAAATAATAGCACTCTGCACATATATTGTAATTTTAATCTTCAATGTGTTATACAAATTAGCTAATAAATACAACAATCTTTCTAATTTTTTTTTTCCTAAAGCACATAATGATGAAAGGCAATGTCAACACATAGATTATTTGCACCAGGCATATGGTCTGCAATGGTGTCAACTAAGATGAGTGGAAATTGATACAAAGATGTAGTGTATAATCAGCTGACTAAAAATTTTGTGTGTTATTTTTAGTTTGGTTTAATGGTCCTTTTTCCTTTTTTTTTTTTTTCAATTAAACTAATAAAAATATCTGGGGAAACAGTTATGAAGCAAGAGCATTCACGTAGTTTATGTAATGGAGTATGCAGGCTTGATGTTAGTATTCAGAACAGAAATCATTGGCTTGTTAATAATTTTTTAAAACTTAACTCTTTTTGCCTATATCTTTTCTACAAACCTTGTCAGTTCGAACTAGGGACTAAATTCTGATAAGAAGCAGGATGTTGCTTTTCATTTGGAAATACTGTTGTGGTTTAACCCCATTGAGGAACTAAATTCCACCCAGTTGCTCACTCAGCCCCCATGGTAGAATGGAAGAGAGACTAAGAAGGGCAAAAGTGTATTTATCTCAACTCATGGGCTGAGATAAATACAGCTTAATAAGAAAAGCAAAAACCATGCAAGGAAACAAAACAGAAGGAATTCATTCACCACTTCCCATAGTTAGGCAGGTGTTTATCCATTAGCAGGAAAGCCAGGCTCCATGATGAATAATCCTGCCTTGGGAAGACAAACGCTGTTAGTCCAAATGTCTGCCCTTTTCTCCTTCTCTCTGCAGCTCTATATGCTGGACACGATGCCGTACGGCATGGGATGTCCCTTGGGTCAGTTGGTATCTGCTGTCCTGTTTGTGTGTCCTCTCAAGTCCTTTTGCATTCCCAGGCTGCTCACTGTTGGGTCGAGTGAGGAGCAGAAAAGGCCTTGACTCTCTGCAAGCCTGACTCAGCAGCAAGGAAAACACCCTTGTGTTATCAACACTTCTTTGCTCACAAATCCAAAGCATACCAGCTACCGTGAAGAAAATGACCGCAGCCAAAACCAGCAAAATCTTGAAGTTTGAGTTTAGCTTCCTTGTGAGCTCCCTTATGCTGCTCCCTTAAAGTTATTGGAAGGCAAAAAAATTGCTGTAGTGATCAGAACTGCTGTATCATCAATAACATGGGCAAGACAGAGTTGTTCTCACATAAAACTCTTCTTGATGTAAATGATAGTTTGGGCCTTAACTGACTGATATACGTGAAACTGCAGCTATCAACCTTATGTGACTAAAGGAACAGAAGAAAATTTAAGAGTCAAATTCACCAATAGGTTCTGACTGTTTTGCATTGATAGAGCAACAAAAAACATGGATGAAGCTGGCTTTGTAACCAGCTAGTTAAAACAATTTTGTTCACTGAGTCTGAGACCAGATAGGCTCGCTGTGATCATCAAGTCTGACATTCTGTACCACACATGCCTTTGAATTTTTTCAAGTGACTCCTGTATCAAACCTGCTAGAGTTGCTGCTGCACATTTACTCAAGCAGCACGTACAGGTCAAACTGACCCAGATAATCCTGTGAGGTGCATGAATAGTAATTTAACTAATTCCATTCAGATTGTATTTACCCTGTATGGAGCTGTGCAGTGCTAGCAACTGCAGAGTCTAGGTTATGACTTTCATGTTTGTTGTTAGTTGGAAACAGCGCCGTCAAAACTAGAAGTTGGTTTATATGTTGGAAGCATGTATCTCTTTTTAACTTTCTACCTGAGTGAAAGACAGTAGGTTTAGATTAGATATTAAGAAAAAATCTTTTATTGTGTGGGCACTGGAACAGGTCGCCCAGAAAAGCTATGACTGCCCCAAACCTGGAAGCATTGAAGGCCAGGCTGGACAGAGCTCTGATCAGCTTGTTCTAATGAAAGCCCCATGGCAGGGGGTTTGGAACAGAATGACCTTTAGGGTCCCTTCTAACCCAGAGCATTCCGTGATTCGGTGATCATATAATATTGTGCAAAAGGCATTCACATCAGTAGCACTATTTTATTGGTGGGGAAATGGTGGCGTCAGAGGATTCAGCCTTTTCTGAAAGACCTGATTTCAAACTCACCTGCTAGCAGTCAGCACTCCAAGGTGGTTAACACCTGAAAATGTTGCTCCTGAAGTTACATAGCTGTGTAAGGTTGTATCATCTATTTGCAGTCCATTTTGGGGTGCATCCTTGTTGCCATGATCACAGTCCCATGCTAACAGACACGTCTTGGGAGCTTCGGGACAGAAGTTTTCCACCCTACAGTGATTTACATAAGCATGGTTGAATATTCCACTGGAAAGGAATGAAAATTTTACCAATTAATCTCCTGTTTCATTTTTAATCCCTCTAGACCATATTTGTCAAAATCAAAACTTCTAGGCACAATCTGGATGTGAATCAGTCAAAACAGTCTCTCTCTCTCTCCCTGGTGCTTGGAATACAAGTGTGATACTTTATTTCCTTTTTGAACCATTTTTATGTTTTACTGATATTCTGTATGGGAAATGACAGTGTCTAATTAATGAAGCCATGATGAAAAAACCCCAATAAAATACAAAGTTTCCAGATGATGTTTTATTATACCATTAAATGTGCTGGAATTGTAGGTAGTGATGCAAGATGAAAAGCCATTGAAACCCGAACTAACAGAATCCACCAGAAACACTCTCCATTTTTCTCATTTCACTGAAATCTGTGCAAGTCTTGTGGGTCTTCAATAATCTTCACTGTTTGTGATTTATGTTGTGTTTGCCTTCTGTGTACACTTTGGGCTACCGAATTTACCATAAAAAGCTTCACTGAGAGTGTAACATCTGTTCTAAATTTGGCACATTCTAACCAGTTTTCCAGTTCACGTGCAGACAACACAGAGAGTGAAGCAATTATTCTAGTCTTGCTTACAAATGAAATAAATATTTCTGAGTAAGGAATTTTGGCTTACATACTTCTGACAGTTATATAGGCATATAAATTAAACAAAGTCTACCATAGCATTTCTATTTCTGTAATCAGTCTGGTTAACACTCCTTGATTTAGAAGTTTTGTTAAATGACCACCATTGAAATATATGTCTACTAATGGCAGTTCCATTGTTCATTAAGCTTAGCTATTTATATATTTTTAGGGATATGAGTAAGGAATCTTATCTTTCTGAGATTTTATTTGATTTTATTTCTTCCCAATAGGAGGTTCATAAAACGCCTGCAAAAATCCTCTTCAATGCCAATGGGACTGTAGAAAGTCAGTCAGATCTGGCCGAAGGGACACTTATTAAATTGTTTACTAATGCCAGTAAAATGCACTGCACTGTAGACCTCCCTTCCATGAACACCTGGCACTTTTGAAAGTGGTAGAACAGATTTTCCTTTCACAAAAATTAATTTTCAAGACGTTGCAGTATTGAAATTGGGCATATTCAAAAAGCAAATACATATCTGAGTTGTTGTATGTGTACTGCTTGGTTCAGAAATAATTAATAAATATATTTGATACATGTATAAATTATTCATATATAACATCATTAAACCGGTATCCAGACCTAATTATGCTATTAAAATACAAGCAGAAAGGAAGTTAGATGCATGCATAGCAAGCTGTCTTTCCTGTTTAACCATGTTCCTTGGTAAAAAGATGCAGGTGTTCATCATATGAAAACAGAAAAAAAAAGATATTTTTGAGAGTGTGCACTGTATCTGTAATGAATTAAATTCAATGTGCATGTGCACATCTGTTATACATTGAAGAATTTTTACTACCTACTTTAAGCAATGTAAGAAGATAAAAGGGCTTTATCTAAGAGAAGAAATGGGCTTACATGAAAAACACAGTGAAGGTCTTCTGCTTTCAGTGGGAGTGGTAATCAGATCTGAAGCAGCTGAAAAGGTAGGGTGATTTTAGGAAGATGAAGGCAGAGGTTAGCTTCTGTTGACGGCACCAACTTCACACATCTGCAGTTGAAGTGACTTGATTCTTGAATTGGAGACCTTATAGACAGTTGCAGCATCAGCAGGCAGGAAGGATCTGATTACTTCTTCCTAGAAATCCATTAAAGGCAATATATTTCTTTTTCAGGAGTCCTCCCACTTTCCCCCAATACTCACCGGTTTTAGTTTTTTTGGCTTAGTATTCTTCTCACCATTACTTGAAAAGACACACTGTAGACTTTCAAAACTATCGAAGAGAGGACAAGTGCTATACCTTCTGAGGAACACATTATATTGCCGCATACGCATGGTCAATGCCAGAAATTAGACTTTGATTTAAAAGTTAAACTCTGATTAACTAATATAAAATTGCAACAACTTTTGTTCACAAACTAGAGCCTCTGTGAAAGCCTATTATATTTGATGGGATTTTTTTTTTTAATTCAACTGAATTTTTATCAGATCTAGAGAGTTAAAAGAGTATTTCACCAGTTTTTAATATGCTCTTCTTTCTGGACCTCCTACAACCTGTTTCAGTAGAGAAAAGGGTAATTTTTATTTCGTGTCAAGAATTACTCCTACTGAGGTAACAGTATTCACTGGTCATTTACTTTAATCCACAAAAATGTATTAATTCTAAGTAAATAACCCCAAACCACCTAGTAGAAACATACAGGGAAAAATGCTCCAGGACTTAAAACTGTTTTCCAGGTGGTTTAAACAAATGAGGATAGCACAACAAACATTTCTTTGACCTATACTGTGAACATAACCAGCTGAAGCCTGCAAGGAACACTAACAGAATATTCCTTGTAGCTTTCAAGTAGAAAGAGCTCTCTCCTGACCCCAGGTTTTTTATGTTTTCCCATTACATAGATTGACTGATTTGATAGGCTAAGGTGACTGATGATAGCTGAGTCTCAAGGTGGCGATGAATCTGATTGTCTGTGCATTGGTAGAGAAATGAACACTCAAAGCAATTGTCAGTTACATTATCGGCATTACTTGGAAGAAAAATCAAATAAAACTTTAAAGCAGCTAATAATTTTAAGAATGGTCATTGAATGACAGTATTGGCAAAACTGAAATGATGAAGAGACTAAAATCAAATAAGACACCAAAAAAAAAAAAGCTGAATACAGTCTTTCTGTATTCAGTATTGTATATGAATACATATTCAGTGTATGTCTGTCTTACTGTAAACAGTATTGTTTTGATTGTTTAGTTCTGAGTAGAGATAAAATTAAATAACCTCTGTGACAGTAGGAAAAACATTGTAGGCATCAACTATAGACTGAGGTCACAGAAAAGAAAATGGAACTGCTTTCATAAGGAGCTTCATTATCTAAGAAAGCTGTTGTATCAATACTGTATTTCATAAGATTTTGAGTGACAAATTCCAGTTTGCTATAAGACTGACAACATGTATGAAGCAATCCTGATTTAAATATCTAAGTCCTAAAGATAAGGTAAGATAAGATAAGATATACCCTGGGTTTCAATGAGTATCGTTGTGAATAGACAGTGAAGATTTCTCTGGGCTAGTATTGATTCCAAATGACATATCCATACAATATGTTGTAGATTTATGTAGGATTAGTGATTTAGCTTTGATACATTGTTCTGAAAACTGCAATGATTTAGGAGTAATTAAACCTCAGCTGTACGAGCAGTATGGATGTGTGTGTGAGGTAATCACACTGTCTCCCAGTTTAATTTGCCACTGAATTTGAATCAACAACAGCCCTTTAGGTACACATCCTATCTCAATCCTTTTGATAGATTAGTCCACAGAGAGGCAAATAATCTGTGATTCATAACCATGTCAAGTTCTTTAATGTTTTTGGAAGGCCAACTGTAAAATTGTAATGGGATACTCAATATTGAAAGGTTAGTTAAAGAATTTTATGGTGTTGGAAAAAGCGCTGAAAGCAATAACAAATGTCTAAAATAAAAGCTGGTTTAATTGGTTTACTAAGATGTTCTGAAAATGCAAGCAAGGCACTATGCTCTTAAAGTTGTTCTACCCAGCAACAGACCCTCACTCACTATTTTGTAAGTTAATGAAATTCATGCTAAATATCTTGCAATATTCCAGAAGAGCTTTAGTTTAAGAGGGAAAAAACCCTATTGTATCTAATGTTGAAAGCTTGTGTTGCTTTAAGGTTAATCTGTTTGTTTGAGTAGAATTTTTGGTTATGAAAATTGCTAGAACCATTGACACATCTTTTAAATAGGGAACAATGTTTACCAGCAGAATGTGGAATTTAATGGTAATAAATGCAGTGAATTGCTGTGCACTAGAATATCTTCCAAGTCTTGTATCTTTCATCACACACCTTTTTGTGCTCAGTAATCCCTAAACTTACATAATACAGAGAAAATGGCATTCAAAGTGATCTTTATGAACGTTTTTTGTGTTTCATAGCTTGAAGATAAGAGCTTCTGTCTGCTGTGGAAAGTCTCTGTCAACAGAATCTGCTTGATCAAAGCATCCTTTGTCAGTTATTAGTAGAAAGAGTGAAAATCCACTAAATTGTGATTCACTGTTATCTGTAGCATTTTCAGCTTGCAGCTTTTGCAATTTTCATGCTTCCCAAATTGTAACAATAGTTTAACATTTCAAATATGTTTTTTGGCATGCAGCTAGGGGAATATCAGGGGATGTATTTGTTTCTTTTCTTTGGAAAATAATTGAGGGGTTTTTTTGTTTGTTTTTTTTCCTTTCCCCTCCTGCAATATATTTCTACTGCTGCCTATTCTGTTCTCCATAATTTTTGGACCTCTAGTGCATGCTTATATGAGCTATTAGCCATCATAACTGAATGAGTCTTTTCATAACCTTTCTGGTAAACTACGTTACCATCACATGCAGGACACTAGCTAAAGAAAGGTAAGAAAAGCAGAAACTAAATCAGTCTTTCATTGTAAAGGCAAATGGTTCCTGGAGACAAAACTGGAAGACGCTAAGAGATAATTTAAAATCTCACTTGCCCACCTCCTCCCATGAAAGGTGACTTTCCAGTATTCTCTCTTATCTCTTTTTTTTTCTTCACTTTAAAAATCCTAATATATTGTATTCTCCCCCTACTGTTTCCAATATTTTTAAACAATTGAATCACTCGCGTGACTGACTTCCTCCACTACACCTCATTAAGTAATTGAGTTAAATTGATTCAAAATAAAGTGACACAGTATTTCACAATGATTGGTTTGAATACACATTTGCCTTTTTTCCGTTGCCTCTTCGTCACAAGCTTTTTCTCTCTAATGTTCCCAGAGTTCTTTTCTTGTCTTAAGGTTTAATTGTCTTAAGTAAAGCAAGCAGTGAGCATGAGCATTGTTCAGATATTTCTACAAAGAATAGTGTGTCAGAGCTCTTGTGCTTCTATACAATACCTAGAGCCATTTTTAAAGTCCTAATTACTTTGACACCACTAGAGAAAAAAATCACCTTTTTTTTTTACTTTTTCAAATTGTCTAGGAAGATTTTCAGAGGAAAAAAAGAGATGGAATTATAATACTCTGAAAAATATGTAGGAGCTCAAAAATGTTCATTGTAGAATAAAATAAGGTATTATGAGTCTTCTCAAAAGATACATACCAGATGATAAAAAAAAAAAAAAACAACCAAAACAGAACAAAAGAAAGACCCCAATTATTTTTTAGTCGATAATTGAAAGCATGTGGGAGAAAATTATTATTTTTTTCCATTGAAAAGCTGGAAAAATAGTGACCGAAGTAAAAGAAACAAATTTTTGATGGCACGTCATAAGAAACATTTTGACACAAATAATTCAATCAAATCTTTATGTAATGTCTTTCTTGGTGTTTATGGTTCATTAATTAACTAAAAAGTGATAACACTTTAACATTATGAGCTTTAAACCGGAGTAATCCCAGAATCACAGAATAAACTGAGTTGGAAGGGACCCATCGAGTTGGGAGGATCAAGTCCAACTCGTGTTCCTGCACAGCACCATAATAAGACCGAATATCTTACGAAAACGTAAGGATAGATGGCTGTAAAAAGATTTCAGATGAATCTCTGAACATCAGTGCTTTATAAATATATCCATTACATTGTCCCTGACATGAAATTGCAGTAATTATACTCTTCAGGAAACAAATACCAAACCTGAAACCTATGTAACTGTGACACTTCCTCATCTGATAGCTGTTGGCAACAGCGGGTTGAAATACACTTTTCCTAATAGGAAAAGTGTATTTCTAGAATGTCAGTGATTGCAACTAGCTTTGTTTTTCTAAAAAATCTATTTGCTTAATATAGCAATAGGAAAAAAAAAAAAAACCAGAAGAAAATCTGTTTTTCTTTTCTCTTTGGTCTGAACTTACCCCAGTATCATTAGAAAAACAAAAATGCTTCATTGGTTAGGTTGCTCAACCAGATTAATGTTCAAGTACTTTTTCCTGGAGAAAAGATATAGACTTTTATATTGTAATATAGCTAATGACCCATGCCTAGTCTTGCTATTGCTAGAAGATTGCTATTTATAATTTCTTATAAACACAACATGCATTTTAAAGAATATTATCAAGGGTGAGAATGCTACTGATGCTAATCCTTTATTATTCAAATGACAAAACTATTCCTGTCACCAAGGCTACAGAATATTACCTTATATAAAATCAGAACTTAAAAAAAAAATGTAATCACTCTCAATCTTTTGGTTTTGCCTTCTGTGATGTGTTGACACTGACTGGATGCCAGGCACCCAGCAAAGCCACCCTATTACTGCCTTCCACAACTGGACAGAGGAGAGAAAATTTAACAAAAGTCCTTGAGTTGGTATAAGGTCCAGGTGAAACCACTTACTAATGGATTGTATTGATGATATTAACTGAGTTTATTAGTAACACAGTAAGAACTGGAAATTGAGAAGAAAAATAAATCTTAAAAACATCTTCCCCCCAGCTTTCCCTCCATCCTAGCTTTACCTTGCCCCCCCCACAGAGGCACAGCGAGACAGGAGACAGGCGTTATTTTCAGACCATCAACACTGCTCCTTATGCTGCTCAGGGAGAAATATCTTTCCCCTTCTCAAGCATGGGCTCCCTCCCGTGGGACCAGTCCTCCACTATGTTCTCCAATGTGAGTCCATCCCAAGGGCAGCGGTTGCTGCTGCTACATGGGTCACTCTTTCACAGGGTGCAGCCATTCAAGGATAGGCTGCTCCACTATACGGTCTCTCACAGGGTCAAGTTCTGCCAGGAAACCAGCTGCAGCATGGGCTCCTCTCTCCACAGCTCTGCAGGTTCCTGACAGGAGCCTGCTCCAGCATGGCTTTCCCATGGGGTCACAGTCTCCTCTCAGGCACCCCTCTGCTCTGGTGTGGGCTCCTCCAGGGGCTGCAGGTGGATCTCTGCATCCCTGTGGTACTCCATGGGCTGCAGGTGGATCTCTGCATCCCTGTGGTACTCCATGGGCTGCAGGTGGATCTCTGTATCCCAGTGGACTTCCAGAGACTCAGGGGCACAGCTGCCTCACCATGGTCTGCACCACAGACTGCAGGGGAACCTCAGCTCCGGTGCCTGGAGTGCTTCCTTCCCCTCCTTCTCCACCGACCTTGGCGTCTGCAGAGCTGTTTTCACCCCGCTCTTCTCTGTCAGCAATTAGAGCAATTACAATTGTGCAAGAACACGTTTGGGGGTTTTTCTTGTTAAGTATGTTATCACAGAGGCATTACAACCATTTCTGATTGTCCCAGGCTTGGCCAGTGCTATGTCTGTCCTGGTACCTGCTGGCTCTGTCAGACATGGAGGAAGCTTCTGGCAGCTTCTCACAGAAGCCACTCCTGTACCCCCTTACTACCGAAACCTGACCATTCAAACACAATACACTTTCCCATATTTTCATTTTTCTCACAGTTTTGGGAGATCACATATATTTCACACTAAAGTTCTTGAAATCCAAAAATCTACTTTTATGAATGTAAGAGTGCTCATATGTATGTCGGTTGAAATGGAGGAGCGTCTATGTTTGTTATCTCCTGAATTAAAAGAGTATCCATATCCAAAATGACTTTTCCATGAGCTGGCATAAAAAAGTATAGAATTTATTCTGGAGTACATATGCCAACTTAAAAGGTTTATAATGTGTCACTCAAGTTAAAGGTTTTGGAGGAATTTTATAATAATTACCCTATGCATAAAAGTTATAATCATGAATGACTTCCATTTGTATTTGCTCCAAAAAGAAACTTTCTTTAAACTCATTCATGCAATTGAAGAATGTGAGCATGAATAAATATATCTTTTTATAATCATATGACATAACTTTCAATCTTGTGTCTTATTGATACTCTGGGAGGTGCAGTGTAATTATAAGAATGCCTACCCACCAGGGAAGAGCAAGAAATCAGAATTCTATTCTCCACAGAACAGCAAGATGATAGATTAGGAATATCTGGAAGGCAGTCAAAAATAAAGCCAAGAAGCCTTTGAAAAGAGGTTCAATAAAACATTTGCTCATTTGAAATAAATGATACCTTCATTTTCATTTATGTGCATATATATATCTGGTGAAGGAGGTTCCACAGCCCCTTTGGGTAGTTGTTCACAACCTTCATTGTTGACCTAATTAGAATGATTTCCCTAATATCATCTTCATTCTGATGTGTCTTAATGAAGACAATTTTCTTTGACCATCCTAAGTGGATAACATTCCTCTTATGACTGCAAAACTAGCTGAATAGAAATAATGAGCATGAAGGTTGGATTTAATTCAAAGACATATAGAAACGTGGAAGCAGGACTTGTCTCACGTACTAAATATCATAAAAATTTGTGCCAGATCAGTCTTCACATGTACACTTTCTTATTACTTGTCTAAGAACTTCTATTTATTTTTGAGCATGATCTGACAAAACTGAAGATATTAAACCTTTAATAACCGTTCAAGAAACATAATAGAAGGACAGTGTGTGAAGTAGCCTTAAACTCACATGTGTGACATATGACAAATTCACTGCTCTCCTTGACAAAGAAAAATGTGCTGTCTTTCAGTGCAGGAAAGAGAGTTTTCTTCCTAACTTTGGTCTTTACTAATCAGTACTTGAAACAGACAAAGATTTTATCCTAGCAAGGTGAGGAATTCTCATCTCCCACCAGAAGGTGACTCTGCTTCAGACTTGCAAGGCATGGAGCTTTGCAGTGTTCTGCTGTGCATATTACATCAAACAAAGCGGTCTCATAGCAATTAGGAAAAATCTTGCACTTCAGTCTTTGATTCACTTCATTAATTTCTTCCTTGTCTAGAACTATATGGATATACCAAAGAATTATTTTGCCATTCCTTCATTTATAGGGAGAATAGCCAATTTTTTTCTTTTATAGTCTTGCCTTGAAGAATGCAATCCTTCTGTAATGACTTATGAACATTCATTGAACTCAGGCTATGCAATCAGAATGGGAAGAACTTTTCTCTGATGATAAATCCATGAACAAAATCAAAACCAGACAGATAATATGAAGCTTCTTCAGCTCAAATCTTTAAATGTTGAAAAGTGTGTTTTACTCCATATAGCACATAGCTACCAAAAAATACTTAATCAGAAGGAATAAAAATAGTGCTCACTTCAATGTTTTCTGTTTGTTGAAATTGTTGGTAGGAGAAATGGTTGTATTATGTGAAAAAAGAGCATTTATTTTTAAAGTCTCATGTCAAGAAAAAGAAGAAAAATGTTAACTATATTTCCTTGGAAGACATTATATTTTTTTCAACTCATATGAAATATACTTCTTTTCCCTTGGGATTGGCCACTGCATAACCTTATCTGATGCACTAGATAGATGAATTTCTCCATATATATGTCAGTGTTTATATTTGCATGACAAAATGTCCTTACACTGAAACCATTATATATGTATTCATATTTAAAAATATTTTGTTTTGTCAGTCTTGCAAGTAAATTCACAAAATTGTACTCATTTGTGGGTACATTTCTGCAACCTGCATATTTTCAGGACCTGTTGTATTTACGGGAAGATAGTGTGATTACTTGCCTAAGGATCATTTATGGTGAAGTAAAAGTAGAGATTTGTGCCCTTTGTTTTATTAATATTCAGAATCAAATATTTCAAATTCTGTGGACTGTTGTTTTCAGTCATATTTTTGCAGAAGTAATATAAGACAAAGTACATTGAAGTGCAAAATATTCATCTAAATTCCCTGCTGACCACAGAAACAAAACATTTCTGATATGAAATGTTATTGAACTGAAATTGAAGGAAAGATTTAGAAGTTTCCAAGATCTCTCTGCTCCTGGTCAGACCTCAAAGCAAGAGGTCAGTCATCAGTACTATCCATTTGCAATGGTCTCTCCCTGGTGATAGGTACAGAAGTAATCCAGGAAACTGTCTGGACAATGATGGATTTTTTCCACTGCCTGCAGTGACATATCCATACATATCTATATTTATATTCCAGGAACTGAGGTCTTCAACCACTCCTTATCCCATGACAATGCACACATTTATTGGATATTTTCTGTTCCATTAACCAAAAAAGTTATAATTAATGTCTGTTCCAGTCTCTAGGTGCCTTACCAGGGAATTAAAAATCAAACTTCTGAAAAAGCAAGTTAATAGTTATTCTCAGTGCCAAAGAAGTGGGAAATATGGTCACCTCAGCGCTAGTTCTCCCAAAATAAATATCACCTCCTGACTCTTTAAAGTTACCACAAAACAAGACTGGGCATCAATCAGAAGCTGTTGCAGAAAAAGGAGATAATATATGCCCGAGGAAATTTACATTTCTTTGAGCTTGGAGGAGCTGGGCAATAGTGGAGCACCATCTACATCATTCCTTGCAGAGGTTCGTAGCTTCAGAATTTTTGTACAGGATAGAGAAACACTTTTATAACCACGTCTCATGCTCATGTGTATCTCCGCCTGGCAACACAAGATGCTGGCTTCAGCCAGAGTTTCTTGGCATTGTTGCAACACCATCTCTGATGATAATAAGGTTCTGTGATACCTCTAGTGCCATGAGTCACCTTCTTTTGTTCTCCTCTCCCATCTGTTCTGAGGGTGAGAGTGCCACCGGTGTCAGGTGGTAACATTGCCAAATAGGTCCTAAGAAAACATGTTGCTGCCAGAATGACAGTCTTTGTCTGACTCCAGCGCATACAATGGCTGCATTACGTTAATGCAGGACAGCTAATTGATTGAAGCAAGCATTACTAGGCATAATTTATGGGAAAACATACAGACCATACGTTTTGGGGCTGCAGAGCATTTTTATCAAACTCATACCACTGAACCTGTCTTCAATTCTCAGTCGCTACTTTTCGGCCCAAAGCCTTATAAATAGGCAGGAGAGCAATTAATTTGCACCCCAATTGCCCTCTCTTGGAATTGTTTGGGAGGTACAAACACAGGGTCATAAATTAAATCCCATTTGACATTGTTACCTTAAAACTGGTAGCCTGAGGATTTTGCTAGCTGTCCTTAAAATCCTTCCAGGCTGACGTATCTAGGTAGAGGCAGCTTAATTCTCTAAATCAATATACAAGGGGGAAAAATGTCAGCTGGTGTTTGACAACAAGATAATACAAGTTGTACGACTTTTTTCAGCCTGCTCAATTATTACAAAGGCCGGGGATTATTTAACACACTTAAGAGTTGTTAATTTTCATAGCAGTAGCTTGCAGACAGCCTAAATTAAAACAGACTGCTGCTGTGCTGTTACTTTAGGTAATTTCCCAGTTAGGTGCTCTGAATTTCCAGACAAGTTCATTAAACACAGACAGACAGAGCTGAAGAATTTACACGTGCAAAATATTGCCAAACAGATGTCAGAGTTTGCTGTGCTGGGCCATGCCAATACTGCACCCTTCTCCTATTAACATATCACCTCATGTTATCTGGTATTATGATAATTGATGCTATACATAGTATGTGGCTAAATGCTCTCTGAGTTTAAAATAATGTTATGACATTTTATCTCGAAATGTAGAATAATTCATAAAGAAGCAGTCAGTTTCAAGTATTTTCAATTGAAGGTGAAAATGATTGACTTAAGATGAAGCAGCCATGCAGGACTGCTAATGCTGTGCACATCAGGGACTGACCCAGAACCTGAGACAGTTCTAAACAGCTTTAGTAACCATCTTGTTTGGAAATTATTACTTATTCTCTCCCTGATCAACTCACATCATGAAGTGAAATTAGCTGAAAAATCAAGTGAGGTTGCATACCAATAACATGTTAATAATTTTGAGAAATGTTTATTCTGGTCTTGATTAGAACAAAGGAAATTTGCCTTGCTTTAAAATATGCTCAATGCGGTGTTGACTGAGCAGTGAGATAAAATTATGGAAAAAAGGGGTTACGTTTCCAGGTGAAATGTTTGTGGTATTTGCAAGGAATATCTGAAGCATTATAAAAAAGGTATGGTAAGGAGAAGAAGTGTAGAAATCTTGCGCCTGTTGGATGGCCTCTGTGGTGCGCGGATGCGGTTTGGATGGAGACAGAGATCTCTGGAGTCTGGTCTTAGGGCATGAGGTTTATTGCAATAAAGAGCGTGGGGGTAAGAGACCTGCTATGGACCACCAGGCACGGCCCAGAGCAGGTCAGAGATGTGAGAGAGAGAGAGGGAGGGAGGGAGGGAGAGAGAGAGAGAGAGAGAGAGAGAGGTACAGGATACAGGAATCGGGGATGTGGAATGTTAATACAGAATACCGTGGTTCTCGCTCACAATACAATAAATCATGTTCTATGCTGAATATTCTAATTTTCACTAACCAATCTAGGACAAGATACAAATCCTATAACATTTAAATACAGCCTATGAGAGTCATTGTATTACCATACAATGTTACATTTTAAACCCCTAAAAACTGCCTTTTGTACCTTATGCTAAGTTAGTAAGGTCTACTCTGACCCTTGGACCTGCAGGAAGGCAGGGGCCATTGTCTAATCAATGAGGGGTATTGTTCTATCAGAGAGGATGGTGAGCCTTCAGTGGCCATACCATTGTTTTCCCAGTTACTTAGTAACTGAGGTTTGGTATCTCAAAACTTGTCTTCATTTCAATCTCTCTTATGGTTTCTATATTCTCAGCATCTTTTGCCAGGTAATAATTTCTGTAAGATTTTCCCATTTCTTCCTCCCCAACAAAGAAGGAATATGATTAAGAGAAAAGGGTTATTTATGATATAGTTTTGAGATTCACACTTTCTACTGCCAGTGGCAGTGGGTTAGGAAGATTCCTTGAAAATAGTTGAAATGACTGGCTATTAACATTTGCATTATGCAGAGAATATTTACTCCAATATTATATTTCTGAGTTTTGGAAAGTTTATTGTTTTTATTAGTCATCAATCATCAATCACAAACCTAAATACACTTTTTTATGTTCACAGAGAAATTTCCAGAGAAAGATTGATTGGCCTGATCTTACTAATTTGAAAAACACATGAACAAATACAACATTGAAATAACCACAGGAAATATTTGCTAAGGACAAGAACTGATCGAAGGCATGAACAAATGTCTATAGGCGTTTCCAAATGTCTACAATAAATATAGATCCAGAACTTGTCAAAACTGGAGTACAGTAAAAGAGTACAGGATAGGAAAAATGGTAGATTGAATTAAGTTTCCACTTTAGAAGTGAACTTTTGATTGAAAGGTTTTAGAGTAAATCAGTTATGTCAAACTGCATATTTGCAGGTCACATTGATATTTTTCCACTAATGTGTAACAAAAGTAAGTCCTTTGTGTGTATGCATACCTATGCAAACACCGATATATATATACATATATACACATACATATATATATATATTTTTTTTAAAACAAACATCTATCTATCTATCTATCTATCTATCTATCTATCTATCTATCTGTCTGTCTGTCTGTCTGTCTATCTATCTATCTGCCTATCAATCTATCTATCTATCTATCTATCTATCTATCTATCTATCTATCTATCTATCCACACCTATTTCTTTTCTCATTTTGGAATAACAACCTTTGGATTTCTGCAGAGATTTGAGAAAGTTGTTTTCATAACTGAATTCTGTAACTTTGATCTAAGCCCATGCGAAATTTCTTCACCAGTGTTTTACTCTCAAAGGAAATTGCTTATAATAGAATAAATTATTCAAATTTAAAACGCAGCTCAATATCCCACAAAATTAGAACATTAAGAGCTTATTTCCCAGGAAAGAAGTAATAAATAACTGTTTTTTCCATGCTTGAAGGCAGTGAGAAATTCTAAAAAGACAATGTTTTGAACAAACCGAAATGAAGATGTTCTGTGGTTATATTTTTACTTATTTTTATATATTTTCCCCAGCCCAACCCCTCAACTTACTAGAATTTAAAAATTATTTCATTGAAATTTCATTGCCACTCTCCTTATATGAAAGTCTGCTGGATAAAAAATGTAAGATGATCCTCTGAATAACTTGTGATTAATTGTTTCAATATGGAATCAATTGCTTTACCCTCAGATATAGAGCCTTCTTTTTTAATAACTCCACCATTACTACCTTTTTCCATAACACTCATTTTGAAAAAACATTCTAACATGCTGGTCACACAAAGCAACTAAAATGTTAAAACACCTGCTTTTGAAATTGAGATTTGAATGTTCCTTTAAATACATTTGCAGACTTTGATTAAGAAACAGCATCATTAATAGTAAAGAAGTGTAAACTAAGAGCAAACAGTGTCACTTTTAAAGTAAAAGGTAAAAAGTCATGTATTGAGGGACAAGAGCAGCATTCAATCAGCACACTAAATTTAACTTAGGGGGGAACATTGCCTGACCAGACAGAGCATAAGGCTCTCATAACACAGAGAAATTGGAGAAAACACAGTCCTAAGGAGGATTATGCATAACCATGATTTTGGTTTCTCTTGTAGCATGTGTGCCTTTATTATTGTTTCTAGCTTCTACAAATAATTTATTCTGTGTTTCTTTCTTTTCTAAGTCTTTCTTTCCTCTGACACCTCACTTTGGCCATTGGCTGGTAGACTTTGAAGCAGTCTCTGATATAATTAACAACGCTCTGTGCGTGATTTCTTTAAAATACTGACATAGGTCCTTTTTTTTTAGTGTGGCAAAGACAGGAACCTGAAGTTGTAAAGATTTTTTTTTTCCAAGGGTTGGCATACGTTTGTCAGAACATTCATAAAATCTCAATCAGAACAACTCTTGGATGCCATGTTGTTTGGTTAACCCTGAATGATTCACTGAACTGATTGGAGTGCTTCTTGATTATGGCCAAAATTGTCAGCTACATTGTGGAAAAATTTGTTGGATTCAGAATGAGCACTCTGCCTCTGCGCAGCAGAACAAAGTCTTTTGGGACAAATAATATTTTTTTAAAATTTATTTTTAAACATTGCATGCTGTCTGAGATTCTGGAAAAACTTTACATCAGAATTGTGTTCTGAATCCATGCCATAGTCAGCTGAGGAAAAGCCAGTGGGTAAAATACTGAGCTCAGTGCTAATAGAAACTCTTAGACACCAAAATGTGATCTGAAGCTGTCAAGGCATTGACAATCAAAGCACTTTTAGTGCACTTTCTTGTAATCTTTGTAGCAACACTCAGCACATTGCTGACCTCCTTGTCAATCTGGTAACATTTTGAAAAGGATGGAATTTAAGAACTAGATTTGCTATATAATTTTCCATGAGAAATTATTTTCTTTCTCAGGAAAAAATAAAAATTACTGGAAGAAAAAAGTATATCAAACAGGTTTTAATAAATCCCAGTCAAAATAAGAGGAGTCTCCATCTATAAGGAAATACCTTTTGAATCCTACCTGGAAAACAAAGTGTGCACCATACTGAGAACAGATCATGTGTCTGCAGCTTAGGGGCTTCTAAGTTTCCTCTCCACAGAGATTTCTCTTCTTGTAGTTTCTGTCCTTGAGAGGAAATTCTCAGAGATTTTTATTCTTGATGCATATAGTGTATATCGCCTTGAGTTCTGAGACCATCCCAGGAAAAGCCCTCTTCAAGAATGAATGAAGATACTCTCAGTGAGTCTGAGAATATGGGTGTTTGGTTACCTTTTCTGGCTAAATATTTTAATTGCCTTAATATCATAGTTCTGCTGCAAGTTCTTTTTCTGGGCAATATAGGGTATTTTTAAGTTTTTTCAACTTGGAAGTAAAATTTCACATTTAGATTTGGAAAGAGAGTGCCAAGTATTACCTTTTATCTCCTTAGCTTTCAAACTGTGCATTAACCAAATTAACTAAATGTCTCTGACTTTTTTCTTTTTTCTTTTTTCATTAATATAATTTGCTTAAAGTCCACAATATATTCTGTAGATTCCTCTAGAAAAAACATTTTTTTAATATTTTATTAGAAGACATTAAGAAACCTCGTTTTTGGAACTCTGATATCTGTCACAAAAATTTTGGTTTTCTGGTGATCAAGGATGAGAAATATTTCCATAAAAAGTTTGCTTCTTTGGAAGTTTTTTGGAATATTTTTTCCTGATACTTCTAGAAAGTTTTGTCTGTAGGAAATCAACAGAACTGATCTGACATGGTTTCACTGACTCAGCACATGAAAACCTCAAATTATAGTGCTGAGCTTTTGCTCTTTTTAAGACATAATTCTTGAAAGGTCCTAATAATCCTCATCATGTTTTGTTGCTCTTCAAAAGCAAAGGAAGCCAGGATTTCACTCAGAAAGAAGGTAAAGTTACAGTGTGTTTTGTCTGTGTGCAGATAAACCTTCCAACCTCATGTCTTAAATTCTTCCAAATTAATGTTTGAGTCTTTTTTTCCTTTTTTCTATTTTTTTTTTTCCCAGAGTTTGACAGAAATTACAGCAAAGCATCTCTCTCAGAATCATGCTGGCTAAAACAAGTGATATGAATCTGGCTGGAGGAGATCTGGCATACCTGCCTCTATGTGATATTCAATACCTCTGTGGATATCAAAGGCTCTAGCTCTTGTTATTTTTGTATGAGCAGCTTTCAGCAGAAGCCAGGATTACCACCTCTTATTTGCAAGTGGTGAAGAGATTATAATTTTATTTCTGAAGGCCACTTTGTCACCTTAAGATTTCAACAGCCATCCTACTTCAGAAAACAGCACATCATTAAAGTGATAGACCTTTGATACTCAGTGTGAAAACCAGGTAATGAAGTTGTTCCACTGGTAAAATGCCAGTGTCACTCACAGCTTCCAAGTCTATTGGATTGGTTGTAGTGTGTGCAATTTAAATTCTTAAGCCCTCTATTCTTGAGCAATAATTTGTGCTTAATACAGTGATTCCTAGCCTCTACGAATGCAAAAATTTTTCAACACTTTTTAAAAAATACTGGAAATGAAATTTAATGAAAACCTTGACTCACAATTTTTTTGTACTTTTATTAATTTTCTTCCTTTATTTGTTGCTTACTTAAAATACGTTTAGAAGTCAAGGGCTGTTTTTCCTTGTAATTTCGATGCTCTCTATTATCTTAAGACTATGAAGGATTTAATTTGGATAACACCACCCTGGAAGACAGCACTCCCTCACAGTGATAATGAAAGTGATATCAGCCTATATAATAAAATATATAGCACAGGTATATATATTTTAATATAAAAATAAATAGCACAGGCATATAAATGGAAGCTTTTTCCGTTCAAGAAAGGGGAATTTAATAGGTTTTACTCTTGCTGAATTTTTAGTTTTGAAACTCATTAACCCTTCCTCCCTTAAAACAACACGGATGTTTTTGCCTTTAAGGCATGACTAAAGGATCAAAAAGTTGACTAATGGAAAAGTGGAATTTGCTTTGCAAATTTTGTGGTGAGATTATAATTTCACCTATCTCCATTTAGAAAAAAAGAGTAGGATTTAATCGATTCTTGCTTTATGTAGTAGAGACTGATAACTTTGAATTATGCTTAATTGACAAAATCATGTAATTCTTAAAATGGGGTTTAGTTTTTTTTGTTAATTTTAGTCAGTCTGTTATAAATGTACAGACACAGTTGTAATAAATGAATGCAAATTCATGTTTTTCTATTTTTCACTTAAATAATAGGACAATTTTAAAATAAGTGACACAGAAGCCTCACATTCTGTCATTGTGAAATGTCATCAGAAATACTCCTAGAAATGCTACTTAATTGTTCCTCAGCAGAATAGATTTTCATCATTTGAATTGCAGATGGCATCTGATGCTTTTAGAGTACATGGTCAAAGCATGTTTCTTCAACTTGCATATAAATAGATGGTGAATTTTCATCACATCTCTGTATGCAACATAACTGAAATAAAATGAGTGTAAGTGCAGTGAGAAGATATTTTTGACTGCCCTCTTAAAGATGTCTGGTAGAGGGAAGCAAGAAGTTAGGTTTAGTGCAGCTTTGAGAACCATTTTTATAGGCTTAATGGTTGCTGTCTGATTGCACAATTCAGTTTCAAGGTCTGTGTGGAGAGATGTTCACTGTTTTTCTAGTCTAATCCACACTGGTCATTAGGGATAAAATATTGAGTGGTGAGTCCATCAGCCATGTTGCTGCTGTGGTGGAATATTTCTATCCTGGGACTCATTTAGGATTGTCTCTTCACCATCCTGAGACTCCATGACCACTGCGCAATTTCTCCTGTCTGCAACTCCCTGCTAGTTGCCATTGTTGTTGGTGTCACTCGATATTATTTAAGAAAAAAAAAAAAAATAGAAAATGTAAATGTCTCACCCAAAAAAGAAAAATAAACTTTGCCAGCTTTTCCCGAGGACTTCAAGTGTCACACACCCATGAGCTATGTAGGCATTTGTTCTTTCTGGAAAACATTCAAATTGTGGGAATCACAGAATCATAGAATGATTTGGGTTGGAAGGGATCTTAAAGATCATTGAGTTCCAACTCCGTGCTGTGTAAAGAATGGAGTATACTCCATCAAGTTTCTTAGGCCCCATCCAGTCTGGCCTTGAACATTTCCAGGGATGGGACATCCACAACTTTTCTGGGCAACAAATTAGGGATGTGTCCTCTTCAAAATAAACTCTCATGATGAATCATGAACTAGATAAATGTAGGATATTTTTGTCTTGGTTCATGGCATTCCTGAAAAGACCCTGTGATCTTCTCTACCATGGTTATTATCTGAATTTCTTCAATGGATTTCTTCTGAAATGTCATTTTATTTCATACGTTTATGCTGCTCAGACTGGACATTTCTGTTGCGTGGTGGCAATTCTTCACCTAAACTATGTGATTTTGCCTCTGTCTGTTCACTGTGGTGCATGTAAACAAAGCTGAAATGGCTTCTTTACTGTGTAAGTATGAAATAATTTGAATATTAGTGTAGGAGATTGAATTTTGACTTTTTGGACTTTCTAGAGGAAAGAAAACAACAAGGTGTAAAAACTACAACAAAATGTAGTTAATTTAAAAATTCATATGAAATTACATCTTTTATTCAAAAACATCTATGGAGTTTAAAAAATAAAAGTGTTACTACAGTTGGATGGAGGATTAAAAGTAAAACCAGTGCATGCTTACTCACCACATTCACACTTATTTTTATATGTGCTTCAAGTCCTGGGCTATAACATACTTAGTAAATATGGACCTGAAGTCCCCAATGTTTTCTGAATGGACTAATTGCTGTATCTCTACAAGACTTTACTGAACCATTCTGGGATCAAAAGGCTGCCTTAATAGAAGACACTTTTGGATTGGGCCTCTTGCAGCCATAGCTGCAGGTCCCACACTTCACACTACAGTATCAGAAGGAATCATGTAAACGTATAGAGATAGGAATTGAAAATATCTTATTTCTTCACTGGGGCATATGCTAGAGGGTTTTTTTCAGGCTTGCCAAAGCAGATGTTATACATACAGATTTAATACAGTCAGAATAATGATAAAGGTTTATCCTATGCCATAACATGAACTGATCAAAATTTTCTTAGAATTTCAGTAGGACAATCATTGTCAGAACAATGGGGAATGATCTTTGTATAAACAATATAGAAAGGTAAATAGCCCCAAAAAACCTTAAAAATGAAAATTTTTAGCACATTATTACAAAATATTATTTATATGGGGGTTTTTTTGTGTTTGGGGTTTTTTTAAAATTTGTTTGATGGGTTGGGATTTTTGGTTTTTTAAATTTTTTTTGATGGGTTGGGACTTTTTTTTTTAAGACTAGTTTTCATCAGATCCTCCACAGTAAAAACACAAGGGCAGATTTTCATCTGGCTATCTTGGATTTCAAAATAGCAAATTTCAGAATTATTCACCTACATTTTTATTTTCTAGCTTAAGAGTTGTACCACTGTCAAGTCTTGACTTGAAAGAAAATAACATCTTTGCAGTTCTAAATGTAAACAAGACCATAGAAACAAGATCAACTGAAAATGCAGCGACCTGTGCTTTTGAGGCGTTTGGCATTTTGTTGTGAACTTTTCACTTGGACCCAGAAAGAACAATGCCTAATTTTCTGATCCCAGATTGAATTTGCAGCTCTGGCAGGCAGAAAATCATCTTCAGACTTGTAAACCATAGGTATTTGATCCTGGAGTCACTGAGACAGAACAAATATGGAACCTCACAATGTCATTCATTCGGAGTTACTTTTTGGCACATAATATCTGGCTTGAAAGAGGCCATGCAAACAAATAAAAGTTTGTTCAAGCATAAAAAGACCTTTTTTCCAAGTGAAAACCAGCATAATTTTTGTATTGGTCCTTTGGCCATTTCCAACTTTATTATGCTTTCAAGTACATTTTGTTTTCACTTGTATACCAATGTGTTTTGCACTCAACACAGTTTTTAATACACAAAAATGTATGAAGAAACTTGCATTTAAGGAGACACACTTAACTGGTATCAATATATTTAATTCTTTTTGGTAAGTAGTCTAATTCAAATATATTTATAATATTTTAGACCTAGTAATACAATCTTTGAAAGACAACAGAACAGGAAGCAAAGGCGGAAAATGGGATTAGAGAATGAAAAAGAAAGCATGCTACAGAGCAGCTTGCTTTGCTCTCATTATTGTTATCCTGTCAAAAAATGTGCACAGCCCTCTGTCGGTGCATAGACCCTTTCCTCTTTGTTCTTTTTAATGATTTCTTAGAGAAGTTACATCTAAGTTCCTTATGTGCATCCTTCACTGGCTGTGAATCAGAAGGTATGTGAGGATCCATTCATTTACATCATAATTCTGATGTCAACCTTTCCTGTTACCACAGAAACACAGCCCATGACCACACTTTGTATTAAAAAGGAAATATATGATACTATCAGTGATGACAGCTCCCATGATTTAATCCTTGATTTTTGCCATAAAATCTGACCTTTACTTGATCTTACTGCTTTACTTGCACATTTGATTTGAAGACTGCTGATAGCTTGGCTTCATTTGCTTTCTCAGTCTGCTCTAATACAAATTTACAAGGGTTGGAGTTTCCCAAATCCATCAGTTCTCTGTGGCTTTTATCTGTTAAATAGAATGTTACATTTTTACCCACCTAGAAAAACAGTGTCTCTAATGCCTCTAATGCTCATCATAAATTATCTTGTCTTTCATATCTGAAATATAATCTCTCTGGAATATTTTCTTTATAAGCCATTGTTCTTGTGTCTGCCTGCTTAGCAGTTTGTACATGTCAGACAAAGCACACACAGATCAAGTCCATTCTTAGCTGTCAGGAATGGTTATAGGTCACAGCCATTTGATATCCGCTTCTGATGTTTTTTTATTTAAGTTCTCCTCGTGCTGAGAAATCTGATAAGTGAGTTGTATATGCTGTTTTACCTGCATTCCAACTTTTAGAGTTCAGGGAGCCTGGAATTTGTCAGTAAAAATCTGAACCCATATATCACCTTGTGTTTGAAGGTTAGAAACATAAATCTTTCAATAAAAGAACAAAGGTCTACAAGCATGTTCACAATTCCTTAGCTTTCAGTGATAAGGAAACCATTTTCAAAATAACAATTAGGTCAAACAATGAAAATGCATTCTATAATTTTGTCGTCCATATAACAGAGCTGGCATAGCCTTGCATTTATACTCAGCATTAACTGATTAATGTCTAAGCCTTCTGATTTGCCTCTAAATTTGTTCCTTGTTTTGTTGGTCTTTGTGGGGGCTTTTTACTTCTCACCTTTATCTCCCATTTTACTTCAGGTATTTTTCATTATCTAACAAAAATCACAGTCCATTTAAGGATACCAGTTTTAGATGAAAATATATTCTGTAGAATATTCTGTTGTTCTAGTTTAGGTGTTGGGAGAAGACTGACGATGGTGGTGATACAGAACTTTTCTATTACCCCTTTTAGATTCCAAATACTTTGCAAACAATAACTTTTCAGAGATGGGAAAAGTGAAGTAGGGATAGTAAATCAAGTGTTCAAGGCTAAAGAGAGTAATTATTGCTGAGCACGATGGAGTGTGTGTCCCTGGACCAGTTTCCTGTTCTTTTGTTCAGATGAGCCTTTCCTTTACAGCAGCGTCTTAGCTGAGATGTGGCTGGTTTTCATAGCCTTGATGCATTGCCTCCTGCCAATGTGTTTCTGCTTTGACTGCTATGAACAGTACTTCAGTTTGGCCTAGGATCTGATTGTTTTTAAAGTGATCTGTGAAAATAAAAAGAAGGCTCCCCTCAATCTTAGACACAATCAAACATTGCTTGTGTTTCTGGAAACAGAAGGAGCTTAAAGGGAACACACTTTCTAAGAGACTGCTTCTTTTTAAGAATACCCCAGACTTGTCATTGACTCTATAGGAACTGGGTCAAGATACTTCACTCAGATTTTCATCCAGCATAAAAAGGCTGGATAATGATCATGAAACAACCTTTTAAAGTACAATAATATAACAAATATAATTTTACTGTGTATTTCAGTCAAAAAGAAAATTGAGTCTGTGTGGCCATCTTCAGGTTTGTTGGGACTATATAAATTATACTTCATGTAAAGGTCATCTAAACCTAAATGCTTATTAACGGAGTTTTGGAGGAGGCACAAAAAGAAAAAAAATAATCCACCTCAGTTCCATAGAGAGACTAGCTCTCCCTTCTTAAATAGACAAAATATTAAAATACCTTTCTTTGTTTGTTTATTTCTTTGGTTGGTTGGTTTTGTTTTCTTTTCTTTTTCAAAAATGGAAGAAGAGATGAGGCAATTGATTTATTTGAATGCTGAAGTTTCAGCTGTGGCCACAGTAATGGGCAAGCTGGGCTTCATCACAAGAAAATAAATAACAGGAGACAAAAATATGAATAGTTGGGGGAAAAAAAAACCCTGAGAGACAGAAATAAATGTAGAATACATGATTATGACAAGTGCTAGCATCATCCTGACTGCAAATAAATGAGCTAATTTGCATGGGATTTTTATTTATGAATTCAAGACTGAGACTGAGCCATAGTAGGAATGCAGCCAGGAATGTTCATGTTCCCTACACTTCATGTGGGATATGGAACATAGCAATATTTAATTGTGCCTGTATGGAAAACAAGGGGCAGTGAGTTATATAGATTTTGGCGGAGATTTATGAAAGCATAATATAAAAAAAAAGCCTCAGAAGGAGTTCAGAGCCCAGCTTCCAGTGATGCTCACTAAGGGATTCTGTCAACTCAAAGTAAGCATTCAACACCAGTGAAACGGTATTGTAAAGTCAAGGCAGTTATGGAGGTTTGGCAGATATACAGTTGCAGACTACAAGAGACTCATGCCCTTCTGGAGGGGCTGCTGGAAGCCAGAAACATTATCTGAGGCACATCAAATAGCACTGGATACCTGTATACCTGGGCAATTGAATATTTGCTTTTGTCAATGCTCATTAACTGCTGGTAGCTTCACATAGAAACACCTTAGCAACTCTAAAGTGATCTGAAGAAGTGTGTTAAAAATATTTGCAACTTTTCAGGCAGGCAACTTGTGCCTTTTTTTCAGAGCTTCATACTGGCAGAGAACAGGAATAAATACTAAGGAATTAGAACCTTACAGTAACTTCACAAATAAGTAAAAGAATAGCAAAATATTTTAAAAGTTAAACCAAAAGCACTAAGCCTATAGGAACACGTATAAAAACCCCTAACTGTCATCCCTAGCTTGCAAGGGAAGCTGTAAAGCTTTCCAAATAAAACAGTTGAAGAGAGAATCCATATCTTCACAATCTGATACATGAAAATGGTTAGGGCTGGAAACACAATGCATGCACCTTCAGAAACCAAAGACTCCCCCTTTTCTGATAGTATTCACTCCCTTTGTTAGTCCTATGTGGTCACAGGACACTACACCTTAAACTGTGGCAGCCTGCTACTCATATGTAGGGTTGAAATTACACCAGCCTGGGAACAGAGCCAGGACTCCAGGTGTATATTGCTTCAGAAGAGGCTGAGGATCTTCAATAAGATGCTTTTATTCTCATAATTTTGATTTCTTGGGATTTAGGCAGATATCTCTGGAGAAAGAGCTGAATTCCCTTGGGATATCTGTTCTAGGAGGAGAGAAACACTCCACAAGAAACACTGTGGGGAAATTTCTGCCAAGGTAATCTGCCAAAGATTCCCTCCTTCTAAATCTGCTAACACGAGCATACCTTTTAAGTATGCCAGCATGGTTTGGAAGGCATGTAAAGAATCTAAGTGAGCATATAAGCAGCTAATTTGAAGTGCACAGATGCACTTTCCCTTGGGAATTATCTCAGCTCCTGAAATTTCATTCCAGTAATTACCAAGGCAAATCACAAAGATTTCCATTTACTAGTCTGGGGCTTCCTGAAATCCTCTAATTAAAGCCAAGCAAGATGGTTTCAACAGAGCAGGGATTTGATTTTTTTGTCATGTTCTTTTCTGTGCTTCCTTCCCCTCCACCAGAGTCGTGTGGTCAGATGAACAGCTCTGGGTTAGAAGGCACAAATCTAATGCTGGGAGGAAATTATCTGCCCCGCAATGGCAAGATGCTACCAGTTTTCTCCTTCAGTGTTCTATATCAAAAGAATATTTTTTAATACAGTTGACAATTGTTCCTGCAATATGGAAAAAAGTAATATGAAGGTAAAATCATATAATATTCATATAGAACCTGCCAGCACTGGAATTTTAGAATTTTAAGATTTTTTTTCCTAGTTATACTTGATGCAATTTAGTGATCAAAGCTTTGGAACTTTATTTTCTCCTTTCCTCTACTAGAGTCTTTCCCAGAGCTTGACTGTCCATTGCACAGAGAGGTGACTACGACAGTCTGGCCTCTACATTCCTTTCGTGGTGGCAAAACACAGAAAACCCTTTTTTTTCTTAGGGTGATTATTTCCATGCAGCCCTTCTGACCACTGCTAGAAATTAGACACCTGGAAATGTAACTACACTAGGCAGCAGCTGAGACCAATAGGTGAGAAGTAGTACAGAATGAGCTTTAAACCAGACTTTCCTGTGCACTACTAAACTGAGCTCTGCTCAAACCATGGCCCAAACAAAAGCAGTAAAATAGTGTGAAACAGACTTTTGTGGTTCTCCTGACAGCTTAAGGTTAGCTATTAGTGTGTGGAGGTTTGTATACCAGCTTCAAGTCTCTGTTGAAAAGGAGAGGCCTCTTATGAGTGCGCATCACGTTTATGCTTTCAGATAATCAGACTGCTCATCTTCTCAGCAGGAAAAATGAAAGCATAGCACAATAAAGATATATGAACCCTAAGCATGAAGGAGGGATGGCTGCACAGGTAGATGTGCATTATGCTGCTGCTGTATGGCTGCACCATGTGAGCTGGAAGGGATACAGGCTCAAAAGCACCCCAACTCCTTATGGCTGCTCTGTGCTTGCAGAGAACTTAAGCAAAAGGCAAAAGAATTGTGGAGCAAATGAACCACAGCAAAGCTTCTACATAAAAAGAGAGTTAAATTAAAAAATAAGAAAAATAAATATTAGTTTGGAGAAGAGTTAATTAGAGATTATTGGCAACATAAACCAACATTGAATGAGTGAGGCTTTCAGAAATCAAGTTAATATACAGAATGCAGAACACTGATTTGAGGTCAGTGTAGAAACAATTTATTTTAGTTGGGAGTTCTTGATCTGGAGGACTTTGGATTGCTTCTAAATATCTGCAGAACATCTTTATTAGAAACACCATGATAATCCATTTAGCCAGGACTCATATATCTACTAGAAAGCCCTTAGGGTTCTGATATTAAAAAAAACCCACAAAAACCAAACCAAACCAAACCAAACCAAACCAAACCAAACCAAACCAAACCAAACCAAACCAAACCAAACCAAACCAACCAACTAACCAACCAACCAACCAACCAACCAAACACCCCAAAAAGAAACAAACAAAACAAAAACAAAACCCAAAGCCACCAGTAACATCCAAAGATCAAGAAATAGTAAGATCCTTGCTATATTAGGTAATGGGGATATAGTAATGGTGCACATCAAAAAAAAGTGATATGAAAGGATTTTAAACCAAGATAAACTTACTTGCCCTTTGTCATGAGACAAGAATAATGGAACAGTAGATGAAACTGAAAGGAAATAAATTCAAACTGATAAAAGGGAGGATTTTTTATACAATGCATAATTAATCAGTAAAACGCACCACCATAAGATTTCACTGAGACATAGAGTTCAGAAAGAAAAACAGGCATTTATATGGATAATGAGAACATCTTTAGATAAGATGGGGGGGGGGAAAGAAGAATATAAAAGAAGAATATAAAGAGTAATGTTTTGTGGCACAAATCAAGCACTAACTTAATGTAGAAGGCATTAAGAGAACATGACCCACACAGAGTAGGTATGACCCACAGAGACTTTCAGTATCCTTTATGAGACTGAACTACTGTCCTAAGCACGAAGGCAGATATTCTCATCCTTTTGATGTGTTTTATTTGTCAAACCTTCTAGGTTCATAACCTTCAGATCTACAGAACTGGGACTCTAAGAAACTCAGCATATTTTAACAAACAGAAAACATTTGGGCATAGAGTAAGGAAGAATTTGACGATAAGAGGAACAGGGAAAGCCCAGATTTGATCGGCCTCATTCTTTCTGCAGTAGCAAGAGACTGCAAAAGGCTGTGAATTTTAGCACAGCTGAAGTTTAGCTACTCCAGACTTCTGTTTCTGCCTCAGTGGATTCTGCTTCCATCAGCATCGATGGGATTGGAATAAGGCTTTAGGGCAAGCATTTAGCATAGACTTAAAATCTACAGTTTTATTTAAGCAACTTCTCTGGGGGTATTGACTAGGAAATCTTTGAAAAAGCATCCTTCCCTGTATATTTTTAAAATGTCAGCTTTTCTTATATCATATGGAGGTACTTCCCTGTTTAAGAAATGATTATTCTAGTTCTGACTTGCAGGATGATGAATCACTGGGTGACACACCAGTGTGCTTTTAAGACTTTTGTTTCCATCAGGGGATGGTTGAGTTGATCTGCAGAAGAGAAAGCCAGGCCAGAACTGCCACTCAAGAATAGATCTGAGGTTCAACAAGAGTTTTAAGAGTTTCATTACTTCCCATTTTTCTATTTTGGGATTCCAGCTATGCCCTAAAATAGGGGTTATTATACTTTTGGATGAAGTTTATACTTAAACATTTAACTTCTTCAAGGACCAGACATACAATATAGGGAACATGCAATATAGGTTTAAGATGATCCTAGGCATGTGCTTGCAGTAGCAGGAGGCAAGTAGCCAAACAGATAAGGGGTTCAGCCAGGAATGTCCAACTTACGTTTGCAATCTATTGAGGTTGCAGGAGGCTGGTGCTAGAGCTGTGACAGCTATATGAAAAAGGAAGAATAATGTGCTGCATGGTGGAAAGGAAGGAAAGCAATATCTGGAGGGAGAAGTAGTACCAGCAGAACATCTGGAGCACTAACTAAGAGCAGAAAGAAGTTGCCTATGTAAATACTGGAGGCAATTGAATTATGACGCTCCCAGTGTTTGCTTACTCTTTTCTATCTTTAGACAAAAAAGAAGCCAGAGAAAACAGCAGTCTTTTGAGCTCTCAGCTCCATTTTGCAAACCACATACATGGAAAGTGAGCCATCCAAAATTTCAATCTGCTATGATTCATTCCTCTCTAATTTTGATATATGACAATGTATCACAGTGTGCTTCATGACATACCGTGTGAGAATGAGATGCCTAGTCTAGAACACTTGGGTGGGTGGGTTGGAGAAGTCTTTTTAAAAGTCAGTTATATTAAAAATAATCTTAAGAAACTAAGGCATTTCAATCCATTCTTACAAACTTGATTTCCCAGGGGAGAAAAATATATAAATATACATATACATACATATAATGTACCCATTCACTATCAAGGCCTTAAACTCCAGTTTGGCAAGCTATTAGCCAATTAATCTGGATTTCAAAAATTTTAGTCATGGAGAAGTCAATGTGTATACTTTAAGGGTTTACTTGTGTGCTATAAATTAGACATAAAGCTGCTGAGTCAGCAACAGAATGTTTCTTTTTTCTGAGCTGGCATTAATAATCATGTTTTGGATCCTTGGCCTCCCCACCCACTACAAGTGTTTGTATCTCTTTCACAAGTGAAGCGAGGAGCTCGTAGTGCATCTGTAACCATCTAAAATCTCAGAATAAGGAGCTAGAAGGGAGCAAGGTTTTTGACCCTTCATCCTAGTTTCTCTTTCTAATGCCACCCTTCCTTCTAATTCAAGCCTAGCTGGATTGCACATCACTGAGTTCAAAACAAAAGAGGAATATTATGCTCCATACAGAATAAATATCCTTTCAGGTGCTATCTCCTTCCAGAGCTGTGTCTGTTTCTTCTACTGACCATACTTTGACCAGTCAAAAAAATGAAGTCTTCAAATAGCTATTTTCCCCCACTTGGGTAAATTTCCTCAGTCTTATGTTCATTTAACTGTGCAAAGTATTCTTATATAATACTATACATTGCAATTAGAATGCCTTGAGGGGTGGGAAGGCTGAGTTTCTTTCTTCTTCTGTTCTTTCAAAACTAAACAGATTTTTCGGTATTTTCTGTGCCATGTTGCGTTGGAAACCTTTCTTGCATTAATAGATTTAGAATAACTGCCTGTGTATGTATATCTTCTAGTAAATGTCTATGTGCATAGATGTTTGCATATATGCATATGTAGAATTAATTCTGTGAACAGCCACCTGTTTGATCAACCATGTTTCCCTTATTTTTCTTTTTATCTCTGAGCCATCAGTGACACATCAGGATATGACTAACAAGCTCCACACAGAGAAGCTGTATTTTCTCTGTAGAGTTATTTATCAAAGAAATCTGTTCCTTGCAAACTGGTCACTGCAATCATAAAGCAGCATTAGGCGGCATATATGATTTAACTTGTTGTTGGTAGAATGTATTTATCTGACTTTCTTCTTCCTAAGGGATTTGGGAGTAGCTCTTTTCCTTAACTTTAGTCAAAATGTAATCACTCTCTATTTCTATCCAAATGTCTATGTATTGTTCTAGGAGTATTTTTCACTGATAAAGAGCTTCTCAGTTTTTTTTCCTGTGCTTATCTTGTGATATGAAGAACCTGTTATTGTTCAATTCTGAATAGGGGAGATAATACCCAATTTCCAAACTTTCAAGTGAAGCTTTGTCTTGTACTCGGTGAGTAGAATAAGATATACACGACAATTGGCATTTCACATACCTTTATCTACAATTTTTCCAGCCAGTCATGAAGTTATACATAATACTCCTGGAGAGATGGGAGAAAAGAATGAAGAAGACTGAAATTAAATCCAACCAAACAAAACACCACCACAAATGTCAAATAATGTCTTATTGCCTTTCCTACATCTTTCCAATAATTATGAATGAGTAACACATAGTGAAATCAGAGGCTTCCATTTCAGAGAAAGCAGCATACTCAACTTTTTTCTGTGTTTTTTCTAAAGCATCAGTGTTCTTAAAAATAAATAAAAATTCATTATCTGACAATTGAAGTACTAAAGGCTGGAATTTAGCAGGGTGAGATGCAGTTCTGCTGGGAAGGAGGGAGAAAAAACTCTGTCTGCATTCTTTCACAGCTTTGTGTGTTCATGCTAGGTATGACTGGTTGGCATAGGAATTTCTATTCCCTTGACATCCCCGTGAAGGGAAGAGAGGAGGTAGCAAAATAATCTTAGTTGGAAATTAGAATTTTACTTCTGAAATGCAGAAGAAAAATTGACTTCTAAGAGTCTCACTGAGGTATGGTGGTGTAGAGAAATATTCACGAGGTATTGCAGCTTTTTGGCCACCTGAGTGCACAGTCTGGCCCACAGTGATTATTATTAAAGCTTGCAAAAGGCAAAGCCTGTCATTCTAAGGGCATGGGACAGAGAGGACAATGCAGTATCAGCATCTTGGCACCCTTGCTGAGGATGAAGAAGTGACTTGGGGCACAGATGACGACAATACAGATCTTAAGACCTGTGCTGCTCCAAGTTCCGCTGGTTGGTGACTGAATTTAGTGACCTGTTCAGTGTCCTACATGAAATTTTAGTGCTTAGTTTCCACCCAGCTTTTATAAAGGCAAAAAAAAATTACTACCACGTTTCCTTGTTGGTGATCACAGCAGGGAGGCTGAACCACAGAATGGCAGAGGTTGGAAGGTACCTCTGGAGGTTATTTGCTCCAACCCCCCTGCTCAGGCAGGGTCACCTGGCGCCAGTTGCCCACGACCATGTCCAAATGGCTTTTAAATATCTCCAAGCATGGAGATTCCACAATATTTATGGGCAACCTGTTCTAGTGCTTGGCCACCCTACAGCAAAAAAAGTGTCAATATTTGGATGAACCCTCCTGTGTTTCAGTTTCTGCCCACTGCCTCTGGTGCTGTCACCTGGTGCCACTGACAATGGCCTGTCTCAGTCCTCTTTGCAACCTCCCTTCGGGTATTTGTAAACATTGATAGATAGACTGTAGACATTTGCAGCCTCTGAGCCGTCTGTTCTCCAGGCTGAACAGTCCTAGCTCTTTCAGCTATTCCTCACAGTTAAAATGCTTTCATCCCTTAACCATCTTCGTGGCTTTTCATTTGATTCCTTCAAGTATGACCATGTCTCTCTTGTTCTGAGAAGCCCAGAACTGGACACAGTACTCCATGTGTGGCCTCACCAGTGCTGAGCAGAGGAAGGTTCCCCTCCCTTGGCTTTCTAACACTTCTCCTAAAGCAGCCAGGGAGAGCAGGATGTATGACCATGAAGATTTCTTCTGGCCTCTCACAACCCTGATCTTTTCTGAACAAGGATGTTGGCAGTCCTGCATGTTGAATCCTGGACTGCCACTGTCTGTTAGTTAAACAGCCATTCTGCTGGTAAACACAAAAAGTCAGTCTTTAGGCTTGTCAGTCCAATATCTGCTCAAATCTAGGCTCTCTTTTTCTTCCTTTTCAATACAGATGGAGAACCTTGGCAATGACCATGCACACAAACTCTGTCTTGATATCCCCACTCCCACTGGGTTTGCACACAGGAAACAGCAGGAATGGTGCCAAAATTAATCTGGCACAGCAAATAAAAACAGCTGCTATTGTCCAAAAGGTATTAGAGAAATTTTCATTCCTTCTATATAGACTGTATAGTCTAAGGTGTTTATATATTTAAATCCTGAAGTTTTTACCACAGAAAAAAACCCAGTCCAATGTAGAAAAACTACAAAGGAATTTTTCTGTGTTTCTATTTTTTATGTTTCAGAAAATATCTGATTAATTAGATTGAATGAGTTGTTTGGACATATCTAATCTGTAAAGATTATAAAATCAGAAGTATTTTTTAACTCTGATGATACCTATTCTGCTAGCACTGGCACATATGCCATTTGATTTCCCGCCAAAATCTCTTGATTTAAATTTTATATATTTATCTGTGTATCTTTCATGTTTATACACAAAGCTTGCTGACTCAGTTAACACACCACCCAAAATGACGTAGCTCTGTAAAGTGATGAAAGCATGAAATTATTTCAGCTTGATCTGTAGCTCACATCTTAATACGTAAACCATCCCTGAAGAATTTTTCTCTCCCAGTACAGCCCCTGGTAAACTAAACATCAGCAAAATGTTGCTGATTGCAATAAACTGGCAATATCTTCTAGTGAACCTTAAGCTTTCATCCCAGTCTTATGTCAAGTGGGTATAGATCAGATTTTATAAAGGATGCATGACCTAATGCTTAACAAAATCCAAAAAAGCCAAAACCCATTGCTCATTTTACTGGCTATTCAACACAGGATATAGCATAAACCTACAGTCCTAGTTTCAGCTGGAATAGAATTCCTTTTCTTCTTAGCAACTGATACAGTGCTATGTTTTGGATTCATTATCAGAGTAAAGACGACCTATTGATGTTTTGATTGTTGCCCAGTACTGCTTATTCTCTACAGCAAGAGCTTTCAGTGCTCATGTCCTGCAAGCCAGCAGGTACACAAGAGCTGGGAGGGAGCAGCACGGGGACAGCAGACCTGAACTGGCCAAAGGGATAGTCCATACCATGGAATGTCATGATCAGTATATAAACCAGCTGGCTGGGAGGGGCCAGTCTGACCATCATTGGTCAGCAGGCGGTGAGCAATTGTATTGTGTATCACTTATACTTCTTGGATTTTATCTAATGCTCCCTCCCCCTTTTGTTCCAACAATAACAACAATATTAATAATAATATTTCACTTTTTTCAATCATTAAACAAACTCTTCTTATTTCAACCCAGGAGGATTATTTTCTTTTCTCTCATTTTCCTCCCCATCCCATCACAAGGCAGGGCAGTAAGTGAGCAGCTGAGTGACCCTTAGTTGCAGTCTGGGATTAAACCCCTACCTAACTGAGAAATTCCTATTTGCCAGGGGTGTGTAATGCCCAGGGTCTGTGAAAACAGAAATTACACCTTTTCTTCAAATCTTTTTATTCCCTTTAGAAAGGAAAGTATGGTATTTAAAGTGTTGTTGTGGGTCCCTTCCAATTCAGAATATTCTGTGATTCTGTGATCTTGCTCATGTGATAGAAAACCAAAGCAAAAAAAGCCCCTGACTCATTAAATTTTATAAATTACTGTATTAGGCAAAACAATCAATGACAAATATATTTTAACATGGAATGTCCATTTACCCACTTCTACCATGGCATCCTTGAACATCAAGGAGTTGCTTTACTCACAGTTCAGCATCACTCAAACATTTTCTGTTATACCAGGGTGTGTAATCTATCATTGAAAAAAATATAATCAAGATCTACAGCTTATGTACCTAAAACTCAGCACAAGCATTTTAAATAATCAATTGGTATTTAATTAACAGACAATTGCTGTCCTAACACTGAATCAAATCCTCTTAAAGTGTGTCCATAATTCCCTCTAGAGTGGTAATGTCTTGAGAGTGGAAGAAATAGCCTGTGATCATTAGAAGAATATTGAAAATTATAGAGTTTTTGTCAAGAGATTAAGCGCTTCCAGAATCTATTACACATGAAAAAAAAGCACTTTAAACCAGAAATGAATTATGGTACCTCCCTCCAATTGCCTAAAATACATTTTAGTGTTATATGTAGGTTTGAATAAACAGATTATCATTTCCAACTGATGTACATAAGACTTGTGCATTGCATTTTTTATCAAATATGCCACAGGAAACTGCTTAGGAAAAATGATGCAAACTCAATTTTTGTCAAGTTTGTTGCAGCACCTCTCCTATGAAGACAGGCAGTGAGAGCTGGGGCTGTTCAGCCTGGAGAAGAGAAGGCTCCAGGGTGACCTTACAGAGACTTTCTAGTACTTGAAGGGGACTTACAAAAGGCCAAAGAGGGACTTTTTACAAGGGCATGTATTGAGATGATAAGGGGGAATGGCTTTAAACTGAAAAAGGGTAGGGTTAGATTAGATATTATTAAGAAATTCTTTATTATGAGGCTGGTGAGACACTGGAACAGGCTGTCCACAGAAGTCCTGGATGCTCCATCCCTCAAAGTGTTCAAGGCCAGGTTGGGTGGGGTTTTGAGTAACCTGGTCTGGTGGAAGATGTCCTGCCCATGGGCAAGTGGGCTGTAACTAGATGATCTTTAAGGTCCCTTCAAACCCAAACCATTCTGTGATTCTATAAAAATGTAGGAAAAAATATTAACTGCAATAACCAAAAAAACCCCCAATATTTTCAGGAGATATTTCCTTTAATTTAGCAACTAGAAATGGTGGAAGAGTCCTAATAAAAATAAATTCAGGGAATACCCCCTGTTTTTCTTTTGAAAGAAGTCAAATGTCATCTTAAAATTGGTCATTTAGTGAATGAAATAAAGAATTATGATAAAATACACTAATTTTACCCAACTTGTCACACCACAGTCAGAAAGTACAAAACATAACAGATTTAAGATGAGAATAATACTTGTCCTGAACTATTCTGCTGTGCTGAAGAAAGGATTAATCAAAACCAAAATTGTAAGTCCAGCAGATCTCTTGACTAAGGGGAGTGTATACACTCAGCTCAACACATGGTTGCACTTTTTGTGATGGCACTCAGCATCTTCCAAGCTACGGTTTCCCCACTGGGAATGTGATCCTTCATATTTAGATGGCTTTTCACTAACTCTTTTTTTTCTACCCCCTAAGGATCCTCTGATTTTTCAATGCCTTTATAAATCTAGCTCTTGCAATCCCCTGAGGCAAAGATTTCTATGATCTAATTACTTACAGTGTGCAACAGTACTTCAATTTGTTTAGTCTCACTGCCCAATCATTGTAAAGGATTAATTTCTAGTCTTGCTGCTGTGTTACATTGGTCATAATTTTGTATACTTCTGTCATCTGCAATTTTAACTGCATGATTTCGGCGGGGGCTGAATAACATTTCTAAAAACTGATCCACACCAAAGTAAAAGATTTTGTACTAGCAATGAGGATTGAATTTCAAAAGAGTAGAATACACATAGGTTAAATTTTTGCAATACTTCATGAAGTCAGTGGAATTCCAAGTTACTGTTGCTGTTCCATAGGTCCCATAAAGAGCAAAAACTCTTTTGTTACAGATTCCTATGATTTTTGTGTTGCACATTTATCAGAAAAAACTGAAATAAAATCTAGGCAAGTATCAAATTCAAAGGCATAGTTCTGCCATACTTAAATTGTTTCTACTACCAGATCCAGGATGCCTTTGGATGTGCTTTGTTTTGATTTGGTTTGGGTTTGTTTTTTTTTGGTCCAAAATGTTATATAAATATATCTGTACCAGTATTTGCACAGTAGCTCTGTATCGTTCCAGCTAATAGACAAATATTCTGTTTATTGAACTAGCATAATTTTCACTTACATTGCTTCTCAACCATATGCTTCTGTGTGTATATACCTGTGTCCATACCCACATATATAAATTTCTATATAGACATATGTAACCCCTTTCCTTATACTGATAAAAGTTGTTTGAAGGTCCACAAGTAAAAACCTTTCTGTAAGTGAAAAACACAAAGAAGGACTATTCTCTGGAATTTATCTGAAGTGCTCTCTTTGTATACCTACCAGAAGATTTCATATTTTTCAATATCATCTCCTACAGAAATAACACAGGGTGATGACCATATCTAAATATTTGGAGCTACTTAATTCTGACTATATTCTGCAATAGAAGGTGCCTGACAGCTAATTGGGTTTTCTAGAGTTTTATAAAAACAGGCTTGGCCAAACAAAGCAGGAAAATCCTAATGATTTTTTGACAGAAGAAAAGATACAGAAGGAAACTGGGCCCTGTCAGACATGGGACAACCAATCTGAAAGAGAGAGAATAAATGCCTGAACTTTAGGAAAGAGTCAGCTGGAGCTTATTCTACCTTAAACTCCAAAGTTGCTCAAATGCTCATGAATCTATTGAAAAATCAGACTTCTCCTTGCACTGGGACAGATATTATTGTCATGAAAAACTATTTAAAAAATAAATATATATGCTTTATATGTACACATATATATGGACAGACAAATAAGGACACATTCATGAATATGCATAGACGGAAACTTTGAAGCTTTATTCCTTATTCATCTCATATTGCCATTAATTTTATGACTATTTGGAGCTCTTCAGTGAATCATTCTATCCTACATCATTATGGAATATTTTGATCTTGGAAACTGTTGATATGAAGGTTAGCACATTAAAAAAGAAAACCATAATAATAGCATTAATAAAAATAATATTGATTTTTAAGAAGACAGTTGGCTACATAGAATCCCAGATTTAATTAATGTCTTTAACTTATTAGTCTCCTCAGCTTTATTTTTTTTTCTTTAATACATTTATGTTAGTTGGCTGCATCAGCTATAAGTCATCATTCAGCACTTTCTTTATCTAATAATTGTCTTCTGAATTCTCTTTCTATTTATGTATATTTTCTTTGTCAGTTAAACTCCATTCTACTTGATCTGAAAACTCAGAGAGATAATCAGACTTACCTTAGAAGGGCATGTTAAATAATATGAATTTTGGACAGTTGTACTGCTCATTAGGTTAAAAAAACTGTGTGGATTGCTAAGCCCAAACTGTGGAGGTGAATGGAATTACATCCTGCTGGCAACTGGTAAAAAGTGGTGTTCCTCAGTTCTGTTTAATATCTTTATCAATGACCCAGAAGACGGAATTGAGTGCCCCTTGAGTCAGTTTGCAGGTGACACCAAGTTGGGCAGGTGTGTTGATCTGCTGGAGGGCAGGAAGGGGTCTACAGAGGGGCCTGGACAGGCTGGATCAATGGGCTGAGGTCAATGGTGTGAGGTTCAAGGAGGCCAGCTCCTGCACCTGGGTCACAAAAACCCCAGGCAGTGCCACAGGCTGGGGGCAGAGTGGCTGGAAATCTGCTTGATGAGAAAGGTCCTAGGTTGTCAAATTTTGGAACAGGCTGCCCAGGTAGGTGGTTGAACCACCATCCCTGAAGGTATTTAAAAGACATATAGATGTGGCACTTGGGGGCATGGTTTAGTGGTGGATATAATAATGCTGGGTTAGTCGTTGGACTTGATGATCTTAGAGATCTTTTCCAGCCTAAATGATTCTATGATGCCTTTGTAGAATTTTGTGCTAAATTTGAGGCCTGAACAATTTACAAAACTGATTTTTCTGATGTTATAAGATGAAATCTCCACATATTCTTTAACTATTGTTTTAACATAGATACCTCTATACTACTTCATATTTTTTCTACTGTGCTGACTGTCTTCAAGTAGGTGTTAAGAAATGAGTTTTAGCTGGAACATACGACTATTTCATTCATGCTCTCTTGGGTGTGGATATTGTGTTTCTTTTATATATATGATGTATTACACATTTTGACCCTTAAAGAGTAGGTCAGAAAGGGCATTGTGAATGCAGAGGAATAGGTGAGGTTGGATCTGACTCAGATCTTCTAAGGATTCTTCATACAGTCTTGAATATGCCCAGAGAAAAAAAAATCTTCTTTCCTGGAAATATAGATCACTTTAACAGAATTTTCATTTGATTTTGTGTGCCACTTTCTGTATCCACCCCTCGTTACTAATTTTTTAACTTGAGGTAATCCTAGAGTTTTATCTGTCTGCAAATCTTAAACCAATATTTTATTGAATGGGTGATTAGTTATACTTGATGACATCCCATGTTGCTTTAGCAGGGTATAGATTTAGCTTGCTGCAGGATAACATCATCTGTTTAACAAGCAGCAGTTGCATGTATATTTAAAATGTCATTTTTGTTGTCTCTTAGTAAAAAACTAGGCCACCTATTTTTTAATGACAATGAACTCGGCAACAGCACACTCTGTGAATAAGCATTGTGCTATTTTTGTTCAATTTATAAGATGGAAGTCAAGCAAAATGAGACATTCAATGTTCAGATAATAAGAGAGAAACCACATGAAGGCTTTACTTTTTTCTTTTCCTGTTGAATACCATTGAACTACATAAAACCTCTAGCCTCTAGAAAAAGTAAAGAACTAATTAAGCTAAACCCAAAATTCTGTGTTAGCACAAGAGACTAAAAAAGAAAATACCTCTACCTTGGTAAAATGATAATATTTGCATTTTTGTTGTCATTTCTAAATAACAGTGATTTTCTGTAGATATGGTTTAAATGATCCAGTCCTTTCCTTCAAATAAAAGCTATTATCTTTCGTTCAATTGTCAAAGACTAACCGAATTTTTATGTCTAAAATTTATATTTTGCTCTTTTTTTTTTACTAGGTTTATAACACTGAATCACATAATTTCTGACGAATGTCAACATCTTAAAACTTGACCTAGATTTTGGCTCTTTTCCAGCGCACATGGTCTAGTTTAGGTGTCATAATAGAGAAAATCAGGTTCTGCAAGGAGTATCGAGCCAAGTATACTACCTTATTCCCAGCCGCTGAATGTTGACACTTTCTTATATGTATATCAGGTTACTGTTTAAAACAATGTCCTTGGGAATTATCAGCAGAATTACTTTCTGTTATACACTAATATTGTACATGGGAGCCAATTATTGAAAGTGTTATGAACAGATGGTGCACTAAAGAAAGAAGTTGTGTTCAATAATGAAACATTAATGGGCCAGTAGATGACATAACAATGTTAAAAATCTTTCACCTATTTGACACTTGTGGAATAAAATTTAGTTATTATTAGTGAATCTATATTTGCATGGACAAACACTGCTTTTCATTAAAATGCCTTCATTTTGGAACCTTTCTGTAACAGGCCATTATTTTCTTGGCTTTAGAGGACAGTTATAGAAGTACACATGTATATGCAGGTGTTCACTGAGGAGAGAATTATGATAAAAGAGCCAAAAAATTCTACCAGAAAATTAGTTTCAATCCTAGGGTGATGTTTTTTTTCCCCATTTTAAATTACAAGTAAAATTAGCTGAGCTGGTCTTCACAGCTCTAAGTGGACTAATTATCCCATTGAATTTTAATCCCTCTGAATGGAAGTTCTTTAAAAAAATGTAACAGCTGATGGGGAACATACCCATCCTTGAACTCTGATTAATATAAATGCATTTTAGAAGACATCATTCAGCAGTTTAACATCTCTGAATGATAGGTGAATATTACCTGAGAGTCACCTGTCACTCAGACTACCTGTATCAGAGACTCAGTGTGAAATACATCTCTTTCATCATACTTTCCTTTAAGGTCCACCTGACTTCCCACACTGTAGTCTTAGGAAGCCTTATAATTAATATATCAGCCTTATAATCTTATAGATTCTTATAATGTTGCAGTTCTATTTCATTAACAGAAAATAAGGAATAAGGTCTTCAAATAATCAGCCTTTTCAAATGCATATTTAGGTACCTTTTGTATTTTCCAAAGGGATGACTTTGAAACAATAGTTTTGAAAGAGCTCAGAGAGAAGGAATAAATTTCCTGAAAGGACTAGAAAAGCTTTTCTCAAATATCTATCCCATAGTTTATGAAGGAACTTTAAAGGACTGTTTGAATAAAATTAAGTATTTCCATTTATGATCAAAATATAGGAGAGAAATTATTAAAAATATGTTGGAAAATTGAAGAAATGCTAGTATCTCTAACAGACTGACATTCTTGAGTCAGTTTTAAAATGGGAGTTCTATGAATAACCAGTTGATTTTATCCAAATCTATTAAGCCATGCAGAATTGCTAAAAATGCATCAGACATCTCCTTCCATCCAGTAAATACAAAGCTGCTGTGCTGTAGTTGGTTTGGATTCAAGTTAAAATCTTAAATATAGAAAGTCTCTCTTAAGCTCATGAACCTCTTAAACACATTTTGTTGTCTTCTATAATACAGTTAAATATCTAATGCAGTATCAGTCCCCTCAGAGTATGTTTGATTTAAGATTATTTTAGCATCTGCATAACCATAAAATTCTAATCTCTACAGCAGGACAGAGTTTTCATCTCTCTCACTGAGTAACAGAGCTTTGAGAAACTGCTGCTATTCTTAGATATACAAGCCAGGTACTGGTTGTTAATTATGGCTAAACCTCATAAATTTCAATTTTGAATGAGAATCATACTGCATTAGATGTTTTACTGAACATCTCATTAAATAATTTAAACTCAATACTTGAAAAACTTATGAAATGTTAACACCTGAAACCTCTGGCTGGACTTGCCATATAATTTCCTTACACTTTTCTGCTTTTCCCACTGTTGAGCTACAAGGCAAAAACCAGCTCTAATTGACCATCTCCCATCCTCCAGCCAAAGTTTTGGCAAGTGCAGGCAGGTTGTCTCCCTGGAGTCTACCAAGAAAGATGCTTAGCTTCCTGGATCTGTCATGGAGCAGAGCATGCTTTCCAAAGGACTCACTCAGCTGATGACGACCCTGCTCTTCATAGCACAACAAAGCAAATCTCCCAAGTGGCTCGTGGAGTACTTGATGTTAAAGAGTGTATGTAGTCCCCTGACTTCAATTTCCCTACATATTCAGGACCTCCAACTGTTATCAAGTGTTTTTCCAAGGCAGGATGAGAGCTGTAAATAAGACAACTGGGGAAACAAAAGAAATATCTTCTTAAAAATCTCAGTGTGGTTGGTTGTAAGGTTTTTGTTTGGCTTTGATTTTTAACTGACACCTTTCTCTAAACATTCAAAAAATCTAAACATACTTGTAGCGCTAGTACTAGCTCAGAATATATAACCTAACCAGACTTGCAGCTTTGAGAAAAAGAGTTAACAATTTATTTATGAATTAATAACTTTTGTTGAAGAAATTTTGCAAGAGGCAATTCCTATTTATTATTATGCAAGATTTTTATTGATTTTATTAAAATAACTCTAACAGGAAAAATTAATGAAAATTTTTGTCTACAACATCTTACAAGCAAAAGGAATGAAAAGAAGAAAACTTCTACTGAGGTTTACTGGCTTATCCTTTATTATTCTTCCATTTGTATTATATATTAAAAGCAAACCAATTGCCAAGCAATTATTTTCTTCTCTGATGTGATACAATGTAAAAATTTTCTTTTCATATGTCCTTCAAAAACATGTTTATTTTTATCAGAGAAACATTTTTTCCTATAGCAGGGAATGTGAATTTTAGTTGAAGCATTCCTTTGTCCTATATTCTGAAAATCATATTTATATGCATCTGTAACTCTTTTTCTGGATCAGACCCAGAAAGAGAAAAAATTACTTTTGGCTTCACACTAGTTAAAACTTTTTAAGCAAGTAACATTCTGAATCTGCTGCCGAAAAATAATAAGAAGAAAGCAAGATAGTTTCTCATGATGATCTTTTCCTTCATGGGACCTTAATATCCCTTGGAACTGAATGCAATGAACAGATCAAAATTCCCCCACAGAATATCCAGCTGGGAAACATATGCTTCATGCCATCTCTCCAAATCAAAATTAAGATCAGAGAGAAGTAGCAATGGAGTCTACTGGGACATGAGTTCAGACCTGAAAAGATGGGCAGAAGTGCAGAAAACGTGCTGAGAGTATAAGGAAATTTCATACATATACAACCACCCTTGGAGAAATTTTATTTTAATATATAATAAACTCAGAATTTGAATTTCAGAACATCACATTTACAAAATTGCTCACACAGGGAACAAAAGTATAAATGTCAGAATGTTGCTTCTGTAAATAAGTATTTTTCATACTGTTTGCTAGTTTCATAAATATATATTTACACCCAACTTAAGGTGCAACTACTGAGAAAATTCTAGAAATACACCCATATGGTAACAATAACCAAGACCATAATCAGGACTTCTAACCAAAGTTTGTCTCCTAGAACTTTTTCACTGTAAAGAGGGCATTTTACTGTGACCACATAACTCTGTATTTACAGGGTCACACATTATTTTAGCGGATAAATATGCTTAAAACTCTGACAATAAAAAATCCATTAGTAGGAAAAACTAATAGATAAATTTTTATTTGTAAGAGTGAGAGAAGGAAAAAGAATGGAAAATTTAAAATACACATTTTTCATTTGGATGCAAAAATTCAAAGCATTTCATTAATTTATTCTTCTTCTACTACATGACCCACATGCCTCATCTGTTCTGAAATATCTTGTGTATTGCTATAATTTTAAGTTTATTGTAAGAAAAAGCAGGTCTCATAACATAACTTACATTACATGGATATTGGGTTTTTAGAAATATATTAAGTATCGTATATTACGTTAATCTTCTTTAAGTCCTTTTGTCCTTGCCAGCTTTCACATGCACTTAGCAGGAATATCTCTAAGGCATTACACTAATTGTCAATGAGAAAAGTGGGAAAACTGGGCATGAATTGCATGAGACGAGTGGAATTAATTCTGAATTTAAGTTTTTTCACAAACTCCATGTAATGTATTTAAGATTACTCCAAATCATGATACAGAGAATGCAAATGTTTTTGAATATGAATGTATTTGTTTTCCATTAAAGTAATGGCATACAGCATGATATTCTTTTAATGCATGATTGTAAGTACTGTTAATGTTACTATTATTAGTATTTTTTCAGGAAAAAAAATATTTCCAAGTTAAGAAAATAGAAAAAAACATTCCCTGTGGAATAACCAGATCATTGTGGCTGAAAGGGAACCTCTGCTTAGTCTTGCCTTGTACTGCTGTATACGACTGCCTCAGTACCATAGTCATACCAAGGGTTCTGTGTAAGACTTTCTAAGGCTGTTCTGAATGTTACTGTTGCTGGCTTATTCTTCGTGAAAAAAAAGTAATAGCAAAAATGCTGTGAAATCAGAAGAAGTCTTGATCCAAAAAAATGAAAATCACGCAGTTATAGAATAATATTTATCTTGAAACTACTTCTCAAAGGAAGATTCTTCCTCTGTGGTCTCTGTGGTTTTGTTTATGAACAAATTTGATATTTTACTTTCTCCAGACACAAATTTGTTTTCCAGGGGGTGTTAATAGTTATGCAGAGATGTAATATGTCATGAGAGGTATTGCCTTCTCTTCCCTTATTTATGATTTTATTATTTTCTTGCGAGCATTTCTATGTATTTATTATGCACAGGATTTTGCACTATATTATTCATTTGTTATGTTTGCTATTTATTTGCCCACTCATCAGGGTACAGATTGTGTGTGGGCATATGTTCTTGCATTGTGACTGCACAGCTTGTTTGTGGAGGATTGTAGCTCTCCCAGGACAAGCTCGTGGAGTCAGTGGTACACAAGAACTGGCATTGTGCAAATGAGCCAGTTATAGTCCCAGCTCTGGGGAAGGTGTGAGAGAGTGTCCTGTCAGTGTCTCTGCCTCATTCTGCAGTTAGTTTATTTGAGAGAAATGATGTAAATCTAGACCAGCCTGCTAGATGCCTCAACTTTTCTGGCCCTTTTTGGAAAATGGTTTTTGCTCCTGGAAGTCTGTGTGTGCATCATGTACCTCTTACATGAATTGAGTCCTTCCTAGATTAGTCTCATGGAAAGATCATGATTGTATCTGAAAAGTGAATTTTGAATTCGTTTTTTTGAGGAGCCTCTCAAGGTTGCTAGTGCAGAGTATACAGGCCATATTTTATGCTCATATAGAATTGTGGTCTTTCTAGTTTGGTGCATATTTACAAAGGGAAAGACTAAACCAACATGCCACCTAAACGAAGAGATTAAACCTCTGCACCTCCTTTCCTTAACCTTATTAATAGTCCTTCAGGATTGAAACCACGTACATGAGGTGTCCTGGGGTGACATTAGGAAGGTACATTATCCCTTACCTACCTGTTTAATGCCCACTGCTACTGTGCCTTTAAGATGAACCCAGCGTGGGGGGCCCAGAGCCAGGGTCATTAAACGGCCAGCCGAACGGTGGGTTCGAGTGAGCCCGCACCTGGAGGTCAGTTAAATGGCTGGCTGAACGGTCGGTTCAACTGGGCCCTCACCTGGCAGCTCAGTCCAATGGCCGACGGACCCGGGGGACGGGGCCAGAGCCAGGGTTGGTTCGACCAAACAGGCACCTGCAGGTGTTGGTTAAACGGCGCGGTCTAAGGGCCCTGGCTATGAAAGCGGCTCAGTCCAATGGCCCAGAGAGAGACAAGGAGACAGACAGACAGACAGAGGGGTTGACGGCTCTCAGAGAGACTGCAGCACTGCTCTCCACACCGTTTTTCTCTGCTAGCTTAAGAAAAAGGTTTTGTTTGTTTGTTATTTTCCTCCCCCTGGCCTCCCTATCTTCCTTCCCTCCTCTCCAATCCAGGGAGCCTGGGGGGTGGCCCCAGCGGGCCTGCGGGGTGGCCCCGGTGCGGGCTACGCCAGTGAGTGAAGGGGTGGAGTCACCAGATTCCACCAGCTTCACCTGCTGTGAGGAGGAGGACTGGTGTTTAATTTTTCCATCTGCCCTCCTCTAGGCTGCGAGTGGACTGCCCTTCCCCTTACCAGAGACTGGGGGGACCTATTGTCGGCTCCTTTTGGGCACTCTTTTCCCTTTTTTCCCCCCTCTTTGTTTCTTCCTGGTTTCATTTTGGGTTAATAAAGAGTTAAGGTTTTTTTCCACTTTCACTTGCTGTGGTTAATTTTTTTCATTGGCAGAGGGAAGAGGGGAAGCCCTTTTCCCTGGGGAGGAGGCACTCATCCCAGAGAGTTTCCTCCTGACACTTTGTCTCCAAAACCAAGACATGAGGTAAATGCCTTTGTTAAGATAACAGGAATCTTCAACCGCTGGCCATGAACTTCTAACCATGAACTCTTGATGAAGCAAACTCCAATAACCCAGGTGATTAAAACCTGTTGAAGAAATCAAGACAGTAATGCAGATATATATACACACTAAAACACTTGAGGGATTTTAGAGAGCAGCCTGGGAAGTTCTGCCCTCTGAAAGATTTGAAAATCTTTGCTGAGATGCAGTCTTGCTTGAGAACATGCCTTACTGCATCTCACACTAGAGTGACAGGCTTGGTATACCAGGGGATAGAAATATAATCCCTTCTAATGCATGATAGTGCTCAAATCTCTGACCTCCCAGGACAAAAATGAGAACAAATCTTAGATATTTTTGAAAAATTCTTGTTCCTTCCTGTAAAAAAAGAGATATTACAACAAGAAAAGTTACACTAAGGGTAACAAGGATGATCAAAGGTATGACATGGCTTCTCTAAGAAGGGTGTTTAAATACAGTAGTCTGACCTGGAAGAGAAATGATCTAAGGTGGTTATGGCAGAATGTCAGAAGTGTCAGGAAGAAGGTGAATAGGGAAAGATTGTTTACTGTCTCTTCTAATACAAGATGTAGGGAGCATCAAACAAGACAAGTATGTCTCAAGTTCTAGACAGAAAAAAAGAAGATACTTCAAGTGTAGCTATCCACTGAATTCTCTGCCACAGGAAATTAGATATACTCTGACAGTAAGTAACTGTCACATTCACGAAGGAAAAAAACAGACAGCTACACCCCAAGAGTAGTACCTTTCTACATGTCGTCCCTAACCGCTATAGATTTGATGTATATTTTAAGGAGTGCCTTTGCAGTGATTGCTAGACATCTGTTATTGGCTATGTCAGGTACACAAAACTGGGATAAGTGCTTCTTTGGTCTGATATGATATGACTTAGGTTATTCCTGTAAATATTTCTTGTTACAGAAAATTCTATTGCCTAACTGCAATTCTTACTGATATCCAGCATTCCTGTTAAGGAATGCATCTCATTTGGAAACTGATTTCTGTGGTTTCAAGGTAAAAAAAATCTGTGACTTCAAAGCTGTGAAGCAGTTAGAGAAGCTTGCCTTTACACAGACACTATCCCAGGAACTGGGGGACTCTATTAAGTGCTGTGGTCCGAGGGGAAAAAAACCCAAAAACATACAAGCAAACCAAACCTTCAGCATAGTCTATGATAGCAAGCAAAAGTTGATAATACTGTATAGGTATGTGGTAGTTAATCATGACTGAGACTATTTCAAGTAAAGAGCACGTGATTGTCTCTGTGTGAGAAACCTGCTCACGCCTTGCATGCGTGTATATGTGTGATGAGTTAAATTAAACCTGCAAGGGAGTAAAGGGACAACAGTTCCTAGTCACCTGTCAGTGAAAATGTCCTCAATATTTTATATATAAAGTATGTGTCACAAAATGGACATATGCTTTCAGAACTGTCTATATACTCATGAAAGATTTTTTAAAAGCTAATCTCAAAGGAAATGGGACTGTTTCTTTTGAAAATGTCTCTCATAATATTCACCACAATATCTCTTTTTAAGAAAAAACTAGAAATAAGGTTTTTGCTTTAATGTACACTAAAGTGATCTAAAATAGAGTTATTTTCATTTTTTGAGAGATAAGTAGCAATTTTGTATAAGGATACACTCTCTCTTTTTTTTTTTTTACTATTAAGAAAGCCATCAGTCTCTGATATAGAATACATATTTCCAAATACTGTTTCTATCTCCCCATTGATGACAAGCCATTTTTTTTTCAGAAAAACTGGTGACAGAACATAATGAACTGTCCTTGTTTATTCTTTTGGTTGATTAGGTTTACAGTTTCATAACAACATCTTTTGACTGGTTAACTTTGAATGGGTTTTTGATTACTGGGGGAAATAATCCGTGTCCTTTAGCTCTCCCTGAAATTGCCTATGATTTCACTCTCTAAGTGATATATAAGAACATTAAATAAGGAGGAGTAAGTGGGTAGGGGTAACTGTTATTATTTACATTTAGGACCTTTTTATAAAGAATACCTGCCCAGTTACTGTCTCATTTCTGAATCAGTAAATAATCTTTGTTGCTTTCTTCTAATGAGCAAACACTGAAAGGAGAGAAAGTTATAGTGATGGTCAAATTCAATTCACCAGATGAACACGAAACAAGTTATGTCGATTTCATAAATTGGGATCACATTAGACCCCTGCATTAACAGCTTTATCCTTTATACTTTGAAGGTGTCATTATTCTTAAATCATTTCAAGCTATTAATACAGGAAAATATAAGACAATGACTAATAGCATGCATTTTTATTGCAATTATGTTCAAAGTGAAGCAGAAAAACACAAAACAAAGGAATATCAGTATTACATTCATATGTACTTTAAATACCAAGTATTAAAAAAAAGAACATGGAGTTGGGACTTTAGGACAGGGCTTAAAATGGCATTTAAAAAATAAAACTGGTGGTCTTAAATGTTCATTTTTAGTTGTAAATATTCCTCCTTATTTCTGACTTCTAAACAATATTTTAATAAAGCTGGTTCATTATTACATTTGTCGCCCCTTTATTTGTACTTCATTTTCTGCATCCTGTGATGTTACAGATACAGTAATAAGCAGTTAATCAACTGTCAGCAATATATTTGTTCCAATTTCCAGATAATTGCATTTAGAGTGATCCTGTCTAGAATATGAAGCAAGTGTTAACAATGCTGTCCTTTACTTCAAGTAGCTAAGGTTTTTGTCTGGAAGATGAATGCGTCTGCTTTTCTCTTGACAGACATACAAAGCTTCCAGCTTCCAGAATATCCTGTCAGCTATCACTCTTCTCCTTTTAAATCAAGTCGTTTTACCCTATACCATTTGCATATTAAGAGTAATTAATTATATGCTATATTTGGCAACAGTTGCATGTTGATTCATTAATGAGTCTGATATTTGGTTTGTTATGCCGTTTTAAACTTTGTATCAATAAACAGAGCCACATCTAAAAGAGTGGTTCTGTGAATTCTTTTCACATGTCTACTTGTCTGTCCTTGACAATACTGTGATACTTTAAAGATAGATAAATAGTCCTACGAAGTGAAAATATATTGATTTAAGTCTATCAGAACCTTGTACGCAAAGGACACTGCTGGAGACAATCAAACCATTCCACTTATGTTGAGCTAATAAAGAAAAATTTCCCTTTTTATTATTTCTTATAAGATTGAGAGGTATCTACTGCTGATATTGCAGATTCATCCATTATTTATGTATAGACATGAGAGAAACATGAACTAAAATCAAGGATGGAAAAAACTGTGTAAAGCATGTCCTTCAAGAATAAGATTAACTGCTTGCAATCTTTTATAAACATAGGAAAAACATGCACATCCATTCTGATGTACAGCTTATTAATTTTAAAATAGTTTTGGACTCGACAAAATTTTATTTAGTGTTTTAGTGAAAATCAACTGCAACACAATTGAATTGACACAAACTCTTGAATATGTAAACATTTAATTTCATAGGTTTTTAAAAGCAACATACCCAGACTTTCCAAGTATAGCTGGACTGTATAATGCACTGCAATAGCAGTATCACAGTTACCTCTTACAGTGGAAGTCACATCCAGATCAAGTAGCTTTACAGGGTTATTTAAATGATGAGGAAGGAGCACTGCACTGATGTGGTTGGACTTGCTCTTAAAACTCATTTAGAAGCATCCCTGATATAGACTTATCCTCTGTTCAAACCCTACATTTTGGTGAGAAATTTCACTTTATAATTGAAAAGGGTAAAATCAACCTACAATTAGAATTTTTTCTCTTTTGAACTTTCTTCCTACATGTGTGTCTGAGAGAAAAAAAGAAAAAGAGAAACTTAATCTACATTAACCTCCAATCATGGGTTTCTGCTGCTTGTTTTGTTTGTAAAATTGTGGGGCAAAAAGCCAAACAACTATCAATGTAAGCTCTAGTCACTCGTCACTAATGCAAATATTCTCCGAGATAATCCATCCTTGGGCTTAAAGTAACTTTCAGTCTAGAAGGAAAGTATGAATATTGGTCATTCAGACTGGTATTAGAAGGGTGTGAAGTTCAAACAGTGTGCTGTTCAAACAGTCTGAGAGTTTTCTATTGAAGTTAGCCTAATTCACACATGAGACAGGTGATCCTAATGGCAGAAACAGACATGAAATGTAAATTTAAACCTAAATTTTATCACAGGACCTTGAAGCAAGAGCAAGAGTTTGTGAGATGATTTGCTGAAGAGCCAGTCGAGGGTTTCAAGGAGAGAAACCATAGTCTAATTGCCAGCTAAGCTAATTTTTAATGGGCTAGAAAGAACAGCACTGTTAATGCTTGAACCTAAGTTGCATTCATATTTGCTGGATAAACCCAGTATTTCATAACTGTTTCCTGAATCTTCTTTTATTATTCCCTGAATCTTCTTCTAGCTATTCTCTTTGAACAAAAGGACTATTCCTTTCATGGTTAAAGTCTGACAGTAATGCATTGGAACACATCAGCATGAAGTATAGGGGTTTATTTTTATACATTCTTGATCATATTTTTAAAGTATAGATACTAAAACCACTTTAGGGCATAACTGAAGGGCCCTTTTAAATGTCCCTGCTGGCCGTATTGTGCTGATGAGCCTGATAGTGAAACTGGCCTTGCTGATATATTAGTATCTTTGCTAGGCTGTAAACAATGGCTTTAATCAAGATCCTAAATGCTTTACAGACAAAATGTTCTTTCAGGGTTTCCTCGTTTTATGGAGACAGAGTGAGTATTTTGCTTTTGCTCCCATTGTGTAATTCTTCCCACCCTCGGTGTCTTCTTATCCTTGTAAATCTTGACGACTAAAGACAATTGCTTAAACTACTTGTAATACACTGACAGCTGTTAATATTATAGATTACTGTACATTGTAAGTAATGTCTTTGCTCTGCCTTATTGAAAAGGAAAGAAAAGATGTTCTAAGAAATTCCTCTTGGGAACAGGTTTCATTCTGTTTCTGAAACATGCACATGAAAAAGGTAGAGGTGTACCTTTGTAATCAAGCCCCTCTCACCTTCTAAAACGTTATGTACACTGGGAAGCTCATGGTTGCTGAAAAGTGCACCCACATCTCCACAACAAAAGTACTGATTAGGATATGGCATACAGCAGTAAACCAGAAGAGAAGCAAGCATTTAAACATACAGTGAAAACACCTTTCCACCCCTTTCAGTTGGTGTGGGTTTCCTCAGCTTCACTCCCAGGCTTGACTTTACTCCTCCAGTGCAAGTACCTCTCCTCACTGCTTCATTGTCACCACAGGTTACAGTCCTTCCCTTCAGGGAGACATGGAGGATTGTGGTCAAGGTATAGTGGTTTAGCTCTGCTGGCCTCTCATTATCATCCTTTTTTTGTGCTTCAGGTGGGTCCTCCATGGATCACTGTCCCTTTGGGGGAGTGGAGCATCAGTACCTTAAAACTTGTTGTCCTCTCTGCTTGTTCTCTTTCTCTGCTCTTCCCTGCCCCTCTCTCTCCCCAGAATTTTCTGTTCTTTCTTAAACACACTTCCACAGTGGCACCACCAATCTCAGCTTAGGGGTCGCAATGGATACATCTGGAATGGATTGTATCTGGCACTTGGCAGTATGGACCAATGCTCATGGAGGTCACCTCTGCAGCCCACCACTGCCAGCACCGGGGCAATGCCACCAAGACAATTTGCATTTAAATTGGCAACTCTGCATTGCATGCCAAGTTGTTGCCCAAGCACAACAAAGTACAAGTATACCACAGTCAATCACCTGAACCACTTGGGGAAGAGTTTTGATATTTAAAGTATGGCTTTAATACTTACCAGTGAAATAAAGCAGAGAAGTCAACTGGGGTTTTTTATTAGATATATCTTATTCATAATAAGATTACGTTTTTGTTTGGTTTGTTGGGTTTTTTTACTTCGTAATATGCTACAACACACAAAAGAATCAGTGAAATGAAAAGTCACTTAAGCCAAATACTAAACACTTCATCTACAAAATGTAGAAAAGGAGCATGTTCCTTTCTTCTGGAAGGCACTGCTTCATATTTGAAGTGTTTTGATAGGTTATGACTCTACAGAGCCTTCTTAAGGGACTCCTCTTACGCGTTCCCCTTTGAAAGGCAGTCTATTTCCAGTGACACATAGAGATCAGATCTATAACTTCACGAGCTCATTTTTGTGCTTGTAAAGGAAGGTTCAGAAAAACAAAATTGCTACCCATGTAGCATGCCCACAGCCTAGATTTGTGTGAAACTTTTTTAAGGATCCTTCCTGTCCCACAGAGATGAGTCAAAAAAGAGGACAGGAATTAGGATGCTCATAGGAGTATATCTATGACTTGCTAAACATATAAAAAAACCCCCAAACTTACTGTGGCCCTCAGGCAGTTCTACTTATTGCAGTAATATATTATAGAAGAAGCAGCTATAACCCTTAATATCTTCTTCACTGCTACTTTCTGTGAGAAATATATTTTTACTGTAGTGTATCCAGTGTTAGCAAGAGTCCTTAAATATTTTAAAGAGTCATAGAATCATTTAGGTAGGAAGAAACTTCTCAGATCACTGAATCCAGCCTTAAACCTAACAAGAAATCCTCCAGTTGGCATTGAGGTTTCTCTATGTTATCCCTTCAGGAACAGCTGCTTAGGGAAACGATATGAAATGCAGGTATAGGACAAGTGCTTCTGGGTCTTGGTGTACAAGTTTGCTCAGATGGGAGTGATTTATGAACTCTTGAATGCTGTTGCTCCTCATGTAGGAATTGGTTTTGAGAGAACTCCAATATCACCTGATGACCTATCTACCCATGTATGTAGTATTTCAGTATCTCACATTCTTAGGACATGTATTAAGTATAATTTCTAGGGTGGATTAAAAAAGACTACTTCTTTCCCTCACCAAAATAACCTCCAACTTGAAGAAAGGTGTGTGAAGCCCAGCAAAATAGTTATACCCATATGCCCACCTGCATGTATAGCCCTATCTAACAAAAGTAATCCTGAATATGTCTGTGGCCTTTCCACTGCCAATTACCCAGGAAAACTGTGTCTCATAGCACTGTATATATAAAATTCAGATGTCTGAGGAGATGGAAGGGGACATTCCATCATTCCTCACAGAGTCTGTCAGCTACAGTCTGCCTGCCTGTACTCATTCTGATTATAAAATGAGGTAACTCTAGTGTGGTCTCTAGTTTATCCAAGCTGTATTTTCTAGGGAGGGCATCCTGTGAGCTGTGGATTCCTGGAAAGAAGCAGCTCATACACTTGCCTATTGTGCAGTCTACGTGCAGGAGCACAGAGTGGTTGTACATCACCCTACCCATATGTAGAGTGGAATAATTTCTAGGTGCCCTGCCAGCATAAGTGTGGACTCTTCAATGCTCTTTCTTTTTGATTAAGGGAAATCAAACTGAATACACTGAGATTTTTCATCAGACTTAACAGTTGCTTATCAGTCATAATATTTTGGATACATTTTTTTAGGAGAGACTAAAGCCAAAAAAACCCTGCAAAATCCAAACATCCAACCCACCATATCATTCTTTGTATGGTGGGAAGAATGAATGTCACACTGGGATATGAATTCCAATACAAAGCTTTTATGCATGTAAAATGCAAACTTAGAATGTTTTTACTGGCAAATGTATTTCTATTCAAAATGAAAAATGTAGGCATATTTAAGGTTCAATAATATGGAATCATATTTTTAGCAAAAGCAAAGAGGTTAGTTTACTGATTTCCATATAGAATATATGCAGGCAATTTTCAAACTGAGATTAGGCACAGTTTACCTTTTGCTGACAGTCACTGTTTCCCCATGAGCTAGAATAGATAGGAATGCCATTCCTATGCTAATTGGACAAGAAGACTCATTGTCACAGCAGTATATAATGAAATATTTGTATTTTATATTTTACTATATGCTTTTCTCCAATCACTAAAAGGTGCATCCAATTATGCTCATAAATGCATCTATTAGTCCTCATACTATACATATCTCATACTACATCTGATGTAGACTAGGGAAAATATACAATAATTTGGAAAAAAAAAAACCCCCAAAAATCCTGGTAATGTAATTCTGTCAATGTCTCAAAAAGGTTGATAAGGCATTTCTGTAGTTTGTTGATGCTTTATGTATTTACCAAAAGAAATCAGCAAGGTGCCCAGAAAATGACTCTTACTTGACAGCATTTTTTCCCCTGTCCTTATATTTTTTGTTTAATAGCAAATGTAAACTCAGAGGCTGGTAGTTCAAAATAATCAGATTGGACCGGTCATTAGGACAATGATGAAGACACTAAAATACTCATATCAAGTAAAATCTAATGAGATGTTGGCACCTTGTAACAACCAGCCTCTATAGCAAACAAACCAAATCTGAAAAAATGAGAGGAAAATGCATTACTGTGTCCCAAAGATATCTTACTGATTTGATCTATTGTATATCTGACCACATGCATAATAAATGCCTTCACAAGAGCAAGGTAGGACAATGCCATTGGAGCTATGCCCTTGTATCTCAGTCAAAGATACAGATACAGCCATTAGCTTTATAATGCTTCTACTTATTCTCCACACAGAAATGTTTCAGCTCTGTTTTCTGAAGTTTGATATAAAAGATAAGCACAGAGAGGATGCATGAAAGAAAAGAGACCAATCCCATCTTATTAGATGGCTCTTATCTTCCATCTCTCTTTTTTTTTTTTTCCTACCATAGAAACTTTAGAATACATAAACAATAGAAAATAATATAAAACAGGTAACTCGACTCAGCTGAGAAGCAAGGAGAGAACTCCATTAACTAAAGAAAGCCAAGGCCTTTACGTGTGTTAAACACTCAAAAGGATGATGTCAGTGTCACAAATTTATTTTTATGATTAGGAAATGTACACTGATCAAGTACCGACATGACGGATGAATTCATATCTGTGGCTCCCCTGCCATTGCAAGCTAATTTGCCCTTTTCTGAATGAAGCCTTTTTAGACTTGAAGCTTTGAGTAGCTGGTACAATTGAGTTGTGTGTGTCCTGCAGGTCTCTGACAGGAGAAAATATAAAGCCAAATAACTAGAAAAGTAAAAAAAAGGTTCCACTTTTCCCTTCCAACTTCTTGTCTCACTCACTCAGGCTTGACTTCAAAGAGTGCTGACTGGTTCACAAAAGCACTAGTCTTTGAGAGTGTTATAAAACCAGGGCAGAACTAGATGCCATTCATTATCTTACTGATGCATCATCGCACAGTGTCCCTGGTATGAATCAATTATTGAGAGATACCTCTGTCCAAATTAAGGTGCAAACAACTCCATATACCAAAGTCAATAATACGGGTTTTATTTAACAGTAAACGTGACGTAGAAAGAAATAGAAAAGGTGGGAGGGGAGAAGAGGAGAGAGAGGGAGGGGCAAGGAGGGAGGAATGGGGGGAAGGGGAAAGAGAAGGACAGAGAGGAGAGGGAGAGGAAAAGGGTGAGTGAGGGCTGTCCATTGGTTCTTCCTGACCCTGCTCTTCTCAGTGGTGGGGATCCACAAGTCATTCTTCTTTTCAGTATTTATACATTTTAACAAACAAAAGAATTAATGCTCATTGGCTCCACAGTTCTTTTATTCTATTGGTTAAATGATTCCCTTGCTTCTTCTGCTAATTAGTCGCATGTTCATTTTTCTCTTCTTTTGCATCAGTGGGTTTCCTGAGTTGGTGGTTTGTGATCCATTTCCAGAATGACCTTTTACCCAGACCAAGCTGATTTCAGCACACTTGCTGAGTAGGCTTTTAGTGTGGCCCATGATTCCTTACGTCCACTATCAGTGGTACATTCTTCTCCCCAGCTTTGTTAGCCTTCCCCAAGGTCTCAGACAACAGTACCATCTTTATATTATCTCTGGTTCCAGCTGTGGTGGCTTAACTTACAGTCTAAATTCCAGGTATCCTTGAAGGCATATTCATCAGGGGCTTTGGTGGTCAGAGAAGCCATCTGTCCCATAACTTGGGGTGATCTTTGTTTGGCTGGTGATATGCGTAGGAGCAGTTTCTTCTTTACACAATTTGCCACAGTGGGATTTTTTGTCCGGATGCACCATCCAGATCTTGCCTCCCCAGGCTTGGACTTAGCTCTATCATGTCACTTCATTCTGTGCTTATTTAATGGAAAAGTCCTTCTGTGATCTTAACAGTGCAATTGTGCTCTTTATGTCCGTACAGTCCCTTCTAACCAATTTACAAAGATATCAAGATAAGAGGTAGATGACATTTTTCAGAGTGAGTTTCAAATTCAGATAGAGCAGAAGAGACTGTGTTTCCAGGTCGGTTTCTGGTGCTACATTATTATTTCAGAATAGGAGTAAACCAGGGTGGTATTGCCATGGTTGACGGTGGGGCTTTTTGGTGAGGGTGCTGGGGGGGGTGTTTTCAGGGGCCTTTGTTTGTGTTTTTCTTTGTTTATTTTTTCTTCATTTTTTTCACCCTTGCTCCAGTAAAAAAAACCCCAAAAATAATATAATGAGATTTTCCTCAAAATTGGATCTCAATATTTTTCTGGAATGTATAATTTAAAATTCTGAATTTTACACAAGAAAAATGGGAAATGAGCATGCTTCACTGTTCCTCTTCCCATTTCAATCTATTTTATGGAAGAGCCAATACTGGATGGTGACAGCGTGAAAAAGAGGATACACCTCATTCACCACTTAATTTCCAAGTGTTGCATTTAGACCTCTAAAAATCTCAGATGTATCTCATAAACAAAAATATACCTTCTAAGATCAAGTTCTCATCTTCCTAATTTGCTAATTTTGATGCTACAGTTTTCAAAAGGAAAGACTCTCATTTTGCTAAGTGGACACACCCTTGCAGATGCATCTCCAAATGGAAAAAAAAAAAAAAATCGCAGGGTTGTAAAATGAGTTACGTGGAAACTTACCCAGAAATAAAATTTAGTGAGGAGGAAACTTACAATGTGTGGTGTTGGGGCACAGAAAGATGTATCTTATTCCTTGTTAGCTTTGTGATAAATCAGAAGGCAAAAAAGTAGAATTAAACTGTTTCTAATTAAACTGTCTCTATTGTGTTTTCTAGAAGTACATATAAAGCAGTGTATATTTAAAACAGAAAAAGTATAAGTGGTTGTAACAGTCACAATCAATACTGGATAATTCTGCCGCAAAGGACAGATGACAGTCTGGGATTCTCTGTGCATTTCAAGGTCTAATTTGCCTAAGAAGTCATCATCTTTGTAGTCAGCAGCTGGAAGAGAAAGGTGGGAATTTGAGAAAGCATCTCTGTCTGAGACTGTAAACCAAGACCCTGTCCCTTCCAGACCACATTTCAAACAGTAACCTTCTCAATACCCTGTTTTTCCTTTAACCACTGGCTTGTGGCACCTGGACCTCTTCTGACTTGTTATCACACACCGTTTTACTCTGCTTTTACCACATAAGCATGTGTTGGACCACAGCCGTGGTATTTCATGGAAAGAACATTCTCATGCTCCACAGCTTCCTGTCCCTTGAGAATTCCGAGCTGTCCGTGGAAGTAAGCAAGTAATATAAGAGTCCATTTATCTATTGAAAAAATAAAAATATTTGCCTGTTCTATTAGAGCAACATTGTGCATTTTTCAGAGTTGGTGTGATGAGTCTTATTATTAATCTTTTTGATGCCTTGTTCCCATATTTTCATATAAACTCCAAACTCTTATATTCTCTCCTACCTTTTTTTCCTCTAAAGACTGTAATAATTTCTGGGACAAGTGGCCGTATTAAATTCATATGCCTTTTACTATATCCTGCAATCACATACATTATGGGTCACTCAAGGTGAGTCAGCAAATAGAATTTGCCATGAAGCTGTTTACATATGTATGTATACAAATGACAAATGCAAAGTGCAATGTCAAAAAGCAAAGAAATGCAATCAAGAATTTATATAGTGGCATTACCAGTCAAGTGGAAAAATGTCTCTGTAAAAAAATGAAGTCACCCTGAATCTGTCAGTTAAAAACAATTGCCAGTGTGATTACAACTAATATTACATGTAGAAAAGTAGTATCTATACAAGCAACAATTTCTTTTAAAGTAGCTATTTGTTGGTATTGAAAAGAACAATATTTCCCTCTTGCTTTGCCTTTCTCCTTGAACGTGCTTTCTTTTTATGAGGAAGTACAATGTGAATTGGAATAAATACCAGCACTGGGTTTGAATTGAATTATTTCTTGATTTTCTTTTTAGGGCATGACCTGTAATCTCATAATGCTGTGCATGCGTATAAGTTTAAGTTTTTAACCAGAGGAACTCTGATATCTATTTTAGGTTCCCAGTGCTCTTTGATCATTTTTTATGCACTTTGTATTGCTGAGTACCCCACTGTGGTACCACCTGCATCCCAAAATTTTGTTGCCATGAAAAAAGAGTATTAAAAAAAAAAAAGCTTGTGGTTCAAAAATCTCCAAATACTGTTTAAAATTCTAAGGCTAAATTATATGCTGAATATAAATGTTTGAGAGAAATAGATGAAAGCATGATAAAGCTTTCTGCCAATAAGTCACTAGTAGTCCTGTTTCCCCTGTGCCGCTTTTGAGGTGCACATACACACATCTGCACAGAGTCAAGCCATTGTATTAGGGGTTCATCATTGCTCACTCCAAAAGCATGTAAAACAGACAGAGCAGCACTTCCTGCAAGGACAGAGCTGCAAAGGGAGGGACAGGATTGGGACCAAGATGCACAGGACTTATCAGAGGCATAGTCTGTCCAGGGCTATTGCTGTGAATGTGTTTCCATTGCACAAGGCAGTGTAGCAGTTGAACAAAGCTGAAGGTCAGTTTCCCACTTCTAATCTAACTGCAGCAATTTGGAGCTTAAAATGGTCTAATTTGTCTTGTTTTTAATAACTACAGAAAATTTTCCAGCTAAGAAGCAGAAAGGAGCTTAAAGAACAGTCCCATTCTTCTCAGCTAACTGTGCAAGGAATATTCCGGAGTCAGCTCCTGTGGTCACAATTACTTGGCATATTCTAGCCTGACTAAAAAGAAAAAAAAAAAACACTAGCTGTAATATCTGCACTTGGAATGCACAATCTTTCACAACAAAAGTCAAATAAAAAAAACCTCACAACACAAAAAAACCCCTACTCCAACTGAAACCAAGAAATGAAAGTTCCAGTGTTACAATGATTACAAAAGAAACACTTGAAAGAATTAATGATACATTATAAATATTTTCTTTTTAGTTTAGAAAGGAACTAACTTTCTGATTTTGCATCATGCCACCACTGAAATTTTTTCTAAATCCACATTGTAATTTTTTCCTTAGAAATCGTAATATAAATATTTTTTTCTAGGGAGGGTAGTGTTTATTTGAGGGCAGTTTCTAGTGAGTTGCAGGTCTTGTATATTTTAAAGAGTAGAAAAGTGTTTTGAATTGTTTTATCCTTTTGACACACTGAATATCTTTGTCTAAATAAACATTTCTAGTCGTAAATAACAGTGATCTACATCACATCTGCAAAATCCAGTCACGCTTTCTCTCTCATAATCTGTCCACTGGTGCTTTGGTGAGTGCTGCCAGTTCACAAACACTTGGTGAGAACAAAATTTTTATCAATAAATTCACCTGACATCATGATCTAAACTAACTGGACACTGATGTTTTGAGGTTAGAGGTTTTGAATGGCATGTGCAACAGAGTTGCAGCAGAGTTCAGGAACTTCAATAATTTAAATCTTCAGAAACATTCTACCAATATTCTATGAACACAAATAAAAGTGGTTGAAACCCTTAATAGTATTGATGAGATTTTCAGCTATATCTGGAAGGAACTAAACTCATTTATACCTTTGGCACTCAGTTGGATCTCTGTTTCCTAAATCTTGGCTATCATATTCTCCCCATGACTCTTACTCACGTGGTTTAAAATTCATGGATTTGCAGTAACATATTGGCTTTCAAGTGCAGAAGGACACAACCACATCTACTGGAAACTTCCACATGACCATTGTCATAGAACTTCATCCATTTATTCCTTTCTATGCACACTACTCATGTTTCACTAACATATGGCTATCTAGTACATTTTAGAAGATATCAAATGATGGAAACTTGACACTTTTCCTAGACAGTGTATTTAGGTAGTGTACTTTCTTTGCTCTGTCACTGATTGTTTAAAAACAAAAAGTATTTTGTTGAAATATAAAGAAGTCTAACTTTGTTTACAGATAATTCCAGCAATGGCTTTCTCTATCAGATCATATGCTTCCATTTTAGATTTTTTATTGCTATGAAGAATGTACAATACATATACAATGTGAGTAATGTGCTCTTTCTTTTGTTAAGAGAAAGATTATCTTGTTACTCAGAGGTATTTCTTTGCCCAGATTCAGCACCACTTTTGCTGGTCTTCTAAGCTTTCTTCTTTTTCCAAAGTGGAGGAAGCAAAGTTGAAGAAACCCTTCTAGTATAAGTCTTGACAATGTCACATATTGTGATATACTTCTGTGCTGGGAAATGATTCTCTATTAAAATCCAATCATTTTCTATAAAACCTTTTACCCCCTAGCTATGCAAATATAAAGGAATTCAACCTGTAATAAATAGGGAGTTTTTTATTTGGTGTAAGGGAAATGAATTCTAAGAGGCAATATTTGGCCTAGAAAAGAGCACTTTGTTTATGTCGCCAGGACTAATAAACATTGTCCTGCTAATCTGCAATGCATGTAGGTAAGACACTAACTTTGTTGTGACACTAGGTGTTTTGATGCTTGTCTGATTAACTTACAAAAACATGACAACCATGGTAATGTTGTCAGCGCTGATGTAATGTGAGCGCTTAGGTTACCCCCAAAATAAAGGAAAGTACATGACCATGGCTTTTGTATAAATATATTAGCAGATTATTTAAAAGACAACATTCTGAGCAGTGTTTCTCTGAAGCTTTTTCTCTAAGATAAGATCTATTATATCTGTCACTTATGTTTCTGCCAAACTATGAACATGTGAAAAGAAATTACTGTTAGGTTTTGCTCTAATGAAAGAACTTCTCCAGACTTAAGCAGTATGCGACAGTTAATTCACATCTTGTCTTGTTTTCTGCTGTACAAATGTTCAACACCCCAAAAATAACTTCAAATATCAACTAACTACTGATATTGACAAGCTTATAAAAATAACAGGTGTACAACTGGCCATGCCTCTACTTGACAGTCAACACTAACAATTTCATTAGCCTGATTTATCTCAGACTCCCACAGGCAGCTCATGCTGAATTATTTTAGTTGTAGGATCATGGAATCATGTAATCATAGAATAGTTTGGGTTGGAATGGACCTTGAAGATCATCTAGTTCCAACCCTGGCAGGGACACCTTCCACTGGACCAGGTTGCTCAAAACCCTGTCTCACCTGGCCTTTTTCTGCTATGAAGTCAAAATCATTTTTTTGTGCAATCCTAGTTTTCTAGGATGCAGTTGCAAATTTTGGAGATATGGATTCTCTTTTAAGGTCTCTGTGAAATTACTTCTTTGACTTTATTAGGACTCATTTAATGACAGGGTCTGATTTAGTCAACAGTTTCAATTGCTTGGAATGAACACCTAGCCACCATTATTTGATACAGGACAAATCCATATGCCATTTGAAAAGGGAGTGATTTGATATTTATTTCCAGACCACTGAGAGGAACATTGAACAAGGTCAGGTCTAATACTAATGACTGCAAAACGTTGCTAGCAACAATTCAGGGATGGTTCCACCTCACTAGCTGCTTTGAGAAGAGTTAGCTAGCCAATCTTTAATCTATTTAATACTAGCTTTATTGATACTACGGAGAGTTCATTTTTGCATTAGAAAGTCCCTGATAAAAAGACAAACTCCTTAGAGAAATTTTAAGTGTCTTATAATTATATATCAAGAAGGAAAACATCAGTAAAATTGTAGAACTCCAATGAACTTTTCAACAGGAGTGATAACCTCAGTGCAAATTGTGTAAATAAGCATTCACGGACAGCATAGGTTTGTTGAACCCAGTTTTCAGTAATATTTGAGACAGAATTTCACAAGGAATCACTGTGATTCCATTACAGTTTTCTTCCTTCAGTTTTATAAATCTTCTCAAGCTGAAAAAAGGGTCTGTCAGTTAAAAATCATCATAAGTTTTCCCTGGCTACATGTGTTAGTTATAACTGAAAATAAAAATATGAAAATCAATGAAATCAAGACATCTGAAATGAATCTGACAAACCTAGATCTTGCAAAATCTAAGAGATTTTACAAGGAAAATCTGATCTTTCCAGTGAGATCAGCTTTGTAAATCTACTTCATTAGGGTTTTCTGGTTTGACTTCTTTTTCCCCCCATTGGTGAGAGTCTATCAGCATTAAAGATAACAATCTAGGATTGCTGTTCATTTTCTCTAGCTTTTGTGGTGTGGCAGTTAGGCATCTGTCTAGATTTTAGGTATCAGCTGAAAAGAAATCCTAAAATGAATCAACTTCTGAATCTCTCTTCAGCTTAGAAGAGGCACATAACTGATTAAATGTTAAAGTCTCTAAAGGTAACTCCTAGCCCTTAGCTGTCAGTTGTAAGACAGGTGACAAGGTGGAGTAGTGACCCTGTAAATAAAGATACATGTATCTTAGTTGAATTTGTACAATTTAGTGAAAAGATCATTCCTATCCACTCAGGTTTCCAGATGCAAAATCAGAGTTACAATTCAGTATTTAAGTCAAAGCATGACTAGAACTAAATACAAAATAAAATTGGGAAAAAAAGGGGAAAAAAGAAAAAAAAAAGAAAAAAAAAAGGAAAAAGAAAAGAAAAAAAAAAAGAAAAAAAGAGAGTTTCCCCAAGTGAATATTTTACATCTTCAATGAATAGCAGCAGCACTGAATGTTTCCAGATTTTATCCCAGTAAAACATTTGCATTTGTTGCCATGTAGCATGATAGTGCATTTTATTTCCAGAAAGACTGAAGATCAAAGGGAGCCAGGCTGGTCTAGTGAGCTTGGTGGTGGAGCTGTCAGTTGAAAGACATTTTCTGTTCACATCTATTACCGCAGAAAAGCTGAGGCTGTCTTGGACTTGCAGCTTCTCAAAAAAAAAAAATTGGAAAGTTGCATTCCTGCACCACTGCTTTTCTACCCTGAGTCTGTTGGACTATCCTTAGGATGCTCATAGATTTGATGCTATCCATCGATTAGCATTTTAATAAAGCAAAAATGGATAAACACATTTCACTGTGTTTCAGATTCCAGCGTGGGGGCAGAAGATGAGCATTTGAACTGGGAAAAAGTAAGTGACTGACTACAAGCATAAGTAATTCTTGTGTCAAGGTTTTGACAAGTCATTTGTTGGAAAACCTATTTTACTGATTGCAGTCTACACTTAATAGATGTGCCATCCAGGGATGTGTCAGCTCCCTTGTAGCATACCAATTAATGGCAGTCACTGGTGGAAAAAGTAGCTTTTTTAATCTTATTTTAAAAAATGGCATACAATATAATTTCCTTTGTGGAAATGTCTGAATGCGTTTTATCTGTTAAAAAAAGAACAACACCATACTTGAACAAGCTAGACAAAAACCTGCCAGCTTCCCTGTGCCTTTTGACTAGCTATCTTTTGCTTTCTATTAACATTCACAGTTTTTAAATCTGATCAATAGCAAAGCAGTTTGGGTGCTTGTGTCCCTCCTATTCACACTTTTATACTACTAGTGGTTTAAAGTTAATTGAATTTTGCCTTGACAACGCTTGAAATATTTCACATGAAAGTCAGAGATCCTTAAATAGAATGCTTCAGTCTGTTAGAGTCTTTTTCTTTCTCTTCTTGATTTTTAATTACATGCATGAAAATCAGATATTATAGTTTAACTTTGATCTAGAATTTAGACACCTACTGCACTTAACACCGTTGCTAGAAAAATGTATGCTTCAATCCCATCTAACCCTCTCAGCATGACTCTATCAGTATGCGGAATGGCTTAGATTTTAATTCTCATTTCCTTGGACACCACACCTACAGTAAAAATATTGGAATAGAAATTCTTCAACTCACCTCTGTGATGACCTTTTACAGAAAAAATAGTGTGCCAGAAAAAAATGGTGCCAGCAATTGCATTCAGAACTTCAATGAGTAGATCACACCCTTGGTCTGGCTTGCAAGCATTTATTTTTCTTGCTCTGGCTGATGCTCAAGAGACTCAACATTTCTGTCCTTGGAGATGCTCAAGATATGACTGGTCAAGAATGAGCAATTTCATTCAGAATATTCTGGGAAGGGGATTGGGCTAGGGTGGCCTGTAATTCAAATGATTCTATAATTACTAAATGATTTGGAAGATATTTTGACCACTAAAATCTATCAATCAAACAAGTGTGGTGATTGGTGCTATGTTTCTTTGAGGCTCTAGCATCTTTTTGTTTGGTGAAACTATCCTTTAATTGAGGTCAACTAACTTTTTAACCACATTTTACAGCAGTGGCTTTTAAACACACAGAATTATCTGCTCAGCTTCAATCACTTCTGAAATGTTGGATCAGATATCTGACCTTAAGGCTTCCCAAGTGTTTCAAGATAACACAGGAAAAATGTAAACATACACCTATCATCAGAGACATACTAAACTCAGAGTATTTTTGAAAAAATTCTCTATGTTAAAAAAAAACCAAAAACCAAGAAAACAAAATTATTTGTGTTTAGGGGCAAAGAATATTTATAATAATGGATTTATTGTAATCTACAGCTAAAGAAACAGAATCCAGTGTTTGGTAAGCATCTATGTAGTTGTCATAGAATCATAGAATATCCTGAGTTTGAAGTATCCACAAGGATCATCGAACCCTGCACAGGACAACCCCATGAATCACACCATGTGCCTGAGAGCATTGTCCAAATACTTCTTGAACTCTGGCAGACTTGGTGCTGCAACCACTTCCCTGGGAGCCTGTTCCAGTGCCCCCCAGGGGTGAAGAATATTCTCCTAATATCAAAACCTAAACCTCACCTGACACAGAGTAGTTACAGAGTTTATATGCTATTTATAGAGTTTGTTCCATAATGAAAGATATGAATATAGATACTGATGAGAGACCTGATTTTAATTTTTGTGTTTGAGCAGTTATTTTGATCAGTGTTGAATCACCACGTAACCTATGATGTTTGAAGTCACTTGTTATGTGCTCTGTCCCTCCACGAAGTGAAAGCAACGTTACCTCATGGGAGAGCAAATTTAATGTTTATAGTTTAGTGAGAAAAGAGATTAAGGTTCTAATTTATCCAATTTATCTATTGGATAAATATTTGTATACTATTAAGAGCCATAACTTCATTGAATGAAGATTAAACAAGTAAAGAATGGGGAACAAACTTTTTTGTAACACCACATTCTTTCACAAGCAGCTCCAGTGTCTCCTTCACTATCGATGGCGAATAGAAGCAACTGACACCTTCTCAGGGATCTTCTGTAAGGGAGGTTTTGAGACAGAAGGAGTGGGCTGCTGGCTTGGTCTTTTAATAAAAATTTTGCATTACAGAAGTACAGCTGAAAATATCAAGATATTGTTATGATCACTGGTCTTCTACATGAGGAAATAATAATGACTGCGGAAATGGGCCTCCCAAACTATCTGAAGAATGCATGGGTCTTTGACATAATCCAGAAAGATAAATCAGAATGTCCAGGGAGATTCAGAACATACCGATTCATTTACATGCACAAATATTTCTGAACAAAGTTCATACAATAAAGCCCGGTTTGCTAAAACAAAAAGACAGGAGGAAAAAGAGAATAAAATGTGTATCATTGTAGGGATTTTGGCCATATTAATTATTTTTTTGTTTTTGCAAGAACACATTTCCCTCTCCTAAAGCAGTTTCCATTATGTCTGTGCATAATGGAATTGATAGAAATTTCTAGAATGAGATTTTCAGATTTGTGATCTGTTTAATGAATCTGTAAAAAAAACTGATTTACATTTCCTTTATACTTACTATAAACATAATAATGTCTTGATAAATTAAACAAAAAGTAGGCATGTAGCTATAATAGCAGTAAGTTACATGAGTTGCTGTCTACATATTCCCAGAAGGTGGTATTCTCATATATAGAGGAGGAAATATAATATTCTTTGCTTTATAATGTAATACATATAATAAGTATAATAGACATCCACATGTTTAAAAACATGGGCAATATATGCATATATGCTTCTTTGCATTTTATACACATATATATTACATACTCGTGTACATATGTATATACATATATAACAATATGAAATAATGTATTATAGCAACATATTGCAAATAATATAATTTATATTAAATTATTATTTATATCTTATATTCTAATATGCAATAAAATAAATGTAATAGAAATATATAACATTATATAAAATACTTTATACATATACCATACACACACACACACACACGTATATATATATATAGACATTGGAAGTCTGCAATTGCTTTTCATGATCCCCAAAGCCAGTGGAGGTCATAAAAGGAAATTGCAGGTAACTGTAATCCCCATGAGCTCAAGGTCTGTAAGCTGCAACCTCTTTGTGAAAATCTGTTATTCCAGGGAGCTTACTTCCATGCTGTGTAAAGCCAGTTCACACTAAAGAGTGTACTGCATGTGGAAATGAACTGGAGAGCACAGGGCTACAGCTTCACTCTGAAGAGCAACAGTGCTTCTATTATCTCAAAATATTTTGAGAATGTCTCTAAGTAATAAGAAAAATAAAGCCGATGACAATGAGATACTGGAAACATTCTTTAGGGGTTTCTTTTTACAGATACCAAAGTTCTAAAGGAAATTGGAAATGCAGAGAACAAGATTGTTTTTACCTATTCTTATTTGTTCTTTTTTTAAAAAATGCGCTTCTAATGACCTTGAACATACTTTCTCTGAACTCATACAACACAATCTGATCCACAGGACTGAAACATTCAAACAGCTAATTTTGAATGCGAAGTTTCTAGATGTCTAGAGCAGGTGGGATGTTATAAAAATATGTTCCATTCTAGATACATCCTCCTAATGGCTGCAGCAGACATCTGACCATTTCCATGAAGAGCCACTACATTCAATTCTAAACACTCCAAACATTCCATATAACTCACAGACAATCTCACATTTTCTTGACTTTACATACTGTGAACATCTTGATTGACTTTGCAGAACTATTTCCAGTGCATAAAGTGGGGCATGTGCACAAAATCTTGGCAGGATTGGTGCTTAAGGCATTCAGTTTCCATTGTGCTCTGTAAAACACTGATGGAGGAGCTAATTTGACTGATTCCAGCATCCTTTTTGCTAAAATTATGCACCCTAATGACTGCAAAACATGATGTGACTATTCCAGAAATCTTAAAAATACATTGGAGGAGTGAGAACAGCAGGTTTCTCATTTGCATACCATGTATGTTCTGCAGTGGGTAGTTACTGATGGCTTTTTGCTGCTATACTAGCCTTTTCAATATGTAAAATGTTGAATATGGGTGAACTGGCATTTCCTATTTTAATTGGCACAGGGATAGACTGTTTCTCTCTAGTTGTTTCAGAGGATTGTTATGAGTCTGAGCTGAGTAAAATGGGTGCAGATATTTAAGTAAATGTAAAAATTACTAGAACCATTCATTGGTAAAAATGTAAAAAATTATAACTATTTTCACAGAACATGCATGTACTCAAATTAGAGACTGATTGAATAAATGAGTGCTCTTGTTTTAATTATTTTAAATGTCATTAACATATATGTAAATATATCTTTTTATAGCCAGACATTTTGTCAAGGGTTTGCATCTTATTGAAGGCACTTATTAGTTTAAAAATGTTCACTGTTTAGTATAGAGTTTGTTGAGTCTCTGAAAACATCTGTCTTTTCCTTTCCTCGGAAAAGCTAACCAAGCTAGGAAATTGGGTGGAATCTTGGCTATAGCATACGTTTAAAAATGTAATTAAAAATAGGTTTAAAAATGTAATGTTGCTCTATAGAGAGCCTAGTGGACCTGACAAATATTTATACTGTATTATTCAAATATGTTCATTTTCTGCAACAAAAGTTACAGGAGATGCCAAGCATTGAAGAAACTTACTACCTGTAGGAACCAAGGAAAGAATTTTGACACACGTTGTTCAGCACTTTATATCATGGTATATTGACTTCTCTGTGATATTTGAGAAAGGCAGTGTGGTGGTTTTGGCTTGGCCCAGTTTTTGCCATTGAGTAGGGTGGGGTGCAAAATGGCTCCTGCACGTCCTGTGTGAAGATTCTGGAATTTTTCCACCATGTCCAGCAGAGCCCATCTCTGATGGCTCTGAAAATGGTGGACATGATGCTGGCCAAACCTGGGCCAATTAAAGATGTTAGTTAAGCCTCTGTGAAAACATATTTAAGAAGAAATTAAAACAATGTGAGCACACACTTCTTTTTAGCCAGAGGGGGAGGAGGTAAAAATATGTAAGGGAAAACAACATGGAGGCGCCAAGGTCAGTGGAGAAGGTGGGGGAGGAGGTGCTCCAGGCGTCAGAGCTGAAAACCCTCTGCCAGCTGTGGTGAAGACTATGGGGGAGCAGGTGGTCCCCCTGCAGCCCATGGAGCCCAGGGGGATGCAGAGAACCACCCACAGCCTGTGGGGAGGTGCCCACGCCAGAGGAGCAGGTGATGCCTGCAGGAAGCTGTGATCCAGTGGGAGTCCCAGAGACTGAGAGTTGCAAAGGCCTTGCAGGAGAGAGAGAGGCCTTGCTCCCGGGATGGAAACAGCCTGGCCTCGGCTTGGAAGTCTGCAAGCTATGGACAAAAAAACTCGTGTTTGCAGCAAAAATTCAGGCGGGTTTTGCTGCTCATGAGATTGGGCCCAAGCAAAAGAAGTTCACAGAGGACTGTTTCTCGTGGGAGGGACCCCATGGCTAAGTAGAGGACTCTTCTCCCCGATGGACTGACCCTGACCTGAAGAAAACCTTCGTACCCTGCCCTCACCCGGGAGCTGCTGGTTAGAAGGAAGGAGGGAGGGGGTGAGCTGAGAAATGGTGTCTTAATAGGGAGGGGGGTGAGTTAGAGAAACAGTGTTTGTAGCAGAAGAATTGTGGTGATGGACTGACTAAGAGAAACCACATACCTTGCCCCTGGCTCCGATCTGTTGGTTAGTTGGAAGGAGGGAGGGGGTGAGCTGAGAACCAGTGCCTTAAGAGGGAAGGGCGGTGAGTGAAGAAGCGGTGTCTTAAAAGCTTATTTTTACCTCTGATTTATCCTCCGACTCTGTTAGGTTAATAAATCACTTTGCAACTCTAAGTTTTCATTGCCTGCTCTGCCCTGTCTGTGCATCCTCTTTATCAGTGATTTTATCTCAACTCATGGGTCCGGTGTGTTTTGTGTTAGTTTTTTCCCTCTCCTCTGCATAGCTGCAGCAGGAGAGAGCATAGACAGCAGGCATTGTAGGTGCCTGGCATTTAGCCAGGGTCAAACCTACAACAGGCAGAAGGCAACTTTGAGTTGTTTGTGCAACAACTCAAAGCACAATGTTTCGATAAGATTGCTAATGGATAAAGCAGAGTTTTAGAAAAATATCTGAAAACCATTTATAATATTGTATGTCTGAACATTTCTTAATTTACTGCTTCGTCTAGTTCATGACCTCAGAACCTTTCATTTTTAAATCACATTTGACTGCTCAACAAATTTAATATTGTGAAAATTGAATAAAAATTACTGCAAATATGGTGGCATATCCACAGTTAGATTTTTTTAAATGTTTATATTTTGCACAACAGCATACAGAGGTCATACACTAGCTGATGTCTAGTGGCAATATTGTGAAAGATTTGATGGCTGCAACTTTTTTCATTCTGCTGTATGTTCTACCTCAGCATGAACTGTTCTATGTTTCCTTATTTTGGCCATTTTAAATTCAGCCTCATAAGGTCACTTTCAGAGAGCAATTCTTCCCTTATGAGATTGCCAAAATAACTGATAGGGCCTCAAGTTGAGGCTAAAGATAATATTTGAATTGTTTTTATGAAGCATTTAATTATGTCTGAAATTCTGATTGAAGGTCAAGATGCATGGGAGCATAGAAGTACTTAGGCTAAGATTTTAATATATTGTCAGTTGTAGTAATCACCAGGGAAGCCAAGGCAAGAAGATATTCTGATTCCAAGCAGAACAATGAGTGGAATGCACTAATTTCTTCACCTTGAACCAAATGTATCTCAGCAGTTCTTTCCTCAAGAAAATTATTCTAAAGGCTCTAATTTAGAAATTATTCGGTGAAAAGTTTCAGAAGATTTTTACAAGTGGTGCATTCCATCATGGAAGATATCCAAGGAGACTTAAAGGACATGTTGAATAAAGGAAGAAGGGAGGGTCTGGGTAGTCCCTGTTCCCTTCCACGGAAGTCCTGCAGCAGTGTATGGGGACCAGACTATCTTCATCAGTCTCTGCCTTCACACCCTCATTCACTGCCTCCCACAAGCTAGCTGCTTCTTTGGCAGTGCTGTGATTGTGATCACTGGAGTGAAGTAGCTTAAAAACGATCCTAGAAACAAAGGGATGTCTTTCATCCTATCACTATTTGTAGGATGGACTGGAGTACAGGGTGACCCTGGAAATAGCTCTAGCAGATCAACTAAAGAGGAACAAATCACAGCTAGAGGAAAGGTACCCTGTGCCTTTACCAATAAAGTTGGTTTCTTGTGGAGTCACATGATGATAGTTTATATTAAAAGCAGAAGACTGGGAGTATTGTAAGAGGACTACAGTTTTTCCAACAACTAAGAAAGATAATGGATGTGCTCTGTCCTGATTTTATACTTTAATCCCACATGTTTTGTGTTTTATTGGTGAAATAGAAATCCTCAAATGGGCTTACTTCACATGAAATCCTATCTGTCCTCTTCACTCTGGAAGAATATACTCCAGATCCAAATACATATTTCTCCTGCCAAATGACAGTTGGTCTCCACTGAGGTAAGAGTAATCAAAACAGACATGGCAAAACATGCTTGAATTCCTAAGACAGATCTCAAAGTAGTTGGACAAGGAGACTCTCATCAGCAAGATCTAGTCCTCAGAACAGCCAGGTAGGTTGTATGGGTACTGTGCTATTATGGCTAGTGCATTTATTAATGCATAACTTTACATTGTACATATTCCATGAGACAACGGAATTCTGTCAGGTGCCACAGCCTTGGCAGGGTAAACCAGCATCAAGTCCACCTGTTGGAATTTCAGCCAGTACACATGGAAGAAAGAAGAAAATTGGCAATTGCTATGTGATTTCTAATTGGTACTGGCTTCAAAAATCCTGAGTTAAAACACTTAATTCTGTATAAATAACGCCCCAGTTCCCATAGGGAGCTTTTGGTTAGCTGTCATGTACTTTTCCCTAAGGTCAAGAAGACAAACCTGAATATAAGAAAGCCTAGTATAGTTTAAATTCATTATGGAATATTTGTATCATGTTTCCTTGCAGAAAGCATCATTTATTTTTTTTTTAATCACTAAGCTAGCTTCAGACATGAAGAAAGCTTTACCTAGAGGGGGTCCTCTTTAGAAGACATTTCAAAAAATCCTCAAACAAAAATAAACTATGGAAAATAATGCATTTTTGATCTTGGATCTCAATAAACCTTATGGGAAAAGTTTTTTACAACACAGTAATCAAATGACAATGTTGTTTTCCCTCCTGAGAATCAATATCTCCTTGTTTGTTGCTGGATAAAGCTCGGCAGTTGGTTACAGTCCTCATTGACCCTTTTTTTTGCTGCACCATCTTCCCCCAGTCAAAAATCTGTGCAGCGGCATCATTTGCTTAAAGAATTATCAGCCAAATAAATTAGTTTGAAAAACTCTTTTTTGCCTCTCAAGTCTTGCTGTGCATAAGTGCTGTCATTGCCCTGCTCTACTTTCTATCTTGCAGGCAAAATAGGAGTTTCAATCCAAACTACCTGTTTCCTACTGGTACTGGAAGATCAAATTTTGTTTCCTTGAAACAAAAGGTTCAGCTATTAGAAATTTCGATTTTTGAACAGACAACAATACAAGCCACATTTCATAAAATGTAAGAAGCTGCTACTTCTTAATCAGCTATATCTGCACCCCAAAATGCCACTGTAGGCAAAATTCTAAGTTCCATGTGATGAGTCACACGGAAATATCTTGATCCTGTTGGGGTCAAGCTAAATCATTAGGCCTAAAATGCAAATTAACCTCAATTTGAGTCACAAAGGCAATTTTTAAAAATTTATTTATTTATTAGTATTATATTTTTAATGGGAATTCACGATTTCTTAAAGGACATTCAGGATTTGTGCAGAGAACAATCTTTCAAATGCCATGTGCCTGCTTAAGTTGCCATTTTCCCACCCTTCCCCACCCCTAATCTGTCACTAAAACATTGCTTGGTTTATTCTGATATGGAATAGGGGTAAAAAACATCTAGTTTTTACAAAACAATAAATTAGTATTGCATCTAATTCCATTTTTTCCCCTTGCTGAAAATCCGTGTAATAACTAGACATTGCCTTCCTAATACAACAGAAAACTGAAATTGAACCATTTCATGGTTGCAAAATAATTTCACAATTGTGCTGCTAAATCACTACAAAAGATAGAATCACATCAATCTTACACAGTAAGAGAAAAAATATTAATGCAATGTATAATAGATTAATGAGATGAGCCATGAAAGTAAAGCCTTTTGGGTAGGACCTCTAATATGGCGGAGGAAACTCTTTCATCTAATTTTCAGGCTCTTATCCATTTGCAGACTGTTGCCTTACGGAGTGAAATTCATCAGGCTGTCCTGGCATCCAAAAGATGTAGACTATTTAGTGTAAGGAATGTTTGGCAATATTCTCTTTCATTGTTTGGAAGAAGATAAATATTTCTTCACGGTGTTCACATATTTCAGTCTTTCCCTCCTCATGTGTGCTCTTTTTCTCTCTCCCTCCTTTTTTCATTGTTGATAGTTCAGAAATTATTTTGCTTCTGACAGAACAGAAAACATACTGTTTTCCCAGAACACAAGTTGTGCTTGGCTATGTCACATACAAAGAAAGAAGAAAATGAGGAATAAAGGCCATAAAGTACATTATTTTTCAGACTGATATAAGTGTCTGATCCTGTAGTGACTCTGCAGGCACAATATTCATTAAGAGCAAAGCAATACAGGATACCCATACAAGTGTCCTCCCTGTTGGAATAAATACAGTTAGCACATAAACCTGAATGGACTGTTGATCGGGCTGTCATTTCTAGATGACCTTGATCTTAAATCTGCTGCCTTCTGTGGCCACTGCTGTGCCTGACTTTTTCCATAATGACACTAGGTAAAGATCTATTGTTTCTCCAGAGGAAGTAGGCTTCATCAACAAAAAGGAATAGCTCCACTGGAGGTGACTTTCAAGCTCAGGATACACACCAGTTTAACAGACCGGGACATAAATCACTTTGTTTTGCACTTCAAGTTCCTGCTAAAGTGGCATGGAGGGAAGAAGGACATCTCTTTAACACCTTCTTATATTCCTTCTTCTGCTCTCTGAGGTGGCTGGTGTGACAGCCCAACAGCATCTTGTGGGAGTCTGCTCTAGCCTGTGGGCTACCAGGCTTCCACTGCACTTTATAGAAAGACCAATGGAAAAACATAAGTCCAGGGGAGAATTGTAAAGAAATGTGTCATGAAAGCTCTGGGAAACACACTGCAGAGAGGGAGTGATTTGGACCACATCTTGGGGAAAGCAATACTGAGATGCCTTTTAATAGTACCATAATTTTACAAGAAAAAAAAAAGGATCAGAAAAGACTCTTAAATAGACTGGGATATAAGGCACGGGTGCTTGGACAGCACTTCCATATGGATAATTCTTCATCTCTCCATGTCTTAAAATCAAAATAAAATTCAACTTGAAGAAGTGTGCTTTGACAAAAAATTAAGACAATGACTCACTAGGGAGAACCTGGCTGACATTCTAGCCTATGTGCATATTCTCTGACAATAAAGACTTTATCTGGGCCAGATGTGTGCAATAGTCATACCCTAAACTGAAGACCCCTTGGACATAAGCACACCATCCTTCCTCACCCTGCAGTTCCCCGGAGGTGGTAGGTGTTGCCCCAGTAGGCCGCATCACTTGATAGAGCAGGCAGTCCTAAAGGATTTTGTTGGTTGCTCAGTCTTATTATCAGAGAAGCTGATAGAAAAAGCGTGACTGGTTACAAAAGAAATAGAATATTTAAATGAAAATTTAGGAAATTTTTTTTTTTAAAAAAGGCTCAAACAAGTATATTAAGCAAATTAAATAATCGGGTTTCTCATTAGCCACCACTATGTCTCATATAACATGGATTTTTTTAGATCTGGTTTGTACTGCTGTAGGGAGACTCTTTTCTTCCCGTCCTCAGTATGACTGCTCTCTGTTTCTGCGGTCATCTTCCACAGGGAGTGTGAAGAGGTTTTTTCTTTGTCCAGGCACCAATATTAATTTTATATTTTAATCTGCCTGAGAGAGACCAATATTTTTATTTATGACTCAACATATGTTAGACATGAGGAGAAAAAATTACTCTAGGGGCTGTGTATGCGCTGGGAGCTCTGTCCCCGGGGAGGCTTTGCCTGGCAGCCAATCAGGAGAGAGAAAGCTTCCACGACTGCAAGTGACCCGCCCCCATTGCCGGTGGGGCAGATCCCCGGATGGCCGGGAAATAATGCGCGTAAAAGGTGCACGGGAAGTCATGCTATAGGAGGGCCAAGCACTTAAAGCAGTTAACTGCGAAACGACCCCGGGGGCCATTTTTTCCTTTGGGTTTCTTGGAGGGAGAGGGGCTTGACTGGAGGGTCAGCTCTGTTCCCCTCTTCCCCTTGCATTTTCCTCCCTGCGATCCTGCTCCTCCTCTGGCTGTCTGCTGTCTGCCCCTGTCCTGCCCTGCTTCACTGCTTCCCCAAGGCAACTCTGTTGCCGTGACAACCTCATGCTCGCTGTTTCCCCCACGGAGCCGCTGCCGCCTGCACCCAGCCCAGAGCCGCCACTTGCACCTTGCCTGCACCCAACCTGGAACTGCCTGCACCCTGCCTGCACCCAGCCCGGAGCTGCTGCCACCTGCACCCTGCCTGCACCCAGCCCGGAGCTGCCATGTGTGCCGCAGCAGCCCCACAGCTGTCGCTGCCTGCAGCCGCCGCTCTCTGGCCCTGACCGTCCGCAGCTGTTCCCTGAGTGTCTTGGATTAGAGACAATTTCCTGGGTGGAAAGTGTTCTGAATAAAACACCTCCCCCAGAGCAAAGGCCTACGGCAACCCTCCCCCCACCCACAACAGAATTTCGTGAATGAAAGTGAAAAAATCAGTTCATTTAGCACAACCTGCAGAGTGCCCTACAAGGCACAGGGGAAAGGGGAAACGGAATTATTAAACCTGAGTAAACAGTTAATGAACTTTAGTGTCCTTTTCCTGAGGCGTGGCTTCCCCTTTCCGTGGGCCCCCGGGGGGCCAGGTGGAGTTGCTCCGGTGGCTCCCTGGAAGATTCTTGTCCACTCTCCTCCAGGGGCTCCCAGGGCTGTTGGATAAAAAAAAGCAAGTCGAGGGAAAAAGGTCCAAACAAAAAAAGATGACGAAGAAACAATCCCAGGGAAAAAACAAGAAACAGCCACAGCAGCAGCAGCAGCCCGACTAAGCAACGTCCCTTCCTTTCTCCCTCCACCGTGGAACAGCCACGGGGGAGAGTCTCAAAACATCCCATGCTGGCAGAGCTTCTCCTGGCTGCTGAACACAGTTAAAGCTACAGGACCACATTTCTAGGCATGCACGCAAATGATAGGGAATACAGGATTATCATTACATCACCTCAGGACATCGAGTGTGCCCGTAACCATGGCAGCCTGTTCCTCTTCCTGTTTGTTGCCAACAGAAGGGACACAGGGCTGTTGCTGTTTGGAAATCACGCCCATCCCGCCACGGGAGCTACGCAGACTCCACAACTCGCAGTGCACATGCTCCATCTGCCAAACCCACACAGATGAGGTGCCCGGGGTACAGTGGTAACGATCTGTCCGCTGTGATTTTATTGCTCTCTCTGTCTCTATTTTCCCCTATTCGTTCCTTTATTCTGTCTGCCTTTGGTAGGAGCACTTACCTTTCTTCGTCAATGAACAGTTTTACTAATATATTATTGCCTCATTTACGCTTAATTTTCTGTCCAAGAAATATATTAAAAAGAATCCCTACTGAGTCCCACCTTTTTAACAGTGGAGACATTACCATGAAGAAGAAATGTTTCCATGCTTTCCTAGCTAAGAAATATTAAATAAGAAGGATATTAACTAGAACAGATTTCACTCTCATATTAATTCCCGCAAGGATGATTGTTGAAAAAAGAATTTCAGATGATGAGAGGAAAAGGAACCCAAATTCAAAGCAGAAGTGTGGCAAGCAGTGGGGAGAAGAGATGTGAAAAAAAAAGGTGATCAAACTGAAACAGGGAAACAGAGAAATAGAGCGAATACTAGGTAATGAAATGGGATGAAATGCAGGACATTATTTCCATTCAGGAAGGAAATGCAAACTTGCAATTTCAATGAGGATCAATTTGACAAGCTTTGGTGCCATTCTTGGCACTTCAGCTCACGCCATGCCATTTGGTAGTTACAATTTTGGCGCCAAATTTTCCCCTTTTGTTTAAGGCGTTCCCTTCGTCATTTTCTTCTCTCCTCCAAACTTTTCTCTTACTTACCCCATTTCAAGATTTCAACCCCTGAATGTAGGCAACTTGATGTTTTTTGCACGGCCCCTCCTTTCATCCCACTGCATTGCCTTGTACCTCCTCCATTTGCAAATTTTCCAGTGTTGTGGGGTTCGCCTATCATTTGGTCATATGTCCGATCCCAAGGGCTTGTTACACATCTCTGAATTCAGGATTTCATTTCCTTTCATGAAGTGAAATGAAGGAATTCATTTCATGAAAGGAAATGAAATCTTGTGATTTCAGTGATGATCAAGCTGGCAAACTTTGGTCCAGTTCTCTGCACTTCAGCTCATGCCATGCCATTTGCTTGTTTGAACTTTGGTGACAAATTTTTCCTTTTTTGTTTGAGCCCTTTTCCTTTAATGAAATGAAAGGAAGAATTTAATTTTATGAAAGGAAACCAAATCTTGCCATTTCAGTGAGGATCAAGTTGGCAAGCTTTGGTCCAGCTCTCTGCCCTTCAGCTCATGCCATGCCATTTGCTTGTTTGAACTTTGGTGACAAATTTTTCCATTCTTTTTTTTTGAACCCTTCCCTTTGTCACTTTCTTCTCGCGTCTCGCCTTGTTCCTTTCTCTTTGGATTTCAGAAATTCAACCCCTACAATTTGGGCAACTCTCCGGTTTTTTCCCTGGCCCTCATTTCATCCCAATGCATTGCCTTCCATATGCTGCATTTCCAAATGCTGCCCTTTTTTCCACTCGCCTTTTCTTTGATGTTATACATGAAATGGAAGAATTTTGGCTTTCGCATGAAAGGTGAGAAGGAATTAAATAACTAGTATTAGTTGAACCAGTTGAAGTTGTTAACAAAGTTCAAAATAAGGAGTTTGTAAGTTGGAAACTTAAGTTTGAAGACCCAGGGGTCATACGAATGAGAAAACTTTATAAAGTCATCTGAGTTCTTTTTGCAGATCAGGTTGTGCTTGAAAAGAGACAAAACCCCTCACCCTGTGCTGTGAGGCTAAAATTAGCTCCCCTGACACTTGACTCCATGGAAACGTGACTTTTAATGAGAAAGTTTTCCCGCCTAAAAGTCTGAGGAATACCTCTGCCCAGAGACAGCGAGTCATTGGTCAAAAGGACCTTACATCACCCCAGGACTCCATCCAATGAACAGGACTTTAGAGGAACTCCACCAATCAGTTCCTACCTGGGAGGCGGGACAGTGGGCGGAGTTGAGAGGGGCCAAGGAGGGTATAAAAGTCCACACAGCCTGAGGGCCCTGCTTTTGCCTGCAGATATGACAGAATCAACTTCCACGACTCTCTGCTCGGGACTAGCCCAGGCATAGCCCAGTGCTGGGAGAGCTAGGCCAGCCTTCCAACTTTTCTCTTGCTTGGAATTGACCCCAGGTAAGCTCCAGCACTGTTGAGCTCCTTGTGTTGGGTCATTTTGCCTTTTTTTTGTTGGCATTAAGTGTCTTTGATTATTGGGACCCGGATTTCTTTTATTATTTTACTCTTCCTGGTGTTCTGTTTTTAATAAATTTGAGTTTTCTTTTTTTATAAAACAAAGAGAGTTTCCTCATTTTTGACAACTCTTTTGGGGACACGTCCGGGATCCATTTGTCCAAATTCTGGGGATTTTTTTTTTCATATTTTTTTTTCAAAGGTTTTGGAGTTTCTGGGATCCATTTGATCCATTTGACCTGGATCTATCACAGTTGAGAGAAGACCACCCAACACAAGGACTTTGCTAAGGCCTAAAACCCCTTGTCCAGGGATATTTGGGTAGGGATAATCCCTTTGTAGGGCTAAAAACTTATTCTTTTATATAAATCATCCCCTTTAGGGGCAAAAAAATCTTTTTTTTAATCTGTAGTTTTGGGGGAACTCCCAGTGGACCTTGCTGTGGTGTGTGAGTGGGAGGAAAGGCCATCCTCAGAGTGAGTGAGAGTGTGTGTGCAGCAAGGTCAGCGTGGGCCCATCGTGAGGGATCTCTCCCAGGGTGACATGAGGGAGGAGATCGAGGGTGGTGCTGACTCCAGGGGGAGGGACCATATCAGAGGGTGCTCAGGAACCCTAATTTGTGTATTGGCATATTTGTGCATATAGTGTCCTGGGTCCTGCTGGGTCTGGAGCCGGGGGACATTTTATAATTATTTGGATAGGGAAGGGACTGTCAGATTCTTGACAGTGTAGAGTGGTCGGACGTCATTTTGTGTTGGAGACCATTTTGTTTTGGGTCTCCTATTGATTTAGGAAGCCATTTTGTTCCAAATATATGTGTGATTGCTTATTATTGGGAGTATTGTGGTCTGTTGGTTAGCACTTTCATTCTATTTGTTGCTTTGAAGAAAGTTGGTTGGTGGGTTATTTTGGTGATTTGTTTTATTTGCTTTAATACAAAGGTGCCATTTTGGTATTTTGTTATTGTATTTGTTCTCTTTACTATATTACTTTATTTCTAATCTGAATAAATTAAAATTAATCTGACAGGGGAACTGTCAGTTGCATTGGTGGGAATGGCCACCATCTTAGTTACTGGGCAGGAGAGCGCTGCCGTTTTGTGTTTTGGTTCCCACGGGCCTGCCATCTTTGTTTTGGTTCCCACAGGGTAACCATCTTGTTACCATCCAAGGTTACTCTCTGTGGTTACAACACAGTCTACAACATAGTACTGAGCCTATTTTAATGTGACAGATTTTCCCAGGGGTTGCCATCTCTTTGTTCTTGTTCCCACAGGCTGGGGCACTGTGGGATTTCCCTGCATTTTGGTTGGTGTAAACTTTCATTGATAAAACCTTCAATTTAATTGCTTCTTCCCGTTGAGGATGGGACAATCGTGCAGCTCCAAAAAAGATCTGGCAAAAAGGTACAACTTCTTCCTGGAAAGTCCGTTAGGGACTATGCTCAAACAAGGGGATATCACCCTCTAACACAGGAAAAAGATCCATGCACAATGATTGGGTATTTTATGTTAAAATGGCCTATATAGAAAAATGCGAGTTGATGGGCTTTTTGGATTTCAGAAATTCAACCCTTAGAATTTGGGCAACTCTCCGGTTTTTTCCCTGGCCCTCATTTCATCCCAATGCATTGCCTTCCATATGCTGCATTTCCAAATGCTGCCGTTTTTTCCGCTCACCTTTTCTTTGATCATATCTCCTGTTCCAAGTGCTTGTTCCACTTCTTCTCTGAATTTGGGATTTCATTTCCTTTCATGAAATTCATTTCATGAAAGGAAATGAAATCTTGCGATTTCAGTGAAGATCAAGCTGGCAAGCTTTGGGCCAGTTCTCTGCACTTCAGCTCATGCCATGCCATTTGCTTGTTTGAAATTCGGTGACAAATTATTTCTTTTTTTTCAGCTCTTTTCCTTTCATGAAATTAAATGAAGGATTTCATCTCATGAAAGGGCAGGAAATCTTGCAATTTCAGTGAGGATCAAGTGGGCAAGTTTGGTCCAGCTCTCTGCCCTTCCGCTCATGCCATGCCATTTGCTTGTTTGAACTTCGGTGAGTAATTATTTTTCCATTTTTGTTTTTTGAGCCCTTCCCTTCCTCATTTTCTTCTCGCGTCTCGCCTTGTTCCTTTGTCTTTGGATTTCGGAAATTCAACCCCTAGAATTTGAGCAACTCTCCGGTTTTTTCCCTGGCCCTCATTTCATCCCTATGCATTGCCTTCCATATGCTGCATTTCCAAATGCTGCCGTTTTTTCCGCTCACCTTTTCTTTGATCGTATCTCCTGTCCCAAGTGCTTGTTCCACTTCTTCTCTGAATATGGGATTTCATTTCCTTTCATGAAATTCATTTCATGAAAGGAAATGAAATCTTGCGATTTCAGTGAGGATCAAGCTGGCAAGCTTTGGGCCAGTTCTCTGCACTTCAGCTCATGCCATGCCATTTCCTTGCTTGAACTTCGGTGACAAATTTTTCCCTTTCTTTCCGCCCTTTTCATTTAATGAAATTAAATGAAGAATTTCATGTCATGAAAGGAAAGGAAATCTTGCAATTTCAGTGAGGATCAAGTTGGCAAGCTTTGGTCCAGCTCTCTGCACTTCAGCTCATGCCATGCCATTTGCTTGTTTGACCTTCGGTGAGTAGTTATTTTTCCATTTTTTTTTTTTTGATCCCTTCCCTTCCTCATTTTCTTCTCGCGTCTCGCCTTGTTCCTTTGTCTTTGCATTTCAGAAATTCAACCCCTAGAATTGGGATAACTCTCTGCTTTCTTCCCTGCCCTACATTTCATCCGAATGCATTGCCTTCCATATGCTGCATTTCCAAATGCTGCCGTTTTTTCCGCTTGCCTTTTCTTTGATCATATCTCCTGTCCCAAGTGCTTGTTCCACTTCTTCTCTGAATTTGGGATTTAATTTCCTTTCATGAAATTCATTTCATGAAAGGAAATGAAATCTTGCGATTTCAGTGAGGATCAAGCTGGCAAGCTTTGGGCCAGTTCTCTGCACTTCAGCTCATGCCATGCCATTTGCTTGTTTGAAATTTTGTGACAAATTTTTCCTTTTTTTTTCAGCCCTTTTCTCTGCATGAAATGAAATGAAGAATTTCATGTCATGAAAGGAAAGGAAATCTTGCAAATTCAGTGAGGATCAAGTTGGCGAGCTTTGGTCCAGCACTCTGCCCTTCAGCTCATGCCATGCCATTTGCTTCTGTGAACTTCGGTGACAAATTATTTTCCGATTTTTTTTTTTTTTTTTTTTTGAGCCCTTCCCTTCCTCACTTTCTTCTCGCGTCTCGCCTTGTTCCTTTCTCTTTGGATTTCAGAAGTTCACCCCCTAGAATCTGGGCATCTCTCCGGTTTTTTCCCTGGCCCTCATTTCATCCCAATGCATTGCCTTCCATATGCTGCATTTCCAAATGCTGCCGTTTTTTCCGCTCACCTTTTCTTTGATCATATTTCCTGTCCCAAGTTCTTGTTACATTTCTCTGAATTTGGGATTTCATTTCCTTTCATGAAATTCATTTCATGAATTTCATGAAAGGAAATGAAATCTTGCGATTTCAGTGAGGATCAAGCTGCCAAGCTTTGGGCCAGTTCTCTGCACTTCATCTCATGCCATGCCATTTGCTTGTTTGAACTTTTGTGACAAATTTTTCCTTTTTTTTTCAGCCTTTTTCCCTGCATGAAATGAAATGAAGAATTTCATGTCATGAAAGGAAAGGAAATCTTGCAATTTCAGTGAGGATCAAGTTGGCAAGCTTTGGTCCAGCTCTCTGCTTTTCATCTCATGCCATGCCATTTGCTTGTCTGAACTTCGGTGACAAATTATTTTCTGATTTTTTTTTTTTTTTTTTGTTATCCCTTCCCTTCCTCACTTTCTTCTCGCGTCTCGCCTTGTTCCTTTCTCTTTGGATTTCAGAAATTCACCCCCTAGAATCTGGGCATCTCTCCGTTTTTTTCCCTGGCCCTCATTTCATCCCAATGGATTGCCTTCCATATGCTGCATTTCGAAATGCTGCCGTTTTTTCCGCTCACCTTTTCTTTGATCATATCTCCTGTCCCAAGTGCTTGTTCCACTTCTTCTCTGAATTTGGGATTTCATTTCCTTTCATGAAATTCATTTCATGAATTTCATGGAAGGAAATGAAATCTTGCGATTTCAGTGAGGATCAAGCTGGCAAACTTTGGGCCAGTTCTCTGCACTTCAGCTCATGCCATGCCATTTGCTTGTTTGAACTTTTGTGACAAATTTTTCCTTTTTTTTTCAGCCTTTTTCCCTGCATGAAATGAAATGAAGAATTTCATGTCATGAAAGGAAAGGAAATCTTGCAATTTCAGTGAGGATCAAGTTGGCAAGCTTTGGTCCAGCTCTCTGCCCTTCAGCTCATGCCATGCCATTTTCTTGTCTGAACTTCGGTGACAAATTATTTTCCAATTTTTTTTTTTTTTTTTTTTTATCCCTTCCCTTCCTCACTTTCTTCTCGCGTCTCGCGTTGTTCCTTTCTCTTTGGATTTCAGAAATTCACCCCCTAGAATCTGGGCATCTCTCCGGTTTTTTCCCTGGCCCTCATTTCATCCCAATGGATTGCCTTCCATATGCTGCATTTCCAAATGCTGCCGTTTTTTCCGCTCACCTTTTCTTTGATCATATCTCCTGTCCCAAGTGCTTGTTCCACTTCTTCTCTGAATTTGGGATTTCATTTCCTTTCATGAAATTCATTTCATGAATTTCATGGAAGGAAATGAAATCTTGCGATTTCAGTGAGGATCAAGCTGGCAAACTTTGGGCCAGTTCTCTGCACTTCAGCTCATGCCATGCCATTTGCTTGTTTGAACTTGGGTGACAAGTTTTTATTTTTTTTTCAGCCCTTTTCCCTGCGTGAAATGAAATGAAGAATTTCATGTCATGAAAGGAAAGGAAATCTTGCAATTTCAGTGAGGATCAAGTTGGCAAGCTTTGGTGCAGCTCTCTGCCCTTCAGCTCATGCCATGCCATTTTCTTGTCTGAACTTCGGTGACAAATTATTTTCCGATTTTTTTTTTTTTTTTTGTTATCCCTTCCCTTCCTCACTTTTTTCTCGGGTCTCGTCTTGTTCCTTTCCCTTTGGATTTCAGAAATTCACCCCCTAGAATCTGGGCATCTCTCCGGTTTTTTCCCTGGCCCTCATCTCATCCCAATGCATTGCCTTCCATATGCTGCATTTCCAAATGCTGCCGTTTTTTCCGCTCACCTTTTCTTTGATCATATCTCCTGTCCCAAGTGCTTGTTCCACTTCTTCTCTGAATTTGGGATTTCATTTCCTTTCATGAAATTCATTTCATGAAAGGAAATGAAATCTTGCGATTTCAGTGAGGATCAAGCTGGCAAGCTTTGGGCCAGTTCTCTGCACTTCAGCTCATGCCATGCCATTTGCTTGTTTGAACTTTTGTGAAAATTTTTTTTTTTTTTTTCAGCCCTTTTCCCTGCGTGAAATGAAATGAAGAATTTCATGTCATGAAAGGAAAGGAAATGTTGTAATTTCAGTGAGGATCAAGTTGGTAAGCTTTGGTCCAGCTCTCTGCCCTTCAGCTCATGCCATGCCATTTTCTTGTCTGAACTTCGGTGACAAATTATTTTCCGGTTTTTTTTTTTTTGAGCCCTTCCCTTCCTCACTTTCTTCTCGCGTCTCGCCTTGTTCCTTTCTCTTTGGATTTCAGAAATTCACCCCCTAGAATCTGGGCATCTCTCCGGTTTTTTCCCTGGCCCTCATCTCATCCCAATGCATTGCCTTCCATATGCTGCATTTCCAAATGCTGCCGTTTTTTCCGCTCACCTTTTCTTTGATCATATCTCCTGTCCCAAGTGCTTGTTCCACTTCTTCTCTGAATTTGGGATTTCATTTCCTTTCATGAAATTCATTTCATGAAAGGAAATGAAATCTTGCGATTTCAGTGAGGATCAAGCTGGCAAGCTTTGGGCCAGTTCTCTGCACTTCAGCTCATGCCATGCCATTTGCTTGGTTGAACTTTTGTGAAAATTTTTTCTTTTTTTTTCAGCCCTTTTCCCTGCGTGAAATGAAATGAAGAATTTCATGTCATGAAAGGAAAGGAAATCTTGCAATTTCAGTGAGGATCAAGTTGGCAAACTTTGGTCCAGCTCTCTGCCCTTCAGCTCATGCCATGCCATTTAGTTGTCTGAACTTCGGTGACAAATTATTTTCCGATTTTTTTTTTTTTTTGAGCCCTTCCCTTCCTCACTTTCTTCTCGCGTCTCGCCTTGTTCCTTTCTCTTTGGATTTCAGAAATTCACCCCCTAGAATCTGGGCATCTCTCCGGTTTTTTCCCGGGCCCTGATCTCATCCCAATGCATTGCCTTCCATATGCTGCATTTCCAAATGCTGCTGTTTTTTCCGCTCACCTTTTCTTTGATCATATCTCCTGTCCCAAGTGCTTGTTCCACTTCTTCTCTGAATTTGGGATTTCATTTCCTTTCATGAAATTCATTTCATGAAAGGAAATGAAATCTTGCGATTTCAGTGAGGATCAAGCTGGCAAGCTTTGGGCCAGTTCTCTGCACTTCAGCTCATGCCATGCCATTTGCTTGTTTGAACTTCCATGACAAATTTTTCATTTTTTTTTCAGCCCTTTTCCCTGCATGAAATGAAATGAAGAATTTCATGTCATGAAAGGAAAGGAAATCTTGCAATTTCAGTGAGGATCAAGTTGGCAAGCTTTGGTCCAGCTCTCTGCCCTTCAGCTCATGCCATGCCATTTGCTTGTCTGAACTTCGGTGACAAATTATTTTCCGATTTTTTTTTTTTTTTGTTATCCCTTCCCTTCCTCACTTTCTTCTCACGTCTCGCCTTGTTCCTTTCTCTTTGGATTTCAGAAATTCGCCCCCTAGAATCTGGGCATCTCTCCGGTTTTTTCCCTGGCCCTCATTTCATCCCAATGCATTGCCTTCCATATGCTGCATTTCCAAATGCTGCCGTTTTTTCCGCTCACCTTTTCTTTGATCATATCTCCTGTCCCAAGTGCTTGTTCCACTTCTTCTCTGAATTTGGGATTTCATTTCCTTTCATGAAATTCATTTCATGAATTTCATGAAAGGAAATGAAATCTTGCGATTTCAGTGAGGATCAAGCTGGCAAGCTTTGGGCCAGTTCTCTGCACTTCAGCTCATGCCATGCCATTTGCTTGTTTGAACTTGGGTGACAAATTTTTCCTCTTTTTTCAGCCCTTTTCCCTGCATGAAATGAAATGAAGAATTTCATGTCATGAAAGGAAAGGAAATCTTGCAGTTTCAGTGAGGATCAAGTTGGCAAGCTTTGGTCCAGCTCTCTGCCCTTCATCTCATGCCATGCCATTTGCTTGTCTGAACTTCGGTGACAAATTATTTTCCGATTTTTTTTTTTTTGTTATCCCTTCCCTTCCTCACTTTCTTGTCGCGTCTCGCCTTGTTCCTTTCTCTTTGGATTTCAGAAATTCACCCCCTAGAATCTGGGCATCTCTCCGGTTTTTTCCCTGGCCCTCATTTCATCCCAATGCATTGCCTTCCATATGCTGCATTTCCAAATGCTGCCGTTTTTTCCGCTCACCTTTTCTTTGATCATATCTCCTGTCCCAAGTGCTTGTTACACTTCTTCTCTGAATTTGGGATTTCATTTCCTTTCATGAAATTCATTTCATGAATTTCATGAAAGGAAATGAAATCTTGCGATTTCAGTGAGGATCAAGCTGCCAAGCTTTGGGCCAGTTCTCTGCACTTCAGCTCATGCCATGCCATTTGCTTGTTTGAACTTCCATGACAAATTTTTCCTTTTTTTTCCAGCCCTTTTCTCTGCATGAAATGAAATGAAGAATTTCATGTCATGAAAGGAAAGGAAATCTTGCAATTTCAGTGAGGATCAAGTTGGCAAGCTTTGGTCCAGCTCTCTGCCCTTCAGCTCATGCGATGCCATTTGCTTGTCTGAACTTCTGTGACAAATTTTTTTCCGATTTTTTTTTTTTTGTTTGAGCCCTTCCCTTCCTCACTTTCTTCTCGCGTCTCGCCTTGTTCCTTTCTCTTTGGATTTCAGAAATTCACCCCCTAGAATCTGGGCATCTCTGCGGTTTTTTCCCTGGCCCTCATTTCATCCCAATGCATTGCCTTCCATATGCTGCATTTCCAAATGCTGCCGTTTTTTCCGCTCACCTTTTCTTTGATCATATCTCCTGTCCCAAGTGCTTGTTCCACTTCTTCTCTGAATTTGGGATTTCATTTCCTTTCATGAAATTCATTTCATGAAAGGAAATGAAATCTTGCGATTTCAGTGAGGATCAAGCTGGCAAGCTTTGGGCCAGTTCTCTGCACTTCAGCTCATGCCATGCCATTTGCTTGTTTGAACTTTTGTGAAAATTTTTTCTTTTTTTTTCAGCCCTTTTCCCTGCGTGAAATGAAATGAAGAATTTCATGTCATGAAAGGAAAGGAAATGTTGTAATTTCAGTGAGGATCAAGTTGGTAAGCTTTGGTCCAGCTCTCTGCCCTTCAGCTCATGCCATGCCATTTGCTTGTCTGAACTTCGGTGACAAATTATTTTCCGATTTTTTTTTTTTTTGAGCCCTTCCCTTCCTCACTTTCTTCTCGCGTCTCGCCTTGTTCCTTTCTCTTTGGATTTCAGAAATTCACCCCCTAGAATCTGGGCATCTCTCCGGTTTTTTCCCTGGCCCTCATCTCATCCCAATGCATTGCCTTCCATATGCTGCATTTCCAAATGCTGCCGTTTTTTCCGCTCACCTTTTCTTTGATCATATCTCCTGTCCCAAGTGCTTGTTCCACTTCTTCTCTGAATTTGGGATTTCATTTCCTTTCATGAAATTCATTTCATGAAAGGAAATGAAATCTTGCGATTTCAGTGAGGATCAAGCTGGCAAGCTTTGGGCCAGTTCTCTGCACTTCAGCTCATGCCATGCCATTTGCTTGGTTGAACTTTTGTGAAAAGTTTTTCTTTTTTTTTCAGCCCTTTTCCGTGCGTGAAATGAAATGAAGAATTTCATGTCATGAAAGGAAAGGAAATCTTGCAATTTCAGTGAGGATCAAGTTGGCAAGCTTTGGTCCAGCTCTCTGCCCTTCAGCTCATGCCATGCCATTTGCTTGTCTGAACTTCGGTGACAAATTATTTTCCGATTTTTTTTTTTTTTTTTTGAGCCCTTCCCTTCCTCACTTTCTTCTCGCGTCTCGCCTTGTTCCTTTCTCTTTGGATTTCAGAAATTCACCCCCTAGAATCTGGGCATCTCTCCGGTTTTTTCCCGGGCCCTGATCTCATCCCAATGCATTGCCTTCCATATGCTGCATTTCCAAATGCTGCCGTTTTTTCCGCTCACCTTTTCTTTGATCATATATCCTGTCCCAAGTGCTTGTTCCACTTCTTCTCTGAATTTGGGATTTCATTTCCTTTCATGAAATTCATTTCATGAATTTCATGAAAGGAAATGAAATCTTGCGATTTCCGTGAGGATCAAGCTGGCAAGCTTTGGGCCAGTTCTCTGCACTTCAGCTCATGCCATGCCATTTGCTTGTCTGAACTTCGGTGACAAATTATTTTCCGATTTTTTTTTTTTTTTTTTGAGCCCTTCCCTTCCTCACTTTCTTCTCGCGTCTCGCCTTGTTCCTTTCTCTTTGGATTTCAGAAATTCACCCCCTAGAATCTGGGCATCTCTCCGGTTTTTTCCCTGGCCCTGATCTCATCCCAATGCATTGCCTTCCATATGCTGCATTTCCAAATGCTGCCGTTTTTTCCGCTCACCTTTTCTTTGATCATATCTCCTGTCCCAAGTGCTTGTTACACTTCTTCCATGAATTTGGGATTTCATTTCCTTTCATGAAATTCATTTCATGAATTTCATGAAAGGAAATGAAATCTTGCGATTTCAGTGAGGATCAAGCTGCCAAGCTTTGGGCCAGTTCTCTGCACTTCATCTCATGCCATGCCATTTGCTTGTTTGAACATTTGTGACAAATTTTTCCTTTTTTTTTCAGCCCTTTTCCCTGCATGAAATGAAATGAAGAATTTCATGTCATGAAAGGAAAGGAAATCTTGCTATTTCAGTGAGGATCAAGTTGGCAAGCTTTGGTCCAGCTCTCTGCCCTTCAGCTCATGCCATGCCATTTGCTTGTCTGAACTTCGGTGACAAATTATTTTCCGATTTTTTTTTTTTTTTTTGAGCCCTTCCCTTCCTCACTTTCTTCTCGCGTCTCGCCTTGTTCCTTTCTCTTTGGATTTCAGAAATTCACCCCCTAGAATCTGGGCATCTCTCCGGTTTTTTCCCTGGCCCTCATCTCATCCCAATGCATTGCCTTCCATATGCTGCATTTCCAAATGCTGCCGTTTTTTCCGCTCACCTTTTCTTTGATCATATCTCCTGTCCCAAGTGCTTGTTCCACTTCTTCTCTGAATTTGGGATTTCATTTCCTTTCATGAAATTCATTTCATGAAAGGAAATGAAATCTTGCGATTTCAGTGAGGATCAAGCTGGCAAGCTTTGGGCCAGTTCTCTGCACTTCAGCTCATGCCATGCCATTTGCTTGTTTGAACTTTTGTGACAAATTTTTCTTTTTTTTTCAACCCTTTTCTGTGCATCAAATGAAATGAAGAATTTCATGTCATGAAAGGAAAGGAAATCTTGCAATTTCAGTGAGGATCAAGTTGGCAAGCTTTGGTCCAGCTCTCTGCCCTTCATCTCATGCCATGCCATTTGCTTGTCTGAACTTCGGTGACAAATTATTTTCCGATTTTTTTTTTTTTTTTGAGCCCTTCCCTTCCTCACTTTCTTCTCGCGTCTCGCCTTGTTCCTTTCTCTTTGGATTTCAGAAATTCACCCCCTAGAATCTGGGCATCTCTCCGGTTTTTTCCCTGGCCCTCATTTCATCCCAATGCATTGCCTTCCATATGCTGCATTTCCAAATGCTGCCGTTTTTTCCGCACACCTTTTCTTTGATCATATCTCCTGTCCCAAGTGCTTCTTCCACTTCTTCTCTGAATTTGGGATTTCATTTCCTTTCATGAAATTCATTTCATGAATTTCATGAAAGGAAATGAAATCTTGCGATTTCAGTGAGGATCAAGCTGGCAAGCTTTGGGCCAGTTCTCTGCACTTCAGCTCATGCCATGCCATTTGCTTGGTTGAACTTTTGTGACAAATTTTTCCTTTTTTTTTCAGCCCTTTTCCCTGCGTGAAATGAAATGAAGAGTTTCATGTCATGAAAGGGAAGGAAATCTTGCCATTTCAGTGAGGGTCAAGTTGGCAAGCTTTGGTCCAGCTCTCTGCCCTTCAGCTCATGCCATGCCATTTGCTTGTCTGAACTTCGGTGACAAATTATTTTCCGATTTTTTTTTTTTTTGGTATCCCTTCCTTCCTCACTTTCTTCTCGCGTCTCGCCTTGTTCCTTTCTCTTTGGATTTCAGAAATTCACCCCCTAGAATCTGGGCATCTCTCCGGTTTTTTCCCTGGCCCTCATCTCATCCCAATGCATTGCCTTCCATATGCTGCATTTCCAAATGCTGCCGTTTCTTCCGCTCACCTTTTCTTTGATCGTATCTCCTGTCCCAAGTGCTTGTTCCACTTCTTCTCTGAATTTGGGATTTCATTTCCTTTCATGAAATTCATTTCATGGAAGGAAATGAAATCTTGCGATTTCAGTGAGGATCAAGCTGGCAAGCTTTGGGCCAGTTCTCTGCACTTCAGCTCATGCCATGCCATTTGCTTGTTTGAACTTGGGTGTCAAATTTTTCCTTTTTTTTCAGCCCTTTTCTCTGCATGAAATGAAATGAAGAATTTCATGTCATGAAAGGAAAGGAAATCTTGCAATTTCAGTGAGGATCAAGTTGGCAAGCTTTGGTCCAGCTCTCTGCCCTTCAGCTCATGCCATGCCATTTGCTTGTCTGAACTTCGGTGACAAATTTTTTTCCAATTTTTTTTTTTTTTGAGCCCTTCCCTTCCTCACTTTCTTCTCGCGTCTCGCCTTGTTCCTTTCTCTTTGGATTTCAGAAATTCACCCCCTAGAACCTGGGCATCTCTCCGGTTTTTTCCCTGGCCCTCATTTCATCCCAATGCATTGCCTTCCATATGCTGCATTTCCAAATGCTGCCGTTTCTTCCGCTCACCTTTTCTTTGATCATATCTCCTGTCCCAAGTGCTTGTTCCACTTCTTCTCTGAATTTGGGATTTCATTTCCTTTCATGAAATTCATTTCATGAAAGGAAATGCAATCTTGCGATTTCAGTGAGGATCAAGCTGGCAAGCTTTGGGCCAGTTCTCTGCACTTCAGCTCATGCCATGCCATTTGCTTGTTTAAACTTCCGTGACAAATTTTTCCTTTTTTTTTCAGCCCTTTTCCCTGCGTGAAATGAAATGAAGAATTTCATGTCATGAAAGGAAAGGAAATCTTGGAAATTCAGTGAGGATCAAGTTGGCAAGCTTTGGTCCAGCTCTCTGCCCTTCAGCTCATGCCATGCCATTTGCTTGTCTGAACTTCGGTGACAAATTATTTTCCGATTTTTTTTTTTTTTTTTTGAGCCCTTCCCTTCCTCACTTTCTTCTCGCGTCTCGCCTTGTTCCTTTCTCTTTGGATTTCAGAAATTCACCCCCTAGAATCTGGGCATCTCTCCGGTTTTTTCCCTGGCCCTCATTTCATCCCAATGCATTGCCTTCCATATGCTGCATTTCCAAATGCTGCCGTTTTTTCCGCTCACCTTTTTATTGATCATATATCCTGTCCCAAGTGCTTGTTCCACTTCTTCTCTGAATTTGGGATTTCATTTCCTTTCATGAAATTCATTTCATGAATTTCATGAAAGGAAATGAAATCTTGCGATTTCAGTAAGGATCAAGGTGGCCAGATTTGGGCTAGTTCTCTGCACTTCAGCTCATGCCATGCCATTTGCTTGTTTGAACTTCCATGACAAATTTTTCCTTTTTTTTTCAGCCCTTTTCTCTGCATGAAATGAAATGAAGAATTTCATGTCATGAAAGGAAATGAAATCTTGAGATTTCAGTGAGGATCAAGCTGCCAAGCTTTGGGCCCGTTCTCTGCACTTCATCTCATGCCATGCCATTTGCTTGCGTGAGCTTGGGTGACAAATTTTTCTTTTTTTTTCAGCCCTTTTCCCTGCATGAAATGAAATGCAGAATTTCATGTCATGAAAGGAAAGGAAATCTTGCAATTTCAGTGAGGATCAAGTTGGCAAGCTTTGGTCCAGCTCTCTGCCCTTCAGCTCATGCCATGCCATTTGCTTGTCTGAACTTCGGTGACAAAGTATTTTCCGATTTTTTTTTTTTTTTTTGTTATCCCTTCCCTTCCTCACTTTCTTCTCGCGTCTCGCCTTGTTCCTTTCTCTTTGGATTTCAGAAATTCACCCCCTAGAATCTGGGCATCTCTCTGGTTTTTTCCCTGGCCCTCATTTCATCCCAATGCATTGCCTTCCATATGCTGCATTTCCAAATGCTGCCGTTTTTTCCGCTCACCTTTTCTTTGATCATATCTCCTGTCCCAAGTGCTTGTTCCACTTCTTCTCTGAATTTGGGATTTCATTTCCTTTCATGAAATTCATTTCATGAATTTCATGAAAGGAAATGAAATCTTGCGATTTCCGTGAGGATCAAGCTGGCAAGCTTTGGGCCAGCTCTCTGTCCTTCAGCTCATGCCATGCCATTTGCTTGTCTGAACTTCGGTGACAAATTATTTTCCGATTTTTTTTTTTTTTTTGTCATCCCTTCACTTCCTCACTTTCTTCTCGCGTCTCGCCTTGTTCCTTTCTCTTTGGATTTCAGAAATTCACCCCCTAGAATCTGGGCATCTCTCCGGTTTTTTCCCTGGCCCTCATTTCATCCCAATGCATTGCCTTCCATATGCTGCATTTCCAAATGCTGCCGTTTCTTCCGCTCACCTTTTCTTTGATCATATCTCCTGTCCCAAGTGCTTGTTCCACTTCTTCTCTGAATTTGGGATTTCATTTCCTTTCATGAAATTCATTTCATGAAAGGAAATGAAATCTTGCGATTTCAGTGAGGATCAAGCTTGCAAGCTTCGGGCTAGTTCTCTGCACTTCAGCTCATGCCATGCCATTTGCTTGTTTGAAGTTTTGTGACAAATTTTTCCTTTTTTTTTCAGCCCTTTTCTCTGCATGAAATGAAATGAAGAATTTCATGTCATGAAAGGAAAGGAAATCTTGCAATTTCAGTGAGGATCAAGTTGGCAAGCTTTGGTCCAGCTCTCTGCCCTTCAGCTCATGCCATGCCATTTGCTTGTCTGAACTTCGGTGACAAATTATTTTCCAATTTTTTTTTTTTTTGTTATCCCTTCCCTTCCTCACTTTCTTCTCGCGTCTCGCCTTGTTCCTTTCTCTTTGGATTTCAGAAATTCACCCCCTAGAATCTGGGCATCTCTCCGGTTTTTTCCCTGGCCCTCATTTCATCCCAATGCATTGCCTTCCATATGCTGCATTTCCAAATGCTGCCGTTTTTTCCGCTCACCTTTTCTTTGATCATATCTCCTGTCCCAAGTGCTTGTTCCACTTCTTCTCTGAATTTGGGATTTCATTTCCTTTCATGAAATTCATTTCATGAATTTCATGGAAGGAAATGAAATCTTGCGATTTCAGTGAGGATCAAGCTGGCAAACTTTGGGCCAGTTCTCTGCACTTCAGCTCATGCCATGCCATTTGCTTGTTTGAACTTGGGTGACAAGTTTTTATTTTTTTTTCAGCCCTTTTCCCTGCGTGAAATGAAATGAAGAATTTCATGTCATGAAAGGAAAGGAAATCTTGCAATTTCAGTGAGGATCAAGTTGGCAAGCTTTGGTCCAGCTCTCTGCCCTTCAGCTCATGCCATGCCATTTTCTTGTCTGAACTTCGGTGACAAATTATTTTCCGATTTTTTTTTTTTTTTTTGTTATCCCTTCCATTCCTCACTTTTTTCTCGGGTCTCGTCTTGTTCCTTTCCCTTTGGATTTCAGAAATTCACCCCCTAGAATCTGGGCATCTCTCCGTTTTTTTCCCTGGCCCTCATTTCATCCCAATGCATTGCCTTCCATATGCTGCATTTCCAAATGCTGCCGTTTTTTCTGCTCACCTTTTCTTTGATCATATCTCCTGTCCCAAGTGCTTGTTCCACTTCTTCTCTGAATTTGGGATTTCATTTCCTTTCATGAAATTCATTTCATGAATTTCATGAAAGGAAATGAAATCTTGCGATTTCAGTGAGGATCAAGCTGGCAAGCTTTGGGCCAGTTCTCTGCACTTCAGCTCATGCCATGCCATTTGCTTGTTTGAACTTTTGTGAAAATGTTTTCTTTTTTTTTCAGCCCTTTTCCCTGCGTGAAATGAAATGAAGAATTTCATGTCATGAAAGGAAAGGCAATCTTGCAAATTCAGTGAGGATCAAGTTGGCAAGCTTTGGTCCAGCTCTCTGCCCTTCAGCTCATGCCATGCCATTTGCTTGTCTGAACTTCGGTGACAAATTATTTTCCGATTTTTTTTTTTTTTTTTTTTGAGCCCTTCCCTTCCTCACTTTCTTCTCGCGTCTCGCCTTGTTCCTTTCTCTTTGGATTTCAGAAATTCACCCCCTAGAATCTGGGCATCTCTCCGGTTTTTTCCCTGGCCCTCATTTCATCCCAATGCATTGCCTTCCATATGCTGCATTTCCAAATGCTGCCGTTTTTTCCGCTCACCTTTTCTTTGATCATATCTCCTGTCCCAAGTGCTTGTTCCACTTCTTCTCTGAATTTGGGATTTCATTTCCTTTCATGAAATTCATTTCATGAAAGGAAATGAAATCTTGCGATTTCAGTGAGGATCAAGCTGGCAAGCTTTGGGCCAGTTCTCTGCACTTCAGCTCATGCCATGCCATTTGCCTTGTTGAACTTGGATGACAAATTTTTCTTTTTTTTTCAGCCCTTTTCCCTGCATGAAATGAAATGAAGAATTTCATGTCATGAAAGGAAAGGAAATCTTGCAATTTCAGTGAGGATCAACTTGGCAAGCTTTGGTCCAGCTCTCTGCCCTTCAGCTCATGCCATGCCATTTGCTTGTCTGAACTTCGGTGACAAATTATTTTCCGATTTTTTTTTTTTTTTTTTTTGTTATCCCTTCCCTTCCTCACTTTCTTGTCGCGTCTCGCCTTGTTCCTTTCTCTTTGGATTTCAGAAATTCACCCCCTAGAATCTGGGCATCTCTCCGGTTTTTTCCCTGGCCCTCATTTCATCCCAATGCATTGCCTTCCTTATGCTGCATTTCCAAATGCTGCCGTTTTTTCCGCTCACCTTTTCTTTGATCATATCTCCTGTCCCAAGTGCTTGTGCCACTTCTTCTCTGAATTTGGGATTTCATTTCCTTTCATGAAATTCATTTCATGAATTTCATGGAAGGAAATGAAATCTTGCGATTTCAGTGAGGATCAAGCTGGCAAGCTTTGGGCCAGTTCTCTGCACTTCAGCTCATGCCATGCCATTTGCTTGTTTGAACTTCCATGACAAATTTTTCCTTTTTTTTCCAGCCCTTTTCTCTGCATGAAATGAAATGAAGAATTTCATGTCATGAAAGGAAAGGAAATCTTGCAATTTCAGTGAGGATCAAGTTGGCAAGCTTTGGTGCAGCTCTCTGCCCTTCAGCTCATGCCATGCCATTTGCTTGTTTGAACTTTTGTGAAAATTTTTTCTTTTTTTTTCAGCCCTTTTCCCTGCGTGAAATGAAATGAAGAATTTCATGTCATGAAAGGAAAGGAAATGTTGTAATTTCAGTGAGGATCAAGTTGGTAAGCTTTGGTCCAGCTCTCTGCCCTTCAGCTCATGCCATGCCATTTGCTTGTCTGAACTTCGGTGACAAATTATTTTCCGGTTTTTTTTTTTTTGAGCCCTTCCCTTCCTCACTTTCTTCTCGCGTCTCGCCTTGTTCCTTTCTCTTTGGATTTCAGAAATTCACCCCCTAGAATCTGGGCATCTCTCCGGTTTTTTCCCTGGCCCTCATCTCATCCCAATGCATTGCCTTCCATATGCTGCATTTCCAAATGCTGCCGTTTTTTCCGCTCACCTTTTCTTTGATCATATCTCCTGTCCCAAGTGCTTGTTCCACTTCTTCTCTGAATTTGGGATTTCATTTCCTTTCATGAAATTCATTTCATGAAAGGAAATGAAATCTTGCGATTTCAGTGAGGATCAAGCTGGCAAGCTTTGGGCCAGTTCTCTGCACTTCAGCTCATGCCATGCCATTTGCTTGGTTGAACTTTTGTGAAAATTTTTTCTTTTTTTTTCAGCCCTTTTCCCTGCGTGAAATGAAATGAAGAATTTCATGTCATGAAAGGAAAGGAAATCTTGCAATTTCAGTGAGGATCAAGTTGGCAAACTTTGGTCCAGCTCTCTGCCCTTCAGCTCATGCCATGCTATTTAGTTGTCTGAACTTCGGTGACAAATTATTTTCCGATTTTTTTTTTTTTTTGAGCCCTTCCCTTCCTCACTTTCTTCTCGCGTCTCGCATTGTTCCTTTCTCTTTGGATTTCAGAAATTCACCCCCTAGAATCTGGGCATCTCTCCGGTTTTTTCCCGGGCCCTGATCTCATCCCAATGCATTGCCTTCCATATGCTGCATTTCCAAATGCTGCTGTTTTTTCCGCTCACCTTTTCTTTGATCATATCTCCTGTCCCAAGTGCTTGTTCCACTTCTTCTCTGAATTTGGGATTTCATTTCCTTTCATGAAATTCATTTCATGAAAGGAAATGAAATCTTGCGATTTCAGTGAGGATCAAGCTGGCAAGCTTTGGGCCAGTTCTCTGCACTTCAGCTCATGCCATGCCATTTGCTTGTTTGAACTTCCATGACAAATTTTTCATTTTTTTTTCAGCCCTTTTCCCTGCATGAAATGAAATGAAGAATTTCATGTCATGAAAGGAAAGGAAATCTTGCAATTTCAGTGAGGATCAAGTTGGCAAGCTTTGGTCCAGCTCTCTGCCCTTCAGCTCATGCCATGCCATTTGCTTGTCTGAACTTCGGTGACAAATTATTTTCCGATTTTTTTTTTTTTTGTTATCCCTTCCCTTCCTCACTTTCTTCTCACGTCTCGCCTTGTTCCTTTCTCTTTGGATTTCAGAAATTCGCCCCCTAGAATCTGGGCATCTCTCCGGTTTTTTCCCTGGCCCTCATTTCATCCCAATGCATTGCCTTCCATATGCTGCATTTCCAAATGCTGCCGTTTTTTCCGCTCACCTTTTCTTTGATCATATCTCCTGTCCCAAGTGCTTGTTCCACTTCTTCTCTGAATTTGGGATTTCATTTCCTTTCATGAAATTCATTTCATGAATTTCATGAAAGGAAATGAAATCTTGCGATTTCAGTGAGGATCAAGCTGGCAAGCTTTGGGCCAGTTCTCTGCACTTCAGCTCATGCCATGCCATTTGCTTGTTTGAACTTGGGTGACAAATTTTTCCTCTTTTTTCAGCCCTTTTCCCTGCATGAAATGAAATGAAGAATTTCATGTCATGAAAGGAAAGGAAATCTTGCAGTTTCAGTGAGGATCAAGTTGGCAAGCTTTGGTCCAGCTCTCTGCCCTTCATCTCATGCCATGCCATTTGCTTGTCTGAACTTCGGTGACAAATTATTTTCCGATTTTTTTTTTTTTGTTATCCCTTCCCTTCCTCACTTTCTTGTCGCGTCTCGCCTTGTTCCTTTCTCTTTGGATTTCAGAAATTCACCCCCTAGAATCTGGGCATCTCTCCGGTTTTTTCCCTGGCCCTCATTTCATCCCAATGCATTGCCTTCCATATGCTGCATTTCCAAATGCTGCCGTTTTTTCCGCTCACCTTTTCTTTGATCATATCTCCTGTCCCAAGTGCTTGTTCCACTTCTTCTCTGAATTTGGGATTTCATTTCCTTTCATGAAATTCATTTCATGAAAGGAAATGAAATCTTGCGATTTCAGTGAGGATCAAGCTGCCAAGCTTTGGGCCAGTTCTCTGCACTTCAGCTCATGCCATGCCATTTGCTTGTTTGAACTTTTGTGAAAATTTTTTCTTTTTTTTTCAGCCCTTTTCCCTGCGTGAAATGAAATGAAGAATTTCATGTCATGAAAGGAAAGGAAATGTTGTAATTTCAGTGAGGATCAAGTTGGTAAGCTTTGGTCCAGCTCTCTGCCCTTCAGCTCATGCCATGCCATTTGCTTGTCTGAACTTCGGTGACAAATTATTTTCCGATTTTTTTTTTTTTGAGCCCTTCCCTTCCTCACTTTCTTCTCGCGTCTCGCCTTGTTCCTTTCTCTTTGGATTTCAGAAATTCACCCCCTAGAATCTGGGCATCTCTCCGGTTTTTTCCCTGGCCCTCATCTCATCCCAATGCATTGCCTTCCATATGCTGCATTTCCAAATGCTGCCGTTTTTTCCGCTCACCTTTTCTTTGATCATATCTCCTGTCCCAAGTGCTTGTTCCACTTCTTCTCTGAATTTGGGATTTCATTTCCTTTCATGAAATTCATTTCATGAAAGGAAATGAAATCTTGCGATTTCAGTGAGGATCAAGCTGGCAAGCTTTGGGCCAGTTCTCTGCACTTCAGCTCATGCCATGCCATTTGCTTGGTTGAACTTTTGTGAAAAGTTTTTCTTTTTTTTTCAGCCCTTTTCCGTGCGTGAAATGAAATGAAGAATTTCATGTCATGAAAGGAAAGGAAATCTTGCAATTTCAGTGAGGATCAAGTTGGCAAGCTTTGGTCCAGCTCTCTGCCCTTCAGCTCATGCCATGCCATTTGCTTGTCTGAACTTCGGTGACAAATTATTTTCCGATTTTTTTTTTTTTTTTTGAGCCCTTCCCTTCCTCACTTTCTTCTCGCGTCTCGCCTTGTTCCTTTCTCTTTGGATTTCAGAAATTCACCCCCTAGAATCTGGGCATCTCTCCGGTTTTTTCCCGGGCCCTGATCTCATCCCAATGCATTGCCTTCCATATGCTGCATTTCCAAATGCTGCCGTTTTTTCCGCTCACCTTTTCTTTGATCATATATCCTGTCCCAAGTGCTTGTTCCACTTCTTCTCTGAATTTGGGATTTCATTTCCTTTCATGAAATTCATTTCATGAATTTCATGAAAGGAAATGAAATCTTGCGATTTCCGTGAGGATCAAGCTGGCAAGCTTTGGGCCAGTTCTCTGCACTTCAGCTCATGCCATGCCATTTGCTTGTTTGAACTTCCATGACAAATTTTTCCTTTTTTTTTCAGCCCTTTTCTCTGCATGAAATGAAATGAAGAATTTCATGTCATGAAAGGGAAGGAAATCTTACAATTTCAGTGAGGATCAAGTTGGCAAGCTTTGGTCCAGCTCTCTGCCCTTCAGCTCATGCCATGCCATTTGCTTGTCTGAACTTCGGTGACAAATTATTTTCCGATTTTTTTTTTTTTTTTGAGCCCAACCCTTCCTCACTTTATTCTCGCGTCTCGCCTTGTTCCTTTCTCTTTGGATTTCAGAAATTCACCCCCTAGAATCTGGGCATCTCTCCGGTTTTTTCCCTGGCCCTCATCTCATCCCAATGCATTGCCTTCCATATGCTGCATTTCCAAATGCTGCCGTTTTTTCCGCTCACCTTTTCTTTGATCATATCTCCTGTCCCAAGTGCTTGTTACACTTCTTCCATGAATTTGGGATTTCATTTCCTTTCATGAAATTCATTTCATGAATTTCATGAAAGGAAATGAAATCTTGCGATTTCAGTGAGGATCAAGCTGCCAAGCTTTGGGCCAGTTCTCTGCACTTCATCTCATGCCATGCCATTTGCTTGTTTGAACATTTGTGACAAATTTTTCCTTTTTTTTTCAGCCCTTTTCCCTGCATGAAATGAAATGAAGAATTTCATGTCATGAAAGGAAAGGAAATCTTGCTATTTCAGTGAGGATCAAGTTGGCAAGCTTTGGTCCAGCTCTCTGCCCTTCAGCTCATGCCATGCCATTTGCTTGTCTGAACTTCGGTGACAAATTATTTTCCGATGTTTTTTTTTTTTTTTGAGCCCTTCCCTTCCTCACTTTCTTCTCGCGTCTCGCCTTGTTCCTTTCTCTTTGGATTTCAGAAATTCACCCCCTAGAATCTGGGCATCTCTCCGGTTTTTTCCCTGGCCCTGATCTCATCCCAATGCATTGCCTTCCATATGCTGCATTTCCAAATGCTGCCGTTTTTTCCGCTCACCTTTTCTTTGATCATATCTCCTGTCCCAAGTGCTTGTTCCACTTCTTCTCTGAATTTGGGATTTCATTTCCTTTCATGAAATTCATTTCATGAAAGGAAATGAAATCTTGCGATTTCAGTGAGGATCAAGCTGGCAAGCTTTGGGCCAGTTCTCTGCACTTCAGCTCATGCCATGCCATTTGCTTGTTTGAACTTTTGTGACAAATTTTTCTTTTTTTTTCAACCCTTTTCTGTGCATCAAATGAAATGAAGAATTTCATGTCATGAAAGGAAAGGAAATCTTGCAATTTCAGTGAGGATCAAGTTGGCAAGCTTTGGTCCAGCTCTCTGCCCTTCATCTCATGCCATGCCATTTGCTTGTCTGAACTTCGGTGACAAATTATTTTCCGATTTTTTTTTTTTTTTTGAGCCCTTCCCTTCCTCACTTTCTTCTCGCGTCTCGCCTTGTTCCTTTCTCTTTGGATTTCAGAAATTCACCCCCTAGAATCTGGGCATCTCTCCGGTTTTTTCCCTGGCCCTCATTTCATCCCAATGCATTGCCTTCCATATGCTGCATTTCCAAATGCTGCCGTTTTTTCCGCACACCTTTTCTTTGATCATATCTCCTGTCCCAAGTGCTTCTTCCACTTCTTCTCTGAATTTGGGATTTCATTTCCTTTCATGAAATTCATTTCATGAATTTCATGAAAGGAAATGAAATCTTGCGATTTCAGTGAGGATCAAGCTGGCAAGCTTTGGGCCAGTTCTCTGCACTTCAGCTCATGCCATGCCATTTGCTTGGTTGAACTTTTGTGACAAATTTTTCCTTTTTTTTTCAGCCCTTTTCCCTGCGTGAAATGAAATGAAGAGTTTCATGTCATGAAAGGGAAGGAAATCTTGCCATTTCAGTGAGGGTCAAGTTGGCAAGCTTTGGTCCAGCTCTCTGCCCTTCAGCTCATGCCATGCCATTTGCTTGTCTGAACTTCGGTGACAAATTATTTTCCGATTTTTTTTTTTTTTGGTATCCCTTCCTTCCTCACTTTCTTCTCGCGTCTCGCCTTGTTCCTTTCTCTTTGGATTTCAGAAATTCACCCCCTAGAATCTGGGCATCTCTCCGGTTTTTTCCCTGGCCCTCATCTCATCCCAATGCATTGCCTTCCATATGCTGCATTTCCAAATGCTGCCGTTTCTTCCGCTCACCTTTTCTTTGATCATATCTCCTGTCCCAAGTGCTTGTTCCACTTCTTCTCTGAATTTGGGATTTCATTTCCTTTCATGAAATTCATTTCATGGAAGGAAATGAAATCTTGCGATTTCAGTGAGGATCAAGCTGGCAAGCTTTGGGCCAGTTCTCTGCACTTCAGCTCATGCCATGCCATTTGCTTGTTTGAACTTGGGTGTCAAATTTTTCCTTTTTTTTCAGCCCTTTTCTCTGCATGAAATGAAATGAAGAATTTCATGTCATGAAAGGAAAGGAAATCTTGCAATTTCAGTGAGGATCAAGTTGGCAAGCTTTGGTCCAGCTCTCTGCCCTTCAGCTCATGCCATGCCATTTGCTTGTCTGAACTTCGGTGACAAATTTTTTTCCAATTTTTTTTTTTTTTGAGCCCTTCCCTTCCTCACTTTCTTCTCGCGTCTCGCCTTGTTCCTTTCTCTTTGGATTTCAGAAATTCACCCCCTAGAACCTGGGCATCTCTCCGGTTTTTTCCCTGGCCCTCATTTCATCCCAATGCATTGCCTTCCATATGCTGCATTTCCAAATGCTGCCGTTTCTTCCGCTCACCTTTTCTTTGATCATATCTCCTGTCCCAAGTGCTTGTTCCACTTCTTCTCTGAATTTGGGATTTCATTTCCTTTCATGAAATTCATTTCATGAAAGGAAATGCAATCTTGCGATTTCAGTGAGGATCAAGCTGGCAAGCTTTGGGCCAGTTCTCTGCACTTCAGCTCATGCCATGCCATTTGCTTGTTTAAACTTCCGTGACAAATTTTTCCTTTTTTTTTCAGCCCTTTTCCCTGCGTGAAATGAAATGAAGAATTTCATGTCATGAAAGGAAAGGAAATCTTGGAAATTCAGTGAGGATCAAGTTGGCAAGCTTTGGTCCAGCTCTCTGCCCTTCAGCTCATGCCATGCCATTTGCTTGTCTGAACTTCGGTGACAAATTATTTTCCGATTTTTTTTTTTTTTTTTTTGAGCCCTTCCCTTCCTCACTTTCTTCTCGCGTCTCGCCTTGTTCCTTTCTCTTTGGATTTCAGAAATTCACCCCCTAGAATCTGGGCATCTCTCCGGTTTTTTCCCTGGCCCTCATTTCATCCCAATGCATTGCCTTCCATATGCTGCATTTCCAAATGCTGCCGTTTTTTCCGCTCACCTTTTTATTGATCATATATCCTGTCCCAAGTGCTTGTTCCACTTCTTCTCTGAATTTGGGATTTCATTTCCTTTCATGAAATTCATTTCATGAATTTCATGAAAGGAAATGAAATCTTGCGATTTCAGTAAGGATCAAGGTGGCCAGATTTGGGCTAGTTCTCTGCACTTCAGCTCATGCCATGCCATTTGCTTGTTTGAACTTCCATGACAAATTTTTCCTTTTTTTTTCAGCCCTTTTCTCTGCATGAAATGAAATGAAGAATTTCATGTCATGAAAGGAAATGAAATCTTGAGATTTCAGTGAGGATCAAGCTGCCAAGCTTTGGGCCCGTTCTCTGCACTTCATCTCATGCCATGCCATTTGCTTGCGTGAGCTTGGGTGACAAATTTTTCTTTTTTTTTCAGCCCTTTTCCCTGCATGAAATGAAATGCAGAATTTCATGTCATGAAAGGAAAGGAAATCTTGCAATTTCAGTGAGGATCAAGTTGGCAAGCTTTGGTCCAGCTCTCTGCCCTTCAGCTCATGCCATGCCATTTGCTTGTCTGAACTTCGGTGACAAATTTTTTTCCAATTTTTTTTTTTTTTGAGCCCTTCCCTTCCTCACTTTCTTCTCGCGTCTCACCTTGTTCCTTTCTCTTTGGATTTCAGAAATTCACCCCCTAGAATCTGGGCATCTCTCTGGTTTTTTCCCTGGCCCTCATTTCATCCCAATGCATTGCCTTCCATATGCTGCATTTCCAAATGCTGCCGTTTTTTCCGCTCACCTTTTCTTTGATCATATCTCCTGTCCCAAGTGCTTGTTCCACTTCTTCTCTGAATTTGGGATTTCATTTCCTTTCATGAAATTCATTTCATGAATTTCATGAAAGGAAATGAAATCTTGCGATTTCCGTGAGGATCAAGCTGGCAAGCTTTGGGCCAGCTCTCTGTCCTTCAGCTCATGCCATGCCATTTGCTTGTCTGAACTTCGGTGACAAATTATTTTCCGATTTTTTTTTTTTTTTTGTCATCCCTTCACTTCCTCACTTTCTTCTCGCGTCTCGCCTTGTTCCTTTCTCTTTGGATTTCAGAAATTCACCCCCAAGAATCTGGGCATCTCTCCGGTTTTTTCCCTGGCCCTCATTTCATCCCAATGCATTGCCTTCCATATGCAGCATTTCCAAATGCTGCCGTTTCTTCCGCTCACCTTTTCTTTGATCATATCTCCTGTCCCAAGTGCTTGTTCCACTTCTTCTCTGAATTTGGGATTTCATTTCCTTTCATGAAATTCATTTCATGAAAGGAAATGAAATCTTGCGATTTCAGTGAGGATCAAGCTTGCAAGCTTCGGGCTAGTTCTCTGCACTTCAGCTCATGCCATGCCATTTGCTTGTTTGAAGTTTTGTGACAAATTTTTCCTTTTTTTTTCAGCCCTTTTCTCTGCATGAAATGAAATGAAGAATTTCATGTCATGAAAGGAAAGGCAATCTTGCAAATTCAGTGAGGATCAAGTTGGCAAGCTTTGGTCCAGCTCTCTGCCCTTCAGCTCATGCCATGCCATTTGCTTGTCTGAACTTCGGTGACAAATTATTTTCCGATTTTTTTTTTTTTTTTTTTGAGCCCTTCCCTTCCTCACTTTCTTCTCGCGTCTCGCCTTGTTCCTTTCTCTTTGGATTTCAGAAATTCAGCCCCTAGAATCTGGGCATCTCTCCGGTTTTTTCCCTGGCCCTCATTTCATCCCAATGCATTGCCTTCCATATGCTGCATTTCCAAATGCTGCCGTTTTTTCCGCTCACCTTTTCTTTGATCATATCTCCTGTCCCAAGTGCTTGTTCCACTTCTTCTCTGAATTTGGGATTTCATTTCCTTTCATGAAATTCATTTCATGAAAGGAAATGAAATCTTGCGATTTCAGTGAGGATCAAGCTGGCAAGCTTTGGGCCAGTTCTCTGCACTTCAGCTCATGCCATGCCATTTGCCTTGTTGAACTTGGATGACAAATTTTTCTTTTTTTTTCAGCCCTTTTCCCTGCATGAAATGAAATGAAGAATTTCATGTCATGAAAGGAAAGGAAATCTTGCAATTTCAGTGAGGATCAACTTGGCAAGCTTTGGTCCAGCTCTCTGCCCTTCAGCTCATGCCATGCCATTTGCTTGTCTGAACTTCGGTGACAAATTATTTTCCGATTTTTTTTTTTTTTTTTTTTGTTATCCCTTCCCTTCCTCACTTTCTTGTCGCGTCTCGCCTTGTTCCTTTCTCTTTGGATTTCAGAAATTCACCCCCTAGAATCTGGGCATCTCTCCGGTTTTTTCCCTGGCCCTCATTTCATCCCAATGCATTGCCTTCCTTATGCTGCATTTCCAAATGCTGCCGTTTTTTCCGCTCACCTTTTCTTTGATCATATCTCCTGTCCCAAGTGCTTGTTCCACTTCTTCTCTGAATTTGGGATTTCATTTCCTTTCATGAAATTCATTTCATGAATTTCATGGAAGGAAATGAAATCTTGCGATTTCAGTGAGGATCAAGCTGGCAAGCTTTGGGCCAGTTCTCTGCACTTCAGCTCATGCCATGCCATTTGCTTGTTTGAACTTCCATGACAAATTTTTCCTTTTTTTTCCAGCCCTTTTCTCTGCATGAAATGAAATGAAGAATTTCATGTCATGAAAGGAAAGGAAATCTTGCAATTTCAGTGAGGATCAAGTTGGCAAGCTTTGGTCCAGCTCTCTGCCCTTCAGCTCATGCCATGCCATTTGCTTGTCTGAACTTCTGTGACAAATTATTTTCCGATTTTTTTTTTTTGTTTGAGCCCTTCCCTTCCTCACTTTCTTCTCGCGTCTCGCCTTGTTCCTTTCTCTTTGGATTTCAGAAATTCACCCCCTAGAATCTAGGCATCTCTGCGGTTTTTTCCCTGGCCCTCATTTCATCCCAATGCATTGCCTTCCATATGCTGCATTTCCAAATGCTGCCGTTTTTTCCGCTCACCTTTTCTTTGATCATATCTCCTGTCCCAAGTGCTTGTTCCACTTCTTCTCTGAATTTGGGATTTCATTTCCTTTCATGAAATTCATTTCATGAAAGGAAATGAAATCTTGCGATTTCAGTGAGGATCAAGCTGGCAAGCTTTGGGCCAGTTCTCTGCACTTCAGCTCATGCCATGCCATTTGCTTGTTTGAACTTTTGTGAAAATTTTTTCTTTTTTTTTCAGCCCTTTTCCCTGCGTGAAATGAAATGAAGAATTTCATGTCATGAAAGGAAAGGAAATGTTGTAATTTCAGTGAGGATCAAGTTGGTAAGCTTTGGTCCAGCTCTCTGCCCTTCAGCTCATGCCATGCCATTTGCTTGTCTGAACTTCGGTGACAAATTATTTTCCGGTTTTTTTTTTTTTGAGCCCTTCCCTTCCTCACTTTCTTCTCGCGTCTCGCCTTGTTCCTTTCTCTTTGGATTTCAGAAATTCACCCCCTAGAATCTGGGCATCTCTCCGGTTTTTTCCCTGGCCCTCATCTCATCCCAATGCATTGCCTTCCATATGCTGCATTTCCAAATGCTGCCGTTTTTTCCGCTCACCTTTTCTTTGATCATATCTCCTGTCCCAAGTGCTTGTTCCACTTCTTCTCTGAATTTGGGATTTCATTTCCTTTCATGAAATTCATTTCATGAAAGGAAATGAAATCTTGCGATTTCAGTGAGGATCAAGCTGGCAAGCTTTGGGCCAGTTCTCTGCACTTCAGCTCATGCCATGCCATTTGCTTGGTTGAACTTTTGTGAAAATTTTTTCTTTTTTTTTCAGCCCTTTTCCCTGCGTGAAATGAAATGAAGAATTTCATGTCATGAAAGGAAAGGAAATCTTGCAATTTCAGTGAGGATCAAGTTGGCAAACTTTGGTCCAGCTCTCTGCCCTTCAGCTCATGCCATGCCATTTAGTTGTCTGAACTTCGGTGACAAATTATTTTCCGATTTTTTTTTTTTTTTGAGCCCTTCCCTTCCTCACTTTCTTCTCGCGTCTCGCCTTGTTCCTTTCTCTTTGGATTTCAGAAATTCACCCCCTAGAATCTGGGCATCTCTCCGGTTTTTTCCCGGGCCCTGATCTCATCCCAATGCATTGCCTTCCATATGCTGCATTTCCAAATGCTGCTGTTTTTTCCGCTCACCTTTTCTTTGATCATATCTCCTGTCCCAAGTGCTTGTTCCACTTCTTCTCTGAATTTGGGATTTCATTTCCTTTCATGAAATTCATTTCATGAAAGGAAATGAAATCTTGCGATTTCAGTGAGGATCAAGCTGGCAAGCTTTGGGCCAGTTCTCTGCACTTCAGCTCATGCCATGCCATTTGCTTGTTTGAACTTCCATGACAAATTTTTCATTTTTTTTTTCAGCCCTTTTCCCTGCATGAAATGAAATGAAGAATTTCATGTCATGAAAGGAAAGGAAATCTTGCAATTTCAGTGAGGATCAAGTTGGCAAGCTTTGGTCCAGCTCTCTGCCCTTCAGCTCATGCCATGCCATTTGCTTGTCTGAACTTCGGTGACAAATTATTTTCCGATTTTTTTTTTTTTTGTTATCCCTTCCCTTCCTCACTTTCTTCTCACGTCTCGCCTTGTTCCTTTCTCTTTGGATTTCAGAAATTCGCCCCCTAGAATCTGGGCATCTCTCCGGTTTTTTCCCTGGCCCTCATTTCATCCCAATGCATTGCCTTCCATATGCTGCATTTCCAAATGCTGCCGTTTTTTCCGCTCACCTTTTCTTTGATCATATCTCCTGTCCCAAGTGCTTGTTCCACTTCTTCTCTGAATTTGGGATTTCATTTCCTTTCATGAAATTCATTTCATGAATTTCATGAAAGGAAATGAAATCTTGCGATTTCAGTGAGGATCAAGCTGGCAAGCTTTGGGCCAGTTCTCTGCACTTCAGCTCATGCCATGCCATTTGCTTGTTTGAACTTGGGTGACAAATTTTTCCTCTTTTTTCAGCCCTTTTCCCTGCATGAAATGAAATGAAGAATTTCATGTCATGAAAGGAAAGGAAATCTTGCAGTTTCAGTGAGGATCAAGTTGGCAAGCTTTGGTCCAGCTCTCTGCCCTTCATCTCATGCCATGCCATTTGCTTGTCTGAACTTCGGTGACAAATTATTTTCCGATTTTTTTTTTTTTGTTATCCCTTCCCTTCCTCACTTTCTTGTCGCGTCTCGCCTTGTTCCTTTCTCTTTGGATTTCAGAAATTCACCCCCTAGAATCTGGGCATCTCTCCGGTTTTTTCCCTGGCCCTCATTTCATCCCAATGCATTGCCTTCCATATGCTGCATTTCCAAATGCTGCCGTTTTTTCCGCTCACCTTTTCTTTGATCATATCTCCTGTCCCAAGTGCTTGTTACACTTCTTCTCTGAATTTGGGATTTCATTTCCTTTCATGAAATTCATTTCATGAATTTCATGAAAGGAAATGAAATCTTGCGATTTCAGTGAGGATCAAGCTGCCAAGCTTTGGGCCAGTTCTCTGCACTTCAGCTCATGCCATGCCATTTGCTTGTTTGAACTTCCATGACAAATTTTTCCTTTTTTTTCCAGCCCTTTTCTCTGCATGAAATGAAATGAAGAATTTCATGTCATGAAAGGAAAGGAAATCTTGCAATTTCAGTGAGGATCAAGTTGGCAAGCTTTGGTCCAGCTCTCTGCCCTTCAGCTCATGCGATGCCATTTGCTTGTCTGAACTTCTGTGACAAATTTTTTTCCGATTTTTTTTTTTTGTTTGAGCCCTTCCCTTCCTCACTTTCTTCTCGCGTCTCGCCTTGTTCCTTTCTCTTTGGATTTCAGAAATTCACCCCCTAGAATCTGGGCATCTCTCCGGTTTTTTCCCTGGCCCTCATTTCATCCCAATGCATTGCCTTCCATATGCTGCATTTCCAAATGCTGCCGTTTTTTCCGCTCACCTTTTCTTTGATCATATCTCCTGTCCCAAGTGCTTGTTCCACTTCTTCTCTGAATTTGGGATTTCATTTCCTTTCATGAAATTCATTTCATGAAAGGAAATGAAATCTTGCGATTTCAGTGAGGATCAAGCTGGCAAGCTTTGGGCCAGTTCTCTGCACTTCAGCTCATGCCATGCCATTTGCTTGTTTGAACTTTTGTGAAAATTTTTTCTTTTTTTTTCAGCCCTTTTCCCTGCGTGAAATGAAATGAAGAATTTCATGTCATGAAAGGAAAGGAAATGTTGTAATTTCAGTGAGGATCAAGTTGGTAAGCTTTGGTCCAGCTCTCTGCCCTTCAGCTCATGCCATGCCATTTGCTTGTCTGAACTTCGGTGACAAATTATTTTCCGATTTTTTTTTTTTTGAGCCCTTCCCTTCCTCACTTTCTTCTCGCGTCTCGCCTTGTTCCTTTCTCTTTGGATTTCAGAAATTCACCCCCTAGAATCTGGGCATCTCTCCGGTTTTTTCCCTGGCCCTCATCTCATCCCAATGCATTGCCTTCCATATGCTGCATTTCCAAATGCTGCCGTTTTTTCCGCTCACCTTTTCTTTGATCATATCTCCTGTCCCAAGTGCTTGTTCCACTTCTTCTCTGAATTTGGGATTTCATTTCCTTTCATGAAATTCATTTCATGAAAGGAAATGAAATCTTGCGATTTCAGTGAGGATCAAGCTGGCAAGCTTTGGGCCAGTTCTCTGCACTTCAGCTCATGCCATGCCATTTGCTTGGTTGAACTTTTGTGAAAAGTTTTTCTTTTTTTTTCAGCCCTTTTCCGTGCGTGAAATGAAATGAAGAATTTCATGTCATGAAAGGAAAGGAAATCTTGCAATTTCAGTGAGGATCAACTTGGCAAGCTTTGGTCCAGCTCTCTGCCCTTCAGCTCATGCCATGCCATTTGCTTGTCTGAACTTCGGTGACAAATTATTTTCCGATTTTTTTTTTTTTTTTTGAGCCCTTCCCTTCCTCACTTTCTTCTCGCGTCTCGCCTTGTTCCTTTCTCTTTGGATTTCAGAAATTCACCCCCTAGAATCTGGGCATCTCTCCGGTTTTTTCCCGGGCCCTGATCTCATCCCAATGCATTGCCTTCCATATGCTGCATTTCCAAATGCTGCCGTTTTTTCCGCTCACCTTTTCTTTGATCATATATCCTGTCCCAAGTGCTTGTTCCACTTCTTCTCTGAATTTGGGATTTCATTTCCTTTCATGAAATTCATTTCATGAATTTCATGAAAGGAAATGAAATCTTGCGATTTCCGTGAGGATCAAGCTGGCAAGCTTTGGGCCAGTTCTCTGCACTTCAGCTCATGCCATGCCATTTGCTTGTTTGAACTTCCATGACAAATTTTTCCTTTTTTTTTCAGCCCTTTTCTCTGCATGAAATGAAATGAAGAATTTCATGTCATGAAAGGGAAGGAAATCTTACAATTTCAGTGAGGATCAAGTTGGCAAGCTTTGGTCCAGCTCTCTGCCCTTCAGCTCATGCCATGCCATTTGCTTGTCTGAACTTCGGTGACAAATTATTTTCCGATTTTTTTTTTTTTTTTGAGCCCAACCCTTCCTCACTTTATTCTCGCGTCTCGCCTTGTTCCTTTCTCTTTGGATTTCAGAAATTCACCCCCTAGAATCTGGGCATCTCTCCGGTTTTTTCCCTGGCCCTCATCTCATCCCAATGCATTGCCTTCCATATGCTGCATTTCCAAATGCTGCCGTTTTTTCCGCTCACCTTTTCTTTGATCATATCTCCTGTCCCAAGTGCTTGTTACACTTCTTCCATGAATTTGGGATTTCATTTCCTTTCATGAAATTCATTTCATGAATTTCATGAAAGGAAATGAAATCTTGCGATTTCAGTGAGGATCAAGCTGCCAAGCTTTGGGCCAGTTCTCTGCACTTCATCTCATGCCATGCCATTTGCTTGTTTGAACATTTGTGACAAATTTTTCCTTTTTTTTTCAGCCCTTTTCCCTGCATGAAATGAAATGAAGAATTTCATGTCATGAAAGGAAAGGAAATCTTGCTATTTCAGTGAGGATCAAGTTGGCAAGCTTTGGTCCAGCTCTCTGCCCTTCAGCTCATGCCATGCCATTTGCTTGTCTGAACTTCGGTGACAAATTATTTTCCGATTTTTTTTTTTTTTTTTGAGCCCTTCCCTTCCTCACTTTCTTCTCGCGTCTCGCCTTGTTCCTTTCTCTTTGGATTTCAGAAATTCACCCCCTAGAATCTGGGCATCTCTCCGGTTTTTTCCCTGGCCCTCATCTCATCCCAATGCATTGCCTTCCATATGCTGCATTTCCAAATGCTGCCGTTTTTTCCGCTCACCTTTTCTTTGATCATATCTCCTGTCCCAAGTGCTTGTTCCACTTCTTCTCTGAATTTGGGATTTCATTTCCTTTCATGAAATTCATTTCATGAAAGGAAATGAAATCTTGCGATTTCAGTGAGGATCAAGCTGGCAAGCTTTGGGCCAGTTCTCTGCACTTCAGCTCATGCCATGCCATTTGCTTGTTTGAACTTTTGTGACAAATTTTTCTTTTTTTTTCAACCCTTTTCTGTGCATCAAATGAAATGAAGAATTTCATGTCATGAAAGGAAAGGAAATCTTGCAATTTCAGTGAGGATCAAGTTGGCAAGCTTTGGTCCAGCTCTCTGCCCTTCATCTCATGCCATGCCATTTGCTTGTCTGAACTTCGGTGACAAATTATTTTCCGATTTTTTTTTTTTTTTTTGAGCCCTTCCCTTCCTCACTTTCTTCTCGCGTCTCGCCTTGTTCCTTTCTCTTTGGATTTCAGAAATTCACCCCCTAGAATCTGGGCATCTCTCCGGTTTTTTCCCTGGCCCTCATTTCATCCCAATGCATTGCCTTCCATATGCTGCATTTCCAAATGCTGCCGTTTTTTCCGCACACCTTTTCTTTGATCATATCTCCTGTCCCAAGTGCTTCTTCCACTTCTTCTCTGAATTTGGGATTTCATTTCCTTTCATGAAATTCATTTCATGAATTTCATGAAAGGAAATGAAATCTTGCGATTTCAGTGAGGATCAAGCTGGCAAGCTTTGGGCCAGTTCTCTGCACTTCAGCTCATGCCATGCCATTTGCTTGGTTGAACTTTTGTGACAAATTTTTCCTTTTTTTTTCAGCCCTTTTCCCTGCGTGAAATGAAATGAAGAATTTCATGTCATGAAAGGAAATCTTGCAATTTCAGTGAGGATCAAGTTGGCAAGCTTTGGTCCAGCTCTCTGCCCTTCAGCTCATGCCATGCCATTTGCTTGTCTGAACTTCGGTGACAAAGTATTTTCCGATTTTTTTTTTTTTTTTTGTTATCCCTTCCCTTCCTCACTTTCTTCTCGCGTCTCGCCTTGTTCCTTTCTCTTTGGATTTCAGAAATTCACCCCCTAGAATCTGGGCATCTCTCCGGTTTTTTCCCTGGCCCTCATTTCATCCCAATGCATTGCCTTCCATATGCTGCATTTCCAAATGCTGCCGTTTCTTCCGCTCACCATTTCTTTGATCATATCTCCTGTCCCAAGTGCTTGTTCCACTACTTCTCTGAATTTGGGATTTCATTTCCTTTCATGAAATTCATTTCATGAATTTCATGAAAGGAAATGAAATCTTGCGATTTCAGTGAGGATGAAGCTGGCAAGCTTTGGGCCAGTTCTCTGCAGTTCAGCTCATGCCATGCCATTTGCTTGTTTGAACTTTCGTGACAAATTTTTCCTTTTTTTTTCAGCCCTTTTCCCTGCGTGAAATGAAATGAAGAATTTCATGTCATGAAAGGGAAGGAAATCTTGGAAATTCAGTGAGGATCAAGTTGGCAAGCTTTGGTCCAGCTCTCTGCCCTTCAGCTCATGCCATGCCATTTGCTTGTCTGAACTTCGGTGACAAATTATTTTCCGATTTTTTTTTTTTTTTTGTTATCTCTTCCCTTCCTCACTTTCTTGTCGCGTCTCGCCTTGTTCCTTTCTCTTTGGATTTCAGAAATTCACCCCCTAGAATCTGGGCATCTCTCCGGTTTTTTCCCTGGCCCTCATTTCATCCCAATGCATTGCCTTCCATATGCTGCATTTCCAAATGCTGCTGTTTTTTCCGCTCACCTTTTCTTTGATCATATCTCCTGTCCCAAGTGCTTCTTCCACTTCTTCTCTGAATTTGGGATTTCATTTCCTTTTATGAAATTAATTTCATGAATTTCATGAAAGGAAATGAAATCTTGCGATTTCAGTGAGGATCAAGCTGGCAAGCTTTGGGCCAGTTCTGTGCACTTCATCTCATGCCATGCCTTTTGTTTGTTTGAACTTGCATCAGTAATTTTTCTTTTTTTTCAGCCCTTTTCCCTGCATGAAATGAAATGAAGAATTTCATGTCATGAAAGGAAAGGAAATCTTGCAATTTCAGTGAGGATCAAGTTGGCAAGCTTTGGTCCAGCTCTCTGCAGTTCAGCTCATGCCATGCCATTTGCTTGTTTGAACTTCCGTGACAAATTTTTCATTTTTTTTTCAGCCCTTTTCCCTGCGTGAAATGAAATGAAGAGTTTCATGTCATGAAAGGAAAGGAAATCTTGCAATTTCAGTGAGGATCAAGTTGGCAAGCTTTGGTCCAGCTCTCTGCCCTTCAGCTCATGCCATGCCATTTGCTTGTCTGAACTTCGGTGACAAATTATTTTCCGATTTTTTTTTTTTTTTTGTTATCCCTTCCCTTCCTCACTTTCTTCTCGCGTCTCGCCTTGTTCCTTTCTCTTTGGATTTCAGAAATTCACCCCCTAGAATCTGGGCATCGCTCCGGTTTTTTCCCTGGCCCTCATTTCATCCCAATGCATTGCCTTCCATATGCTGCATTTCCAAATGCTGCCGTTTCTTCCGCTCACCTTTTCTTTGATCATATCTCCTGTCCCAAGTGCTTGTTCCACTTCTTCTCTGAATTTGAGATTTCAGTTAGGATGAAGCTGCCAAGCTTTGGGCCAGTTCTCTGCACTTCAGCTCATGCCATGCCATTTCCTTGTTTGAACTTTTGTGACTAATTTTTCCTTTTTTTTTCAGCCCTTTTCCCTGCGTGAAATGAAATGAAGAATTTCATGTCATGAAAGGAAAGGAAATCTTGCAATTTCAGTGAGGATCAAGTTGGCAAGCTTTGGTCCAGCTCTCTGCCCTTCAGCTCATGCCATGCCATTTGCTTGTCTGAACTTCGGTGACAAATTTTTTTCCGATTTTTTTTTTTTTTTTTGAGCCCTTCCCTTCCTCACTTTCTTCTCTCGTCTCGCCTTGTTCCTTTCTCTTTGGATTTCAGAAATTCACCCCCTAGAATCTGGGCATCTCTCCGGTTTTTTCCCTGGCCCTCATTTCATCCCAATGCATTGCCTTCCATATGCTGCATTTCCAAATGCTGCCGTTTTTTCTGCTCACCTTTTCTTTGATCATATCTCCTGTCCCAAGTGCTTGTTCCACTTCTTCTCTGAATTTGGGATTTCATTTCCTTTCATGAAATTCGTTTCATGAAAGGAAATGAAATCTTGCGATTTCAGTGAGGATCAAGCTGGCAAGCTTTGGGCCAGTTCTCTGCACTTCAGCTCATTGCATGCCATTTGATTGTTTGAACTTCCATGACAAATTTTTCCTTTTTTTTCAGCCCTTTTCTCTGCATGAAATGAAATGAAGAATTTCATGTCATGAAAGGAAAGGAAATCTTGCAGTTTCAGTGAGGATCAAGTTGGCAAGCTTTGGGCCAGTTCTCTGCACTTCATCTCATGCCATGCCATTTGCTTGTTTGAACTTGGGTGACAAATTTTTCTTTTTTTTTCAGCCCTTTTCCCTTCATGAAATGAAATGAAGAATTTCATGTCATGGAAGGAAATGAAATCTTGCGATTTCAGTGAGGATCAAGCTGGCAAGCTTTGGGCCAGTTCTCTGCACTTCATCTCATGCCATGCCTTTTGTTTGTTTGAACTTGCATCAGAAATTTTTCTTTTTTTTTCAGCCCTTTTCCCTGCATGAAATGAAATGAAGAATTTCATGTCATGAAAGGAAAGGAAATCTTGCAAATTCAGTGAGGATCAAGTTGGCAAGCTTTGGTCCAGCTCTCTGCCCTTCAGCTCATGCCCTGCCATTTGCTTGTCTGAACTTCGGTGACAAATTATTTTCCGATTTTTTTTTTTTTTTGGTATCCCTTCCCTTCCTCACTTTCTTCTCGCGTCTCGCCTTGTTCCTTTCTCTTTGGATTTCAGAAATTCACCCCCTAGAATCTGGGCATCTCTCCGGTTTTTTCCCTGGCCCTCATTTCATCCCAATGCATTGCCTTCCATATGCTGCATTTCCAAATGCTGCCGTTTCTTCCGCTCACCATTTCTTTGATCATATCTCCTGTCCCAAGTGCTTGTTCCACTTCTTCTCTGAATTTGGGATTTCATTTCCTTTCATGAAATTCATTTCATGAATTTCATGAAAGGAAATGAAATCTTGCGATTTCAGTGAGGATCAAGCTGCCAAGCTTTGGGCCAGTTCTCTGCAGTTCAGCTCATGCCATGCCATTTGCTTGTTTGAACTTTTGTGACAAATTTTTCCTTTTTTTTTCAGCCCTTTTCCCTGCGTGAAATGAAATGAAGAATTTCATGTCATGAAAGGGAAGGAAATCTTGGAAATTCAGTGAGGATCAAGTTGGCAAGCTTTGGTCCAGCTCTCTGCCCTTCAGCTCATGCCATGCCATTTGCTTGTCTGAACTTCGGTGACAAATTATTTTCCGATTTTTTTTTTTTTTTGTTATCCCTTCCCTTCCTCACTTTCTTCTCGCGTCTCGCCTTGTTCCTTTCTCTTTGGATTTCAGAAATTCACCCCCTAGAATCTGGACATCTCTCCGGTTTTTTCCCTGGCCCTCATTTCATCCCAATGCATTGCCTTCCATATGCTGCATTTCCAAATGCTGCCGTTTCTTCCGCTCACCTTTTCTTTGATCATATCTCCTGTCCCAAGTGCTTCTTCCACTTCTTCTCTGAATTTGGGATTTCATTTCCTTTCATGAAATTCATTTCATGAATTTCATGAAAGGAAATGAAATCTTGCGATTTCAGTGAGGATGAAGCTGCCAAGCTTTGGGCCAGTTCTCTGCAGTTCAGCTCATGCCATGCCATTTGCTTGTTTGAACTTCCATGACAAATTTTTCCTTTTTTTTTCAGCCCTTTTCCCTGCGTGAAATGAAATGAAGAATTTCATGTCATGAAAGGGAAGGAAATCTTGGAAATTCAGTGAGGATCAAGTTGGCAAGCTTTGGTCCAGCTCTCTGCCCTTCAGCTCATGCCATGCCATTTGCTTGTCTGAACTTTGGTAACAAATTTTTTTCCAATTTTTTTTTTTTTTTTCAGCCCTTCCCTTCCTCACTTTCTTCTCGCGTCTCGCCTTGTTCCTTTCTCTTTGGATTTCAGAAATTCACCTCCTAGAATCTGGGCATCTCTCCGGTTTTTTCCCTGGCCCTCGTCTCATCCACATGCATTGCCTTCCATATGCTGCATTTCCAAATGCTGCCGTTTCTTCCGCTCACCTTTTCTTTGACCATATCTCCTGTCCCAAGTGCTTGTTCCACTTCTTCTCTGAATTTGAGATTTCAGTGAGGATGAAGCTGCCAAGCTTTGGGCCAGTTCTCTGCACTTCAGCTCATGCCATGCCATTTGCTTGTTTTAAGTTTTGTGACAAATTTTTCCTTTTTTTTTTCAGCCCTTTTCCCTGCGTGAAATGAAATGAAGAATTTCATGTCATGAAAGGAAAGGAAATCTTGCAATTTCAGTGAGGATCAAGTTGGCAAGCTTTGGTCCAGCTCTCTGCCCTTCAGCTCATGCCATGCCATTTGCTTGTCTGAACTTCGGTGACAAATTTTTTTCCGATTTTTTTTTTTTTTTTGAGCCCTTCCCTTCCTCACTTTCTTCTCGCGTCTCGCCTTGTTCCTTTCTCTTTGGATTTCAGAAATTCACCTCCTAGAATCTGGGCATCTCTCCGGTTTTTTCCCTGGCCCTCATTTCATCCCAATGCATTGCCTTCCAGATGCTGCATTTCCAAATGCTGCCGTTTTTTCTGCTCACCTTTTCTTTGATCATATCTCCTGTCCCAAGTGCTTGTTCCACTTCTTCTCTGAATTTGGGATTTCATTTCCTTTCATGAAATTCATTTCATGAAAGGAAATGAAATCTTGCGATTTCAGTGAGGATCAAGCTGGCAAGCTTTGGGCCAGTTCTCTGCACTTCATCTCATGCCATGCCATTTGCTTGTTTGAACTTGGGTGACAAATTTTTCTTTTTTTTTCAGCCCTTTTCCCTTCATGAAATGAAATGAAGAATTTCATGTCATGGAAGGAAATGAAATCTTGCGATTTCAGTGAGGATCAAGCTGGGAAGCTTTGGGCCAGTTCTCTGCACTTCAGCTCATGCCATGCCATTTGCTTGTTTGAACTTTTGTGACAAATTTTTCCTTTTTTTTTCAGCCCTTTTCCCTGCGTGAAATGAAATGAAGAATTTCATGTCATGAAAGGGAAGGAAATCTTGGAAATTCAGTGAGGATCAAGTTGGCAAGCTTTGGTCCAGCTCTCTGCCCTTCAGCTCATGCCATGCCATTTGCTTGTCTGAACTTCGGTGACAAATTATTTTCCGATTTTTTTTTTTTTTTTGTTATCCCTTCCCTTCCTCACTTTCTTCTCGCGTCTCGCCTTGTTCCTTTCTCTTTGGATTTCAGAAATTCACCCCCTAGAATCTGGGCATCTCTCCGGTTTTTTCCCTGGCCCTCATTTCATCCCAATGCATTGCCTTCCATATGCTGCATTTCCAAATGCTGCCGTTTTTTCCGCTCACCTTTTCTTTGATCATATCTCCTGTCCCAAGTGCTTGTTCCACTTCTTCTCTGAATTTGGGATTTCATTTCCTTTCATGAAATTCATTTCATGAATTTCATGAAAGGAAATGAAATCTTGCTATTTCAGTGAGGATGAAGCTGCCAAGCTTTGGGCCAGTTCTCTGCAGTTCAGCTCATGCCATGCCATTTGCTTGTTTGAACTTTTGTGACAAATTTTTCCTTTTTTTTTCAGCCCTTTTCCCTGCGTGAAATGAAATGAAGAATTTCATGTCATGAAAGGGAAGGAAATCTTGGAAATTCAGTGAGGATCAAGTTGGCAAGCTTTGGTCCAGCTCTCTGCCCTTCAGCTCATGCCATGCCATTTGCTTGTCTGAACTTTGGTAACAAATTTTTTTCCAAATTTTTTTTTTTTTTTGAGCCCTTCCCTTCCTCACTTTCTTCTCGCGTCTCGCCTTGTTCCTTTCTCTTTGGATTTCAGAAATTCACCTCCTAGAATCTGGGCATCTCTCCGGTTTTTTCCCTGGCCCTCGTCTCATCCCAATGCATTGCCTTCCATATGCTGCATTTCCAAATGCTGCCGTTTCTTCCGCTCACCTTTTCTTTGATCATATCTCCTGTCCCAAGTGCTTGTTCCACTTCTTCTCTGAGTTTGAGATTTCAGTGAGGATGAAGCTGCCAAGCTTTGGGCCAGTTCTCTGCACTTCAGCTCATGCCATGCCATTTGCTTGTTTTAAGTTGTGTGACAAATTTTTCCTTTTTTTTTTCAGCCCTTTTCCCTGCGTGAAATGAAATGAAGAATTTCATGTCATGAAAGGAAAGGAAATCTTGGTATTTCAGTGAGGATCAAGTTGGCAAGCTTTGGTCCAGCTCTCTGCCCTTCAGCTCATGCCATGCCATTTGCTTGTCTGAACTTCGGTGACAAATTCTTTTCCAATTTTTTTTTTTTTTTTGAGCCCTTCCCTTCCTCACTTTCTTCTCGCGTCTCGCCTTGTTCCTTTCTCTTTGGATTTCAGAAATTCACCCCCTAGAATCTGGGCATCTCTCCGGTTTTTTCCCTGGCGCTGATCTCATCCCAATGCATTGCCTTCCAGATGCTGCATTTCCAAATGCTGCCGTTTTTTCTGCTCACCTTTTCTTTGATCATATCTCCTGTCCCAAGTGCTTGTTCCACTTCTTCTCTGAATTTGGGATTTCATTTCCTTTCATGAAATTCATTTCATGAAAGGAAATGAAATCTTGCGATTTCAGTGAGGATGAAGCTGCCAAGCTTTGGGCCAGTTCTCTGCACTTCAGCTCATGCCATGCCATTTGCTTGTTTGAACTTCCATGACAAATTTTTCCTTTTTTTTCAGCCCTTTTCCCTTCATGAAATGAAATGAAGAATTTCATGTCATGAAAGGAAAGGAAATCTTGCAGTTTCAGTGAGGATCAAGCTGGCAAGCTTTGGGCCAGTTCTCTGCACTTCATCTCATGCCATGCCATTTGCTTGTTTGAACTTGGGTGACAAATTTTTCTTTTTTTTTCAGCCCTTTTCCCTTCATGAAATGAAATGAAGAATTTCATGTCATGGAAGGAAATGAAATCTTGCGATTTCAGTGAGGATCAAGCTGGGAAGCTTTGGGCCAGTTCTCTGCACTTCATCTCATGCCATGCCTTTTGTTTGTTTGAACTTGCATCAGAAATTTTTCTTTTTTTTTCAGCCCTTTTCCCTGCATGAAATGAAATGAAGAATTTCATGTCATGAAAGGAAAGGAAATCTTGCAAATTCAGTGAGGATCAAGTTGGCAAGCTTTGGTCCAGCTCTCTGCCCTTCAGCTCATGCCCTGCCATTTGCTTGTCTGAACTTCGGTGACAAATTATTTTCCGATTTTTTTTTTTTTTTGGTATCCCTTCCTCACTTTCTTCTCGCGTCTCGCCTTGTTCCTTTCTCTTTGGATTTCAGAAATTCACCTCCTAGAATCTGGGCATCTCTCCGGTTTTTTCCCTGGCCCTCATTTCATCCCAATGCATTGCCTTCCATATGCTGCATTTCCAAATGCTGCCGTTTCTTCCGCTCACCTTTTCTTTGATCATATCTCCTGTCCCAAGTGCTTGTTCCACTTCTTCTCTGAATTTGGGATTTCATTTCCTTTCATGAAATTCATTTCATGAATTTCATGAAAGGAAATGAAATCTTGCGATTTCCGTGAGGATCAAGCTGGCAAGCTTTGGGCCAGTTCTCTGCACTTCAGCTCATGCCATGCCATTTGCTTGTTTGAACTTTTGTGACAAATTTTTCCTCTTTTTTTCAGCCATTTTCCCTGCGTGAAATGAAATGAAGAATTTCATGTCATGAAAGGGAAGGAAATCTTGGAAATTCAGTGAGGATCAAGTTGGCAAGCTTTGGTCCAGCTCTCTGCCCTTCATCTCATGCCATGCCATTTGCTTGTCTGAACTTCGGTGACAAATTATTTTCCGATTTTTTTTTTTTTTTTTGAGCCCTTCCCTTCCTCACTTTCTTCTCGCGTCTCGCCTTGTTCCTTTCTCTTTGGATTTCAGAAATTCACCCCCTAGAATCTGGGCATCTCTCCGGTTTTTTCCCTGGCCCTCATTTCATCCCAATGCATTGCCTTCCATATGCTGCATTTCCAAATGCTGCCGTTTTTTCCGCTCACCTTTTCTTTGATCATATCTCCTGTCCCAAGTGCTTGTTCCACTTCTTCTCTGAATTTGGGATTTCATTTCCTTTCATGAAATTCATTTCATGAATTTCATGAAAGGAAATGAAATCTTGCGATTTCCGTGAGGATCAAGCTGGCAAGCTTTGGGCCAGTTCTCTGCACTTCAGCTCATGCCATGCCATTTGCTTGTTTGAACTTCCGTGACAAATTTTTCATTTTTTTTTCAGCCCTTTTCCCTGCGTGAAATGAAATGAAGAATTTCATGTCATGAAAGTAAAGGAAATCTTGCAGTTTCAGTGAGGATCAAGTTGGCAAGCTTTGGTCCAGCTCTCTGCCCTTCAGCTCATGCCATGCCATTTGCTTGTCTGAACTTCGGTAACAAATTTTTTTCCAATTTTTTTTTTTTTTTTGAGCCCTTCCCTTCCTCACTTTCTTCTCGCGTCTCGCCTTGTTCCTTTCTCTTTGGATTTCAGAAATTCACCCCCTAGAATCTGGGCATCTCTCCGGTTTTTTCCCTGGCCCTCATCTCATCCACATGCATTGCCTTCCATTAGCTGCATTTCCAAATGCTGCCGTTTTTTCCGCTCACCTTTTCTTTGATCATATCTCCTGTCCCAAGTGCTTGTTCCACTTCTACTCTGAATTTGGGATTTCATTTCCTTTCATGACATTCATTTCATGAAAGGAAATGAAATCTTGCGATTTCAGTGAGGATCAAGCTGTCAAGCTTTGGGCCAGTTCTCTGCACTTCAGCTCATTGCATGCCATTTGATTGTTTGAACTTCCATGACAAATTTTTCCTTTTTTTTTCAGCCCTTTTCTCTGCATGAAATGAAATGAAGAATTTCATGTCATGAAAGGAAAGGAAATCTTGCAGTTTCAGTGAGGATCAAGCTGGCAAGCTTTGGGCCAGTTCTCTGCACTTCATCTCATGCCATGCCATTTGCTTGTTTGAACTTGGGTGACAAATTTTTCTTTTTTTTTCAGCCCTTTTCCCTTCATGAAATGAAATGAAGAATTTCATGTCATGGAAGGAAATGAAATCTTGCGATTTCAGTGAGGATCAAGCTGGCAAGCTTTGGGCCAGTTCTCTGCACTTCATCTCATGCCATGCCTTTTGTTTGTTTGAACTTGCATCAGAAATTTTTCTTTTTTTTTCAGCCCTTTTCCCTGCATGAAATGAAATGAAGAATTTCATGTCATGAAAGGAAAGGAAATCTTGCAAATTCAGTGAGGATCAAGTTGGCAAGCTTTGGTCCAGCTCTCTGCCCTTCAGCTCATGCCCTGCCATTTGCTTGTCTGGACTTCGGTGACAAATTATTTTCCTATTTTTTCTTTTTTTGGTATCCCTTCCCTTCCTCACTTTCTTCTCGCGTCTCGCCTTGTTCCTTTCTCTTTGGATTTCAGAAATTCACCCCCTAGAATCTGGGCATCTCTCCGGTTTTTTCCCTGGCCCTCATTTCATCCCAATGCATTGCCTTCCATATGCTGCATTTCCAAATGCTGCCGTTTCTTCCGCTCACCATTTCTTTGATCATATCTCCTGTCCCAAGTGCTTGTTCCACTTCTTCTCTGAATTTGGGATTTCATTTCCTTTCATGAAATTCATTTCATGAATTTCATGAAAGGAAATGAAATCTTGCGATTTCAGTGAGGATGAAGCTGGCAAGCTTTGGGCCAGTTCTCTGCAGTTCAGCTCATGCCATGCCATTTGCTTGTTTGAACTTTTGTGACGAATTTTTCCTTTTTTTTCAGCCCTTTTCCCTGCGTGAAATGAAATGAAGAATTTCATGTCATGAAAGGAAAGGAAATCTTGCAATTTCAGTGAGGATCAAGTTGGCAAGCTTTGGTCCAGCTCTCTGCCCTTCAGCTCATGCCATGCCATTTGCTTGTCTGAACTTCGGTGACAAATTATTTTCCGATTTTTTTTTTTTTTTTTTGTTATCCCTTCCCTTCCTCACTTTCTTCTCGCGTCTCGCCTTGTTCCTTTCTCTTTGGATTTCAGAAATTCACCCCCTAGAATCTGGGCATCTCTCCGGTTTTTTCCCTGGCCCTCATTTCATCCCAATGCATTGCCTTCCATATGCTGCATTTCCAAATGCTGCCGTTTCTTCCGCTCACCATTTCTTTGATCATATCTCCTGTCCCAAGTGCTTGTTCCACTTCTTCTCTGAATTTGGGATTTCATTTCCTTTCATGAAATTCATTTCATGAATTTCATGAAAGGAAATGAAATCTTGCGATTTCAGTGAGGATGAAGCTGACAAGCTTTGGGCCAGTTCTCTGCAGTTCAGCTCATGCCATGCCATTTGCTTGTTTGAACTTTTGTGACAAATTTTTCCTTTTTTTTTCAGCCCTTTTCCCTGCGTGAAATGAAATGAAGAATTTCATGTCATGAAAGGGAAGGAAATCTTGGAAATTCAGTGAGGATCAAGTTGGCAAGCTTTGGTCCAGCTCTCTGCCCTTCAGCTCATGCCATGCCATTTGCTTGTCTGAACTTCGGTGACAAATTATTTTCCGATTTTTTTTTTTTTTTTTGAGCCCTTCCCTTCCTCACTTTCTTCTCGCGTCTCGCCTTGTTCCTTTCTCTTTGGATTTCAGAAATTCACCCCCTAGAATCTGGGCATCTCTCCGGTTTTTTCCCTGGCCCTCATTTCATCCCAATGCATTGCCTTCCATATGCTGCATTTCCAAATGCTGCCGTTTTTTCCGCTCACCTTTTCTTTGATCATATCTCCTGTCCCAAGTGCTTCTTCCACTTCTTCTCTGAATTTGGGATTTCATTTCCTTTCATGAAATTCATTTCATGAATTTCATGAAAGGAAATGAAATCTTGCGATTTCAGTGAGGATGAAGCTGCCAAGCTTTGGGCCAGTTCTCTGCAGTTCAGCTCATGCCATGCCATTTGCTTGTTTGAACTTTTGTGACAAATTTTTCCTTTTTTTTTCAGCCCTTTTCCCTGCGTGAAATGAAATGAAGAATTTCATGTCATGAAAGGGAAGGAAATCTTGGAAATTCAGTGAGGATCAAGTTGGCAAGCTTTGGTCCAGCTCTCTGCCCTTCAGCTCATGCCATGCCATTTGGTTGTCTGAACTTTGGTAACAAATTTTTTTCCAATTTTTTTTTTTTTTTTCAGCCCTTCCCTTCCTCACTTTCTTCTCGCGTCTCGCCTTGTTCCTTTCTCTTTGGATTTCAGAAATTCACCTCCTAGAATCTGGGCATCTCTCCGGTTTTTTCCCTGGCCCTCGTCTCATCCACATGCATTGCCTTCCATATGCTGCATTTCCAAATGCTGCCGTTTTTTCCGCTCACCTTTTCTTTGATCGTATCTCCTGTCCCAAGTGCTTGTTCCACTTCTTCTCTGAATTTGGGATTTCATTTCCTTTCATGAAATTCATTTCATGAATTTCATGAAAGGAAATGAAATCTTGCGATTTCAGTGAGGATGAAGCTGCCAAGCTTTGGGCCAGTTCTCTGCACTTCAGCTCATGCCATGCCATTTGCTTGTTTGAACTTTTGTGACAAATTTTTCCTTTTTTTTTCAGCCCTTTTCCCTGCGTGAAATGAAATGAAGAATTTCATGTCATGAAAGGAAAGGAAATCTTGGTATTTCAGTGAGGATCAAGTTGGCAAGCTTTGGTCCAGCTCTCTGCCCTTCAGCTCATGCCATGCCATTTGCTTGTCTGAACTTCGGTGACAAATTTTTTTCCGATTTTTTTTTTTTTTTTTTTGAGCCCTTCCCTTCCTCACTTTCTTCTCGCGTCTCGCCTTGTTCCTTTCTCTTTGGATTTCAGAAATTCACCCCCTAGAATCTGGGCATCTCTCCGGTTTTTTCCCTGGCCCTCATTTCATCCCAATGCATTGCCTTCCATATGCTGCATTTCCAAATGCTGCCGTTTCTTCGGCTCACCTTTTCTTTGATCATATCTCCTGTCCCAAGTGCTTGTTCCACTTCTTCTCTGAATTTGAGATTTCAGTGAGGATGAAGCTGTCAAGCTTTGGGCCAGTTCTCTGCACTTCAGCTCATGCCATGCCATTTGCTTGTTTTAACTTTTGTGACAAATTTTTCCTTTTTTTTTCAGCCCTTTTCCCTGCGTGAAATGAAATGAAGAATTTCATGTCATGAAAGGAAAGGAAATCTTGCAATTTCAGTGAGGATCAAGTTGGCAAGCTTTGGTCCAGCTCTCTGCCCTTCAGCTCATGCCATGCCATTTGCTTGTCTGAACTTCGGTGACAAATTATTTTCCGATTTTTTTTTTTTTTTTTTATCCCTTCCCTTCCTCACTTTCTTCTCGCGTCTCGCCTTGTTCCTTTCTCTTTGGATTTCAGAAATTCACCCCCTAGAATCTGGGCATCTCTCCGGTTTTTTCCCTGGCCCTCATTTCATCCCAATGCATTGCCTTCCATATGCTGCATTTCCAAATGCTGCCGTTTCTTCCGCTCACCATTTCTTTGATCATATCTCCTGTCCCAAGTGCTTGTTCCACTTCTTCTCTGAATTTGGGATTTCATTTCCTTTCATGAAATTCATTTCATGAATTTCATGAAAGGAAATGAAATCTTGCGATTTCAGTGAGGATCAAGCTGCCAAGCTTTGGGCCATTTCTCTGCAGTTCAGCTCATGCCATGCCATTTGCTTGTTTGAACTTTTGTGACAAATTTTTCCTTTTTTTTTCAGCCCTTTTCCCTGCGTGAAATGAAATGAAGAATTTCATGTCATGAAAGGGAAGGAAATCTTGGAAATTCAGTGAGGATCAAGTTGGCAAGCTTTGGTCCAGCTCTCTGCCCTTCAGCTCATGCCATGCCATTTGCTTGTCTGAACTTCGGTGACAAATTATTTTCCGATTTTTTTTTTTCTTTGGTACCCCTTCCCTTCCTCACTTTCTTCTCGCGTCTCGCCTTGTTCCTTTCTCTTTGGATTTCAGAAATTCACCCCCTAGAATCTGGGCATCTCTCCGGTTTTTTCCCTGGCCCTCATTTCATCCCAATGCATTGCCTTCCATATGCTGCATTTCCAAATGCTGCCGTTTTTTCCGCTCACCTTTTCTTTGATCATATCTCCTGTCCCAAGTGCTTCTTCCACTTCTTCTCTGAATTTGGGATTTCATTTCCTTTCATGAAATTCATTTCATGAATTTCATGAAAGGAAATGAAATCTTGTGATTTCAGTGAGGATGAAGCTGCCAAGCTTTGGGCCAGTTCTCTGCACTTCAGCTCATGCCATGCCATTTGCTTGTTTGAACTTTTGTGACAAATTTTTCCTTTTTTTTTCAGCCCTTTTCCCTGCGTGAAATGAAATGAAGAATTTCATGTCATGAAAGGAAAGGAAATCTTGCAATTTCAGTGAGGATCAAGTTGGCAAGCTTTGGTCCAGCTCTCTGCCCTTCAGCTCATGCCATGCCATTTGCTTGTCTGAACTTCGGTGACAAATTTTTTTCCGATTTTTTTTTTTTTTTTTTTTGAGCCCTTCCCTTCCTCACTTTCTTCTCGCGTCTCGCCTTGTTCCTTTCTCTTTGGATTTCAGAAATTCACCCCCTAGAATCTGGGCATCTCTCCGGTTTTTTCCCTGGCCCTCATTTCATCCCAATGCATTGCCTTCCATATGCTGCATTTCCAAATGCTGCCGTTTCTTCCGCTCACCTTTTCTTTGATCATATCTCCTGTCCCAAGTGCTTGTTCCACTTCTTCTCTGAATTTGAGATTTCAGTGAGGATGAAGCTGCCAAGCTTTGGGCCAGTTCTCTGCACTTCAGCTCATGCCATGCCATTTGCTTGTTTTAACTTTTGTGACAAATTTTTCCTTTTTTTTTCAGCCCTTTTCCCTGCGTGAAATGAAATGAAGAATTTCATGTCATGAAAGGGAAGGAAATCTTGGAAATTCAGTGAGGATCAAGTTGGCAAGCTTTGGTCCAGCTCTCTGCCCTTCAGCTCATGCCATGCCATTTGCTTGTCTGAACTTCGGTGACAAATTTTTTTCCGATTTTTTTTTTTTTTTGAGCCCTTCCCTTCCTCACTTTCTTCTCGCGTTTCGCCTTGTTCCTTTCTCTTTGGATTTCAGAAATTCACCCCCTAGAATCTGGGCATCTCTCCGGTTTTTTCCCTGGCCCTCATCTCATCCCAATGCATTGCCTTCCATATGCTGCATTTCCAAATGCTGCCGTTTCTTCCGCTCACCTTTTCTTTGATCATATCTCCTGTCCCAAGTGCTTGTTCCACTTCTTCTCTGAATTTGGGATTTCATTTCCTTTCATGAAATTCATTTCATGAAAGGAAATGAAATCTTGCGATTTCAGTGAGGATCAAGCTGGCAAGCTTTGGGCCAGTTCTCTACACTTCAGCTCATGCCATGCCATTTGCTTGTTTGAACTTGCATGACAAATTTTTCCTTTTTTTTCAGCCCTTTTCCCTTCATGAAATGAAATGAAGAATTTCATGTCATGAAAGGAAAGGAAATCTTGCAGTTTCAGTGAGGATCAAGCTGGCAATCTTTGGGCCAGTTCTCTGCACTTCATCTCATGCCATGCCATTTGCTTGTTTGAACTTGGGTGACAAATTTTTCTTTTTTTTTCAGCCCTTTTCCCTTCATGAAATGAAATGAAGAATTTCATGTCATGGAAGGAAATGAAATCTTGCGATTTCAGTGAGGATCAAGCTGGCAAGCTTTGGGCCAGTTCTCTGCACTTCATCTCATGCCATGCCTTTTGTTTGTTTGAACTTGCATCAGAAATTTTTCTTTTTTTTTCAGCCCTTTTCCCTGCATGAAATGAAATGAAGAATTTCATGTCATGAAAGGAAAGGAAATCTTGCAAATTCAGTGAGGATCAAGTTGGCAAGCTTTGGTCCAGCTCTCTGCCCTTCAGCTCATGCCCTGCCATTTGCTTGTCTGAACTTCGGTGACAAATTATTTTCCGATTTTTTTTTTTTTTTGGTATCCCTTCCCTTCCTCACTTTCTTCTCGCGTCTCGCCTTGTTCCTTTCTCTTTGGATTTCAGAAATTCACCCCCTAGAATCTGGGCATCTCTCCGGTTTTTTCCCTGGCCCTCATTTCATCCCAATGCATTGCCTTCCATATGCTGCATTTCCAAATGCTGCCGTTTCTTCCGCTCACCATTTCTTTGATCATATCTCCTGTCCCAAGTGCTTGTTCCACTTCTTCTCTGAATTTGGGATTTCATTTCCTTTCATGAAATTCATTTCATGAATTTCATGAAAGGAAATGAAATCTTGCGATTTCAGTGAGGATGAAGCTGCCAAGCTTTGGGCCAGTTCTCTGCAGTTCAGCTCATGCCATGCCATTTGCTTGTTTGAACTTTTGTGACAAATTTTTCCTTTTTTTTTCAGCCCTTTTCCCTGCGTGAAATGAAATGAAGAATTTCATGTCATGAAAGGGAAGGAAATCTTGCAATTTCAGTGAGGATCAAGTTGGCAAGCTTTGGTCCAGCTCTCTGCCCTTCAGCTCATGCCATGCCATTTGCTTGTCTGAACTTCGGTGACAAATTATTTTCCGATTTTTTTTTTTTTTTTGTTATACGTTCCCTTCCTCACTTTCTTCTCGCGTCTCGCCTTGTTCCTTTCTCTTTGGTTTTCAGAAATTCACCCCCTAGAATCTGGGCATCTCTCCGGTTTTTTCCCTGGCCCTCATCTCATCCCAATGCATTGCCTTCCATATGCTGCATTTCCAAATGCTGCCGTTTTTTCTGCTCACCTTTTCTTTGATCATATCTCCTGTCCCAAGTGCTTGTTCCACTTCTTCTCTGAATTTGGGATTTCATTTCCTTTCATGAAATTCATTTCATGAAAGGAAATGAAATCTTGCGATTTCAGTGAGGATCAAGCTGGCAAGCTTTGGGCCAGTTCTCTGCACTTCAGCTCATGCCATGCCATTTGCTTGTTTGAACTTCCGTGACAAATTTTTCATTTTTTTTTCAGCCCTTTTCCCTGCGTGAAATGAAATGAAGAATTTCATGTCATGAAAGTAAAGGAAATCTTGCAAATTCAGTGAGGATCAAGTTGGCAAGCTTTGGTCCAGCTCTCTGCCCTTCAGCTCATGCCATGCCATTTGCTTGTCTGAACTTCGGTAACAAATTTTTTTCCAATTTTTTTTTTTTTTTTGAGCCCTTCCCTTCCTCACTTTCTTCTCGCGTCTCGCCTTGTTCCTTTCTCTTTGGATTTCAGAAATTCACCCCCTAGAATCTGGGCATCTCTCCGGTTTTTTCCCTGGCCCTCATCTCATCCACATGCATTGCCTTCCATTAGCTGCATTTCCAAATGCTGCCGTTTTTTCCGCTCACCTTTTCTTTGATCATATCTCCTGTCCCAAGTGCTTGTTCCACTTTTTCTCTGAATTTGAGATTTCAGTGAGGATGAAGCTGCCAAGCTTTAGGCCAGTTCTCTGCACTTCAGCTCATGCCATGCCATTTGCTTGTTTTAACTTTTGTGACAAATTTTTCCTTTTTTTTTCAGCCCTTTTTCCTGCGTGAAATGAAATGAAGAATTTCATGTCATGAAAGGTAAGGAAATCTTGCAATTTCAGTGAGGATCAAGTTGGCAAGCTTTGGTCCAGCTCTCTGCCCTTCAGCTCATGCCATGCCATTTGCTTGTCTGAACTTCGGTGACAAATTTTTTTATGATTTTTTTTTTTTTTTGAGCCCTTCCCTTCCTCACTTTCTTCTCGCGTCTCGCCTTGTTCCTTTCTCTTTGGATTTCAGAAATTCACCCCCTAGAATCTGGGCATCTCTCCGGTTTTTTCCCTGGCCCTCATCTCATCCCAATGCATTGCCTTCCATATGCTGCATTTCCAAATGCTGCCGTTTTTTCTGCTCACCTTTTCTTTGATCATATCTCCTGTCCCAAGTGCTTGTTCCACTTCTACTCTGAATTTGGGATTTCATTTCCTTTCATGACATTCATTTCATGAAAGGAAATGAAATCTTGCGATTTCAGTGAGGATCAAGCTGTCAAGCTTTGGGCCAGTTCTCTGCACTTCAGCTCATTGCATGCCATTTGATTGTTTGAACTTCCATGACAAATTTTTCCTTTTTTTTTCAGCCCTTTTCTCTGCATGAAATGAAGTGAAGAATTTCATGTCATGAAAGGAAAGGAAATCTTGCAGTTTCAGTGAGGATCAAGCTGGCAAGCTTTGGGCCAGTTCTCTGCACTTCATCTCATGCCATGCCATTTGCTTGTTTGAACTTGGGTGACAAATTTTTCTTTTTTTTTCAGCCCTTTTCCCTTCATGAAATGAAATGAAGAATTTCATGTCATGGAAGGAAATGAAATCTTGCGATTTCAGTGAGGATCAAGCTGGCAAGCTTTGGGCCAGTTCTCTGCACTTCATCTCATGCCATGCCTTTTGTTTGTTTGAACTTGCATCAGAAATTTTTCTTTTTTTTTCAGCCCTTTTCCCTGCATGAAATGAAGTGAAGAATTTCATGTCATGAAAGGAAAGGAAATCTTGCAAATTCAGTGAGGATCAAGTTGGCAAGCTTTGGTCCAGCTCTCTGCCCTTCAGCTCATGCCCTGCCATTTGCTTGTCTGGACTTCGGTGACAAATTATTTTCCTATTTTTTCTTTTTTTGGTATCCCTTCCCTTCCTCACTTTCTTCTCGCGTCTCGCCTTGTTCCTTTCTCTTTGGATTTCAGAAATTCACCCCCTAGAATCTGGGCATCTCTCCGGTTTTTTCCCTGGCCCTCATTTCATCCCAATGCATTGCCTTCCATATGCTGCATTTCCAAATGCTGCCGTTTCTTCCGCTCACCATTTCTTTGATCATATCTCCTGTCCCAAGTGCTTGTTCCACTTCTTCTCTGAATTTGGGATTTCATTTCCTTTCATGAAATTCATTTCATGAATTTCATGAAAGGAAATGAAATCTTGCGATTTCAGTGAGGATGAAGCTGGCAAGCTTTGGGCCAGTTCTCTGCAGTTCAGCTCATGCCATGCCATTTGCTTGTTTGAACTTTTGTGACAAATTTTTCCTTTTTTTTCAGCCCTTTTCCCTGCGTGAAATGAAATGAAGAATTTCATGTCATGAAAGGGAAGGAAATCTTGGAAATTCAGTGAGGATCAAGTTGGCAAGCTTTGGTCCAGCTCTCTGCCCTTCAGCTCATGCCATGCCATTTGCTTGTCTGAACTTCGGTGACAAATTATTTTCCGATTTTTTTTTTTTTTTTTGAGCCCTTCCCTTCCTCACTTTCTTCTCGCGTCTCGCCTTGTTCCTTTCTCTTTGGATTTCAGAAATTCACCCCCTAGAATCTGGGCATCTCTCCGGTTTTTTCCCTGGCCCTCATTTCATCCCAATGCATTGCCTTCCATATGCTGCATTTCCAAATGCTGCCGTTTTTTCCGCTCACCTTTTCTTTGATCATATCTCCTGTCCCAAGTGCTTCTTCCACTTCTTCTCTGAATTTGGGATTTCATTTCCTTTCATGAAATTCATTTCATGAATTTCATGAAAGGAAATGAAATCTTGCGATTTCAGTGAGGATGAAGCTGCCAAGCTTTGGGCCAGTTCTCTGCAGTTCAGCTCATGCCATGCCATTTGCTTGTTTGAACTTTTGTGACAAATTTTTCCTTTTTTTTTCAGCCCTTTTCCCTGCGTGAAATGAAATGAAGAATTTCATGTCATGAAAGGGAAGGAAATCTTGGAAATTCAGTGAGGATCAAGTTGGCAAGCTTTGGTCCAGCTCTCTGCCCTTCAGCTCATGCCATGCCATTTGGTTGTCTGAACTTTGGTAACAAATTTTTTTCCAATTTTTTTTTTTTTTTTCAGCCCTTCCCTTCCTCACTTTCTTCTCGCGTCTCGCCTTGTTCCTTTCCCTTTGGATTTCAGAAATTCACCTCCTAGAATCTGGGCATCTCTCCGGTTTTTTCCCTGGCCCTCGTCTCATCCACATGCATTGCCTTCCATATGCTGCATTTCCAAATGCTGCCGTTTTTTCCGCTCACCTTTTCTTTGATCGTATCTCCTGTCCCAAGTGCTTGTTCCACTTCTTCTCTGAATTTGGGATTTCATTTCCTTTCATGAAATTCATTTCATGAATTTCATGAAAGGAAATGAAATCTTGCGATTTCAGTGAGGATCAAGCTGCCAAGCTTTGGGCCAGTTCTCTGCAGTTCAGCTCATGCCATGCCATTTGCTTGTTTGAACTTTTGTGACAAATTTTTCCTTTTTTTTTCAGCCCTTTTCCCTGCGTGAAATGAAATGAAGAATTTCATGTCATGAAAGGAAAGGAAATCTTGGTATTTCAGTGAGGATCAAGTTGGCAAGCTTTGGTCCAGCTCTCTGCCCTTCAGCTCATGCCATGCCATTTGCTTGTCTGAACTTCGGTGACAAATTTTTTTCCGATTTTTTTTTTTTTTTTTGAGCCCTTCCCTTCCTCACTTTCTTCTCGCGTCTCGCCTTGTTCCTTTCTCTTTGGATTTCAGAAATTCACCCCCTAGAATCTGGGCATCTCTCCGGTTTTTTCCCTGGCCCTCATTTCATCCCAATGCATTGCCTTCCATATGCTGCATTTCCAAATGCTGCCGTTTCTTCGGCTCACCTTTTCTTTGATCATATCTCCTGTCCCAAGTGCTTGTTCCACTTCTTCTCTGAATTTGAGATTTCAGTGAGGATGAAGCTGTCAAGCTTTGGGCCAGTTCTCTGCACTTCAGCTCATGCCATGCCATTTGCTTGTTTTAACTTTTGTGACAAATTTTTCCTTTTTTTTTCAGCCCTTTTCCCTGCGTGAAATGAAATGAAGAATTTCATGTCATGAAAGGAAAGGAAATCTTGCAATTTCAGTGAGGATCAAGTTGGCAAGCTTTGGTCCAGCTCTCTGCCCTTCAGCTCATGCCATGCCATTTGCTTGTCTGAACTTCGGTGACAAATTATTTTCCGATTTTTTTTTTTTTTTTTTTATCCCTTCCCTTCCTCACTTTCTTCTCGCGTCTCGCCTTGTTCCTTTCTCTTTGGATTTCAGAAATTCACCCCCTAGAATCTGGGCATCTCTCCGGTTTTTTCCCTGGCCCTCATTTCATCCCAATGCATTGCCTTCCATATGCTGCATTTCCAAATGCTGCCGTTTCTTCCGCTCACAATTTCTTTGATCATATCTCCTGTCCCAAGTGCTTGTTCCACTTCTTCTCTGAATTTGGGATTTCATTTCCTTTCATGAAATTCATTTCATGAATTTCATGAAAGGAAATGAAATCTTGCGATTTCAGTGAGGATCAAGCTGCCAAGCTTTGGGCCATTTCTCTGCAGTTCAGCTCATGCCATGCCATTTGCTTGTTTGAACTTTTGTGACAAATTTTTCCTTTTTTTTTCAGCCCTTTTCCCTGCGTGAAATGAAATGAAGAATTTCATGTCATGAAAGGAAAGGAAATCTTGCAATTTCAGTGAGGATCAAGTTGGCAAGCTTTGGTCCAGCTCTCTGCCCTTCAGCTCATGCCATGCCATTTGCTTGTCTGAACTTCGGTGACAAATTTTTTTCCGATTTTTTTTTTTTTTTTTTTTGAGCCCTTCCCTTCCTCACTTTCTTCTCGCGTCTCGCCTTCTTCCTTTCTCTTTGGATTTCAGAAATTCACCCCCTAGAATCTGGGCATCTCTCCGGTTTTTTCCCTGGCCCTCATTTCATCCCAATGCATTGCCTTCCATATGCTGCATTTCCAAATGCTGCCGTTTCTTCCGCTCACCTTTTCTTTGATCATATCTCCTGTCCCAAGTGCTTGTTCCACTTCTTCTCTGAATTTGGGATTTCATTTCCTTTCATGAAATTCATTTCATGAAAGGAAATGAAATCTTGCGATTTCAGTGAGGATCAAGCTGGCAAGCTTTGGGCCAGTTCTCTACACTTCAGCTCATGCCATGCCATTTGCTTGTTTGAACTTGCATGACAAATTTTTCCTTTTTTTTCAGCCCTTTTCCCTTCATGAAATGAAATGAAGAATTTCATGTCATGAAAGGAAAGGAAATCTTGCAGTTTCAGTGAGGATCAAGCTGGCAATCTTTGGGCCAGTTCTCTGCCCTTCATCTCATGCCATGCCATTTGCTTGTTTGAACTTGGGTGACAAATTTTTCTTTTTTTTTCAGCCCTTTTCCCTTCATGAAATGAAATGAAGAATTTCATGTCATGGAAGGAAATGAAATCTTGCGATTTCAGTGAGGATCAAGCTGGCAAGCTTTGGGCCAGTTCTCTGCACTTCATCTCATGCCATGCCTTTTGTTTGTTTGAACTTGCATCAGAAATTTTTCTTTTTTTTTCAGCCCTTTTCCCTGCATGAAATGAAATGAAGAATTTCATGTCATGAAAGGAAAGGAAATCTTGCAAATTCAGTGAGGATCAAGTTGGCAAGCTTTGGTCCAGCTCTCTGCCCTTCAGCTCATGCCCTGCCATTTGCTTGTCTGAACTTCGGTGACAAATTATTTTCCGATTTTTTTTTTTTTTTTTTGAGCCCTTCCCTTCCTCACTTTCTTCTCGCGTCTCGCCTTGTTCCTTTCTCTTTGGATTTCAGAAATTCACCCCCTAGAATCTGGGCATCTCTCCGGTTTTTTCCCTGGCCCTCATTTCATCCCAATGCATTGCCTTCCATATGCTGCATTTCCAAATGCTGCCGTTTCTTCCGCTCACCATTTCTTTGATCATATCTCCTGTCCCAAGTGCTTGTTCCACTTCTTCTCTGAATTTGGGATTTCATTTCCTTTCATGAAATTCGTTTCATGAATTTCATGAAAGGAAATGAAATCTTGCGATTTCAGTGAGGATCAAGCTGGCAAGCTTTGGGCCAGTTCTCTGCACTTCAGCTCATTGCATGCCATTTGATTGTTTGAACTTCCATGACAAATTTTTCCTTTTTTTTCAGCCCTTTTCTCTGCATGAAATGAAATGAAGAATTTCATGTCATGAAAGGAAAGGAAATCTTGCAGTTTCAGTGAGGTTCAAGCTGGCAAGCTTTGGGCCAGTTCTCTGCACTTCATCTCATGCCATGCCATTTGCTTGTTTGAACTTGGGTGACAAATTTTTCTTTTTTTTTCAGCCCTTTTCCCTGCGTGAAATGAAATGAAGAATTTCATGTCATGAAAGGGAAGGAAATCTTGCAATTTCAGTGAGGATCAAGTTGGCAAGCTTTGGTCCAGCTCTCTGCCCTTCAGCTCATGCCATGGCATTTGCTTGTCTGAACTTCGGTGACAAATTATTTTCCGATTTTTTTTTATTTTTTGAGCCCTTCCCTTCCTCACTTTCTTCTCGCGTCTCGCCTTGTTCCTTTCTCTTTGGATTTCAGAAATTCACCCCCTAGAATCTGGGCATCTCTCCGGTTTTTTCCCTGGCCCTCATTTCATCCCAATGCATTGCCTTCCATATGCTGCATTTCCAAATGCTGCCGTTTCTTCCGCTCACCTTTTCTTTGATCATATCTCCTGTCCCAAGTGCTTGTTCCACTTCTTCTCTGAATTTGGGATTTCATTTCCTTTCATGACATTCATTTCATGAATGTCATGAAAGGAAATGAAATCTTGCGATTTCAGTGAGGATGAAGCTGCCAAGCTTTGGGCCAGTTCTCTGCACTTCAGCTCATGCAATGCCATTTGCTTGTTTGAACTTGGGTGACAAATTTTTCTTTTTTTTTCAGCCCTTTTCCCTGCATGAAATGAAATGAAGAATTTCATGTCATGAAAGGAAAGGAAATCTTGCACTTTCAGTGAGGATCAAGTTGGCAAGCTTTGGTCCAGCTCTCTGCCCTTCAGCTCATGCCATGCCATTTGCTTGTCTGAACTTCGGTGACAAATTTTTTTCCGTTTTTTTTTTTTTTTTTTGAGCCCTTCCCTTCCTCACTTTCTTCTCGCGTCTCGCCTTGTTCCTTTCTCTTTGGATTTCAGAAATTCACCCCCTAGAATCTGGGCATCTCTCCGGTTTTTTCCCTGGCCCTCATCTCATCCCAATGCATTGCCTTCCATATGCTGCATTTCCAAATGCTGCCGTTTTTTCTGCTCACCTTTTCTTTGATCATATCTCCTGTCCCAAGTGCTTGTTCCACTTCTTCTCTGAATTTGGGATTTCATTTCCTTTCATGAAATTCATTTCATGAAAGGAAATGAAATCTTGCGATTTCCGTGAGGATCAAGCTGGCAAGCTTTGGGCCAGTTCTCTGCACTTCAGCTCATGCCATGCCATTTGATTGTTTGAACTTCCATGACAAATTTTACCTTTTTTTTCAGCCCTTTTCTCTGCATGAAATGAAATGAAGAATTTCATGTCATGAAAGGAAAGGAAATCTTGCAGTTTCAGTGAGGATCAAGCTGGCAAGCTTTGGGCCAGTTCTCTGCCCTTCAGCTCATGCCCTGCCATTTGCTTGTTTGAACTTCCGTGACAAATTTTTCATTTTTTTTGCAGCCCTTTTCCCTGCGTGAAATGAAATGAAGAATTTCATGTCATGAAAGGAATGGAAATCTTGCCGTTTCAGTGAGGATCAAGTTGGCAAGCTTTGGTCCAGCTCTCTGCCCTTCAGCTCATGCCATGCCATTTGCTTGTCTGAACTTCGGTGACAAATTATTTTCCAATTTTTTTTTTTTTTTTGAGCCCTTCCCTTCCTCACTTTCTTCTCGCGTCTCGCCTTGTTCCTTTCTCTTTGGATTTCAGAAATTCACCCCCTAGAATCTGGGCATCTCTCCGGTTTTTTCCCTGGCCCTCATTTCATCCCAATGCATTGCCTTCCATATGCTGCATTTCCAAATGCTGCCGTTTCTTCCACTCACCTTTTCTTTGATCATATCTCCTGTCCCAAGTGCTTGTTCCACTTCTTCTCTGAATTTGGGATTTCATTTCCTTTCATGAAATTCATTTCATGAATTTCATGAAAGGAAATGAAATCTTGCGATTTCAGTGAGGATCAAGCTGCCAAGCTGTGGGTCAGTTCTCTGCACTTCAGCTCATGCCATGCCATTTGCTTGTTTGAACTTGGGTGACAAATTTTTCTTTCTTTTTCACCCCTTTTCCCTGCATGAAATGAAATGAAGAATTTCATGTCATGAAAGGAAAGGAAATCTTGCAGTTTCAGTGAGGATCAAGTTGACAAGCTTTGGTCCAGCTCTCTGCCCTTCAGCTCATGCCCTGCCATTTGCTTGTCTGAACTTCGGTGACAAATTATTTTCCGATTTTATTTTTTTTTTGGTATACCTTCCCTTCCTCACTTTCTTCTCGCGTCTCGCCTTGTTCCTTTCTCTTTGGATTTCAGAAATTCACCCCCTAGAATCTGGGCATCTCTCCGGTTTTTTCCCTGGCCCTCATTTCATCACAATGCATTGCCTTCCATATGCTGCATTTCCAAATGCTGCCGTTTCTTCCGCTCACCTTTTCTTTGATCATATCTCCTGTCCCAAGTGCTTGTTCCACTTCTTCTCTGAATTTGGGATTTCATTTCCTTTTATGAAATTCATTTCATGAATTTCATGAAAGGAAATGAAATCTTGCGATTTCAGTGAGGATGAAGCTGCCAAGCTTTGGGCCAGTTCTCTGCACTTCAGCTCATGCCATGCCATTTGCTTGCTTGAACTTGGGTGACAAATTTTTCCTTTTTTTTTCAGCCCTTTTCCCTGCATGAAATGAAATGAAGAATTTCATGTCATGAAAGGAAAGGAAATCTTGCAGTTTCAGTGAGGATCAAGTTTGCAAGCTTTGGTCCAGCTCTCTGCCCTTCAGCTCATGCCCTGCCATTTGCTTGTCTGAACTTCGGTGACAAATTATTTTCCGATTTTTTTTTTTTTTTGTTATCCCTTTCCTTCCTCACTTTCTTCTCGCGTCTCGCCTTGTTCCTTTCTCTTTGGTTTTCAGAAATTTACCGGCCCAGAATTTGGGCATCTCTGGTTTTTTCCCTGGCCCTCATCTCATCCCAATGCATTGCCTTCCATATGCTGCATTTCCAAATGCTGCCGTTTCTTCCGCTCACCTTTTCTTTGATCATATCTCCTGTCCCAAGTGCTTGTTCCACTTCTTCTCTGAATTTGGGATTTCATTTCCTTTCATGAAATTCATTTCATGAATTTCATGAAAGGAAATGAAATCTTGCGATTTCAGTGAGGATCAAGCTGGCAAGCTTTGGGCCAGTTCTCTGCACTTCAGGTCATGCCATGCCATTTGATTGTTTGAACTTCCATGACAAATTTTACCTTTTTTTTCAGCCCTTTTCTCTGCATGAAATGAAATGAAGAATTTCATGTCATGAAAGGAAAGGTAATCTTGCAGTTTCAGTGAGGATGAAGCTGCCAAGCTTTGGGCCAGTTCTCTGCACTTCAGCTCATGCAATGCCATTTGCTTGTTTGAACTTGGGTGACAAATTTTTCTTTTTTTTTCAGCCCTTTTCCCTGCATGAAATGAAATGAAGAATTTCATGTCATGAAAGGAAAGGAAATCTTGCACTTTCAGTGAGGATCAAGTTGGCAAGCTTTGGTCCAGCTCTCTGCCCTTCAGCTCATGCCATGCCATTTGCTTGTCTGAACTTCGGTGACAAATTTTTTTCCGATTTTTTTTTTTTTTTTTTTGAGCCCTTCCCTTCCTCACTTTCTTCTCGCGTCTCGCCTTGTTCCTTTCTCTTTGGATTTCAGAAATTCACCCCCTAGAATCTGGGCATCTCTCCGGTTTTTTCCCTGGCCCTCATCTCATCCCAATGCATTGCCTTCCATATGCTGCATTTCCAAATGCTGCCGTTTTTTCTGCTCACCTTTTCTTTGATCATATCTCCTGTCCCAAGTGCTTGTTCCACTTCTTCTCTGAATTTGGGATTTAATTTCCTTTCATGAAATTCATTTCATGAAAGGAAATGAAATCTTGCGATTTCCGTGAGGATCAAGCTGGCAAGCTTTGGGCCAGTTCTCTGCACTTCAGCTCATGCCATGCCATTTGATTGTTTGAACTTCCATGACAAATTTTACCTTTTTTTTCAGCCCTTTTCTCTGCATGAAATGAAATGAAGAATTTCATGTCATGAAAGGAAAGGAAATCTTGCAGTTTCAGTGAGGATCAAGCTGGCAAGCTTTGGGCCAGTTCTCTGCCCTTCAGCTCATGCCCTGCCATTTGCTTGTTTGAACTTCCGTGACAAATTTTTCATTTTTTTTGCAGCCCTTTTCCCTGCGTGAAATGAAATGAAGAATTTCATGTCATGAAAGGAAAGGAAATCTTGCCGTTTCAGTGAGGATCAAGTTGGCAAGCTTTGGTCCAGCTCTCTGCCCTTCAGCTCATGCCATGCCATTTGCTTGTCTGAACTTCGGTGACAAATTATTTTCCGATTTTTTTTTTTTTGTTATCCCTTCCCTTCCTCACTTTCTTCTCGCGTCTCGCCTTGTTCCTTTCTCTTTGGATTTCAGAAATTCACCCCCTAGAATCTGGGCATCTCTCCGGTTTTTTCCCTGGCCCTCATCTCATCCCAATGCATTGCCTTCCATATGCTGCATTTCCAAATGCTGCCGTTTTTTCTGCTCACCTTTTCTTTGATCATATCTCCTGTCCCAAGTGCTTGTTCCACTTCTTCTCTGAATTTGGGATTTCATTTCCTTTCATGAAATTCATTTCATGAAAGGAAATGAAATCTTGCGATTTCCGTGAGGATCAAGCTGGCAAGCTTTGGGCCAGTTCTCTGCACTTCAGCTCATGCCATGCCATTTGATTGTTTGAACTTCCATGACAAATTTTACCTTTTTTTTCAGCCCTTTTCTCTGCATGAAATGAAATGAAGAATTTCATGTCATGAAAGGAAAGGAAATCTTGCAGTTTCAGTGAGGATCAAGCTGGGAAGCTTTGGGCCAGTTCTCTGCCCTTCAGCTCATGCCCTGCCATTTGCTTGTTTGAACTTCCATGACAAATTTTTCATTTTTTTTGCAGCCCTTTTCCCTGCGTGAAATGAAATGAAGAATTTCATGTCATGAAAGGAATGGAAATCTTGCCGTTTCAGTGAGGATCAAGTTGGCAAGCTTTGGTCCAGCTCTCTGCCCTTCAGCTCATGCCATGCCATTTGCTTGTCTGAACTTCGGTGACAAATTATTTTCCAATTTTTTTTTTTTTTTTGAGCCCTTCCCTTCCTCACTTTCTTCTCGCGTCTCGCCTTGTTCCTTTCTCTTTGGATTTCAGAAATTCACCCCCTAGAATCTGGGCATCTCTCCGGTTTTTTCCCTGGCCCTCATTTCATCCCAATGCATTGCCTTCCATATGCTGCATTTCCAAATGCTGCCGTTTCTTCCACTCACCTTTTCTTTGATCATATCTCCTGTCCCAAGTGCTTGTTCCACTTCTTCTCTGAATTTGGGATTTCATTTCCTTTCATGAAATTCATTTCATGAATTTCATGAAAGGAAATGAAATCTTGCGATTTCAGTGAGGATCAAGCTGCCAAGCTGTGGGTCAGTTCTCTGCACTTCAGCTCATGCCATGCCATTTGCTTGTTTGAACTTGGGTGACAAATTTTTCTTTCTTTTTCACCCCTTTTCCCTGCATGAAATGAAATGAAGAATTTCATGTCATGAAAGGAAAGGAAATCTTGCAGTTTCAGTGAGGATCAAGTTGACAAGCTTTGGTCCAGCTCTCTGCCCTTCAGCTCATGCCCTGCCATTTGCTTGTCTGAACTTCGGTGACAAATTATTTTCCGATTTTATTTTTTTTTTGGTATACCTTCCCTTCCTCACTTTCTTCTCGCGTCTCGCCTTGTTCCTTTCTCTTTGGATTTCAGAAATTCACCCCCTAGAATCTGGGCATCTCTCCGGTTTTTTCCCTGGCCCTCATTTCATCACAATGCATTGCCTTCCATATGCTGCATTTCCAAATGCTGCCGTTTCTTCCGCTCACCTTTTCTTTGATCATATCTCCTGTCCCAAGTGCTTGTTCCACTTCTTCTCTGAATTTGGGATTTCATTTCCTTTTATGAAATTCATTTCATGAATTTCATGAAAGGAAATGAAATCTTGCGATTTCAGTGAGGATGAAGCTGCCAAGCTTTGGGCCAGTTCTCTGCACTTCAGCTCATGCCATGCCATTTGCTTGTTTGAACTTTTGTGACAAATTTTTCCTTTTTTTTTCAGCCCTTTTCCCTGCGTGAAATGAAATGAAGAATTTCATGTCATGAAAGGAAAGGAAATCTTGCAATTTCAGTGAGGATCAAGTTTGCAAGCTTTGGTCCAGCTCTCTGCCCTTCAGCTCATGCCATGCCATTTGCTTGTCTGAACTTCGGTGACAAATTTTTTTCCGTTTTTTTTTTTTTTTTTGAGCCCTTCCCTTCCTCACTTTCTTCTCGCGTCTCGCCTTGTTCCTTTCTCTTTGGTTTTCAGAAATTCACCCCCTAGAATCTGGGCATCTCTCCGGTTTTTTCCCTGGCCCTCATCTCATCCCAATGCATTGCCTTCCATATGCTGCATTTCCAAATGCTGCCGTTTTTTCTGCTCACCTTTTCTTTGATCATATCTCCTGTCCCAAGTGCTTGTTCCACTTCTTCTCTGAATTTGGGATTTCATTTCCTTTCATGAAATTCATTTCATGAAAGGAAATGAAATCTTGCGATTTCCGTGAGGATAGAGCTGGCAAGCTTTGGGCCAGTTCTCTGCACTTCAGCTCATGCCATGCCATTTGATTGTTTGAACTTCCATGACAAATTTTACCTTTTTTTTCAGCCCTTTTCTCTGCATGAAATGAAATGAAGAATTTCATGTCATGAAAGGAAAGGAAATCTTGCCGTTTCAGTGAGGATCAAGTTGGCAAGCTTTGGTCCAGCTCTCTGCCCTTCAGCTCATGCCATGCCATTTGCTTGTCTGAACTTCGGTGACAAATTTTTTTCCAATTTTTTTTTTTTTTTTTGAGCCCGTTCCCTTCCTCACTTTCTTCTCGCGTCTCGCCTTGTTCCTTTCTCTTTGGATTTCAGAAATTCGCCCCCTAGAATCTGGGCATCTCTCCGGTTTTTTCCCTGGCCCTCATCTCATCCCAATGCATTGCCTTCCATATGCTGCATTTCCAAATGCTGCCGTTTCTTCCGCTCACCTTTTCTTTGATCATATCTCCTGTCCCAAGTGCTTGTTCCACTTCTTCTCTGAATTTGGGATTTCATTTCCTTTCATGAAATTCATTTCATGAATTTCATGAAAGGAAATGAAATCTTGCGATTTCAGTGAGGATCAAGCTGGCAAGCTTTGGGCCAGTTCTCTGCACTTCAGCTCATGCCATGCCATTTGCTTCTTTGAACTTTTGTGACAAATTTTTCCTTTTTTTTTTCAGCCCTTTTCCCTGCGTGAAATGAAATGAAGAATTTCATGTCATGAAAGGAAAGGAAATCTTGGAAATTCAGTGAGGATCAAGTTGGCAAGCTTTGGTCCAGCTCTCTGCCCTTCAGCTCATGCCATGCCATTTGCTTGTCTGAACTTCGGTGACAAATTATTTTCCGATTTTTTTTTTTTTTTTTGAGCCCTTCCCTTCCTCACTTTCTTCTCGCGTCTCGCCTTGTTCCTTTCTCTTTGGATTTCAGAAATTCACCCCCTAGAATCTGGGCATCTCTCCGGTTTTTTCCCTGGCCCTCATTTCATCCCAATGCATTGCCTTCCATATGCTGCATTTCCAAATGCTGCCGTTTCTTCCGCTCACCTTTTCTTTGATCATATCTCCTGTCCCAAGTGCTTCTTCCACTTCTTCTCTGAATTTGGGATTTCATTTCCTTTCATGAAATTCATTTCATGAATTTCATGAAAGGAAATGAAATCTTGCGATTTCAGTGAGGATGAAGCTGCCAAGCTTTGGGCCAGTTCTCTGCACTTCATCTCATGCCATGCCTTTTGTTTGTTTGAACTTGCATCAGAAATTTTTCTTTTTTTTTCAGCCCTTTTCCCTGCATGAAATGAAATGAAGAATTTCATGTCATGAAAGGAAAGGAAATCTTGCACTTTCAGTGAGGATCAAGTTGGCAAGCTTTGGTCCAGCTCTCTGCCCTTCAGCTCATGCCATGCCATTTGCTTGTCTGAACTTCGGTGACAAATTTTTTTCCGATTTTTTTTTTTTTTTTTTTGAGCCCTTCCCTTCCTCACTATCTTCTCGCGTCTCGCCTTGTTCCTTTCTCTTTGGATTTCAGAAATTCACCCCCTAGAATCTGGGCATCTCTCCGGTTTTTTCCCTGGCCCTCATCTCATCCCAATGCATTGCCTTCCATATGCTGCATTTCCAAATGCTGCCGTTTTTTCTGCTCACCTTTTCTTTGATCATATCTCCTGTCCCAAGTGCTTGTTCCACTTCTTCTCTGAATTTGGGATTTCATTTCCTTTCATGAAATTCATTTCATGAAAGGAAATGAAATCTTGCGATTTCCGTGAGGATCAAGCTGGCAAGCTTTGGGCCAGTTCTCTGCACTTCAGCTCATGCCATGCCATTTGATTGTTTGAACTTCCATGACAAATTTTACCTTTTTTTTCAGCCCTTTTCTCTGCATGAAATGAAATGAAGAATTTCATGTCATGAAAGGAAAGGAAATCTTGCAGTTTCAGTGAGGATCAAGCTGGCAAGCTTTGGGCCAGTTCTCTGCCCTTCAGCTCATGCCCTGCCATTTGCTTGTTTGAACTTCCGTGACAAATTTTTCATTTTTTTTGCAGCCCTTTTCCCTGCGTGAAATGAAATGAAGAATTTCATGTCATGAAAGGAATGGAAATCTTGCCGTTTCAGTGAGGATCAAGTTGGCAAGCTTTGGTCCAGCTCTCTGCCCTTCAGCTCATGCCATGCCATTTGCTTGTCTGAACTTCGGTGACAAATTATTTTCCAATTTTTTTTTTTTTTTGAGCCCTTCCCTTCCTCACTTTCTTCTCGCGTCTCGCCTTGTTCCTTTCTCTTTGGATTTCAGAAATTCACCCCCTAGAATCTGGGCATCTCTCCGGTTTTTTCCCTGGCCCTCATTTCATCCCAATGCATTGCCTTCCATATGCTGCATTTCCAAATGCTGCCGTTTCTTCCACTCACCTTTTCTTTGATCATATCTCCTGTCCCAAGTGCTTGTTCCACTTCTTCTCTGAATTTGGGATTTCATTTCCTTTCATGAAATTCATTTCATGAATTTCATGAAAGGAAATGAAATCTTGCGATTTCAGTGAGGATCAAGCTGCCAAGCTGTGGGTCAGTTCTCTGCACTTCAGCTCATGCCATGCCATTTGCTTGTTTGAACTTGGGTGACAAATTTTTCTTTCTTTTTCACCCCTTTTCCCTGCATGAAATGAAATGAAGAATTTCATGTCATGAAAGGAAAGGAAATCTTGCAGTTTCAGTGAGGATCAAGTTGACAAGCTTTGGTCCAGCTCTCTGCCCTTCAGCTCATGCCCTGCCATTTGCTTGTCTGAACTTCGGTGACAAATTATTTTCCGATTTTATTTTTTTTTTGGTATACCTTCCCTTCCTCACTTTCTTCTCGCGTCTCGCCTTGTTCCTTTCTCTTTGGATTTCAGAAATTCACCCCCTAGAATCTGGGCATCTCTCCGGTTTTTTCCCTGGCCCTCATTTCATCACAATGCATTGCCTTCCATATGCTGCATTTCCAAATGCTGCCGTTTCTTCCGCTCACCTTTTCTTTGATCATATCTCCTGTCCCAAGTGCTTGTTCCACTTCTTCTCTGAATTTGGGATTTCATTTCCTTTTATGAAATTCATTTCATGAATTTCATGAAAGAAATGAAATCTTGCGATTTCAGTGAGGATGAAGCTGCCAAGCTTTGGGCCAGTTCTCTGCACTTCAGCTCATGCCATGCCATTTGCTTGTTTGAACTTTTGTGACAAATTTTTCCTTTTTTTTTCAGCCCTTTTCCCTGCGTGAAATGAAATGAAGAATTTCATGTCATGAAAGGAAAGGAAATCTTGCAATTTCAGTGAGGATCAAGTTGGCAAGCTTTGGTCCAGCTCTCTGCCCTTCAGCTCATGCCATGCCATTTGCTTGTCTGAACTTCGGTGACAAATTTTTTTCCGTTTTTTTTTTTTTTTTTGAGCCCTTCCTGTCCTCACTTTCTTCTCGCGTCTCGCCTTGTTCCTTTCTCTTTGGTTTTCAGAAATTCACCCCCTAGAATCTGGGCATCTCTCCGGTTTTTTCCCTGGCCCTCATCTCATCCCAATGCATTGCCTTCCATATGCTGCATTTCCAAATGCTGCCGTTTTTTCTGCTCACCTTTTCTTTGATCATATCTCCTGTCCCAAGTGCTTGTTCCACTTCTTCTCTGAATTTGGGATTTCATTTCCTTTCATGAAATTCATTTCATGAAAGGAAATGAAATCTTGCGGTTTCCGTGAGGATCAAGCTGGCAAGCTTTGGGCCCGTTCTCTGCACTTCAGCTCATGCCATGCCATTTGATTGTTTGAACTTCCATGACAAATTTTACCTTTTTTTTCAGCCCTTTTCTCTGCATGAAATGAAATGAAGAATTTCATGTCATGAAAGGAAAGGAAATCTTGCAGTTTCAGTGAGGATCAAGCTGGCAAGCTTTGGGCCAGTTCTCTGCCCTTCAGCTCATGCCCTGCCATTTGCTTGTTTGAACTTCCGTGACAAATTTTTCATTTTTTTTGCAGCCCTTTTCCCTGCGTGAAATGAAATGAAGAATTTCATGTCATGAAAGGAATGGAAATCTTGCCGTTTCAGTGAGGATCAAGTTGGCAAGCTTTGGTCCAGCTCTCTGCCCTTCAGCTCATGCCATGCCATTTGCTTGTCTGAACTTCGGTGACAAATTATTTTCCAATTTTTTTTTTTTTTTGAGCCCTTCCCTTCCTCACTTTCTTCTCGCGTCTCGCCTTGTTCCTTTCTCTTTGGATTTCAGAAATTCACCCCCTAGAATCTGGGCATCTCTCCGGTTTTTTCCCTGGCCCTCATTTCATCCCAATGCATTGCCTTCCATATGCTGCATTTCCAAATGCTGCCGTTTCTTCCACTCACCTTTTCTTTGATCATATCTCCTGTCCCAAGTGCTTGTTCCACTTCTTCTCTGAATTTGGGATTTCATTTCCTTTCATGAAATTCATTTCATGAATTTCATGAAAGGAAATGAAATCTTGCGATTTCAGTGAGGATCAAGCTGCCAAGCTGTGGGTCAGTTCTCTGCACTTCAGCTCATGCCATGCCATTTGCTTGTTTGAACTTGGGTGACAAATTTTTCTTTCTTTTTCACCCCTTTTCCCTGCATGAAATGAAATGAAGAATTTCATGTCATGAAAGGAAAGGAAATCTTGCAGTTTCAGTGAGGATCAAGTTGACAAGCTTTGGTCCAGCTCTCTGCCCTTCAGCTCATGCCCTGCCATTTGCTTGTCTGAACTTCGGTGACAAATTATTTTCCGATTTTATTTTTTTTTTGGTATACCTTCCCTTCCTCACTTTCTTCTCGCGTCTCGCCTTGTTCCTTTCTCTTTGGATTTCAGAAATTCACCCCCTAGAATCTGGGCATCTCTCCGGTTTTTTCCCTGGCCCTCATTTCATCACAATGCATTGCCTTCCATATGCTGCATTTCCAAATGCTGCCGTTTCTTCCGCTCACCTTTTCTTTGATCATATCTCCTGTCCCAAGTGCTTGTTCCACTTCTTCTCTGAATTTGGGATTTCATTTCCTTTTATGAAATTCATTTCATGAATTTCATGAAAGAAATGAAATCTTGCGATTTCAGTGAGGATGAAGCTGCCAAGCTTTGGGCCAGTTCTCTGCACTTCAGCTCATGCCATGCCATTTGCTTGTTTGAACTTTTGTGACAAATTTTTCCTTTTTTTTTCAGCCCTTTTCCCTGCGTGAAATGAAATGAAGAATTTCATGTCATGAAAGGAAAGGAAATCTTGCAATTTCAGTGAGGATCAAGTTGGCAAGCTTTGGTCCAGCTCTCTGCCCTTCAGCTCATGCCATGCCATTTGCTTGTCTGAACTTCGGTGACAAATTTTTTTCCGTTTTTTTTTTTTTTTTTGAGCCCTTCCCTTCCTCACTTTCTTCTCGCGTCTCGCCTTGTTCCTTTCTCTTTGGTTTTCAGAAATTCACCCCCTAGAATCTGGGCATCTCTCCGGTTTTTTCCCTGGCCCTCATCTCATCCCAATGCATTGCCTTCCATATGCTGCATTTCCAAATGCTGCCGTTTTTTCTGCTCACCTTTTCTTTGATCATATCTCCTGTCCCAAGTGCTTGTTCCACTTCTTCTCTGAATTTGGGATTTCATTTCCTTTCATGAAATTCATTTCATGAAAGGAAATGAAATCTTGCGGTTTCCGTGAGGATCAAGCTGGCAAGCTTTGGGCCCGTTCTCTGCACTTCAGCTCATGCCATGCCATTTGATTGTTTGAACTTCCATGACAAATTTTACCTTTTTTTTCAGCCCTTTTCTCTGCATGAAATGAAATGGAGAATTTCATGTCATGAAAGGAAAGGAAATCTTGCAGTTTCAGTGAGGATCAAGCTGGCAAGCTTTGGGCCAGTTCTCTGCCCTTCAGCTCATGCCCTGCCATTTGCTTGTTTGAACTTCCGTGACAAATTTTTCATTTTTTTTGCAGCCCTTTTCCCTGCGTGAAATGAAATGAAGAATTTCATGTCATGAAAGGAAAGGAAATCTTGGAAATTCAGTGAGGATCAAGTTGGCAAGCTTTGGTCCAGCTCTCTGCCCTTCAGCTCATGCCATGACATTTGCTTGTCTGAACTTCGGTGACAAATTATTTTCCGATTTTTTTTTTTTTTTTTGAGCCCTTCCCTTCCTCACTTTCTTCTCGCGTCTCGCCTTGTTCCTTTCTCTTTGGATTTCAGAAATTCACCCCCTAGAATCTGGGCATCTCTCCGGTTTTTTCCCTGGCCCTCATTTCATCCCAATGCATTGCCTTCCATATGCTGCATTTCCAAATGCTGCCGTTTCTTCCGCTCACCTTTTCTTTGATCATATCTCCTGTCCCAAGTGCTTGTTCCACTTCTTCTCTGAATTTGGGATTTCATTTCCTTTCATGACATTCATTTCATGAATGTCATGAATGGAAATGAAATCTTGCGATTTCAGTGAGGATCAAGCTGGCAAGCTTTGGGCCAGTTCTCTGCACTTCAGCTCATGCCATGCCATTTGCTTGCTTGAACTTGGGTGACAAATTTTTCCTTTTTTTTTCAGCCCTTTTCCCTGCATGAAATGAAATGAAGAATTTCATGTCATGAAAGGAAAGGAAATCTTGCAGTTTCAGTGAGGATCAAGTTGGCAAGCTTTGGTCCAGCTCTCTGCCCTTCAGCTCATGCCCTGCCATTTGCTTGTCTGAACTTCGGTGACAAATTATTTTCCGATTTTTTTTTTTTTTTGTTATCCCTTTCCTTCCTCACTTTCTTCTCGCGTCTCGCCTTGTTCCTTTCTCTTTGGTTTTCAGAAATTTACCGCCCCAGAATTTGGGCATCTCTGGTTTTTTCCCTGGCCCTCATCTCATCCCAATGCATTGCCTTCCATATGCTGCATTTCCAAATGCTGCCGTTTCTTCCGCTCACCTTTTCTTTGATCATATCTCCTGTCCCAAGTGCTTGTTCCACTTCTTCTCTGAATTTGGGATTTCATTTCCTTTCATGAAATTCATTTCATGAATTTCATGAAAGGAAATGAAATCTTGCGATTTCAGTGAGGATCAAGCTGGCAAGCTTTGGGCCAGTTCTCTGCACTTCAGCTCATGCCATGCCATTTGATTGTTTGAACTTCCATGACAAATTTTACCTTTTTTTTCAGCCCTTTTCTCTGCATGAAATGAAATGAAGAATTTCATGTCATGAAAGGAAAGGAAATCTTGCAGTTTCAGTGAGGATCAAGCTGGCAAGCTTTGGGCCAGTTCTCTGCCCTTCAGCTCATGCCCTGCCATTTGCTTGTTTGAACTTCCGTGACAAATTTTTCATTTTTTTTGCAGCCCTTTTCCCTGCGTGAAATGAAATGAAGAATTTCATGTCATGAAAGGAAAGGAAATCTTGCCGTTTCAGTGAGGATCAAGTTGGCAAGCTTTGGTCCAGCTCTCTGCCCTTCAGCTCATGCCATGGCATTTGCTTGTCTGAACTTCGGTGACAAATTATTTTCCGATTTTTTTTTTTTTGTTATCCCTTCCCTTCCTCACTTTCTTCTCGCGTCTCGCCTTGTTCCTTTCTCTTTGGATTTCAGAAATTCACCCCCTAGAATCTGGGCATCTCTCCGGTTTTTTCCCTGGCCCTCATTTCATCCCAATGCATTGCCTTCCATATGCTGCATTTCCAAATGCTGCCGTTTCTTCCGCTCACCTTTTCTTTGATCATATCTCCTGTCCCAAGTGCTTGTTCCACTTCTTCTCTGAATTTGGGATTTCATTTCCTTTTATGAAATTCATTTCATGAATTTCATGAAAGGAAATGAAATCTTGCGATTTCAGTGAGGATGAAGCTGCCAAGCTTTGGGCCAGTTCTCTGCACTTCAGCTCATGCAATGCCATTTGCTTGTTTGAACTTGGGTGACAAATTTTTCTTTTTTTTTCAGCCCTTTTCCCTGCATGAAATGAAATGAAGAATTTCATGTCATGAAAGGAAAGGAAATCTTGCACTTTCAGTGAGGATCAAGTTGGCAAGCTTTGGTCCAGCTCTCTGCCCTTCAGCTCATGCGATGCCATTTGCTTGTCTGAACTTCGGTGACAAATTTTTTTCCGATTTTTTTTTTTTTTTTTTTGAGCCTTTCCCTTCCTCACTTTCTTCTCGCGTCTCGCCTTGTTCCTTTCTCTTTGGTTTTCAGAAATTCACCCCCTAGAATCTGGGCATCTCTCCGGTTTTTTCCCTGGCCCTCATCTCATCCCAATGCATTGCCTTCCATATGCTGCATTTCCAAATGCTGCCGTTTTTTCTGCTCACCTTTTCTTTGATCATATCTCCTGTCCCAAGTGCTTGTTCCACTTCTTCTCTGAATTTGGGATTTCATTTCCTTTCATGAAATTCATTTCATGAAAGGAAATGAAATCTTGCGATTTCCTTGAGGATCAAGCTGGCAAGCTTTGGGCCAGTTCTCTGCACTTCAGCTCATGCCATGCCATTTGATTGTTTGAACTTCCATGACAAATTTTACCTTTTTTTTCAGCCCTTTTCTCTGCCTGAAATGAAATGAAGAATTTCATGTCATGAAAGGAAAGGAAATCTTGCAGTTTCAGTGAGGATCAAGCTGGCAAGCTTTGGGCCAGTTCTCTGCCCTTCAGCTCATGCCCTGCCATTTGCTTGTTTGAACTTCCGTGACAAATTTTTCATTTTTTTTGCAGCCCTTTTCCCTGCGTGAAATGAAATGAAGAATTTCATGTCATGAAAGGAAAGGAAATCTTGCCGTTTCAGTGAGGATCAAGTTGGCAAGCTTTGGTCCAGCTCTCTGCCCTTCAGCTCATGCCATGCCATTTGCTTGTCTGAACTTCGGTGACAAAGTATTTTCCGATTTTTTTTTTTTTTTGTTTGAGTCCTTCCCTTCCTCACTTTCTTCTCGCGTCTCGCCTTGTTCCTTTCTCTTTGGATTTCAGAAATTCGCCCCCTAGAATCTGGGCATCTCTCCGGTTTTTTCCCTGGCCCTCATCTCATCCCAATGCATTGCCTTCCATATGCTGCATTTCCAAATGCTGCCGTTTCTTCCGCTCACCTTTTCTTTGATCATATCTCCTGTCCCAAGTGCTTGTTCCACTTCTTCTCTGAATTTGGGATTTCATTTCCTTTCATGAAATTCATTTCATGAATTTCATGAAAGGAAATGAAATCTTGCGATTTCAGTGAGGATCAAGCTGGCAAGCTTTGGGCCAGTTCTCTGCACTTCAGCTCATGCCATGCCATTTGCTTGTTTGAACTTTTGTGACAAATTTTTCATTTTTTTTTCAGCCCTTTTCCCTGCATGAAATGAAATGAAGAATTTCATGTCATGAAAGGAAAGGAAATCTTGCAATTTGAGTGAGGATCAAGATGGCAAGCTTTGGTCCAGCTCTCTGCCCTTCAGCTCATTCCATGCCATTTGCTTGTCTGAACTTCGGTGACAAATTATTTTCCGATTTTTTTTTTTTTGTTATCCCTTCCCTTCCTCACTTTCTTCTCACGTCTCGCCTTGTTCCTTTCTCTTTGGATTTCAGAAATTCACCCCCTAGAATCTGGGCATCTCTCCGGTTTTTTCCCTGGCCCTCATTTCATCACAATGCATTGCCTTCCATATGCTGCATTTCCAAATGCTGCCGTTTCTTCCGCTCACCTTTTCTTTGATCATATCTCCTGTCCCAAGTGCTTGTTCCACTTCTTCTCTGAATTTGGGATTTCATTTCCTTTCATGAAATTCATTTCATGAATTTCATGAAAGGAAATGAAATCTTGCGATTTCAGTGAGGATCAAGCTGGCAAGCTTTGGGCCACTTCTCTGCACTTCAGCTCATGCCATGCCATTTGATTGTTTGAACTTCCATGACAAATTTTACCTTTTTTTTCAGCCCTTTTCTCTGCATGAAATGAAATGAAGAATTTCATGTCATGAAAGGAAAGGAAATCTTGCAGTTTCAGTGAGGATCAAGCTGGCAAGCTTTGGGCCAGTTCTCTGCCCTTCAGCTCATGCCCTGCCATTTGCTTGTTTGAACTTCCGTGACAAATTTTTCATTTTTTTTACAGCCCTTTTCCCTGCGTGAAATTAAATGAAGAATTTCATGTCATGAAAGGAATGGAAATCTTGCCGTTTCAGTGAGGATCAAGTTGGCAAGCTTTGGTCCAGCTCTCTGCCCTTCAGCTCATGCCATGCCATTTGCTTGTCTGAACTTCGGTGACAAATTCTTTTCCAATTTTTTTTTTTTTTTTGAGCCCTTCCCTTCCTCACTTTCTTCTCGCGTCTCGCCTTGTTCCTTTCTCTTTGGATTTCCGAAATTCAACCCCTAGAATCTGGGCATCTCTCCGGTTTTTTCCCTGGCCCTCATTTCATCCCAATGCATTGCCTTCCATATGCTGCATTTCCAAATGCTGCCGTTTCTTCCGCTCACCTTTTCTTTGATCATATCTCCTGTCCCAAATGCTTGTTCCACTTCTTCTCTGAATTTGGGATTTCATTTCCTTTCATGAAATTCATTTCATGAAAGGAAATGAAATCTTGCGATTTCCGTGAGGATCAAGCTGGCAAGCTTTGGGCCAGTTCTCTGCACTTCAGCTCATGCCATGCCATTTGCTTGTTTGAACTTCCATGACAAATTTTTCCTTTTTTTTTCAGTCCTTTTCTCTGCATGAAATGAAATGAAGAATTTCATGTCATGAAAGGAAAGGAAATCTTGCACTTTCAGTGAGGATCAAGTTGGCAAGCTTTGGTCCTGCTCTCTGCCCTTCATCTCATGCCATGCCATTTGCTTGTCTGAACTGCGGTGACAAATTATTTTCCGATTTTTTTTTTTTTTGTTATCCCTTCCCTTCCTCACTTTCTTCTCGCGTCTCGCCTTGTTCCTTTCTCTTTGGATTTCAGAAATTCACCCCCTAGAATCTGGGCATCTCTCCGGTTTTTTCCCTGGCCCTCATTTCATCCCAATGCATTGCCTTCCATATGCTGCTTTTCCAAATGCTGCCGTTTTTTCCGCTCACCTTTTCTTTGATCATATCTCCTGTCCCAAGTGCTTGTTCCACTTCTTCTCTGAATTTGGGATTTCATTTCCTTTCATGAAATTCGTTTCATGAATTTCATGAAAGGAAATGAAATCTTGCGATTTCAGTGAGGATCAAGCTGGCAAGCTTTGGGCCAGTTCTCTGCACTTCATCTCATGCCATGCCATTTGTTTGTTTGAACTTGCATGACAAATTTTTCTTTTTTTTTCAGCCCTTTTCCCTGCAAGAAATGAAATGAAGAATTTCATGTCATGAAAGGAAAGGAAATCTTGCAATTTCAGTGAGGATCAAGTTGACAAGCTTTGGCCCAGCTCTCTGCCCTTCAGCTCATGCCATGCCATTTGTTTGTCTGAACTTGCATGACAAATTTTTCTTTTTTTTTCAGCCCTTTTCCCTGCATGAAATGAAATGAAGAATTTCATGTCATGAAAGGAAATGAAATCTTGCGATTTCAGTGAGGATCAAGCTGGCAAGCTTTGGGCCAGTTCTCTGCCCTTCAGCTCATGCCATGCCATTTGCTTGTCTGAACTACGGTGACAAATTATTTTCCGATTTTTTTTTTTTTTTGAGCCCTTCCCTTCCTCACTTTCTTCTCGCGTCTCGCCTTGTTCCTTTCTCTTTGGATTTCAGAAATTCACCCCCTAGAATCTGGGCATCTCTCCGGTTTTTTCCTTGGCCCTCATTTCATCCCAATGCATTGCCTTCCATATGCTGCATTTCCAAATGCTGCCGTTTTTTCCGCTCACCTTTTCTTTGATCATATCTCCTGTCCCAAGTGCTTGTTCCACTTCTTCTCTGAATTTGGGATTTCATTTCTTTTCATGAAATTCATTTCATGAATTTCATGAAAGAAAAGGAAATCTTGCAATTTCAGTGAGGATCAAGCTGGCAAGCTTTGGTCCAGCTCTCTGCCCTTCAGCTCATGCCATGCCATTTGCTTGTCTGAACTTCGGTGACAAATTATTTTCCGATTTTTTTTTTTTTTTGTTATCCTTTCCCTTCCTCACTTTCTACTCGCGTCTCGCCTTGTTCCTTTCTCTTTGGATTTCAGAAATTCACCTCCTAGAATCTGGGCATCTCTCCGGTTTTTTCCCTGGCCCTCATTTCATCCCAATGCATTGCCATCCATATGCTGCTTTTCCAAATGCTGCCGTTTTTTCCGCTCACCTTTTCTTTGATCATATCTCCTGTCCCAAGTGCTTGTTCCACTTCTTCTCTGAATTTGGGATTTCATTTCCTTTCATGAAATTCATTTCATGAAAGGAAATGAAATCTTGCGATTTCAGTGAGGATCAAGCTGGCAAGCTTTGGGCCAGTTCTCTGCACTTCAGCTCATGCCATGCCATTTGCTTGTTTGAACTTCCATGACAAATTTTTCATTTTTTTTTCAGCCCTTTTCCCTGTATGAAATGAAAGGAAGAATTTCATGTCATGAAAGGGAAGGAAATCTTGGAAATTCAGTGAGGATCAAGTTGGCAAGCTTTGGTCCAGCTCTCTGCCCTTCAGCTCATGCCATGCCATTTGCTTGTCTGAACTTCGGTGACAAATTATTTTCCGATTTTTTTTTTTTTTTTTGAGCTCTTCCCTTCCTCACTTTCTTCTCGCGTCTCGCCTTGTTCCTTTCTCTTTGGTTTTCAGAAATTCACCCCCTAGAATCTGGGCATCTCTCCGGTTTTTTCCCTGGCCCTCATTTCATCCCAATGCATTGCCTTCCATATGCTGCATTTCCAAATGCTGCCGTTTTTTCTGCTCACCGTTTCTTTGATCATATCTCCTGTCCCAAGTGCTTGTTCCACTTCTTCTCTGAATTTGGGATTTCATTTCGTTTCATGAAATTCATTTCATGAATTTCATGAAAGGAAATGAAATCTTGCGATTTCAGTGAGGATCAAGCTGGCAAGCATGGGCCAGTTCTCTGCATTTCATCTCATGCCATGCCATTTGCTTGTTTGAACTTTTGTGACAAATTTTTCCGTTTTTTTCAGCCCTTTTCCCTGCGTGAAATGAAATGAAGAATTTCATGTCATGAAATGGAAGGAAATCTTGCAAATTCAGTGAGGATCAAGTTGGCAAGCTTTGGTCCAGCTCTCTGCCCTTCAGCTCATGCCCTGCCATTTGCTTTTCTGAACTGCGGTGACAAATTATTTTCCGATTTTTTTTTTTTGTTTCCCTTCCCTTCCTCACTTTCTTCTCGCGTCTCGCCTTGTTCCTTTCTCTTTGGATTTCAGAAATTCACCCCCTAGAATCTGGGCATCTCTCCGGTTTTTTCCCTGGCCCTCATTTCATCCCAATGCATTGCCTTCCATATGCTGCATTTCCAAATGCTGCCGTTTTTTCTGCTCACCTTTTCTTTGATCATATCTCCTGTCCCAAGTGCTTGTTCCACTTCTTCTCTGATTTTGGGATTTCATTTCTTTTCATGAAATTCATTTAATGAATTTCATGAAAGAAAAGGAAATCTTGCAATTTCAGTGTGGATCAAGCTGGCAAGCTTTGGTCCAGCTCTCTGCCCTTCATCTCATGCCATGCCATTTGCTTGTGTGAACTTCGGTGACAAATTATTTTCCGATTTTTTTTTTTTTTTTTGTTATCCCTTCCCTTCTTCACTTTCTTCTCGCGTCTCGCCTTGTTCCTTTCTCTTTGGATTTCAGAAATTCACCCCCTAGAATCTGGGCATCTCTCCGGTTTTTTCCCTGGCCCTCATTTCATCCCAATGCATTGCCTTCCATATGCTGCTTTTCCAAATGCTGCCGTTTTTTCCGCTCACCTTTTCTTTGATCATATCTCCTGTCCCAAGTGCTTGTTCCACTTCTTCTCTGAATTTGGGATTTCATTTCTTTTCATGAAATTCATTTAATGAATTTCATGAAAGAAAAGGAAATCTTGCAATTTCAGTGAGGATCAAGCTGGCAAGCTTTGGGCCAGTTCTCTGCCCTTCAGCTCATGCCATGCCATTTGCTTGTTTGAGCTTCCATGACAAATTTTTCCTTTTTTTTTCAGCCCTTTTCTCTGCATGAAATGAAATGAAGAATTTCATGTCATGAAAGGAAAGGAAATCTTGCAGTTTCAGTGAGGATCAAGTTGGTAAGCTTTGGTCCAGCTCTCTGCCCTTCAGCTCATGCCATGCCATTTGCTTGTCTGAACTTCGGTGACAAATTATTTTCCGATTTTTTTTTTTTTTTTGTTATCCCTTCCCTTCCTCACTTTCTTCTCGCGTCTCGCCTTGTTCCTTTCTCTTTGGATTTCAGAAATTCACCCCCTAGAATCTGGGCATCTCTCCGGTTTTTTCCCTGGCCCTCATCTCATCCCAATGCATTGCCTTCCATATGCTGCATTTCCAAATGCTGCCGTTTTTTCTGCTCACCTTTTCTTTGATCATATCTCCTGTCCCAAGTGCTTGTTCCTCTTCTTCTCTGAATTTGGGATTTCATTTCCTTTCATGAAATTCGTTTCATGAATTTCATGAAAGGAAATGAAATCTTGCGATTTCAGTGAGGATCAAGCTGGCAAGCTTTGGGCCACTTCTCTGCACTTCATCTCATGCCATGCCATTTGTTTGTTTGAACTTGCATGACAAATTTTTCTTTTTTTTTCAGCCCTTTTCCCTGAATGAAATGAAATGAAGAATTTCATGTCATGAAATGAAAGGAAATCTTGCAAAATCAGTGAGGATCAAGCTGGCAAGCTTTGGGCCAGTTCTCTGCACTTCAGCTCATGCCATTCCATTTGCTTGTTTGAACTTCCGTGACAAAGTTTTCATTTTTTTTTCAGCCCTTTTCCCTGCGTGAAATGAAATGAAGAATTTCATGTCATGAAAGGAAAGGAAATCTTGCAGTTTCAGTGAGGGTCAAGTTGGCAAGCTTTGGTCCAGCTCTCTGCCCTTCAGCTCATGCCATGCCATTTGCTTGTCTCAACTTCGGTGAGAAATTACTTTCCGATTTTTTGGTTTTTTTTGTTATCCCTTCACTTCCTCACTTTCTTCTCGCGTCTCGCCTTGTTCCTTTCTCTTTGGATTTCAGAAATTCACCCCCTAGAATCTGGGCATCTCTCCGGTTTTTCCCTGGCCCTCATTTCATCCCAATGCGTTGCCTTCCATATGCTGCTTTTCCAAATGCTGCCGTTTTTTCCGCTCACCTTTTCTTTGACCATATCCCCTGTCCCAAGTGCTTGTTCCACTTCTTCTCTGAATTTGGGATTTCATTTCCTTTCATGAAATTCATTTCATGAACTTCATGAAAGGAAATGAAATCTTGCGATTTCAGTGAGGATCAAGCTGGCAAGCTTTGGGCCAGTTCTCTGCACTTCAGCTCATGCCATGCCATTTGCTTGTTTGAACTTCCATGACAAATTTTTCATTTTTTTTTCAGCCCTTTTCCCTGCATGAAATGAAAGGAAGAATTTCATGTCATGAAAGGAAAGGAAATCTTGCAAATTCAGTGAGGATCAAGTTGGCAAACTTTGGTCCAGCTCTCTGCCCTTCAGCTCATGCCATGCCATTTGCTTGTGTGAACTTCGGTGACAAATTATTTTCCGATTTTTTTTTTTTTTTTTGAGCTCTTCCCTTCCTCACTTTCTTCTCGCGTCTCGCCTTGTTCCTTTCTCTTTGGATTTCAGAAATTCACCCCCTAGAATCTGGGCATCTCTCCGGTTTTTTCCCTGGCCCTCATTTCATCCCAATGCATTGCCTTCCATATGCTGCATTTCCAAATGCTGCCGTTTTTTCCGCTCACCTTTTCTTTGATCATATCTCCTGTCCCAAGTGCTTGTTCCACTTCTTCTCTGATTTTGGGATTTCATTTCTTTTCATGAAATTCATTTAATGAATTTCATGAAAGAAAAGGAAATCTTGCAATTTCAGTGAGGATCAAGCTGGCAAGCTTTGGTCCAGCTCTCTGCCCTTCAGCTCATGCCATGCCATTTGCTTGGGTGAACTTCGGTGACAAATTATTTTCCGATTTTTTTTTTTTTTTTGTTATCCCTTCCCTTCCTCACTTTCTTCTCGCGTCTCGCCTTGTTCCTTTCTCTTTGGATTTCAGAAATTCACCCCCTAGAATCTGGGCATCTCTCCGGTTTTTTCCCTGGCCCTCATTTCATCCCAATGGATTGCCTTCCATATGCTGCTTTTCCAAATGCTGCCGTTTTTTCCGCTCACCTTTTGTTTGATCATATCTCCTGTCCCAAGTGCTTGTTCCACTTCTTCTCTGAATTTGGGATTTCATTTCTTTTCATGAAATTCATTTAATGAATTTCATGAAAGAAAAGGAAATCTTGCAATTTCAGTGAGGATCAAGCTGGCAAGCTTTGGGCCAGTTCTCTGCCCTTCAGCTCATGCCATGCCATTTGCTTGTTTGAACTTCCATGACAAATTTTTCCTTTTTTTTTCAGCCCTTTTCTCTGCATGAAATGAAATGAAGAATTTCATGTCATGAAAGGAAAGGAAATCTTGCAGTTTCAGTGAGGATCAAGTTGGCAAGCTTTGGTCCAGCTCTCTGCCCTTCAGCTCATGCCATGGCATTTGCTTGTCTGAACTTCGGTGACAAATTATTTTCCGATTTTTTTTTTTTTTTTTTGTTATCCCTTCCTTTCCTCACTTTCTTCTCGCGTCTCGCCTTGTTCCTTTCTCTTTGGATTTCAGAAATTCACCCCCTAGAATCTGGGCATCTCTCCGGTTTTTTCCCTGGCCCTCATCTCATCCCAATGCATTGCCTTCCATATGCTGCATTTCCAAATGCTGCCGTTTTTTCTGCTCACCTTTTCTTTGATCATATCTCCTGTCCCAAGTGCTTGTTCCTCTTCTTCTCTGAATTTGGGATTTCATTTCCTTTCATGAAATTCGTTTCATGAATTTCATGAAAGGAAATGAAATCTTGCGATTTCAGTGAGGATCAAGCTGGCAAGCTTTGGGCCACTTCTCTGCACTTCATCTCATGCCATGCCATTTGTTTGTTTGAACTTGCATGACAAATTTTTCTTTTTTTTTCAGCCCTTTTCCCTGAATGAAATGAAATGAAGAATTTCATGTCATGAAATGAAATGAAATCTTGCAAAATCAGTGAGGATCAAGCTGGCAAGCTTTGGTCCACTTCTCTGCACTTCATCTCATGCCATGCCATTTGTTTGTTTGAACTTGCATGACAAATTTTTCTTTTTTTTTCAGCCCTTTTCCCTGAATGAAATGAAATGAAGAATTTCATGTCATGAAAGGAAAGGAAATCTTGCAGTTTCAGTGAGGATCAAGTTGGCAAGCTTTGGTCCAGCTCTCTGCCCTTCAGCTCATGCCCTGCCATTTGCTTGTCTGAACTTCGGTGACAAATTATTTTCCGATTTTATTTTTTTTTTGGTATCCCTTCCCTTCCTCACTTTCTTCTCGCGTCTCGCCTTGTTCCTTTCTCTTTGGATTTCAGAAATTCACCCCCTAGAATCTGGGCATCTCTCCGGTTTTTTCCCTGGCCCTCATTTCATCCCAATTCATTGCCTTCCATATGCTGCATTTCCAAATGCTGCCGTTTTTTCTGCTCACCTTTTCTTTGATCATATCTCCTGTCCCAATTGCTTGTTCCACTTCTTCTCTGAATTTGGGATTTAATTCCTTTCATGAAATTCGTTTCATGAATTTCATGAAAGGAAATGAAATCTTGCGATTTCAGTGAGGATCAAGCTGGCAAGCTTTGGGCCAGTTCTCTGAACTTCATCTCATGCCATGCCATTTGTTTGTTTGAACTTGCATGACAAATTTTTCTTTTTTTTTCATCCCTTTTCCCTGCATGAAATGAAATGAAGAATTTCATGTCATGAAAGGAAAGGAAATCTTGCAATTTCAGTGAGGATCAAGTTGGCAAGCTTTGGTCCAGCTCTCTGCCCTTCAGCTCATGCCCTGCCATTTGCTTGCCTGAACTTCGGTGACAAATTACTTTCCTATTTTTTGGGTTTTTTTGTTATCCCTTCACTTCCTCACTTTCTTCTCGCGTCTCGCCTTGTTCCTTTCTCTTTGGATTTCAGAAATTCACCCCCTAGAATCTGGGCATCTCTCCGGTTTTTCCCTGGCCCTCATTTCATCCCAATGCGTTGCCTTCCATATGCTGCTTTTCCAAATGCTGCCGTTTTTTCCGCTCACCTTTTCTTTGACCATATCTCCTGTCCCAAGTGCTTGTTCCACTTCTTCTCTGAATTTGGGATTTCATTTCCTTTCATGAAATTCATTTCATGAACTTCATGAAAGGAAATGAAATCTTGCGATTTCCGTGAGGATCAAGCTGGCAAGCTTTGGGCCAGTTCTCTGCACTTCATCTCATGCCATGCCATTTGTTTGTTTGAACTTGCATGACAAATTTTTCTTTTTTTTTCAGCCCTTTTCCCTGCATGAAATGAAAAGAAGAATTTCATGTCATGAAAGGAAAGGAAATCTTGCAATTTCAGTGAGGATCATGTTGGCAAGCTTTGGTCCAGCTCTCTGCCCTTCAGCTCATGCCATGCCATTTGTTTGTCTGAACTTGCATGACAAATTTTTCTTTTTTTTTCAGCCCTTTTCCCTGCATGAAATGAAAAGAAGAATTTCATGTCATGAAAGGAAAGGAAATCTTGCAATTTCAGTGAGGATCATGTTGGCAAGCTTTGGTCCAGCTCTCTGCCCTTCAGCTCATGCCCTGCCATTTGCTTTTCTGAACTTCGGTGACAAATTATTTTCCGATTTTTTTTTTTGTTATCCCTTCCCTTCCTCACTTTATTCTCGCGTCTCGCCTTGTTCCTTTCTCTTTGGATTTCAGAAATTCACCCCCTAGAATCTGGGCATCTCTCCGGTTTTTTCCCTGGCCCTCATTTCATCCCAATGCATTGCCTTCCATATGCTGCATTTCCAAATGCTGCCGTTTTTTCCGCTCACCTTTTCTTTGATCATATCTCCTGTCCCAAGTGCTTGTTCCACTTCTTCTCTGAATTTGGGATTTCATTTCTTTTCATGAAATTCATTTCATGAATTTCATGAAGGAAAAGGAAATCTTGCAATTTCAGTGAGGATCAAGCTGGCAAGCTTTGGTCCAGCTCTCTGCCCTTCAGCTCATGCCATGCCATTTGCTTGTCTGAACTTCGGTGACAAATTATTTTCCGATTTTTTTTTTTTTTTTGTTATCCCTTCGCTTCCTCACTTTCTTCTCGCGTCTCGCCTTGTTCCTTTCTCTTTGGATTTCAGAAATTCACCCCCTAGAATCTGGGCATCTCTCCGGTTTTTTCCCCGGCCCTCATTTCATCCCAATGCATTGCCTTCCATATGCTGCTTTTCCAAATGCTGCCGTTTTTTCCGCTCACCTTTTCTTTGATCATATCTCCTGTCCCAAGTGCTTGTTCCACTTCTTCTCTGAATTTGGGATTTCATTTCTTTTCATGAAATTAATTTAATGAATTTCATGAAAGAAAAGGAAATCTTGCCATTTCAGTGAGGATCAAGCTGGCAAGCTTTGGTCCAGCTCTCTGCCCTTCAGCTCATGCCATGCCGTTTGCTTGTCTGAACTTCGGTGACAAATTATTTTCCAATTTTTTTTATTTTTTTGAGCTCTTCCCTTCCTCACTTTCTTCACGCGTCTCGCCTTGTTCCTTTCTCTTTGGTTTTCAGAAATTCACCCCCTAGAATCTGGGCATCTCTTCGGTTTTTTCCCTGGCCCTCATTTCATCCCAATGCATTGCATTCCATATGCTGCATTTCCAAATGCTGCCGTTTTTTCTGCTCACCTTTTTTTTGATCATATCTCCTGTCCCAAGTGCTTGTTCCACTTCTTCTCTGAATTTGGGATTTCATTTCCTTTCATGAAATTCATTTCATGAATTTCATGAAAGGAAATGAAATCTTGCGATTTCAGTGAGGATCAAGCTGGCAAGCTTTGGGCCAGTTCTCTGCACTTCATCTCATGCCATGCCATTTGTTTGTTTGAACTTGCATGACAAATTTTTCCTTTTTTTTTCAGCCCTTTTCTCTGCATGAAATGAATTGAAGAATTTCATGTCATGAAAGGAAAGGAAATCTTGCAGTTTCAGTGAGGATCAAGTTGGCAAGCTTTGGTCCAGCTCTCTGCCCTTCAGCTCATGCCATGCCATTTGCTTGTCTGAACTGCGGTGACAAATTATTTTCCGATTTTTTTTTTTTTGATATCCCTTCCCTTCCTCACTTTATTCTCGCGTCTCGCCTTGTTCCTTTCTCTTTGGATTTCAGAAATTCACACCCTAGAATCTGGGCATCTCTCCGGTTTTTTCCCTGGCCCTCATTTCATCCCAATGCATTGCCTTCCATATGCTGCATTTCCAAATGCTGCCGTTTTTTCCGCTCACCTTTTCTTTGATCATATCTCCTGTCCCAAGTGCTTGTTACACTTCTTCTCTGAATTTGGGATTTCATTTCGTTTCATGAAATTCATTTAATGAATTTCATGAAAGAAAAGGAAATCTTGCAATTTCAGTGAGGATCAAGCTGGCAAGCTTTGGTCCAGCTCTCTGCCCTTCAGCTCATGCCATGCCATTTGCTTGTCTGAACTTCGGTGATAAATTATTTTCCGATTTTTTTTTTTTTTTGTTATCCCTTCCCTTCCTCACTTTCTTCTCGCGTCTCGCCTTGTTCCTTTCTCTTTGGATTTCAGAAATTCACCCCCTAGAATCTGGGCATCTCTCCGGTTTTTTCCCTGGCCCTCATTTCATCCCAATGCATTGCCTTCCATATGCTGCATTTCCAAATGCTGCCGTTTTTTCCGCTCACCTTTTCTTTGATCATATCTCCTGTCCCAAGTGCTTGTTCCACTTCTTCTCTGAATTTGGGATTTCATTTCCTTTCATGAAATTCATTTCATGAAAGGAAATGAAATCTTGCGATTTCAGTGAGGATCAAGCTGGCAAGCTTTGGGCCAGTTCTCTGCACTTCAGCTCATGCCATGCCATTTGCTTGTTTGAACTTCCATGACAAATTTTTCATTTTTTTTTCAGCCCCTTTGCATGCATGAAATGAAATGATGAATTTCATGTCATGAAAGGAAAGGAAATCTTGCAATTTCAGTGAGGAGCAAGTTGGCAAGCTTTGGTCCAGCTCTCTGCCCTTCAGCTCATGCCATGCTATTTGCTTGTCTGAACTTCGGTGACAAATTATTTTCCGATTTTTTTTTTTTTTGGTATCCCTTCCCTTCCTCACTTTCTTCTCGCGTCTCGCCTTGTTCCTTTCTCTTTGGATTTCAGAAATTCACCCCCTAGAATCTGGGCATCTCTCCGGTTTTTTCCCTGGCCCTCATTTCATCCCAATGCATTGCCTTCCATATGCTGCATTTCCAAATGCTGCCGTTTTTTCCGCTCACCTTTTCTTTGATCATATCTCCTGTCCCAAGTGCTTGTTCCACTTCTTCTCTGAATTTGGGATTTCATTTCATTTCATGAAATTCATTTCATGAATTTCATGAAAGGAAATGAAATCTTGCGATTTCAGTGAGGATCAAGCTGGCAAGCTTTGGGCCAGTTCTCTGCACTTCAGCTCATGCCATGCCATTTGCTTGTTTGAACTGGGGTGACAAATTTTCCTTTTTTTTTCAGCCCTTTTCCCTTCATGACATGAAATGAAGAATTTCATGTCATGAAATGAAAGGAAATCTTGCAAATTCAGTGAGGGTCAAGTTGGCAAGCTTTGGGCCTGTTCTCTGCACTTCAGATCATGCCATGCCATTTTCTTGTTTGAACTTCCGTGACAAATTTTTCATTTTTTTTTCAGCCCTTTTCCCTGCATGAAATGAAATGAAGATTTTCATGTCATGAAAGGAAAGGAAATCTTGCAAATTCAGTGAGGAGCAAGTTGGCAAGCTTTGGTCCAGCTCTCTGCCCTTCAGCTCATGCCATGCCATTTACTTGTCTGAACTTCGGTGACAAATTATTTTCCAATTTTTTTTTTTTTTGTTATCCCTTCCCTTCCTCATTTTCTTCTCGCGTCTCGCCTTGTTCCTTTCTCTTTGGATTTCAGAAATTCACCCCCTAGAATCTGGGCATCTCTCTGGTTTTTTCCCTGGCCCTCATTTCATCCCAATGCATTGCCTTCCATATGCTGCATTTCCAAATGCTGCCGTTTTTTCCGCTCACCTTTTCTTTGATTATATCTCCTGTCCCAAGTGCTTGTTCCACTTCTTCTCTGTTTTTGGGATTTCTTTTACTTTCATGAAATTCATTTCATGAATTTCATGAAAGGAAATGAAATCTTGCGATTTCAGTGAGGATCAAGCTGGCAAGCTTTTGGCCAGTTCTCTGCACTTCAGCTCATGCCATGCCATTTGCTTGTTTGAACTTCCATGGCAAATTTTTCCTTTTTTTTTCAGCCCTGTTCATAGCATGAAATGAAATGAAGAATTCCATGTCATGAAAGGAAAGGAAATCTTGCAAATTCAGTGAGGATCAAGTTGGCAAGCTTTGGTCCAGCTCTCTGCCCTTCAGCTCATGCCATGCTATTTGCTTGTCTGAACTTCGGTGACAAATTATTTTCCGATTTTTTTTTTTTTTTGTTATCCCTTCACTTCCTCACTTTCTTCTCGCGTCTCGCCTTGTTCCTTTCTCTTTGGTTTTCAGAAATTCACCCCCTAGAATCTGGGCATCTCTCCGGTTTTTTCCCTGGCCCTCATCTCATCCATATGCACTGCCTTCCATATGCTGCATTTCCAAATGCTGCCGTTTTTTCCGCTCACCTTTTCTTTGATCATATATCCTGTCCCAAGTGCTTGTTCCGCTTCTTCTCTGAATTTGGGATTTCATTTCCTTTCATGAAATTCATTTCATGAAAGGAAATGAAATCTTGCGATTTCAGTGAGGATCAAGCTGGCAAGCTTTGGGCCAGTTCTCTGCACTTCAGCTCATGCCATGCCATTTGCTTGTTTGATCTTGGGGGACAAATTTTCCTTTTTTTTTCAGCCCTTTTCCCTTCATGACATGAAATGAAGAATTTCATGTCATGAAATGAAAGGGAATCTTGCAAATTCAGTGAGGATCAAGTTGGCAAGCTTTGGTCCAGCTCTCTGCCCTTCAGCTCATGCCATGCCATTTGCTTGTTTGAACTTGGGTGACAAATTTTTTTTTTTTTTCGGCCCTTTTCCCTGCATGAAATGAAATGAAGAATTTCATGTCATGAAAGGAAAGGAAATCTTGCAAATTCAGTGAGGATCAAGTTGGCAAGCTTTGGTCCAGCTCTCTGCCCTTCAGCTCATGCGATGCCATTTGCTTGTCTGAACTTCGGTGACAAATTATTTTCCAATTTTTTTTTTTTTTGTTATCCCTTCCCTTCCTCACTTTCTTCTCGCGTCTCGCCTTGTTCCTTTCTCTTTGGATTTCAGAAATTCACCCCCTAGAATCTGGGCATCTCTCTGGTTTTTTCCCTGGCCCTCATTTCATCCCAATGCATTGCCTTCCATATGCTGCATTTCCAAATGCTGCCGTTTTTTCCGCTCACCTTTTCTTTGATCATATCTCCTGTCCCAAGTGCTTCTTCCACTTCTTCTCTGAATTTGGGATTTCATTTCCTTTCATGAAATTCATTTCATGAATTTCATGGAAGGAAATGAAATCTTGCGATTTCAGTGAGGATCAAGCTGGCAAGCATGGGCCAGTTCTCTGCACTTCATCTCATGCCATGCCATTTGCTTGTTTGAACTTCCGTGACAAATTTTTCCGTTTTTTTCAGCCCTTTACCCTGCGTGAAATGAAATGAAGAATTTCATGTCATGAAATGGAAGGAAACCTTGCAAATTAAGTGAGGATCAAGTTGGCAAGCTTTGGTCCAGCTCTCTGCCCTTCAGCTCATGCCCTGCCATTTGCTTGTCTGAACTTCGGTGACAAATTATTTTCCGATTTTTTTTTTTTTTTTGAGTCCTTCCCTTCCTCACTTTCTTCTCATGTCTCGCCTTGTTCCTTTCTCTTTGGATTTCAGAAATTCACCCCCTAGAATCTGGGCATCTCTCCGGTTTTTTCCCTGGCCCTCATTTCATCCCAATGCATTGCCTTCCATATGCTGCATTTCCAAATGCTGCCGTTTTTTCTGCTCACCTTTTCTTTGATCATATCGCCTGTCCCAAGTGCTTGTTCCACTTCTTCTCTGAATTTGGGATTTCATTTCCTTTCATGAAATTCATTTCATGAAAGGAAATGAAATCTTGCGATTTCCGTGAGGATCAAGCTGGCAAGCTTTGGGCCAGTTCTCTGCAGTTCATCTCATGCCATGCCATTTGCTTGTTTGAACTTTTGTGACAAATTTTTCCTTTTTTTTTCAGCCCTTTTCCCTGCGTGAAATGAAATGAAGAATTTCATGTCATGAAAGGAAAGGAAATCTTGCAATTTCAGTGAGGATCAAGTTGGCAAGCTTTGGTCCAGCTCTCTGCCCTTCAGCTCATGCCCTGCCATTTGCTTGTCTGAACTTCGGTGACAAATTATTTTCCGATTTTTTTTTTTTTTTTGTTATCTCTTCCCTTCCTCACTTTCTTGTCGCGTCTCGCCTTGTTCCTTTCTCTTTGGATTTCAGAAATTCACCCCCTAGAATCTGGGCATCTCTCCGGTTTTTTCCCTGGCCCTCATTTCATCCCAATGCATTGCCTTCCATATGCTGCATTTCCAAATGCTGCTGTTTTTTCCGCTCACCTTTTCTTTGATCATATCTCCTGTCCCAAGTGCTTCTTCCACTTCTTCTCTGAATTTGGGATTTCATTTCCTTTTATGAAATTAATTTCATGAATTTCATGAAAGGAAATGAAATCTTGCGATTTCAGTGAGGATGAAGCTGCCAAGCTTTGGGCCAGTTCTCTGCAGTTCAGCTCATGCCATGCCATTTGCTTGTTTGAACTTTTGTGACAAATTTTTCCTTTTTTTTTCAGCCCTTTTCCCTGCGTGAAATGAAATGAAGAATTTCATGTCATGAAAGGGAAGGAAAGCTTGGAAATTCAGTGAGGATCAAGTTGGCAAGCTTTGGTCCAGCTCTCTGCCCTTCAGCTCATGCCATGCCATTTGCTTGTCTGAACTTTGGTAACAAATTATTTTCCGATTTTTTTTTTTTTTTTCAGCCCTTCCCTTCCTCACTTTCTTCTCGCGTCTCGCCTTGTTCCTTTCTCTTTGGATTTCAGAAATTCACCTCCTAGAATCTGGGCATCTCTCCGGTTTTTTCCCTGGCCCTCATTTCATCCCAATGCATTGCCTTCCAGATGCTGCATTTCCAAATGCTGCCGTTTTTTCTGCTCACCTTTTCTTTGATCATATCTCCTGTCCCAAGTGCTTGTTCCACTTCTTCTCTGAATTTGGGATTTCATTTCCTTTCATGAAATTCATTTCATGAAAGGAAATGAAATCTTGCGATTTCAGTGAGGATCAAGCTGGCAAGCTTTGGGCCAGTTCTCTGCACTTCATCTCATGCCATGCCATTTGCTTGTTTGAACTTGGGTGACCAATTTTTTTTTTTTTTTCAGCCCTTTTCCCTTCATGAAATGAAATGAAGAATTTCATGGCATGGAAGGAAATGAAATCTTGCGATTTCAGTGAGGATCAAGCTGGCAAGCTTTGGGCCAGTTCTCTGCACTTCATCTCATGCCATGCCTTTTGTTTGTTTGAACTTGCATCAGTAATTTTTCTTTTTTTTCAGCTCTTTTCCCTGCATGAAATGAAATGAAGAATTTCATGTCATGAAAGGAAAGGAAATCTTGCAAATTCAGTGAGGATCAAGTTGGCAAGCTTTGGTCCAGCTCTCTGCCCTTCAGCTCATGCCCTGCCATTTGCTTGTCTGAACTTCGGTGACAAATTATTTTCCGATTTTTTTTTTTTTTTGGTATCCCTTCCCTTCCTCACTTTCTTCTCGCGTCTCGCCTTGTTCCTTTCTCTTTGGATTTCAGAAATTCACCCCCTAGAATCTGGGCATCTCTCCGGTTTTTTCCCTGGCCCTCATTTCATCCCAATGCATTGCCTTCCATATGCTGCATTTCCAAATGCTGCCGTTTCTTCCGCTCACCATTTCTTTGATCATATCTCCTGTCCCAAGTGCTTGTTCCACTTCTTCTCTGAATTTGGGATTTCATTTCCTTTCATGAAATTCATTTCATGAATTTCATGAAAGGAAATGAAATCTTGCGATTTCAGTGAGGATCAAGCTGCCAAGCTTTGGGCCAGTTCTCTGCGGTTCAGCTCATGCCATGCCATTTGCTTGTTTGAACTTCCGTGACAAATTTTTCATTTTTTTTTCAGCCCTTTTCCCTGCGTGAAATGAAATGAAGAATTTCATGTCATGAAAGGAAAGGAAATCTTGCAATTTCAGTGAGGATCAAGTTGGCAAGCTTTGGTCCAGCTCTCTGCCCTTCAGCTCATGCCATGCCATTTGCTTGTCTGAACTTCGTTGAAAATTTTTTTCCGATTTTTTTTTTTTTTTGAGCCCTTCCCTTCCTCACTTTCTTCTCTCGTCTCGCCTTGTTCCTTTCTCTTTGGATTTCAGAAATTCACCCCCTAGAATCTGGGCATCTCTCCGGTTTTTTCCCTGGCCCTCATTTCATCCCAATGCATTGCCTTCCATATGCTGCATTTCCAAATGCTGCCGTTTTTTCTGCTCACCTTTTCTTTGATCATATCTCCTGTCCCAAGTGCTTGTTCCACTTCTTCTCTGAATTTGGGATTTCATTTCCTTTCATGAAATTCGTTTCATGAAAGGAAATGAAATCTTGCGATTTCAGTGAGGATCAAGCTGGCAAGCTTTGGGCCAGTTCTCTGCACTTCAGCTCATTGCATGCCATTTGATTGTTTGAACTTCCATGACAAATTTTTCCTTTTTTTTCAGCCCTTTTCTCTGCATTAAATGAAATGAAGAATTTCATGTCATGAAAGGAAAGTAAATCTTGCAGTTTCAGTGAGGATCAAGTTGGCAAGCTTTGGGCCAGTTCTCTGCACTTCATCTCATGCCATGCCATTTGCTTGTTTGAACTTGGGTGACAAATTTTTCTTTTTTTTTCAGCCCTTTTCCCTTCATGAAATGAAATGAAGAATTTCATGTCATGGAAGGAAATGAAATCTTGCGATTTCAGTGAGGATCAAGCTGGCAAGCTTTGGGCCAGTTCTCTGCACTTCATCTCATGCCATGCCTTTTGTTTGTTTGAACTTGCATCAGAAATTTTTCTTTTTTTTTCAGCCCTTTTCCCTGCATGAAATGAAATGAAGAATTTCATGTCATGAAAGGAAAGGTAATCTTGCAAATTCAGTGAGGATCAAGTTGGCAAGCTTTGGTCCAGCTCTCTGCCCTTCAGCTCATGCCCTGCCATTTGCTTGTCTGAACTTCGGTGACAAATTATTTTCCGATTTTTTTTTTTTTTTGGTATCCCTTCCCTTCCTCACTTTCTTCTCGCGTCTCGCCTTGTTCCTTTCTCTTTGGATTTCAGAAATTCACCCCCTAGAATCTGGGCATCTCTCCGGTTTTTTCCCTGGCCCTCATTTCATCCCAATGCATTGCCTTCCATATGCTGCATTTCCAAATGCTGCCGTTTCTTCCGCTCACCATTTCTTTGATCATATCTCCTGTCCCAAGTGCTTGTTCCACTTCTTCTCTGAATTTGGGATTTCATTTCCTTTCATGAAATTCATTTCATGAATTTCATGAAAGGAAATGAAATCTTGCGATTTCAGTGAGGATCAAGCTGCCAAGCTTTGGGCCAGTTCTCTGCAGTTCAGCTCATGCCATGCCATTTGCTTGTTTGAACTTTTGTGACAAATTTTTCCTTTTTTTTTCAGCCCTTTTCCCTGCGTGAAATGAAATGAAGAATTTCATGTCATGAAAGGGAAGGAAATCTTGGAAATTCACTGAGGATCAAGTTGGCAAGCTTTGGTCCAGCTCTCTGCCCTTCAGCTCATGCCATGCCATTTGCTTGTCTGAACTTCGGTGACAAATTATTTTCCGATTTTTTTTTTTTTTTGTTATCCCTTCCCTTCCTCACTTTCTTCTCGCGTCTCGCCTTGTTCCTTTCTCTTTGGATTTCAGAAATTCACCCCCTAGAATCTGGGCATCTCTCCGGTTTTTTCCCTGGCCCTCATTTCATCCCAATGCATTGCCTTCCATATGCTGCATTTCCAAATGCTGCCGTTTCTTCCGCTCACCTTTTCTTTGATCATATCTCCTGTCCCAAGTGCTTCTTCCACTTCTTCTCTGAATTTGGGATTTCATTTCCTTTCATGAAATTCATTTCATGAATTTCATGAAAGGAAATGAAATTTTGCGATTTCAGTGAGGATGAAGCTGCCAAGCTTTGGGCCAGTTCTCTGCAGTTCAGCTCATGCCATGCCATTTGCTTGTTTGAACTTCGGTGACAAATTTTTCCTTTTTTTTTCAGCCCTTTTCCCTGCGTGAAATGAAATGAAGAATTTCATGTCATGAAAGGGAAGGAAATCTTGGAAATTCAGTGAGGATCAAGTTGGCAAGCTTTGGTCCAGCTCTCTGCCCTTCAGCTCATGCCATGCCATTTGCTTGTCTGAACTTTGGTAACAAATTTTTTTCCAATTTTTTTTTTTTTTTTCATCCCTTCCCTTCCTCACTTTCTTCTCGCGTCTCGCCTTGTTCCTTTCTCTTTGGATTTCAGAAATTCACCTCCTAGAATCTGGGCATCTCTCCGGTTTTTTCCCTGGCCCTCGTCTCATCCACATGCATTGCCTTCCATATGCTGCATTTCCAAATGCTGCCGTTTCTTCCGCTCACCTTTTCTTTGATCATATCTCCTGTCCCAAGTGCTTGTTCCACTTCTTCTCTGAATTTGAGATTTCAGTGAGGATGAAGCTGCCAAGCTTTGGGCCAGTTCTCTGCACTTCAGCTCATGCCATGCCATTTGCTTGTTTTAAGTTTTGTGACAAATTTTTCCTTTTTTTTTTCAGCCCTTTTCCCTGCGTGAAATGAAATGAAGAATTTCATGTCATGAAAGGAAAGGAAATCTTGCAATTTCAGTGAGGATCAAGTTGGCAAGCTTTGGTCCAGCTCTCTGCCCTTCAGCTCATGCCATGCCATTTGCTTGTCTGAACTTCGGTGACAAATTTTTTTCCGATTTTTTTTTTTTTTTTTGAGCCCTTCCCTTCCTCACTTTCTTCTCGCGTCTCGCCTTGTTCCTTTCTCTTTGGATTTCAGAAATTCACCTCCTAGAATCTGGGCATCTCTCCGGTTTTTTCCCTGGCCCTCATTTCATCCCAATGCATTGCCTTCCAGATGCTGCATTTACAAATGCTGCCGTTTTTTCTGCTCACCTTTTCTTTGATCATATCTCCTGTCCCAAGTGCTTGTTCCACTTCTTCTCTGAATTTGGGATTTCATTTCCTTTCATGAAATTCATTTCATGAAAGGAAATGAAATCTTGCGATTTCAGTGAGGATCAAGCTGGCAAGCTTTGGGCCAGTTCTCTGCACTTCATCTCATGCCATGCCATTTGCTTGTTTGAACTTGGGTGACAAATTTTTCTTTTTTTTTCAGCCCTTTTCCCTTCATGAAATGAAATGAAGAATTTCATGTCATGGAAGGAAATGAAATCTTGCGATTTCAGTGAGGATCAAGCTGGCAAGCTTTGGGCCAGTTCTCTGCACTTCATCTCATGCCATGCCTTTTGTTTGTTTGAACTTGCATCAGTAATTTTTCTTTTTTTTCAGCCCTTTTCCCTGCATGAAATGAAATGAAGAATTTCATGTCATGGAAGGAAATGAAATCTTGCGATTTCAGTGAGGATCAAGCTGGCAAGCTTTGGGCCAGTTCTCTGCACTTCAGCTCATGCCATGCCATTTGCTTGTTTGAACTTTTGTGACAAATTTTTCCTTTTTTTTTCAGCCCTTTTCCCTGCGTGAAATGAAATGAAGAATTTCATGTCATGAAAGGAAAGGAAATCTTGCAGTTTCAGTGAGGATCAAGCTGGCAAGCTTTGGGCCAGTTCTCTGCACTTCATCTCATGCCATGCCATTTGCTTGTTTGAACTTGGGTGACAAATTTTTCTTTTTTTTTCAGCCCTTTTCCCTTCATGAAATGAAATGAAGAATTTCATGTCATGGAAGGAAATGAAATCTTGCGATTTCAGTGAGGATCAAGCTGGCAAGCTTTGGGCCAGTTCTCTGCACTTCATCTCATGCCATGCCTTTTGTTTGTTTGAACTTGCATCAGAAATTTTTCTTTTTTTTTCAGCCCTTTTCCCTGCATGAAATGAAATGAAGAATTTCATGTCATGAAAGGAAAGGAAATCTTGCAAATTCAGTGAGGATCAAGTTGGCAAGCTTTGGTCCAGCTCTCTGCCCTTCAGCTCATGCCCTGCCATTTGCTTGTCTGAACTTCGGTGACAAATTATTTTCCGATTTTTTTTTTTTTTTGGTATCCCTTCCCTTCCTCACTTTCTTCTCGCGTCTCGCCTTGTTCCTTTCTCTTTGGATTTCAGAAATTCACCCCCTAGAATCTGGGCATCTCTCCGGTTTTTTCCCTGGCCCTCATTTCATCCCAATGCATTGCCTTCCATATGCTGCATTTCCAAATGCTGCCGTTTCTTCCGCTCACCTTTTCTTTGATCATATCTCCTGTCCCAAGTGCTTGTTCCACTTCTTCTCTGAATTTGGGATTTCATTTCCTTTCATGAAATTCATTTCATGAATTTCATGAAAGGAAATGAAATCTTGCGATTTCAGTGAGGATGAAGCTGCCAAGCTTTGGGCCAGTTCTCTGCAGTTCAGCTCATGCCATGCCATTTGCTTGTTTGAACTTTTGTGACAAATTTTTCCTCTTTTTTTCAGCCATTTTCCCTGCGTGAAATGAAATGAAGAATTTCATGTCATGAAAGGGAAGGAAATCTTGGAAATTCAGTGAGGATCAAGTTGGCAAGCTTTGGTCCAGCTCTCTGCCCTTCATCTCATGCCATGCCATTTGCTTGTCTGAACTTCGGTGACAAATTATTTTCCGATTTTTTTTTTTTTTTTTGAGCGTTTCCCTTCCTCACTTTCTTCTCGCGTCTCGCCTTGTTCCTTTCTCTTTGGATTTCAGAAATTCACCCCCTAGAATCTGGGCATCTCTCCGGTTTTTTCCCTGGCCCTCATTTCATCCCAATGCATTGCCTTCCATATGCTGCATTTCCAAATGCTGCTGTTTTTTCCGCTCACCTTTTCTTTGATCATATCTCCTGTCCCAAGTGCTTCTTCCACTTCTTCTCTGAATTTGGGATTTCATTTCCTTTTATGAAATTAATTTCATGAATTTCATGAAAGGAAATGAAATCTTGCGATTTCAGTGAGGATGAAGCTGCCAAGCTTTGGGCCAGTTCTCTGCAGTTCAGCTCATGCCATGCCATTTGCTTGTTTGAACTTTTGTGACAAATTTTTCCTTTTTTTTTCAGCCCTTTTCCCTGCGTGAAATGAAATGAAGAATTTCATGTCATGAAAGGGAAGGAAAGCTTGGAAATTCAGTGAGGATCTGTTGCCTAAAAGACAGGCTACCTGAAACAGAGGCCAAGACAAATTAGGAGTATAAAAAGCAGACAATTTATTTAAGGCCTGCAGAGGCCTTAAAGGTACATTTAGGCAAACAAAGTCCCCCGTCAGGGACGACACCCAAAATGGACACCGAGTCACGAGCTCTTCACCTTTTATAAGTTCTGTTTCATTAGCATATTGGCCCTTAATTCTCCAATCGTACCCTCAGGTGATGATGTTAACCACCCCAGGTCTGCTCCCCCCATCTCACAGTTGTTTACATATTTTCAAGCTTTAAGGCAATGAATATGTCCTTGAATCTGTACTCAGAGAGTCTTGTTTTGGCTAAAGGTGCTGGGAACAGGGGATTTTAGCACTTTGTAAGAAGCACAGAATTACAGCAAGTTACAGCTACATGAAGAGTAAAAAACTAGAAATACCTGAAGGCATCATTCCCCCCTTTAGAGGCCTGACAAGGCCTCTACCTTGTCAGGTCTCTATTCTAGATACCTAATAATAGTATGCATTTAACAGCAATATATATTTCTAACAGTAGTGTCTAATAGCAAAATATTTTATACAGCTAGCTATTACATGAAAATTATGATTACAACTAGTATGAACAGTTTTTTTAATTTCAGGCCTGTTTGGTAACCATGATATGAAGGTGTGAAAGAGATATTTAAGGTTTAGTACACAATATCTTGAATGCTATTTGATGTAAAATTTGATCTGTGGATGCACTTTGGACTCCAATCACATGTAAATTTTGATTCTAACCCTGAACCATGGTTACCAACTGCGTAGATAACAAACACTGAAAAGAACTCTTTAAATAACATTATCTCTGCTTGCATCAGTCTTTAATTTTCAGTTGTCTCAGGAGTAGAAGTCTTCTTAACTCATGAGTAGAGAATGTAGGGTCTTCTGCTAGCAAGTTTGACTGCAGTTTAGTCAGCAGGACTTGGGATGGTCTTCTCCACTTGGTCTGTGAAGGATCACTGTCGTCTGTCTCCCCCCCCTTAACATAGATTTGGTTTTCAGGTTGGAAGGGATGTCTTAGTGTGTCTAGCCCTGTGGGCCTGGATAACACGATGTAATTCTGGAGTTTCTGCAAAGTGGAACTTAAAGCTGTTAGATATCTCTGCAAATTAAGCCTCTCCCGCATATGTATTTTCTTTGGGACTTGCAGATCCCAAATAAACTTTAGAACCTTGCTAATTTTCTTGCCTGCTGTTGCAACACAACATCGTCTTCTATCTGATGACATTCCCAAAAAGACCCTAACCCTTGGAATTATATGATTGAGCAAATTTTCTTTACCTTTTTGCTGTGTTAGTGTGACAGGGATAAGTTTCAGTCTACTCACTAAAAGTGTCAATCTGACACCAGTATATACCTGTGTCCTTTTACGTGGTAACTCAGTAGAATCTATTTGCCAATATTCTCCAGGAAAATTCTCTGCCTTTATTTCTAACACAGCTCTTTTGCTCTGGTTGTAACTATAGCAGATTTCATATTTGCTTGTTATAAATAGCACAATATCAGTCATTTCTTTTTCTGTTATTACTTTCTTCAGGTGTTCTAAAAGGCTTGTTTCTTTATAAGTGCTTTCATGTTCTCATTGAGGTGGGACTACAATCTGTCCCTCTGGTGTAACAGTCCATTCACTTTCTATGATTTCAGCTTCTGTGCCAGAAAACTGATGATTTTTTTTTTTTTTTTTTTTTAATCATAATTTGGGGTGAACTGTGACAGACTAGTTTCTTTTTGTGGCATCTCTATTATGATGCTCTTTTCTGCTCTTTTTACTATTTTATCAGCAAGATGATTCTCTAATTTGGGGGTTGTCTTCCCATCTTGATGGGCTTTGCAATGCATAAAGGTTGCTTCTCTAGATTCCCAAATATTCTGCAGCAGCACATGTACCTGTTCGGTCACATGTTTAATTCCATTACTTTGAAGAGTTACCAATCTTCTCTTTTCTAGATGGCTTTACTCAGTTCTAGATTTTTCATTGATGGAATTAGCTCAGCTCTTTGTGATGTTACATCTGATAGCAAGGTTTTTGCTTGGTTTACCTGGTTGGTAGTTGTGACTGCATAACTTGCCATAAAGCTGTTCTTGTCTGCCTGGGGGTCCCAGTCTGAGTCTCCTTGAGGGACGTCCTCCTTCAGGGCTGGCTTGCTGGAATAGGCCTCTTCCACAGTCTGCAAACAGCCACACTCAAACACGTTATCAGTTAACACTGAGTACAGAGACATACCAGGATTGGCAATAAACGTTTTCAGAATAGCATTACTCTGTTCCAATAGCATGGCATGAGGTACCTGTTGGTGGTGTTCGCAGAACCAACTTACAGCGAGACAACTCCTAGATGCAGTTTCTTTTGGCTGCCAGTCAGTTGGGTTGTTCATTAAACTCTCAGGTGAGACTGTTTCAAGGAGCTGGCCTCTTTTCTGTGTTTCAGGATTCTTCCACATAATAGCAAAGAGTCCTTCTTTGTTCACCAGGATGTAGGAGACAGTATTTTTAGAATTTAATTCAGCAAACCATCTTAAACTATGTGGTTTTTTCTTCTTTTTCCAAAATTTCCATAAATCTTTTTTAGGAGAATTTGGCAAATAGAGAAACTGACAAACCACTCTGTGCTTTTTCAATTCATCCCTCAAGGGCTGGAAAAAAGGTCTTACTTTTCTTACCCCTGTGGCACTGACAAGTCTTACAGTACTCGGACTTAGTTTCCCTTTCAAGGTGTTTGTTGAATTAGGATTTCCCTTGCCTACGACTTGCTCCAAAGGCACTTGGCAGACGGCTTCCCCTTCCTTGGACCCGGCGCTTCCCCGGAGGAGGGGGGCAGCCAGAGCAGCCCCACTCCCGCAGACCCGCGCGGCAGGGCAGGAAACACGCACACCCGGGGACACCCCCAGGAACACCCCTGGCGCGACCGCCTCCCCTGTGTTCGCTCCCTGCCACCGCTCACAGCTGCTCACGGACTGCTCTGAAACAAATGTGGTTACCGTGGGAACCGCGATCGTGCGGTCCCTAAACGCTGTGTTCTCGCCCCCACGGGCGACATCAGCTTTCTCGATTGGCTGAACCCCGCCCCTGCCCCCGCCCATCCCGGCAGCAGAAGCGGCACCCCTCAGCCCGGGTACATCGAAAGGAACTTCTCCAATCGGCTGAACCCCGCCCCTGCCCCCGCCCATCGCGGCAGCAGAAGCGGCACCCCTCAGCCCGGGGACATCGAAATGAACTTCTCCAATCGGCTGAACCCCGCCCCTGCCCCCGCCCATCCCGGCAGCAGAAGCGGCACCCCTCAGCCCGGGGACATCGAAAGGAACTTCTCCAATCGGCTGAACCCCGCCCCTGCCCCCGCCCATCCCGGCAGCAGAAGCGGCACCCCTCAGCCCGGGGACATCGAAAGGAACTTCTCCAATCGGCTGAACCCCGCCCCTGCCCCCGCCCATCGCAGCAGCAGGAGCGGCACTGCCCAAGGCAATGACGTTGCCACCCTCGGGCCCCGCCTCCCCGCCCCCCCTTTGGGCCAGAGCCGGCGGGCAAACCGGCCGCCCCCACCCCGCGCCCAGCGGCGGCGGCGAGCGGGCCGGGCCATAGCCGCCCAACAGCGGCGGTGGGTGAGGGCCCATCACGGGCCCCACCCTCAAACAAGGCATTAGCAAATCCATTTCTACTTCTTTTCTTTCCCTAGGACTAAAAGGGGTTTTTTTCTTCCCATTTTCATCACACGAGAAGATGCCCCCCATTGCATACACTTACAAACAGGAAAGATCACAGAAGTAACACACATAGAGGACTTTGCTACTGTAGTGCTAGCCCTAGCCCTCTCTCAGAAGGACGTCTCCTTCTACACAAATTGTATCACAAAAGTACTCTTTATACACCTACTTACGTGCCTCTGTTGGGTCCTTGGTCTCCGATACCTTCTAGGCTGTCACCGCCCTGGTAGATGTTGATGGAGTGATAATGCAGTTGTTGTCCTGGGCCCAGAGGGGTTTGTAGAGACCTTCCTGTCCCGGCTGGGGTGCCAAAAAACTGTTGCCTAAAAGACAGGCTACCTGAAACAGAGGCCAAGACAAATTAGGAGTATAAAAAGCAGACAATTTATTTAAGGCCTGCAGAGGCCTTAAAGGTACATTTAGGCAAACAAAGTCCCCCGTCGGGGACGACACCCAAAATGGACACCGAGTCACGAGCTCTTCACCTTTTATAAGTTCTGTTTCATTAGCATATTGGCCCTTAATTCTCCAATCGTACCCTCAGGTGATGATGTTAACCACCCCAGGTCTGCTCCCCCCATCTCACAGTTGTTTACATATTTTCAAGCTTTAAGGCAATGAATATGTCCTTGAATCTGTACTCAGAGAGTCTTGTTTTGGCTAAAGGTGCTGGGAACAGGGGATTTTAGCACTTTGTAAGAAGCACAGAATTACAGCAAGTTACAGCTACATGAAGAGTAAAAAACTAGAAATACCTGAAGGCATCAGATCAAGTTGGCAAGCTTTGGTCCAGCTCTCTGCCCTTCAGCTCATACCATGCCATTTGCTTGTCTGAACTTTGGTAACAAATTTTTTTCCAATTTTTTTTTTTTTTTTCAGCCCTTCCCTTCCTCACTTTCTTCTCGCGTCTCGCCTTGTTCCTTTCTCTTTGGATTTCAGAAATTCACCTCCTAGAATCTGGGCATCTCTACGGTTTTTTCCCTGGCCCTCATTTCATCCCAATGCATTGCCTTCCAGATGCTGCATTTCCAAATGCTGCCGTTTTTTCTGCTCACCTTTTCTTTGATCATATCTCCTGTCCCAAGTGCTTGTTCCACTTCTTCTCTGAATTTGGGATTTCATTTCCTTTCATGAAATTCATTTCATGAAAGGAAATGAAATCTTGCGATTTCAGTGAGGATCAAGCTGGCAAGCTTTGGGCCAGTTCTCTGCACTTCATCTCATGCCATGCCATTTGCTTGTTTGAACTTGGGTGACCAATTTTTTTTTTTTTTTCAGCCCTTTTCCCTTCATGAAATGAAATGAAGAATTTCATGGCATGGAAGGAAATGAAATCTTGCGATTTCAGTGAGGATCAAGCTGGCAAGCTTTGGGCCAGTTCTCTGCACTTCATCTCATGCCATGCCTTTTGTTTGTTTGAACTTGCATCAGTAATTTTTCTTTTTTTTCAGCCCTTTTCCCTGCATGAAATGAAATGAAGAATTTCATGTCATGAAAGGAAAGGAAATCTTGCAAATTCAGTGAGGATCAAGTTGGCAAGCTTTGGTCCAGCTCTCTGCCCTTCAGCTCATGCCCTGCCATTTGCTTGTCTGAACTTCGGTGACAAATTATTTTCCGATTTTTTTTTTTTTTTGGTATCCCTTCCCTTCCTCACTTTCTTCTCGCGTCTCGCCTTGTTCCTTTCTCTTTGGATTTCAGAAATTCACCCCCTAGAATCTGGGCATCTCTCCGGTTTTTTCCCTGGCCCTCGTCTCATCCACATGCATTGCCTTCCATATGCTGCATTTCCAAATGCTGCCGTTTCTTCCGCTCACCTTTTCTTTGATCATATCTCCTGTCCCAAGTGCTTGTTCCACTTCTTCTCTGAATTTGAGATTTCAGTGAGGATGAAGCTGCCAAGCTTTGGGCCAGTTCTCTGCGGTTCAGCTCATGCCATGCCATTTGCTTGTTTGAACTTCCGTGACAAATTTTTCATTTTTTTTTCAGCCCTTTTCCCTGCGTGAAATGAAATGAAGAATTTCATGTCATGAAAGGAAAGGAAATCTTGCAATTTCAGTGAGGATCAAGTTGGCAAGCTTTGGTCCAGCTCTCTGCCCTTCATCTCATGCCATGCCATTTGCTTGTCTGAACTTCGTTGAAAATTTTTTTCCGATTTTTTTTTTTTTTTTTGAGCCCTTCCCTTCCTCACTTTCTTCTCTCGTCTCGCCTTGTTCCTTTCTCTTTGGATTTCAGAAATTCACCCCCTAGAATCTGGGCATCTCTCCGGTTTTTTCCCTGGCCCTCATTTCATCCCAATGCATTGCCTTCCATATGCTGCATTTCCAAATGCTGCCGTTTTTTCTGCTCACCTTTTCTTTGATCATATCTCCTGTCCCAAGTGCTTGTTCCACTTCTTCTCTGAATTTGGGATTTCATTTCCTTTCATGAAATTCGTTTCATGAAAGGAAATGAAATCTTGCGATTTCAGTGAGGATCAAGCTGGCAAGCTTTGGGCCAGTTCTCTGCACTTCAGCTCATTGCATGCCATTTGATTGTTTGAACTTCCATGACAAATTTTTCCTTTTTTTTCAGCCCTTTTCTCTGCATTAAATGAAATGAAGAATTTCATGTCATGAAAGGAAAGTAAATCTTGCAGTTTCAGTGAGGATCAAGTTGGCAAGCTTTGGGCCAGTTCTCTGCACTTCATCTCATGCCATGCCATTTGCTTGTTTGAACTTGGGTGACAAATTTTTCTTTTTTTTTCAGCCCTTTTCCCTTCATGAAATGAAATGAAGAATTTCATGTCATGGAAGGAAATGAAATCTTGCGATTTCAGTGAGGATCAAGCTGGCAAGCTTTGGGCCAGTTCTCTGCACTTCATCTCATGCCATGCCTTTTGTTTGTTTGAACTTGCATCAGAAATTTTTCTTTTTTTTTCAGCCCTTTTCCCTGCATGAAATGAAATGAAGAATTTCATGTCATGAAAGGAAAGGTCATCTTGCAAATTGAGTGAGGATCAAGTTGGCAAGCTTTGGTCCAGCTCTCTGCCCTTCAGCTCATGCCCTGCCATTTGCTTGTCTGAACTTCGGTGACAAATTATTTTCCGATTTTTTTTTTTTTTGTTATCCCTTCCCTTCCTCACTTTCTTCTCGCGTCTCGCCTTGTTCCTTTCTCTTTGGATTTCAGAAATTCACCCCCTAGAATCTGGGCATCTCTCCGGTTTTTTCCCTGGCCCTCATTTCATCCCAATGCATTGCCTTCCATATGCTGCATTTCCAAATGCTGCCGTTTCTTCCGCTCACCATTTCTTTGATCATATCTCCTGTCCCAAGTGCTTGTTCCACTTCTTCTCTGAATTTGGGATTTCATTTCCTTTTATGAAATTCATTTCATGAATTTCATGAAAGGAAATGAAATCTTGCGATTTCAGTGAGGATGAAGCTGCCAAGCTTTGGGCCAGTTCTCTGCAGTTCAGCTCATGCCATGCCATTTGCTTGTTTGAACTTTTGTGACAAATTTTTCCTTTTTTTTTCAGCCCTTTTCCCTGCGTGAAATGAAATGAAGAATTTCATGTCATGAAAGGGAAGGAAATCTTGGAAATTCACTGAGGATCAAGTTGGCAAGCTTTGGTCCAGCTCTCTGCCCTTCAGCTCATGCCATGCCATTTGCTTGTCTGAACTTCGGTGACAAATTATTTTCCGATTTTTTTTTTTTTTTGTTATCCCTTCCCTTCCTCACTTTCTTCTCGCGTCTCGCCTTGTTCCTTTCTCTTTGGATTTCAGAAATTCACCCCCTAGAATCTGGGCATCTCTCCGGTTTTTTCCCTGGCCCTCATTTCATCCCAATGCATTGCCTTCCATATGCTGCATTTCCAAATGCTGCCGTTTCTTCCGCTCACCTTTTCTTTGATCATATCTCCTGTCCCAAGTGCTTGTTCCACTTCTTCTCTGAATTTGGGATTTCATTTCCTTTCATGAAATTCATTTCATGAATTTCATGAAAGGAAATGAAATCTTGCGATTTCAGTGAGGATGAAGCTGCCAAGCTTTGGGCCAGTTCTCTGCAGTTCAGCTCATGCCATGCCATTTGCTTGTTTGAACTTCCATGACAAATTTTTCCTTTTTTTTTCAGCCCTTTTCCCTGCGTGAAATGAAATGAAGAATTTCATGTCATGAAAGGGAAGGAAATCTTGGAAATTCAGTGAGGATCAAGTTGGCAAGCTTTGGTCCAGCTCTCTGCCCTTCAGCTCATGCCATGCCATTTGCTTGTCTGAACTTTGGTAACAAATTTTTTTCCAATTTTTTTTTTTTTTTTCATCCCTTCCCTTCCTCACTTTCTTCTCGCGTCTCGCCTTGTTCCTTTCTCTTTGGATTTCAGAAATTCACCTCCTAGAATCTGGGCATCTCTCCGGTTTTTTCCCTGGCCCTCGTCTCATCCACATGCATTGCCTTCCATATGCTGCATTTCCAAATGCTGCCGTTTCTTCCGCTCACCTTTTCTTTGATCATATCTCCTGTCCCAAGTGCTTGTTCCACTTCTTCTCTGAATTTGAGATTTCAGTGAGGATGAAGCTGCCAAGCTTTGGGCCAGTTCTCTGCACTTCAGCTCATGCCATGCCATTTGCTTGTTTTAAGTTTTGTGACAAATTTTTCCTTTTTTTTTTCAGCCCTTTTCCCTGCGTGAAATGAAATGAAGAATTTCATGTCATGAAAGGAAAGGAAATCTTGCAATTTCAGTGAGGATCAAGTTGGCAAGCTTTGGTCCAGCTCTCTGCCCTTCAGCTCATGCCATGCCATTTGCTTGTCTGAACTTCGGTGACAAATTTTTTTCCGATTTTTTTTTTTTTTTTTTGAGCCCTTCCCTTCCTCACTTTCTTCTCGCGTCTCGCCTTGTTCCTTTCTCTTTGGATTTCAGAAATTCACCCCCTAGAATCTGGGCATCTCTCCGGTTTTTTCCCTGGCCCTCATTTCATCCCAATGCATTGCCTTCCATATGCTGCATTTCCAAATGCTGCCGTTTTTTCCGCTCACCTTTTCTTTGATCATATCTCCTGTCCCAAGTGCTTGTTCCACTTCTTCTCTGAATTTGGGATTTCATTTCCTTTCATGAAATTCATTTCATGAAAGGAAATGAAATCTTGCGATTTCAGTGAGGATCAAGCTGGCAAGCTTTGGGCCAGTTCTCTGCACTTCATCTCATGCCATGCCATTTGCTTGTTTGAACTTGGGTGACAAATTTTTCTTTTTTTTTCAGCCCTTTTCCCTTCATGAAATGAAATGAAGAATTTCATGTCATGGAAGGAAATGAAATCTTGCGATTTCAGTGAGGATCAAGCTGGCAAGCTTTGGGCCAGTTCTCTGCACTTCATCTCATGCCATGCCTTTTGTTTGTTTGAACTTGCATCAGTAATTTTTCTTTTTTTTCAGCCCTTTTCCCTGCATGAAATGAAATGAAGAATTTCATGTCATGGAAGGAAATGAAATCTTGCGATTTCAGTGAGGATCAAGCTGGCAAGCTTTGGGCCAGTTCTCTGCACTTCAGCTCATGCCATGCCATTTGCTTGTTTGAACTTTTGTGACAAATTTTTCCTTTTTTTTTCAGCCCTTTTCCCTGCGTGAAATGAAATGAAGAATTTCATGTCATGAAAGGGAAGGAAATCTTGGAAATTCAGTGAGGATCAAGTTGGCAAGCTTTGGTCCAGCTCTCTGCCCTTCAGCTCATGCCATGCCATTTGCTTGTCTGAACTTCGGTGACAAATTATTTTCCGATTTTTTTTTTTTTTTTGTTATCCCTTCCCTTCCTCACTTTCTTCTCGCGTCTCGCCTTGTTCCTTTCTCTTTGGATTTCAGAAATTCACCCCCTAGAATCTGGGCATCTCTCCGGTTTTTTCCCTGGCGCTGATCTCATCCCAATGCATTGCCTTCCAGATGCTGCATTTCCAAATGCTGCCGTTTTTTCTGCTCACCTTTTCTTTGATCATATCTCCTGTCCCAAGTGCTTGTTCCACTTCTTCTCTGAATTTGGGATTTCATTTCCTTTCATGAAATTCATTTCATGAAAGGAAATGAAATCTTGCGATTTCAGTGAGGATCAAGCTGGCAAGCTTTGGGCCAGTTCTCTGCACTTCAGCTCATGCCATGCCATTTGCTTGTTTGAACTTCCATGACAAATTTTTCCTTTTTTTTCAGCCCTTTTCCCTTCATGAAATGAAATGAAGAATTTCATGTCATGAAAGGAAAGGAAATCTTGCAGTTTCAGTGAGGATCAAGCTGGCAAGCTTTGGGCCAGTTCTCTGCACTTCATCTCATGCCATGCCATTTGCTTGTTTGAACTTGGGTGACAAATTTTTCTTTTTTTTTCAGCCCTTTTCCCTTCATGAAATGAAATGAAGAATTTCATGTCATGGAAGGAAATGAAATCTTGCGATTTCAGTGAGGATCAAGCTGGCAAGCTTTGGGCCAGTTCTCTGCACTTCATCTCATGCCATGCCTTTTGTTTGTTTGAACTTGCATCAGAAATTTTTCTTTTTTTTTCAGCCCTTTTCCCTGCATGAAATGAAATGAAGAATTTCATGTCATGAAAGGAAAGGAAATCTTGCAAATTCAGTGAGGATCAAGTTGGCAAGCTTTGGTCCAGCTCTCTGCCCTTCAGCTCATGCCCTGCCATTTGCTTGTCTGAACTTCGGTGACAAATTATTTTCCGATTTTTTTTTTTTTTTGGTATCCCTTCCCTTCCTCACTTTCTTCTCGCGTCTCGCCTTGTTCCTTTCTCTTTGGATTTCAGAAATTCACCCCCTAGAATCTGGGCATCTCTCCGGTTTTTTCCCTGGCCCTCATTTCATCCCAATGCATTGCCTTCCATATGCTGCATTTCCAAATGCTGCCGTTTCTTCCGCTCACCTTTTCTTTGATCATATCTCCTGTCCCAAGTGCTTGTTCCACTTCTTCTCTGAATTTGGGATTTCATTTCCTTTTATGAAATTAATTTCATGAATTTCATGAAAGGAAATGAAATCTTGCGATTTCAGTGAGGATGAAGCTGCCAAGCTTTGGGCCTGTTCTCTGCAGTTCAGCTCATGCCATGCCATTTGCTTGTTTGAACTTTTGTGACAAATTTTTCCTCTTTTTTTCAGCCATTTTCCCTGCGTGAAATGAAATGAAGAATTTCATGTCATGAAAGGGAAGGAAATCTTGGAAATTCAGTGAGGATCAAGTTGGCAAGCTTTGGTCCAGCTCTCTGCCCTTCAGCTCATGCCATGCCATTTGCTTGTCTGAACTTCGGTGACAAATTATTTTCCGATTTTTTTTTTTTTTTTTTGAGCCCTTCCCTTCCTCACTTTCTTCTCGCGTCTCGCCTTGTTCCTTTCTCTTTGGATTTCAGAAATTCACCCCCTAGAATCTGGGCATCTCTCCGGTTTTTTCCCTGGCCCTCATTTCATCCCAATGCATTGCCTTCCATATGCTGCATTTCCAAATGCTGCCGTTTTTTCCGCTCACCTTTTCTTTGATCATATCTCCTGTCCCAAGTGCTTGTTCCACTTCTTCTCTGAATTTGGGATTTCATTTCCTTTCATGAAATTCATTTCATGAATTTCATGAAAGGAAATGAAATCTTGCGATTTCCGTGAGGATCAAGCTGGCAAGCTTTGGGCCAGTTCTCTGCACTTCAGCTCATGCCATGCCATTTGCTTGTTTGAACTTCCGTGACAAATTTTTCATTTTTTTTTCAGCCCTTTTCCCTGTGTGAAATGAAATGAAGAATTTCATGTCATGAAAGGAAAGGAAATCTTGCAAATTCAGTGAGGATCAAGTTGGCAAGCTTTGGTCCAGCTCTCTGCCCTTCAGCTCATGCCATGCCATTTGCTTGTCTGAACTTCGGTGACAAATTTTTTTCCAATTTTTTTTTTTTTTTTGAGCCCTTCCCTTCCTCACTTTCTTCTCGCGTCTCGCCTTGTTCCTTTCTCTTTGGATTTCAGAAATTCACCCCCTAGAATCTGGGCATCTCTCCGGTTTTTTCCCTGGCCCTCATCTCATCCACATGCATTGCCTTCCATATGCTGCATTTCCAAATGCTGCCGTTTTTTCCGCTCACCTTTTCTTTGATCATATCTCCTTTCCCAAGTGCTTGTTCCACTTTTTCTCTGAATTTGAGATTTCAGTGAGGATGAAGCTGCCAAGCTTTAGGCCAGTTCTCTGCACTTCAGCTCATGCTATGCCATTTGCTTGTTTGAACTTTTGTGACAAATTTTTCCTTTTTTTTTCAGCCCTTTTCCCTGCGTGAAATGAAATGAAGAATTTCATGTCATGAAAGGAAAGGAAATCTTGCAATTTCAGTGAGGATCAAGTTGGCAAGCTTTGGTCCAGCTCTCTGCCCTTCAGCTCATGCCATGCCATTTGCTTGTCTGAACTTCGGTGACAAATTTTTTTCTGATTTTTTTTTTTTTTTTGAGCCCTTCCCTTCCTCACTTTCTTCTCGCGTCTCGCCTTGTTCCTTTCTCTTTGGATTTCAGAAATTCACCCCCTAGAATCTGGGCATCTCTCCGGTTTTTTCCCTGGCCCTCATCTCATCCCAATGCATTGCCTTCCATATGCTGCATTTCCAAATGCTGCCGTTTTTTCTGCTCACCTTTTCTTTGATCATATCTCCTGTCCCAAGTGCTTGTTCCACTTCTACTCTGAATTTGGGATTTCATTTCCTTTCATGACATTCATTTCATGAAAGGAAATGAAATCTTGCAGTTTCAGTGAGGATCAAGCTGGCAAGCTTTGGGCCAGTTCTCTGCACTTCATCTCATGCCATGCCATTTGCTTGTTTGAACTTGGGTGACAAATTTTTCTTTTTTTTTCAGCCCTTTTCCCTTCATGAAATGAAATGAAGAATTTCATGTCATGGAAGGAAATGAAATCTTGCGATTTCAGTGAGGATCAAGCTGGCAAGCTTTGGGCCAGTTCTCTGCACTTCATCTCATGCCATGCCTTTTGTTTGTTTGAACTTGCATCAGAAATTTTTCTTTTTTTTTCAGCCCTTTTCCCTGCATGAAATGAAATGAAGAATTTCATGTCATGAAAGGAAAGGAAATCTTGCAAATTCAGTGAGGATCAAGTTGGCAAGCTTTGGTCCAGCTCTCTGCCCTTCAGCTCATGCCCTGCCATTTGCTTGTCTGAACTTCGGTGACAAATTATTTTCCGATTTTTTTTTTTTTTTGGTATCCCTTCCCTTCCTCACTTTCTTCTCGCGTCTCGCCTTGTTCCTTTCTCTTTGGATTTCAGAAATTCACCCCCTAGAATCTGGGCATCTCTCCGGTTTTTTCCCTGGCCCTCATCTCATCCCAATGCATTGCCTTCCATATGCTGCATTTCGAAATGCTGCCGTTTCTTCCGCTCACCTTTTCTTTGATCATATCTCCTGTCCCAAGTGCTTGTTCCACTTCTTCTCTGAATTTGGGATTTCATTTCCTTTCATGAAATTCATTTCATGAATTTCATGAAAGGAAATGAAATCTTGCGATTTCAGTGAGGATGAAGCTGCCAAGCTTTGGGCCAGTTCTCTGCAGTTCAGCTCATGCCATGCCATTTGCTTGTTTGAACTTTTGTGACAAATTTTTCCTCTTTTTTTCAGCCATTTTCCCTGCGTGAAATGAAATGAAGAATTTCATGTCATGAAAGGGAAGGAAATCTTGGAAATTCAGTGAGGATCAAGTTGGCAAGCTTTGGTCCAGCTCTCTGCCCTTCATCTCATGCCATGCCATTTGCTTGTCTGAACTTCGGTGACAAATTATTTTCCGATTTTTTTTTTTTTTTTTGAGCCCTTCCCTTCCTCACTTTCTTCTCGCGTCTCGCCTTGTTCCTTTCTCTTTGGATTTCAGAAATTCACCCCCTAGAATCTGGGCATCTCTCCGGTTTTTTCCCTGGCCCTCATTTCATCCCAATGCATTGCCTTCCATATGCTGCATTTCCAAATGCTGCCGTTTTTTCCGCTCACCTTTTCTTTGATCATATCTCCTGTCCCAAGTGCTTGTTCCACTTCTTCTCTGAATTTGGGATTTCATTTCCTTTCATGAAATTCATTTCATGAATTTCATGAAAGGAAATGAAATCTTGCGATTTCCGTGAGGATCAAGCTGGCAAGCTTTGGGCCAGTTCTCTGCACTTCAGCTCATGCCATGCCATTTGCTTGTTTGAACTTCCGTGACAAATTTTTCATTTTTTTTTCAGCCCTTTTCCCTGCGTGAAATGAAATGAAGAATTTCATGTCATGAAAGGAAAGGAAATCTTGCAAATTCAGTGAGGATCAAGTTGGCAAGCTTTGGTCCAGCTCTCTGCCCTTCAGCTCATGCCATGCCATTTGCTTGTCTGAACTTCGGTAACAAATTTTTTTCCAATTTTTTTTTTTTTTTTGAGCCCTTCCCTTCCTCACTTTCTTCTCGCGTCTCGCCTTGTTCCTTTCTCTTTGGATTTCAGAAATTCACCCCCTAGAATCTGGGCATCTCTCCGGTTTTTTCCCTGGCCCTCATCTCATCCACATGCATTGCCTTCCATTAGCTGCATTTCCAAATGCTGCCGTTTTTTCCGCTCACCTTTTCTTTGATCATATCTCCTGTCCCAAGTGCTTTTTCCACTTTTTCTCTGAATTTGAGATTTCAGTGAGGATGAAGCTGCCAAGCTTTAGGCCAGTTCTCTGCACTTCAGCTCATGCCATGCCATTTGCTTGTTTTAACTTTTGTGACAAATTTTTCCTTTTTTTTTCAGCCCTTTTCCCTGCGTGAAATGAAATGAAGAATTTCATGTCATGAAAGGAAAGGAAATCTTGCAATTTCAGTGAGGATCAAGTTGGCAAGCTTTGGTCCAGCTCTCTGCCCTTCAGCTCATGCCATGCCATTTGCTTGTCTGAACTTCGGTGATAAATTTTTTTCTGATTTTTTTTTTTTTTTTGAGCCCTTCCCTTCCTCACTTTCTTCTCGCGTCTCGCCTTGTTCCTTTCTCTTTGGATTTCAGAAATTCACCCCCTAGAATCTGGGCATCTCTCCGGTTTTTTCCCTGGCCCTCATTTCATCCCAATGCATTGCCTTCCATATGCTGCATTTCCAAATGCTGCCGTTTTTTCCGCTCACCTTTTCTTTGATCATATCTCCTGTCCCAAGTGCTTGTTCCACTTCTACTCTGAATTTGGGCTTTCATTTCCTTTCATGACATTCATTTCATGAAAGGAAATGAAATCTTGCGATTTCAGTGTGGATCAAGCTGCCAAGCTTTGGGCCAGTTCTCTGCACTTCAGCTCATTGCATGCCATTTGATTGTTTGAACTTCCATGACAAATTTTTCCTTTTTTTTTCAGCCCTTTTCTCTGCATGAAATGAAATGAAGAATTTCATGTCATGAAAGGAAAGGAAATCTTGCAGTTTCAGTGAGGATCAAGCTGGCAAGCTTTGGGCCAGTTCTCTGCACTTCATCTCATGCCATGCCATTTGCTTGTTTGAACTTGGGTGACAAATTTTTCTTTTTTTTTCAGCCCTTTTCCCTTCATGAAATGAAATGAAGAATTTCATGTCATGGAAGGAAATGAAATCTTGCGATTTCAGTGAGGATCAAGCTGGCAAGCTTTGGGCCAGTTCTCTGCACTTCATCTCATGCCATGCCTTTTGTTTGTTTGAACTTGCATCAGAAATTTTTCTTTTTTTTTCAGCCCTTTTCCCTGCATGAAATGAAATGAAGTATTTCATGTCATGAAAGGAAAGGAAATCTTGCAAATTCAGTGAGGATCAAGTTGGCAAGCTTTGGTCCAGCTCTCTGCCCTTCAGCTCATGCCCTGCCATTTGCTTGTCTGGACTTCGGTGACAAATTATTTTCCTATTTTTTCTTTTTTTGGTATCCCTTCCCTTCCTCACTTTCTTCTCGCGTCTCGCCTTGTTCCTTTCTCTTTGGATTTCAGAAATTCACCCCCTAGAATCTGGGCATCTCTCCGGTTTTTTCCCTGGCCCTCATTTCATCCCAATGCATTGCCTTCCATATGCTGCATTTCCAAATGCTGCCGTTTCTTCCGCTCACCATTTCTTTGATCATATCTCCTGTCCCAAGTGCTTGTTCCACTTCTTCTCTGAATTTGGGATTTCATTTCCTTTCATGTAATTCATTTCATGAATTTCATGAAAGGAAATGAAATCTTGCGATTTCAGTGAGGATGAAGCTGACAAGCTTTGGGCCAGTTCTCTGCAGTTCAGCTCATGCCATGCCATTTGCTTGTTTGAACTTTTGTGACAAATTTTTCCTTTTTTTTTCAGCCCTTTTCCCTGCGTGAAATGAAATGAAGAATTTCATGTCATGAAAGGGAAGGAAATCTTGGAAATTCAGTGAGGATCAAGTTGGCAAGCTTTGGTCCAGCTCTCTGCCCTTCAGCTCATGCCATGCCATTTGCTTGTCTGAACTTCGGTGACAAATTATTTTCCGATTTTTTTTTTTTTTTTTGAGCCCTTCCCTTCCTCACTTTCTTCTCGCGTCTCGCCTTGTTCCTTTCTCTTTGGATTTCAGAAATTCACCCCCTAGAATCTGGGCATCTCTCCGGTTTTTTCCCTGGCCCTCATCTCATCCACATGCATTGCCTTCCATATGCTGCATTTCCAAATGCTGCCGTTTTTTCCGCTCACCTTTTCTTTGATCGTATCTCCTGTCCCAAGTGCTTGTTCCACTTCTTCTCTGAATTTGGGATTTCATTTCCTTTCCTGAAATTCATTTCATGAATTTCATGAAAGGAAATGAAATCTTGCGATTTCAGTGAGGATGAAGCTGCCAAGCTTTGGGCCAGTTCTCTGCACTTCAGCTCATGCCATGCCATTTGCTTGTTTGAACTTTTGTGACAAATTTTTCCTTTTTTTTTCAGCCCTTTTCCCTGCGTGAAATGAAATGAAGAATTTCATGTCATGAAAGGAAAGGAAATCTTGGTATTTCAGTGAGGATCAAGTTGGCAAGCTTTGGTCCAGCTCTCTGCCCTTCAGCTCATGCCATGCCATTTGCTTGTCTGAACTTCGGTGACAAATTTTTTTCCGATTTTTTTTTTTTTTTTTGAGCCCTTCCCTTCCTCACTTTCTTCTCGCGTCTCGCCTTGTTCCTTTCTCTTTGGATTTCAGAAATTCACCCCCTAGAATCTGGGCATCTCTCCGGTTTTTTCCCTGGCCCTCATTTCATCCCAATGCATTGCCTTCCATATGCTGCATTTCCAAATGATGCCGTTTCTTCGGCTCACCTTTTCTTTGATCATATCTCCTGTCCCAAGTGCTTGTTCCACTTCTTCTCTGAATTTGAGATTTCAGTGAGGATGAAGCTGTCAAGCTTTGGGCCAGTTCTCTGCACTTCAGCTCATGCCATGCCATTTGCTTGTTTTAACTTTTGTGACAAATTTTTCCTTTTTTTTTCAGCCCTTTTCCCTGCGTGAAATAAAATGAAGAATTTCATGTCATGAAAGGAAAGGAAATCTTGCAATTTCAGTGAGGATCAAGTTGGCAAGCTTTGGTCCAGCTCTCTGCCCTTCAGCTCATGCCATGCCATTTGCTTGTCTGAACTTCGGTGACAAATTATTTTCCGATTTTTTTTTTTTTTTTGTTATCCCTTCCCTTCCTCACTTTCTTCTCGCGTCTCGCCTTGTTCCTTTCTCTTTGGATTTCAGAAATTCACCCCCTAGAATCTGGGCATCTCTCCGGTTTTTTCCCTGGCCCTCATTTCATCCCAATGCATTGCCTTCCATATGCTGCATTTCCAAATGCTGCCGTTTCTTCCGCTCACCATTTCTTTGATCATATCTCCTGTCCCAAGTGCTTGTTCCACTTCTTCTCTGAATTTGGGATTTCATTTCCTTTCATGAAATTCATTTCATGAATTTCATGAAAGGAAATGAAATCTTGCGATTTCAGTGAGGATCAAGCTGGCAAGCTTTGGGCCATTTCTCTGCAGTTCAGCTCATGCCATGCCATTTGCTTGTTTGAACTTTTGTGACAAATTTTTCCTTTTTTTTTCAGCCCTTTTCCCTGCGTGAAATGAAATGAAGAATTTCATGTCATGAAAGGGAAGGAAATCTTGGAAATTCAGTGAGGATCAAGTTGGCAAGCTTTGGTCCAGCTCTCTGCCCTTCAGCTCATGCCATGCCATTTGCTTGTCTGAACTTCGGTGACAAATTATTTTCCGATTTTTTTTTTTCTTTGGTATCCCTTCCCTTCCTCACTTTCTTCTCGCGTCTCGCCTTGTTCCTTTCTCTTTGGATTTCAGAAATTCACCCCCTAGAATCTGGGCATCTCTCCGGTTTTTTCCCTGGCCCTCATTTCATCCCAATGCATTGCCTTCCATATGCTGCATTTCCAAATGCTGCCGTTTTTTCCGCTCACCTTTTCTTTGATCATATCTCCTGTCCCAAGTGCTTCTTCCACTTCTTCTCTGAATTTGGGATTTCATTTCCTTTCATGAAATTCATTTCATGAATTTCATGAAAGGAAATGAAATCTTGTGATTTCAGTGAGGATGAAGCTGCCAAGCTTTGGGCCAGTTCTCTGCACTTCAGCTCATGCCATGCCATTTGCTTGTTTGAACTTTTGTGACAAATTTTTCCTTTTTTTTTCAGCCCTTTTCCCTGCGTGAAATGAAATGAAGAATTTCATGTCATGAAAGGAAAGGAAATCTTGCAATTTCAGTGAGGATCAAGTTGGCAGGCTTTGGTCCAGCTCTCTGCCCTTCAGCTCATGCCATGCCATTTGCTTGTCTGAACTTCGGTGACAAATTTTTTTCCGATTTTTTTTTTTTTTTTTTTTTTGAGCCCTTCCCTTCCTCACTTTCTTCTCGCGTCTCGCCTTGTTCCTTTCTCTTTGGATTTCAGAAATTCACCCCCTAGAATCTGGGCATCTCTCCGGTTTTTTCCCTGGCCCTCATTTCATCCCAATGCATTGCCTTCCATATGCTGCATTTCCAAATGCTGCCGTTTCTTCCGCTCACCTTTTCTTTGATCATATCTCCTGTCCCAAGTGCTTGTTCCACTTCTTCTCTGAATTTGAGATTTCAGTGAGGATGAAGCTGCCAAGCTTTGGGCCAGTTCTCTGCACTTCAGCTCATGCCATGCCATTTGCTTGTTTTAACTTTTGTGACAAATTTTTCCTTTTTTTTTCAGCCCTTTTCCCTGCGTGAAATGAAATGAAGAATTTCATGTCATGAAAGGAAAGGAAATCTTGCAATTTCAGTGAGGATCAAGTTGGCAAGCTTTGGTCCAGCTCTCTGCCCTTCAGCTCATGCCATGCCATTTGCTTGTCTGAACTTCGGTGACAAATTTTTTTCCGATTTTTTTTTTTTTTTGAGCCCTTCCCTTCCTCACTTTCTTCTCGCGTTTCGCCTTGTTCCTTTCTCTTTGGATTTCAGAAATTCACCCCCTAGAATCTGGGCATCTCTCCGGTTTTTTCCCTGGCCCTCATCTCATCCACATGCATTGCCTTCCATATGCTGCATTTCCAAATGCTGCCGTTTTTTCTGCTCACCTTTTCTTTGATCATATCTCCTGTCCCAAGTGCTTGTTCCACTTCTTCTCTGAATTTGGGATTTCATTTCCTTTCATGAAATTCATTTCATGAAAGGAAATGAAATCTTGCGATTTCAGTGAGGATGAAGCTGCCAAGCTTTGGGCCAGTTCTCTGCACTTCATCTCATGCCATGCCATTTGCTTGTTTGAACTTGCATCAGAAATTTTTCTTTTTTTTTCAGCCCTTTTCCCTTCATGAAATGAAATGAAGAATTTCATGTCATGAAAGGAAAGGAAATCTTGCAAATTCAGTGAGGATCAAGTTGGCAAGCTTTGGTCCAGCTCTCTGCCCTTCAGCTCATGCCCTGCCATTTGCTTGTCTGAACTTCGGTGACAAATTATTTTCCGATTTTTTTTTTTTTTTGGTATCCCTTCCCTTCCTCACTTTCTTCTCGTGTCTCGCCTTGTTCCTTTCTCTTTGGATTTCAGAAATTCACCTCCTAGAATGTGGGCATCTCTCCGGTTTTTTCCCTGGCCCTCATCTCATCCACATGCATTGCCTTCCATATGCTGCATTTCCAAATGCTGCCGTTTTTTCCGCTCACCTTTTCTTTGATCATATCTCCTGTCCCAAGTGCTTGTTCCACTTCTTCTCTGAATTTGGGATTTCATTTCCTTTCATGAAATTCATTTCATGAATTTCATGAAAGGAAATGAAATCTTGCGATTTCAGTGAGGATCAAGCTGCCAAGCTGTGGGCAAGTTCTCTGCACTTCAGCTCATGCCATGCCATTTGCTTGTTTGAACTTTTGTGACAAATTTTTCTTTTTTTTTCAGCCCTTTTCCCTGCGTGAAATGAAATGAAGAATTTCATGTCATGAAAGGAAAGGAAATCTTGGAAATTCAGTGAGGATCAAGTTGGCAAGCTTTGGTCCAGCTCTCTGCCCTTCAGCTCATGCCATGCCATTTGCTTGTCTGAACTTCGGTGACAAATTATTTTCCGATTTTTTTTTTTTTTTTGAGCCCTTCCCTTCCTCACTTTCTTCTCGCGTCTCGCCTTGTTCCTTTCTCTTTGGATTTCAGAAATTCACCCCCTAGAATCTGGGCATCTCTCCGGTTTTTTCCCTGGCCCTCATCTCATCCACATGCATTGCCTTCCATTAGCTGCATTTCCAAATGCTGCCGTTTTTTCCGCTCACCTTTTCTTTGATCATATCTCCTGTCCCAAGTGCTTGTTCCACTTCTTCTCTGAATTTGGGATTTCATTTCCTTTCATGACATTCATTTCATGAATGTCATGAAAGGAAATGAAATCTTGCGATTTCAGTGAGGATCAAGCTGGCAAGCTTTGGGCCAGTTCTCTGCACTTCAGCTCATGCCATGCCATTTGCTTGCTTGAACTTGGGTGACAAATTTTTCTTTTTTTTTCAGCCCTTTTCCCTGCATGAAACGAAATAAAGAATTTCATGTCATGAAAGGAAAGGAAATCTTGCAGTTTCAGTGAGGATCAAGTTGGCAAGCTTTGGTCCAGCTCTCTGCCCTTCAGCTCATGCCATGCCATTTGCTTGTCTGAACTTCGGTGACAAATTTTTTTCCGATTCTATTTTTTTTTTGTTATCCCTTCCCTTCCTCACTTTCTTCTCGCGTCTCGCCTTGTTCCTTTCTCTTTGGATTTCAGAAATTCACCCCCTAGAATCTGGGCATCTCTCCGGTTTTTTCCCTGGCCCTCATTTCATCCCAATGCATTGCCTTCCATATGCTGCATTTCCAAATGCTGCCGTTTTTTCCGCTCACCTTTTCTTTGATCATATCTCCTGTCCCAAGTGCTTCTTCCACTTCTTCTCTGAATTTGGGATTTCATTTCCTTTCATGAAATTCATTTCATGAATTTCATGAAAGGAAATGAAATCTTGCGATTTCAGTGAGGATGAAGCTGCCAAGCTTTGGGCCAGTTCTCTGCAGTTCAGCTCATGCCATGCCATTTGCTTGTTTGAACTTCCATGACAAATCTTTCCTTTTTTTTTCAGCCCTTTTCCCTGCGTGAAATGAAATGAAGAATTTCATGTCATGAAAGGGAAGGAAATCTTGGAAATTCAGTGAGGATCAAGTTGGCAAGCTTTGGTCCAGCTCTCTGCCCTTCAGCTCATGCCATGCCATTTGCTTGTCTGAACTTCGGTGACAAATTATTTTCCGATTTTTTTTTTTTTTTTTTGAGCCCTTCCCTTCCTCACTTTCTTCTCGCGTCTCGCCTTGTTCCTTTCTCTTTGGATTTCAGAAATTCACCCCCTAGAATCTGGGCATCTCTCCGGTTTTTTCCCTGGCCCTCATTTCATCCCAATGCATTGCCTTCCATATGCTGCATTTCCAAATGCTGCCGTTTTTTCCGCTCACCTTTTCTTTGATCATATCTCCTGTCCCAAGTGCTTCTTCCACTTCTTCTCTGAATTTGGGATTTCATTTCCTTTTATGAAATTCATTTCATGAATTTCATGAAAGGAAATGAAATCTTGCGATTTCCGTGAGGACCAAGCTGGCAAGCTTTGGGCCAGTTCTCTGCACTTCAGCTCATGCCCTGCCATTTGCTTGTTTGAACTTCCGTGACAAATTTTTCATTTTTTTTTCAGCCCTTTTCCCTGCGTGAAATGAAATGAAGAATTTCATGTCATGAAAGGAAAGGAAATCTTGGAAATTCAGTGAGGATCAAGTTGGCAAGCTTTGGTCCAGCTCTCTGCCCTTCAGCTCATGCCATGCCATTTGCTTGTTTGAACTTGGGTAACAAATTTTTTTCCAATTTTTTTTTTTTTTTCAGCCCTTCCCTTCCTCACTTTCTTCTCGCGTCTCGCCTTGTTCCTTTCTCTTTGGATTTCAGAAATTCACCTCCTAGAATCTGGGCATCTCTCCGGTTTTTTCCCTGGCCCTCATCTCATCCACATGCATTGCCTTCCATATGCTGCATTTCCAAATGCTGCCGTTTTTTCCGCTCACCTTTTCTTTGATCATATCTCCTGTCCCAAGTGCTTGTTCCACTTCTTCTCTGAATTTGGGATTTCATTTCCTTTCATGAAATTCATTTCATGAATTTCATGAAAGGAAATGAAATCTTGCGATTTCAGTGAGGATCAAGCTGGCAAGCTTTGGGCCAGTTCTCTGCACTTCAGCTCATGCCATGCCATTTGCTTGTTTGAACTTCCGTGACAAATTTTTCATTTTTTTTTCAGCCCTTTTCACTGCGTGAAATGAAATGAAGAATTTCATGTCATGAAAGGGAAGGAAATCTTGCAATTTCAGTGAGGATCAAGTTGGCAAGCTTTGGTCCAGCTCTCTGCCCTTCAGCTCATGCCATGGCATTTGCTTGTCTGAACTTCGGTGACAAATTTTTTTCCAATTTTTTTTTTTTTTTTGAGCCCTTCCCTTCCTCACTTTCTTCTCGCGTCTCGCCTTGTTCCTTTCTCTTTGGATTTCAGAAATTCACCCCCTAGAATCTGGGCATCTCTCCGGTTTTTTCCCTGGCCCTCATTTCATCCCAATGCATTGCCTTCCATATGCTGCATTTCCAAATGCTGCCGTTTCTTCCGCTCACCTTTTCTTTGATCATATCTCCTGTCCCAAGTGCTTGTTCCACTTCTTCTCTGAATTTGGGATTTCATTTCCTTTCATGACATTCATTTCATGAATGTCATGAAAGGAAATGAAATCTTGCGATTTCAGTGAGGATGAAGCTGCCAAGCTTTGGGCCAGTTCTCTGCACTTCAGCTCATGCCATGCCATTTGGTTGCTTGAACTTGGGTGACAAATTTTTCCTTTTTTTTTCAGCCCTTTTCACTGCGTGAAATGAAATGAAGAATTTCATGTCATGAAAGGAAATGAAATCTTGCGATTTCAGTGAGGATGAAGCTGCCAAGCTTTGGGCCAGTTCTCTGCACTTCAGCTCATGCCATGCCATTTGCTTGTTTGAACTTTTGTGACAAATTTTTCCTTTTTTTTTCAGCCCTTTTCCCTGCGTGAAATGAAATGAAGAATTTCATGTCATGAAAGGAAAGGAAATCTTGGAAATTCAGTGAGGATCAAGTTGGCAAGCTTTGGTCCAGCTCTCTGCCCTTCAGCTCATGCCATGACATTTGCTTGTCTGAACTTCGGTGACAAATTATTTTCCGATTTTTTTTTTTTTTTTTTGAGCCCTTCCCTTCCTCACTTTCTTCTCGCGTCTCGCCTTGTTCCTTTCTCTTTGGATTTCAGAAATTCACCCCCTAGAATCTGGGCATCTCTCCGGTTTTTTCCCTGGCCCTCATTTCATCCCAATGCATTGCCTTCCATATGCTGCATTTCCAAATGCTGCCGTTTCTTCCGCTCACCTTTTCTTTGATCATATCTCCTGTCCCAAGTGCTTGTTCCACTTCTTCTCTGAATTTGGGATTTCATTTCCTTTCATGACATTCATTTCATGAATGTCATGAAAGGAAATGAAATCTTGCGATTTCAGTGAGGATCAAGCTGGCAAGCTTTGGGCCAGTTCTCTGCACTTCAGCTCATGCCATGCCATTTGCTTGCTTGAACTTGGGTGACAAATTTTTCCTTTTTTTTTCAGCCCTTTTCCCTGCATGAAATGAAATGAAGAATTTCATGTCATGAAAGGAAAGGAAATCTTGCAGTTTCAGTGAGGATCAAGTTGGCAAGCTTTGGTCCAGCTCTCTGCCCTTCAGCTCATGCCCTGCCATTTGCTTGTCTGAACTTCGGTGACAAATTATTTTCCGATTTTTTTTTTTTTTGTTATCCCTTTCCTTCCTCACTTTCTTCTCGCGTCTCGCCTTGTTCCTTTCTCTTTGGATTTCAGATATTCACCTCCTAGAATTTGGGCATCTCTGGTTTTTTCCCTGGCCCTCATCTCATCCCAATGCATTGCCTTCCATATGCTGCATTTCCAAATGCTGCCGTTTCTTCCGCTCACCTTTTCTTTGATCATATCTCCTGTCCCAAGTGCTTGTTCCACTTCTTCTCTGAATTTGGGATTTCATTTCCTATCATGAAATTCATTTCATGAATTTCATGAAAGGAAATGAAATCTTGCGATTTCAGTGAGGATCAAGCTGGCAAGCTTTGGGCCAGTTCCCTGCACTTCAGCTCATGCCATGCCATTTGATTGTTTGAACTTCCATGACAAATTTTACCTTTTTTTTCAGCCCTTTTCTCTGCCTGAAATGAAATGGAGAATTTCATGTCATGAAAGGAAAGGAAATCTTGCAGTTTCAGTGAGGATCAAGCTGGCAAGCTTTGGGCCAGTTCTCTGCCCTTCAGCTCATGCCCTGCCATTTGCTTGTTTGAACTTCCGTGACAAATTTTTCATTTTTTTTGCAGCCCTTTTCCCTGCGTGAAATGAAATGAAGAATTTCATGTCATGAAAGGAAAGGAAATCTTGCCGTTTCAGTGAGGATCAAGTTGGCAAGCTTTGGTCCAGCTCTCTGCCCTTCAGCTCATGCCATGGCATTTGCTTGTCTGAACTTCGGTGACAAATTATTTTCCGATTTTTTTTTTTTTGTTATCCCTTCCCTTCCTCACTTTCTTCTCGCGTCTCGCCTTGTTCCTTTCTCTTTGGATTTCAGAAATTCACCCCCTAGAATCTGGGCATCTCTCCGGTTTTTTCCCTGGCCCTCATTTCATCCCAATGCATTGCCTTCCATATGCTGCATTTCCAAATGCTGCCGTTTCTTCCGCTCACCTTTTCTTTGATCATATCTCCTGTCCCAAGTGCTTCTTCCACTTCTTCTCTGAATTTGGGATTTCATTTCCTTTCATGACATTCATTTCATGAATGTCATGAAAGGAAATGAAATCTTGCGATTTCAGTGAGGATGAAGCTGCCAAGCTTTGGGCCAGTTCTCTGCACTTCAGCTCATGCCATGCCATTTGGTTGCTTGAACTTGGGTGACAAATTTTTCCTTTTTTTTTCAGCCCTTTTCACTGCGTGAAATGAAATGAAGAATTTCATGTCATGAAAGGAAATGATATCTTGCGATTTCAGTGAGGATGAAGCTGCCAAGCTTTGGGCCAGTTCTCTGCACTTCAGCTCATGCCATGCCATTTGCTTGTTTGAACTTTTGTGACAAATTTTTCCTTTTTTTTTCAGCCCTTTTCCCTGCGTGAAATGAAATGAAGAATTTCATGTCATGAAAGGAAAGGAAATCTTGGAAATTCAGTGAGGATCAAGTTGGCAAGCTTTGGTCCAGCTCTCTGCCCTTCAGCTCATGCCATGACATTTGCTTGTCTGAACTTCGGTGACAAATTATTTTCCGATTTTTTTTTTTTTTTTTTGAGCCCTTCCCTTCCTCACTTTCTTCTCGCGTCTCGCCTTGTTCCTTTCTCTTTGGATTTCAGAAATTCACCCCCTAGAATCTGGGCATCTCTCCGGTTTTTTCCCTGGCCCTCATTTCATCCCAATGCATTGCCTTCCATATGCTGCATTTCCAAATGCTGCCGTTTCTTCCGCTCACCTTTTCTTTGATCATATCTCCTGTCCCAAGTGCTTGTTCCACTTCTTCTCTGAATTTGGGATTTCATTTCCTTTCATGACATTCATTTCATGAATGTCATGAAAGGAAATGAAATCTTGCGATTTCAGTGAGGATCAAGCTGGCAAGCTTTGGGCCAGTTCTCTGCACTTCAGCTCATGCCATGCCATTTGCTTGCTTGAACTTGGGTGACAAATTTTTCCTTTTTTTTTCAGCCCTTTTCCCTGCATGAAATGAAATGAAGAATTTCATGTCATGAAAGGAAAGGAAATCTTGCAGTTTCAGTGAGGATCAAGTTGGCAAGCTTTGGTCCAGCTCTCTGCCCTTCAGCTCATGCCCTGCCATTTGCTTGTCTGAACTTCGGTGACAAATTATTTTCCGATTTTTTTTTTTTTTTGTTATCCCTTTCCTTCCTCACTTTCTTCTCGCGTCTCGCCTTGTTCCTTTCTCTTTGGATTTCAGATATTCACCTCCTAGAATTTGGGCATCTCTGGTTTTTTCCCTGGCCCTCCTCTCATCCCAATGCATTGCCTTCCATATGCTGCATTTCCAAATGCTGCCGTTTCTTCCGCTCACCTTTTCTTTGATCATATCTCCTGTCCCAAGTGCTTGTTCCACTTCTTCTCTGAATTTGGGATTTCATTTCCTATCATGAAATTCATTTCATGAATTTCATGAAAGGAAATGAAATCTTGCGATTTCAGTGAGGATCAAGCTGGCAAGCTTTGGGCCAGTTCCCTGCACTTCAGCTCATGCCATGCCATTTGATTGTTTGAACTTCCATGACAAATTTTACCTTTTTTTTCAGCCCTTTTCTCTGCATGAAATGAAATGAAGAATTTCATGTCATGAAAGGAAAGGAAATCTTGCAGTTTCAGTGAGGATCAAGCTGGCAAGCTTTGGGCCAGTTCTCTGCCCTTCAGCTCATGCCCTGCCATTTGCTTGTTTGAACTTCCGTGACAAATTTTTCATTTTTTTTGCAGCCCTTTTCCCTGCGTGAAATGAAATGAAGAATTTCATGTCATGAAAGGAAAGGAAATCTTGCCGTTTCAGTGAGGATCAAGTTGGCAAGCTTTGGTCCAGCTCTCTGCCCTTCAGCTCATGCCATGGCATTTGCTTGTCTGAACTTCGGTGACAAATTATTTTCCGATTTTTTTTTTTTTGTTATCCCTTCCCTTCCTCACTTTCTTCTCGCGTCTCGCCTTGTTCCTTTCTCTTTGGATTTCAGAAATTCACCCCCTAGAATCTGGGCATCTCTCCGGTTTTTTCCCTGGCCCTCATTTCATCCCAATGCATTGCCTTCCATATGCTGCATTTCCAAATGCTGCCGTTTCTTCCGCTCACCTTTTCTTTGATCATATCTCCTGTCCCAAGTGCTTCTTCCACTTCTTCTCTGAATTTGGGATTTCATTTCCTTTCATGAAATTCATTTCATGAATTTCATGAAAGGAAATGAAATCTTGCGATTTCAGTGAGGATGAAGCTGCCAAGCTTTGGGCCAGTTCTCTGCACTTCACCTCATGCAATGCCATTTGCTTGTTTGAACTTGGGTGACAATTTTTTCTTTTTTTTTCAGCCCTTTTCCCTGCATGAAATGAAATGAAGAATTTCATGTCATGAAAGGAAAGGAAATCTTGCACTTTCAGTGAGGATCAAGTTGGCAAGCTTTGGTCCAGCTCTCTGCCCTTCAGCTCATGCCATGCCATTTGCTTGTCTGAACTTCGGTGACAAATTTTTTTCCGATTTTTTTTTTTTTTTTTTTGAGCCCTTCCCTTCCTCACTTTCTTCTCGCGTCTCGCCTTGTTCCTTTCTCTTTGGATTTCAGAAATTCACCCCCTAGAATCTGGGCATCTCTCCGGTTTTTTCCCTGGCCCTCATCTCATCCCAATGCATTGCCTTCCATATGCTGCATTTCCAAATGCTGCCGTTTTTTCTGCTCACCTTTTCTTTGATCATATCTCCTGTCCCAAGTGCTTGTTCCACTTCTTCTCTGAATTTGGGATTTCATTTCCTTTCATGAAATTCATTTCATGAAAGGAAATGAAATCTTGCGATTTCCGTGAGGATCAAGCTGGCAAGCTTTGGGCCAGTTCTCTGCACTTCAGCTCATGCCATGCCATTTGATTGTTTGAACTTCCATGACAAATTTTACCTTTTTTTTCAGCCCTTTTCTCTGCATGAAATGAAATGAAGAATTTCATGTCATGAAAGGAAAGGAAATCTTGCAGTTTCAGTGAGGATCAAGCTGGCAAGCTTTGGGCCAGTTCTCTGCCCTTCAGCTCATGCCCTGCCATTTGCTTGTTTGAACTTCCGTGACAAATTTTTCATTTTTTTTGCAGCCCTTTTCCCTGCGTGAAATGAAATGAAGAATTTCATGTCATGAAAGGAATGGAAATCTTGCCGTTTCAGTGAGGATCAAGTTGGCAAGCTTTGGTCCAGCTCTCTGCCCTTCAGCTCATGCCATGCCATTTGCTTGTCTGAACTTCGGTGACAAATTATTTTCCAATTTTTTTTTTTTTTTTGAGCCCTTCCCTTCCTCACTTTCTTCTCGCGTCTCGCCTTGTTCCTTTCTCTTTGGATTTCAGAAATTCACCCCCTAGAATCTGGGCATCTCTCCGGTTTTTTCCCTGGCCCTCATTTCATCCCAATGCATTGCCTTCCATATGCTGCATTTCCAAATGCTGCCGTTTCTTCCACTCACCTTTTCTTTGATCATATCTCCTGTCCCAAGTGCTTGTTCCACTTCTTCTCTGAATTTGGGATTTCATTTCCTTTCATGAAATTCATTTCATGAATTTCATGAAAGGAAATGAAATCTTGCGATTTCATTGAGGATCAAGCTGCCAAGCTGTGGGTCAGTTCTCTGCACTTCAGCTCATGCCATGCCATTTGCTTGTTTGAACTTGGGTGACAAATTTTTCTTTCTTTTTCAGCCCTTTTCCCTGCATGAAATGAAATGAAGAATTTCATGTCATGAAAGGAATGGAAATCTTGCAGTTTCAGTGAGGATCAAGTTGACAAGCTTTGGTCCAGCTCTCTGCCCTTCAGCTCATGCCCTGCCATTTGCTTGTCTGAACTTCGGTGACAAATTATTTTCCGATTTTTTTTTTTTTTTTTGAGCCCTTCCCTTCCTCACTTTCTTCTCGCGTCTCGCCTTGTTCCTTTCTCTTTGGATTTCAGAAATTCACCCCCTAGAATCTGGGCATCTCTCCGGTTTTTTCCCTGGCCCTCATTTCATCCCAATGCATTGCCTTCCATATGCTGCATTTCGAAATGCTGCCGTTTCTTCCGCTCACCTTTTCTTTGATCATATCTCCTGTCCCAAGTGCTTGTTCCACTTCTTCTCTGAATTTGGGATTTCATTTCCTTTCATGACATTCATTTCATGAATGTCATGAAAGGAAATGAAATCTTGCGATTTCAGTGAGGATCAAGCTGGCAAGCTTTGGGCCAGTTCTCTGCACTTCAGCTCATGCCATGCCATTTGCTTGCTTGAACTTGGGTGACAAATTTTTCCTTTTTTTTTCAGCCCTTTTCCCTGCATGAAATGAAATGAAGAATTTCATGTCATGAAAGGAAAGGAAATCTTGCAGTTTCAGTGAGGATCAAGTTGGCAAGCTTTGGTCCAGCTCTCTGCCCTTCAGCTCATGCCCTGCCATTTGCTTGTCTGAACTTCGGTGACAAATTATTTTCCGATTTTTTTTTTTTTTTGTTATCCCTTTCCTTCCTCACTTTCTTCTCGCGTCTCGCCTTGTTCCTTTCTCTTTGGTTTTCAGAAATTTACCGCCCCAGAATTTGGGCATCTCTGGTTTTTTCCCTGGCCCTCATCTCATCCCAATGCATTGCCTTCCATATGCTGCATTTCCAAATGCTGCCGTTTCTTCCGCTCACCTTTTCTTTGATCATATCTCCTGTCCCAAGTGCTTGTTCCACTTCTTCTCTGAATTTGGGATTTCATTTCCTTTCATGAAATTCATTTCATGAATTTCATGAAAGGAAATGAAATCTTGCGATTTCCGTGAGGATCAAGCTGGCAAGCTTTGGGCCAGTTCTCTGCACTTCAGCTCATGCCATGCCATTTGATTGTTTGAACTTCCATGACAAATTTTACCTTTTTTTTCAGCCCTTTTCTCTGCATGAAATGAAATGAAGAATTTCATGTCATGAAAGGAAAGGAAATCTTGCAGTTTCAGTGAGGATCAAGCTGGCAAGCTTTGGGCCAGTTCTCTGCCCTTCAGCTCATGCCCTGCCATTTGCTTGTTTGAACTTCCGTGACAAATTTTTCATTTTTTTTGCAGCCCTTTTCCCTGCGTGAAATGAAATGAAGAATTTCATGTCATGAAAGGAATGGAAATCTTGCCGTTTCAGTGAGGATCAAGTTGGCAAGCTTTGGTCCAGCTCTCTGCCCTTCAGCTCATGCCATGCCATTTGCTTGTCTGAACTTCGGTGACAAATTTTTTTCCAATTTTTTTTTTTTTTTTGAGCCCTTCCCTTCCTCACTTTCTTCTCGCGTCTCGCCTTGTTCCTTTCTCTTTGGATTTCAGAAATTCACCCCCTAGAATCTGGGCATCTCTCCGGTTTTTTCCCTGGCCCTCATTTCATCCCAATGCATTGCCTTCCATATGCTGCATTTCCAAATGCTGCCGTTTCTTCCACTCACCTTTTCTTTGATCATATCTCCTGTCCCAAGTGCTTGTTCCACTTCTTCTCTGAATTTGGGATTTCATTTCCTTTCATGAAATTCATTTCATTAATTTCATGAAAGGAAATGAAATCTTGCGATTTCAGTGAGGATCAAGCTGCCAAGCTGTGGGTCAGTTCTCTGCACTTCAGCTCATGCCATGCCATTTGCTTGTTTGAACTTGGGTGACAAATTTTTCTTTTTTTTTCAGCCCTTTTCCCTGCATGAAATGAAATGAAGAATTTCATGTCATGAAAGGAAAGGAAATCTTGCAATTTCAGTGAGGATCAAGTTGGCAAGCTTTGGTCCAGCTCTCTGCCCTTCAGCTCATGCCATGCCATTTGCTTGTCTGAACTTCGGTGACAAATTTTTTTCCGTTTTTTTTTTTTTTTTTTGAGCCCTTCCCTTCCTCACTTTCTTCTCGCGTCTCGCCTTGTTCCTTTCTCTTTGGTTTTCAGAAATTCACCCCCTAGAATCTGGGCATCTCTCCGGTTTTTTCCCTGGCCCTCATCTCATCCCAATGCATTGCCTTCCATATGCTGCATTTCCAAATGCTGCCGTTTTTTCTGCTCACCTTTTCTTTGATCATATCTCCTGTCCCAAGTGCTTGTTCCACTTCTTCTCTGAATTTGGGATTTCATTTCCTTTCATGAAATTCATTTCATGAAAGGAAATGAAATCTTGCGATTTCCGTGAGGATCAAGCTGGCAAGCTTTGGGCCAGTTCTCTGCACTTCAGCTCATGCCATGCCATTTGATTGTTTGAACTTCCATGACAAATTTTACCTTTTTTTTCAGCCCTTTTCTCTGCATGAAATGAAATGAAGAATTTCATGTCATGAAAGGAAAGGAAATCTTGCAGTTTCAGTGAGGATCAAGCTGGCAAGCTTTGGGCCAGTTCTCTGCCCTTCAGCTCATGCCCTGCCATTTGCTTGTTTGAACTTCCGTGACAAATTTTTCATTTTTTTTGCAGCCCTTTTCCCTGCGTGAAATGAAATGAAGAATTTCATGTCATGAAAGGAAAGGAAATCTTGCCGTTTCAGTGAGGATCAAGTTGGCAAGCTTTGGTCCAGCTCTCTGCCCTTCAGCTCATGCCATGCCATTTGCTTGTCTGAACTTCGGTGACAAATTTTTTTCCAATTTTTTTTTTTTTTTTGAGCCCTTCCCTTCCTCACTTTCTTCTCGCGTCTCGCCTTGTTCCTTTCTCTTTGGATTTCAGAAATTCGCCCCCTAGAATCTGGGCATCTCTCCGGTTTTTTCCCTGGCCCTCATCTCATCCCAATGCATTGCCTTCCATATGCTGCATTTCCAAATGCTGCCGTTTCTTCCGCTCACCTTTTCTTTGATCATATCTCCTGTCCCAAGTGCTTGTTCCACTTCTTCTCTGAATTTGGGATTTCATTTCCTTTCATGAAATTCATTTCATGAATTTCATGAAAGGAAATGAAATCTTGCGATTTCAGTGAGGATCAAGCTGGCAAGCTTTGGGCCAGTTCTCTGCACTTCAGCTCATGCCATGCCTTTTGCTTGTTTTAAGTTTTGTGACAAATTTTTCCTTTTTTTTTCAGCACTTTTCCCTGCGTGAAATGAAATGAAGAATTTCATGTCATGAAAGGAAAGGAAATCTTGCAATTTGAGTGAGGATCAAGCTGGCAAGCTTTGGGCCAGTTCTCTGCCCTTCAGCTCATGCCCTGCCCTTTGCTTGTTTGAACTTCCGTGACAAATTTTTCATTTTTTTTGCAGCCCTTTTCCCTGCGTGAAGTGAAATGAAGAATTTCATGTCATGAAAGGAAAGGAAATCTTGCAATTTCAGTGAGGATCAAGTTGGCAAGCTTTGGTCCAGCTCTCTGCCCTTCAGCTCATGCGATGCCATTTGCTTGTCTGAACTTCGGTGACAAATTTTTTTCCGATTTTTTTTTTTTTTTTTTGAGCCTTTCCCTTCCTCACTTTCTTCTCGCGTCTCGCCTTGTTCCTTTCTCTTTGGTTTTCAGAAATTCACCCCCTAGAATCTGGGCATCTCTCCGGTTTTTTCCCTGGCCCTCATCTCATCCCAATGCATTGCCTTCCATATGCTGCATTTCCAAATGCTGCCGTTTTTTCTGCTCACCTTTTCTTTGATCATATCTCCTGTCCCAAGTGCTTGTTCCACTTCTTCTCTGAATTTGGGATTTCATTTCCTTTCATGAAATTCATTTCATGAAAGGAAATGAAATCTTGCGATTTCCGTGAGGATCAAGCTGGCAAGCTTTGGGCCAGTTCTCTGCACTTCAGCTCATGCCATGCCATTTGATTGTTTGAACTTCCATGACAAATTTTACCTTTTTTTTCAGCCCTTTTCTCTGCCTGAAATGAAATGAAGAATTTCATGTCATGAAAGGAAAGGAAATCTTGCAGTTTCAGTGAGGATCAAGCTGGCAAGCTTTGGGCCAGTTCTCTGCCCTTCAGCTCATGCCCTGCCATTTGCTTGTTTGAACTTCCGTGACAAATTTTTCATTTTTTTTGCAGCCCTTTTCCCTGCGTGAAATGAAATGAAGAATTTCATGTCATGAAAGGAAAGGAAATCTTGCAGTTTCAGTGAGGATCAAGTTGGCAAGCTTTGGTCCAGCTCTCTGCCCTTCAGCTCATGCCATGCCATTTGCTTGTCTGAACTTCGGTGACAAAGTATTTTCCGATTTTTTTTTTTTTTTGTTTGAGTCCTTCCCTTCCTCACTTTCTTCTCGCGTCTCGCCTTGTTCCTTTCTCTTTGGATTTCAGAAATTCGCCCCCTAGAATCTGGGCATCTCTCCGGTTTTTTCCCTGGCCCTCATCTCATCCCAATGCATTGCCTTCCATATGCTGCATTTCCAAATGCTGCCGTTTTTTCCGCTCACCTTTTCTTTGATCATATCTCCTGTCCCAAGTGCTTGTTCCACTTCTTCTCTGAATTTGGGATTTCATTTCCTTTCATGAAATTCATTTCATGAATTTCATGAAAGGAAATGAAATCTTGCGATTTCCGTGAGGATCAAGCTGGCAAGCTTTGGGCCACTTCTCTGCACTTCAGCTCATGCCATGCCATTTGATTGTTTGAACTTCCATGACAAATTTTACCTTTTTTTTCAGCCCTTTTCTCTGCATGAAATGAAATGAAGAATTTCATGTCATGAAAGGAAAGGAAATCTTGCAGTTTCAGTGAGGATCAAGCTGGCAAGCTTTGGGCCAGTTCTCTGCCCTTCAGCTCATGCCCTGCCATTTGCTTGTTTGAACTTCCGTGACAAATTTTTCATTTTTTTTGCAGCCCTTTTCCCTGCGTGAAATTAAATGAAGAATTTCATGTCATGAAAGGAATGGAAATCTTGCCGTTTCAGTGAGGATCAAGTTGGCAAGCTTTGGTCCAGCTCTCTGCCCTTCAGCTCATGCCATGCCATTTGCTTGTCTGAACTTCGGTGACAAATTCTTTTCCAATTTTTTTTTTTTTTTTGAGCCCTTCCCTTCCTCACTTTCTTCTCGCGTCTCGCCTTGTTCCTTTCTCTTTGGATTTCCGAAATTCAACCCCTAGAATCTGGGCATCTCTCCGGTTTTTTCCCTGGCCCTCATTTCATCCCAATGCATTGCCTTCCATATGCTGCATTTCCAAATGCTGCCGTTTCTTCCGCTCACCTTTTCTTTGATCATATCTCCTGTCCCAAGTGCTTGTTCCACTTCTTCTCTGAATTTGGGATTTCATTTCTTTTCATGAAATTCATTTCATGAATTTCATGAAAGAAAAGGAAATCTTGCAATTTAAGTAAGGATCAAGCTGGCAAGCTTTGGTCCAGCTCTCTGCCCTTCAGCTCATGCCATGCCATTTGCTTGTCTGAACTTCGGTGACAAATTATTTTCCGATTTTTTTTTTTTTTTGTTATCCCTTCCCTTCCTCACTTTCTTCTCGCGTCTCGCCTTGTTCCTTTCTCTTTGGATTTCAGAAATTCACCCCCTAGAATTTGGGCATCTCTCCGGTTTTTTCCCTGGCCCTCATTTCATCCCAATGCATTGCCTTCCATATGCTGCATTTCCAAATGCTGCCGTTTTTTCCGCTCACCTTTTCTTTGATCATATCTCCTGTCCCAAATGCTTGTTCCACTTCTTCTCTGAATTTGGGATTTCATTTCCTTTCATGAAATTCATTTCATGAAAGGAAATGAAATCTTGCGATTTCCGTGAGGATCAAGCTGGCAAGCTTTGGGCCAGTTCTCTGCACTTCAGCTCATGCCATGCCATTTGCTTGTTTGAACTTCCATGACAAATTTTTCCTTTTTTTTTCAGTCCTTTTCTCTGCATGAAATGAAATGAAGAATTTCATGTCATGAAAGGAAAGGAAATCTTGCAGTTTCAGTGAGGATCAAGTTGGCAAGCTTTGGTCCTGCTCTCTGCCCTTCATCTCATGCCATGCCATTTGCTTGTCTGAACTGCGGTGACAAATTATTTTCCGATTTTTTTTTTTTTTGTTATCCCTTCCCTTCCTCACTTTCTTCTCGCGTCTCGCCTTGTTCCTTTCTCTTTGGATTTCAGAAATTCACCCCCTAGAATCTGGGCATCTCTCCGGTTTTTTCCCTGGCCCTCATTTCATCCCAATGCATTGCCTTCCATATGCTGCTTTTCCAAATGCTGCCGTTTTTTCCGCTCACCTTTTCTTTGATCATATCTCCTGTCCCAAGTGCTTGTTCCACTTCTTCTCTGAATTTGGGATTTCATTTCCTTTCATGAAATTCGTTTCATGAATTTCATGAAAGGAAATGAAATCTTGCGATTTCAGTGAGGATCAAGCTGGCAAGCTTTGGGCCAGTTCTCTGCACTTCATCTCATGCCATGCCATTTGTTTGTTTGAACTTGCATGACAAATTTTTCTTTTTTTTTCAGCCCTTTTCCCTGCAAGAAATGAAATGAAGAATTTCATGTCATGAAAGGAAAGGAAATCTTGCAATTTCAGTGAGGATCAAGTTGACAAGCTTTGGCCCAGCTCTCTGCCCTTCAGCTCATGCCATGCCATTTGTTTGTCTGAACTTGCATGACAAATTTTTCTTTTTTTTTCAGCCCTTTTCCCTGCATGAAATGAAATGAAGAATTTCATGTCATGAAAGGAAATGAAATCTTGCGATTTCAGTGAGGATCAAGCTGGCAAGCTTTGGGCCAGTTCTCTGCCCTTCAGCTCATGCCATGCCATTTGCTTGTCTGAACTACGGTGACAAATTATTTTCCGATTTTTTTTTTTTTTTGAGCCCTTCCGTTCCTCACTTTCTTCTCGCGTCTCGCCTTGTTCCTTTCTCTTTGGATTTCAGAAATTCACCCCCTAGAATCTGGGCATCTCTCCGGTTTTTTCCTTGGCCCTCATTTCATCCCAATGCATTGCCTTCCATATGCTGCATTTCCAAATGCTGCCGTTTTTTCCGCTCACCTTTTCTTTGATCATATCTCCTGTCCCAAGTGCTTGTTCCACTTCTTCTCTGAATTTGGGATTTCATTTCTTTTCATGAAATTCATTTAATGAATTTCATGAAAGGAAATGAAATCTTGCGATTTCAGTGAGGATCAAGCTGGCAAGCTTTGGGCCAGTTCTCTGCACTTCAGCTCATGCCATGCCATTTGCTTGTTTGAACTTCCATGACAAATTTTTCATTTTTTTTTCAGCCCTTTTCCCTTTATGAAATGAAAGGAAGAATTTCATGTCATGAAAGGAAAGGAAATCTTGCCGTTTCAGTGAGGATCAAGTTGGCAAGCTTTGGTCCAGCTCTCTGCCCTTCAGCTCATGCCATGCCATTTGCTTGTCTGAACTTCGGTGACAAATTATTTTCCGATTTTTTTTTTTTTTTTTGAGCTCTTCCCTTCCTCACTTTCTTCACGCGTCTCGCCTTGTTCCTTTCTCTTTGGTTTTCAGAAATTCACCCCCTAGAATCTGGGCATCTCTCCGGTTTTTTCCCTGGCCCTCATTTCATCCCAATGCATTGCCTTCCATATGCTGCATTTCCAAATGCTGCCGTTTTTTCTGCTCACCGTTTCTTTGATCATATCTCCTGTCCCAAGTGCTTGTTCCACTTCTTCTCTGAATTTGGGATTTCATTTCCTTTCATGAAATTCATTTCATGAATTTCATGAAAGGAAATGAAATCTTGCGATTTCAGTGAGGATCAAGCTGGCAAGCATGGGCCAGTTCTCTGCATTTCATCTCATGCCATGCCATTTGCTTGTTTGAACTTTTGTGACAAATTTTTCCGTTTTTTTCAGCCCTTTTCCCTGCGTGAAATGAAATGAAGAATTTCATGTCATGAAATGGAAAGAAATCTTGCAAATTCAGTGAGGATCAAGTTGGCAAGCTTTGGTCCAGCTCTCTGCCCTTCAGCTCATGCCCTGCCATTTGCTTTTCTGAACTGCGGTGACAAATTATTTTCCGTTTTTTTTTTTTTGTTTCCCTTCCCTTCCTCACTTTCTTCTCGCGTCTCGCCTTGTTCCTTTCTCTTTGGATTTCAGAAATTCACCCCCTAGAATCTGGGCATCTCTCCGGTTTTTTCCCTGGCCCTCATTTCATCCCAATGCATTGCCTTCCATATGCTGCATTTCCAAATGCTGCCGTTTTTTCCGCTCACCTTTTCTTTGATCATATCTCCTGTCCCAATTGCTTGTTCCACTTCTTCTCTGATTTTGGGATTTCATTTCTTTTCATGAAATGCATTTAATGAATTTCATGAAAGAAAAGGAAATCTTGCAATTTCAGTGAGGATCAAGCTGGCAAGCTTTGGTCCAGCTCTCTGCCCTTCAGCTCATGCCATGCCATTTGCTTGTGTGAACTTCGGTGACAAATTATTTTCCGATTTTTTTTTTTTTTTTGTTATCCCTTCCCTTCCTCACTTTCTTCTCGCGTCTCGCCTTGTTCCTTTCTCTTTGGATTTCAGAAATTCACCCCCTAGAATCTGGGCATCTCTCCGGTTTTTCCCTGGCCCTCATCTCATCCCAATGCATTGCCTTCCATATGCTGCATTTCCAAATGCTGCCGTTTTTTCTGCTCACCTTTTCTTTGATCATATCTCCTGTCCCAAGTGCTTGTTCCTCTTCTTCTCTGAATTTGGGATTTCATTTCCTTTCATGAAATTCGTTTCATGAATTTCATGAAAGGAAATGAAATCTTGCGATTTCAGTGAGGATCAAGCTGGCAAGCTTTGGGCCACTTCTCTGCACTTCATCTCATGCCATGCCATTTGTTTGTTTGAGCTTGCATGACAAATTTTTCTTTTTTTTTCAGCCCTTTTCCCTGAATGAAATGAAATGAAGAATTTCATGTCATGAAATGAAAGGAAATCTTGCAAAATCAGTGAGGATCAAGCTGGCAAGCTTTGGGCCACTTCTCTGCACTTCAGCTCATGCCATGCCATTTGCTTGTTTGAACTTCCGTGACAAATTTTTCATTTTTTTTTCAGCCCTTTTACCTGCGTGAAATGAAATGAAGAATTTCATGTCATGAAAGGAAAGGAAATCTTGCAGTTTCAGTGAGGATCAAGTTGGCAAGCTTTGGTCCAGCTCTCTGCCGTTCAGCTCATGCCCTGCCATTTGCTTTTCTGAACTGCGGTGACAAATTATTTTCCGATTTTTTTTTTTTTTTTTGAGCTCTTCCCTTCCTCACTTTCTTCACGCATCTCGCCTTGTTCCTTTCTCTTTGGTTTTTAGAAATTCACCCCCTAGAATCTGGGCATCTCTCCGGTTTTTTCCCTGGCCCTCATTTCATCCCAATGCATTGCATTCCATATGCTGCATTTCCAAATGCTGCCGTTTTTTCTGCTCACCGTTTCTTTGATCATATCTCCTGTCCCAAGTGCTTGTTCCACTTCTTCTCTGAATTTGGGATTTCATTTCCTTTCATGAAATTCATTTCATGAATTTCATAAAAGGAAATGAAATCTTGCGATTTCAGTGAGGATCAAGCTGGCAAGCATGGGCCAGTTCTCTGCACTTCATCTCATGCCATGCCATTTGCTTGTTTGAAGTTTTGTGACAAATTTTTCCGTTTTTTTCAGCCCTTTTCCCTGCGTGAAATGAAATGAAGAATTTCATATCATGAAATGGAAGGAAATCTTGCAAATTCAGTGAGGATCAAGTTGGCAAGCTTTGGTCCAGCTCTCTGCCCTTCAGCTCATGCCCTGCCATTTGCTTGTCTGAACTGCGGTGACAAATTATTTTCCGATTTTTTTTTTTTGTTATCCCTTCCCTTCCTCACTTTCTTCTCGCGTCTCGCCTTGTTCCTTTCTCTTTGGATTTCAGAAATTCACCCCCTAGAATCTGGGCATCTCTCCGGTTTTTTCCCTGGCCCTCATTTCATCCCAATGCATTGCCTTCCATATGCTGCATTTCCAAATGCTGCCGTTTTTTCCGCTCACCTTTTCTTTGATCATATCTCCTGTCCCAAGTGCTTGTTCCACTTCTTCTCTGATTTTGGGATTTCATTTCTTTTCATGAAATTCATTTAATGAATTTCATGAAAGAAAAGGAAATCTTGCAATTTCAGTGAGGATCAAGCTGGCAAGCTTTGGTCCAGCTCTCTGCCCTTCATCTCATGCCATGCCATTTGCTTGTGTGAACTTCGGTGACAAATTATTTTCCGATTTTTTTTTTTTTTTTTGTTATCCCTTCCCTTCCTCACTTTCTTCTCGCGTCTCGCCTTGTTCCTTTCTCTTTGGATTTCAGGAATTCACCCCCTAGAATCTGGGCATCTCTCCGGTTTTTTCCCTGGCCCTCATTTCATCCCAATGCATTGCCTTCCATATGCTGCATTTCCAAATGCTGCCGTTTTTTCCGCTCACCTTTTCTTTGATCATATCTCCTGTCCCAAGTGCTTGTTCCACTTCTTCTCTGAATTTGGGATTTCATTTCCTTTCATGAAATTCATTTCATGAATTTCATGAAAGGAAATGAAATCTTGCGATTTCAGTGAGGATGAAGCTGCCAAGCTTTGGGCCAGTTCTCTGCACTTCACCTCATGCAATGCCATTTGCTTGTTTGAACTTGGGTGACAATTTTTTCTTTTTTTTTCAGCCCTTTTCCCTGCATGAAATGAAATGAAGAATTTCATGTCATGAAAGGAAAGGAAATCTTGCACTTTCAGTGAGGATCAAGTTGGCAAGCTTTGGTCCAGCTCTCTGCCCTTCAGCTCATGCCATGCCATTTGCTTGTCTGAACTTCGGTGACAAATTTTTTTCCGATTTTTTTTTTTTTTTTTTTGAGCCCTTCCCTTCCTCACTTTCTTCTCGCGTCTCGCCTTGTTCCTTTCTCTTTGGATTTCAGAAATTCACCCCCTAGAATCTGGGCATCTCTCCGGTTTTTTCCCTGGCCCTCATCTCATCCCAATGCATTGCCTTCCATATGCTGCATTTCCAAATGCTGCCGTTTTTTCTGCTCACCTTTTCTTTGATCATATCTCCTGTCCCAAGTGCTTGTTCCACTTCTTCTCTGAATTTGGGATTTCATTTCCTTTCATGAAATTCATTTCATGAAAGGAAATGAAATCTTGCGATTTCCGTGAGGATCAAGCTGGCAAGCTTTGGGCCAGTTCTCTGCACTTCAGCTCATGCCATGCCATTTGATTGTTTGAACTTCCATGACAAATTTTACCTTTTTTTTCAGCCCTTTTCTCTGCATGAAATGAAATGAAGAATTTCATGTCATGAAAGGAAAGGAAATCTTGCAGTTTCAGTGAGGATCAAGCTGGCAAGCTTTGGGCCAGTTCTCTGCCCTTCAGCTCATGCCCTGCCATTTGCTTGTTTGAACTTCCGTGACAAATTTTTCATTTTTTTTGCAGCCCTTTTCCCTGCGTGAAATGAAATGAAGAATTTCATGTCATGAAAGGAATGGAAATCTTGCCGTTTCAGTGAGGATCAAGTTGGCAAGCTTTGGTCCAGCTCTCTGCCCTTCAGCTCATGCCATGCCATTTGCTTGTCTGAACTTCGGTGACAAATTATTTTCCAATTTTTTTTTTTTTTTTGAGCCCTTCCCTTCCTCACTTTCTTCTCGCGTCTCGCCTTGTTCCTTTCTCTTTGGATTTCAGAAATTCACCCCCTAGAATCTGGGCATCTCTCCGGTTTTTTCCCTGGCCCTCATTTCATCCCAATGCATTGCCTTCCATATGCTGCATTTCCAAATGCTGCCGTTTCTTCCACTCACCTTTTCTTTGATCATATCTCCTGTCCCAAGTGCTTGTTCCACTTCTTCTCTGAATTTGGGATTTCATTTCCTTTCATGAAATTCATTTCATGAATTTCATGAAAGGAAATGAAATCTTGCGATTTCATTGAGGATCAAGCTGCCAAGCTGTGGGTCAGTTCTCTGCACTTCAGCTCATGCCATGCCATTTGCTTGTTTGAACTTGGGTGACAAATTTTTCTTTCTTTTTCAGCCCTTTTCCCTGCATGAAATGAAATGAAGAATTTCATGTCATGAAAGGAATGGAAATCTTGCAGTTTCAGTGAGGATCAAGTTGACAAGCTTTGGTCCAGCTCTCTGCCCTTCAGCTCATGCCCTGCCATTTGCTTGTCTGAACTTCGGTGACAAATTATTTTCCGATTTTTTTTTTTTTTTTTGAGCCCTTCCCTTCCTCACTTTCTTCTCGCGTCTCGCCTTGTTCCTTTCTCTTTGGATTTCAGAAATTCACCCCCTAGAATCTGGGCATCTCTCCGGTTTTTTCCCTGGCCCTCATTTCATCCCAATGCATTGCCTTCCATATGCTGCATTTCCAAATGCTGCCGTTTCTTCCGCTCACCTTTTCTTTGATCATATCTCCTGTCCCAAGTGCTTGTTCCACTTCTTCTCTGAATTTGGGATTTCATTTCCTTTCATGACATTCATTTCATGAATGTCATGAAAGGAAATGAAATCTTGCGATTTCAGTGAGGATCAAGCTGGCAAGCTTTGGGCCAGTTCTCTGCACTTCAGCTCATGCCATGCCATTTGCTTGCTTGAACTTGGGTGACAAATTTTTCCTTTTTTTTTCAGCCCTTTTCCCTGCATGAAATGAAATGAAGAATTTCATGTCATGAAAGGAAAGGAAATCTTGCAGTTTCAGTGAGGATCAAGTTGGCAAGCTTTGGTCCAGCTCTCTGCCCTTCAGCTCATGCCCTGCCATTTGCTTGTCTGAACTTCGGTGACAAATTATTTTCCGATTTTTTTTTTTTTTTGTTATCCCTTTCCTTCCTCACTTTCTTCTCGCGTCTCGCCTTGTTCCTTTCTCTTTGGTTTTCAGAAATTTACCGCCCCAGAATTTGGGCATCTCTGGTTTTTTCCCTGGCCCTCATCTCATCCCAATGCATTGCCTTCCATATGCTGCATTTCCAAATGCTGCCGTTTCTTCCGCTCACCTTTTCTTTGATCATATCTCCTGTCCCAAGTGCTTGTTCCACTTCTTCTCTGAATTTGGGATTTCATTTCCTTTCATGAAATTCATTTCATGAATTTCATGAAAGGAAATGAAATCTTGCGATTTCCATGAGGATCAAGCTGGCAAGCTTTGGGCCAGTTCTCTGCACTTCAGCTCATGCCATGCCATTTGATTGTTTGAACTTCCATGACAAATTTTACCTTTTTTTTCAGCCCTTTTCTCTGCATGAAATGAAATGAAGAATTTCATGTCATGAAAGGAAAGGAAATCTTGCAGTTTCAGTGAGGATCAAGCTGGCAAGCTTTGGGCCAGTTCTCTGCCCTTCAGCTCATGCCCTGCCATTTGCTTGTTTGAACTTCCGTGACAAATTTTTCATTTTTTTTGCAGCCCTTTTCCCTGCGTGAAATTAAATGAAGAATTTCATGTCATGAAAGGAATGGAAATCTTGCCGTTTCAGTGAGGATCAAGTTGGCAAGCTTTGGTCCAGCTCTCTGCCCTTCAGCTCATGCCATGCCATTTGCTTGTCTGAACTTCGGTGACAAATTTTTTTCCAATTTTTTTTTTTTTTTTGAGCCCTTCCCTTCCTCACTTTCTTCTCGCGTCTCGCCTTGTTCCTTTCTCTTTGGATTTCAGAAATTCACCCCCTAGAATCTGGGCATCTCTCCGGTTTTTTCCCTGGCCCTCATTTCATCCCAATGCATTGCCTTCCATATGCTGCATTTCCAAATGCTGCCGTTTCTTCCACTCACCTTTTCTTTGATCATATCTCCTGTCCCAAGTGCTTGTTCCACTTCTTCTCTGAATTTGGGATTTCATTTCCTTTCATGAAATTCATTTCATTAATTTCATGAAAGGAAATGAAATCTTGCGATTTCAGTGAGGATCAAGCTGCCAAGCTGTGGGTCAGTTCTCTGCACTTCAGCTCATGCCATGCCATTTGCTTGTTTGAACTTGGGTGACAAATTTTTCTTTTTTTTTCAGCCCTTTTCCCTGCATGAAATGAAATGAAGAATTTCATGTCATGAAAGGAAAGGAAATCTTGCAATTTCAGTGAGGATCAAGTTGGCAAGCTTTGGTCCAGCTCTCTGCCCTTCAGCTCATGCCATGCCATTTGCTTGTCTGAACTTCGGTGACAAATTTTTTTCCGTTTTTTTTTTTTTTTTTTGAGCCCTTCCCTTCCTCACTTTCTTCTCGCGTCTCGCCTTGTTCCTTTCTCTTTGGTTTTCAGAAATTCACCCCCTAGAATCTGGGCATCTCTCCGGTTTTTTCCCTGGCCCTCATCTCATCCCAATGCATTGCCTTCCATATGCTGCATTTCCAAATGCTGCCGTTTTTTCTGCTCACCTTTTCTTTGATCATATCTCCTGTCCCAAGTGCTTGTTCCACTTCTTCTCTGAATTTGGGATTTCATTTCCTTTCATGAAATTCATTTCATGAAAGGAAATGAAATCTTGCGATTTCCGTGAGGATCAAGCTGGCAAGCTTTGGGCCAGTTCTCTGCACTTCAGCTCATGCCATGCCATTTGATTGTTTGAACTTCCATGACAAATTTTACCTTTTTTTTCAGCCCTTTTCTCTGCATGAAATGAAATGAAGAATTTCATGTCATGAAAGGAAAGGAAATCTTGCAGTTTCAGTGAGGATCAAGCTGGCAAGCTTTGGGCCAGTTCTCTGCCCTTCAGCTCATGCCCTGCCATTTGCTTGTTTGAACTTCCGTGACAAATTTTTCATTTTTTTTGCAGCCCTTTTCCCTGCGTGAAATGAAATGAAGAATTTCATGTCATGAAAGGAAAGGAAATCTTGCCGTTTCAGTGAGGATCAAGTTGGCAAGCTTTGGTCCAGCTCTCTGCCCTTCAGCTCATGCCATGCCATTTGCTTGTCTGAACTTCGGTGACAAATTTTTTTCCAATTTTTTTTTTTTTTTTGAGCCCTTCCCTTCCTCACTTTCTTCTCGCGTCTCGCCTTGTTCCTTTCTCTTTGGATTTCAGAAATTCGCCCCCTAGAATCTGGGCATCTCTCCGGTTTTTTCCCTGGCCCTCATCTCATCCCAATGCATTGCCTTCCATATGCTGCATTTCCAAATGCTGCCGTTTCTTCCGCTCACCTTTTCTTTGATCATATCTCCTGTCCCAAGTGCTTGTTCCACTTCTTCTCTGAATTTGGGATTTCATTTCCTTTCATGAAATTCATTTCATGAATTTCATGAAAGGAAATGAAATCTTGCGATTTCAGTGAGGATCAAGCTGGCAAGCTTTGGGCCAGTTCTCTGCACTTCAGCTCATGCCATGCCTTTTGCTTGTTTTAAGTTTTGTGACAAATTTTTCCTTTTTTTTTCAGCACTTTTCCCTGCGTGAAATGAAATGAAGAATTTCATGTCATGAAAGGAAAGGAAATCTTGCAATTTGAGTGAGGATCAAGCTGGCAAGCTTTGGGCCAGTTCTCTGCCCTTCAGCTCATGCCCTGCCCTTTGCTTGTTTGAACTTCCGTGACAAATTTTTCATTTTTTTTGCAGCCCTTTTCCCTGCGTGAAGTGAAATGAAGAATTTCATGTCATGAAAGGAAAGGAAATCTTGCAATTTCAGTGAGGATCAAGTTGGCAAGCTTTGGTCCAGCTCTCTGCCCTTCAGCTCATGCGATGCCATTTGCTTGTCTGAACTTCGGTGACAAATTTTTTTCCGATTTTTTTTTTTTTTTTTTGAGCCTTTCCCTTCCTCACTTTCTTCTCGCGTCTCGCCTTGTTCCTTTCTCTTTGGTTTTCAGAAATTCACCCCCTAGAATCTGGGCATCTCTCCGGTTTTTTCCCTGGCCCTCATCTCATCCCAATGCATTGCCTTCCATATGCTGCATTTCCAAATGCTGCCGTTTTTTCTGCTCACCTTTTCTTTGATCATATCTCCTGTCCCAAGTGCTTGTTCCACTTCTTCTCTGAATTTGGGATTTCATTTCCTTTCATGAAATTCATTTCATGAAAGGAAATGAAATCTTGCGATTTCCGTGAGGATCAAGCTGGCAAGCTTTGGGCCACTTCTCTGCACTTCAGCTCATGCCATGCCATTTGATTGTTTGAACTTCCATGACAAATTTTACCTTTTTTTTCAGCCCTTTTCTCTGCATGAAATGAAATGAAGAATTTCATGTCATGAAAGGAAAGGAAATCTTGCAGTTTCAGTGAGGATCAAGCTGGCAAGCTTTGGGCCAGTTCTCTGCCCTTCAGCTCATGCCCTGCCATTTGCTTGTTTGAACTTCCGTGACAAATTTTTCATTTTTTTTGCAGCCCTTTTCCCTGCGTGAAATTAAATGAAGAATTTCATGTCATGAAAGGAATGGAAATCTTGCCGTTTCAGTGAGGATCAAGTTGGCAAGCTTTGGTCCAGCTCTCTGCCCTTCAGCTCATGCCATGCCATTTGCTTGTCTGAACTTCGGTGACAAATTCTTTTCCGATTTTTTTTTTTTTTTTGAGCCCTTCCCTTCCTCACTTTCTTCTCGCGTCTCGCCTTGTTCCTTTCTCTTTGGATTTCCGAAATTCAACCCCTAGAATCTGGGCATCTCTCCGGTTTTTTCCCTGGCCCTCATTTCATCCCAATGCATTGCCTTCCATATGCTGCATTTCCAAATGCTGCCGTTTCTTCCGCTCACCTTTTCTTTGATCATATCTCCTGTCCCAAGTGCTTGTTCCACTTCTTCTCTGAATTTGGGATTTCATTTCTTTTCATGAAATTCATTTCATGAATTTCATGAAAGAAAAGGAAATCTTGCAATTTAAGTAAGGATCAAGCTGGCAAGCTTTGGTCCAGCTCTCTGCCCTTCAGCTCATGCCATGCCATTTGCTTGTCTGAACTTCGGTGACAAATTATTTTCCGATTTTTTTTTTTTTTTGTTATCCCTTCCCTTCCTCACTTTCTTCTCGCGTCTCGCCTTGTTCCTTTCTCTTTGGATTTCAGAAATTCACCCCCTAGAATTTGGGCATCTCTCCGGTTTTTTCCCTGGCCCTCATTTCATCCCAATGCATTGCCTTCCATATGCTGCATTTCCAAATGCTGCCGTTTTTTCCGCTCACCTTTTCTTTGATCATATCTCCTGTCCCAAATGCTTGTTCCACTTCTTCTCTGAATTTGGGATTTCATTTCCTTTCATGAAATTCATTTCATGAAAGGAAATGAAATCTTGCGATTTCCGTGAGGATCAAGCTGGCAAGCTTTGGGCCAGTTCTCTGCACTTCAGCTCATGCCATGCCATTTGCTTGTTTGAACTTCCATGACAAATTTTTCCTTTTTTTTTCAGTCCTTTTCTCTGCATGAAATGAAATGAAGAATTTCATGTCATGAAAGGAAAGGAAATCTTGCAGTTTCAGTGAGGATCAAGTTGGCAAGCTTTGGTCCTGCTCTCTGCCCTTCATCTCATGCCATGCCATTTGCTTGTCTGAACTGCGGTGACAAATTATTTTCCGATTTTTTTTTTTTTTGTTATCCCTTCCCTTCCTCACTTTCTTCTCGCGTCTCGCCTTGTTCCTTTCTCTTTGGATTTCAGAAATTCACCCCCTAGAATCTGGGCATCTCTCCGGTTTTTTCCCTGGCCCTCATTTCATCCCAATGCATTGCCTTCCATATGCTGCTTTTCCAAATGCTGCCGTTTTTTCCGCTCACCTTTTCTTTGATCATATCTCCTGTCCCAAGTGCTTGTTCCACTTCTTCTCTGAATTTGGGATTTCATTTCCTTTCATGAAATTCGTTTCATGAATTTCATGAAAGGAAATGAAATCTTGCGATTTCAGTGAGGATCAAGCTGGCAAGCTTTGGGCCAGTTCTCTGCACTTCATCTCATGCCATGCCATTTGTTTGTTTGAACTTGCATGACAAATTTTTCTTTTTTTTTCAGCCCTTTTCCCTGCAAGAAATGAAATGAAGAATTTCATGTCATGAAAGGAAAGGAAATCTTGCAATTTCAGTGAGGATCAAGTTGACAAGCTTTGGCCCAGCTCTCTGCCCTTCAGCTCATGCCATGCCATTTGTTTGTCTGAACTTGCATGACAAATTTTTCTTTTTTTTTCAGCCCTTTTCCCTGCATGAAATGAAATGAAGAATTTCATGTCATGAAAGGAAATGAAATCTTGCGATTTCAGTGAGGATCAAGCTGGCAAGCTTTGGGCCAGTTCTCTGCCCTTCAGCTCATGCCATGCCATTTGCTTGTCTGAACTACGGTGACAAATTATTTTCCGATTTTTTTTTTTTTTTGAGCCCTTCCGTTCCTCACTTTCTTCTCGCGTCTCGCCTTGTTCCTTTCTCTTTGGATTTCAGAAATTCACCCCCTAGAATCTGGGCATCTCTCCGGTTTTTTCCTTGGCCCTCATTTCATCCCAATGCATTGCCTTCCATATGCTGCATTTCCAAATGCTGCCGTTTTTTCCGCTCACCTTTTCTTTGATCATATCTCCTGTCCCAAGTGCTTGTTCCACTTCTTCTCTGAATTTGGGATTTCATTTCTTTTCATGAAATTCATTTAATGAATTTCATGAAAGGAAATGAAATCTTGCGATTTCAGTGAGGATCAAGCTGGCAAGCTTTGGGCCAGTTCTCTGCACTTCAGCTCATGCCATGCCATTTGCTTGTTTGAACTTCCATGACAAATTTTTCATTTTTTTTTCAGCCCTTTTCCCTTTATGAAATGAAAGGAAGAATTTCATGTCATGAAAGGAAAGGAAATCTTGCCGTTTCAGTGAGGATCAAGTTGGCAAGCTTTGGTCCAGCTCTCTGCCCTTCAGCTCATGCCATGCCATTTGCTTGTCTGAACTTCGGTGACAAATTATTTTCCGATTTTTTTTTTTTTTTTTGAGCTCTTCCCTTCCTCACTTTCTTCACGCGTCTCGCCTTGTTCCTTTCTCTTTGGTTTTCAGAAATTCACCCCCTAGAATCTGGGCATCTCTCCGGTTTTTTCCCTGGCCCTCATTTCATCCCAATGCATTGCCTTCCATATGCTGCATTTCCAAATGCTGCCGTTTTTTCTGCTCACCGTTTCTTTGATCATATCTCCTGTCCCAAGTGCTTGTTCCACTTCTTCTCTGAATTTGGGATTTCATTTCCTTTCATGAAATTCATTTCATGAATTTCATGAAAGGAAATGAAATCTTGCGATTTCAGTGAGGATCAAGCTGGCAAGCATGGGCCAGTTCTCTGCATTTCATCTCATGGCATGCCATTTGCTTGTTTGAACTTTTGTGACAAATTTTTCCGTTTTTTTCAGCCCTTTTCCCTGCGTGAAATGAAATGAAGAATTTCATGTCATGAAATGGAAGGAAATCTTGCAAATTCAGTGAGGATCAAGTTGGCAAGCTTTGGTCCAGCTCTCTGCCCTTCAGCTCATGCCCTGCCATTTGCTTTTCTGAACTGCGGTGACAAATTATTTTCCGTTTTTTTTTTTTTGTTTCCCTTCCCTTCCTCACTTTCTTCTCGCGTCTCGCCTTGTTCCTTTCTCTTTGGATTTCAGAAATTCACCCCCTAGAATCTGGGCATCTCTCCGGTTTTTTCCCTGGCCCTCATTTCATCCCAATGCATTGCCTTCCATATGCTGCATTTCCAAATGCTGCCGTTTTTTCCGCTCACCTTTTCTTTGATCATATCTCCTGTCCCAAGTGCTTGTTCCACTTCTTCTCTGATTTTGGGATTTCATTTCTTTTCATGAAATTCATTTAATGAATTTCATGAAAGAAAAGGAAATCTTGCAATTTCAGTGAGGATCAAGCTGGCAAGCTTTGGTCCAGCTCTCTGCCCTTCAGCTCATGCCATGCCATTTGCTTGTGTGAACTTCGGTGACAAATTATTTTCCGATTTTTTTTTTTTTTTTGTTATCCTTTCCCTTCCTCACTTTCTTCTCGCGTCTCGCCTTGTTCCTTTCTCTTTGGATTTCAGAAATTCACCCCCTAGAATCTGGGCATCTCTCCGGTTTTTCCCTGGCCCTCATCTCATCCCAATGCATTGCCTTCCATATGCTGCATTTCCAAATGCTGCCGTTTTTTCTGCTCACCTTTTCTTTGATCATATCTCCTGTCCCAAGTGCTTGTTCCTCTTCTTCTCTGAATTTGGGATTTCATTTCCTTTCATGAAATTCGTTTCATGAATTTCATGAAAGGAAATGAAATCTTGCGATTTCAGTGAGGATCAAGCTGGCAAGCTTTGGGCCACTTCTCTGCACTTCATCTCATGCCATGCCATTTGTTTGTTTGAGCTTGCATGACAAATTTTTCTTTTTTTTTCAGCCCTTTTCCCTGAATGAAATGAAATGAAGAATTTCATGTCATGAAATGAAAGGAAATCTTGCAAAATCAGTGAGGATCAAGCTGGCAAGCTTTGGGCCACTTCTCTGCACTTCAGCTCATGCCATGCCATTTGCTTGTTTGAACTTCCGTGACAAATTTTTCATTTTTTTTTCAGCCCTTTTCCCTGCGTGAAATGAAATGAAGAATTTCATGTCATGAAAGGAAAGGAAATCTTGCAGTTTCAGTGAGGATCAAGTTGGCAAGCTTTGGTCCAGCTCTCTGCCGTTCAGCTCATGCCCTGCCATTTGCTTTTCTGAACTGCGGTGACAAATTATTTTCCGATTTTTTTTTTTTTTTTTGAGCTCTTCCCTTCCTCACTTTCTTCACGCATCTCGCCTTGTTCCTTTCTCTTTGGTTTTTAGAAATTCACCCCCTAGAATCTGGGCATCTCTCCGGTTTTTTCCCTGGCCCTCATTTCATCCCAATGCATTGCATTCCATATGCTGCATTTCCAAATGCTGCCGTTTTTTCTGCTCACCGTTTCTTTGATCATATCTCCTGTCCCAAGTGCTTGTTCCACTTCTTCTCTGAATTTGGGATTTCATTTCCTTTCATGAAATTCATTTCATGAATTTCATGAAAGGAAATGAAATCTTGCGATTTCAGTGAGGATCAAGCTGGCAAGCATGGGCCAGTTCTCTGCACTTCATCTCATGCCATGCCATTTGTTTGTTTGAACTTGCATGACAAATTTTTCTTTTTTTTTCAGCCCTTTTCCCTGCATGAAATGAAATGAAGAATTTCATGTCATGAAAGGAAAGGAAATCTTGCAATTTCAGTGAGGATCAAGTTGGCAAGCTTTGGCCCAGCTCTCTGCCCTTCAGCTCATGCCATGCCATTTGTTTGTCTGAACTTGCATGACAAATTTTTCTTTTTTTTTCAGCCCTTTTCCCTGCATGAAATGAAATGAAGAATTTCATGTCATGAAAGGAAATGAAATCTTGCGATTTCAGTGAGGATCAAGCTGGCAAGCTTTGGGCCAGTTCTCTGCCCTTCAGCTCATGCCATGCCATTTGCTTGTCTGAACTACGGTGACAAATTATTTTCCGATTTTTTTTTTTTTTGAGCCCTTCCCTTCCTCACTTTCTTCTCGCGTCTCGCCTTGTTCCTTTCTCTTTGGATTTCAGAAATTCACCCCCTAGAATATGGGCATCTCTCCGGTTTTTTCCCTGGCCCTCATTTCATCCCAATGCATTGCCTTCCATATGCTGCATTTCCAAATGCTGCCGTTTTTTCCGCTCACCTTTTCTTTGATCATATCTCCTGTCCCAAGTGCTTGTTCCACTTCTTCTCTGAATTTGGGATTTCATTTCTTTTCATGAAATTCATTTCGTGAATTTCATGAAAGAAAAGGAAATCTTGCAATTTCAGTGAGGATCAAGCTGGCAAGCTTTGGTCCAGCTCTCTGCCCTTCAGCTCATGCCATGCCATTTGCTTGTCTGAACTTCGGTGACAAATTATTTTCCGATTTTTTTTTTTTTTTTTGAGCTCTTCCCTTCCTCACTTTCTTCACGCGTCTCGCCTTGTTCCTTTCTCTTTGGTTTTCAGAAATTCACCCCCTAGAATCTGGGCATCTCTCCGGTTTTTTCCCTGGCCCTCATTTCATCCCAATGCATTGCATTCCATATGCTGCATTTCCAAATGCTGCCGTTTTTCTGCTCACCGTTTCTTTGATCATATCTCCTGTCCCAAGTGCTTGTTCCACTTCTTCTCTGAATTTGGGATTTCATTTCCTTTCATGAAATTCATTTCATGAATTTCATGAAAGGAAATGAAATCTTGCGATTTCAGTGAGGATCAAGCTGGCAAGCATGGGCCAGTTCTCTGCACTTCATCTCATGCCGTGCCATTTGCTTGTTTGAACTTTTGTGTCAAATTTTTCCGTTTTTTTCAGCCCTTTTCCCTGCGTGAAATGAAATGAAGAATTTCAGGTCATGAAATGGAAGGAAATCTTGCAAATTCAGTGAGGATCAAGTTGGCAAGCTTTGGTCCAGCTCTCTGCCCTTCAGCTCATGCCCTGCCATTTGCTTGTCTGAACTGCGGTGACAAATTATTTTCCGATTTTTTTTTTTTGTTATCCCTTCCCTTCCTCAATTTCTTCTCGCGTCTCGCCTTGTTCCTTTCTCTTTGGATTTCAGAAATTCACCCCCTAGAATCTGGGCATCTCTCCGGTTTTTTCCCTGGCCCTCATTTCATCCCAATGCATTGCCTTCCATATGCTGCATTTCCAAATGCTGCCGTTTTTTCCGCTCACCTTTTCTTTGATCATATCTCCTGTCCCAAGTGCTTGTTCCACTTCTTCTCTGATTTTGGGATTTCATTTCTTTTCATGAAATTCATTTCATGAATTTCATGAAAGAAAAGGAAATCTTGCAATTTCAGTGAGGATCAAGCTGGCAAGCTTTGGTCCAGCTCTCTGCCCTTCAGCTCATGCCATGCCATTTGCTTGTGTGAACTTCGGTGACAAATTATTTTCCGATTTTTTTTTTTTTTTTGTTATCCCTTCCCTTCCTCACTTTCTTCTCGCGTCTCGCCTTGTTCCTTTCTCTTTGGATTTCAGAAATTCACCCCCTAGAATCTGGGCATCTCTCCGGTTTTTTCCCTGGCCCTCATTTCATCCCAATGGATTGCCTTCCATATGCTGCTTTTCCAAATGCTGCCGTTTTTTCCGCTCACCTTTTCTTTGATCATATCTCCTGTCCCAAGTGCTTGTTCCACTTCTTCTCTGAATTTGGGATTTCATTTCTTTTCATGAAATTCATTTAATGAATTTCATGAAAGAAAAGGAAATCTTGCAATTTCAGTGAGGATCAAGCTGGCAAGCTTTGGGCCAGTTCTCTGCCCTTCCGCTCATGCCATGCCATTTGCTTGTTTGAACTTCCATGACAAATTTTTCCTTTTTTTTTCAGCCCTTTTCTCTGCATGAAATGAAATGAAGAATTTCATGTCATGAAAGGAAAGGAAATCTTGCAGTTTCAGTGAGGATCAAGTTGGCAAGCTTTGGTCCAGCTCTCTGCCCTTCAGCTCATGCCATGGCATTTGCTTGTCTGAACTTCGGTGACAAATTATTTTCCGATTTTTTTTTTTTTTTTTGTTATCCCTTCCCTTCCTCACTTTCTTCTCGCGTCTCGCCTTGTTCCTTTCTCTTTGGATTTCAGAAATTCACCCCCTAGAATCTGGGCATCTCTCCGGTTTTTTCCCTGGCCCTCATCTCATCCCAATGCATTGCCTTCCATATGCTGCATTTCCAAATGCTGCCGTTTTTTCTGCTCACCTTTTCTTTGATCATATCTCCTGTCCCAAGTGCTTGTTCCTCTTCTTCTCTGAATTTGGGATTTCATTTCCTTTCATGAAATTCGTTTCATGAATTTCATGAAAGGAAATGAAATCTTGCGATTTCAGTGAGGATCAAGCTGGCAAGCTTTGGGCCACTTCTCTGCACTTCATCTCATGCCATGCCATTTGTTTGTTTGAACTTGCATGACAAATTTTTCTTTTTTTTTCAGCCCTTTTCCCTGCATGAAATGAAATGAAGAATTTCATGTCATGAAATGAAAGGAAATCTTGCAAAATCAGTGAGGATCAAGCTGGCAAGCTTTGGGCCACTTCTCTGCACTTCATCTCATGCCATGCCATTTGTTTGTTTGAACTTGCATGACAAATTTTTCTTTTTTTTTCAGCCCTTTTCCCTGAATGAAATGAAATGAAGAATTTCATGTCATGAAAGGAAAGGAAATCTTGCAGTTTCAGTGAGGATCAAGTTGGCAAGCTTTGGTCCAGCTCTCTGCCCTTCAGCTCATGCCCTGCCATTTGCTTGTCTGAACTTCGGTGACAAATTATTTTCCGATTTTATTTTTTTTTTGGTATCCCTTCCCTTCCTCACTTTCTTCTCGCGTCTCGCCTTGTTCCTTTCTCTTTGGATTTCAGAAATTCACCCCCTAGAATCTGGGCATCTCTCCGGTTTTTTCCCTGGCCCTCATTTCATCCCAATGCATTGCCTTCCATATGCTGCATTTCCAAATGCTGCCGTTTTTTCCGCTCACCTTTTCTTTGATCATATCTCCTGTCCCAAGTGCTTGTTCCACTTCTTCTCTGATTTTGGGATTTCATTTCTTTTCATGAAATTCATTTAATGAATTTCATGAAAGAAAAGGAAATCTTGCAATTTCAGTGAGGATCAAGCTGGCAAGCTTTGGTCCAGCTCTCTGCCCTTCAGCTCATGCCATGCCATTTGCTTGGGTGAACTTCGGTGACAAATTATTTTCCGATTTTTTTTTTTTTTTTGTTATCCCTTCCCTTCCTCACTTTCTTCTCGCGTCTCGCCTTGTTCCTTTCTCTTTGGATTTCAGAAATTCACCCCCTAGAATCTGGGCATCTCTCCGGTTTTTTCCCTGGCCCTCATTTCATCCCAATGGATTGCCTTCCATATGCTGCTTTTCCAAATGCTGCCGTTTTTTCCGCTCACCTTTTCTTTGATCATATCTCCTGTCCCAAGTGCTTGTTCCACTTCTTCTCTGAATTTGGGATTTCATTTCTTTTCATGAAATTCATTTAATGAATTTCATGAAAGAAAAGGAAATCTTGCAATTTCAGTGAGGATCAAGCTGGCAAGCTTTGGGCCAGTTCTCTGCCCTTCAGCTCATGCCATGCCATTTGCTTGTTTGAACTTCCATGACAAATTTTTCCTTTTTTTTTCAGCCCTTTTCTCTGCATGAAATGAAATGAAGAATTTCATGTCATGAAAGGAAAGGAAATCTTGCAGTTTCAGTGAGGATCAAGTTGGCAAGCTTTGGTCCAGCTCTCTGCCCTTCAGCTCATGCCATGGCATTTGCTTGTCTGAACTTCGGTGATAAATTATTTTCCGATTTTTTTTTTTTTTTTTTGTTATCCCTTCCCTTCCTCACTTTCTTCTCGCGTCTCGCCTTGTTCCTTTCTCTTTGGATTTCAGAAATTCACCCCCTAGAATCTGGGCATCTCTCCGGTTTTTTCCCTGGCCCTCATCTCATCCCAATGCATTGCCTTCCATATGCTGCATTTCCAAATGCTGCCGTTTTTTCTGCTCACCTTTTCTTTGATCATATCTCCTGTCCCAAGTGCTTGTTCCTCTTCTTCTCTGAATTTGGGATTTCATTTCCTTTCATGAAATTCGTTTCATGAATTTCATGAAAGGAAATGAAATCTTGCGATTTCAGTGAGGATCAAGCTGGCAAGCTTTGGGCCACTTCTCTGCACTTCATCTCATGCCATGCCATTTGTTTGTTTGAACTTCCATGACAAATTTTTCTTTTTTTTTCAGCCCTTTTCCCTGAATGAAATGAAATGAAGAATTTCATGTCATGAAATAAAATGAAATCTTGCAAAATCAGTGAGGATCAAGCTGGCAAGCTTTGGGCCACTTCTCTGCACTTCATCTCATGCCATGCCGTTTGTTTGTTTGAACTTGCATGACAAATTTTTCTTTTTTTTTCAGCACTTTTCCCTGAATGAAATGAAATGAAGAATTTCATGTCATGAAAGGAAAGGAAATCTTGCAGTTTCAGTGAGGATCAAGTTGGCAAGCTTTGGTCCAGCTCTCTGCCCTTCAGCTCATGCCCTGCCATTTGCTTGTCTGAACTTCGGTGACAAATTATTTTCCGATTTTATTTTTTTTTTGGTATCCCTTCCCTTCCTCACTTTCTTCTCGCGTCTCGCCTTGTTCCTTTCTCTTTGGATTTCAGAAATTCACCCCCTAGAATCTGGGCATCTCTCCGGTTTTTTCCCTGGCCCTCATTTCATCCCAATGCATTGCCTTCCATATGCTGCATTTCCAAATGCTGCCGTTTTTTCCGCTCACCTTTTCTTTGATCATATCTCCTGTCCCAAGTGCTTGTTCCACTTCTTCTCTGATTTTGGGATTTCATTTCTTTTCATGAAATTCATTTAATGAATTTCATGAAAGAAAAGGAAATCTTGCAATTTCAGTGAGGATCAAGCTGGCAAGCTTTGGTCCAGCTCTCTGCCCTTCAGCTCATGCCATGCCATTTGCTTGGGTGAACTTCGGTGACAAATTATTTTCCGATTTTTTTTTTTTTTTTGTTATCCCTTCCCTTCCTCACTTTCTTCTCGCGTCTCGCCTTGTTCCTTTCTCTTTGGATTTCAGAAATTCACCCCCTAGAATCTGGGCATCTCTCCGGTTTTTTCCCTGGCCCTCATTTCATCCCAATGGATTGCCTTCCATATGCTGCTTTTCCAAATGCTGCCGTTTTTTCCGCTCACCTTTTCTTTGATCATATCTCCTGTCCCAAGTGCTTGTTCCACTTCTTCTCTGAATTTGGGATTTCATTTCTTTTCATGAAATTCATTTAATGAATTTCATGAAAGAAAAGGAAATCTTGCAATTTCAGTGAGGATCAAGCTGGCAAGCTTTGGGCCAGTTCTCTGCCCTTCAGCTCATGCCATGCCATTTGCTTGTTTGAACTTCCATGACAAATTTTTCCTTTTTTTTTCAGCCCTTTTCTCTGCATGAAATGAAATGAAGAATTTCATGTCATGAAAGGAAAGGAAATCTTGCAGTTTCAGTGAGGATCAAGTTGGCAAGCTTTGGTCCAGCTCTCTGCCCTTCAGCTCATGCCATGGCATTTGCTTGTCTGAACTTCGGTGATAAATTATTTTCCGATTTTTTTTTTTTTTTTTTGTTATCCCTTCCCTTCCTCACTTTCTTCTCGCGTCTCGCCTTGTTCCTTTCTCTTTGGATTTCAGAAATTCACCCCCTAGAATCTGGGCATCTCTCCGGTTTTTTCCCTGGCCCTCATCTCATCCCAATGCATTGCCTTCCATATGCTGCATTTCCAAATGCTGCCGTTTTTTCTGCTCACCTTTTCTTTGATCATATCTCCTGTCCCAAGTGCTTGTTCCTCTTCTTCTCTGAATTTGGGATTTCATTTCCTTTCATGAAATTCGTTTCATGAATTTCATGAAAGGAAATGAAATCTTGCGATTTCAGTGAGGATCAAGCTGGCAAGCTTTGGGCCACTTCTCTGCACTTCATCTCATGCCATGCCATTTGTTTGTTTGAACTTCCATGACAAATTTTTCTTTTTTTTTCAGCCCTTTTCCCTGAATGAAATGAAATGAAGAATTTCATGTCATGAAATAAAATGAAATCTTGCAAAATCAGTGAGGATCAAGCTGGCAAGCTTTGGGCCACTTCTCTGCACTTCATCTCATGCCATGCCGTTTGTTTGTTTGAACTTGCATGACAAATTTTTCTTTTTTTTTCAGCACTTTTCCCTGAATGAAATGAAATGAAGAATTTCATGTCATGAAAGGAAAGGAAATCTTGCAGTTTCAGTGAGGATCAAGTTGGCAAGCTTTGGTCCAGCTCTCTGCCCTTCAGCTCATGCCCTGCCATTTGCTTGTCTGAACTTCGGTGACAAATTATTTTCCGATTTTATTTTTTTTTTGGTATCCCTTCCCTTCCTCACTTTCTTCTCGCGTCTCGCCTTGTTCCTTTCTCTTTGGATTTCAGAAATTCACCCCCTAGAATCTGGGCATCTCTCCGGTTTTTTCCCTGGCCCTCATTTCATCCCAATTCATTGCCTTCCATATGCTGCATTTCCAAATGCTGCCGTTTTTTCTGCTCACCTTTTCTTTGATCATATCTCCTGTCCCAATTGCTTGTTCCACTTCTTCTCTGAATTTGGGATTTAATTCCTTTCATGAAATTCGTTTCATGAATTTCATGAAAGGAAATGAAATCTTGCGATTTCAGTGAGGATCATGTTGGCAAGCTTTGGTCCAGCTCTCTGCCCTTCAGCTCATGCCATGCCATTTGTTTGTCTGAACTTGCATGACAAATTTTTCTTTTTTTTTCAGCCCTTTTCCCTGCATGAAATGAAATGAAGAATTTCATGTCATGAAATGAAAGGAAATCTTGCAAATTCAGTGAGGATCAAGTTGGCAAGCTTTGGTCCAGCTCTCTGCCCTTCAGCTCATGCCATGCCATTTGCTTGTCTGAACTTCGGTGACAAATTATTTTCCGATTTTTTTTTTTTTTTTGAGCCCTTCCCTTCCTCACTTTCTTCTCGCGTCTCGCCTTGTTCCTTTCTCTTTGGATTTCAGAAATTCACCCCCTAGAATCTGGGCATCTCTCTGGTTTTTTCCCTGGCCCTCATTTCATCCCAATGGATTGCCTTCCATATGCTGCTTTTCCAAATGCTGCCGTTTTTTCCGCTCACCTTTTCTTTGATCATATCTCCTGTCCCAAGTGCTTGTTCCACTTCTTCTCTGAATTTGGGATTTCATTTCTTTTCATGAAATTCATTTCATGAATTTCATGAAAGAAAAGGAAATCTTGCAATTTCAGTGAGGATCAAGCTGGCAAGCTTTGGTCCAGCTCTCTGCCCTTCAGCTCATGCCATGCCATTTGCTTGTCTGAACTTCGGTGACAAATTATTTTCCGATTTTTTTTTTTTTTTTGTTATCCCTTCGCTTCCTCACTTTCTTCTCGCGTCTCGCCTTGTTCCTTTCTCTTTGGATTTCAGAAATTCACCCCCTAGAATCTGGGCATCTCTCCGGTTTTTTCCCCGGCCCTCATTTCATCCCAATGCATTGCCTTCCATATGCTGCTTTTCCAAATGCTGCCGTTTTTTCCGCTCACCTTTTCTTTGATCATATCTCCTGTCCCAAGTGCTTGTTCCACTTCTTCTCTGAATTTGGGATTTCATTTCCTTTCATGAAATTCATTTCATGAAAGGAAATGAAATCTTGCGATTTCAGTGAGGATCAAGCTGGCAAGCTTTGGGCCAGTTCTCTGCACTTCAGCTCATGCCATGCCATTTGCTTGTTTGAACTTCCATGACAAATTTTTCATTTTTTTTTCAGCCCCTTTGCATGCATGAAATGAAATGATGAATTTCATGTCATGAAAGGAAAGGAAATCTTGCAATTTCAGTGAGGAGCAAGTTGGCAAGCTTTGGTCCAGCTCTCTGCCCTTCAGCTCATGCCATGCTATTTGCTTGTCTGAACTTCGGTGACAAATTATTTTCCGATTTTTTTTTTTTTTGGTATCCCTTCCCTTCCTCACTTTCTTCTCGCGTCTCGCCTTGTTCCTTTCTCTTTGGATTTCAGAAATTCACCCCCTAGAATCTGGGCATCTCTCTGGTTTTTTCCCTGGCCCTCATTTCATCCCAATGCATTGCCTTCCATATGCTGCATTTCCAAATGCTGCCGTTTTTTCCGCTCACCTTTTCTTTGATCATATCTCCTGTCCCAAGTGCTTGTTCCACTTCTTCTCTGAATTTGGGATTTCATTTCCTTTCATGAAACTCATTTCATGAAAGGAAATGAAATCTTGCGATTTCAGTGAGGATCAAGCTGGCAAGCATGGGCCAGTTCTCTGCACTTCATCTCATGCCATGCCATTTGCTTGTTTGAACTTTTGTGACAAATTTTTCCTTTTTTTTTCAGCCCTTTTCTCTGCATGAAATGAAATGAAGAATTTCATGTCATGAAAGGAAAGAAAATCTTGCCGTTTCAGTGAGGATCAAGTTGGCAAGCTTTGGTCCAGCTCTCTGCCCTTCAGCTCATGCCCTGCCATTTGCTTGTTTGACCTTTTAGGACAAATTTTTCATTTTTATTTCAGCCCCTTTGCATGCATGAAATGAAATGATGTATTTCATGTCATGAAAGGAAAGGAAATCTTGCAAATTCAGTGAGGATCAAGTTGGCAAGCTTTGGTCCAGCTCTCTGCCCTTCAGCTCATGCCCTGCCATTTGCTTGTCTGAACTTCGGTGACAAATTATTTTCCGAATTTTTTTTTTTTTTTTTGAGCCCTTGCCTTCCTCACTTTCTTCTCACGTCTCGCCTTGTTCCTTTCTCTTTGGATTTCAGAAATTCACCGCCAAGAATCTGGGCATCTCTCCGGTTTTTTCCCTGGCCCTCATTTCATCCCAATGCATTGCCTTCCATATGCTGCATTTCCAAATGCTGCCGTTTTTTCCGCTCACGTTTTCTTTGATTATATCTCCTGTCCCAAGTGCTTGTTCCACTTCTTCTCTGAATTTGGGATTTCATTTCCTTTCATGAAATTCATTTCATGAATTTCATGAAAGGAAATGAAATCTTGCGATTTCAGTGAGGATCAAGCTGGCAAGCTTTGGGCCAGTTCTCTGCACTTCAGCTCATGCCATGCCGTTTGCTTGTTTGAACTTCCATGACAAATTTTTCATTTTTTTTTCAGCCCCTTTGCATGCATGAAATGAAATGATGAATTTCATGTCATGAAAGGAAAGGAAATCTTGCAAATTCAGTGAGGAGCAAGTTGGCAAGCTTTGGTCCAGCTCTCTGCCCTTCAGCTCATGCCATGCCATTTGCTTGTCTGAACTGCGGTGAGAAATTATTTTCCGATTATTTTTTTTTTTGTTATCCCTTCCCTTCCTCACTTTCTTCTCGCGTCTCGCCTTGTTCCTTTCTCTTTGGATTTCAGAAATTCACCCCCTAGAATCTGGGCATCTCTCTGGTTTTTTCCCTGGCCCTCATTTCATCCCAATGCATTGCCTTCCATGTGCTGCATTTCCAAATGCTGCCGTTTTTTCCGCTCACCTTTTCTTTGATTATATCTCCTGTCCCAAGTGCTTGTTCCACTTCTTCTCTGAATTTGGGACTTCATTTCCTTTCATGAAATTCATTTCATGAATTTCATGAAAGGAAATGAAATCTTGCGATTTCAGTGAGGATCAAGCTGGCAAGCTTTGGGCCAGTTCTCTGCACTTCATCTCATGCCATGCCATTTGCTTGTTTGAACTTCCATGACAAATTTTTCTTTTTTTTTCAGCCCTTTTCCATTCATGAAATGAAATGAAGAATTTCATGTCATGAAATGAAAGGAAATCTTGCAATTTCAGTGAGGATCAAGTTGGCAAGCTTTGGTCCAGCTCTCTGCCCTTCAGCTCATGCCATGCCATTTGCTTGTCTGAACTTCGGTGACAAATTATTTTCCGATTTTTTTTTTTTTTGTTATCCCTTCCCTTCCTCACTTTCTTCTCGCGTCTCGCCTTGTTCCTTTCTCTTTGGATCTCAGAAATTCACCCCCTAGAATCTGGGCATCTCTCCGGTTTTTTCCCTGGCCCTCATTTCATCCCAATGCATTGCCTTCCATATGCTGCATTTCCAAATGCTGCCGTTTTTTCCACTCACCTTTTCTTTGATCATATCTCCTGTCCCAAGTGCTTGTTCCACTTCTTCTCTGTTTTTGGGATTTCTTTTACTTTCATGAAATTCATTTCATGAATTTCATGAAAGGAAATGAAATCTTGCGATTTCAGTGAGGATCAAGCTGGCAAGCTTTGGGCCAGTTCTCTGCACTTCATCTCATGCCATGCCATTTGCTTGTTTGAACTTCCATGACAAATTTTCCTTTTTTTTTCAGCCCTTTTCCATTCATGAAATGAAATGAAGAATTTCATGTCATGAAATGAAAGGAAATCTTGCAAATTCAGTGAGGATCAAGTTGGCAAGCTTTGGTCCAGCTCTCTGCCCTTCAGCTCATGCCATGCCATTTGCTTGTCTGAACTTCGGTGACAAATTATTTTCCGATTTTTTTTTTTTTTTTTGTTATCCCTTCCCTTCCTCACTTTCTTCTCGCGTCTCGCCTTGTTCCTTTCTCTTTGGATTTCAGAAATTCACCCCCTAGAATCTGGGCATCTCTCCGGTTTTTTCCCTGGCCCTCATCTCATCCCAATGCATTGCCTTCCATATGCTGCATTTCCAAATGCTGCCGTTTTTTCTGCTCACCTTTTCTTTGATCATATCTCCTGTCCCAAGTGCTTGTTCCTCTTCTTCTCTGAATTTGGGATTTCATTTCCTTTCATGAAATTCGTTTCATGAATTTCATGAAAGGAAATGAAATCTTGCAATTTCAGTGAGGATCAAGCTGGCAAGCTTTGGGCCACTTCTCTGCACTTCATCTCATGCCATGCCATTTGTTTGTTTGAACTTGCATGACAAATTTTTCTTTTTTTTTCAGCCCTTTTCCCTGCATGAAATGAAATGAAGAATTTCATGTCATGAAATGAAAGGAAATCTTGCAAAATCAGTGAGGATCAAGCTGGCAAGCTTTGGGCCACTTCTCTGCACTTCATCTCATGCCATGCCATTTGTTTGTTTGAACTTGCATGACAAATTTTTCTTTTTTTTTCAGCCCTTTTCCCTGAATGAAATGAAATGAAGAATTTCATGTCATGAAAGGAAAGGAAATCTTGCAGTTTCAGTGAGGATCAAGTTGGCAAGCTTTGGTCCAGCTCTCTGCCCTTCAGCTCATGCCCTGCCATTTGCTTGTCTGAACTTCGGTGACAAATTATTTTCCGATTTTATTTTTTTTTTGGTATCCCTTCCCTTCCTCACTTTCTTCTCGCGTCTCGCCTTGTTCCTTTCTCTTTGGATTTCAGAAATTCACCCCCTAGAATCTGGGCATCTCTCCGGTTTTTTCCCTGGCCCTCATTTCATCCCAATGCATTGCCTTCCATATGCTGCATTTCCAAATGCTGCCGTTTTTTCCGCTCACCTTTTCTTTGATCATATCTCCTGTCCCAAGTGCTTGTTCCACTTCTTCTCTGATTTTGGGATTTCATTTCTTTTCATGAAATTCATTTAATGAATTTCATGAAAGGAAATGAAATCTTGCGATTTCAGTGAGGATCAAGCTGGCAAGCTTTGGTCCAGCTCTCTGCCCTTCAGCTCATGCCATGCCATTTGCTTGGGTGAACTTCGGTGACAAATTATTTTCCGATTTTTTTTTTTTTTTTGTTATCCCTTCCCTTCCTCACTTTCTTCTCGCGTCTCGCCTTGTTCCTTTCTCTTTGGATTTCAGAAATTCACCCCCTAGAATCTGGGCATCTCTCCGGTTTTTTCCCTGGCCCTCATTTCATCCCAATGGATTGCCTTCCATATGCTGCTTTTCCAAATGCTGCCGTTTTTTCCGCTCACCTTTTCTTTGATCATATCTCCTGTCCCAAGTGCTTGTTCCACTTCTTCTCTGAATTTGGGATTTCATTTCTTTTCATGAAATTCATTTAATGAATTTCATGAAAGAAAAGGAAATCTTGCAATTTCAGTGAGGATCAAGCTGGCAAGCTTTGGGCCAGTTCTCTGCCCTTCAGCTCATGCCATGCCATTTGCTTGTTTGAACTTCCATGACAAATTTTTCCTTTTTTTTTCAGCCCTTTTCTCTGCATGAAATGAAATGAAGAATTTCATGTCATGAAAGGAAAGGAAATCTTGCAGTTTCAGTGAGGATCAAGTTGGCAAGCTTTGGTCCAGCTCTCTGCCCTTCAGCTCATGCCATGGCATTTGCTTGTCTGAACTTCGGTGACAAATTATTTTCCGATTTTTTTTTTTTTTTTTTGTTATCCCTTCCCTTCCTCACTTTCTTCTCGCGTCTCGCCTTGTTCCTTTCTCTTTGGATTTCAGAAATTCACCCCCTAGAATCTGGGCATCTCTCCGGTTTTTTCCCTGGCCCTCATCTCATCCCAATGCATTGCCTTCCATATGCTGCATTTCCAAATGCTGCCGTTTTTTCTGCTCACCTTTTCTTTGATCATATCTCCTGTCCCAAGTGCTTGTTCCTCTTCTTCTCTGAATTTGGGATTTCATTTCCTTTCATGAAATTCGTTTCATGAATTTCATGAAAGGAAATGAAATCTTGCGATTTCAGTGAGGATCAAGCTGGCAAGCTTTGGGCCACTTCTCTGCACTTCATCTCATGCCATGCCATTTGTTTGTTTGAACTTCCATGACAAATTTTTCTTTTTTTTTCAGCCCTTTTCCCTGAATGAAATGAAATGAAGAATTTCATGTCATGAAATAAAATGAAATCTTGCAAAATCAGTGAGGATCAAGCTGGCAAGCTTTGGGCCACTTCTCTGCACTTCATCTCATGCCATGCCGTTTGTTTGTTTGAACTTGCATGACAAATTTTTCTTTTTTTTTCAGCCCTTTTCCCTGAATGAAATGAAATGAAGAATTTCATGTCATGAAAGGAAAGGAAATCTTGCAGTTTCAGTGAGGATCAAGTTGGCAAGCTTTGGTCCAGCTCTCTGCCCTTCAGCTCATGCCCTGCCATTTGCTTGTCTGAACTTCGGTGACAAATTATTTTCCGATTTTATTTTTTTTTTGGTATCCCTTCCCTTCCTCACTTTCTTCTCGCGTCTCGCCTTGTTCCTTTCTCTTTGGATTTCAGAAATTCACCCCCTAGAATCTGGGCATCTCTCCGGTTTTTTCCCTGGCCCTCATTTCATCCCAATTCATTGCCTTCCATATGCTGCATTTCCAAATGCTGCCGTTTTTTCTGCTCACCTTTTCTTTGATCATATCTCCTGTCCCAATTGCTTGTTCCACTTCTTCTCTGAATTTGGGATTTAATTCCTTTCATGAAATTCGTTTCATGAATTTCATGAAAGGAAATGAAATCTTGCGATTTCAGTGAGGATCAAGCTGGCAAGCTTTGGGCCAGTTCTCTGAACTTCATCTCATGCCATGCCATTTGTTTGTTTGAACTTGCATGACAAATTTTTCTTTTTTTTTCAGCCCTTTTCCCTGCATGAAATGAAATGAAGAATTTCATGTCATGAAAGGAAAGGAAATCTTGCAATTTCAGTGAGGATCAAGTTGGCAAGCTTTGGTCCAGCTCTCTGCCCTTCAGCTCATGCCCTGCCATTTGCTTGCCTGAACTTCGGTGACAAATTACTTTCCGATTTTTTGGTTTTTTTTGTTATCCCTTCACTTCCTCACTTTCTTCTCGCGTCTCGCCTTGTTCCTTTCTCTTTGGATTTCAGAAATTCACCCCCTAGAATCTGGGCATCTCTCCGGTTTTTCCCTGGCCCTCATTTCATCCCAATGCGTTGCCTTCCATATGCTGCTTTTCCAAATGCTGCCGTTTTTTCCGCTCACCTTTTCTTTGACCATATCTCCTGTCCCAAGTGCTTGTTCCACTTCTTCTCTGAATTTGGGATTTCATTTCCTTTCATGAAATTCATTTCATGAACTTCATGAAAGGAAATGAAATCTTGCGATTTCCGTGAGGATCAAGCTGGCAAGCTTTTGGCCAGTTCTCTGCACTTCATCTCATGCCATGCCATTTGTTTGTTTGAACTTGCATGACAAATTTTTCTTTTTTTTTCAGCCCTTTTCCCTGCATGAAATGAAAAGAAGAATTTCATGTCATGAAAGGAAAGGAAATCTTGCAATTTCAGTGAGGATCATGTTGGCAAGCTTTGGTCCAGCTCTCTGCCCTTCAGCTCATGCCATGCCATTTGTTTGTCTGAACTTGCATGACAAATTTTTCTTTTTTTTTCAGCCCTTTTCCCTGCATGAAATGAAATGAAGAATTTCATGTCATGAAATGAAAGGAAATCTTGCAAATTCAGTGAGGATCAAGTTGGCAAGCTTTGGTCCAGCTCTCTGCCCTTCAGCTCATGCCATGCCATTTGCTTGTCTGAACTTCGGTGACAAATTATTTTCCGATTTTTTTTTTTTTTTTGAGCCCTTCCCTTCCTCACTTTCTTCTCGCGTCTCGCCTTGTTCCTTTCTCTTTGGATTTCAGAAATTCACCCCCTAGAATCTGGGCATCTCTCTGGTTTTTTCCCTGGCCCTCATTTCATCCCAATGGATTGCCTTCCATATGCTGCTTTTCCAAATGCTGCCGTTTTTTCCGCTCACCTTTTCTTTGATCATATCTCCTGTCCCAAGTGCTTGTTCCACTTCTTCTCTGAATTTGGGATTTCATTTCTTTTCATGAAATTCATTTCATGAATTTCATGAAAGAAAAGGAAATCTTGCAATTTCAGTGAGGATCAAGCTGGCAAGCTTTGGTCCAGCTCTCTGCCCTTCAGCTCATGCCATGCCATTTGCTTGTCTGAACTTCGGTGACAAATTATTTTCCGATTTTTTTTTTTTTTTTGTTATCCCTTCGCTTCCTCACTTTCTTCTCGCGTCTCGCCTTGTTCCTTTCTCTTTGGATTTCAGAAATTCACCCCCTAGAATCTGGGCATCTCTCCGGTTTTTTCCCCGGCCCTCATTTCATCCCAATGCATTGCCTTCCATATGCTGCTTTTCCAAATGCTGCCGTTTTTTCCGCTCACCTTTTCTTTGATCATATCTCCTGTCCCAAGTGCTTGTTCCACTTCTTCTCTGAATTTGGGATTTCATTTCCTTTCATGAAATTCATTTCATGAAAGGAAATGAAATCTTGCGATTTCAGTGAGGATCAAGCTGGCAAGCTTTGGGCCAGTTCTCTGCACTTCAGCTCATGCCATGCCATTTGCTTGTTTGAACTTCCATGACAAATTTTTCATTTTTTTTTCAGCCCCTTTGCATGCATGAAATGAAATGATGAATTTCATGTCATGAAAGGAAAGGAAATCTTGCAATTTCAGTGAGGAGCAAGTTGGCAAGCTTTGGTCCAGCTCTCTGCCCTTCAGCTCATGCCATGCTATTTGCTTGTCTGAACTTCGGTGACAAATTATTTTCCGATTTTTTTTTTTTTTGGTATCCCTTCCCTTCCTCACTTTCTTCTCGCGTCTCGCCTTGTTCCTTTCTCTTTGGATTTCAGAAATTCACCCCCTAGAATCTGGGCATCTCTCTGGTTTTTTCCCTGGCCCTCATTTCATCCCAATGCATTGCCTTCCATATGCTGCATTTCCAAATGCTACCGTTTTTTCCGCTCACCTTTTCTTTGATCATATCTCCTGTCCCAAGTGCTTGTTCCACTTCTTCTCTGAATTTGGGATTTCATTTCCTTTCATGAAACTCATTTCATGAAAGGAAATGAAATCTTGCGATTTCAGTGAGGATCAAGCTGGCAAGCATGGGCCAGTTCTCTGCACTTCATCTCATGCCATGCCATTTGCTTGTTTGAACTATTGTGACAAATTTTTCCTTTTTTTTTCAGCCCTTTTCTCTGCATGAAATGAAATGAAGAATTTCATGTCATGAAAGGAAAGAAAATCTTGCCGTTTCAGTGAGGATCAAGTTGGCAAGCTTTGGTCCAGCTCTCTGCCCTTCAGCTCATGCCCTGCCATTTGCTTGTTTGAACTTTTGTGACAAATTTTTCATTTTTATTTCAGCCCCTTTGCATGCATGAAATGAAATGATGTATTTCATGTCATGAAAGGAAAGGAAATCTTGCAAATTCAGTGAGGATCAAGTTGGCAAGCTTTGGTCCAGCTCTCTGCCCTTCAGCTCATGCCCTGCCATTTGCTTGTCTGAACTTCGGTGACAAATTATTTTCCGAATTTTTTTTTTTTTTTTTGAGCCCTTGCCTTCCTCACTTTCTTCTCACGTCTCGCCTTGTTCCTTTCTCTTTGGATTTCAGAAATTCACCGCCAAGAATCTGGGCATCTCTCCGGTTTTTTCCCTGGCCCTCATTTCATCCCAATGCATTGCCTTCCATATGCTGCATTTCCAAATGCTGCCGTTTTTTCCGCTCACGTTTTCTTTGATTATATCTCCTGTCCCAAGTGCTTGTTCCACTTCTTCTCTGAATTTGGGATTTCATTTCCTTTCATGAAATTCATTTCATGAATTTCATGAAAGGAAATGAAATCTTGCGATTTCAGTGAGGATCAAGCTGGCAAGCTTTGGGCCAGTTCTCTGCACTTCAGCTCATGCCATGCCGTTTGCTTGTTTGAACTTCCATGACAAATTTTTCATTTTTTTTTCAGCCCCTTTGCATGCATGAAATGAAATGATGAATTTCATGTCATGAAAGGAAAGGAAATCTTGCAAATTCAGTGAGGAGCAAGTTGGCAAGCTTTGGTCCAGCTCTCTGCCCTTCAGCTCATGCCATGCCATTTGCTTGTCTGAACTTCGGTGACAAATTATTTTCCGATTTTTTTTTTTTTTGTTATCCCTTCCCTTCCTCACTTTCTTCTCGCGTCTCGCCTTGTTCCTTTCTCTTTGGATCTCAGAAATTCACCCCCTAGAATCTGGGCATCTCTCCGGTTTTTTCCCTGGCCCTCATTTCATCCCAATGCATTGCCTTCCATATGCTGCATTTCCAAATGCTGCCGTTTTTTCCACTCACCTTTTCTTTGATCATATCTCCTGTCCCAAGTGCTTGTTCCACTTCTTCTCTGCTTTTGGGATTTCTTTTACTTTCATGAAATTCATTTCATGAATTTCATGAAAGGAAATGAAATCTTGCGATTTCAGTGAGGATCAAGCTGGCAAGCTTTGGGCCAGTTCTCTGCACTTCATCTCATGCCATGCCATTTGCTTGTTTGAACTTCCATGACAAATTTTCCTTTTTTTTTCAGCCCTTTTCCATTCATGAAATGAAATGAAGAATTTCATGTCATGAAATGAAAGGAAATCTTGCAAATTCAGTGAGGATCAAGTTGGCAAGCTTTGGTCCAGCTCTCTGCCCTTCAGCTCATGCCATGCCATTTGCTTGTCTGAACTTCGGTGACAAATTATTTTCCGATTTTTTTTTTTTTTGTTATCCCTTCCCTTCCTCACTTTCTTCTCGCGTCTCGCCTTGTTCCTTTCTCTTTGGATCTCAGAAATTCACCCCCTAGAATCTGGGCATCTCTCCGGTTTTTTCCCTGGCCCTCATTTCATCCCAATGCATTGCCTTCCATATGCTGCATTTCCAAATGCTGCCGTTTTTTCCACTCACCTTTTCTTTGATCATATCTCCTGTCCCAAGTGCTTGTTCCACTTCTTCTCTGTATTTGGGATTTCATTTCCTTTCATGAAATTCATTTAATGAATTTCATGAAAGGAAATGAAATCTTGCGATTTCAGTGAGGATCAAGTTGGCAAGCTTTTGGCCAGTTCTCTGCACTTCAGCTCATGCCATGCCATTTGCTTGTTTGAACTTCCATGGCAAATTTTTCCTTTTTTTTTCAGCCCTTTTCATAGCATGAAATGAAATGAAGAATTTCATGTCATGAAAGGGAAGGAAATCTTGCAAATTCAGTGAGGATCAAGTTGGCAAGCTTTGGTCCAGCTCTCTGCCCTTCAGCTCATGCCATGCTATTTGCTTGTCTGAACTTCGGTGACAAATTATTTTCCGATTTTTTTTTTTTTTTGTTATCCCTTCACTTCCTCACTTTCTTCTCGCGTCTCGCCTTTTTCCTTTCTCTTTGGTTTTCGGAAATTCACCCCCTAGAATCTGGGCATCTCTCCGGTTTTTTCCCTGGCCCTCATCTCATCCATATGCACTGCCTTCCATATGCTGCATTTCCAAATGCTGCCGTTTTTTCCGCTCACCTTTTCTTTGATCATATATCCTGTCCCAAGTGCTTGTTCCACTTCTTCTCTGAATTTGGGATTTCATTTCCTTTCATGAAATTCATTTCATGAAAGGAAATGAAATCTTGCGATTTCAGTGAGGATCAAGCTGGCAAGCTTTGGGCCATTTCTCTGCACTTCAGCTCATGCCATGCCATTTGCTTGTTTGATCTTGGGGGACAAATTTTCCTTTTTTTTTCAGCCCTTTTCCCTTCATGACATGAAATGAAGAATTTCATGTCATGAAATGAAAGGGAATCTTGCAAATTCAGTGAGGATCAAGTTGGCAAGCTTTGGTCCAGCTCTCTGCCCTTCAGCTCATGCCATGCCATTTGCTTGTCTGAACTTCGGTGACAAAGTATTTTCCGATTTTTTTTTTTTTTGATATCCCTTCACTTCCTCACTTTCTTCTCGCGTCTCGCCTTGTTCCTTTCTCTTTGGATTTCAGAAATTCACCCCCTAGAATCTGGGCATCTCTCTGGTTTTTTCCCTGGCCCTCATTTCATCCCAATGCATTGCCTTCCATATGCTGCATTTCCAAATGCTGCCGTTTTTTCCGCTCACCTTTTCTTTGATCATATCTCCTGTCCCAAGTGCTTGTTCCACGTCTTCTCTCAATTTGGGATTTCATTTCCTTTCATGAAATTCATTTCATGAAAGGAAATGAAATCTTGTGATTTCAGTGAGGATCAAGTTGGCAAGCTTTGGGCCAGTTCTCTGCACTTCAGCTCATGCCATGCCATTTGCTTGTTTGAACTTCCATGACAAATTTTTCCTTTTTTTTTCAGCCCTTTTCCCTGCGTGAAATGAAATGAAGAATATCATGTCATGAAAGGAAAGGAAATCTTGCAAATTCAGTGAGGATCAAGTTGGCAAGCTTTGGTCCAGCTCTCTGCCCTTCAGCTCATGCCCTGCCATTTGCTTGTCTGAACTTCGGTGACAAATTATTTTCCGATTATTTTTTTTTTTTGTTATCCCTTCCCTTCCTCACTTTCTTCTCGCGTCTCGCCTTGTTCCTTTCTCTTTGGATTTCAGAAATTCACCCCCTAGAATCTGGGCATCTCTCTGGTTTTTTCCCTGGCCCTGATTTCATCCCAATGCATTGCCTTCCATATGCTGCATTTCCAAATGCTGCCGTTTTTTCCGCTCACCTTTTCTTTGATCATATCTCCTGTCCCAAGTGCTTGTTCCACTTCTTCTCTGTTTTGGGGATTTCATTTCCTTTCATGAAATTCATTTAATGAATTTCATGAAAGGAAATGAAATCTTGCGATTTCAGTGAGGATCAAGTTGGCAAGCTTTTGGCCAGTTCTCTGCACTTCAGCTCATGCCATGCCATTTTCTTGTTTGAACTTCCGTGACAAATTTTTCATTTTTTTTTCAGCCCTTTTCCCTGCATGAAATGAAATGAAGAATTTCATGTCATGAAAGGAAAGGAAATCTTGCAAATTCAGTGAGGAGCAAGTTGGCAAGCTTTGCTCCAGCTCTCTGCCCTTCAGCTCATGCCATGCCATTTACTTGTCTGAACTTCGGTGACAAATTATTTTCCAATTTTTTTTTTTTTTGTTATCCCTTCCCTTCCTCATTTTCTTCTCGCGTCTCGCCTTGTTCCTTTCTCTTTGGATTTCAGAAATTCACCCCCTAGAATCTGGGCATCTCTCCGGTTTTTTCCCTGGCCCTCATCTCATCCAAATGCATTGCCTTCCATATGCTGCATTTCCAAATGCTGCCGTTTTTTCCACTCACCTTTTCTTTGATCATATCTCCTGTCCCAAGTGCTTGTTACACTTCTTCTCTGAATTTGGGATTTCATTTCCTTTCATGAAATTCATTTCATGAAAGGAAATGAAATCTTGCGATTTCAGTGAGGATCAAGCTGGCAAGCATGGGCCAGTTCTCTGCACTTCATCTCATGCCATGCCATTTGCTTGTTTGAACTTTTGTGACAAATTTTTCCTTTTTTTTTCAGCCCTTTTATCTGCATGAAATGAAATGAAGAATTTCATGTCATTAAAGGAAAGAAAATCTTGCCGTTTCAGTGAGGATCAAGTTGGCAAGCTTTGGTCCAGCTCTCTGCCCTTCAGCTCATGCCATGCCATTTGCTTGTCTGAACTTCGGTGACAAAGTATTTTCCGATTTTTTTTTTTTTTGATATCCCTTCACTTCCTCACTTTCTTCTCGCGTCTCGCCTTGTTCCTTTCTCTTTGGATTTCAGAAATTCACCCCCTAGAATCTGGGCATCTCTCTGGTTTTTTCCCTGGCCCTCATTTCATCCCAATGCATTGCCTTCCATATGCTGCATTTCCAAATGCTGCCGTTTTTTCCGCTCACCTTTTCTTTGATCATATCTCCTGTCCCAAGTGCTTGTTCCACTTCTTCTCTCAATTTGGGATTTCATTTCCTTTCATGAAATTCATTTCATGAAAGGAAATGAAATCTTGTGATTTCAGTGAGGATCAAGTTGGCAAGCTTTGGGCCAGGTCTCTGCACTTCAGCTCATGCCATGCCATTTGCTTGTTTGAACTTCCATGACAAATTTTTCCTTTTTTTTTCAGCCCTTTTCCCTGCGTGAAATGAAATGAAGAATTTCATGTCATGAAAGGAAAGGAAATCTTGCAAATTCAGTGAGGATCAAGTTGGCAAGCTTTGGTCCAGCTCTCTGCCCTTCAGCTCATGCCCTGCCATTTGCTTGTCTGAACTTCGGTGACAAATTATTTTCCCAATTTTTTTTTTTTTTTTTGAGCCCTTGCCTTCCTCACTTTCTTCTCACGTCTCGCCTTGTTCCTTTCTCTTTGGATTTCAGAAATTCACCGCCAAGAATCTGGGCATCTCTCCGGTTTTTTCCCTGGCCCTCATTTCATCCCAATGCATTGCCTTCCATATGCTGCATTTCCAAATGCTGCCGTTTTTTCCGCTCACGTTTTCTTTGATTATATCTCCTGTCCCAAGTGCTTGTTCCACTTCTTCTCTGAATTTGGGATTTCATTTCCTTTCATGAAATTCATTTCATGAATTTCATGAAAGGAAATGAAATCTTGCGATTTCAGTGAGGATCAAGCTGGCAAGCTTTGGGCCAGTTCTCTGCACTTCAGCTCATGCCATGCCATTTGCTTGTTTGAACTTCCATGACAAATTTTTCATTTTTTTTTCAGCCCCTTTGCATGCATGAAATGAAATGATGAATTTCATGTCATGAAAGGAAAGGAAATCTTGCAAATTCAGTGAGGAGCAAGTTGGCAAGCTTTGGTCCAGCTCTCTGCCCTTCAGCTCATGCCATGCCATTTGCTTGTCTGAACTGCGGTGAGAAATTATTTTCCGATTATTTTTTTTTTTTGTTATCCCTTCCCTTCCTCACTTTCTTCTCGCGTCTCGCCTTGTTCCTTTCTCTTTGGATTTCAGAAATTCACCCCCTAGAATCTGGGCATCTCTCTGGTTTTTTCCCTGGCCCTCATTTCATCCCAATGCATTGCCTTCCATATGCTGCATTTCCAAATGCTGCCGTTTTTTCCGCTCACCTTTTCTTTGATCATATCTCCTGTCCCAAGTGCTTGTTCCACTTCTTCTCTGTTTTTGGGATTTCTTTTACTTTCATGAAATTCATTTCATGAATTTCATGAAAGGAAATGAAATCTTGCGATTTCAGTGAGGATCAAGCTGGCAAGCTTTGGGCCAGTTCTCTGCACTTCATCTCATGCCATGCCATTTGCTTGTTTGAACTTCCATGACAAATTTTCCTTTTTTTTTCAGCCCTTTTCCATTCATGAAATGAAATGAAGAATTTCATGTCATGAAATGAAAGGAAATCTTGCAAATTCAGTGAGGATCAAGTTGGAAAGCTTTGGTCCAGCTCTCTGCCCTTCAGCTCATGCCATGCCATTTGCTTGTCTGAACTTCGGTGACAAATTATTTTCCGATTTTTTTTTTTTTTGTTATCCCTTCACTTCCTCACTTTCTTCTCGCGTCTCGCCTTGTTCCTTTCTCTTTGGATCTCAGAAATTCACCCCCTAGAATCTGGGCATCTCTCTGGTTTTTTCCCTGGCCCTCATTTCATCCCAATGCATTGCCTTCCATATGCTGCATTTCCAAATGCTGCCGTTTTTTCCGCTCACCTTTTCTTTGATCATATCTCCTGTCCCAAGTGCTTGTTCCACTTCTTCTCTCAATTTGGGATTTCATTTCCTTTCATGAAATTCATTTCATGAAAGGAAATGAAATCTTGTGATTTCAGTGAGGATCAAGTTGGCAAGCTTTGGGCCAGGTCTCTGCACTTCAGCTCATGCCATGCCATTTGCTTGTTTGAACTTCCATGACAAATTTTTCCTTTTTTTTTCAGCCCTTTTCCCTGCGTGAAATGAAATGAAGAATTTCATGTCATGAAAGGAAAGGAAATCTTGCAAATTCAGTGAGGATCAAGTTGGCAAGCTTTGGTCCAGCTCTCTGCCCTTCAGCTCATGCCCTGCCATTTGCTTGTCTGAACTTCGGTGACAAATTATTTTCCCAATTTTTTTTTTTTTTTTTGAGCCCTTGCCTTCCTCACTTTCTTCTCACGTCTCGCCTTGTTCCTTTCTCTTTGGATTTCAGAAATTCACCGCCAAGAATCTGGGCATCTCTCCGGTTTTTTCCCTGGCCCTCATTTCATCCCAATGCATTGCCTTCCATATGCTGCATTTCCAAATGCTGCCGTTTTTTCCGCTCACGTTTTCTTTGATTATATCTCCTGTCCCAAGTGCTTGTTCCACTTCTTCTCTGAATTTGGGATTTCATTTCCTTTCATGAAATTCATTTCATGAATTTCATGAAAGGAAATGAAATCTTGCGATTTCAGTGAGGATCAAGCTGGCATGCTTTGGGCCAGTTCTCTGCACTTCAGCTCATGCCATGCCATTTGCTTGTTTGAACTTCCATGACAAATTTTTCATTTTTTTTTCAGCCCCTTTGCATGCATGAAATGAAATGATGAATTTCATGTCATGAAAGGAAAGGAAATCTTGCAAATTCAGTGAGGAGCAAGTTGGCAAGCTTTGGTCCAGCTCTCTGCCCTTCAGCTCATGCCATGCCATTTGCTTGTCTGAACTGCGGTGAGAAATTATTTTCCGATTATTTTTTTTTTTTGTTATCCCTTCCCTTCCTCACTTTCTTCTCGCGTCTCGCCTTGTTCCTTTCTCTTTGGATTTCAGAAATTCACCCCCTAGAATCTGGGCATCTCTCTGGTTTTTTCCCTGGCCCTCATTTCATCCCAATGCATTGCCTTCCATATGCTGCATTTCCAAATGCTGCCGTTTTTTCCGCTCACCTTTTCTTTGATCATATCTCCTGTCCCAAGTGCTTGTTCCACTTCTTCTCTGTTTTTGGGATTTCTTTTACTTTCATGAAATTCATTTCATGAATTTCATGAAAGGAAATGAAATCTTGCGATTTCAGTGAGGATCAAGCTGGCAAGCTTTGGGCCAGTTCTCTGCACTTCATCTCATGCCATGCCATTTGCTTGTTTGAACTTCCATGACAAATTTTCCTTTTTTTTTCAGCCCTTTTCCATTCATGAAATGAAATGAAGAATTTCATGTCATGAAATGAAAGGAAATCTTGCAAATTCAGTGAGGATCAAGTTGGAAAGCTTTGGTCCAGCTCTCTGCCCTTCAGCTCATGCCATGCCATTTGCTTGTCTGAACTTCGGTGACAAATTATTTTCCGATTTTTTTTTTTTTTGTTATCCCTTCACTTCCTCACTTTCTTCTCGCGTCTCGCCTTGTTCCTTTCTCTTTGGATCTCAGAAATTCACCCCCTAGAATCTGGGCATCTCTCCGGTTTTTTCCCTGGCCCTCATTTCATCCCAATGCATTGCCTTCCATATGCTGCATTTCCAAATGCTGCCGTTTTTTCCGCTCACCTTTTCTTTGATCATATCTCCTGTCCCAAGTGCTTGTTCCACTTCTTCTCTGTATTTGGGATTTCATTTCCTTTCATGAAATTCATTTAATGAATTTCATGAAAGGAAATGAAATCTTGCGATTTCAGTGAGGATCAAGTTGGCAAGCTTTTGGCCAGTTCTCTGCACTTCAGCTCATGCCATGCCATTTGCTTGTTTGAACTTCCATGGCAAATTTTTCCTTTTTTTTTCAGCCCTTTTCATAGCATGAAATGAAATGAAGAATTTCATGTCATGAAAGGGAAGGAAATCTTGCAAATTCAGTGAGGATCAAGTTGGCAAGCTTTGGTCCAGCTCTCTGCCCTTCAGCTCATGCCATGCTATTTGCTTGTCTGAACTTCGGTGACAAATTATTTTCCGATTTTTTTTTTTTTTTGTTATCCCTTCACTTCCTCACTTTCTTCTCGCGTCTCGCCTTGTTCCCTTCTCTTTTGTTTTCAGAAATTCACCCCCTAGAATCTGGGCATCTCTCCGGTTTTTTCCCTGGCCCTCATCTCATCCATATGCACTGCCTTCCATATGCTGCATTTCCAAATGCTGCCGTTTTTTCCGCTCACCTTTTCTTTGATCATATCTCCTGTTCCAAGTGCTTGTTCCACTTCTTCTCTCAATTTGGGATTTCATTTCCTTTCATGAAATTCATTTCATGAAAGGAAATGAAATCTTGTGATTTCAGTGAGGATCAAGCTGGCAAGCTTTGGGCCAGTTCTCTGCACTTCAGCTCATGCCATGCCATTTGCTTGTTTGAACTTCCATGACAAATTTTTCCGTTTTTTTTCAGCCCTTTTCTCTGCGTGAAATGAAATGATGAATTTCATGTCATGAATGGAAAGGAAATCTTGCAGTTTCAGTGGGGATCACGTTGGCAAGCTTTGGTCCAGCTCTCTGCCCTTCAGCTCATGCCATGCTATTTGCTTGTCTGAACTTCGGTGACAAATTATTTTCCGATTTTTTTTTTTTTGTGTTATCCCTTCACTTCCTCACTTTCTTCTCGCGTCTCGCCTTGTTCCTTTCTCTTTGGATTTCAGAAATTCACCCCCTAGAATCTGGGCATCTCTCTGGTTTTTTCCCTGGCCCTCATTTCATCCCAATGCATTGCCTTCCATATGCTGCATTTCCAAATGCTGCCGTTTTTTCTGCTCACCTTTTCTTTGATCATATCTCCTGTCCCAAGTGCTTGTTCCACTTCTTCTCTGAATTTGGGATTTCATTTCCTTTCATGAAATTCATTTCATGAATTTCATAAAAGGAAATGAAATCTTGCGATTTCAGTGAGGATCAAGCTGGCAAGCTTTGGGCCAGTTCTCTGCATTTCATCTCATGCCATGCCATTTGCTTGTTTGAACTTCCATGACAAATTTTCCTTTTTTTTTCAGCCCTTTTCCTTCATGACATGAAATGAAGAATTTCATGTCATGAAATGAAAGGGAATCTTGCAAATTCAGTGAGGATCAAGTTGGCAAGCTTTGGTCCAGCTCTCTGCCCTTCAGCTCATGCCATGCCATTTGCTTGTCTGAACTTCGGTGACAAAGTATTTTCCGATTTTTTTTTTTTTTTATATCCCTTCACTTCCTCACTTTCTTCTCGCGTCTCGCCTTGTTCCTTTCTCTTTGGATTTCAGAAATTCACCCCCTAGAATCTGGGCATCTCTCTGGTTTTTTCCCTGGCCCTCATTTCATCCCAATGCATTGCCTTCCATATGCTGCATTTCCAAATGCTGCCGTTTTTTCCGCTCACCTTTTCTTTGATCATATCTCCTGTCCCAAGTGCTTGTTCCACTTCTTCTCTCAATTTGGGATTTCATTTCCTTTCATGAAATTCATTTCATGAAAGGAAATGAAATCTTGTGATTTCAGTGAGGATCAAGCTGGCAAGCTTTGGGCCAGTTCTCTGCACTTCATCTCATGCCATGCCATTTGCTTGTTTGAACTTCCATGACAAATTTTCCTTTTTTTTTCAGCCCTTTTCTCTGCATGAAATGAAATGAAGAATTTCATGTCATGAAAGGAAAGGAAATCTTGCAGTTTCAGTGAGGATCACGTTGGCAAGCTTTGGTCCAGCTCTCTGCCCTTCAGCTCATGCCATGCCATTTGCTTGTCTGAACTTCGGTGACAAAGTATTTTCCTTTTCTTTTTTTTTTTTTGTTATCCCTTCCCTTCCTCACTTTCTTCTCGCGTCTCGCCTTGTTCCTTTCTCTTTGGATTTCAGAAATTCACCCCCTAGAATCTGGGCATCTCTCTGGTTTTTTCCCTGGCCCTCATCTCACCCACATGCATTGCCTTCCATATGCTGCATTTCCAAATGCTGCCGTTTTTTGCGCTCACCTTTTCTTTGATCATATCTCCTGTCCCAAGTGCTTGTTCCACTTCTTCTCTGAATTTGGGATTTCATTTCCTTTCATGAAATTCATTTCATGAATTTCATGAAAGGAAATGAAATCTTGCGATTTCCGTGAGGATCAAGCTGGCAAGCTTTGGGCCAGTTCTCTGCACTTCATCTCATGCCATGCCATTTGCTTGTTTGAACTTCCATGACAAATTTTTCTGGTTTTTTCAGCCCTTTTCTCTGCATGACATGAAATGAAGAATTTCATGTCATGAAAGGAAAGGAAATCTTGCAGTTTCAGTGAGGATCACGTTGGCAAGCTTTGGTCCAGCTCTCTGCCCTTCAGCTCATGCCATGCCATTTGCTTGTCTGAACTTCGGTGACAAATTATTTTCCGATTTTTTTTTTTTTTTTTTTTTGATCCCTTCCCTTCCTCACTTTTTTCTCGCGTCTCGCCTTGTTCCTTTCTCTTTGGATTTCAGAAATTCACCCCCTAGAATCTGGGCATCTCTCTGGTTTTTTCCCTGGCCCTCATGTCATGCCAATGCATTGCCTTCCATATGCTGCATTTCCAAATGCTGCCGTTTTTTCCGCTCACCTTTTCTTTGATCATATCTCCTGTCCCAAGTGCTTGTTCCACTTCTTCTCTGAATTTGGGATTTCATTTCCTTTCATGAAATTCGTTTCATGAAAGGAAATGAAATCTTGCGATTTCAGTGAGGATCAAGCTGCCAAGCTTTGGGCCAGTTCTCTGCACTTCATCTCATGCCATGCCATTTGCTTGTTTGATCTTTTGTGACAAATTTTTCCTTTTTTTTCCAGCCCTTTTCCCTGCGTGAAATGAAATGAAGAATTTCATGTCATGAAAGGGAAGGAAATCTTGCAAATTCAGTGAGGATCCAGCTGGTAAGCTTTGGGCCAGTTCTCTGCACTTCAGCTCATGCCATGCCATTTGCTTGTTTGATCTTTTGTGACAAATTTTTCCTTTTTTTTCCTGCCCTTTTCCCTGCGTGTAATGAAATGAAGAATTTCATGTCATGAAAGGGAAGGAAATCTTGCAAATTCAGTGAGGATCCAGCTGGCAAGCTTTGGTCCTGCTCTCTGCACTTCAGCTCATGCCATGCTATTTGCTTGTTTGAACTTTGGTGACAAATTTTTCCTTTTTTTTCCAGCCCTTTTCTCTGCATGAAATGAAATGAAGAATTTCATGTCATGAAAGGAAAGGAAATCTTGCAGTTTCAGTGAGGATCACGTTGGCAAGCTTTGGTCCAGCTCTCTGCCCTTCAGCTCATGCCATGCCATTTGCTTGTCTGAACTTCGGTGACAAATTATTTTCCGATTTTTTTTTTTTTTGTTATCCCTTCACTTCCTCACTTTCTTCTCGCGTCTCGCCTTGTTCCTTTATCTTTGGATTTCAGAAATTCACCCCCTAGAATCTGGGCATCTCTCTGGTTTTTTCCCTGGCCCTCATTTCATCCCAATGCATTGCCTTCCATATGCTGCATTTCCAAATGCTGCCGTTTTTTCCGCTCACCTTTTCTTTGATCATATCTCCTGTCCCAAGTGCTTGTTCCACTTCTTCTCTGAATTTGGGATTTCATTTCCTTTCATGAAATTCATTTCATGAAAGGAAATGAAATCTTGCGATTTCAGTGAGGATCAAGCTGGCAAGCTTTGGGCCAGTTCTCTGCACTTCAGCTCATGCCATGCCATTTGCTTGTTTGAACTTCCATGACAAATTTTCCTTTTTTTTTCAGCCCTTTTCCCTTCATGACATGAAATGAAGAATTTCATGTCATGAAATGAAAGGGAATCTTGCAAATTCAGTGAGGATCACGTTGGCAATCTTTGGTCCTGCTCTCTGCCCTTCAGCTCATGCCATGCCATTTGCTTGTCTGAACTTCGGTGACAAAGTATTTTCCGATTTTTTTTTTTTTTTTTTTGGTTATCCCTTCCCTTCCTCACTTTCTTCTCGCGTCTCGCCTTGTTCCTTTCTCTTTGGATTTCAGATATTCACCCCCTAGAATCTGGGCATCTCTCCGGTTTTTTCCCTGGCCCTCATTTCATCCCAATGCATTGTCTTCCATATGCTGCATTTCCAAATGCTGCCGTTTTTTCCGCTCACCTTTTCTTTGATCATATCTTCTGTCCCAAGTGCTTGTTCCACTTCTTCTCTGAATTTGGGATTTCATTTCCTTTCATGAAATTCATTTCATGAATTTCATGAAAGGAAATGAAATCTTGCGATTTCAGTGAGGATCAAGCTGGCAAGCTTTGGGCCAGTTCTCTGCACTTCAGCTCATGCCCTGCCATTTGCTTGTTTGAACTTGGGGGACAAATTTTCCTTTTTTTTTCAGCCCTTTTCCCTTCATGACATGAAATGAAGAATTTCATGTCATGAAATGAAAGGGAATCTTGCAAATTAAGTGAGGATCAAGTTGGCAATCTTTGGTCCTGCTCTCTGCCCTTCAGCTCATGCCATGCCATTTGCTTGTCTGAACTTCGGTGACAAATTATTTTCCGATTTTTTTTTTTTTTTTTTTGTTATCCCTTCCCTTCCTCACTTTCTTCTCGCGTCTCACCTTGTTCCTTTCTCTTTGGATTTCAGAAATTCACCCCCTAGAATCTGGGCATCTCTCCGGTTTTTTCCCTGGCCCTCATTTCATCCCAATGCATTGCCTTCCATATGCTGCATTTCCAAATGCTGCCGTTTTTTCCGCTCACCTTTTCTTTGATCATATCTCCTGTCCCAAGTGCTTGTTCCACTTCTTCTCTGAATTTGGGATTTCATTTCCTTTCATGGAATTAATTTCATGAATTTCATGAAAGGAAATGAAATCTTGCGATTTCAGTGAGGATCAAGCTGGCAAGCTTTGGGCCAGTTCTCTGCACTTCAGCTCATGCCCTGCCATTTGCTTGTTTGAACTTGGGGGACAAATTTTCCTTTTTTTTTCAGCCCTTTTCCCTTCATGATATGAAATGAAGAATTTCATGTCATGAAATGAAAGGGAATCTTGCAAATTCAGTGAGGATCACGTTGGCAAGCTTTGGTCCTGCTCTCTGCCCTTCAGCTCATGCCATGCCATTTGCTTGTTTGAACTTCCATGACAAATTTTTCATTTTTTTTTCAGCCCTTTTCTCTGCATGAAATGAAATGAAGAATTTCATGTCATGAAAGGAAAGGAAATCTTGCAATTTCAGTGAGGATCACGTTGGCAAGCTTTGGTCCAGCTCTCTGCCCTTCAGCTCATGCCATGCCATTTGCTTGTCTGAACTTCGGTGACAAATTATTTTCCGATTTTTTTTTTTTTTTTTTAGCTCTTCGCTTCCTCACTTTCTTCTCGCGTCTCGCCTTGTTCCTTTCTCTTTGGATTTCAGAAATTCACCCCCTAGAATCTGGGCATCTCTCCAGTTTTTTCCCTGGCCCTCATTTCATCCCAATGCATTGCCTTCCATATGCTGCATTTCCAAATGCTGCCGTTTTTTCCGCTCACCTTTTCTTTGATCATACCTCCTGTCCCAAGTGCTTGTTCCACTTCTTCTCTGAATTTGGGATTTCATTTCCTTTCATGAAATTCATTTCATGAAAGGAAATGAAATCTTGCGATTTCAGTGAGGATCAAGCTGGCAAGCATGGGCCAGTTCTCTGCACTTCATCTCATGCCATGCCATTTGCTTGTTTGAACTTTTGTGACAAATTTTTCCTTTTTTTCCAGCCCTTTTCCCTGCGTGAAATGAAATGAAGAATTTCATGTCATGAAAGGGAAGGAAATCTTCCAAATTCAGTGAGGATCAAGTTGGCAAGCTTTGGTCCAGCTCTCTGCCCTTCAGCTCATGCCATGCCATTTGCTTGTCTGAACTTCGGTGACAAATTATTTTCCGATTTTTTTTTTTTTTTTTTTTTGAGCCCTTCCCTTCCTCACTTTCTTCTCGCGTCTCGCCTTGTTCCTTTCTCTTTGGATTTCAGAAATTCACCCCCTAGAATCTGGGCATCTCTCTGGTTTTTTCCCTGGCCCTCATCTCATCCACATGCATTGCCTTCCATATGCTGCATTTCCAAATGCTGCCGTTTTTTCCGCTCACCTTTTCTTTGATCATATCTCCTGTCCCAAGTGCTTGTTCCACTTCTTCTCTGAATTTGGGATTTCATTTCCTTTCATGAAATTCATTTCATGAAAGGAAATGAAATCTTGCGATTTCAGTGAGGATCAAGCTGCCAAGCTTTGGGCCAGTTCTCTGCACTTCATCTCATGCCATGCCATTTGCTTGTTTGATCTTTTGTGACAAATTTTTCCTTTTTTTTCCAGCCCTTTTCCCTGCGTGAAATGAAATGAAGAATTTCATGTCATGAAAGGGAAGGAAATCTTGCAAATTCAGTGAGGATCCAGCTGGCAAGCTTTGGGCCAGTTCTCTGCACTTCAGCTCATGCCATGCCATTTGCTTGTTTGAACTTTTGTTACAAATTTTTCCTTTTTTTTTCAGCCCTTTTTGTCTGCATGAAATGAAATGAAGAATTTCATGTCATGAAAGGAAAGGAAATCTTGCAGTTTCAGTGAGGATCACGTTGGCAAGCTTTGGTCCAGCTCTCTGCCCTTCAGCTCATGCCATGCCATTTGCTTGTCTGAACTTCGGTGACAAATTATTTTCCGATTTTTTTTTTTTTTTGTTATCCCTTCACTTCCTCACTTTCTTCTCGTGTCTCGCCTTGTTCCTTTCTCTTTGGATTTCAGAAATTCACCCCCTAGAATCTGGGCATCTCTCCGGTTTTTTCCCTGGCCCTCATTTCATCCCAATGCATTGCCTTCCATATGCTGCATTTCCAAATGCTGCCGTTTTTTCCGCTCACCTTTTCTTTGATCATATCTCCTGTCCCAAGTGCTTGTTCCACTTCTTCTCTGAATTTGGGATTTCATTTCCTTTCATGAAATTCATTTCATGAAAGGAAATGAAATCTTGCGATTTCAGTGAGGATCAAGCTGGCAAGCATGGGCCAGTTCTCTGCACTTCATCTCATGCCATGCCATTTGCTTGTTTGAACTTGGGGGACAAATTTTTCCTTTTTTTCCAGCCCTTTTCCCTGCGTGAAATGAAATGAAGAATTTCATGTCATGAAAGGGAAGGAAATCTTGCAAATTCAGTGAGGATCAAGTTGGCAAGCTTTGGTCCAGCTCTCTGCCCTTCAGCTCATGCCATGCCATTTGCTTGTTTGAACTTCCATGACAAATTTTTCCTTTTTTTCCAGCCCTTTTCCCTGCGTGAAATGAAATGATGAATTTCATGTCATGAAAGGAAAGGAAATCTTGCAAATTCAGTCAGGAGCAAGTTGGCAAGCTTTGGTCCAGCTCTCTGCCCTTCAGCTCATGCCATGCTATTTGCTTGTCTGAACTTCGGTGACAAATTATTTTCCGATTTTTTTTTTTTTTTGTTATCCCTTCCCTTCCTCACTTTCTTCTCGCGTCTCGCCTTGTTCCTTTCTCTTTGGATTTCAGAAATTCACCCCCTAGAATCTGGGCATCTCTCCGGTTTTTTCCCTGGCCCTCATTTCATCCCAATGCATTGCCTTCCATATGCTGCATTTCCAAATGCTGCCGTTTTTTCCGCTCACCTTTTCTTTGATCATATCTCCTGTCCCAAGTGCTTGTTCCACTTCTTCTCTGAATTTGGGATTTCATTTCCTTTCATGAAATTCATTTCATGAATTTCATGAAAGGAAATGAAATCTTGCGATTTCCGTGAGGATCAAGCTGGCAAGCTTTGGGCCAGTTCTCTGCACTTCAGCTCATGCCATGCCATTTGCTTGTTTGAACTTGGGTGACAAATTTTTCTTTTTTTTTTCAGCCCCTTTCCATGCATGAAATGAAATGAAGAATTTCATGTCATGAAAGGAAAGGAAATCTTGCAATTTCAGTGAGGATCAAGTTGGCAAGCTTTGGTCCAGCTCTCTGCCCTTCAGCTCATGCCATGCTATTTGCTTGTCTGAACTTCGGTGACAAATTATTTTCCGATTTTTTTTTTTTTGTTATCCCTTCCCTTCCTCACTTTCTTCTCGCGTCTCACCTTGTTCCTTTCTCTTTGGATTTCAGAAATTCACCCCCTAGAATCTGGGCATCTCTCCGGTTTTTTCCCTGGCCCTCATTTCATCCCAATGCATTGCCTTCCATATGCTGCATTTCCAAATGCTGCCGTTTTTTCCGCTCACCTTTTCTTTGATCATATCTCCTGTCCCAAGTGCTTGTCCACTTCTTCTCTGAATTTGGGATTTCATTTCCTTTCATGAAATTCACTTAATGAAAGGAAATGAAATCTTGCGATTTCAGTGAGGATCAAGCTGGCAAGCTTTGGGCCAGTTCTCTGCACTTCAGCTCATGCCATGCCATTTGCTTGTTTGAACATGGGTGACAAATTTTTCTTTTTTTTCCAGCCCTTTTCCCTGCGTGAAATGAAATGAAGAATTTCATGTCATGAAAGGGAAGGAAATCTTGCAAATTCAGTGAGGATCCAGCTGGCAAGCTTTGGGCCAGTTCTCTGCACTTCAGCTCATGCCATGCCATTTGCTTGTTTGAACTTCCATGACAAATTTTTCCTTTTTTTTCCAGCCCTTTTCCCTGCGTGAAATGAAATGATGAATTTCATGTCATGAAAGGAAAGGAAATCTTGCGATTTCAGTGAGGATCAAGTTGGCAAGCTTTGGGCCAGTTCTCTGCACTTCAGCTCATGCCATGCCATTTGCTTGTTTGAACTTGGGTGACAAATTTTTCTTTCTTTTTCAGCCCCTTTCCATGCATGAAATGAAATGAAGAATTTCATGTCATGAAAGGAAAGGAAATCTTGCAATTTCAGTGAGGATCAAGTTGGCAAGCTTTGGTCCAGCTCTCTGCCCTTCAGCTCATGCCATGCTATTTGCTTGTCTGAACTTCGGTGACAAATTATTTTCCGATTTTTTTTTTTTTGTTATCCCTTCCCTTCCTCACTTTCTTCTCGCGTCTCACCTTGTTCCTTTCTCTTTGGATTTCAGAAATTCACCCCCTAGAATCTGGGCATCTCTCCGGTTTTTTCCCTGGCCCTCATTTCATCCCAATGCATTGCCTTCCATATGCTGCATTTCCAAATGCTGCCGTTTTTTCCGCTCACCTTTTCTTTGATCATATCTCCTGTCCCAAGTGCTTGTCCACTTCTTCTCTGAATTTGGGATTTCATTTCCTTTCATGAAATTCACTTCATGAAAGGAAATGAAATCTTGCGATTTCAGTGAGGATCAAGCTGGCAAGCTTTGGGCCAGTTCTCTGCACTTCAGCTCATGCCATGCCATTTGCTTGTTTGAACTTGGGTGACAAATTTTTCTTTTTTTTTCAGCCCTTTTCCCTGCATGAAATGAAATGAAGAATTTCATGTCATGAAAGGAAAGGAAATCTTGCAATTTCAGTGAGGATCAAGTTGGCAAGCTTTGGTCCAGCTCTCTGCCCTTCAGCTCATGCCATGCCATTTGCTTGTCTGAACTTTGGTGACAAATTATTTTCCGATTTTTTTTTTTTTTTTGAGCCCTTCCCTTCCTCACTTTCTTCTCGCGTCTCACCTTGTTCCTTTCTCTTTGGATTTCAGAAATTCACTCCCTAGAATCTGGGCATCTCTCCGGTTTTTTCCCTGGCCCTCATTTCATCCCAATGCATTGCCTTCCATATGCTACATTTCCAAATGTTGCCGTTTTTTCCGCTCACCTTTTCTTTGATCATATCTCCTGTCCCAAGTGCTTGTTCCACTTCTTCTCTGAATTTGGGATTTCATTTCCTTTCATGAAATTCATTTCATGAAAGGAAATGAAATCTTGCGATTTCAGTGAGGATCAAGCTGGCAAGCTTTGGGCCAGTTCTCTGCACTTCATCTCATGCCATGCCATTTGCTTGTTTGAACTTGGGTGAAAAATTTTTCCTTTTTTTTCCAGCCCTTTTCCCTGCATGAAATGAAATGAAGAATTTCATGTCATGAAAGGAAAGGAAATCTTGCAATTTCAGTGAGGATCAAGTTGGCAAGCTTTGGTCCTGCTCTCTGCCCTTCAGCTCATGCCATGCCATTTGGTTGTCTGAACTTTGGTGACAAATTATTTTCCGATTTTTTTTTTGTATTGTTATCCCTTCCCTTCCTCACTTTCTTCTCGCGTCTCGCCTTGTTCCTTTCTCTTTGGATTTCAGAAATTCACCCCCTAGAATCTGGGCATCTCTCCGGTTATTTCCCTGGCCCTCATTTCAGCCCAATGCATTGCCTTCCATATGCTGCATTTCCAAATGCTGCCGTTTTTTCCGCTCACCTTTTCTATGATCATATCTCCTGTCCCAAGTGCTTGTCCACTTCTTCTCTGAATTTGGGATTTCATTTCCTTTCATGAAATTCACTTCATGAAAGGAAATGAAATCTTGCGATTTCAGTGAGGATCAAGCTGGCAAGCTTTGGGCCAGTTCTCTGCACTTCAGCTCATGCCATGCCATTTGCTTGTTTGAACTTCCATGACAAATTTTTCCTTTTTTTTCAGCCCTTTTCATAGCATGAAATGAAATGAAGAATTTCATGTCATGAAAGGAAAGGAAATCTTGCAAATTCAGTGAGGAGCAAGTTGGCAAGCTTTGGTCCAGCTCTCTGCCCTTCAGCTCATGCCATGCCATTTGCTTGTCTGAACTTTGGTGACAAATTATTTTCCGATTTTTTTTTTTTTTTGAGCCCTTCCCTTCCACACTTTCTTCTCGCGTCTTGCCTTGTTCCTTTCTCCTTGGATTTCAGAAATTCACCCCCTAGAATCTGGGCATCTCTCCGGTTTTTTCCCTGGCCCTCATTTCATCCCAATGCATTGCCTTCCATATGCTGCATTTCCAAATGCTGCCGTTTTTTCCGCTCACCTTTTCTTTGATCGTATCTCCTGTCCCAAGTGCTTGTTCCACTTCTTCTCTGAATTTGGGATTTCATTTCCTTTCATGAAATTCATTTCATGAAAGGAAATGAAATCTTGTGATTTCAATGAGGATCAAGCTGGCAAGCTTTGGGCCAGTTCTCTGCACTTCAGCTCATGCCATGCCATTTGCTTGTTTGAACTTGGGTGAAAAATCTTTCCTTTTTTTTCCAGCCCTTTTCCCTGCATGAAATGAAATGAAGAATTTCATGTCATGAAAGGAAAGGAAATCTTGCAATTTCAGTGAGGATCAAGTTGGCAAGCTTTGGTCCAGCTCTCTGCCCGTCAGCTCATGCCATGCTATTTGCTTGTCTGAACTTCGGTGACAAATTATTTTCCGATTTTTTTTTTTTTTTGTTATCCCTTCCCTTCCTCACTTTCTTCTCGCGTCTCACCTTGTTCCTTTCTCTTTGGATTTCAGAAATTCACCCCCTAGAATCTGGGCATCTCTCCGGTTTTTTCCCTGGCCCTCATTTCAGCCCAATGCATTGCCTTCCATATGCTGCATTTCCAAATGCTGCCGTTTTTTCCGCTCACCTTTTCTTTGATCATATCTCCTGTCCCAAGTGCTTGTCCACTTCTTCTCTGAATTTGGGATTTCATTTCCTTTCATGAAATTCACTTCATGAAAGGAAATGAAGTCTTGCGATTTCAGTGAGGATCAAGCTGGCAAGCTTTGGGCCAGTTCTCTGCACTTCAGCTCATGCCATGCCATTTGCTTGTTTGAACTTGGGTGACAAATTTTTCTTTTTTTTTCAGCCCTTTTCCCTGCATGAAATGAAATGAAGAATTTCATGTCATGAAAGGAAAGGAAATCTTGCAATTTCAGTGAGGATCAAGTTGGCAAGCTTTGGTCCAGCTCTCTGCCCTTCAGCTCATGCCATGCCATTTGCTTGTCTGAACTTTGGTGACAAATTATTTTCCGATTTTTTTTTTTTTTTGAGCCCTTCCCTTCCTCACTTTCTTCTCGCGTCTCACCTTGTTCCTTTCTCTTTGGATTTCAGAAATTCACCCCCTAGAATCTGGGCATCTCTCCGGTTTTTTCCCTGGCCCTCATTTCATCCCAATGCATTGCCTTCCATATGCTGCATTTCCAAATGCTGCCGTTTTTTCCGCTCACCTTTTCTTTGATCATATCTCCTGTCCCAAGTGCTTGTTCCACTTCTTCTCTGAATTTGGGATTTCATTTCCTTTCATGAAATTCATTTCATGAATTTCATGACAGGAAATGAAATCTTGCGATTTCAGTGAGGATCCAGCTGGCAAGCTTTGGGCCAGTTCTCTGCACTTCAGCTCATGCCATGCCATTTGCTTGTTTGAACTTCCATGACAAATTTTTCCTTTTTTTTCAGCCCTTTTCTCTGCATGAAATGAAATGAAGAATTTCATGTCATGAAAGGAAAGGAAATCTTGCAAATTCAGTGAGGATCAAGTTGACAACTTTGGTCCAGCTCTCTGCCCTTCAGCTCATGCCATGCCATTTGCTTGTCTGAACTTTGGTGACAAATTATTTTCCGATTTTTTTTTTTTTTGAGCCCTTCCATTCCACAATTTCTTCTCGCGTCTCGCCTTGTTCCTTTCTCCTTGGATTTCACAAATTCACCCCCTAGAATCTGGGCATCTCTCCGGTTTTTTCCCTGGCCCTCATTTCATAACAATGCATTGCCTTCCATATGCTACATTTCCAAATGCTGCCGTTTTTTCCGCTCACCTTTTCTTTGATCATATCTCCTGTCCCAAGTGCTTGTTCCACTTCTTCTCTGAATTTGGGATTTCATTTCCTTTCATGAAATTCATTTCATGAAAGGAAATGAAATCTTGCGATTTCAGTGAGGATCAAGCTGGCAAGCTTTGGGCCAGTTCTCTGCACTTCATCTCATGCCATGCCATTTGCTTGTTTGAACTTGGGTGAAAAATTTTTCCTTTTCTTTCCAGCCCTTTTCCCTGCATGAAATGAAATGAAGAATTTCATGTCATGAAAGGAAAGGAAATCTTGCAATTTCAGTGAGGATCAAGTTGGCAAGCTTTGGTCCTGCTCTCTGCCCTTCAGCTCATGCCATGCCATTTGGTTGTCTGAACTTTGGTGACAAATTATTTTCCGATTTTTTTTTTGTATTGTTATCCCTTCCCTTCCTCACTTTCTTCTCGCGTCTCGCCTTGTTCCTTTCTCTTTGGATTTCAGAAATTCACCCCCTAGAATCTGGGCATCTCTCCGGTTATTTCCCTGGCCCTCATTTCAGCCCAATGCATTGCCTTCCATATGCTGCATTTCCAAATGCTGCCGTTTTTTCCGCTCACCTTTTCTATGATCATATCTCCTGTCCCAAGTGCTTGTCCACTTCTTCTCTGAATTTGGGATTTCATTTCCTTTCATGAAATTCACTTCATGAAAGGAAATGAAATCTTGCGATTTCAGTGAGGATCAAGCTGGCAAGCTTTGGGCCAGTTCTCTGCACTTCAGCTCATGCCATGCCATTTGCTTGTTTGAACTTCCATGACAAATTTTTCCTTTTTTTTCAGCCCTTTTCATAGCATGAAATGAAATGAAGAATTTCATGTCATGAAAGGAAAGGAAATCTTGCAAATTCAGTGAGGAGCAAGTTGGCAAGCTTTGGTCCAGCTCTCTGCCCTTCAGCTCATGCCATGCCATTTGCTTGTCTGAACTTTGGTGACAAATTATTTTCCGATTTTTTTTTTTTTTTGAGCCCTTCCCTTCCACACTTTCTTCTCGCGTCTTGCCTTGTTCCTTTCTCCTTGGATTTCAGAAATTCACCCCCTAGAATCTGGGCATCTCTCCGGTTTTTTCCCTGGCCCTCATTTCATCCCAATGCATTGCCTTCCATATGCTGCATTTCCAAATGCTGCCGTTTTTTCCGCTCACCTTTTCTTTGATCATATCTCCTGTCCCAAGTGCTTGTTCCACTTCTTCTCTGAATTTGGGATTTCATTTCCTTTCATGAAATTCATTTCATGAATTTCATGAAAGGAAATGAAATCTTGCGATTTCCGTGAGGATCAAGCTGGCAAGCTTTGGGCCAGTTCTCTGCACTTCAGCTCATGCCATGCCATTTGCTTGTTTGAACTTGGGTGACAAATTTTTCTTTTTTTTTTCAGCCCCTTTCCATGCATGAAATGAAATGAAGAATTTCATGTCATGAAAGGAAAGGAAATCTTGCAATTTCAGTGAGGATCAAGTTGGCAAGCTTTGGTCCAGCTCTCTGCCCTTCAGCTCATGCCATGCTATTTGCTTGTCTGAACTTCGGTGACAAATTATTTTCCGATTTTTTTTTTTTTGTTATCCCTTCCCTTCCTCACTTTCTTCTCGCGTCTCACCTTGTTCCTTTCTCTTTGGATTTCAGAAATTCACCCCCTAGAATCTGGGCATCTCTCCGGTTTTTTCCCTGGCCCTCATTTCATCCCAATGCATTGCCTTCCATATGCTGCATTTCCAAATGCTGCCGTTTTTTCCGCTCACCTTTTCTTTGATCATATCTCCTGTCCCAAGTGCTTGTCCACTTCTTCTCTGAATTTGGGATTTCATTTCCTTTCATGAAATTCACTTAATGAAAGGAAATGAAATCTTGCGATTTCAGTGAGGATCAAGCTGGCAAGCTTTGGGCCAGTTCTCTGCACTTCAGCTCATGCCATGCCATTTGCTTGTTTGAACATGGGTGACAAATTTTTCTTTTTTTTCCAGCCCTTTTCCCTGCGTGAAATGAAATGAAGAATTTCATGTCATGAAAGGGAAGGAAATCTTGCAAATTCAGTGAGGATCCAGCTGGCAAGCTTTGGGCCAGTTCTCTGCACTTCAGCTCATGCCATGCCATTTGCTTGTTTGAACTTCCATGACAAATTTTTCCTTTTTTTTCCAGCCCTTTTCCCTGCGTGAAATGAAATGATGAATTTCATGTCATGAAAGGAAAGGAAATCTTGCGATTTCAGTGAGGATCAAGTTGGCAAGCTTTGGGCCAGTTCTCTGCACTTCAGCTCATGCCATGCCATTTGCTTGTTTGAACTTGGGTGACAAATTTTTCTTTCTTTTTCAGCCCCTTTCCATGCATGAAATGAAATGAAGAATTTCATGTCATGAAAGGAAAGGAAATCTTGCAATTTCAGTGAGGATCAAGTTGGCAAGCTTTGGTCCAGCTCTCTGCCCTTCAGCTCATGCCATGCTATTTGCTTGTCTGAACTTCGGTGACAAATTATTTTCCGATTTTTTTTTTTTTGTTATCCCTTCCCTTCCTCACTTTCTTCTCGCGTCTCACCTTGTTCCTTTCTCTTTGGATTTCAGAAATTCACCCCCTAGAATCTGGGCATCTCTCCGGTTTTTTCCCTGGCCCTCATTTCATCCCAATGCATTGCCTTCCATATGCTGCATTTCCAAATGCTGCCGTTTTTTCCGCTCACCTTTTCTTTGATCATATCTCCTGTCCCAAGTGCTTGTCCACTTCTTCTCTGAATTTGGGATTTCATTTCCTTTCATGAAATTCACTTCATGAAAGGAAATGAAATCTTGCGATTTCAGTGAGGATCAAGCTGGCAAGCTTTGGGCCAGTTCTCTGCACTTCAGCTCATGCCATGCCATTTGCTTGTTTGAACTTGGGTGACAAATTTTTCTTTTTTTTTCAGCCCTTTTCCCTGCATGAAATGAAATGAAGAATTTCATGTCATGAAAGGAAAGGAAATCTTGCAATTTCAGTGAGGATCAAGTTGGCAAGCTTTGGTCCAGCTCTCTGCCCTTCAGCTCATGCCATGCCATTTGCTTGTCTGAACTTTGGTGACAAATTATTTTCCGATTTTTTTTTTTTTTTTGAGCCCTTCCCTTCCTCACTTTCTTCTCGCGTCTCACCTTGTTCCTTTCTCTTTGGATTTCAGAAATTCACTCCCTAGAATCTGGGCATCTCTCCGGTTTTTTCCCTGGCCCTCATTTCATCCCAATGCATTGCCTTCCATATGCTACATTTCCAAATGTTGCCGTTTTTTCCGCTCACCTTTTCTTTGATCATATGTCCTGTCCCAAGTGCTTGTTCCACTTCTTCTCTGAATTTGGGATTTCATTTCCTTTCATGAAATTCATTTCATGAAAGGAAATGAAATCTTGCGATTTCAGTGAGGATCAAGCTGGCAAGCTTTGGGCCAGTTCTCTGCACTTCATCTCATGCCATGCCATTTGCTTGTTTGAACTTGGGTGAAAAATTTTTCCTTTTTTTTCCAGCCCTTTTCCCTGCATGAAATGAAATGAAGAATTTCATGTCATGAAAGGAAAGGAAATCTTGCAATTTCAGTGAGGATCAAGTTGGCAAGCTTTGGTCCTGCTCTCTGCCCTTCAGCTCATGCCATGCCATTTGGTTGTCTGAACTTTGGTGACAAATTATTTTCCGATTTTTTTTTTGTATTGTTATCCCTTCCCTTCCTCACTTTCTTCTCGCGTCTCGCCTTGTTCCTTTCTCTTTGGATTTCAGAAATTCACCCCCTAGAATCTGGGCATCTCTCCGGTTATTTCCCTGGCCCTCATTTCAGCCCAATGCATTGCCTTCCATATGCTGCATTTCCAAATGCTGCCGTTTTTTCCGCTCACCTTTTCTATGATCATATCTCCTGTCCCAAGTGCTTGTCCACTTCTTCTCTGAATTTGGGATTTCATTTCCTTTCATGAAATTCACTTCATGAAAGGAAATGAAATCTTGCGATTTCAGTGAGGATCAAGCTGGCAAGCTTTGGGCCAGTTCTCTGCACTTCAGCTCATGCCATGCCATTTGCTTGTTTGAACTTCCATGACAAATTTTTCCTTTTTTTTCAGCCCTTTTCATAGCATGAAATGAAATGAAGAATTTCATGTCATGAAAGGAAAGGAAATCTTGCAAATTCAGTGAGGAGCAAGTTGGCAAGCTTTGGTCCAGCTCTCTGCCCTTCAGCTCATGCCATGCCATTTGCTTGTCTGAACTTTGGTGACAAATTATTTTCCGATTTTTTTTTTTTTTTGAGCCCTTCCCTTCCACACTTTCTTCTCGCGTCTTGCCTTGTTCCTTTCTCCTTGGATTTCAGAAATTCACCCCCTAGAATCTGGGCATCTCTCCGGTTTTTTCCCTGGCCCTCATTTCATCCCAATGCATTGCCTTCCATATGCTGCATTTCCAAATGCTGCCGTTTTTTCCGCTCACCTTTTCTTTGATCGTATCTCCTGTCCCAAGTGCTTGTTCCACTTCTTCTCTGAATTTGGGATTTCATTTCCTTTCATGAAATTCATTTCATGAAAGGAAATGAAATCTTGTGATTTCAATGAGGATCAAGCTGGCAAGCTTTGGGCCAGTTCTCTGCACTTCAGCTCATGCCATGCCATTTGCTTGTTTGAACTTGGGTGAAAAATCTTTCCTTTTTTTTCCAGCCCTTTTCCCTGCATGAAATGAAATGAAGAATTTCATGTCATGAAAGGAAAGGAAATCTTGCAATTTCAGTGAGGATCAAGTTGGCAAGCTTTGGTCCAGCTCTCTGCCCGTCAGCTCATGCCATGCTATTTGCTTGTCTGAACTTCGGTGACAAATTATTTTCCGATTTTTTTTTTTTTTTGTTATCCCTTCCCTTCCTCACTTTCTTCTCGCGTCTCACCTTGTTCCTTTCTCTTTGGATTTCAGAAATTCACCCCCTAGAATCTGGGCATCTCTCCGGTTTTTTCCCTGGCCCTCATTTCAGCCCAATGCATTGCCTTCCATATGCTGCATTTCCAAATGCTGCCGTTTTTTCCGCTCACCTTTTCTTTGATCATATCTCCTGTCCCAAGTGCTTGTCCACTTCTTCTCTGAATTTGGGATTTCATTTCCTTTCATGAAATTCACTTCATGAAAGGAAATGAAGTCTTGCGATTTCAGTGAGGATCAAGCTGGCAAGCTTTGGGCCAGTTCTCTGCACTTCAGCTCATGCCATGCCATTTGCTTGTTTGAACTTGGGTGACAAATTTTTCTTTTTTTTTCAGCCCTTTTCCCTGCATGAAATGAAATGAAGAATTTCATGTCATGAAAGGAAAGGAAATCTTGCAATTTCAGTGAGGATCAAGTTGGCAAGCTTTGGTCCAGCTCTCTGCCCTTCAGCTCATGCCATGCCATTTGCTTGTCTGAACTTTGGTGACAAATTATTTTCCGATTTTTTTTTTTTTTTGAGCCCTTCCCTTCCTCACTTTCTTCTCGCGTCTCACCTTGTTCCTTTCTCTTTGGATTTCAGAAATTCACCCCCTAGAATCTGGGCATCTCTCCGGTTTTTTCCCTGGCCCTCATTTCATCCCAATGCATTGCCTTCCATATGCTGCATTTCCAAATGCTGCCGTTTTTTCCGCTCACCTTTTCTTTGATCATATCTCCTGTCCCAAGTGCTTGTTCCACTTCTTCTCTGAATTTGGGATTTCATTTCCTTTCATGAAATTCATTTCATGAATTTCATGACAGGAAATGAAATCTTGCGATTTCAGTGAGGATCCAGCTGGCAAGCTTTGGGCCAGTTCTCTGCACTTCAGCTCATGCCATGCCATTTGCTTGTTTGAACTTCCATGACAAATTTTTCCTTTTTTTTCAGCCCTTTTCTCTGCATGAAATGAAATGAAGAATTTCATGTCATGAAAGGAAAGGAAATCTTGCAAATTCAGTGAGGATCAAGTTGACAACTTTGGTCCAGCTCTCTGCCCTTCAGCTCATGCCATGCCATTTGCTTGTCTGAACTTTGGTGACAAATTATTTTCCGATTTTTTTTTTTTTTGAGCCCTTCCATTCCACAATTTCTTCTCGCGTCTCGCCTTGTTCCTTTCTCCTTGGATTTCACAAATTCACCCCCTAGAATCTGGGCATCTCTCCGGTTTTTTCCCTGGCCCTCATTTCATAACAATGCATTGCCTTCCATATGCTACATTTCCAAATGCTGCCGTTTTTTCCGCTCACCTTTTCTTTGATCATATCTCCTGTCCCAAGTGCTTGTTCCACTTCTTCTCTGAATTTGGGATTTCATTTCCTTTCATGAAATTCATTTCATGAAAGGAAATGAAATCTTGCGATTTCAGTGAGGATCAAGCTGGCAAGCTTTGGGCCAGTTCTCTGCACTTCATCTCATGCCATGCCATTTGCTTGTTTGAACTTGGGTGAAAAATTTTTCCTTTTCTTTCCAGCCCTTTTCCCTGCATGAAATGAAATGAAGAATTTCATGTCATGAAAGGAAAGGAAATCTTGCAATTTCAGTGAGGATCAAGTTGGCAAGCTTTGGTCCTGCTCTCTGCCCTTCAGCTCATGCCATGCCATTTGGTTGTCTGAACTTTGGTGACAAATTATTTTCCGATTTTTTTTTTGTATTGTTATCCCTTCCCTTCCTCACTTTCTTCTCGCGTCTCGCCTTGTTCCTTTCTCTTTGGATTTCAGAAATTCACCCCCTAGAATCTGGGCATCTCTCCGGTTATTTCCCTGGCCCTCATTTCAGCCCAATGCATTGCCTTCCATATGCTGCATTTCCAAATGCTGCCGTTTTTTCCGCTCACCTTTTCTATGATCATATCTCCTGTCCCAAGTGCTTGTCCACTTCTTCTCTGAATTTGGGATTTCATTTCCTTTCATGAAATTCACTTCATGAAAGGAAATGAAATCTTGCGATTTCAGTGAGGATCAAGCTGGCAAGCTTTGGGCCAGTTCTCTGCACTTCAGCTCATGCCATGCCATTTGCTTGTTTGAACTTCCATGACAAATTTTTCCTTTTTTTTCAGCCCTTTTCATAGCATGAAATGAAATGAAGAATTTCATGTCATGAAAGGAAAGGAAATCTTGCAAATTCAGTGAGGAGCAAGTTGGCAAGCTTTGGTCCAGCTCTCTGCCCTTCAGCTCATGCCATGCCATTTGCTTGTCTGAACTTTGGTGACAAATTATTTTCCGATTTTTTTTTTTTTTTGAGCCCTTCCCTTCCACACTTTCTTCTCGCGTCTTGCCTTGTTCCTTTCTCCTTGGATTTCAGAAATTCACCCCCTAGAATCTGGGCATCTCTCCGGTTTTTTCCCTGGCCCTCATTTCATCCCAATGCATTGCCTTCCATATGCTGCATTTCCAAATGCTGCCGTTTTTTCCGCTCACCTTTTCTTTGATCGTATCTCCTGTCCCAAGTGCTTGTTCCACTTCTTCTCTGAATTTGGGATTTCATTTCCTTTCATGAAATTCATTTCATGAAAGGAAATGAAATCTTGTGATTTCAATGAGGATCAAGCTGGCAAGCTTTGGGCCAGTTCTCTGCACTTCAGCTCATGCCATGCCATTTGCTTGTTTGAACTTGGGTGAAAAATCTTTCCTTTTTTTTCCAGCCCTTTTCCCTGCATGAAATGAAATGAAGAATTTCATGTCATGAAAGGAAAGGAAATCTTGCAATTTCAGTGAGGATCAAGTTGGCAAGCTTTGGTCCAGCTCTCTGCCCGTCAGCTCATGCCATGCTATTTGCTTGTCTGAACTTCGGTGACAAATTATTTTCCGATTTTTTTTTTTTTTTGTTATCCCTTCCCTTCCTCACTTTCTTCTCGCGTCTCACCTTGTTCCTTTCTCTTTGGATTTCAGAAATTCACCCCCTAGAATCTGGGCATCTCTCCGGTTTTTTCCCTGGCCCTCATTTCAGCCCAATGCATTGCCTTCCATATGCTGCATTTCCAAATGCTGCCGTTTTTTCCGCTCACCTTTTCTTTGATCATATCTCCTGTCCCAAGTGCTTGTCCACTTCTTCTCTGAATTTGGGATTTCATTTCCTTTCATGAAATTCACTTCATGAAAGGAAATGAAGTCTTGCGATTTCAGTGAGGATCAAGCTGGCAAGCTTTGGGCCAGTTCTCTGCACTTCAGCTCATGCCATGCCATTTGCTTGTTTGAACTTGGGTGACAAATTTTTCTTTTTTTTTCAGCCCTTTTCCCTGCATGAAATGAAATGAAGAATTTCATGTCATGAAAGGAAAGGAAATCTTGCAATTTCAGTGAGGATCAAGTTGGCAAGCTTTGGTCCAGCTCTCTGCCCTTCAGCTCATGCCATGCCATTTGCTTGTCTGAACTTTGGTGACAAATTATTTTCCGATTTTTTTTTTTTTTTGAGCCCTTCCCTTCCTCACTTTCTTCTCGCGTCTCACCTTGTTCCTTTCTCTTTGGATTTCAGAAATTCACCCCCTAGAATCTGGGCATCTCTCCGGTTTTTTCCCTGGCCCTCATTTCATCCCAATGCATTGCCTTCCATATGCTGCATTTCCAAATGCTGCCGTTTTTTCCGCTCACCTTTTCTTTGATCATATCTCCTGTCCCAAGTGCTTGTTCCACTTCTTCTCTGAATTTGGGATTTCATTTCCTTTCATGAAATTCATTTCATGAATTTCATGAAAGGAAATGAAATCTTGCGATTTCAGTGAGGATCCAGCTGGCAAGCTTTGGGCCAGTTCTCTGCACTTCAGCTCATGCCATGCCATTTGCTTGTTTGAACTTCCATGACAAATTTTTCCTTTTTTTTCAGCCCTTTTCTCTGCATGAAATGAAATGAAGAATTTCATGTCATGAAAGGAAAGGAAATCTTGCAAATTCAGTGAGGATCAAGTTGACAACTTTGGTCCAGCTCTCTGCCCTTCAGCTCATGCCATGCCATTTGCTTGTCTGAACTTTGGTGACAAATTATTTTCCGATTTTTTTTTTTTTTGAGCCCTTCCATTCCACAATTTCTTCTCGCGTCTCGCCTTGTTCCTTTCTCCTTGGATTTCACAAATTCACCCCCTAGAATCTGGGCATCTCTCCGGTTTTTTCCCTGGCCCTCATTTCATCCCAATGCATTGCCTTCCATATGCTACATTTCCAAATGCTGCCGTTTTTTCCGCTCACCTTTTCTTTGATCATATCTCCTGTCCCAAGTGCTTGTTCCACTTCTTCTCTGAATTTGGGATTTCATTTCCTTTCATGAAATTCATTTCATGAAAGGAAATGAAATCTTGCGATTTCAGTGAGGATCAAGCTGGCAAGCTTTGGGCCAGTTCTCTGCACTTCATCTCATGCCATGCCATTTGCTTGTTTGAACTTGGGTGAAAAATTTTTCCTTTTCTTTCCAGCCCTTTTCCCTGCATGAAATGAAATGAAGAATTTCATGTCATGAAAGGAAAGGAAATCTTGCAATTTCAGTGAGGATCAAGTTGGCAAGCTTTGGTCCTGCTCTCTGCCCTTCAGCTCATGCCATGCCATTTGGTTGTCTGAACTTTGGTGACAAATTATTTTCCGATTGTTTTTTTTTTTTTTTTTGTTATCCCTTCCCTTCCTCACTTTCTTCTCGCGTCTCGCCTTGTTCCTTTCTCTTTGGATTTCAGAAATTCACCCCCTAGAATCTGGGCATCTCTCCGGTTTTTTCCCTGGCCCTCATTTCAGCCCAATGCATTGCCTTCCATATGCTGCATTTCCAAATGCTGCCGTTTTTTCCGCTCACCTTTTCTATGATCATATCTCCTGTCCCAAGTGCTTGTCCACTTCTTCTCTGAATTTGGGATTTCATTTCCTTTCATGAAATTCACTTCATGAAAGGAAATGAAATCTTGCGATTTCAGTGAGGATCAAGCTGGCAAGCTTTGGGCCAGTTCTCTGCACTTCAGCTCATGCCATGCCATTTGCTTGTTTGAACTTCCATGACAAATTTTTCCTTTTTTTTCAGCCCTTTTCATAGCATGAAATGAAATGAAGAATTTCATGTCATGAAAGGAAAGGAAATCTTGCAAATTCAGTGAGGAGCAAGTTGGCAAGCTTTTGTCCAGCTCTCTGCCCTTCAGCTCATGCCATGCCATTTGCTTGTCTGAACTTTGGTGACAAATTATTTTCCGATTTTTTTTTTTTTTTTGAGCCCTTCCCTTCCACACTTTCTTCTCGCGTCTTGCCTTGTTCCTTTCTCCTTGGATTTCAGAAATTCACCCCCTAGAATCTGGGCATCTCTCCGGTTTTTTCCCTGGCCCTCATTTCATCCCAATGCATTGCCTTCCATATGCTGCATTTCCAAATGCTGCCGTTTTTTCCGCTCACCTTTTCTTTGATCGTATCTCCTGTCCCAAGTGCTTGTTCCACTTCTTCTCTGAATTTGGGATTTCATTTCCTTTCATGAAATTCATTTCATGAAAGGAAATGAAATCTTGCGATTTCAGTGAGGATCAAGCTGGCAAGCTTTGGGCCAGTTCTCTGCACTTCATCTCATGCCATGCCATTTGCTTGTTTGAACTTGGGTGAAAAATTTTTCCTTTTTTTTCCAGCCCTTTTCATAGCATGAAATGAAATGAAGAATTTCATGTCATGAAAGGAAAGGAAATCTTGCAAATTCAGTGAGGAGCAAGTTGGCAAGCTTTGGTCCAGCTCTCTGCCCTTCAGCTCATGCCATGCCATTTGCTTGTCTGAACTTTGGTGACAAATTATTTTCCGATTTTTTTTTTTTTGTTATCCCTTCACTTCCTCACTTTCTTCTCGCGTCTCACCTTGTTCCTTTCTCTTTGGATTTCAGAAATTCACCCCCTAGAATCTGGGCATCTCTCCGGTTTTTTCCCTGGCCCTCATTTCATCCCAATGCATTGCCTTCCATATGCTGCATTTCCAAATGCTGCCGTTTTTTCCGCTCACCTTTTCTTTGATCATATCTCCTGTCCAAGTGCTTGTCCACTTCTTCTCTGAATTTGGGATTTCATTTCCTTTCATGAAATTCACTTCATGAAAGGAAATGAAATCTTGCGATTTCAGTGAGGATCAAGCTGGCAAGCTTTGGGCCAGTTCTCTGCACTTCAGCTCATGCCATGCCATTTGCTTGTTTGAACTTCCGTGACAAATTTTTCCTTTTTTTTTCAGCCCTTTTCCCTGCATGAAATGAAATGAAGAATTTCATGTCCTGAAAGGAAAGGAAATCTTGCAATTTCATTGAGGATCAAGTTGGCAAGCTTTGGTCCTGCTCTCTGCCCTTCAGCTCATGCCATGCCATTTGCTTTTCTGAACTTCGGTGACAAATTATTTTCCTTTTTTTTTTTTTTTTGTTATCACTTTCCTTCCTCACTTTCTTCTCGCGTCTCGCCTTGTTCCTTTCTCTTTGGATTTCAGAAATTCACCCCCTAGAATCTGGGCATCTCTCCGGTTTTTTCCCTGGCCCTCATTTCATCCCAATGCATTGCCTTCCATATGCTGCATTTCCAAATGCTGCCGTTTTTTCCGCTCACCTTTTCTTTGATCATATCTCCTGTCCCAAGTGCTTGTTCCACTTCTTCTCTGAATTTGGGATTTCATTTCCTTTCATGAAATTCATCTCATGAATTTCATGAAAGGAAATGAAATCTTGCTATTTCAGTGAGGATCAAGCTGCCAAGCTTTGGGCCAGTTCTCTGCACTTCATCTCATGCCATGCCATTTGCTTGTTTGAACTTCCATGACAAATTTTTCATTTTTTTTTCAGCCCCTTTCCATGCATGTAATGAAATGATGAATTTCATGTCATGAAAGGAAAGGAAATCTTGCAAATTCAGTGAGGATCAAGTTGGCAAGCTTTGGTCCAGCTCTCTGCCCTTCAGCTCATGCCATGCCATTTGCTTGTCTGAACTTCGGTGACAAATTATTTTCCGATTTTTTTTTTTTTTTTTTATCCCTTCCCTTCCTCACTTTCTTCTCGCGTCTCACCTTGTTCCTTTCTCTTTGGATTTCAGAAATTCACCCCCTAGAATCTGGGCATCTCTCCGGTTTTTTCCCTGGCCCTCATTTCATCGCAATTCATTGCCTTCCATATGCTGCATTTCCAAATGCTGCCGTTTTTTCCGCTCACCTTTTCTTTGATCATATCTCCTGTCCCCAGTTCTTGTCCTATTCTTCTCTGAATTTGGAATTTCATTTCCTTTCATGAAATTCACTTCATGAAAGGAAATGAAATCTTGCGATTTCAGTGAGGATCAAGCTGGCAAGCTTTGGGCCAGTTCTCTGCACTTCAGCTCATGCCATGCCATTTGCTTGTTTGAACTTCCATGTCAAATTTTTCCTTTTTTTTCAGCCCTTTTCTCTGCATGAAATGAAATGAAGAATTTCATGTCATGAAAGGAAAGGAAATCTTGCAAATTCAGTGAGGATCAAGTTGGCAAGCTTTGGTCCAGCTCTCTGCCCTTCAGCTCATGCCCTGCCATTTGCTTGTCTGAACTTCGGTGACAAATTATTTTCCGATTTTTTTTTTTTTGAGCCCTTCCCTTCCACACTTTCTTCTCGCGTCTTGCCTTGTTCCTTTCTCCTTGGATTTCAGAAATTCACCCCCTAGAATCTGGGCATCTCTCCGGTTTTTTCCCTGGCCCTCATTTCATCCCAATGCATTGCCTTCCATATGCTACATTTCCAAATGCTGCCGTTTTTTCTGCTCACCTTTTCTTTGATCATATCTCCTGTCCCAAGTGCTTGTTCCACTTCTTCTCTGAATTTGGGATTTCATTTCCTTTCATGAAATTCATTTCATGAAAGGAAATGAAATCTTGCGATTTCAGTGAGGATCAAGCTGGCAAGCTTTGGGCCAGTTCTCTGCACTTCATCTCATGCCATGCCATTTGCTTGTTTGAACTTGGGTGAAAAATTTTTCCTTTTTTTTCCAGCCCTTTTCCCTGCATGAAATGAAATGAAGAATTTCATGTCATGAAAGGAAAGGAAATCTTGCAATTTCAGTGTGGATCAAGTTGGCAAGCTTTGGTCCTGCTCTCTGCCCTTCAGCTCACGCCATGCCATTTGGTTGTCTGAACTTTGGTGACAAATTATTTTCCGATTTTTTTTTTTTTTGTTATCCCTTCCCTTCCTCACTTTCTTCTCGCGTCTCGCCTTGTTCCTTTCTCTTTGGATTTCAGAAATTCACCCCCTAGAATCTGGGCATCTCTCCGGTTTTTTCCCTGGCCCTCATTTCAGCCCAATGCATTGCCTTCCGTATGCTGCATTTCCAAATCCTGCCGTTTTTTCCGCTCACCTTTTCTTTGATCATATCTCCTGTCCCATGTGCTTGTTCCACTTCTTCTCTGAATTTGGGATTTCATTTCCTTTCATGAAATTCATCTCATGAATTTCATGAAAGGAAATGAAATCTTGCTATTTCAGTGAGGATCAAGCTGCCAAGCTTTGGTCCAGCTCTCTGCCCTTCAGCTCATGCCATGCCATTTGCTTGTCTGAACTTCGGTGACAAATTATTTTCCGATTTTTTTTTTTTTTTTTTGTTATCCCTTCCCTTCCTTACTTTCTTCTCGCGTCTCGCCTTGTTCCTTTCTCTTTGGATTTCAGAAATTCACCCCCTAGAATCTGGGCATCTCTCCGGTTTTTTCCCTGGCCCTCATTTCATCGCAATGCATTGCCTTCCATATGCTGCATTTCCAAATGCTGCTGTTTTTTCCGCTCATCTTTTCTTTGATCATATCTCCTGTCCCAAGTTCTTGTCCTATTCTACTCTGAATTTGGGATTTCATTTCCTTTCATGAAATTCACTTCATGAAAGGAAATGAAATCTTGCGATTTCAGTGAGGATCAAGCTGGCAAGCTTTGGGCCAGTTCTCTGCACTTCAGCTCATGCCATGCCATTTGCTTGTTTGAACTTTTGTGAAAAATTTTTCCTTTTTTTTTCAGCCCTTTTCCCTGCGTGACATGAAATGAAGAATTTCATGTCATGAAAGGAAAGGAAATCTTGCAATTTCAGTGAGGATCAAGTTGGCAAGCTTTGGTCCAGCTCTCTGCCCTTCAGCTCATGCCATGCCATTTGCTTGTCTGAACTTTGGTGACAAATTATTTTCCGATTTTTTTTTTTTTTTTGAGCCCTTCCCTTCCTCACTTTCTTCTCGCGTCTCACCTTGTTCCTTTCTCTTTGGATTTCAGAAATTCACCCCCTAGAATCTGGGCATCTCTCCGGTTTTTTCCCTGGCCCTCATTTCATCCCAATGCATTGCCTTCCATATGCTGCAATTCCAAATGCTGCCTTTTTTTCCGCTCACCTTTTCTTTGATCATATCTCCTGTTCCAAGTTCTTGTCCACTTCTTCTCTGAATTTGGGATTTCATTTCCTTTCATGAAATTCACTTCATGAAAGGAAATGAAATCTTGTGATTTCAGTGAGGATCAAGCTGGCAAGCTTTGGGCCAGTTCTCTGCACTTCAGCTCATGCCATGCCATTTGCTTGTTTGAACTTCCATGACAAATTTTTCCTTTTTTTTTCAGCCCTTTTCTCTGCATGAAATGAAATGAAGAATTTCATGTCATGAAAGGAAAGGAAATCTTGCAAATTCAGTGAGGAGCAAGTTGGCAAGCATTGGTCCAGCTCTCTGCCCTTCAGCTCATGCTATGCCATTTGCTTGTCTGAACTTCGGTGACAAATTATTTTCCGATTTTTTTTTTTTTGAGCCCTTCCCTTCCACAATTTCTTCTCGCGTCTTGCCTTGTTCCTTTCTCTTTGGATTTCAGAAATTCACCCCCTAGAATCTGGGCATCTCTCCGGTTTTTTCCCTGGCCCTCATTTCATCCCAATGCATTGCCTTCCATATGCTACATTTCCAAATGCTGCCGTTTTTTCTGCTCACCTTTTCTTTGATCGTATCTCCTGTCCCAAGTGCTTGTTCCACTTCTTCTCTGAATTTGGGATTTCATTTCCTTTCATGAAATTCATTTCATGAAAGGAAATGAAATCTTGCGATTTCAGTGAGGATCAAGCTGGCAAGCTTTGGGCCCGTTCTCTGCACTTCATCTCATGCCATGCTATTTGCTTGTTTGAACTTGGGTGAAAAATTTTTCCTTTTTTTTCCAGCCCTTTTCCCTGCATGAAATGAAATGAAGAATTTCATGTCATAAAAGGAAAGGAAATCTTGCAAATTCAGTGAGGATCAAGTTGGCAAGCTTTGGTCCAGCTCTCTGCCCTTCAGCTCATGCCATGCCATTTGCTTGTCTGAACTTCGGTGACAAATTCTTTTCCGTTTTTTTTTTTTTTTTTTGAGCCCTTCCCTTCCTCACTTTCTTCTCGCGTCTCGCCTTGTTCCTTTCTCTTTGGATTTCAGAAATTCACCCCCTAGAATCTGGGCATCTCTCCGGTTCTTTCCCTGGCCCTCATTTCATCCCAATGCATTGCCTTCCATATGCTGCATTTCCAAATGCTGCCGTTTTTTCCGCTCACCTTTTCTTTGATCATATCTCCTGTCCCATGTGCTTGTTCCACTTCTTCTCTGAATTTGGGATTTCATTTCCTTTCATGAAATTCATTTCATGAATTTCATGAAAAGAAATGAAATCTTGCGATTTCAGTGAGGATCAAGCTGGCAAGCTTTCGACCAGTTCTCTGCACTTCAGCTCATGCCATGCCATTTGCTTGTTTGAACTTTTGTGAAAAATTTTTCCTTTTTTTTTCAGCCCTTTTCCCTGCGTGACATGAAATGAAGAATTTCATGTCATGAAAGGAAAGGAAATCTTGCAAATTCAGTGAGGATCAAGTTGGCAAGCTTTGGTCCAGCTCTCTGCCCTTCAGCTCATGCCATGCCATTTGCTTGTCTGAACTTCGGTGACAAATTATTTTCCAATTTTTTTTTTTTTTTTTGAGCTCTTCCCTTCCTCACTTTCTACCCGCATCTCGCCTTGTTCCTTTCTCTTTGGTTTTCAGAAATTCACCCCCTAGAATCTGGGCATCTCTCCGGTTTTTTCCCTGGCCCTCATTTCATCCCAATGCATTGCCTTCCATATGCTGCATTTCCAAATGCTGCCGTATTCTCCGCGCACCTTTTCTTTGATCATATATCCTGTCCCAAGTGCTTGTTCCACTTCTCCTCTGAATTTGGGATTTCATTTCCTTTCATGAAATTTATTTCATGAATTTCATCAAAGGAAATGAAATCTTGCGATTTCAGTGAGGGTCAAGCTGGCAAGCTTTGGGCCAGTTCTCTGCACTTCATCTCATGCCATGCCATTTTCTTGTTTGAACTTGGGTGACAAATTTTTCCTTTTTTTTTCAGCCCTTTTCCCTGCATGAAATGAAATGAAGAATTTCATGTCATGAAAGGAAAGGAAATCTTGCAATTTCAGTGAGGATCAAGTTGGCAAGCTTTGGTCCAGCTCTCTGCCCTTCAGCTCATGCCATGCCATTTGCTTGTCTGAACTTCGGTGACAAATTATTTTCCGATTGTTTTTTTTTTTTGAGCCTTTCCCTTCCTCACTTTCTTTTCGCGTCTCGCCTTGTTCCTTTCTCTTTGGATTTCAGAAATTCACCCCCTAGAATCTGGGCATCTCTCCGGTTTTTTCCCTGGCCCTCATCTCATCCCAATGCATTGCCTTCCATATGCTGCATTTCCAAATGCTGCCGTTTCTTCCGCTCACCTTTTCTTTGATCATATCTCCTGTCCCAAGTGCTTGTTCCACTTCTTCTCTGAATTTGGGATTTCATTTCCTTTCATGAAATTCATTTCATGAATTTCATGAAAGGAAATGAAATCTTGCGATTTTAGTGAGGATCAAGCTGGCAAGCTTTCGACCAGTTCTCTGCACTTCAGCTCATGCCATGGCATTTGCTTGTTTGAACTTCCATGACAAATTTTTCATTTTTTTTTCAGCCCTTTTCCCTGCGTGAAATGAAATGAAGATTTTCATGTCATGAAAGGAAAGGAAATCTTGCAATTTCAGTGAGGATCAAGTTGGCAAGCTTTGGTCCAGCTCTCTGCCCTTCAGCTCATGCCATGCCATTTGCTTGTCTGAACTTCGGTGACAAATTATTTTCCGATTTTTTTTTTTTTTTGTTATCCTTTCCCTTCCTCACTTTCTTCTCGCGTCTCGCCTTGTTCCTTTCTCTTTGGATTTCGGAAATTCACCCCCTAGAATCTGGGCATCTCTCCGGTTTTTTCCCTGGCCCTCATTTCATCCCAATGCATTGCCTTCCATATGCTGCATTTCCAAATGCTGCCGTTTTTTCCGCTCACCTTTTCTTTGATCATATATCCTCTCCCAAGTGCTTGTTACACTTCTTCTCTGAATTTGGGATTTCATTTCCTTTCATGAAATTCATTTCATGAATTTCATGAAAGGAAATGAAATCTTGCGATTTCAGTGAGGATCAAGCTGGCAAGTTTTGGGCCAGTCCTCTGCACTTCATCTCATGCCATGCTATTTGCTTGTTTGAACTTGGGTGACAAATTTTTCTTTTTTTTTCAGCCCTTTTCCCTTCATGAAATGAAAGGAAGAATTTCATGTCGTGGAAGGAAATGAAATCTTGCGATTTCAGTGACGATCAAGTTGGCAAGCTTTGGGCCAGTCCTCTGCACTTCAGCTCATGCCATGCAATTTGCTTGTTTGAACTTCCATGACAAATTTTTCATTTTTATTTCAGCCCTTTTCCCTGCATGAAATGAAATGAAGAATTTCATGTCATGAAAGGAAAGGAAATCTTGCAAATTCAGTGAGGAGCAAGTTGGCAAGCTTTGGTCCAGCTCTCTGCCCTTCAGCTCATGCCATGCCATTTGCTTGTCTGAACTTCGGTGACAAATTATTTTCCGTTTTTTTTTTTTTTTGTTATCCCTTCCCTTCCTCACTTTCTTCTCGCATCTCGCCTTGTTCCTTTCTCTTTGGATTTCAGAAATTCACCCCCTAGAATCTGGGCATCTCTCCGGTTTTTTCCCTGGCCCTCATTTCATCCCAATGCATTGCCTTCCTTTTGCTGCATTTCCAAATGCTGCCGTTTTTTCCGCTCACCTTTTCTTTGATCGTATATCCTGTCCCAAGTGCTTGTTCCACTTCTTCTCTGAATTTGGGATTTCATTTCCTTTCATGAAATTCATTTCATGAAAGGAAATGAAATCTTGCGATTTCAGTGAGGATCAAGCTGGCAAGTTTTGGGCCAGTCCTCTGCACTTCATCTCATGCCATGCCATTTGCTTGTTTGAACTTGGGTGAAAAATTTTTCTTTTTTTTTCAGCCCTTTTCCCTTCATGAAATGAAAGGAAGAATTTCATGTCGTGGAAGGAAATGAAATCTTGCGATTTCAGTGAGGATCAAGTTGGCAGGCTTTGGGCCAGTTCTCTGCACTTCAGCTCATGCCATGCCATTTGCTTGTTTGAACTTCCATGACAAATTTTTCATTTTTTTTTCAGCCCTTTTCCCTGCATGAAATGAAATGAAGAATTTCATGTCCTGAAAGGAAAGGAAATCTTGCAAATTCAGTTAGGAGCAAGTTGGCAAGCTTTGGTCCAGCTCTCTGCCCTTCAGCTCATGCCATGCCATTTGCTTGTCTGAACTTCGGTGACAAATTATTTTTCGGTTTTTTTTTTTTTTTTATCCCTTCTTTTCCTCACTTTCTTCTCGCGTCTCGCCTTGTTCCTTTCTCTTTGGATTTCAGAAATTCACCCCCTAGAATCTGGGCATCTCTCCGGTTTTTTCCCTGGCCCTCATTTCATCCCAGTGCATTGCCTTCCATATGCTGCATTTCCAAATGCTGCCGTTTTTTCCGCTCACCTTTTCTTTGATCATATCTCCTGTCCCAAGTGCTTGTTCCACTTCTTCTCTGAATTTGGGATTTCATTTCCTTTCATGAAATTCATTTCATGAAAGGAAATGAAATCTTGCGATTTCAGTGAGGATCAAGCTGGCAAGCTTTGGGCCAGTTCTCTGCACTTCAGCTCATGCCATGCCTTTTGCTTGTTTGAACTTTTGTGACAAATTTTTCCTTTTTTTTTCAGCCCTTTTCCCTGCGTGACATGAAATGAAGAATTTCATGTCATGAAAGGAAAGGAAATCTTGCAAATTCAGTGAGGATCAAGTTGGCAAGCTTTGGTCCAGCTCTCTGCCCTTCAGCTCATGCCATGCCATTTGCTTGTCTGAACTTCGGTGACAAATTATTTTCCGTTTTTTTTTTTTTTTTTTGAGCCCTTCCCTTCCTCACTTTCTTCTCGCGCCTCACCTTGTTCCTTTCTCTTTGGATTTCAGAAATTCACCCCCTAGAATCTGGGCATCTCTCCGGTTTTTTCCCTGGCCCTCATTTCATCCCAATGCATTGCCTTCCATATGCTGCATTTCCAAATGCTGCCGTTTTTTCCGCTCACCTTTTCTTTGATCATATCTCCTGTCCCAAGTGCTTGTTCCACTTCTTCTCTGAATTTGAGATTTCATTTCCTTTCATGAAATTCATTTCATGAATTTCATGAAAGGAAATGAAATCTTGCGATTTCAGTGACGATCAAGTTGGCAAGCTTTGGGCCAGTCCTCTGCACTTCAGCTCATGCCATGCAATTTGCTTGTTTGAACTTCCATGACAAATTTTTCATTTTTATTTCAGCCCTTTTCCCTGCATGAAATGAAATGAAGAATTTCATGTCATGAAAGGAAAGGAAATCTTGCAAATTCAGTGAGGAGCAAGTTGGCAAGCTTTGGTCCAGCTCTCTGCCCTTCAGCTCATGCCATGCCATTTGCTTGTCTGAACTTCGGTGACAAATTATTTTCCGTTTTTTTTTTTTTTTGTTATCCCTTCCCTTCCTCACTTTCTTCTCGCATCTCGCCTTGTTCCTTTCTCTTTGGATTTCAGAAATTCACCCCCTAGAATCTGGGCATCTCTCCGGTTTTTTCCCTGGCCCTCATTTCATCCCAATGCATTGCCTTCCATATGCTACATTTCCAAATGCTGCCGTTTTTTCCGCTCACCTTTTCTTTGATCATATATCCTGTCCCAAGTGCTTGTTCCACTTCTTCTCTGAATTTGGGATTTCATTTCCTTTCATGAAATTCATTTCATGAATTTCATGAAAGGAAATGAAATCTTGCGATTTCAGTGAGGATCAAGCTGGCAAGCTTTCGACCAGTTCTCTGCACTTCAGCTCATGCCATGGCATTTGCTTGTTTGAACTTCCATGACAAATTTTTCATTTTTTTTTCAGCCCTTTTCCCTGCGTGAAATGAAATGAAGATTTTCATGTCATGAAAGGAAAGGAAATCTTGCAATTTCAGTGAGGATCAAGTTGGCAAGCTTTGGTCCAGCTCTCTGCCCTTCAGCTCATGCCATGCCATTTGCTTGTCTGAACTTCGGTGACAAATTATTTTCCGATTTTTTTTTTTTTTGTTATCCTTTCCCTTCCTCACTTTCTTCTCGCGTCTCGCCTTGTTCCTTTCTCTTTGGATTTCGGAAATTCACCTCCTAGAATCTGGGCATCTCTCCGGTTTTTTCCCTGGCCCTCATTTCATCCCAATGCATTGCCTTCCTTTTGCTGCATTTCCAAATGCTGCCGTTTTTTCCGCTCACCTTTTCTTTGATCATATCTCCTGTCCCAAGTGCTTGTTCCACTTCTTCTCTGAATTTGGGATTTCATTTCCTTTCATGAAATTCATTTCATGAATTTCATGAAAGGAAATGAAATCTTGCGATTTCAGTGAGGATCAAGCTGGCAAGTTTTGGGCCAGTCCTCTGCACTTCATCTCATGCCATGCCATTTGCTTGTTTGAACTTGGGTGACAAATTTTTCTTTTTTTTTCAGCCCTTTTCCCTTCATGAAATGAAAGGAAGAATTTCATGTCGTGGAAGGAAATGAAATCTTGCGATTTCAGTGAGGATCAAGTTGGCAAGCTTTGGGCCAGTTCTCTGCACTTCAGCTCATGCCATGCCATTTGCTTGTTTGAACTTCCATGACAAATTTTTCATTTTTTTTTCAGCCCTTTTCCCTGCATGAAATGAAATGAAGAATTTCATGTCATGAAAGGAAAGGAAATCTTGCAAATTCAGTGAGGAGCAAGTCGGCAAGCTTTGGTCCAGCTCTCTGCCCTTCAGCTCATGCCATGCCATTTCCTTGTCTGAACTTCGGTGACAAATTATTTTCTGAATTTTTTTTTTTTTGTTATCCCTTCCCTTCCTCACTTTCTTCTCGCGTCTCGCCTTGTTCCTTTCTCTTTGGATTTCAGAAATTCACCCCCTAGAATCTGGGCATCTCTCCGGTTTTTTCCCTGGCCCTCATTTCATCCCAATGCATTGCCTTCCTTTTGCTGCATTTCCAAATGCTGCCGTTTTTTCCGCTCACCATTTCTTTGATCATATATCCTGTCCCAAGTGCTTGTTCCACTTCTTCTCTGAATTTGGGATTTCATTTCCTTTCATGAAATTCATTTCATGAAAGGAAATGAAATCTTGCGATTTCAGTGAGGATCAAGCTGGCAAGTTTTGGGCCAGTCCTCTGCACTTCATCTCATGCCATGCCATTTGCTTGTTTGAACTTGGGTGACAAATTTTTCTTTTTTTTTCAGCCCTTTTCCCTTCATGAAATGAAAGGAAGAATTTCATGTCGTGGAAGGAAATGAAATCTTGCGATATCAGTGAGGATCAAGTTGGCAAGCTTTGGGCCAGTTCTCTGCACTTCAGCTCATGCCATGCCATTTGCTTGTTTGAACTTCCATGACAAATTTTTCATTTTTTTTTCAGCCCTTTTCCCTGCATGAAATGAAATGAAGAATTTCATGTCCTGAAAGGAAAGGAAATCTTGCAAATTCAGTTAGGAGCAAGTTGGCAAGCTTTGGTCCAGCTCTCTGCCCTTCAGCTCATGTCATGCCATTTGCTTGTCTGAACTTCGGTGACAAATTATTTTTCGTTTTTTCTTTTTTTTGTTATCCCTTCCCTTCCTCACTTTCTTCTTTGGTCTCGCCTTGTTCCTTTCTCTTTGGATTTCAGAAATTCACCCCCTAGAATCTGGGCATCTCTCCGGTTTTTTCCCTGGCCCTCATTTCATCCCAGTGCATTGCCTTCCATATGCTGCATTTCCAAATGCTGCCGTTTTTTCCGCTCACCTTTTCTTTGATCATATCTCCTGTCCCAAGTGCTTGTTCCACTTCTTCTCTGAATTTGGGATTTCATTTCCTTTCATGAAATTCATTTCATGAAAGGAAATGAAATCTTGCGATTTCAGTGAGGATCAAGCTGGCAAGCTTTGGGCCAGTTCTCTGCACTTCAGCTCATGCCATGCCATTTGCTTGTTTGAACTTTTGTGACAAATTTTTCCTTTTTTTTTCAGCCCTTTTCCCTGCGTGACATGAAATGAAGAATTTCATGTCATGAAAGGAAAGGAAATCTTGCAATTTCAGTGAGGATCAAGTTGGCAAGCTTTGGTCCAGCTCTCTGCCCTTCAGCTCATGCCATGCCATTTGCTTGTCTGAACTTCGGTGACAAATTATTTTCCGTTTTTTTTTTTTTTTTTTGAGCCCTTCCCTTCCTCACTTTCTTCTCGCGTCTCACCTTGTTCCTTTCTCTTTGGATTTCAGAAATTCACCCCCTAGAATCTGGGCATCTCTCCGGTTTTTTCCCTGGCCCTCATTTCATCCCAATGCATTGCCTTCCATATGCTGCATTTCCAAATGCTGCCGTTTTTTCCGCTCACCTTTTCTTTGATCATATCTCCTGTCCCAAGTGCTTGTTCCACTTCTTCTCTGAATTTGAGATTTCATTTCCTTTCATGAAATTCATTTCATGAATTTCATGAAAGGAAATGAAATCTTGCGATTTCATTGAGGATCAAGCTGGCAAGCTTTGGGCCAGTTCTCTGCACTTCAGCTCATGCAATGCCATTTGCTTGTTTGAACTTTTGTGACAAATTTTTCCTTTTTTTTTCAGCCCTTTTCCCTGCGTGACATGAAATGAAGAATTTCATGTCATGAAAGGAAAGGAAATCTTGCAAATTCAGTGAGGATCAAGTTGGCAAGCTTTGGTCCAGCTCTCTGCCCTTCAGCTCATGCCATGCCATTTGCTTGTCTGAACTTCGGTGACAAATTATTTTCCAATTTTTTTTTTTTTTTTGAGCTCTTCCCTTCCTCACTTTCTACCCGCATCTCGCCTTATTCCTTTCTCTTTGGTTTTCAGAAATTCACCCCCTAGAATCTGGGCATCTCTCCGGTTTTTTCCCTGGCCCTCATTTCATCCCAATGCATTGCCTTCCATATGCTGCATTTCCAAATGCTGCCGTATTCTCCGCGCACCTTTTCTTTGATCATATATCCTGTCCCAAGTGCTTGTTCCACTTCTTCTCTGAATTTGGGATTTCATTTCCTTTCATGAAATTCATTTCATGAATTTCATCAAAGGAAATGAAATCTTGCGATTTCAGTGAGGGTCAAGCTGGCAAGCTTTGGGCCAGTTCTCTGCACTTCATCTCATGCCATGCCATTTGCTTGTTTGAACTTCCATGACAAATTTTTCATTTTTTTTTCAGCCCTTTTCCCTGCGTGAAATGAAATGAAGAATTTCATGTCATGAAAGAAAAGGAAATCTTGCAAATTCAGTGAGGATCAAGTTGGCAAGCTTTGGTCCAGCTCTCTGCCCTTCAGCTCATGCCATGCCATTTGCTTGTCTGAACTTCGGTGACAAATTATTTTCCGATTTTTTTTTTTTTTGTTATCCCTTCCCTTCCTGACTTTCTTCTTGCGTCTCGCCTTGTTCCTTTCTCTTTGGATTTCAGAAATTCACCCCCTAGAATCTGGGCATCTCTCCGGTATTTTCCCTGGCCCTCATTTCATCCCAATGCATTGCCTTCCATATGCTGCATTTCCAAATGCTGCCGTTTTTTCTGCTCACCTTTTCTTTGATCATATCTCCTGTCCCAAGTGCTTGTTCCACTTCTTCTCTGAATTTGGGATTTCATTTCCTTTCATGAAATTCATCTCATGAATTTCATGAAAGGAAATGAAATCTTGCGATTTCAGTGAGGATCAAGCTGGCAAGCTTTGGGCCAGTTCTCTGCACTTCATCTCATGCCATGCCATTTGCTTGTTTGAACTTGGGTGACAAATTTTTCCTTTTTTTTTCAGCCCTTTTCCCTGCATGAAATGAAATGAAGAATTTCATGTCATGAAAGGAAAGGAAATCTTGCAATTTCAGTGAGGATCAAGTTGGCAAGCTTTGGTCCAGCTCTCTGCCCTTCAGCTCATGCCATGCCATTTGCTTGTCTGAACTTCGGTGACAAATTATTTTCCGATTGTTTTTTTTTTTTGAGCCTTTCCCTTCCTCACTTTCTTTTCGCGTCTCGCCTTGTTCCTTTCTCTTTGGATTTCAGAAATTCACCCCCTAGAATCTGGGCATCTCTCCGGTTTTTTCCCTGGCCCTCATCTCATCCCAATGCATTGCCCTCCATATGCTGCATTTCCAAATGCTGCCGTTTCTTCCGCTCACCTTTTCTTTGATCATATCTCCTGTCTCAAGTGCTTGTTCCACTTCTTCTCTGAATTTGGGATTTCATTTCCTTTCATGAAATTCATTTCATGAATTTCATGAAAGGAAATGAAATCTTGCGATTTCAGTGAGGATCAAGCTGGCAAGCTTTCGACCAGTTCTCTGCACTTCAGCTCATGCCATGCCATTTGCTTGTTTGAACTTCCATGACAAATTTTTCATTTTTTTTTCAGCCCTTTTCCCTGCATGAAATGAAATGAAGAATTTCATGTCATGAAAGGAAAGGAAATCTTGCAAATTCAGTGAGGAGCAAGTCGGCAAGCTTTGGTCCAGCTCTCTGCCCTTCAGCTCATGCCATGCCATTTCCTTGTCTGAACTTCGGTGACAAATTATTTTCTGATTTTTTTTTTGTATTGTTATCCCTTCCCTTCCTCACTTTCTTCTCGCGTCTCGCCTTGTTCCTTTCTCTTTCAATTTCAGAAATTCACCCCCTAGAATCTGGGCATCTCTCCGGTTTTTTCCCTGGCCCTCATTTCATCCCAATGCATTGCCTTCCATGTGCTGCATTTCCAAATGCTGCCGTTTCTTCCGCTCACCTTTTCTTTGATCATATCTCCTGTCCCAAGTGCTTGTTCCACTTCTTCTCTGAATTTGGGATTTCATTTCCTTTCATGAAAGTCATTTCATGAAAGGAAATGAAATCTTGCGATTTCAGTGAGGATCAAGTTGGCAAGCTTTGGGCCAGTCCTCTGCACTTCAACTCATGCCATGCAATTTGCTTGTTTGAACTTCCATGACAAATTTTTCATTTTTTTTTCAGCCCTTTTCCCTGCATGAAATGAAATGAAGAATTTCATGTCATGAAAGGAAAGGAAATCTTGCAATTTCAGTGAGGATCAAGTTGGCAAGCTTTGGTCCAGCTCTCTGCCCTTCAGCTCATGCCATGCCATTTGCTTGTCTGAACTTCGGTGACAAATAATTTTCCGTTTTTTTTTTTTGTTGTTATCCCTTCCCTTCCTCACTTTCTTCTTGCGTCTCGCCTTGTTCCTTTCTCTTTGGATTTCAGAAATTCACCCCCTAGAATCTGGGCATCTCTCCGGTTTTTTCCCTGGCCCTCATTTCATCCCAATGCATTGCCTTCCTTTTGCTGCATTTCCAAATGCTGCCGTTTTTTCCGCTCACCTTTTCTTTGATCATATATCCTGTCCCAAGTGCTTGTTCCACTTCTTCTCTGAATTTGGGATTTCATTTCCTTTCATGAAATTCATTTCATGAAAGGAAATGAAATCTTGCGATTTCAGTGAGGATCAAGCTGGCAAGTTTTGGGCCAGTCCTCTGCACTTCAGCTCATGCCATGCCATTTGCTTGTTTGAACTTGGGTGACAAATTTTTCTTTTTTTTCAGCCCTTTTCCCTTCATGAAATGAAAGGAAGAATTTCATGTCGTGGAAGGAAATGAAATCTTGCGATTTCAGTGACGATCAAGTTGGCAAGCTTTGGGCCAGTCCTCTGCACTTTAGCTCATGCCATGCAATTTGCTTGTTTGAACTTCCATGACAAATTTTTCATTTTTATTTCAGCCCTTTTCCCTGCATGAAATGAAATGAAGAATTTCATGTCATGAAAGGAAAGGAAATCTTGCAAATTCAGTGAGGATCAAGTTGGCAAGCTTTGGGCCGGTCCTCTGCACTTCAGCTCATGCCATGCCATTTGCTTGTCTGAACTTCGGTGACAAATTATTTTCCGATTTTTTTTTTTTTTTTTGAGCCCTTCCCTTCCTCACTTTCTTCTCGCGTCTCGCCTTGTTCCTTTCTCTTTGGATTTCAGAAATTCACCCCCTAGAATCTGGGCATCTCTCCGGTTTTTTCCCTGGCCCTCATTTCATCCCAATGCATTGCCTTCCATATGCTGCATTTCCAAATGCTGCCGTTTTTTCCGCTCACCTTTTCTTTGATCATATATCCTGTCCCAAGTGCTTGTTCCACTTCTTCTCTGAATTTGGGATTTCATTTCCTTTCATGAAATTCATTTCATGAAAGGAAATGAAATCTTGCGATTTCAGTGAGGATCAAGCTGGCAAGTTTTGGGCCAGTCCTCTGCACTTCATCTCATGCCATGCCATTTGCTTGTTTGAACTTGGGTGACAAATTTTTCTTTTTTTTTCAGCCCTTTTCCCTTCATGAAAGGAAAGGAAGAATTTCATGTCGTGGAAGGAAATGAAATCTTGCGATTTCAGTGAGGATCAAGTTGGCAAGCTTTGGGCCAGTTCTCTGCACTTCAGCTCATGCCATGCCATTTGCTTGTTTGAACTTCCATGACAAATTTTTCATTTTTTTTTCAGCCCTTTTCCCTGCATGAAATGAAATGAAGAATTTCATGTCATGAAAGGAAAGGAAATCTTGCAAATTCAGTGAGGAGCAAGTCGGCAAGCTTTGGTCCAGCTCTCTGCCCTTCAGCTCATGCCATGCCATTTCCTTGTCTGAACTTCGGTGACAAATTATTTTCTGATTTTTTTTTTTTTTGTTATCCCTTCCCTTCCTCACTTTCTTCTCGCGTCTCGCCTTGTTCCTTTCTCTTTGGATTTCAGAAATTCACCCCCTAGAATCTGGGCATCTCTCCGGTTTTTTCCCTGGCCCTCATTACATCCCAATGCATTGCCTTCCATATGCTGCATTTCCAAATGCTGCCGTTTTTTCCGCTCACCTTTTCTTTGATCATATCTCCTGTCCCAAGTGCTTGTTCCACTTCTTCTCTGAATTTGGGATTTCATTTCCTTTCATGAAAGTCATTTCATGAAAGGAAATGAAATCTTGCGATTTCAGTGAGGATCAAGTTGGCAAGCTTTGGGCCAGTCCTCTGCACTTCAACTCATGCCATGCAATTTGCTTGTTTCAACTTCCATGACAAATTTTTCATTTTTTTTTCAGCCCTTTTCCCTGCATGAAATGAAATGAAGAATTTCATGTCATGAAAGGAAAGAAAATCTTGCAAATTCAGTGAGGAGCAAGTTGGCAAGCTTTGGTCCAGCTCTCTGCCCTTCAGCTCATGCCATGCCATTTGCTTGTTTGAACTTGGGTGACAAATTTTTCTTTTTTTTCAGCCCTTTTCCCTTCATGAAATGAAATGAAGAATTTCATGTCGTGGAAGGAAATCAAATCTTGCGATTTCAGTGAGGATCAAGTTGGCAAGCTTTGGGCCAGTTCTCTGCACTTCAGCTCATGCCATGCCATTTGTTTGTTTGAAATTCCATGACAAATTTTTCATTTTTTTTTCAGCCCTTTTCCCTGCATGAAATGAAATGAAGAATTTCATGTCATGAAAGGAAAGGAAATCTTGCAAATTCAGTCAGGAGCAAGTCGGCAAGCTTTGGTCCAGCTCTCTGCCCTTCAGCTCATGCCATGCCATTTGCTTGTCTGAACTTCGGTGACAAATTATTTTCCGATTTTTTTTTTTTTTTGTTATCCCTTCCCTTCCTCACTTTCTTCTCGCGTCTCGCCTTGTTCCTTTCTCTTTGGATTTCAGAAATTCACCCCCTAGAATCTGGGCATCTCTCCGGTTTTTTCCCTGGCCCTCATTTCATCCCAATGCATTGCCTTCCATATGCCACATTTCCAAATGCTGCCGTTTTTTCCGCTCACCTTTTCTTTGATCATATCTCCTGTCCCAAGTGCTTGTTCCACTTCTTCTCTGAATTTGGGATTTCATTTCCTTTCATGAAATTCATTTCATGAAAGGAAATGAAATCTTGCGATTTCAGTGAGGATCAAGCTGGCAAGCTTTGGGCCAGTTCTCTGCCCTTCAGCTCATGCCATGCAATTTGCTTGTTTGAACTTCCATGACAAATTTTTCATTTTTATTTCAGCCCTTTTCCCTGCATGAAATGAAATGAAGAATTTCATGTCATGAAAGGAAAGGAAATCTTGCAAATTCAGTGAGGATCAAGTTGGCAAGCTTTGGGCCGGTCCTCTGCACTTCAGCTCATGCCATGCCATTTGCTTGTCTGAACTTCGGTGACAAATTATTTTCCGATTTTTTTTTTTTTTTTTGAGCCCTTCCCTTCCTCACTTTCTTCTCGCGTCTCGCCTTGTTCCTTTCTCTTTGGATTTCAGAAATTCACCCCCTAGAATCTGGGCATCTCTCCGGTTTTTTCCCTGGCCCTCATTTCATCCCAATGCATTGCCTTCCATATGCTGCATTTCCAAATGCTGCCGTTTTTTCCGCTCACCTTTTCTTTGATCATATATCCTGTCCCAAGTGCTTGTTCCACTTCTTCTCTGAATTTGGGATTTCATTTCCTTTCATGAAATTCATTTCATGAAAGGAAATGAAATCTTGCGATTTCAGTGAGGATCAAGCTGGCAAGTTTTGGGCCAGTCCTCTGCACTTCATCTCATGCCATGCCATTTGCTTGTTTGAACTTGGGTGACAAATTTTTCTTTTTTTTTCAGCCCTTTTCCCTTCATGAAAGGAAAGGAAGAATTTCATGTCGTGGAAGGAAATGAAATCTTGCGATTTCAGTGAGGATCAAGTTGGCAAGCTTTGGGCCAGTTCTCTGCACTTCAGCTCATGCCATGCCATTTGCTTGTTTGAACTTCCATGACAAATTTTTCATTTTTTTTTCAGCCCTTTTCCCTGCATGAAATGAAATGAAGAATTTCATGTCATGAAAGGAAAGGAAATCTTGGAAATTCAGTGAGGAGCAAGTCGGCAAGCTTTGGTCCAGCTCTCTGCCCTTCAGCTCATGCCATGCCATTTCCTTGTCTGAACTTCGGTGACAAATTATTTTCTGATTTTTTTTTTTTTTGTTATCCCTTCCCTTCCTCACTTTCTTCTCGCGTCTCGCCTTGTTCCTTTCTCTTTGGATTTCAGAAATTCACCCCCTAGAATCTGGGCATCTCTCCGGTTTTTTCCCTGGCCCTCATTACATCCCAATGCATTGCCTTCCATATGCTGCATTTCCAAATGCTGCCGTTTTTTCCGCTCACCTTTTCTTTGATCATATCTCCTGTCCCAAGTGCTTGTTCCACTTCTTCTCTGAATTTGGGATTTCATTTCCTTTCATGAAAGTCATTTCATGAAAGGAAATGAAATCTTGCGATTTCAGTGAGGATCAAGTTGGCAAGCTTTGGGCCAGTCCTCTGCACTTCAACTCATGCCATGCAATTTGCTTGTTTCAACTTCCATGACAAATTTTTCATTTTTTTTTCAGCCCTTTTCCCTGCATGAAATGAAATGAAGAATTTCATGTCATGAAAGGAAAGAAAATCTTGCAAATTCAGTGAGGAGCAAGTTGGCAAGCTTTGGTCCAGCTCTCTGCCCTTCAGCTCATGCCATGCCATTTGCTTGTTTGAACTTGGGTGACAAATTTTTCTTTTTTTTCAGCCCTTTTCCCTTCATGAAATGAAATGAAGAATTTCATGTCGTGGAAGGAAATCAAATCTTGCGATTTCAGTGAGGATCAAGTTGGCAAGCTTTGGGCCAGTTCTCTGCACTTCAGCTCATGCCATGCCATTTGTTTGTTTGAAATTCCATGACAAATTTTTCATTTTTTTTTCAGCCCTTTTCCCTGCATGAAATGAAATGAAGAATTTCATGTCATGAAAGGAAAGGAAATCTTGCAAATTCAGTCAGGAGCAAGTCGGCAAGCTTTGGTCCAGCTCTCTGCCCTTCAGCTCATGCCATGCCATTTGCTTGTCTGAACTTCGGTGACAAATTATTTTCCGATTTTTTTTTTTTTTTGTTATCCCTTCCCTTCCTCACTTTCTTCTCGCGTCTCGCCTTGTTCCTTTCTCTTTGGATTTCAGAAATTCACCCCCTAGAATCTGGGCATCTCTCCGGTTTTTTCCCTGGCCCTCATTTCATCCCAATGCATTGCCTTCCATATGCCACATTTCCAAATGCTGCCGTTTTTTCCGCTCACCTTTTCTTTGATCATATCTCCTGTCCCAAGTGCTTGTTCCACTTCTTCTCTGAATTTGGGATTTCATTTCCTTTCATGAAATTCATTTCATGAAAGGAAATGAAATCTTGCGATTTCAGTGAGGATCAAGCTGGCAAGCTTTGGGCCAGTTCTCTGCCCTTCAGCTCATGCCATGCCATTTGCTTGTTTGAACTTCCATGACAAATTTTTCTTTTTTTTTCAGCCCTTTTCCCTGCATGAAATGAAATGAAGAATTTCATGTCATGAAAGGAAAGGAAATCTTGCAAATTCAGTGAGGATCAAGTTGGCAAGCTTTGGGCTGGTGCTCTGCACTTCAGCTCATGCCATGCCATTTTCTTGTCTGAACTTCGGTGACAAATTATTTTCCGATTTTTTTTTTTTTTTTTGAGCCCTTCCCTTCCTCACTTTCTTCTCGCGTCTCGCCTTGTTCCTTTCTCTTTTGATTTCAGAAATTCACCCCCTAGAATCTGGGCATCTCTCCGGTTTTTTCCCTGGCCCTCATTTCATCCCAATGCATTGCCTTCCATATGCTGCATTTCCAAATGCTGCCGTTTTTTCCGCTCACCTTTTCTTTGATCATATCTCCTGTCCCAAGTGCTTGTTCCACTTCTTCTCTGAATTTGGGATTTCATTTCCTTTCATGAAATTCATTTCATGAAAGGAAATGAAATCTTGCGATTTCAGTGAGGATCAAGCTGGCAAGTTTTGGGCCAGTCCTCTGCACTTCATCTCATGCCATGCCATTTGCTTGTTTGAACTTGGGTGACAAATTTTTCTTTTTTTTTCAGCCCTTTTCCCTTCATGAAATGAAATGAATAATTTCATGTCATGAAAGGAAAGGAAATCTTGCAAATTCAGTGAGGAGCAAGTTGGCAAGCTTTGGTCCAGCTCTCTGCCCTTCAGCTCATGCCATGCCATTTGCTTGTCTGAACTTCGGTGACAAATTATTTTCCGTTTTTTTTTTTTTTTGTTATCCCTTCCCTTCCTCACTTTCTTCTCGCATCTCGCCTTGTTCCTTTCTCTTTGGATTTCAGAAATTCACCCCCTAGAATCTGGGCATCTCTCCGGTTTTTTCCCTGGCCCTCATTTCATCCCAATGCATTGCCTTCCTTTTGCTGCATTTCCAAATGCTGCCGTTTTTTCCGCTCACCTTTTCTTTGATCATATATCCTGTCCAAAGTGCTTGTTCCACTTCTTCTCTGAATTTGGGATTTCATTTCCTTTCATGAAATTCATTTCATGAAAGGAAATGAAATCTTGCGATTTCAGTGAGGATGAAGCTGGCAAGTTTTGGGCCAGTCCTCTGCACTTCATCTCATGCCATGCCATTTGCTTGTTTGAACTTGGGTGACAAATTTTTCTTTTTTTTTCAGCCCTTTTCCCTTCATGAAATGAAAGGAAGAATTTCATGTCGTGGAAGGAAATGAAATCTTGCAAATTCAGTGAGGATCAAGTTGGCAAGCTTTGGGCCAGTTCTCTGCACTTCAGCTCATGCCATGCCATTTGCTTGTTTGAACTTCCATGACAAATTTTTCATTTTTTTTTCAGCCCTTTTCCCTGCATGAAATGAAATGAAGAATTTCATGTCCTGAAAGGAAAGGAAATCTTGCAAATTCAGTTAGGAGCAAGTTGGCAAGCTTTGGTCCAGCTCTCTGCCCTTCAGCTCATGCCATGCCATTTGCTTGTCTGAACTTCGGTGACAAATTATTTTTCGTTTTTTCTTTTTTTTGTTATCCCTTCCCTTCCTCACTTTCTTCTCGCGTCTCGCCTTGTTCCTTTCTCTTTGGATTTCAGAAATTCACCCCCTAGAATCTGGGCATCTCTCCGGTTTTTTCCCTGGCCCTCATTTCATCCCAGTGCATTGCCTTCCATATGCTGCATTTCCAAATGCTGCCGTTTTTTCCGCTCACCTTTTCTTTGATCATATCTCCTGTCCCAAGTGCTTGTTCCACTTCTTCTCTGAATTTGGGATTTCATTTCCTTTCATGAAATTCATTTCATGAAAGGAAATGAAATCTTGCGATTTCAGTGAGGATCAAGCTGGCAAGCTTTGGGCCAGTTCTCTGCACTTCAGCTCATGCCATGCCATTTGCTTGTTTGAACTTTTGTGACAAATTTTTCCTTTTTTTTTCAGCCCTTTTCCCTGCGTGACATGAAATGAAGAATTTCATGTCATGAAAGGAAAGGAAATCTTGCAAATTCAGTGAGGATCAAGTTGGCAAGCTTTGGTCCAGCTCTCTGCCCTTCAGCTCATGCCATGCCATTTGCTTGTCTGAACTTCGGTGACAAATTATTTTCCGTTTTTTTTTTTTTTTTTTGAGCCCTTCCCTTCCTCACTTTCTTCTCGCGTCTCACCTTGTTCCTTTCTCTTTGGATTTCAGAAATTCACCCCCTAGAATCTGGGCATCTCTCCGGTTTTTTTCCCTGGCCCTCATTTCATCCCAATGCATTGCCTTCCATATGCTGCATTTCCAAATGCTACCGTTTTTTCCGCTCACCTTTTCTTTGATGATATCTCCTGTCCCAAGTGCTTGTTCCACTTCTTCTCTGAATTTGAGATTTCATTTCCTTTCATGAAATTCATTTCATGAATTTCATGAAAGGAAATGAAATCTTGCGATTTCAGTGAGGATCAAGCTGGCAAGCTTTGGGCCAGTTCTCTGCACTTCAGCTCATGCCATGCCATTTGCTTGTTTGAACTTTTGTGAAAAATTTTTCCTTTTTTTTTCAGCCCTTCTCCCTGCGTGACATGAAATGAAGAATTTCATGTCATGAAAGGAAAGGAAATCTTGCAAATTCAGTGAGGATCAAGTTGGCAAGCTTTGGTCCCGCTCTCTGCCCTTCAGCTCATGCCATGCCATTTCCTTGTCTGAACTTCGGTGACAAATTATTTTCCAATTTTTTTTTTTTTTTTGAGCTCTTCCCTTCCTCACTTTCTACCCGCATCTCGCCTTATTCCTTTCTCTTTGGTTTTCAGATATTCACCCCCTAGAATCTGGGCATCTCTCCGGTTTTTTCCCTGGCCCTCATTTCATCCCAATGCATTGCCTTCCATATGCTGCATTTCCAAATTCTGCCGTATTCTCCGCGCACCTTTTCTTTGATCATATATCCTGTCCCAAGTGCTTGTTCCACTTCTTCTCTGAATTTGGGATTTCATTTCCTTTCATGAAATTCATTTCATGAATTTCATCAAAGGAAATGAAATCTTGCGATTTCAGTGAGGGTCAAGCTGGCAAGCTTTGGGCCAGTTCTCTGCACTTCATCTCATGCCATGCCATTTGCTTGTTTGAACTTCCATGACAAATTTTTCATTTTTTTTTCAGCCCTTTTCCCTGCGTGAAATGAAATGAAGAATTTCATGTCATGAAAGAAAAGGAAATCTTGCAAATTCAGTGAGGATCAAGTTGGCAAGCTTTGGTCCAGCTCTCTGCCCTTCAGCTCATGCCATGCCATTTGCTTGTCTGAACTTCGGTGACAAATTATTTTCCGATTGTTTTTTTTTTTTGAGCCTTTCCCTTCCTCACTTTCTTTTCGCGTCTCGCCTTGTTCCTTTCTCTTTGGATTTCAGAAATTCACCCCCTAGAATCTGGGCATCTCTCCGGTTTTTTCCCTGGCCCTCATCTCATCCCAATGCATTGCCTTCCATATGCTGCATTTCCAAATGCTGCCGTTTCTTCCGCTCACCTTTTCTTTGATCATATCTCCTGTCTCAAGTGCTTGTTCCACTTCTTCTCTGAATTTGGGATTTCAGTGAGGATCAAGCTGGCAAGCTTTGGGCCAGTTCTCTGCACTTCAGCTCATGCCATGCCATTTGCTTGTTTGAACTTCCATGACAAATTTTTCATTTTTTTTTCAGCCCTTTTCCCTGCATGAAATGAAATGAAGAATTTCATGTCATGAAAGGAAAGGAAATCTTGCAAATTCAGTGAGGAGCAAGTCGGCAAGCTTTGGTCCAGCTCTCTGCCCTTCAGCTCATGCCATGCCATTTCCTTGTCTGAACTTCGGTGACAAATTATTTTCTGATTTTTTTTTTTTTTGTTATCCCTTCCCTTCCTCACTTTCTTCTCGCGTCTCGCCTTGTTCCTTTCTCTTTGGATTTCAGAAATTCACCCCCTAGAATCTGGGCATCTCTCCGGTTTTTTCCCTGGCCCTCATTTCATCCCAATGCATTGCCTTCCATGTGCTGCATTTCCAAATGCTGCCGTTTCTTCCGCTCACCTTTTCTTTGATCATATCTCCTGTCCCAAGTGCTTGTTCCACTTCTTCTCTGAATTTGGGATTTCATTTCCTTTCATGAAAGTCATTTCATGAAAGGAAATGAAATCTTGCGATTTCAGTGAGGATCAAGTTGGCAAGCTTTGGGCCAGTCCTCTGCACTTCAACTCATGCCATGCAATTTGCTTGTTTGAACTTCCATGACAAATTTTTCATTTTTTTTTCAGCCCTTTTCCCTGCATGAAATGAAATGAAGAATTTCATGTCATGAAAGGAAAGAAAATCTTGCAAATTCAGTGAGGAGCAAGTTGGCAAGCTTTGGTCCAGCTCTCTGCCCTTCAGCTCATGCCATGCCATTTGCTTGTCTGAACTTCGGTGACAAATAATTTTCCGTTTTTTTTTTTTTTGTTGTTATCCCTTCCCTTCCTCACTTTCTTCTTGCGTCTCGCCTTGTTCCTTTCTCTTTGGATTTCAGAAATTCACCCCCTAGAATCTGGGCATCTCTCCGGTTTTTTCCCTGGCCCTCATTTCATCCCAATGCATTGCCTTCCTTTTGCTGCATTTCCAAATGCTGCCGTTTTTTCCGCTCACCTTTTCTTTGATCATATATCCTGTCCCAAGTGCTTGTTCCACTTCTTCTCTGAATTTGGGATTTCATTTCCTTTCATGAAATTCATTTCATGAAAGGAAATGAAATCTTGCGATTTCAGTGAGGATCAAGCTGGCAAGTTTTGGGCCAGTCCTCTGCACTTCAGCTCATGCCATGCCATTTGCTTGTTTGAACTTGGGTGACAAATTTTTCTTTTTTTTCAGCCCTTTTCCCTTCATGAAATGAAATGAAGAATTTCATGTCGTGGAAGGAAATGAAATCTTGCGATTTCAGTGACGATCAAGTTGGCAAGCTTTGGGCCAGTCCTCTGCACTTCAGCTCATGCCATGCAATTTGCTTGTTTGAACTTCCATGACAAATTTTTCATTTTTATTTCAGCCCTTTTCCCTGCATGAAATGAAATGAAGAATTTCATGTCATGAAAGGAAAGGAAATCTTGCAAATTCAGTGAGGATCAAGTTGGCAAGCTTTGGGCCGGTCCTCTGCACTTCAGCTCATGCCATGCCATTTGCTTGTCTGAACTTCGGTGACAAATTATTTTCCGATTTTTTTTTTTTTTTTTGAGCCCTTCCCTTCCTCACTTTCTTCTCGCGTCTCGCCTTGTTCCTTTCTCTTTGGATTTCAGAAATTCACCCCCTAGAATCTGGGCATCTCTCCGGTTTTTTCCCTGGCCCTCATTTCATCCCAATGCATTGCCTTCCATATGCTACATTTCCAAATGCTGCCGTTTTTTCTGCTCACCTTTTCTTTGATCATATCTCCTGTCCCAAGTGCTTGTTCCACTTCTTCTCTGAATTTGGGATTTCATTTCCTTTCATGAAATTCATTTCATGAAAGGAAATGAAATCTTGCGATTTCAGTGAGGATCAAGCTGGCAAGTTTTGGGCCAGTCCTCTGCACTTTATCTCATGCCATGCCATTTGCTTGTTTGAACTTGGGTGACAAATTTTTCTTTTTTTTTCAGCCCTTTTCCCTTCATGAAATGAAAGGAAGAATTTCATGTCGTGGAAGGAAATGAAATCTTGCGATTTCAGTGAGGATCAAGTTGGCAAGCTTTGGGCCAGTCCTCTGCACTTCAGCTAATGCCATGCAATTTGCTTGTTTGAACTTCCATGACAAATTTTTCATTTTTATTTCAGCCCTTTTCCCTGCATGAAATGAAATGAAGAATTTCATGTCATGAAAGGAAAGGAAATCTTGCAAATTCAGTGAGGAGCAAGTTGGCAAGCTTTGGTCCAGCTCTCTGCCCTTCAGCTCATGCCATGCCATTTGCTTGTCTGAACTTCGGTGACAAATTATTTTCCGTTTTTTTTTTTTTTTGTTTTCCCTTAACTTCCTCATTTTCTTCTCGCATCTCGCCTTGTTCCTTTCTCTTTGGATTTCAGAAATTCACCCCCTAGAATCTGGGCATCTCTCCGGTTTTTTCCCTGGCCCTCATTTCATCCCAATGCATTGCCTTCCATATGCTGCATTTCCAAATGCTGCCGTTTTTTCCGCTCACCTTTTCTTTGATCATATATCCTGTCCCAAGTGCTTGTTCCACTTCTTCTCTGAATTTGGGATTTCATTTCCTTTCATGAAATTCATTTCATGAAAGGAAATGAAATCTTGCGATTTCAGTGAGGATCAAGCTGGCAAGTTTTGGGCCAGTCCTCTGCACTTCATCTCATGCCATGCCATTTGCTTGTTTGAACTTGGGTGACAAATTTTTCTTTTTTTTTCAGCCCTTTTCCCTTCATGAAATGAAAGGAAGGATTTCATGTCGTGGAAGGAAATGAAATCTTGCGATTTCAGTGAGGATCAAGTTGGCAAGCTTTGGGCCAGTTCTCTGCACTTCAGCTCATGCCATGCCATTTGCTTGTTTGAACTTCCATGACAAATTTTTCATTTTTTTTTCAGCCCTTTTCTCTGCGTGACATGAAATGAAGAATTTCATGTCATGAAAGGAAAGGAAATCTTGCAAATTCAGTGAGGAGCAAGTCGGCAAGCTTTGGTCCAGCTCTCTGCCCTTCAGCTCATGCCATGCCATTTCCTTGTCTGAACTTCGGTGACAAATTATTTTCTGATTTTTTTTTTTTTTGTTATCCCTTCCCTTCCTCACTTTCTTCTCGCGTCTCGCCTTGTTCCTTTCTCTTTGGATTTCAGAAATTCACCCCCTAGAATCTGGGCATCTCTCCGGTTTTTTCCCTGGCCCTCATTACATCCCAATGCATTGCCTTCCATATGCTGCATTTCCAAATGCTGCCGTTTTTTCCGCTCACCTTTTCTTTGATCATATCTCCTGTCCCAAGTGCTTGTTCCACTTCTTCTCTGAATTTGGGATTTCATTTCCTTTCATGAAAGTCATTTCATGAAAGGAAATGAAATCTTGCGATTTCAGTGAGGATCAAGTTGGCAAGCTTTGGGCCAGTCCTCTGCACTTCAACTCATGCCATGCAATTTGCTTGTTTCAACTTCCATGACAAATTTTTCATTTTTTTTTCAGCCCTTTTCCCTGCATGAAATGAAATGAAGAATTTCATGTCATGAAAGGAAAGAAAATCTTGCAAATTCAGTGAGGAGCAAGTTGGCAAGCTTTGGTCCAGCTCTCTGCCCTTCAGCTCATGCCATGCCATTTGCTTGTTTGAACTTGGGTGACAAATTTTTCTTTTTTTTCAGCCCTTTTCCCTTCATGAAATGAAATGAAGAATTTCATGTCGTGGAAGGAAATCAAATCTTGCGATTTCAGTGAGGATCAAGTTGGCAAGCTTTGGGCCAGTTCTCTGCACTTCAGCTCATGCCATGCCATTTGTTTGTTTGAAATTCCATGACAAATTTTTCATTTTTTTTTCAGCCCTTTTCCCTGCATGAAATGAAATGAAGAATTTCATGTCATGAAAGGAAAGGAAATCTTGCAAATTCAGTCAGGAGCAAGTCGGCAAGCTTTGGTCCAGCTCTCTGCCCTTCAGCTCATGCCATGCCATTTGCTTGTCTGAACTTCGGTGACAAATTATTTTCCGATTTTTTTTTTTTTTTGTTATCCCTTCCCTTCCTCACTTTCTTCTCGCGTCTCGCCTTGTTCCTTTCTCTTTGGATTTCAGAAATTCACCCCCTAGAATCTGGGCATCTCTCCGGTTTTTTCCCTGGCCCTCATTTCATCCCAATGCATTGCCTTCCATATGCCACATTTCCAAATGCTGCCGTTTTTTCCGCTCACCTTTTCTTTGATCATATCTCCTGTCCCAAGTGCTTGTTCCACTTCTTCTCTGAATTTGGGATTTCATTTCCTTTCATGAAATTCATTTCATGAAAGGAAATGAAATCTTGCGATTTCAGTGAGGATCAAGCTGGCAAGCTTTGGGCCAGTTCTCTGCCCTTCAGCTCATGCCATGCCATTTGCTTGTTTGAACTTCCATGACAAATTTTTCTTTTTTTTTCAGCCCTTTTCCCTGCATGAAATGAAATGAAGAATTTCATGTCATGAAAGGAAAGGAAATCTTGCAAATTCAGTGAGGATCAAGTTGGCAAGCTTTGGGCTGGTCCTCTGCACTTCAGCTCATGCCATGCCATTTTCTTGTCTGAACTTCGGTGACAAATTATTTTCCGATTTTTTTTTTTTTTTTTGAGCCCTTCCCTTCCTCACTTTCTTCTCGCGTCTCGGCTTGTTCCTTTCTCTTTGGATTTCAGAAATTCACCCCCTAGAATCTGGGCATCTCTCCGGTTTTTTCCCTGGCCCTCATTTCATCCCAATGCATTGCCTTCCATATGCTGCATTTCCAAATGCTGCCGTTTTTTCCGCTCACCTTTTCTTTGATCATATCTCCTGTCCCAAGTGCTTGTTCCACTTCTTCTCTGAATTTGAGATTTCATTTCCTTTCATGAAATTCATTTCATGAATTTCATGAAAGGAAATGAAATCTTGCGATTTCAGTGAGGATCAAGCTGGCAAGCTTTGGGCCAGTTCTCTGCACTTCAGCTCATGCCATGCCATTTGCTTGTTTGAACTTGGTTGACAAATTTTTCCTTTTTTTTTCAGCCCTTTTCCCTGCGTGACATGAAATGAAGAATTTCATGTCATGAAAGGAAAGGAAATCTTGCAATTTCAGTGAGGATCAAGTTGGCAAGCTTTGGTCCAGCTCTCTGCCCTTCAGCTCATGCCATGCCATTTGCTTGTCTGAACTTCGGTGACAAATTATTTTCCGATTTTTTTTTTTTTTTTTGAGCCCTTCCCTTCCTCACTTTCTTCTCGCGTCTCGCCTTGTTCCTTTCTCTTTGGATTTCAGAAATTCACCCCCTAGAATCTGGGCATCTCTCCGGTTTTTTCCCTGGCCCTCATTTCATCCCAATGCATTGCCTTCCATATGCTGCAATTCCAAATGCTGCCGTTTTTTCCGCTCACCTTTTCTTTGATCATATCTCCTGTCCCAAGTGCTTGTTCCACTTCTTCTCTGAATTTGAGATTTCATTTCCTTTCATGAAATTCATTTCATGAATTTCATGAAAGGAAATGAAATCTTGCGATTTCAGTGAGGATCAAGTTGGCAAGCTTTGGGCCAGTTCTCTGCACTTCAGCTCATGCCATGCCATTTGCTTGTTTGAACTTGGGTGACAAATTTTTCCTTTTTTTTTCAGCCCTTTTCCCTGCGTGACATGAAATGAAGAATTTCATGTCGTGGAAGGAAATGAAATCTTGCGATTTCAGTGACGATCAAGTTGGCAAGCTTTGAGCCAGTCCTCTGCACTTCAGCTCATGCCATGCAATTTGCTTGTTTGAACTTCCATGACAAATTTTTCATTTTTTTTTCAGCCGTTTTCCCTGCATGAAATGAAATGAAGAATTTCATGTCATGAAAGGAAAGGAAATCTTGCAATTTCAGTGAGGAGCAAGTTGGCAAGCTTTGGTCCAGCTCTCTGCCCTTCAGCTCATGTCATGCCATTTGCTTGTCTGAACTTCGGTGACAAATTATTTTCCGATTTTTTTTTTTTTTTGTTATCCCTTCCCTTCCTCACTTTCTTCTCACGTCTCGCCTTGTTCCTTTCTCTTTGGATTTCAGAAATTCACCCCCTAGAATCTGGGCATCTCTCCGGTTTTTTCCCTGGCCCTCATTTCATCCCAATGCATTGCCTTCCATATGCTGCATTTCCAAATGCTGCCGTTTTTTCTGCTCACCTTTTCTTTGATCATATCTCTTGTCCCAAGTGCTTGTTCCACTTCTTCTCTGAATTTGGGATTTCATTTCCTTTCATGAAATTCGTTTCATGAATTTCATGAAAGGAAATGAAATCTTGCGATTTCAGTGAGGATCAAGCTGGCAAGCTTTGGGCCAGTCCTCTGCACTTCATCTCATGCCATGCCATTTCCTTGTTTGAACTTGGGTGACAAATTTTTCTTTTTTTTTCAGCCCTTTTCCCTTCATGAAATGAAAGGAAGAATTTCATGTCGTGGAAGGAAATGAAATCCTGCGATTTCAGTGAGGATCAAGTTGGCAAGCTTTGGTCCAGTTCTCTGCACTTCAGCTCATGCCATGCCATTTGCTTGTTTGAACTTCCATGACAAATTTTTCATTTTTTTTTCAGCCCTTTTCCCTGCATGAAATGAAATGAAGAATTTCATGTCATGAATGGAAAGGAAATCTTGCAAATTCAGTGAGGAGCAAGTTGGCAAGCTTTGGTCCAGCTCTCTGCCCTTCAGCTCATGCCATGCCATTTGCTTGTCTGAACTTCGGTGACAAATTATTTTCCGATTTTTTTTTTTTTTTTGAGCCCTTCCCTTCCTCACTTTCTTCTCGCGTCTCGCCTTGTTCCTTTCTCTTTGGATTTCAGAAATTCACCCCCTAGAATCTGGGCATCTCTCCGGTTTTTTCCCTGGCCCTCATTTCATCCCAATGCATTGCCTTCCATATGCTGCATTTCCAAATGCTGCCGTTTTTTCCGCTCACCTTTTCTTTGATCATATCTCCTGTCCCAAGTGCTTGTTCCACTTCTTCTCTGAATTTGAGATTTCATTTCCTTTCATGAAATTCATTTCATGAATTTCATGAAAGGAAATGAAATCTTGCGATTTCAGTGAGGATCAAGTTGGCAAGCTTTGGGCCAGTTCTCTGCACTTCAGCTCATGCCATGCCATTTGCTTGTTTGAACTTGGGTGACAAATTTTTCCTTTTTTTTTCAGCCGTTTTCCTTGCGTGACATCAAATGAAGAATTTCATGTCGTGGAAGGAAATGAAATCTTGCGATTTCAGTGACGATCAAGTTGGCAAGCTTTGAGCCAGTCCTCTGCACTTCAGCTCATGCCATGCAATTTGCTTGTTTGAGCTTCCATGACAAATTTTTCATTTTTTTTTCAGCCCTTTTCCCTGCATGAAATGAAATGAAGAATTTCATGTCATGAAAGGAAAGGAAATCTTGCAATTTCAGTGAGGAGCAAGTTGGCAAGCTTTGGTCCAGCTCTCTGCCCTTCAGCTCATGTCATGCCATTTGCTTGTCTGAACTTCGGTGACAAATTATTTTCCGATTTTTTTTTTTTTTTTGTTATCCCTTCCCTTCCTCACTTTCTTCTCACGTCTCGCCTTGTTCCTTTCTCTTTGGATTTCAGAAATTCACCCCCTAGAATCTGGGCATCTCTCCGGTTTTTTCCCTGGCCCTCATTTCATCCCAATGCATTGCCTTCCATATGCTGCATTTCCAAATGCTGCCGTTTTTTCTGCTCACCTTTTCTTTGATCATATCTCTTGTCCCAAGTGCTTGTTCCACTTCTTCTCTGAATTTGGGATTTCATTTCCTTTCATGAAATTCGTTTCATGAATTTCATGAAAGGAAATGAAATCTTGCGATTTCAGTGAGGATCAAGCTGGCAAGCTTTGGGCCAGTCCTCTGCACTTCATCTCATGCCATGCCATTTCCTTGTTTGAACTTGGGTGACAAATTTTTCTTTTTTTTTCAGCCCTTTTCCCTTCATGAAATGAAAGGAAGAATTTCATGTCGTGGATGGAAATGAAATCCTGCGATTTCAGTGAGGATCAAGTTGGCAAGCTTTGGGCCAGTTCTCTGCGCTTCAGCTCATGCCATGCCATTTGCTTGTTTGAACTTCCATGACAAATTTTTCTTTTTTATTTCAGCCCTTTTCCCTGCATGAAATGAAATGAAGAATTTCATGTCATGAATGGAAAGGAAATCTTGCAAATTCAGTGAGGAGCAAGTTGGCAAGCTTTGGTCCAGCTCTCTGCCCTTCAGCTCATGCCATGCCATTTGCTTGCCTGAACTTCGGTGACAAATTATTTTCCGATTTTTTTTTTTTTTTGTTATCCCTTCCCTTCCTCACTTTCTTCTCGCGTCTCGCTTTGTTCCTTTCTCTTTGGATTTCAGAAATTCACCCCCTAGAATCTGGGCATCTCTCCGGTTTTTTCCCTGGCCCTCATTTCATCCCAATGCATTGCCTTCCATATGCTGCATTTTCAAATGCTGCCGTTTTTTCCGCTCACCTTTTCTTTGATCATATCTCCTGTCCCAAGTGCTTGTTCCACTTCTTCTCTGAAATTGGGATTTCATTTCCTTTCCTGAAATTCATTTCATAAATTTCATGAAAGGAAATGTAATCTTGCGATTTCAGTGAGGATCAAGCTGGCAGGCTTTCGACCAGTTCTCTGCACTTCAGCTCATGCCATGCCATTTGCTTGTTTGAACTTTTGTGAAAAATTTTTCCTTTTTTTTTCAGCCCTTTTCTCTGCGTGACATGAAATGAAGAATTTCATGTCATGAAAGGAAAGGAAATCTTGCAATTTCAGTGAGGATCAAGTTGGCAAGCTTTGGTCCAGCTCTCTGCCCTTCAGCTCATGCCATGCCATTTGCTTGTCTGAACTTCGGTGACAAATTATTTTCCGATTTTTTTTGTTTTTTGAGCCCTTCCCTTCCTCACTTTCTTCTCGCGTCTCGCCTTGTTCCTTTCTCTTTGGATTTCAGAAATTCACCCCCTAGAATCTGGGCATCTCTCCGGTTTTTTCCCTGGCCCTCATCTCATCCCAATGCATTGCCTTCCATATGCTGCATTTCCAAATGCTGCCGTTTTTTCCGCTCACCTTTTCTTTGATCATATCTCCTGTCCCAAGTGCTTGTTCCACTTCTTCTCTGAATTTGGGATTTCATTTCCTTTCATGAAATTCATTTCATGAAAGGAAATGAAATCTTGCGATTTCAGTGAGGATCAAGCTGGCAAGTTTTGGGCCAGTCCTCTGCACTTCATCTCATGCCATGCCATTTGCTTGTTTGAACTTGGGTGACAAATTTTTCCTTTTTTTTCCAGCCCTTTTCCCTTCATGAAATGAAAGGAAGTATTTCATGTCGTGGAAGGAAATGAAATCTTGCGATTTCAGTGACGATCAAGTTGGCAAGCTTTGGGCCAGACCTCTGCACTTCAGCTCATGCCATGCAATTTGCTTGTTTGAACTTCCATGACAAATTTTTCATTTTTTTTTCAGCCCTTTTCCCTGCATGAAATGAAATGAAGAATTTCATGTCATGAAAGGAAAGGAAATCTTGCAAATTCAGTGAGGAGCAAGTTGGCAAGCTTTGGTCCAGCTCTCTGCCCTTCAGCTCATGCCATGCCATTTGCTTGTCTGAACTTCGGTGACAAATTATTTTCCGTTTTTTTTTTTTTTTGTTATCCCTTCCTTTCCTCACTTTCTTCTCGCGTCTCGCCTTGTTCCTTTCTCTTTGGATTTCAGAAATTCACCCCCTAGAATCTGGGCATCTCTCCGGTTTTTTCCCTGGCCCTCATTTCATCCCAATGTATTGCCTTCCTTTTGCTGCATTTCCAAATGCTGCCGTTTTTTCCGCTCACCTTTTCTTTGATCATATCTCCTGTCCCAAGTGCTTGTTCCACTTCTTCTCTGAATTTGGGATTTCATTTCCTTTCATGAAATTCATTTCATGAAAGGAAATGAAATCTTGCGATTTCAGTGAGGATCAAGCTGGCAAGTTTTGGGCCAGTCCTCTGCACTTCATCTCATGCCATGCCATTTGCTTGTTTGAACTTGGGTGACAAATTTTTCTTTTTTTTTCAGCCCTTTTCCCTTCATGAAATGAAAGGAAGAATTTCATGTCGTGGAAGGAAATGAAATCTTGCGATTTCATTGAGGATCAAGTTGGCAAGCTTTGGGCCAGTTCTCTGCACTTCAGCTCATGCCATGCCATTTGCTTGTTTGAACTTCCATGACAAATTTTTCATTTTTTTTCCAGCCCTTTTCCCTGCATGAAATGAAATGAAGAATTTCATGTCATGAAAGGAAAGGAAATCTTGCAAATTCAGTGAGGAGCGAGTCGGCAAGCTTTGGTCCAGCTCTCTGCCCTTCAGCTCATGCCATGCCATTTGCTTGTCTGAACTTCGGTGACAAATTATTTTCCGATTTTTTTTTTTTTTTGTTATCCCTTCCCTTCCTCACTTTCTTCTCGCGTCTCGCCTTGTTCCTTTCTCTTTGGATTTCAGAAATTCACCCCCTAGAATCTGGGCATCTCTCCGGTTTTTTCCCTGGCCCTCATTTCATCCCAATGCATTGCCTTCCATATGCTGCATTTCCAAATGCTGCCGTTTTTTCCGCTCACCTTTTCTTTGATCATATCTCCTGTCCCAAGTGCTTGTTCCACTTCTTCTCTGAATTTGGGATTTCATTTCCTTTCATGAAATTCATTTCATGAAAGGAAATGAAATCTTGCGATTTCAGTGAGGATCAAGCTGGCAAGCTTTGGGCCAGTTCTCTGCACTTCAGCTCATGCCATGCCATTTGCTTGTTTGAACTTGGGTGACAAATATTTTTCTTTTTTTTTCAGCCCTTTTCCCTGCGTGACATGAAATGAAGAATTTCATGTCATGAAAGGAAAGGAAATCTTGCAAATTCAGTGAGGAGCAAGTTGGCAAGCTTTGGTCCAGCTCTCTGCCCTTCAGCTCATGCTATGCCATTTGCTTTTCCGAACTTCGGTGACAAATTATTTTCCGATTTTTTTTTTTTTTTTTATCCCTTCCTCACTTTCTTCTCGCGTCTCGCCTTGTTCCTTTCTCTTTGGATTTCAGAAATTCACCCCCTAGAATCTGGGCATCTCTCCGGTTTTTTCCCTGGCCCTCATCTCATCCCAATGCATTGCCTTCCATATGCTGCATTTCCAAATGCTGCCGTTTTTTCCGCTCACCTTTTCTTTGATCATATCTCCTGTCCCAAGTGCTTGTTCCACTTCTTCTCTGAATTTGAGATTTCATTTCCTTTCATGAAATTCATTTCATGAATTTCATGAAAGGAAATGAAATCTTGCGATTTCAGTGAGGATCAAGTTGGCAAGCTTTGGGCCAGTTCTCTGCACTTCAGCTCATGCCATGCCATTTGCTTGTTTGAACTTGGGTGACAAATTTTTCCTTTTTTTTTCAGCCCTTTTCCCTGCGTGACATGAAATGAAGAATTTCATGTCGTGGAAGGAAATGAAATCTTGCGATTTCAGTGACGATCAAGTTGGCAAGCTTTGAGCCAGTCCTCTGCACTTCAGCTCATGCCATGCAATTTGCTTGTTTGAACTTCCATGACAAATTTTTCATTTTTTTTTCAGCCCTTTTCCCTGCATGAAATGAAATGAAGAATTTCATGTCATGAAAGGAAAGGAAATCTTGCAATTTCAGTGAGGAGCAAGTTGGCAAGCTTTGGTCCAGCTCTCTGCCCTTCAGCTCATGCCATGCCATTTGCTTGTCTGAACTTCGGTGACAAATTATTTTCCGATTTTTTTTTTTTTTTTGAGCCCTTCCCTTCCTCACTTTCTTCTCGCGTCTCGCCTTGTTCCTTTCTCTTTGGATTTCAGAAATTCACCCCCTAGAATCTGGGCATCTCTCCGGTTTTTTCCCTGGCCCTCATTTCATCCCAATGCATTGCCTTCCATATGCTGCATTTCCAAATGCTGCCGTTTTTTCCGCTCACCTTTTCTTTGATCATATCTCCTGTCCCAAGTGCTTGTTCCACTTCTTCTCTGAATTTGAGATTTCATTTCCTTTCATGAAATTCATTTCATGAATTTCATGAAAGGAAATGAAATCTTGCGATTTCAGTGAGGATCAAGCTGGCAAGCTTTGGGCCAGTTCTCTGCACTTCAGCTCATGCCATGCCATTTGCTTGTTTGAACTTGGTTGACAAATTTTTCCTTTTTTTTTCAGCCCTTTTCCCTGCGTGACATGAAATGAAGAATTTCATGTCATGAAAGGAAAGGAAATCTTGCAATTTCAGTGAGGATCAAGTTGGCAAGCTTTGGTCCAGCTCTCTGCCCTTCAGCTCATGCCATGCCATTTGCTTGTCTGAACTTCGGTGACAAATTATTTTCCGATTTTTTTTTTTTTTTTTGTTATCCCTTCCCTTCCTCACTTTCTTCTCGCGTCTCGCCTTGTTCCTTTCTCTTTGGATTTCAGAAATTCACCCCCTAGAATCTGGGCATCTCTCCGGTTTTTTCCCTGGCCCTCATTTCATCCCAATGCATTGCCTTCCATATGCTGCATTTCCAAATGCTGCCGTTTTTTCCGCTCACCTTTTCTTTGATCATATCTCCTGTCCCAAGTGCTTGTTCCACTTCTTCTCTGAATTTGGGATTTCATTTCCTTTCATGAAATTCATTTCATGAAAGGAAATGAAATCTTGCGATTTCAGTGAGGATCAAGCTGGCAAGTTTTGGGCCAGTCCTCTGCACTTCATCTCATGCCATGCCATTTGCTTGTTTGAACTTGGGTGACAAATTTTTCTTTTTTTTTCAGCCCTTTTCCCTTCATGAAATGAAAGGAAGAATTTCATGTCGTGGAAGGAAAGGAAATCTTGCGATTTCAGTGAGGATCAAGTTGGCAAGCTTTGGGCCAGTTCTCTGCACTTCAGCTCATGCCATGCCATTTGCTTGTTTGAACTTCCATGACAAATTTTTCATTTTTTTTCAGCCCTTTTCCCTGCATGAAATGAAATGAAGAATTTCATGTCATGAAAGGAAAGGAAATCTTGCAAATTCAGTGAGGAGCAAGTCGGCAAGCTTTGGTCCAGCTCTCTGCCCTTCAGCTCATGCCATGCCATTTCCTTGTCTGAACTTCGGTGACAAATTATTTTCTGATTTTTTTTTTTTTTGTTATCCCTTCCCTTCCTCACTTTCTTCTCGCGTCTCGCCTTGTTCCTTTCTCTTTGGATTTCAGAAATTCACCCCCTAGAATCTGGGCATCTCTCCGGTTTTTTCCCTGGCCCTCATTTCATCCCAATGCATTGCCTTCCATATGCTGCATTTCCAAATGCTGCCGTTTTTTCCGCTCACCTTTTCTTTGATCATATCTCCTGTCCCAAGTGCTGGTTCCACTTCTTCTCTGAATTTGGGATTTCATTTCCTTTCATGAAATTCGTTTCATGAATTTCATGAAAGGAAATGAAATCTTGCGATTTCAGTGAGAATCAAGCTGGCAAGCTTTGGGCCAGTCCTCTGCACTTCATCTCATGCCATGCCATTTCCTTGTTTGAACTTGGGTGACAAATTTTTCTTTTTTTTTCAGCCCTTTTCCCTTCATGAAATGAAAGGAAGAATTTCATGTCGTGGAAGGAAATGAAATCCTGCGATTTCAGTGAGGATCAAGTTGGCAAGCTTTGGTCCAGTTCTCTGCACTTCAGCTCATGCCATGCCATTTGCTTGTTTGAACTTCCATGACAAATTTTTCATTTTTTTTTCAGCCCTTTTCCCTGCATGAAATGAAATGAAGAATTTCATGTCATGAATGGAAAGGAAATCTTGCAAATTCAGTGAGGAGCAAGTTGGCAAGCTTTGGTCCAGCTCTCTGCCCTTCAGCTCATGCCATGCCATTTGCTTGTCTGAACTTCGGTGACAAATTATTTTCCGATTTTTTTTTTTTTTTTGAGCCCTTCCCTTCCTCACTTTCTTCTCGCGTCTCGCCTTGTTCCTTTCTCTTTGGATTTCAGAAATTCACCCCCTAGAATCTGGGCATCTCTCCGGTTTTTTCCCTGGCCCTCATTTCATCCCAATGCATTGCCTTCCATATGCTGCAATTCCAAATGCTGCCGTTTTTTCCGCTCACCTTTTCTTTGATCATATCTCCTGTCCCAAGTGCTTGTTCCACTTCTTCTCTGAATTTGAGATTTCATTTCCTTTCATGAAATTCATTTCATGAATTTCATGAAAGGAAATGAAATCTTGCGATTTCAGTGAGGATCAAGTTGGCAAGCTTTGGGCCAGTTCTCTGCACTTCAGCTCATGCCATGCCATTTGCTTGTTTGAATTTGGGTGACAAATTTTTCCTTTTTTTTTCAGCCCTTTTCCCTGCGTGACATGAAATGAAGAATTTCATGTCGTGGAAGGAAATGAAATCTTGCGATTTCAGTGACGATCAAGTTGGCAAGCTTTGAGCCAGTCCTCTGCACTTCAGCTCATGCCATGCAATTTGCTTGTTTGAACTTCCATGACAAATTTTTCATTTTTTTTTCAGCCCTTTTCCCTGCATGAAATGAAATGAAGAATTTCATGTCATGAAAGGAAAGGAAATCTTGCAATTTCAGTGAGGAGCAAGTTGGCAAGCTTTGGTCCAGCTCTCTGCCCTTCAGCTCATGTCATGCCATTTGCTTGTCTGAACTTCGGTGACAAATTATTTTCCGATTTTTTTTTTTTTTTGTTATCCCTTCCCTTCCTCACTTTCTTCTCACGTCTCGCCTTGTTCCTTTCTCTTTGGATTTCAGAAATTCACCCCCTAGAATCTGGGCATCTCTCCGGTTTTTTCCCTGGCCCTCATTTCATCCCAATGCATTGCCTTCCATATGCTGCATTTCCAAATGCTGCCGTTTTTTCTGCTCACCTTTTCTTTGATCATATCTCTTGTCCCAAGTGCTTGTTCCACTTCTTCTCTGAATTTGGGATTTCATTTCCTTTCATGAAATTCGTTTCATGAATTTCATGAAAGGAAATGAAATCTTGCGATTTCAGTGAGGATCAAGCTGGCAAGCTTTGGGCCAGTCCTCTGCACTTCATCTCATGCCATGCCATTTCCTTGTTTGAACTTGGGTGACAAATTTTTCTTTTTTTTTCAGCCCTTTTCCCTTCATGAAATGAAAGGAAGAATTTCATGTCGTGGAAGGAAATGAAATCCTGCGATTTCAGTGAGGATCAAGTTGGCAAGCTTTGGTCCAGTTCTCTGCACTTCAGCTCATGCCATGCCATTTGCTTGTTTGAACTTCCATGACAAATTTTTCATTTTTTTTTCAGCCCTTTTCCCTGCATGAAATGAAATGAAGAATTTCATGTCATGAATGGAAAGGAAATCTTGCAAATTCAGTGAGGAGCAAGTTGGCAAGCTTTGGTCCAGCTCTCTGCCCTTCAGCTCATGCCATGCCATTTGCTTGTCTGAACTTCGGTGACAAATTATTTTCCGATTTTTTTTTTTTTTTTGAGCCCTTCCCTTCCTCACTTTCTTCTCGCGTCTCGCCTTGTTCCTTTCTCTTTGGATTTCAGAAATTCACCCCCTAGAATCTGGGCATCTCTCCGGTTTTTTCCCTGGCCCTCATTTCATCCCAATGCATTGCCTTCCATATGCTGCATTTCCAAATGCTGCCGTTTTTTCCGCTCACCTTTTCTTTGATCATATCTCCTGTCCCAAGTGCTTGTTCCACTTCTTCTCTGAATTTGAGATTTCATTTCCTTTCATGAAATTCATTTCATGAATTTCATGAAAGGAAATGAAATCTTGCGATTTCAGTGAGGATCAAGTTGGCAAGCTTTGGGCCAGTTCTCTGCACTTCAGCTCATGCCATGCCATTTGCTTGTTTGAACTTGGGTGACAAATTTTTCCTTTTTTTTTCAGCCGTTTTCCTTGCGTGACATCAAATGAAGAATTTCATGTCGTGGAAGGAAATGAAATCTTGCGATTTCAGTGACGATCAAGTTGGCAAGCTTTGAGCCAGTCCTCTGCACTTCAGCTCATGCCATGCAATTTGCTTGTTTGAGCTTCCATGACAAATTTTTCATTTTTTTTTCAGCCCTTTTCCCTGCATGAAATGAAATGAAGAATTTCATGTCATGAAAGGAAAGGAAATCTTGCAATTTCAGTGAGGAGCAAGTTGGCAAGCTTTGGTCCAGCTCTCTGCCCTTCAGCTCATGTCATGCCATTTGCTTGTCTGAACTTCGGTGACAAATTATTTTCCGATTTTTTTTTTTTTTTTGTTATCCCTTCCCTTCCTCACTTTCTTCTCACGTCTCGCCTTGTTCCTTTCTCTTTGGATTTCAGAAATTCACCCCCTAGAATCTGGGCATCTCTCCGGTTTTTTCCCTGGCCCTCATTTCATCCCAATGCATTGCCTTCCATATGCTGCATTTCCAAATGCTGCCGTTTTTTCTGCTCACCTTTTCTTTGATCATATCTCTTGTCCCAAGTGCTTGTTCCACTTCTTCTCTGAATTTGGGATTTCATTTCCTTTCATGAAATTCGTTTCATGAATTTCATGAAAGGAAATGAAATCTTGCGATTTCAGTGAGGATCAAGCTGGCAAGCTTTGGGCCAGTCCTCTGCACTTCATCTCATGCCATGCCATTTCCTTGTTTGAACTTGGGTGACAAATTTTTCTTTTTTTTTCAGCCCTTTTCCCTTCATGAAATGAAAGGAAGAATTTCATGTCGTGGATGGAAATGAAATCCTGCGATTTCAGTGAGGATCAAGTTGGCAAGCTTTGGGCCAGTTCTCTGCGCTTCAGCTCATGCCATGCCATTTGCTTGTTTGAACTTCCATGACAAATTTTTCTTTTTTATTTCAGCCCTTTTCCCTGCATGAAATGAAATGAAGAATTTCATGTCATGAATGGAAAGGAAATCTTGCAAATTCAGTGAGGAGCAAGTTGGCAAGCTTTGGTCCAGCTCTCTGCCCTTCAGCTCATGCCATGCCATTTGCTTGCCTGAACTTCGGTGACAAATTATTTTCCGATTTTTTTTTTTTTTTGTTATCCCTTCCCTTCCTCACTTTCTTCTCGCGTCTCGCTTTGTTCCTTTCTCTTTGGATTTCAGAAATTCACCCCCTAGAATCTGGGCATCTCTCCGGTTTTTTCCCTGGCCCTCATTTCATCCCAATGCATTGCCTTCCATATGCTGCATTTTCAAATGCTGCCGTTTTTTCCGCTCACCTTTTCTTTGATCATATCTCCTGTCCCAAGTGCTTGTTCCACTTCTTCTCTGAAATTGGGATTTCATTTCCTTTCCTGAAATTCATTTCATAAATTTCATGAAAGGAAATGTAATCTTGCGATTTCAGTGAGGATCAAGCTGGCAGGCTTTCGACCAGTTCTCTGCACTTCAGCTCATGCCATGCCATTTGCTTGTTTGAACTTTTGTGAAAAATTTTTCCTTTTTTTTTCAGCCCTTTTCTCTGCGTGACATGAAATGAAGAATTTCATGTCATGAAAGGAAAGGAAATCTTGCAATTTCAGTGAGGATCAAGTTGGCAAGCTTTGGTCCAGCTCTCTGCCCTTCAGCTCATGCCATGCCATTTGCTTGTCTGAACTTCGGTGACAAATTATTTTCCGATTTTTTTTGTTTTTTGAGCCCTTCCCTTCCTCACTTTCTTCTCGCGTCTCGCCTTGTTCCTTTCTCTTTGGATTTCAGAAATTCACCCCCTAGAATCTGGGCATCTCTCCGGTTTTTTCCCTGGCCCTCATCTCATCCCAATGCATTGCCTTCCATATGCTGCATTTCCAAATGCTGCCGTTTTTTCCGCTCACCTTTTCTTTGATCATATCTCCTGTCCCAAGTGCTTGTTCCACTTCTTCTCTGAATTTGAGATTTCATTTCCTTTCATGAAATTCATTTCATGAATTTCATGAAAGGAAATGAAATCTTGCGATTTCAGTGAGGATCAAGTTGGCAAGCTTTGGGCCAGTTCTCTGCACTTCAGCTCATGCCATGCCATTTGCTTGTTTGAACTTGGGTGACAAATTTTTCCTTTTTTTTTCAGCCCTTTTCCCTGCGTGACATGAAATGAAGAATTTCATGTCGTGGAAGGAAATGAAATCTTGCGATTTCAGTGACGATCAAGTTGGCAAGCTTTGAGCCAGTCCTCTGCACTTCAGCTCATGCCATGCAATTTGCTTGTTTGAACTTCCATGACAAATTTTTCATTTTTTTTTCAGCCCTTTTCCCTGCATGAAATGAAATGAAGAATTTCATGTCATGAAAGGAAAGGAAATCTTGCAATTTCAGTGAGGAGCAAGTTGGCAAGCTTTGGTCCAGCTCTCTGCCCTTCAGCTCATGCCATGCCATTTGCTTGTCTGAACTTCGGTGACAAATTATTTTCCGATTTTTTTTGTTTTTTTTGAGCCCTTCCCTTCCTCACTTTCTTCTCGCGTCTCGCCTTGTTCCTTTCTCTTTGGATTTCAGAAATTCACCCCCTAGAATCTGGGCATCTCTCCGGTTTTTTCCCTGGCCCTCATTTCATCCCAATGCATTGCCTTCCATATGCTGCATTTCCAAATGCTGCCGTTTTTTCCGCTCACCTTTTCTTTGATCATATCTCCTGTCCCAAGTGCTTGTTCCACTTCTTCTCTGAATTTGAGATTTCATTTCCTTTCATGAAATTCATTTCATGAATTTCATGAAAGGAAATGAAATCTTGCGATTTCAGTGAGGATCAAGTTGGCAAGCTTTGGGCCAGTTCTCTGCACTTCAGCTCATGCCATGCCATTTGCTTGTCTGAACTTCGGTGACAAATTATTTTCCGATTTTTTTTTTTTTTTGTTATCCCTTCCCTTCCTCACTTTCTTCTCACGTCTCGCCTTGTTCCTTTCTCTTTGGATTTCAGAAATTCACCCCCTAGAATCTGGGCATCTCTCCGGTTTTTTCCCTGGCCCTCATTTCATCCCAATGCATTGCCTTCCATATGCTGCATTTCCAAATGCTGCCGTTTTTTCTGCTCACCTTTTCTTTGATCATATCTCTTGTCCCAAGTGCTTGTTCCACTTCTTCTCTGAATTTGGGATTTCATTTCCTTTCATGAAATTCGTTTCATGAATTTCATGAAAGGAAATGAAATCTTGCGATTTCAGTGAGGATCAAGCTGGCAAGCTTTGGGCCAGTCCTCTGCACTTCATCTCATGCCATGCCATTTCCTTGTTTGAACTTGGGTGACAAATTTTTCTTTTTTTTTCAGCCCTTTTCCCTTCATGAAATGAAAGGAAGAATTTCATGTCGTGGAAGGAAATGAAATCCTGCGATTTCAGTGAGGATCAAGTTGGCAAGCTTTGGTCCAGTTCTCTGCACTTCAGCTCATGCCATGCCATTTGCTTGTTTGAACTTCCATGACAAATTTTTCATTTTTTTTTCAGCCCTTTTCCCTGCATGAAATGAAATGAAGAATTTCATGTCATGAATGGAAAGGAAATCTTGCAAATTCAGTGAGGAGCAAGTTGGCAAGCTTTGGTCCAGCTCTCTGCCCTTCAGCTCATGCCATGCCATTTGCTTGTCTGAACTTCGGTGACAAATTATTTTCCGATTTTTTTTTTTTTTTTGAGCCCTTCCCTTCCTCACTTTCTTCTCGCGTCTCGCCTTGTTCCTTTCTCTTTGGATTTCAGAAATTCACCCCCTAGAATCTGGGCATCTCTCCGGTTTTTTCCCTGGCCCTCATTTCATCCCAATGCATTGCCTTCCATATGCTGCATTTCCAAATGCTGCCGTTTTTTCCGCTCACCTTTTCTTTGATGATATCTCCTGTCCCAAGTGCTTGTTCCACTTCTTCTCTGAATTTGAGATTTCATTTCCTTTCATGAAATTCATTTCATGAATTTCATGAAAGGAAATGAAATCTTGCGATTTCAGTGAGGATCAAGTTGGCAAGCTTTGGGCCAGTTCTCTGCACTTCAGCTCATGCCATGCCATTTGCTTGTTTGAACTTGGGTGACAAATTTTTCCTTTTTTTTTCAGCCGTTTTCCTTGCGTGACATCAAATGAAGAATTTCATGTCGTGGAAGGAAATGAAATCTTGCGATTTCAGTGACGATCAAGTTGGCAAGCTTTGAGCCAGTCCTCTGCACTTCAGCTCATGCCATGCAATTTGCTTGTTTGAACTTCCATGACAAATTTTTCATTTTTTTTTCAGCCCTTTTCCCTGCATGAAATGAAATGAAGAATTTCATGTCATGAAAGGAAAGGAAATCTTGCAATTTCAGTGAGGAGCAAGTTGGCAAGCTTTGGTCCAGCTCTCTGCCCTTCAGCTCATGTCATGCCATTTGCTTGTCTGAACTTCGGTGACAAATTATTTTCCGATTTTTTTTTTTTTTTGTTATCCCTTCCCTTCCTCACTTTCTTCTCACGTCTCGCCTTGTTCCTTTCTCTTTGGATTTCAGAAATTCACCCCCTAGAATCTGGGCATCTCTCCGGTTTTTTCCCTGGCCCTCATTTCATCCCAATGCATTGCCTTCCATATGCTGCATTTCCAAATGCTGCCGTTTTTTCTGCTCACCTTTTCTTTGATCATATCTCTTGTCCCAAGTGCTTGTTCCACTTCTTCTCTGAATTTGGGATTTCATTTCCTTTCATGAAATTCGTTTCATGAATTTCATGAAAGGAAATGAAATCTTGCGATTTCAGTGAGGATCAAGCTGGCAAGCTTTGGGCCAGTCCTCTGCACTTCATCTCATGCCATGCCATTTCCTTGTTTGAACTTGGGTGACAAATTTTTCTTTTTTTTTCAGCCCTTTTCCCTTCATGAAATGAAAGGAAGAATTTCATGTCGTGGATGGAAATGAAATCCTGCGATTTCAGTGAGGATCAAGTTGGCAAGCTTTGGGCCAGTTCTCTGCGCTTCAGCTCATGCCATGCCATTTGCTTGTTTGAACTTCCATGACAAATTTTTCTTTTTTATTTCAGCCCTTTTCCCTGCATGAAATGAAATGAAGAATTTCATGTCATGAATGGAAAGGAAATCTTGCAAATTCAGTGAGGAGCAAGTTGGCAAGCTTTGGTCCAGCTCTCTGCCCTTCAGCTCATGCCATGCCATTTGCTTGCCTGAACTTCGGTGACAAATTATTTTCCGATTTTTTTTTTTTTTTGTTATCCCTTCCCTTCCTCACTTTCTTCTCGCGTCTCGCTTTGTTCCTTTCTCTTTGGATTTCAGAAATTCACCCCCTAGAATCTGGGCATCTCTCCGGTTTTTTCCCTGGCCCTCATTTCATCCCAATGCATTGCCTTCCATATGCTGCATTTTCAAATGCTGCCGTTTTTTCCGCTCACCTTTTCTTTGATCATATCTCCTGTCCCAAGTGCTTGTTCCACTTCTTCTCTGAAATTGGGATTTCATTTCCTTTCCTGAAATTCATTTCATAAATTTCATGAAAGGAAATGTAATCTTGCGATTTCAGTGAGGATCAAGCTGGCAGGCTTTCGACCAGTTCTCTGCACTTCAGCTCATGCCATGCCATTTGCTTGTTTGAACTTTTGTGAAAAATTTTTCCTTTTTTTTTCAGCCCTTTTCTCTGCGTGACATGAAATGAAGAATTTCATGTCATGAAAGGAAAGGAAATCTTGCAATTTCAGTGAGGATCAAGTTGGCAAGCTTTGGTCCAGCTCTCTGCCCTTCAGCTCATGCCATGCCATTTGCTTGTCTGAACTTCGGTGACAAATTATTTTCCGATTTTTTTTTTTTTTTGAGCCCTTCCCTTCCTCACTTTCTTCTCGCGTCTCGCCTTGTTCCTTTCTCTTTGGATTTCAGAAATTCACCCCCTAGAATCTGGGCATCTCTCCGGTTTTTTCCCTGGCCCTCATCTCATCCCAATGCATTGCCTTCCATATGCTGCATTTCCAAATGCTGCCGTTTTTTCCGCTCACCTTTTCTTTGATCATATCTCCTGTCCCAAGTGCTTGTTCCACTTCTTCTCTGAATTTGGGATTTCATTTCCTTTCATGAAATTCATTTCATGAAAGGAAATGAAATCTTGCGATTTCAGTGAGGATCAAGCTGGCAAGTTTTGGGCCAGTCCTCTGCACTTCATCTCATGCCATGCCATTTGCTTGTTTGAACTTGGGTGACAAATTTTTCCTATTTTTTCCAGCCCTTTTCCCTTCATGAAATGAAAGGAAGAATTTCATGTCGTGGAAGGAAATGAAATCTTGCGATTTCAGTGACGATCAAGTTGGCAAGCTTTGGGCCAGTCCTCTGCACTTCAGCTCATGCCATGCAATTTGCTTGTTTGAACTTCCATGACAAATTTTTCATTTTTTTTTCAGCCCTTTTCCCTGCATGAAATGAAATGAAGAATTTCATGTCATGAAAGGAAAGGAAATCTTGCAAATTCAGTGAGGAGCAAGTTGGCAAGCTTTGGTCCAGCTCTCTGCCCTTCAGCTCATGCCATGCCATTTGCTTGTCTGAACTTCGGTGACAAATTATTTTCCGTTTTTTTTTTTTTTTGTTATCCCTTCCCTTCCTCACTTTCTTCTCGCGTCTCGCCTTGTTCCTTTCTCTTTGGATTTCAGAAATTCACCCCCTAGAATCTGGGCATCTCTCCGGTTTTTTCCCTGGCCCTCATTTCATCCCAATGTATTGCCTTCCTTTTGCTGCATTTCCAAATGCTGCCGTTTTTTCCGCTCACCTTTTCTTTGATCATATCTCCTGTCCCAAGTGCTTGTTCCACTTCTTCTCTGAATTTGGGATTTCATTTCCTTTCATGAAATTCATTTCATGAAAGGAAATGAAATCTTGCGATTTCAGTGAGGATCAAGCTGGCAAGTTTTGGGCCAGTCCTCTGCACTTCATCTCATGCCATGCCATTTGCTTGTTTGAACTTGGGTGACAAATTTTTCTTTTTTTTTCAGCCCTTTTCCCTTCATGAAATGAAAGGAAGAATTTCATGTCGTGGAAGGAAATGAAATCTTGCGATTTCATTGAGGATCAAGTTGGCAAGCTTTGGGCCAGTTCTCTGCACTTCAGCTCATGCCATGCCATTTGCTTGTTTGAACTTCCATGACAAATTTTTCATTTTTTTTCCAGCCCTTTTCCCTGCATGAAATGAAATGAAGAATTTCATGTCATGAAAGGAAAGGAAATCTTGCAAATTCAGTGAGGAGCGAGTCGGCAAGCTTTGGTCCAGCTCTCTGCCCTTCAGCTCATGCCATGCCATTTGCTTGTCTGAACTTCGGTGACAAATTATTTTCCGATTTTTTTTTTTTTTTGTTATCCCTTCCCTTCCTCACTTTCTTCTCGCGTCTCGCCTTGTTCCTTTCTCTTTGGATTTCAGAAATTCACCCCCTAGAATCTGGGCATCTCTCCGGTTTTTTCCCTGGCCCTCATTTCATCCCAATGCATTGCCTTCCATATGCTGCATTTCCAAATGCTGCCGTTTTTTCCGCTCACCTTTTCTTTGATCATATCTCCTGTCCCAAGTGCTTGTTCCACTTCTTCTCTGAATTTGGGATTTCATTTCCTTTCATGAAATTCATTTCATGAAAGGAAATGAAATCTTGCGATTTCAGTGAGGATCAAGCTGGCAAGCTTTGGGCCAGTTCTCTGCACTTCAGCTCATGCCATGCCATTTGCTTGTTTGAACTTGGGTGACAAATATTTTTCTTTTTTTTTCAGCCCTTTTCCCTGCGTGACATGAAATGAAGAATTTCATGTCATGAAAGGAAAGGAAATCTTGCAAATTCAGTGAGGAGCAAGTTGGCAAGCTTTGGTCCAGCTCTCTGCCCTTCAGCTCATGCTATGCCATTTGCTTTTCCGAACTTCGGTGACAAATTATTTTCCGATTTTTTTTTTTTTTTTTATCCCTTCCTCACTTTCTTCTCGCGTCTCGCCTTGTTCCTTTCTCTTTGGATTTCAGAAATTCACCCCCTAGAATCTGGGCATCTCTCCGGTTTTTTCCCTGGCCCTCATCTCATCCCAATGCATTGCCTTCCATATGCTGCATTTCCAAATGCTGCCGTTTTTTCCGCTCACCTTTTCTTTGATCATATCTCCTGTCCCAAGTGCTTGTTCCACTTCTTCTCTGAATTTGGGATTTCATTTCCTTTCATGAAATTCATTACATGAAAGGAAATGAAATCTTGCGATTTCAGTGAGGATCAAGCTGGCAAGCTTTGGGCCAGTTCTCTGCACTTCAGCTCATGCCATGCCATTTGCTTGTTTGAACTTGCATGACAAATTTTTCCTTTTTTTTTCAGCCCTTTTCTCTGCATGAAATGAAATGAAGAATTTCATGTCATGAAAGGAAAGGAAGTCTTGCAATTTCAGTGAGGATCAAGTTGGCAAGCTTTGGTCCAGCTCTCTGCCCTTCAGCTCATGCCATGCCATTTGCTTGTCTGAACTTCGGTGACAAATTATTTTCCGATTTTTTTTTTTTTTTTTTGTTATCCCTTCCCTTCCTCACTTTCTTCTCGCGTCTCGCCTTGTTCCTTTCTCTTTGGATTTCAGAAATTCACCCCCTAGAATCTGGGCATCTCTCCGGTTTTTTCCCTGGCCCTCATTTCATCCCAATGCATTGCCTTCCATATGCTGCATTTCCAAATGCTGCCGTTTTTTCCGCTCACCTTTTCTTTGATCATATCTCCTGTCCCAAGTGCTTGTTCCACTTCTTCTCTGAATTTGGGATTTCATTTCCTTTCATGAAATTCATTTCATGAAAGGAAATGAAATCTTGCGATTTCAGTGAGGATCAAGCTGGCAAGCTTTGGGCCAATTCTCTGCCCTTCATCTCATGCCATGCCATTTGCTTGTTTGAACTTGGGTGACAAATATTTTTCTTTTTTTTTCAGCCCTTTTCCCTGCGTGACATGAAATGAAGAATTTCATGTCATGAAAGGAAAGGAAATCTTGCAAATTCAGTGAGGAGCAAGTTGGCAAGCTTTGGTCCTGCTCTCTGCCCTTCAGCTCATGCTATGCCATTTGCTTGTCCGAACTTCGGTGACAAATTATTTTCCGTTTTTTTTTTTTTTTTGTTATCCCTTCCCTTCCTCACTTTCTTCTTGCGTCTCGCCTTGTTGCTTTCTCTTTGGATTTCAGAAATTCACCCCCTAGAATCTGGGCCTCTCTCCGGTTTTTTCCCTGGCCCTCATCTCATCCCAATGCATTGCCTTCCATATGCTGCATTTCCAAATGCTGCCGTTTTTTCCGCTCACCTTTGCTTTGATCATATCTCCTGTCCCAAGTGCTTGTTCCACTTCTTCTCTGAATTTGGGATTTCATTTCCTTTCATGAAATTCGTTTCATGAATTTCATGAAAGGAAATCTTGCGATTTCAGTGAGGATCAAGCTGGCAAGCTTTGGGCCAGTTCTCTGCACTTCAGCTCATGCCATGCCATTTGCTTGTTTGAACTTGGGTGACAAATTTTTCCTTTTTTTTTCAGCCCTTTTCCCTGCATGAAATGAAATGAAGAATTTCATGTCATGAAAGGAAAGGAAATCTTGCAATTTCAGTGAGGATCAAGTTGGCAAGCTTTGGTCCAGCTCTCTGCCCTTCAGCTCATGCCATGCTATTTGCTTGTCTGAACTTTGGTGACAAATTATTTTCCGATTTTTTTTTTTTTTTGAGCCTTTCCCTTCCTCACTTTCTTCTCGCGTCTCGCCTTGTTCCTTTCTCTTTGGATTTCAGAAATTCACCCCCTAGAATCTGGGCATCTCTCCGGTTTTTTCCCTGGCCCTCATCTCATCCCAATGCATTGCCTTCCATATGCCGCATTTCCAAATGCTGCCGTTTTTTCCGCTCACCTTTTCTTTGATCATATCTCCTGTCCCAAGTGCTTGTTCCACTTCTTCTCTGAATTTGGGATTTCATTTCCTTTCATGAAATTCATTACATGAAAGGAAATGAAATCTTGCGATTTCAGTGAGGATCAAGCTGGCAAGCTTTGGGCCAGTTCTCTGCACTTCAGCTCATGCCATGCCATTTGCTTGTTTGAACTTCCATGACAAATTTTTCCTTTTTTTTTCAGCCCTTTTCCCTGCATGAAATGAAATGAAGAATTTCATGTCATGAAAGGAAAGGAAATCTTGCAATTTCAGTGAGGATCAAGTTGGCAAGCTTTGGGCCGGTCCTCTGCACTTCAGCTCATGCCATGCCATTTGCTTGTCTGAACTTCGGTGACAAATTATTTTCCGATTTTTTTTTTTTTTTTTGAGCCCTTCCCTTCCTCACTTTCTTCTCGCGTCTCGCCTTGTTCCTTTCTCTTTGGATTTCAGAAATTCACCCCCTAGAATCTGGGCATCTCTCCGGTTTTTTCCCTGGCCCTCATTTCATCCCAATGCATTGCCTTCCATATGCTACATTTCCAAATGCTGCCGTTTTTTCTGCTCACCTTTTCTTTGATCATATATCCTGTCCCAAGTGCTTGTTCCACTTCTTCTCTGAATTTGGGATTTCATTTCCTTTCATGAAATTCATTTCATGAAAGGAAATGAAATCTTGCGATTTCAGTGAGGATCAAGCTGGCAAGTTTTGGGCCAGTCCTCTGCACTTCATCTCATGCCATGCCATTTGCTTGTTTGAACTTGGGTGACAAATTTTTCTTTTTTTTTCAGCCCTTTTCCCTTCATGAAATGAAAGGAAGAATTTCATGTCGTGGAAGGAAATGAAATCTTGCGATTTCAGTGAGGATCAAGTTGGCAAGCTTTGGGCCAGTTCTCTGCACTTCAGCTCATGCCATGCCATTTGCTTGTTTGAACTTCCATGACAAATTTTTCATTTTTTTTTCAGCCCTTTTCCCTGCATGAAATGAAATGAAGAATTTCATGTCATGAAAGGAAAGGAAATCTTGCAAATTCAGTGAGGAGCAAGTCGGCAAGCTTTGGTCCAGCTCTCTGCCCTTCAGCTCATGCCATGCTATTTGCTTGTCTGAACTTCGGTGACAAATTATTTTCCGATTTTTTTTTTTTTTGAGCCCTTCCCTTCCTCACTTTCTTCTCGCGTCTCGCCTTGTTCCTTTCTCTTTGGATTTCAGAAATTCACCCCCTAGAATCTGGGCATCTCTCCGGTTTTTTCCCTGGCCCTCATCTCATCCCAATGCATTGCCTTCCATATGCCGCATTTCCAAATGCTGCCGTTTTTTCCGCTCACCTTTTCTTTGATCATATCTCCTGTCCCAAGTGCTTGTTCCACTTCTTCTCTGAATTTGGGATTTCATTTCCTTTCATGAAATTCATTACATGAAAGGAAATGAAATCTTGCGATTTCAGTGAGGATCAAGCTGGCAAGCTTTGGGCCAGTTCTCTGCACTTCAGCTCATGCCATGCCATTTGCTTGTTTGAACTTCCATGACAAATTTTTCCTTTTTTTTTCAGCCCTTTTCCCTGCATGAAATGAAATGAAGAATTTCATGTCATGAAAGGAAAGGAAATCTTGCAATTTCAGTGAGGATCAAGTTGGCAAGCTTTGGGCCGGTCCTCTGCACTTCAGCTCATGCCATGCCATTTGCTTGTCTGAACTTCGGTGACAAATTATTTTCCGTTTTTTTTTTTTTTTTGTTATCCCTTCCCTTCCTCACTTTCTTCTCACGTCTCGCCTTGTTCCTTTCTCTTTGGATTTCAGAAATTCACCCCCTAGAATCTGGGCCTCTCTCCGGTTTTTTCCCTGGCCCTCATCTCATCCCAATGCATTGCCTTCCATATGCTGCATTTCCAAATGCTGCCGTTTTTTCCGCTCACCTTTTCTTTGATCATATCTCCTGTCCCAAGTGCTTGTTCCACTTCTTCTCTGAATTTGGGATTTCATTTCCTTTCATGAAATTCGTTTCATGAATTTCATGAAAGGAAATCTTGCGATTTCAGTGAGGATCAAGCTGGGAAGCTTTGGGCCAGTTCTCTGCACTTCAGCTCATGCCATGCCATTTGCTTGTTTGAACTTGGGTGACAAATTTTTCCTTTTTTTTTCAGCCCTTTTCCCTGCATGAAATGAAATGAAGAATTTCATGTCATGAAAGGAAAGGAAATCTTGCAATTTCAGTGAGGATCAAGTTGGCAAGCTTTGGTCCAGCTCTCTGCCCTTCAGCTCATGCCATGCTATTTGCTTGTCTGAACTTTGGTGACAAATTATTTTCCGATTTTTTTTTTTTTTTGAGCCCTTCCCTTCCTCACTTTCTTCTCGCGTCTCGCCTTGTTCCTTTCTCTTTGGATTTCAGAAATTCACCCCCTAGAATCTGGGCATCTCTCCGGTTTTTTCCCTGGCCCTCATCTCATCCCAATGCATTGCCTTCCATATGCCGCATTTCCAAATGCTGCCGTTTTTTCCGCTCACCTTTTCTTTGATCATATCTCCTGTCCCAAGTGCTTGTTCCACTTCTTCTCTGAATTTGGGATTTCATTTCCTTTCATGAAATTCATTACATGAAAGGAAATGAAATCTTGCGATTTCAGTGAGGATCAAGCTGGCAAGCTTTGGGCCAGTTCTCTGCACTTCAGCTCATGCCATGCCATTTGCTTGTTTGAACTTCCATGACAAATTTTTCCTTTTTTTTTCAGCCCTTTTCCCTGCATGAAATGAAATGAAGAATTTCATGTCATGAAAGGAAAGGAAATCTTGCAATTTCAGTGAGGATCAAGTTGGCAAGCTTTGGGCCGGTCCTCTGCACTTCAGCTCATGCCATGCCATTTGCTTGTCTGAACTTCGGTGACAAATTATTTTCCGATTTTTTTTTTTTTTTTTGAGCCCTTCCCTTCCTCACTTTCTTCTCGCGTCTCGCCTTGTTCCTTTCTCTTTGGATTTCAGAAATTCACCCCCTAGAATCTGGGCATCTCTCCGGTTTTTTCCCTGGCCCTCATTTCATCCCAATGCATTGCCTTCCATATGCTACATTTCCAAATGCTGCCGTTTTTTCTGCTCACCTTTTCTTTGATCATATATCCTGTCCCAAGTGCTTGTTCCACTTCTTCTCTGAATTTGGGATTTCATTTCCTTTCATGAAATTCATTTCATGAAAGGAAATGAAATCTTGCGATTTCAGTGAGGATCAAGCTGGCAAGTTTTGGGCCAGTCCTCTGCACTTCATCTCATGCCATGCCATTTGCTTGTTTGAACTTGGGTGACAAATTTTTCTTTTTTTTTCAGCCCTTTTCCCTTCATGAAATGAAAGGAAGAATTTCATGTCGTGGAAGGAAATGAAATCTTGCGATTTCAGTGAGGATCAAGTTGGCAAGCTTTGGGCCAGTTCTCTGCACTTCAGCTCATGCCATGCCATTTGCTTGTTTGAACTTCCATGACAAATTTTTCATTTTTTTTTCAGCCCCTTTCCCTGCATGAAATGAAATGAAGAATTTCATGTCATGAAAGGAAAGGAAATCTTGCAAATTCAGTGAGGAGCAAGTCGGCAAGCTTTGGTCCAGCTCTCTGCCCTTCAGCTCATGCCATGCCATTTCCTTGTCTGAACTTCGGTGACAAATTATTTTCTGATTTTTTTTTTTTTGTTATCCCTTCCCTTCCTCACTTTCTTCTCGCGTCTCGCCTTGTTCCTTTCTCTTTGGATTTCAGAAATTCACCCCCTAGAATCTGGGCATCTCTCCGGTTTTTTCCCTGGCCCTCATTACATCCCAATGCATTGCCTTCCATATGCTGCATTTCCAAATGCTGCCGTTTTTTCCGCTCACCTTTTCTTTGATCATATCTCCTGTCCCAAGTGCTTGTTCCACTTCTTCTCTGAATTTGGGATTTCATTTCCTTTCATGAAATTCGTTTCATGAATTTCATGAAAGGAAATCTTGCGATTTCAGTGAGGATCAAGCTGGGAAGCTTTGGGCCAGTTCTCTGCACTTCAGCTCATGCCATGCCATTTGCTTGTTTGAACTTGGGTGACAAATTTTTCCTTTTTTTTTCAGCCCTTTTCCCTGCATGAAATGAAATGAAGAATTTCATATCATGAAAGGAAAGGAAATCTTGCAATTTCAGTGAGGATCAAGTTGGCAAGCTTTGGTCCAGCTCTCTGCCCTTCAGCTCATGCCATGCTATTTGCTTGTCTGAACTTTGGTGACAAATTATTTTCCGATTTTTTTTTTTTTTTGAGCCCTTCCCTTCCTCACTTTCTTCTCGCGTCTCGCCTTGTTCCTTTCTCTTTGGATTTCAGAAATTCACCCCCTAGAATCTGGGCATCTCTCCGGTTTTTTCCCTGGCCCTCATCTCATCCCAATGCATTGCCTTCCATATGCCGCATTTCCAAATGCTGCCGTTTTTTCCGCTCACCTTTTCTTTGATCATATCTCCTGTCCCAAGTGCTTGTTCCACTTCTTCTCTGAATTTGGGATTTCATTTCCTTTCATGAAATTCATTACATGAAAGGAAATGAAATCTTGCGATTTCAGTGAGGATCAAGCTGGCAAGCTTTGGGCCAGTTCTCTGCACTTCAGCTCATGCCATGCCATTTGCTTGTTTGAACTTCCATGACAAATTTTTCCTTTTTTTTTCAGCCCTTTTCCCTGCATGAAATGAAATGAAGAATTTCATGTCATGAAAGGAAAGGAAATCTTGCAATTTCAGTGAGGATCAAGTTGGCAAGCTTTGGGCCGGTCCTCTGCACTTCAGCTCATGCCATGCCATTTGCTTGTCTGAACTTCGGTGACAAATTATTTTCCGATTTTTTTTTTTTTTTTTGAGGCCTTCCCTTCCTCACTTTCTTCTCGCGTCTCGCCTTGTTCCTTTCTCTTTGGATTTCAGAAATTCACCCCCTAGAATCTGGGCATCTCTCCGGTTTTTTCCCTGGCCCTCATTACATCCCAATGCATTGCCTTCCATATGCTGCATTTCCAAATGCTGCCGTTTTTTCCGCTCACCTTTTCTTTGATCATATCTCCTGTCCCAAGTGCTTGTTCCACTTCTTCTCTGAATCTGGGATTTCATTTCCTTTCATGAAAGTCATTTCATGAAAGGAAATGAAATCTTGCGATTTCAGTGAGGATCAATTTTGCAAGCTTTGGGCCAGTCCTCTGCACTTCAACTCATGCCATGCAATTTGCTTGTTTCAACTTCCATGAAAAATTTTTCATTTTTTTTTCAGCCCTTTTCCCTGCATGAAATGAAATGAAGAATTTCATGTCATGAAAGGAAAGAAAATCTTGCAAATTCAGTGAGGAGCAAGTTGGCAAGCTTTGGTCCAGGTCTCTGCCCTTCAGCTCATGCCATGCCATTTGCTTGTTTGAACTTGGGTGACAAATTTTTCTTTTTTTTCAGCCCTTTTCCCTTCATGAAATGAAATGAAGAATTTCATGTCGTGGAAGGAAATCAAATCTTGCGATTTCAGTGAGGATCAAGTTGGCAAGCTTTGGGCCAGTTCTCTGCACTTCAGCTCATGCCATGCCATTTGTTTGTTTGAAATTCCATGACAAATTTTTCATTTTTTTTTCAGCCCTTTTCCCTGCATGAAATGAAATGAAGAATTTCATGTCATGAAAGGAAAGGAAATCTTGCAAATTCAGTCAGGAGCAAGTCGGCAAGCTTTGGTCCAGCTCTCTGCCCTTCAGCTCATGCCATGCCATTTGCTTGTCTGAACTTCGGTGACAAATTATTTTCCGATTTTTTTTTTTTTTTGTTATCCCTTCCCTTCCTCACTTTCTTCTCGCGTCTCGCCTTGTTCCTTTCTCTTTGGATTTCAGAAATTCACCCCCTAGAATCTGGGCATCTCTCCGGTTTTTTCCCTGGCCCTCATTTCATCCCAATGCATTGCCTTCCATATGCCACATTTCCAAATGCTGCCGTTTTTTCCGCTCACCTTTTCTTTGATCATATCTCCTGTCCCAAGTGCTTGTTCCACTTCTTCTCTGAATTTGGGATTTCATTTCCTTTCATGAAATTCATTTCATGAAAGGAAATGAAATCTTGCGATTTCAGTGAGGATCAAGCTGGCAAGCTTTGGGCCAGTTCTCTGCCCTTCAGCTCATGCCATGCCATTTGCTTGTTTGAACTTCCATGACAAATTTTTCTTTTTTTTTCAGCCCTTTTCCCTGCATGAAATGAAATGAAGAATTTCATGTCATGAAAGGAAAGGAAATCTTGCAAATTCAGTGAGGGTCAAGTTGGCAAGCTTTGGGCTGGTCCTCTGCACTTCAGCTCATGCCATGCCATTTTCTTGTCTGAACTTCGGTGACAAATTATTTTCCGATTTTTTTTTTTTTTTTTTGAGCCCTTCCCTTCCTCACTTTCTTCTCGCGTCTCGCCTTGTTCCTTTCTCTTTGGATTTCAGAAATTCACCCCCTAGAATCTGGGCATCTCTCCGGTTTTTTCCCTGGCCCTCATTTCATCCCAATGCATTGCCTTCCATATTCTGCATTTCCAAATGCTGCCGTTTTTTCCGCTCACCTTTTCTTTGATCATATCTCCTGTCCCAAGTGCTTGTTCCACTTCTTCTCTGAATTTGAGATTTCATTTCCTTTCATGAAATTCATTTCATGAATTTCATGAAAGGAAATGAAATCTTGCGATTTCAGTGAGGATCAAGCTGGCAAGCTTTGGGCCAGTTCTCTGCACTTCAGCTCATGCCATGCCATTTGCTTGTTTGAACTTGGTTGACAAATTTTTCCTTTTTTTTTCAGCCCTTTTCCCTGCGTGACATGAAATGAAGAATTTCATGTCATGAAAGGAAAGGAAATCTTGCAATTTCAGTGAGGATCAAGTTGGCAAGCTTTGGTCCAGCTCTCTGCCCTTCAGCTCATGCCATGCCATTTGCTTGTCTGAACTTCGGTGACAAATTATTTTCCGATTTTTTTTTTTTTTTGAGCCCTTCCCTTCCTCACTTTCTTCTCGCGTCTCGCCTTGTTCCTTTCTCTTTGGATTTCAGAAATTCACCTCCTAGAATCTGGGCATCTCTTTGGTTTTTTCCCTGGCCCTCATTTCATCCCAATGCATTGCCTTCCATATGCTGCATTTCCAAATGCTGCCGTTTTTTCCGCTCACCTTTTCTTTGATCATATCTCCTGTCCCAAGTGCTTGTTCCACTTCTTCTCTGAATTTGGGATTTCATTTCCTTTCATGAAATTCATTTCATGAAAGGAAATGAAATCTTGCGATTTCAGTGAGGATCAAGCTGGCAAGTTTTGGGCCAGTCCTCTGCACTTCATCTCATGCCATGCCATTTGCTTGTTTGAACTTGGGTGACAAATTTTTCTTTTTTTTTCAGCCCTTTTCCCTTCATGAAATGAAAGGAAGAATTTCATGTCATGAAAGGAAAGGAAATCTTGCGATTTCAGTGAGGATCAAGTTGGCAAGCTTTGGGCCAGTTCTCTGCACTTCAGCTCATGCCATGCCATTTGCTTGTTTGAACTTCCATGACAAATTTTTCATTTTTTTTCAGCCCTTTTCCCTGCATGAAATGAAATGAAGAATTTCATGTCATGAAAGGAAAGGAAATCTTGCAAATTCAGTGAGGAGCAAGTCGGCAAGCTTTGGTCCAGCTCTCTGCCCTTCAGCTCATGCCATGCCATTTCCTTGTCTGAACTTCGGTGACAAATTATTTTCTGATTTTTTTTTTTTTTTGTTATCCCTTCCCTTCCTCACTTTCTTCTCGCGTCTCGCCTTGTTCCTTTCTCTTTGGATTTCAGAAATTCACCCCCTAGAATCTGGGCATCTCTCCGGTTTTTTCCCTGGCCCTCATTTCATCCCAATGCATTGCCTTCCTTTTGCTGCATTTCCAAATGCTGCCGTTTTTTCCGCTCACCTTTTCTTTGATCATATCTCCTGTCCCAAGTGCTTGTTCCACTTCTTCTCTGAATTTGAGATTTCATTTCCTTTCATGAAATTCATTTCATGAATTTCATGAAAGGAAATGAAATCTTGCGATTTCAGTGAGGATCAAGCTGGCAAGCTTTGGGCCAGTTCTCTGCACTTCAGCTCATGCCATGCCATTTGCTTGTTTGAACTTGGTTGACAAATTTTTCCTTTTTTTTTCAGCCCTTTTCCCTGCGTGACATGAAATGAAGAATTTCATGTCATGAAAGGAAAGGAAATCTTGCAATTTCAGTGAGGATCAAGTTGGCAAGCTTTGGTCCAGCTCTCTGCCCTTCAGCTCATGCCATGCCATTTGCTTGTCTGAACTTCGGTGACAAATTATTTTCCGATTTTTTTTTTTTTTTGAGCCCTTCCCTTCCTCACTTTCTTCTCGCGTCTCGCCTTGTTCCTTTCTCTTTGGATTTCAGAAATTCACCCCCTAGAATCTGGGCATCTCTTTGGTTTTTTCCCTGGCCCTCATTTCATCCCAATGCATTGCCTTCCATATGCTGCATTTCCAAATGCTGCCGTTTTTTCCGCTCACCTTTTCTTTGATCATATCTCCTGTCCCAAGTGCTTGTTCCACTTCTTCTCTGAATTTGGGATTTCATTTCCTTTCATGAAATTCATTTCATGAAAGGAAATGAAATCTTGCGATTTCAGTGAGGATCAAGCTGGCAAGTTTTGGGCCAGTCCTCTGCACTTCATCTCATGCCATGCCATTTGCTTGTTTGAACTTGGGTGACAAATTTTTCTTTTTTTTTCAGCCCTTTTCCCTTCATGAAATGAAAGGAAGAATTTCATGTCATGAAAGGAAAGGAAATCTTGCGATTTCAGTGAGGATCAAGTTGGCAAGCTTTGGGCCAGTTCTCTGCACTTCAGCTCATGCCATGCCATTTGCTTGTTTGAACTTCCATGACAAATTTTTCATTTTTTTTCAGCCCTTTTCCCTGCATGAAATGAAATGAAGAATTTCATGTCATGAAAGGAAAGGAAATCTTGCAAATTCAGTGAGGAGCAAGTCGGCAAGCTTTGGTCCAGCTCTCTGCCCTTCAGCTCATGCCATGCCATTTCCTTGTCTGAACTTCGGTGACAAATTATTTTCTGATTTTTTTTTTTTTTGTTATCCCTTCCCTTCCTCACTTTCTTCTCGCGTCTCGCCTTGTTCCTTTCTCTTTGGATTTCAGAAATTCACCCCCTAGAATCTGGGCATCTCTCCGGTTTTTTCCCTGGCCCTCATTTCATCCCAATGCATTGCCTTCCATATGCTGCATTTCCAAATGCTGCCGTTTTTTCCGCTCACCTTTTCTTTGATCATATCTCCTGTCCCAAGTGCTTGTTCCACTTCTTCTCTGAATTTGGGATTTCATTTCCTTTCATGAAATTCGTTTCATGAATTTCATGAAAGGAAATGAAATCTTGCGATTTCAGTGAGAATCAAGCTGGGAAGCTTTGGGCCAGTCCTCTGCACTTCATCTCATGCCATGCCATTTCCTTGTTTGAACTTGGGTGACAAATTTTTCTTTTTTTTTCAGCCCTTTTCCCTTCATGAAATGAAAGGAAGAATTTCATGTCGTGGAAGGAAATGAAATCCTGCGATTTCAGTGAGGATCAAGTTGGCAAGCTTTGGTCCAGTTCTCTGCACTTCAGCTCATGCCATGCCATTTGCTTGTTTGAACTTCCATGACAAATTTTTCATTTTTTTTTCAGCCCTTTTCCCTGCATGAAATGAAATGAAGAATTTCATGTCATGAATGGAAAGGAAATCTTGCAAATTCAGTGAGGAGCAAGTTGGCAAGCTTTGGTCCAGCTCTCTGCCCTTCAGCTCATGCCATGCCATTTGCTTGTCTGAACTTCGGTGACAAATTATTTTCCGATTTTTTTTTTTTTTTGAGCCCTTCCCTTCCTCACTTTCTTCTCGCGTCTCGCCTTGTTCCTTTCTCTTTGGATTTCAGAAATTCACCCCCTAGAATCTGGGCATCTCTCCGGTTTTTTCCCTGGCCCTCATTTCATCCCAATGCATTGCCTTCCATATGCTGCATTTCCAAATGCTGCCGTTTTTTCCGCTCACCTTTTCTTTGATCATATCTCCTGTCCCAAGTGCTTGTTCCACTTCTTCTCTGAATTTGAGATTTCATTTCCTTTCATGAAATTCATTTCATGAATTTCATGAAAGGAAATGAAATCTTGCGATTTCAGTGAGGATCAAGCTGTCAAGCTTTGGGCCAGTTCTCTGCAGTTCATTTCATGCCATGCCATTTGCTTGTTTGAACTTGGGTGACAAATTTTTCCTTTTTTTTTCAGCCCTTTTCCCTGCGTGACATGAAATGAAGAATTTCATGTCGTGGAAGGAAATGAAATCTTGCGATTTCAGTGACGATCAAGTTGGCAAGCTTTGGGCCAGTCCTCTGCACTTCAGCTTATGCCATGCAATTTGCTTGTTTGAACTTCCATGACAAATTTTTCATTTTTTTTTCAGCCCTTTTCCCTGCATGAAATGAAATGAAGAATTTCATGTCATGAATGGAAAGGAAATCTTGCAAATTCAGTGAGGAGCAAGTTGGCAAGCTTTGGTCCAGCTCTCTGCCCTTCAGCTCATGCCATGCCATTTGCTTGTCTGAACTTCGGTGACAAATTATTTTCCGTTTTTTTTTTTTTTTTGTTATCCCTTCCCTTCCTCACTTTCTTCTCGCGTCTCGCTTTGTTCCTTTCTCTTTGGATTTCAGAAATTCACCCCCTAGAATCTGGGCATCTCTCCGGTTTTTTCCCTGGCCCTCATTTCATCCCAATGCATTGCCTTCCATATGCTGCATTTCCAAATGCTGCCGTTTTTTCCGCTCACCTTTTCTTTGATCATATCTCCTGTCCCAAGTGCTTGTTCCACTTCTTCTCTGAAATTGGGATTTCATTTCCTTTCCTGAAATTCATTTCATGAATTTCATGAAAGGAAATGTAATCTTGCGATTTCAGTGAGGATCAAGCTGGCAGGCTTTCGACCAGTTCTCTGCACTTCAGCTCATGCCATGCCATTTGCTTGTTTGAACTTTTGTGAAAAATTTTTCCTTTTTTTTTCAGCCCTTTTCTCTGCGTGACATGAAATGAAGAATTTCATGTCATGAAAGGAAAGGAAATCTTGCAATTTCAGTGAGGATCAAGTTGGCAAGCTTTGGTCCAGCTCTCTGCCCTTCAGCTCATGCCATGCCATTTGCTTGTCTGAACTTCGGTGACAAATTATTTTCCGATTTTTTTTGTTTTTTGAGCCCTTCCCTTCCTCACTTTCTTCTCGCGTCTCGCCTTGTTCCTTTCTCTTTGGATTTCAGAAATTCACCCCCTAGAATCTGGGCATCTCTCCGGTTTTTTCCCTGGCCCTCATCTCATCCCAATGCATTGCCTTCCATATGCTGCATTTCCAAATGCTGCCGTTTTTTCCGCTCACCTTTTCTTTGATCATATCTCCTGTCCCAAGTGCTTGTTCCACTTCTTCTCTGAATTTGGGATTTCATTTCCTTTCATGAAATTCATTTCATGAAAGGAAATGAAATCTTGCGATTTCAGTGACGATCAAGTTGGCAAGCTTTGGGCCAGTCCTCTGCACTTCAGCTCATGCCATGCAATTTGCTTGTTTGAACTTCCATGACAAATTTTTCATTTTTTTTTCAGCCCTTTTCCCTGCATGAAATGAAATGAAGAATTTCATGTCATGAAAGGAAAGGAAATCTTGCAAATTCAGTGAGGAGCAAGTTGGCAAGCTTTGGTCCAGCTCTCTGCCCTTCAGCTCATGCCATGCCATTTGCTTGTCTGAACTTCGGTGACAAATTATTTTCCGTTTTTTTTTTTTTTTGTTATCCCTTCCCTTCCTCACTTTCTTCTCGCGTCTCGCCTTGTTCCTTTCTCTTTGGATTTCAGAAATTCACCCCCTAGAATCTGGGCATCTCTCCGGTTTTTTCCCTGGCCCTCATTTCATCCCAATGTATTGCCTTCCTTTTGCTGCATTTCCAAATGCTGCCGTTTTTTCCGCTCACCTTTTCTTTGATCATATCTCCTGTCCCAAGTGCTTGTTCCACTTCTTCTCTGAATTTGGGATTTCATTTCCTTTCATGAAATTCATTTCATGAAAGGAAATGAAATCTTGCGATTTCAGTGAGGATCAAGCTGGCAAGTTTTGGGCCAGTCCTCTGCACTTCATCTCATGCCATGCCATTTGCTTGTTTGAACTTGGGTGACAAATTTTTCTTTTTTTTTCAGCCCTTTTCCCTTCATGAAATGAAAGGAAGAATTTCATGTCGTGGAAGGAAATGAAATCTTGCGATTTCATTGAGGATCAAGTTGGCAAGCTTTGGGCCAGTTCTCTGCACTTCAGCTCATGCCATGCCATTTGCTTGTTTGAACTTCCATGACAAATTTTTCATTTTTTTTCCAGCCCTTTTCCCTGCATGAAATGAAATGAAGAATTTCATGTCATGAAAGGAAAGGAAATCTTGCAAATTCAGTGAGGCGCGAGTCGGCAAGCTTTGGTCCAGCTCTCTGCCCTTCAGCTCATGCCATGCCATTTGCTTGTCTGAACTTCGGTGACAAATTATTTTCCGATTTTTTTTTTTTTTTGTTATCCCTTCCCTTCCTCACTTTCTTCTCGCGTCTCGCCTTGTTCCTTTCTCTTTGGATTTCAGAAATTCACCCCCTAGAATCTGGGCATCTCTCCGGTTTTTTCCCTGGCCCTCATTTCATCCCAATGCATTGCCTTCCATATGCTGCATTTCCAAATGCTGCCGTTTTTTCCGCTCACCTTTTCTTTGATCATATCTCCTGTCCCAAGTGCTTGTTCCACTTCTTCTCTGAATTTTGGATTTCATTTCCTTTCATGAAATTCATTTCATGAAAGGAAATGAAATCTTGCGATTTCAGTGAGGATCAAGCTGGCAAGCTTTGGGCCAGTTCTCTGCACTTCAGCTCATGCCATGCCATTTGCTTGTTTGAACTTGGGTGACAAATATTTTTCTTTTTTTTTCAGCCCTTTTCCCTGCGTGACATGAAATGAAGAATTTCATGTCATGAAAGGAAAGGAAATCTTGCAAATTCAGTGAGGAGCAAGTTGGCAAGCTTTGGTCCAGCTCTCTGCCCTTCAGCTCATGCTATGCCATTTGCTTTTCCGAACTTCGGTGACAAATTATTTTCCGATTTTTTTTTTTTTTTGTTATCCCTTCCTCACTTTCTTCTTGCGTCTCGCCTTGTTCCTTTCTCTTTGGATTTCAGAAATTCACCCCCTAGAATCTGGGCATCTCTCCGGTTTTTTCCCTGGCCCTCATCTCATCCCAATGCATTGCCTTCCATATGCTGCATTTCCAAATGCTGCCGTTTTTTCCGCTCACCTTTTCTTTGATCATATCTCCTGTCCCAAGTGCTTGTTCCACTTCTTCTCTGAATTTGGGATTTCATTTCCTTTCATGAAATTCGTTTCATGAATTTCATGAAAGGAAATCTTGCGATTTCAGTGAGGATCAAGCTGGGAAGCTTTGGGCCAGTTCTCTGCACTTCAGCTCATGCCATGCCATTTGCTTGTTTGAACTTGGGTGACAAATTTTTCCTTTTTTTTTCAGCCCTTTTCCCTGCATGAAATGAAATGAAGAATTTCATGTCATGAAAGGAAAGGAAATCTTGCAATTTCAGTGAGGAGCAAGTTGGCAAGCTTTGGTCCAGCTCTCTGCCCTTCAGCTCATGCCATGCTATTTGCTTGTCTGAACTTTGGTGACAAATTATTTTCCGATTTTTTTTTTTTTTTTGAGCCCTTCCCTTCCTCACTTTCTTCTCGCGTCTCGCCTTGTTCCTTTCTCTTTGGATTTCAGAAATTCACCCCCTAGAATCTGGGCATCTCTCCGGTTTTTTCCCTGGCCCTCATTTCATCCCAATGCATTGCCTTCCATATGCTGCATTTCCAAATGCTGCCGTTTTTTCCGCTCACATTTTCTTTGATCATATCTCCTGTCCCAAGTGCTTGTTCCACTTCTTCTCTGAATTTGGGATTTCATTTCCTTTCATGAAATTCATTTCATGAAAGGAAATGAAATCTTGCGATTTCAGTGAGGATCAAGCTGGCAAGTTTTGGGCCAGTCCTCTGCACTTCATCTCATGCCATGCCATTTGCTTGTTTGAACTTGGGTGACAAATTTTTCTTTTTTTTTCAGCCCTTTTCCCTTCATGAAATGAAATGAAGAATTTCATGTCGTGGAAGGAAATGAAATCTTGCGATTTCAGTGACGATCAAGTTGGCAAGCTTTGGGCCTGTCTTCTGCACTTCAGCTCATGCCATGCAATTTGCTTGTTTGAACTTCCATGACAAATTTTTCATTTTTATTTCAGCCCTTTTCCCTGCATGAAATGAAATGAAGAATTTCATGTCATGAAAGGAAAGGAAATCTTGCAAATTCAGTGAGGAGCAAGTTGGCAAGCTTTGGTCCAGCTCTCTGCCCTTCAGCTCATGCCATGCCATTTCCTTGTCTGAACTTCGGTGACAAATTATTTTCTGATTTTTTTTTTTTTGTTATCCCTTCCCTTCCTCACTTTCTTCTCGCATCTCGCCTTGTTCCTTTCTCTTTGGATTTTAAAAATTCACCCCCTAGAATCTGGGCATCTCTCCGGTTTTTTCCCTGGCCCTCATTTCATCCCAATGCATTGCCTTCCTTTTGCTGCATTTCCAAATGCTGCCGTTTTTTCCGCTCACCTTTTCTTTGATCATATCTCCTGTCCCAAGTGCTTGTTCCACTTCTTCTCTGAATTTGGGATTTCATTTCCTTTCATGAAATTCATTTCATGAAAGGAAATGAAATCTTGCGATTTCAGTGAGGATCAAGCTGGCAAGTTTTGGGCCAGTCCTCTGCACTTCATCTCATGCCATGCCATTTGCTTGTTTGAACTTGGGTGACAAATTTTTCTTTTTTTTTCAGCCCTTTTCCCTTCATGAAATGAAAGGAAGAATTTCATGTCGTGGAAGGAAATGAAATCTTGCGATTTCAGTGAGGATCAAGTTGGCAAGCTTTGGGCCAGTTCTCTGCACTTCAGCTCATGCCATGCCATTTGCTTGTTTGAACTTCCATGACAAATTTTTCCTTTTTTTTTCAGCCCTTTTCCCTGCATGAAATGAAATGAAGAATTTCATGTCATGAAAGGAAAGGAAATCTTGCAAATTCAGTGAGGAGCAAGTCGGCAAGCTTTGGTCCAGCTCTCTGCCCTTCAGCTCATGCCATGCCATTTCCTTGTCTGAACTTCGGTGACAAATTATTTTCTGATTTTTTTTTTTTTTGTTATCCCTTCCCTTCCTCACTTTCTTCTCGCGTCTCGCCTTGTTCCTTTGTCTTTGGATTTCAGAAATTCACCCCCTAGAATCTGGGCATCTCTCCGGTTTTTTCCCTGGCCCTTATTTCATCCCAATGCATTGCCTTCCATATGCTGCATTTCCAAATGCTGCCGTTTTTTCCGCTCACCTTTTCTTTGATCATATCTCCTGTCCCAAGTGCTTGTTCCACTTCTTCTCTGAATTTGGGATTTCATTTCCTTTCATGAAATTCATTTCATGAAAGGAAATGAAATCTTGCGATTTCAGTGAGGATCAAGCTGGCAAGCTTTCGGCCAGTTCTCTGCACTTCAGCTCATGCCATGCCATTTGCTTGTTTGAACTTCCATGACAAATTTTTCTTTTTTTTTCCAGCCCTTTTCCCTGCATGAAATGAAATGAAGAATTTCATGTCATGAAAGGAAAGGAAATCTTGCAAATTCAGTGAGGATCAAGTTGGCAAGCTTTGGTCCAGCTCTCTGCCCTTCAGCTCATGCCATGCCATTTGCTTGTCTGAACTTCGGTGACAAATTATTTTCCGATTTTTTTTTTTTTTTGAGCCCTTCCCTTCCTCACTTTCTTCTCGCGTCTCGCCTTGTTCCTTTCTCTTTGGATTTCAGAAATTCACCCCCTAGAATCTGGGCATCTCTCCGGTTTTTTCCCTGGCCCTCATTTCATCCCAATGCATTGCCTTCCATATGCTGCATTTCCAAATGCTGCCGTTTTTTCCGCTCACCTTTTCTTTGATCATATCTCCTGTCCCAAGTGCTTGTTCCACTTCATCTCTGAATTTGAGATTTCATTTCCTTTCATGAAATTCATTTCATGAATTTCATGAAAGGAAATGAAATCTTGCGATTTCAGTGAGGATCAAGCTGGCAAGCTTTGGGCCAGTTCTCTGCACTTCAGCTCATGCCATGCCATTTGCTTGTTTGAACTTGGTTGACAAATTTTTCCTTTTTTTTTCAGCCCTTTTCCCTGCGTGACATGAAATGAAGAATTTCATGTCATGAAAGGAAAGGAAATCTTGCAATTTCAGTGAGGATCAAGTTGGCAAGCTTTGGTCCAGCTCTCTGCCCTTCAGCTCATGCCATGCCATTTGCTTGTCTGAACTTCGGTGACAAATTATTTTCCGATTTTTTTTTTTTTTTGAGCCCTTCCCTTCCTCACTTTCTTCTCGCGTCTCGCCTTGTTCCTTTCTCTTTGGATTTCAGAAATTCACCCCCTAGAATCTGGGCATCTCTTTGGTTTTTTCCCTGGCCCTCATTTCATCCCAATGCATTGCCTTCCATATGCTGCATTTCCAAATGCTGCCGTTTTTTCCGCTCACCTTTTCTTTGATCATATCTCCTGTCCCAAGTGCTTGTTCCACTTCTTCTCTGAATTTGGGATTTCATTTCCTTTCATGAAATTCATTTCATGAAAGGAAATGAAATCTTGCGATTTCAGTGAGGATCAAGCTGGCAAGTTTTGGGCCAGTCCTCTGCACTTCATCTCATGCCATATCATTTCCTTGTTTGAACTTGGGTGACAAATTTTTCTTTTTTTTTCAGCCCTTTTCCCTTCATGAAATGAAAGGAAGAATTTCATGTCGTGGAAGGAAATGAAATCTTGCGATTTCAGTGACGATCAAGTTGGCAAGCTTTGGGCCAGTCCTCTGCACTTCAGCTCATGCCATGCAATTTGCTTGTTTGAACTTCCATGACAAATTTTTCATTTTTTTTTCAGCCTTTTTCCCTGCATGAAATGAAATGAAGAATTTCATGTCATGAAAGGAAAGGAAATCTTGCAAATTCAGTGAGGAGCAAGTTGGCAAGCTTTGGTCCAGCTCTCTGCCCTTCAGCTCAGGTCATGCCATTTGCTTGTCTGAACTTCGGTGACAAATTATTTTCCGATTTTTTTTTTTTTTTGTTATCCCTTCCCTTCCTCACTTTCTTCTCGCGTCTCGCCTTGTTCCTTTCTCTTTGGATTTCAGAAATTCACCCCCTAGAATCTGGGCATCTCTCCGGTTTTTTCCCTGGCCCTCATTTCATCCCAATGCATTGCCTTCCATATGCTGCATTTCCAAATGCTGCCGTTTTTTCCGCTCACCTTTTCTTTGATCATATCTCCTGTCCCAAGTGCTTGTTCCACTTCTTCTCTGAATTTGGGATTTCATTTCCTTTCATGAAATTCGTTTCATGAATTTCATGAAAGGAAATCTTGTGATTTCAGTGAGGATCAAGCTGGGAAGCTTTGGGCCAGTTCTCAGCACTTCAGCTCATGCCATGCCATTTGCTTGTTTGAACTTGGGTGACAAATTTTTCTTTTTTTTTCAGCCCTTTTCCCTTCATGAAATGAAAGGAAGAATTTCATGTCATGAAAGGAAAGGAAATCTTGCAAATTCAGTGAGGATCAAGTTGGCAAGCTTTGGTCCAGCTCTCTGCCCTTCAGCTCATGCCATGCCATTTGCTTGTCCGAACTTCGGTGACAAATTGTTTTCCCTTTTTTTTTTTTTTTTGTTATCCCTTCCCTTCCTCACTTTCTTCTCGCGTCTCGCCTTGTTCCTTTCTCTTTGGATTTCAGAAATTCACCCCCTAGAATCTGGGCATCTCTCCGGTTTTTTCCCTGGCCCTCATTTCATCCCAATGCATTGCCTTCCATATGCTGCATTTCCAAATGCTGCCGTTTTTTCCGCTCACCTTTTCTTTGATCATATCTCCTGTCCCAAGTGCTTGTTCCACTTCTTCTCTGAATTTGGGATTTCATTTCCTTTCATGAAATTCATTTCATGAAAGGAAATGAAATCTTGCGATTTCAGTGAGGATCAAGCTGGAAAGCTTTGGGCCAGTTCTCTGCCCTTCAGCTCATGCCATGCCATTTGCTTGTTTGAACTTGGGTGACAAATATTTTTCTTTTTTTTTCAGCCCTTTTCCCTGCGTGACATGAAATGAAGAATTTCATGTCATGAAAGGAAAGGAAATCTTGCAAATTCAGTGAGGAGCAAGTTGGCAAGCTTTGGTCCTGCTCTCTGCCCTTCAGCTCATGCTATGCCATTTGCTTTTCCGAACTTCGGTGACAAATTATTTTCCGATTTTTTTTTTTTTTTGTTATCCCTTCCCTTCCTCACTTTCTTCTTGCGTCTCGCCTTGTTCCTTTCTCTTTGGATTTCAGAAATTCACCCCCTAGAATCTGGGCATCTCTCCGGTTTTTTCCCTGGCCCTCATCTCATCCCAATGCATTGCCTTCCATATGCTGCATTTCCAAATGCTGCCGTTTTTTCCGCTCACCTTTTCTTTGATCATATCTCCTGTCCCAAGTGCTTGTTCCACTTCTTCTCTGAATTTGGGATTTCATTTCCTTTCATGAAATTCGTTTCATGAATTTCATGAAAGGAAATCTTGCGATTTCAGTGAGGATCAAGCTGGGAAGCTTTGGGCCAGTTCTCTGCACTTCAGCTCATGCCATGCCATTTGCTTGTTTGAACTTGGGTGACAAATTTTTCTTTTTTTTTCAGCCCTTTTCCCTTCATGAAATGAAAGGAAGAATTTCATGTCATGAAAGGAAAGGAAATCTTGCAAATTCAGTGAGGATCAAGTTGGCAAGCTTTGGTCCAGCTCTCTGCCCTTCAGCTCATGCCATGCCATTTGCTTGTCCGAACTTCGGTGACAAATTGTTTTCCCTTTTTTTTTTTTTTTTGTTATCCCTTCCCTTCCTCACTTTCTTCTCGCGTCTCGCCTTGTTCCTTTCTCTTTGGATTTCAGAAATTCACCCCCTAGAATCTGGGCATCTCTCCGGTTTTTTCCCTGGCCCTCATTTCATCCCAATGCATTGCCTTCCATATGCTGCATTTCCAAATGCTGCCGTTTTTTCCGCTCACCTTTTCTTTGATCATATCTCCTGTCCCAAGTGCTTGTTCCACTTCTTCTCTGAATTTGGGATTTCATTTCCTTTCATGAAATTCATTTCATGAAAGGAAATGAAATCTTGCGATTTCAGTGAGGATCAAGCTGCCAAGCTTTGGGCCAGTTCTCTGCCCTTCAGCTCATGCCATGCCATTTGCTTGTTTGAACTTGGGTGACAAATATTTTTCTTTTTTTTTCAGCCCTTTTCCCTGCGTGACATGAAATGAAGAATTTCATGTCATGAAAGGAAAGGAAATCTTGCAAATTCAGTGAGGAGCAAGTTGGCAAGCTTTGGTCCTGCTCTCTGCCCTTCAGCTCATGCTATGCCATTTCCTTGTCCGAACTTCGGTGACAAATTATTTTCCGTTTTTTTTTTTTTTTTGTTATCCCTTCCCTTCCTCACTTTCTTCTTGCGTCTCGCCTTGTTCCTTTCTCTTTGGATTTCAGAAATTCACCCCCTAGAATCTGGGCATCTCTCCGGTTTTTTCCCTGGCCCTCATCTCATCCCAATGCATTGCCTTCCATATGCTGCATTTCCAAATGCTGCCGTTTTTTCCGCTCACCTTTTCTTTGATCATATCTCCTGTCCCAAGTGCTTGTTCCACTTCTTCTCTGAATTTGGGATTTCATTTCCTTTCATGAAATTCGTTTCATGAATTTCATGAAAGGAAATCTTGCGATTTCAGTGAGGATCAAGCTGGCAAGCTTTGGGCCAGTTCTCTGCACTTCAGCTCATGCCATGCCATTTGCTTGTTTGAACTTGGGTGACAAATTTTTTTTTTTTTTTCAGCCCTTTTCCCTTCATGAAATGAAAGGAAGAATTTCATGTCATGAAAGGAAAGGAAATCTTGCAAATTCAGTGAGTATCAAGTTGGCAAGTTTTGGTCCAGCTCTCTGCCCTTCAGCTCATGCCATGCCATTTGCTTGTCCGAACTTCGGTGACAAATTGTTTTCCGTTTTTTTTTTTTTTTTGTTATCCCTTCCCTTCCTCACTTTCTTCTCGCGTCTCGCCTTGTTCCTTTCTCTTTGGATTTCAGAAATTCACCCCCTAGAATCTGGGCATCTCTCCGGTTTTTTCCCTGGCCCTCATTTCATCCCAATGCATTGCCTTCCATATGCTGCATTTCCAAATGCTGCCGTTTTTTCCGCTCACCTTTTCTTTGATCATATCTCCTGTCCCAAGTGCTTGTTCCACTTCTTCTCTGAATTTGGGATTTCATTTCCTTTCATGAAATTCATTTCATGAAAGGAAATGAAATCTTGCGATTTCAGTGAGGATCAAGCTGGCAAGTTTTGGGCCAGTCCTCTGCACTTCATCTCATGCCATGCCATTTGCTTGTTTGAACTTGGGTGACAAATTTTTCTTTTTTTTTCAGCCCTTTTCCCTTCATGAAATGAAAGGAAGAATTTCATGTCGTGGAAGGAAATGAAATCTTGCGATTTCAGTGAGGATCAAGTTGGCAAGCTTTGGGCCAGTTCTCTGCACTTCAGCTCATGCCATGCCATTTGCTTGTTTGAACTTCCATGACAAATTTTTCATTTTTTTTTTCAGCCCTTTTCCCTGCATGAAATGAAATGAAGAATTTCATGTCATGAAAGGAAAGGAAATCTTGCAAATTCAGTGAGGAGCAAGTTGGCAAGCTTTGGTCCAGCTCTCTGCCCTTCAGCTCATGCCATGCCATTTGCTTGTTTGAACTTTTGTGACAAATTTTTCCTTTTTTTTTCAGCCCTTTTCCCTGCATGAAATGAAAGGAAGAATTTCATGTCATGAAAGGAAAGGAAATCTTGCAAATTCAGTGAGTATCAAGTTGGCAAGCTTTGGTCCAGCTCTCTGCCCTTCAGCTCATGCCATGCCATTTGCTTGTCCGAACTTCGGTGACAAATTGTTTTCCGTTTTTTTTTTTTTTTTGTTATCCCTTCCCTTCCTCACTTTCTTCTCGCGTCTCGCCTTTTTCCTTTCTCTTTGGATTTCAGAAATTCACCCCCTAGAATCTGGGCATCTCTCCGGTTTTTTCCCTGGCCCTCATTTCATCCCAATGCATTGCCTTCCATATGCTGCATTTCCAAATGCTGCCGTTTTTTCCGCTCACCTTTTCTTTGATCATATCTCCTGTCCCAAGTGCTTGTTCCACTTCTTCTCTGAATTTGGGATTTCATTTCCTTTCATGAAATTCATTTCATGAAAGGAAATGAAATCTTGCGATTTCAGTGAGGATCAAGCTGGCAAGTTTTGGGCCAGTTCTCTGCACTTCATCTCATGCCATGCCATTTGCTTGTTTGAACTTGGGTGACAAATTTTTCTTTTTTTTTTGAGCCCTTTTCCCTTCATGAAATGAAAGGAAGAATTTCATGTCGTGGAAGGAAATGAAATCTTGCGATTTCAGTGAGGAGCAAGTTGGCAAGCTTTGGTCCAGCTCTCTGCCCTTTAGCTCATGCCATGCCATTTGCTTGTCTGAACTTCGGTGACAAATTATTTTCCGATTTTTTTTTTTTTTGTTATCCCTTCCCTTCCTCACTTTCTTCTCGCGTCTCGCCTTGTTCCTTTCTCTTTGGATTTCAGAAATTCACCCCCTAGAATCTGGGCATCTCTCCGGTTTTTTCCCTGGCCCTCATTTCATCCCAATGCATTGCCTTCCATATGCTGCATTTCCAAATGCTGCCGTTTTTTCCGCTCACCTTTTCTTTGATCATATCTCCTGTCCCAAGTGCTTGTTCCACTTCTTCTCTGAATTTGGGATTTCATTTCCTTTCATGAAATTCATTTCATGAAAGGAAATGAAATCTTGCGATTTCAGTGAGGATCAAGCTGGCAAGCTTTGGGCCAGTTCTCTGCACTTCAGCTCATGCCATGCCATTTACTTGTTTGAACTTGGGTGACAAATTTTTCCTTTTTTTTTCAGCCCTTTTCCCTGCATGAAATGAAATGAAGAATTTCATGTCATGAAAGGAAAGGAAATCTTGCAGTTTCAGTGAGGATCAAGTTGGCAAGATTTCGTCCAGCTCTCTGCCCTTCAGCTCATGCCATGCCATTTGCTTGTTTGAACTTGGGTGACAAATTTTTCTTTCTTTTCAGCCCTTTTCCCTGCATGAAATGAAATGAAGAATTTCATGTCATGAAAGGAAAGGAAATCTTGCAGTTTCAGTGAGGATCAAGTTGGCAAGCTTTCGTCCAGCTCTCTGTCCTTCAGCTCATGCCATGCCATTTGCTTGTTTGAACTTTTGTGAGAAATTTTTCCTTTTTTTTTCAGCCCTTTTCCCGGCGTGAAATGAAATGAAGAATTTCATGTCATGAAAGGAAAGGAAATCTTGCAAATTCAGTGAGGATCAAGATGGCAAGCTTTGGTCCAGCTCTCTGCCCCTCAGCTCATGCCATGCCATTTGCTTGTCTGAACTTCGGTGACAAATTACTTTCCGTTTTTTTTTTTTTTTTTGAGCTCTTCCCTTCCTCTCTTTCTTCTCGCGTCTTGCCTTGTTCCTTTCTCTTTGGTTTTCAGAAATTCACCCCCTAGAATTTGGGCATCTCTCTGGTTTTTTCATGGCCCTCATTTCATCCCAATGCATTGCCTTCCATATGCTGCATTTCCAAATGCTGCCGTTTTTTCCGCTCACCTTTTCTTTGATCATATCTCCTGTCCCAAGTGCTTGTTCCACTTCTTCTCTGAATTTGGGATTTCATTTCCTTTCATGAAATTCATTTCATGAATTTCATGAAAGGAAATGAAATCTTGCGATTTCCGTGAGGATCAAGCTGGCAAGCTTTCGGCCAGTTCTCTGCACTTCAGCTCATGCCATGCCATTTGCTTGTTTGAACTTGGGTGACAAATTTTTCTTTTTTTTTCAGCACTTTTCCCTGCGTGAAATGAAATGAAGAATTTCATGTCATGAAAGGAAAGGAAATCTTGCAATTTCAGTGAGGATCAAGTTGGCAAGCTTTGGTCCAGCTCTCTGCCCTCCAGCTCATGCCATGCCATTTGCTTGTCTGAACTTCGGTGACAAATTATTTTCCGATTTTTTTTTTTTTTTGTTATCCCTTTCCTTCCTCACTTTCTTCTCGCGTCTCGCCTTGTTCCTTTCTCTTTGGTTTTCAGAAATTTACCCCCCCAGAATTTGGGCATCTCTCGGGTTCTTTCCCTGACCCTCATTTCATCCCAATGCATTGCCTTCCATATGCTGCATTTCCAAATGCTGCCGTTTTTTCCGCTCACCTTTTCTTTGATCGTATCTCCTGTCCCAAGTGCTTGTTCCACTTCTTCTCTGAATTTGGGATTTCATTTCCTTTCATGAAATTCGTTTCATGAATTTCATGAAAGGAAATGAAATCTTGCGATTTCAGTGAGAATCAAGCTGGCAAGCTTTGGGCCAGTCCTCTGCACTTCATCTCATGCCATGCCATTTGCTTGTTTGAACTTGGGTGACAAGTTTTACTTTTTTTTTCAGCCCTTTTCCCTTCATGAAATGAAAGGAAGAATTTCATGTCGTGGAAGGAAATGAAATCCTGCGATTTCAGTGAGGATCAAGTTGGCAAGCTTTGGTCCAGTTCTCTGCACTTCAGCTCATGCCATGCCATTTGCTTGTTTGAACTTCCATGACAAATTTTTCATTTTTTTTTCAGCCCTTTTCCCTGCATGAAATGAAATGAAGAATTTCATGTCATGAATGGAAAGGAAATCTTGCAAATTCAGTGAGGAGCAAGTTGGCAAGCTTTGGTCCAGCTCTCTGCCCTTCAGCTCATGCCATGCCATTTGCTTGTCTGAACTTCGGTGACAAATTATTTTCCGATTTTTTTTTTTTTTTGTTATCCCTTCCCTTCCTCACTTTCTTCTCGCGTCTCGCTTTGTTCCTTTCTCTTTGGATTTCAGAAATTCACCCCCTAGAATCTGGGCATCTCTCCGGTTTTTTCCCTGGCCCTCATCTCATCCCAATGCATTGCCTTCCATATGCTGCATTTCCAAATGCTGCCGTTTTTTCCGCTCACCTTTTCTTTGATCATATCTCCTGTCCCAAGTGCTTGTTCCACTTCTTCTCTGAATTTGGGATTTCATTTCCTTTCATGAAATTCATTTCATGAAAGGAAATGAAATCTTGCGATTTCAGTGAGGATCAAGCTGGCAAGCTTTGGGCCAGTTCTCTGCACTTCAGCTCATGCCATGCCATTTACTTGTTTGAACTTGGGTGACAAATTTTTCCTTTTTTTTTCAGCCCTTTTCCCTGCATGAAATGAAATGAAGAATTTCATGTCATGAAAGGAAAGGAAATCTTGCAGTTTCAGTGAGGATCAAGTTGGCAAGATTTCGTCCAGCTCTCTGCCCTTCAGCTCATGCCATGCCATTTGCTTGTTTGAACTTGGGTGACAAATTTTTCTTTCTTTTCAGCCCTTTTCCCTGCATGAAATGAAATGAAGAATTTCATGTCATGAAAGGAAAGGAAATCTTGCAGTTTCAGTGAGGATCAAGTTGGCAAGCTTTCGTCCAGCTCTCTGTCCTTCAGCTCATGCCATGCCATTTGCTTGTTTGAACTTTTGTGAGAAATTTTTCCTTTTTTTTTCAGCCCTTTTCCCGGCGTGAAATGAAATGAAGAATTTCATGTCATGAAAGGAAAGGAAATCTTGCAAATTCAGTGAGGATCAAGATGGCAAGCTTTGGTCCAGCTCTCTGCCCCTCAGCTCATGCCATGCCATTTGCTTGTCTGAACTTCGGTGACAAATTACTTTCCGTTTTTTTTTTTTTTTTTGAGCTCTTCCCTTCCTCTCTTTCTTCTCGCGTCTTGCCTTGTTCCTTTCTCTTTGGTTTTCAGAAATTCACCCCCTAGAATTTGGGCATCTCTCTGGTTTTTTCATGGCCCTCATTTCATCCCAATGCATTGCCTTCCATATGCTGCATTTCCAAATGCTGCCGTTTTTTCCGCTCACCTTTTCTTTGATCATATCTCCTGTCCCAAGTGCTTGTTCCACTTCTTCTCTGAATTTGGGATTTCATTTCCTTTCATGAAATTCATTTCATGAATTTCATGAAAGGAAATGAAATCTTGCGATTTCCGTGAGGATCAAGCTGGCAAGCTTTCGGCCAGTTCTCTGCACTTCAGCTCATGCCATGCCATTTGCTTGTTTGAACTTGGGTGACAAATTTTTCTTTTTTTTTCAGCACTTTTCCCTGCGTGAAATGAAATGAAGAATTTCATGTCATGAAAGGAAAGGAAATCTTGCAATTTCAGTGAGGATCAAGTTGGCAAGCTTTGGTCCAGCTCTCTGCCCTCCAGCTCATGCCATGCCATTTGCTTGTCTGAACTTCGGTGACAAATTATTTTCCGATTTTTTTTTTTTTTTGTTATCCCTTTCCTTCCTCACTTTCTTCTCGCGTCTCGCCTTGTTCCTTTCTCTTTGGTTTTCAGAAATTTACCCCCCCAGAATTTGGGCATCTCTCGGGTTCTTTCCCTGACCCTCATTTCATCCCAATGCATTGCCTTCCATATGCTGCATTTCCAAATGCTGCCGTTTTTTCCGCTCACCTTTTCTTTGATCGTATCTCCTGTCCCAAGTGCTTGTTCCACTTCTTCTCTGAATTTGGGATTTCATTTCCTTTCATGAAATTCGTTTCATGAATTTCATGAAAGGAAATGAAATCTTGCGATTTCAGTGAGAATCAAGCTGGCAAGCTTTGGGCCAGTCCTCTGCACTTCATCTCATGCCATGCCATTTGCTTGTTTGAACTTGGGTGACAAGTTTTTCTTTTTTTTTCAGCCCTTTTCCCTTCATGAAATGAAAGGAAGAATTTCATGTCGTGGAAGGAAATGAAATCCTGCGATTTCAGTGAGGATCAAGTTGGCAAGCTTTGGTCCAGTTCTCTGCACTTCAGCTCATGCCATGCCATTTGCTTGTCTGAACTTCGGTGACAAATTATTTTCCGATTTTTTTTTTTTTTTGTTATCCCTTCCCTTCCTCACTTTCTTCTCGCGTCTCGCTTTGTTCCTTTCTCTTTGGATTTCAGAAATTCACCCCCTAGAATCTGGGCATCTCTCCGGTTTTTTCCCTGGCCCTCATCTCATCCCAATGCATTGCCTTCCATATGCTGCATTTCCAAATGCTGCCGTTTTTTCCGCTCACCTTTTCTTTGATCATATCTCCTGTCCCAAGTGCTTGTTCCACTTCTTCTCTGAAATTGGGATTTCATTTCCTTTCCTGAAATTCATTTCATGAATTTCATGAAAGGAAATGTAATCTTGCGATTTCAGTGAGGATCAAGCTGGCAGGCTTTCGACCAGTTCTCTGCACTTCAGCTCATGCCATGCCATTTGCTTGTTTGAACTTTTGTGAGAAATTTTTCCTTTTTTTTTCAGCCCTTTTCCCTGCGTGACATGAAATGAAGAATTTCATGTCGTGGAAGGAAATGAAATCTTGCGATTTCAGTGACGATCAAGTTGGCAAGCTTTGGGCCAGTCCTCTGCACTTCAGCTCATGCCATGCAATTTGCTTGTTTGAACTTCCATGACAAATTTTTCATTTTTTTTTCAGCCCTTTTCCCTGCATGAAATGAAATGAAGAATTTCATGTCATGAAAGGAAAGGAAATCTTGCAAATTCAGTGAGGAGCAAGTTGGCAAGCTTTGGTCCAGCTCTCTGCCCTTCAGCTCATGCCATGCCATTTGCTTGTCTGAACTTCGGTGACAAATTATTTTCCGTTTTTTTTTTTTTTTGTTATCCCTTCCCTTCCTCACTTTCTTCTCGCGTCTCGCCTTGTTCCTTTCTCTTTGGATTTCAGAAATTCACCCCCTAGAATCTGGGCATCTCTCCGGTTTTTTCCCTGGCCCTCATTTCATCCCAATGTATTGCCTTCCTTTTGCTACATTTCCAAATGCTGCCGTTTTTTCCGCTCACCTTTTCTTTGATCATATCTCCTGTCCCAAGTGCTTGTTCCACTTCTTCTCTGAATTTGGGATTTCATTTCCTTTCATGAAATTCATTTCATGAAAGGAAATGAAATCTTGCGATTTCAGTGAGGATCAAGCTGGCAAGTTTTGGGCCAGTCCTCTGCACTTCATCTCATGCCATGCCATTTGCTTGTTTGAACTTGGGTGACAAATTTTTCCTTTTTTTTTCAGCCCTTTTCCCTTCATGAAATGAAAGGAAGAATTTCATGTCGTGGAAGGAAATGAAATCTTGCGATTTCAGTGACGATCAAGTTGGCAAGCTTTGGGCCAGTCCTCTGCACTTCAGCTCATGCCATGCAATTTGCTTGTTTGAACTTCCATGACAAATTTTTCATTTTTTTTTCAGCCCTTTTCCCTGCATGAAATGAAATGAAGAATTTCATGTCATGAAAGGAAAGGAAATCTTGCAAATTCAGTGAGGAGCAAGTTGGCAAGCTTTGGTCCAGCTCTCTGCCCTTCAGCTCATGCCATGCCATTTGCTTGTCTGAACTTCGGTGACAAATTATTTTCCGTTTTTTTTTTTTTTTGTTATCCCTTCCCTTCCTCACTTTCTTCTCGCGTCTCGCCTTGTTCCTTTCTCTTTGGATTTCAGAAATTCACCCCCTAGAATCTGGGCATCTCTCCGGTTTTTTCCCTGGCCCTCATTTCATCCCAATGTATTGCCTTCCTTTTGCTGCATTTCCAAATGCTGCCGTTTTTTCCGCTCACCTTTTCTTTGATCATATCTCCTGTCCCAAGTGCTTGTTCCACTTCTTCTCTGAATTTGGGATTTCATTTCCTTTCATGAAATTCATTTCATGAAAGGAAATGAAATCTTGCGATTTCAGTGAGGATCAAGCTGGCAAGTTTTGGGCCAGTCCTCTGCACTTCATCTCATGCCATGGCATTTGCTTGTTTGAACTTGGGTGACAAATTTTTCTTTTTTTTTCAGCCCTTTTCCCTTCATGAAATGAAAGGAAGAATTTCATGTCGTGGAAGGAAATGAAATCTTGCGATTTCATTGAGGATCAAGTTGGCAAGCTTTGGGCCAGTTCTCTGCACTTCAGCTCATGCCATGCCATTTGCTTGTTTGAACTTCCATGACAAATTTTTCATTTTTTTTCCAGCCCTTTTCCCTGCATGAAATGAAATTAAGAATTTCATGTCATGAAAGGAAAGGAAATCTTGCAAATTCAGTGAGGAGCGAGTCGGCAAGCTTTGGTCCAGCTCTCTGCCCTTCAGCTCATGCCATGCCATTTGCTTGTCTGAACTTCGGTGACAAATTATTTTCCGATTTTTTTTTTTTTTTTGTTATCCCTTCCCTTCCTCACTTTCTTCTCGCGTCTCGCCTTGTTCCTTTCTCTTTGGATTTCAGAAATTCACCCCCTAGAATCTGGGCATCTCTCCGGTTTTTTCCCTGGCCCTCATTTCATCCCAATGCATTGCCTTCCATATGCTGCATTTCCAAATGCTGCCGTTTTTTCCGCTCACCTTTTCTTTGATCATATCTCCTGTCCCAAGTGCTTGTTCCACTTCTTCTCTGAATTTGGGATTTCATTTCCTTTCATGAAATTCATTTCATGAAAGGAAATGAAATCTTGCGATTTCAGTGAGGATCAAGCTGGCAAGCTTTGGGCCAGTTCTCTGCACTTCAGCTCATGCCATGCCATTTGCTTGTTTGAACTTGGGTGACAAATATTTTTCTTTTTTTTTCAGCCCTTTTCCCTGCGTGACATGAAATGAAGAATTTCATGTCATGAAAGGAAAGGAAATCTTGCAAATTCAGTGAGGAGCAAGTTGGCAAGCTTTGGTCCAGCTCTCTGCCCTTCAGCTCATGCTATGCCATTTGCTTGTCCGAACTTCGGTGACAAATTATTTTCCGATTTTTTTTTTTTTTTGTTATCCCTTCCTCACTTTCTTCTTGCGTCTCGCCTTGTTCCTTTCTCTTTGGATTTCAGAAATTCACCCCCTAGAATCTGGGCATCTCTCCGGTTTTTTCCCTGGCCCTCATCTCATCCCAATGCATTGCCTTCCATATGCTGCATTTCCAAATGCTGCCGTTTTTTCCGCTCACCTTTTCTTTGATCATATCTCCTGTCCCAAGTGCTTGTTCCACTTCTTCTCTGAATTTGGGATTTCATTTCCTTTCATGAAATTCATTACATGAAAGGAAATGAAATCTTGCGATTTCAGTGAGGATCAAGCTGGCAAGCTTTGGGCCAGTTCTCTGCACTTCAGCTCATGCCATGCCATTTGCTTGTTTGAACTTCCATGACAAATTTTTCCTTTTTTTTTCAGCCCTTTTCTCTGCATGAAATGAAATGAAGAATTTCATGTCATGAAAGGAAAGGAAGTCTTGCAATTTCAGTGAGGATCAAGTTGGCAAGCTTTGGTCCAGCTCTCTGCCCTTCAGCTCATGCCATGCCATTTGCTTGTCTGAACTTCGGTGACAAATTATTTTCAGATTTTTTTTTTTTTTTTGTTATCCCTTCCCTTCCTCACTTTCTTCTCGCGTCTCGCCTTGTTCCTTTCTCTTTGGATTTCAGAAATTCACCCCCTAGAAACTGGGAATCTCTCCGGTTTTTTCCCTGGCCCTCATTTCATCCCAATGCATTGCCTTCCATATGCTGCATTTCCAAATGCTGCCGTTTTTTCCGCTCACCTTTTCTTTGATCATATCTCCTGTCCCAAGTGCTTGTTCCACTTCTTCTCTGAATTTGGGATTTCATTTCCTTTCATGAAATTCATTTCATGAAAGGAAATGAAATCTTGCGATTTCAGTGAGGATCAAGTTGGCAAGCTTTGGTCCAGTTCTCTGCACTTCAGCTCATGCCATGCCATTTGCTTGTTTGAACTTCCATGACAAATTTTTCATTTTTTTTTCAGCCCTTTTCCCTGCATGAAATGAAATGAAGAATTTCATGTCATGAAAGGAAAGGAAATCTTGCAAATTCAGTGAGGAGCGAGTCGGCAAGCTTTGGTCCAGCTCTCTGCCCTTCAGCTCATGCCATGCCATTTGCTTGTCTGAACTTCGGTGACAAATTTTTTTCCGATTTTTTTTTTTTTGTTATCCCTTCCCTTCCTCACTTTCTTCTCGCGTCTCGCCTTGTTCCTTTCTCTTTGGATTTCAGAAATTCACCCCCTAGAATCTGGGCATCTCTCCGGTTTTTTCCCTGGCCCTCATTTCATCCCAATGCATTGCCTTCCATATGCTGCATTTCCAAATGCTGCCGTTTTTTCCGCTCACCTTTTCTTTGATCATATCTCCTGTCCCAAGTGCTTGTTCCACTTCTTCTCTGAATTTGGGATTTCATTTCCTTTCATGAAATTCATTTCATGAAAGGAAATGAAATCTTGCGATTTCAGTGAGGATCAAGCTGGCAAGCTTTGGGCCAGTTCTCTGCCCTTCATCTCATGCCATGCCATTTGCTTGTTTGAACTTGGGTGACAAATATTTTTCTTTTTTTTTCAGCCCTTTTCCCTGCGTGACATGAAATGAAGAATTTCATGTCATGAAAGGAAAGGAAATCTTGCAAATTCAGTGAGGAGCAAGTTGGCAAGCTTTGGTCCTGCTCTCTGCCCTTCAGCTCATGCTATGCCATTTGCTTGTCCGAACTTCGGTGACAAATTATTTTCCGTTTTTTTTTTTTTTTTGTTATCCCTTCCCTTCCTCACTTTCTTCTTGCGTCTCGCCTTGTTCCTTTCTCTTTGGATTTCAGAAATTCACCCCCTAGAATCTGGGCATCTCTCCGGTTTTTTCCCTGGCCCTCATTTCATCCCAATGCATTGCCTTCCATATGCTGCATTTCCAAATGCTGCCGTTTTTTCCGCTCACCTTTTCTTTGATCATATCTCCTGTCCCAAGTGCTTGTTCCACTTCTTCTCTGAATTTGGGATTTCATTTCCTTTCATGAAATTCGTTTCATGAATTTCATGAAAGGAAATCTTGCGATTTCAGTGAGGATCAAGCTGGGAAGCTTTGGGCCAGTTCTCTGCACTTCAGCTCATGCCATGCCATTTGCATGTTTGAACTTGGGTGACAAATTTTTCCTTTTTTTTTCAGCCCTTTTCCCTGCATGAAATGAAATGAAGAATTTCATGTCATGAAAGGAAAGGAAGTCTTGCAATTTCAGTGAGGATCAAGTTGGCAAGCTTTGGTCCAGCTCTCTGCCCTTCAGCTCATGCCATGCCATTTGCTTGTCGGAACTTCGGTGACAAATTATTTTCCGATTTTTTTTTTTTTTTTTGTTATCCCTTCCCTTCCTCACTTTCTTCTCGCGTCTCGCCTTGTTCCTTTCTCTTTGGATTTCAGAAATTCACCCCCTAGAATCTGGGCATCTCTCCGGTTTTTTCCCTGGCCCTCATCTCATCCCAATGCATTGCCTTCCATATGCTGCATTTCCAAATGCTGCCGTTTTTTCCGCTCACCTTTTCTTTGATCATATCTCCTGTCCCAAGTGCTTGTTCCACTTCTTCTCTGAATTTGGGATTTCATTTCCTTTCATGAAATTCATTACATGAAAGGAAATGAAATCTTGCGATTTCAGTGAGGATCAAGCTGCCAAGCTGTGGGCAAGTTCTCTGCACTTCAGCTCATGCCATGCCATTTGCTTGTTTGAACTTCCATGACAAATTTTTCCTTTTTTTTCAGCCCTTTTCTCTGCATGAAATGAAATGAAGAATTTCATGTCATGAAAGGAAAGGAAGTCTTGCAATTTCAGTGAGGATCAAGTTGGCAAGCTTTGGTCCAGCTCTCTGCCCTTCAGCTCATGCCATGCCATTTGCTTGTCGGAACTTCGGTGACAAATTATTTTCCGATTTTTTTTTTTTTTTTGTTATCCCTTCCCTTCCTCACTTTCTTCTCGCGTCTCGCCTTGTTCCTTTCTCTTTGGATTTCAGAAATTCACCCCCAAGAATCTGGGCATCTCTCCGGTTTTTTCCCTGGCCCTCATTTCATCCCAATGCATTGCCTTCCATATGCTGCATTTCCAAATGCTGCCGTTTTTTCCGCTCACCTTTTCTTTGATCATATCTCCTGTCCCAAGTGCTTGTTCCACTTCTTCTCTGAATTTGGGATTTCATTTCCTTTCATGAAATTCATTTCATGAAAGGAAATGAAATCTTGCGATTTCAGTGAGGATCAAGCTGGCAAGTTTTGGGCTAGTCCTCTGCACTTCATCTCATGCCATGCCATTTGCTTGTTTGAACTTGGGTGACAAATTTTTCTTTTTTTTTCAGCCCTTTTCCCTTCATGAAATGAAAGGAAGAATTTCATGTCGTGGAAGGAAATGAAATCTTGCGATTTCAGTGAGGATCAAGTTGGCAAGCTTTGGGATAGTTCTCTGCACTTCAGCTCATGCCATGCCATTTGCTTGTTTGAACTTCCATGACAAATTTTTCATTTTTTTTTCAGCCCTTTTCCCTGCATGAAATGAAATGAAGAATTTCATGTCATGAAAGGAAAGGAAATCTTGCAAATTCAGTGAGGAGCAAGTTGGCAAGCTTTGGTCCAGCTCTCTGCCCTTCAGCTCATGCCATGCCATTTGCTTGTCTGAACTTCGGTGATAAATTATTTTCCGTTTTTTTTTTTTTTTGTTATCCCTTCCCTTCCTCACTTTCTTCTCGCGTCTCGCCTTGTTCCTTTCTCTTTGGATTTCAGAAATTCACCCCCTAGAATCTGGGCATCTCTCCGGTTTTTTCCCTGGCCCTCATTTCATCCCAATGCATTGCCTTCCATGTGCTGCATTTCCAAATGCTGCCGTTTTTTCCGCTCACCTTTTCTTTGATCATATCTCCTGTCCCAAGTGCTTGTTCCACTTCTTCTCTGAATTTGGGATTTCATTTCCTTTCATGAAATTCATTTCATGAAAGGAAATGAAATCTTGCGATTTCAGTGAGGATCAAGCTGGCAAGCTTTGGGCCAGTTCTCTGCACTTCATCTCATGCCATGCCATTTGCTTGTTTGAACTTTTGTGACAAATTTTTCTTTTTTTTTCAGCCCTTTTCCCTGCATGAAATGAAAGGAAGAATTTCATGTCATGAAAGGAAAGAAAATCTTGCAAATTCAGTGAGGATCAAGCTGGCAAGCTTTGGTCCAGCTCTCTGCCCTTCAGCTCATGCCATGCCATTTGCTTGTCTGAACTTCGGTTACAAATTATTTTCCGATTTTTTTTTTTTGTTATCCCTTCCCTTCCTCACTTTCTTCTCGCGTCTCGCCTTGTTCCTTTCTCTTTGGATTTCAGAAATTCACCCCCTAGAATCTGGGCATCTCTCCGGTTTTTTCCCTGGCCCTCATTTCATCCCAATGCATTGCCTTCCATATGCTGCATTTCCAAATGCTGCCGTTTTTTCCGCTCACCTTTTCTTTGATCATATCTCCTGTCCCAAGTGCTTGTTCCACTTCTTCTCTGAATTTGGGATTTCATTTCCTTTCATGAAATTCATTTCATGAAAGGAAATGAAATCTTGCGATTTCAGTGAGGATCAAGCTGGCAAGTTTTGGGCCAGTCCTCTGCACTTCATCTCATGCCATGCCATTTGTTTGTTTGAACTTGGGTGACAAATTTTTCTTTTTTTTTCAGCCCTTTTCCCTTCATGAAATGAAAGGAAGGATTTCATGTCGTGGAAGGAAATGAAATCTTGCGATTTCAGTGACGATCAATTTGGCAAGCTTTGGGCCGGTCCTCTGCACTCCAGCTCATGCCATGCCAGTTGCTTGTTTGAACTTCCATGACAAATTTTTCTTTTTTTTTTCAGCCCTTTTCCCTGCATGAAATGAAATGAAGAATTTCATGTCATGAAAGGAAAGGAAATCTTGCAAATTCAGTGAGTATCAAGTTGGCAAGCTTTGGTCCAGCTCTCTGCCCTTCAGCTCATGCCATGCCATTTGCTTGTCCGAACTTCGGTGACAAATTGTTTTCCGTTTTTTTTTTTTTTTTGTTATCCCTTCCCTTCCTCACTTTCTTCTCGCGTCTCGCCTTGTTCCTTTCTCTTTGGATTTCAGAAATTCACCCCCTAGAATCTGGGCATCTCTCCGGTTTTTTCCCTGGCCCTCATTTCATCCCAATGCATTGCCTTCCATATGCTGCATTTCCAAATGCTGCCGTTTTTTCTGCTCACCTTTTCTTTGATCATATCTCTTGTTCCAAGTGCTTGTTCCACTTCTTCTCTGAATTTGGGATTTCATTTCCTTTCATGAAATTCATTTCATGAAAGGAAATGAAATCTTGCGATTTCAGTGAGGATCAAGCTGGCAAGTTTTGGGCCAGTCCTCTGCACTTCATCACATGCCATGCCATTTGCTTGTTTGAACTTGGGTGACAAATTTTTCTTTTTTTTTCAGCCCTTTTCCCTTCATGAAATGAAAGGAAGAATTTCATGTCGTGGAAGGAAAGGAAATCCTGCAATTTCAGTGAGGATCAAGTTGGAAAGCTTTGGGCCAGTTCTCTGCACTTAAGCTCATGCCATGCCATTTGCTTGTTTGAACTTGGGTGACAAATTTTTCTTTTTTTTTCAGCCCTTTTCCCTGCATGAAATGAAATGAAGAATTTCATGTCATGAAAGGAAAGGAAATCTTGCAAATTCAGTGAGGAGCGAGTCGGCAAGCTTTGGTCCAGCTCTCTGCCCTTCAGCTCATGCCATGCCATTTGCTTGTCTGAACTTCGGTGACAAATTATTTTCCGATTTTTTTTTTTTTTTGTTATCCCTTCCCTTCCTCACTTTCTTCTCGCGTCTCGCCTTGTTCCTTTCTCTTTGGATTTCAGAAATTCACCCCCTAGAATCTGGGCATCTCTCCGGTTTTTTCCCTGGCCCTCATTTCATCCCAATGCATTGCCTTCCATATGCTGCATTTCCAAATGCTGCCGTTTTTTCCGCTCACCTTTTCTTTGATCATATCTCCTGTCCCAAGTGCTTGTTCCACTTCTTCTCTGAATTTGGGATTTCATTTCCTTTCATGAAATTCATTTCATGAAAGGAAATGAAATCTTGCGATTTCAGTGAGGATCAAGCTGGCAAGCTTTGGGCCAGTTCTCTGCACTTCAGCTCATGCCATGCCATTTGCTTGTTTGAACTTGGGTGACAAATATTTTTCTTTTTTTTTCAGCCCTTTTCCCTGCGTGACATGAAATGAAGAATTTCATGTCATGAAAGGAAAGGAAATCTTGCAAATTCAGTGAGGAGCAAGTTGGCAAGCTTTGGTCCAGCTCTCTGCCCTTCAGCTCATGCTATGCCATTTGCTTGTCCGAACTTCGGTGACAAATTATTTTCCGATTTTTTTTTTTTTTTGTTATCCCTTCCTCACTTTCTTCTTGTGTCTCGCCTTGTTCCTTTCTCTTTGGATTTCAGAAATTCACCCCCTAGAATCTGGGAATCTCTCCGGTTTTTTCCCTGGCCCTCATTTCATCCCAATGCATTGCCTTCCATATGCTGCATTTCCAAATGCTGCCGTTTTTTCCGCTCACCTTTTCTTTGATCATATCTCCTGTCCCAAGTGCTTGTTCCACTTCTTCTCTGAATTTGGGATTTCATTTCCTTTCATGAAATTCGTTTCATGAATTTCATGAAAGGAAATCTTGCGATTTCAGTGAGGATCAAGCTGGGAAGCTTTGGGCCAGTTCTCTGCACTTCAGCTCATGCCATGCCATTTGCTTGTTTGAACTTGGGTGACAAATTTTTCCTTTTTTTTTCAGCCCTTTTCCCTGCATGAAATGAAATGAAGAATTTCATGTCATGAAAGGAAAGGAAATCTTGCAAATTCAGTGAGGATCAAGTTGGCAAGCTTTGGTCCAGCTCTCTGCCCTTCAGCTCATGCCATGCTATTTGCTTGTCTGAACTTTGGTGACAAATTATTTTCCGATTTTTTTTTTTTTTGAGCCCTTCCCTTCCTCACTTTCTTCTCGCGTCTCGCCTTGTTCCTTTCTCTTTGGTTTTCAGAAATTCACCCCCTAGAATCTGGGCATCTCTCCGGTTTTTTCCCTGGCCCTCATCTCATCCCAATGCATTGCCTTCCATATGCTGCATTTCCAACTGCTGTCGTTTTTTCCGCTCACCTTTTCTTTGATCATACCTCCTGTCCCAATTGCTTGTTCCACTTCTTCTCTGAATTTGGGATTTCATTTCCTTTCATGAAATTCATTACATGAAAGGAAATGAAATCTTGCGATTTCAGTGAGGATCAAGCTGGCAAGCTTTGTGCCAGTCCTCTGCACTTCATCTCATGCCATGCCATTTGCTTGTTTGAACTTGGGTGACAAATTTTTCTTTTTTTTTCAGCCCTTTTCCCTGCATGAAATGAAATGAAGAATTTCATGTCATGAATGGAAAGGAAATCTTGCAAATTCAGTCAGGAGGAAGTTGGCAAGCTTTGGTCCAGCTCTCTGCCCTTCAGCTCATGCCATGCCATTTGCTTGTCTGAACTTCGGTGACAAATTATTTTCCGATTTTTTTTTTTTGTTGTTATCCCTTCCCTTCCTCACTTTCTTCTCGCGTCTCGCTTTGTTCCTTTCTCTTTGGATTTCAGAAATTCACCCCCTAGAATCTGGGCATCTCTCCGGTTTTTTCCCTGGCCCTCATTTCATCCCAATGCATTGCATTCCATATGCTGCATTTCCAAATGCTGCCGTTTTTTCCGCTCACCTTTTCTTTGATCATATCTCCTGTCCCAAGTGCTTGTTCCACTTCTTCTCTGAATTTGGGATTTCATTTCCTTTCATGAAATTCATTTCATGAAAGGAAATGAAATCTTGCGATTTCAGTGAGGATCAAGCTGGCAAGTTTTGGGCCAGTCCTCTGCACTTCATCTCATGCCATGCTATTTGCTTGTTTGAACTTGGGTGACAAATTTTTCTTTTTTTTTCAGCCCTTTTCCCTTCATGAAATGAAAGGAAGAATTTCATGTCGTGGAAGGAAATGAAATCTTGCGATTTCAGTGAGGATCAAGTTGGCAAGCTTTGGGCCAGTTCTCTGCACTTCAGCTCATGCCATGCCATTTGCTTGTTTGAACTTCCATGACAAATTTTTCCTTTTTTTTCCAGCCCTTTTCCCTGCATGAAATGAAATGAAGAATTTCATGTCATGAAAGGAAAGGAAATCTTGCAAATTCAGTGAGGAGCGAGTCGGCAAGCTATGGTCCAGCTCTCTGCCCTTCAGCTCATGCCATGCCATTTGCTTGTCTGAACTTCGGTGACAAATTATTTTCCGATTTTTTTTTTTTTTTGTTATCCCTTCCCTTCCTCACTTTCTTCTCGCGTCTCGCCTTGTTCCTTTCTCTTTGGATTTCAGAAATTCACCCCCTAGAATCTGGGCATCTCTCCGGTTTTTTCCCTGGCCCTCATTTCATCCCAATGCATTGCCTTCCATATGCTGCATTTCCAAATGCTGCCGTTTTTTCCGCTCACCTTTTCTTTGATCATATCTCCTGTCCCAAGTGCTTGTTCCACTTCTTCTCTGAATTTGGGATTTCATTTCCTTTCATGAAATTCATTTCATGAAAGGAAATGAAATCTTGCGATTTCAGTGAGGATCAAGCTGGCAAGCTTTGGGCCAGTTCTCTGCCCTTCAGCTCATGCCATGCCATTTGCTTGTTTGAACTTGGGTGACAAATATTTTTCTTTTTTTTTCAGCCCTTTTCCCTGCGTGACATGAAATGAAGAATTTCATGTCATGAAAGGAAAGGAAATCTTGCAAATTCAGTGAGGAGCAAGTTGGCAAGCTTTGGTCCAGCTCTCTGCCCTTCAGCTCATGCTATGCCATTTGCTTGTCCGAACTTCGGTGACAAATTATTTTCCGATTTTTTTTTTTTTTTGTTATCCCTTCCCCACTTTCTTCTTGCGTCTCGCCTTGTTCCTTTCTCTTTGGATTTCAGAAATTCACCCCCTAGAATCTGGGCATCTCTCCGGTTTTTTCCCTGGCCCTCATCTCATCCCAATGCATTGCCTTCCATATGCTGCATTTCCAAATGCTGCCGTTTTTTCCGCTCACCTTTTCCTTGATCATATCTCCTGTCCCAAGTGCTTGTTCCACTTCTTCTCTGAATTTGGGATTTCATTTCCTTTCATGAAATTCGTTTCATGAATTTCATGAAAGGAAATCTTGCGATTTCAGTGAGGATCAAGCTGGGAAGCTTTGGGCCAGTTCTCTGCACTTCAGCTCATGCCATGCCATTTGCTTGTTTGAACTTGGGTGACAAATTTTTCCTTTTTTTTTCAGCCCTTTTCCCTGCATGAAATGAAATGAAGAATTTCATGTCATGAAAGGAAAGGAAATCTTGCAATTTCAGTGAGGATCAAGTTGGCAAGCTTTGGTCCAGCTCTCTGCCCTTCAGCTCATGCCATGCCATTTGCTTGTCTGAACTTTGGTGACAAATTATTTTCCGATTTTTTTTTTTTTTGAGCCCTTCCCTTCCTCACTTTCTTCTCGCGTCTCGCCTTGTTCCTTTCTCTTTGGATTTCAGAAATTCACCCCCTAGAATCTGGGCATCTCTCCGGTTTTTTCCCTGGCCCTCATCTCATCCCAATGCACTGCCTTCCATATGCTGCATTTCCAAATGCTGCCGTTTTTTCCGCTCACCTTTTCTTTGATCATATCTCCTGTCCCAAGTGCTTGTTCCACTTCTTCTCTGAATTTGGGATTTCATTTCCTTTCATGAAATTCATTACATGAAAGGAAATGAAATCTTGCGATTTCAGTGAGGATCAAGCTGGCAAGCTTTGGGCCAGTTCTCTGCACTTCAGCTCATGCCATGCCATTTGCTTGTTTGAACTTCCATGACAAATTTTTCCTTTTTTTTTCAGCCCTTTTCTCTGCATGAAATGAAATGAAGAATTTCATGTCATGAAAGGAAAGGAAGTCTTGCAATTTCAGTGAGGATCAATTTGGCAAGCTTTGGTCCAGCTCTCTGCCCTTCAGCTCATGCCATGCCATTTGCTTGTCTGAACTTCGGTGACAAATTATTTTCCGATTTTTTTTTTTTTTTTGTTATCCCTTCCCTTCCTCACTTTCTTCTCGCGTCTCGCCTTGTTCCTTTCTCTTTGGATTTCAGAAATTCACCCCCTAGAATCTGGGAATCTCTCCGGTTTTTTCCCTGGCCCTCATTTCATCCCAATGCATTGCCTTCCATATGCTGCATTTCCAAATGCTGCCGTTTTTTCCGCTCACCTTTTCTTTGATCATATCTCCTGTCCCAAGTGCTTGTTCCACTTCTTCTCTGAATTTGGGATTTCATTTCCTTTCATGAAATTCATTACATGAAAGGAAATGAAATCTTGCGATTTCAGTGAGGATCAAGTTGGCAAGCTTTGGTCCAGTTCTCTGCACTTCAGCTCATGCCATGCCATTTGCTTGTTTGAACTTCCATGACAAATTTTTCCTTTTTTTTTCAGCCCTTTTCCCTGCATGAAATGAAATGAAGAATTTCATGTCATGAAAGGAAAGGAAGTCTTGCAATTTCAGTGAGGATCAAGTTGGCAAGCTTTGGTCCAGCTCTCTGCCCTTCAGCTCATGCCATGCCATTTGCTTGTCTGAACTTCGGTGACAAATTATTTTCCGATTTTTTTTTTTTTGTTATCCCTTCCCTTCCTCACTTTCTTCTCGCGTCTCGCCTTGTTCCTTTCTCTTTGGATTTCAGAAATTCACCCCCTAGAATCTGGGCATCTCTCCGGTTTTTTCCCTGGCCCTCATTTCATCCCAATGCATTGCCTTCCATATGCTGCATTTCCAAATGCTGCCGTTTTTTCCGCTCACCTTTTCTTTGATCATATCTCCTGTCCCAAGTGCTTGTTCCACTTCTTCTCTGAATTTGGGATTTCATTTCCTTTCATGAAATTCATTTCATGAAAGGAAATGAAATCTTGCGATTTCAGTGAGGATCAAGCTGGCAAGCTTTGGGCCAGTTCTCTGCCCTTCAGCTCATGCCATGCCATTTGCTTGTTTGAACTTGGGTGACAAATATTTTTCTTTTTTTTTCAGCCCTTTTCCCTGCGTGACATGAAATGAAGAATTTCATGTCATGAAAGGAAAGGAAATCTTGCAAATTCAGTGAGGATCAAGTTGGCAAGCTTTGGTCCTGCTCTCTGCCCTTCAGCTCATGCTATGCCATTTGCTTGTCTGAACTTCGGTGACAAATTATTTTCCGTTTTTTTTTTTTTTTTGTTATCCCTTCCCTTCCTCACTTTCTTCTTGCGTCTCGCCTTGTTCCTTTCTCTTTGGATTTCAGAAATTCACCCCCTAGAATCTGGGCATCTCTCCGGTTTTTTCCCTGGCCCTCATCTCATCCCAATGCATTGCCTTCCATATGCTGCATTTCCAAATGCTGCCGTTTTTTCCGCTCACCTTTTCTTTGATCATATCTCCTGTCCCAAGTGCTTGTTCCACTTCTTCTCTGAATTTGGGATTTCATTTCCTTTCATGAAATTCGTTTCATGAATTTCATGAAAGGAAATCTTGCGATTTCAGTGAGGATCAAGCTGGGAAGCTTTGGGCCAGTTCTCAGCACTTCAGCTCATGCCATGCCATTTGCTTGTTTGAACTTGGGTGACAAATTTTTCTTTTTTTTTCAGCCCTTTTCCCTTCATGAAATGAAAGGAAGAATTTCATGTCATGAAAGGAAAGGAAATCTTGCAAATTCAGTGAGGATCAAGTTGGCAAGCTTTGGTCCAGCTCTCTGCCCTTCAGCTCATGCCATGCCATTTGCTTGTCCGAACTTCGGTGACAAATTGTTTTCCCTTTTTTTTTTTTTTTTGTTATCCCTTCCCTTCCTCACTTTCTTCTCGCGTCTCGCCTTGTTCCTTTCTCTTTGGATTTCAGAAATTCACCCCCTAGAATCTGGGCATCTCTCCGGTTTTTTCCCTGGCCCTCATTTCATCCCAATGCATTGCCTTCCATATGCTGCATTTCCAAATGCTGCCGTTTTTTCCGCTCACCTTTTCTTTGATCATATCTCCTGTCCCAAGTGCTTGTTCCACTTCTTCTCTGAATTTGGGATTTCATTTCCTTTCATGAAATTCATTTCATGAAAGGAAATGAAATCTTGCGATTTCAGTGAGGATCAAGCTGGAAAGCTTTGGGCCAGTTCTCTGCCCTTCAGCTCATGCCATGCCATTTGCTTGTTTGAACTTGGGTGACAAATATTTTTCTTTTTTTTTCAGCCCTTTTCCCTGCGTGACATGAAATGAAGAATTTCATGTCATGAAAGGAAAGGAAATCTTGCAAATTCAGTGAGGAGCAAGTTGGCAAGCTTTGGTCCTGCTCTCTGCCCTTCAGCTCATGCTATGCCATTTGCTTTTCCGAACTTCGGTGACAAATTATTTTCCGATTTTTTTTTTTTTTTGTTATCCCTTCCCTTCCTCACTTTCTTCTTGCGTCTCGCCTTGTTCCTTTCTCTTTGGATTTCAGAAATTCACCCCCTAGAATCTGGGCATCTCTCCGGTTTTTTCCCTGGCCCTCATCTCATCCCAATGCATTGCCTTCCATATGCTGCATTTCCAAATGCTGCCGTTTTTTCCGCTCACCTTTTCTTTGATCATATCTCCTGTCCCAAGTGCTTGTTCCACTTCTTCTCTGAATTTGGGATTTCATTTCCTTTCATGAAATTCGTTTCATGAATTTCATGAAAGGAAATCTTGCGATTTCAGTGAGGATCAAGCTGGGAAGCTTTGGGCCAGTTCTCTGCACTTCAGCTCATGCCATGCCATTTGCTTGTTTGAACTTGGGTGACAAATTTTTCTTTTTTTTTCAGCCCTTTTCCCTTCATGAAATGAAAGGAAGAATTTCATGTCATGAAAGGAAAGGAAATCTTGCAAATTCAGTGAGGATCAAGTTGGCAAGCTTTGGTCCAGCTCTCTGCCCTTCAGCTCATGCCATGCCATTTGCTTGTCCGAACTTCGGTGACAAATTGTTTTCCCTTTTTTTTTTTTTTTGTTATCCCTTCCCTTCCTCACTTTCTTCTCGCGTCTCGCCTTGTTCCTTTCTCTTTGGATTTCAGAAATTCACCCCCTAGAATCTGGGCATCTCTCCGGTTTTTTCCCTGGCCCTCATTTCATCCCAATGCATTGCCTTCCATATGCTGCATTTCCAAATGCTGCCGTTTTTTCCGCTCACCTTTTCTTTGATCATATCTCCTGTCCCAAGTGCTTGTTCCACTTCTTCTCTGAATTTGGGATTTCATTTCCTTTCATGAAATTCATTTCTTGAAAGGAAATGAAATCTTGCGATTTCAGTGAGGATCAAGCTGGGAAGCTTTGGGCCAGTTCTCTGCACTTCAGCTCATGCCATGCCATTTGCTTGTTTGAACTTGGGTGACAAATTTTTTTTTTTTTTTCAGCCCTTTTCCCTTCATGAAATGAAAGGAAGAATTTCATGTCATGAAAGGAAAGGAAATCTTGCAAATTCAGTGAGGATCAAGTTGGCAAGCTTTGGTCCAGCTCTCTGCCCTTCAGCTCATGCCATGCCATTTGCTTGTCCGAACTTCGGTGACAAATTGTTTTCCCTTTTTTTTTTTTTTTTGTTATCCCTTCCCTTCCTCACTTTCTTCTCGCGTCTCGCCTTGTTCCTTTCTCTTTGGATTTCAGAAATTCACCCCCTAGAATCTGGGCATCTCTCCGGTTTTTTCCCTGGCCCTCATTTCATCCCAATGCATTGCCTTCCATATGCTGCATTTCCAAATGCTGCCGTTTTTTCCGCTCACCTTTTCTTTGATCATATCTCCTGTCCCAAGTGCTTGTTCCACTTCTTCTCTGAATTTGGGATTTCATTTCCTTTCATGAAATTCATTTCATGAAAGGAAATGAAATCTTGCGATTTCAGTGAGGATCAAGCTGGCAAGCTTTGGGCCAGTTCTCTGCCCTTCAGCTCATGCCATGCCATTTGCTTGTTTGAACTTGGGTGACAAATATTTTTCTTTTTTTTTCAGCCCTTTTCCCTGCGTGACATGAAATGAAGAATTTCATGTCATGAAAGGAAAGGAAATCTTGCAAATTCAGTGAGGAGCAAGTTGGCAAGCTTTGGTCCTGCTCTCTGCCCTTCAGCTCATGCTATGCCATTTGCTTGTCCGAACTTCGGTGACAAATTATTTTCCGTTTTTTTTTTTTTTTTGTTATCCCTTCCCTTCCTCACTTTCTTCTCGCGTCTCGCCTTGTTCCTTTCTCTTTGGATTTCAGAAATTCACCCCCTAGAATCTGGGCATCTCTCCGGTTTTTTCCCTGGCCCTCATTTCATCCCAATGCATTGCCTTCCATATGCTGCATTTCCAAATGCTGCCGTTTTTTCCGCTCACCTTTTCTTTGATCATATCTCCTGTCCCAAGTGCTTGTTCCACTTCTTCTCTGAATTTTGGATTTCATTTCCTTTCATGAAATTCATTTCATGAAAGGAAATGAAATCTTGCGATTTCAGTGAGGATCAAGCTGGCAAGTATTAGGCCAGTCCTCTGCACTTCATCTCATGCCATGCCATTTGCTTGTTTGAACTTGGGTGACAAATTTTTCTTTTTTTTTCAGCCCTTTTCCCTTCATGAAATGAAAGGAAGGATTTCATGTCGTGGAAGGAAATGAAATCTTGCGATTTCAGTGACGATCAAGTTGGCAAGCTTTGGGCCGGTCCTCTGCACTCCAGCTCATGCCATGCCAGTTGCTTGTTTGAACTTCCATGGCAAATTTTTCATTTTTTTTTCAGCCCTTTTCCCTGCATGAAATGAAATGAAGAATTTCATGTCATGAAAGGAAAGGAAATCTTGCAAATTCAGTGAGTATCAAGTTGGCAAGTTTTGGTCCAGCTCTCTGCCCTTCAGCTCATGCCATGCCATTTGCTTGTCCGAACTTCGGTGACAAATTGTTTTCCGTTTTTTTTTTTTTTTTGTTATCCCTTCCCTTCCTCACTTTCTTCTCGCGTCTCGCCTTGTTCCTTTCTCTTTGGATTTCAGAAATTCACCCCCTAGAATCTGGGCATCTCTCCGGTTTTTTCCCTGGCCCTCATTTCATCCCAATGCATTGCCTTCCATATGCTGCATTTCCAAATGCTGCCGTTTTTTCCGCTCACCTTTTCTTTGATCATATCTCCTGTCCCAAGTGCTTGTTCCACTTCTTCTCTGAATTTGGGATTTCATTTCCTTTCATGAAATTCATTTCATGAAAGGAAATGAAATCTTGCGATTTCAGTGAGGATCAAGCTGGCAAGTTTTGGGCCAGTCCTCTGCACTTCATCTCATGCCATGCCATTTGCTTGTTTGAACTTGGGTGACAAATTTTTCTTTTTTTTTCAGCCCTTTTCCCTTCATGAAATGAAAGGAAGAATTTCATGTCGTGGAAGGAAATGAAATCTTGCGATTTCAGTGAGGATCAAGTTGGCAAGCTTTGGGCCAATTCTCTGCACTTCAGCTCATGCCATGCCATTTGCTTGTTTGAACTTCCATGACAAATTTTTCATTTTTTTTTTCAGCCCTTTTCCCTGCATGAAATGAAATGAAGAATTTCATGTCATGAAAGGAAAGGAAATCTTGCAAATTCAGTGAGGAGCAAGTTGGCAAGCTTTGGTCCAGCTCTCTGCCCTTCAGCTCATGCCATGCCATTTGCTTGTTTGAACTTTTGTGACAAATTTTTCCTTTTTTTTTCAGCCCTTTTCCCTGCATGAAATGAAAGGAAGAATTTCATGTCATGAAAGGAAAGGAAATCTTGCAAATTCAGTGAGTATCAAGTTGGCAAGCTTTGGTCCAGCTCTCTGCCCTTCAGCTCATGCCATGCCATTTGCTTGTCCGAACTTCGGTGACAAATTGTTTTCCGTTTTTTTTTTTTTTTTGTTATCCCTTCCCTTCCTCACTTTCTTCTCGCGTCTCGCCTTTTTCCTTTCTCTTTGGATTTCAGAAATTCACCCCCTAGAATCTGGGCATCTCTCCGGTTTTTTCCCTGGCCCTCATTTCATCCCAATGCATTGCCTTCCATATGCTGCATTTCCAAATGCTGCCGTTTTTTCCGCTCACCTTTTCTTTGATCATATCTCCTGTCCCAAGTGCTTGTTCCACTTCTTCTCTGAATTTTGGATTTCATTTCCTTTCATGAAATTCATTTCATGAAAGGAAATGAAATCTTGCGATTTCAGTGAGGATCAAGCTGGCAAGTATTAGGCCAGTCCTCTGCACTTCATCTCATGCCATGCCATTTGCTTGTTTGAACTTGGGTGACAAATTTTTCTTTTTTTTTCAGCCCTTTTCCCTTCATGAAATGAAAGGAAGGATTTCATGTCGTGGAAGGAAATGAAATCTTGCGATTTCAGTGACGATCAAGTTGGCAAGCTTTGGGCCGGTCCTCTGCACTCCAGCTCATGCCATGCCAGTTGCTTGTTTGAACTTCCATGGCAAATTTTTCATTTTTTTTTCAGCCCTTTTCCCTGCATGAAATGAAATGAAGAATTTCATGTCATGAAAGGAAAGGAAATCTTGCAAATTCAGTGAGTATCAAGTTGGCAAGTTTTGGTCCAGCTCTCTGCCCTTCAGCTCATGCCATGCCATTTGCTTGTCCGAACTTCGGTGACAAATTGTTTTCCGTTTTTTTTTTTTTTTTGTTATCCCTTCCCTTCCTCACTTTCTTCTCGCGTCTCGCCTTGTTCCTTTCTCTTTGGATTTCAGAAATTCACCCCCTAGAATCTGGGCATCTCTCCGGTTTTTTCCCTGGCCCTCATTTCATCCCAATGCATTGCCTTCCATATGCTGCATTTCCAAATGCTGCCGTTTTTTCCGCTCACCTTTTCTTTGATCATATCTCCTGTCCCAAGTGCTTGTTCCACTTCTTCTCTGAATTTGGGATTTCATTTCCTTTCATGAAATTCATTTCATGAAAGGAAATGAAATCTTGCGATTTCAGTGAGGATCAAGCTGGCAAGTTTTGGGCCAGTCCTCTGCACTTCATCTCATGCCATGCCATTTGCTTGTTTGAACTTGGGTGACAAATTTTTCTTTTTTTTTCAGCCCTTTTCCCTTCATGAAATGAAAGGAAGAATTTCATGTCGTGGAAGGAAATGAAATCTTGCGATTTCAGTGAGGATCAAGTTGGCAAGCTTTGGGCCAATTCTCTGCACTTCAGCTCATGCCATGCCATTTGCTTGTTTGAACTTCCATGACAAATTTTTCATTTTTTTTTTCAGCCCTTTTCCCTGCATGAAATGAAATGAAGAATTTCATGTCATGAAAGGAAAGGAAATCTTGCAAATTCAGTGAGGAGCAAGTTGGCAAGCTTTGGTCCAGCTCTCTGCCCTTCAGCTCATGCCATGCCATTTGCTTGTTTGAACTTTTGTGACAAATTTTTCCTTTTTTTTTCAGCCCTTTTCCCTGCATGAAATGAAAGGAAGAATTTCATGTCATGAAAGGAAAGGAAATCTTGCAAATTCAGTGAGTATCAAGTTGGCAAGCTTTGGTCCAGCTCTCTGCCCTTCAGCTCATGCCATGCCATTTGCTTGTCCGAACTTCGGTGACAAATTGTTTTCCGTTTTTTTTTTTTTTTTGTTATCCCTTCCCTTCCTCACTTTCTTCTCGCGTCTCGCCTTTTTCCTTTCTCTTTGGATTTCAGAAATTCACCCCCTAGAATCTGGGCATCTCTCCGGTTTTTTCCCTGGCCCTCATTTCATCCCAATGCATTGCCTTCCATATGCTGCATTTCCAAATGCTGCCGTTTTTTCCGCTCACCTTTTCTTTGATCATATCTCCTGTCCCAAGTGCTTGTTCCACTTCTTCTCTGAATTTGGGATTTCATTTCCTTTCATGAAATTCATTTCATGAAAGGAAATGAAATCTTGCGATTTCAGTGAGGATCAAGCTGGCAAGTTTTGGGCCAGTTCTCTGCACTTCATCTCATGCCATGCCATTTGCTTGTTTGAACTTGGGTGACAAATTTTTCTTTTTTTTTTGAGCCCTTTTCCCTTCATGAAATGAAAGGAAGAATTTCATGTCGTGGAAGGAAATGAAATCTTGCGATTTCAGTGAGGAGCAAGTTGGCAAGCTTTGGTCCAGCTCACTGCCCTTCAGCTCATGCCATGCCATTTGCTTGTCTGAACTTCGGTGACAAATTATTATCCGATTTTTTTTTTTTTTGTTATCCCTTCCCTTCCTCACTTTCTTCTCGCGTCTCGCCTTGTTCCTTTCTCTTTGGATTTCAGAAATTCACCCCCTAGAATCTGGGCATCTCTCCGGTTTTTTCCCTGGCCCTCATTTCATCCCAATGCATTGCCTTCCATATGCTGCATTTCCAAATGCTGCCGTTTTTTCCGCTCACCTTTTCTTTGATCATATCTCCTGTCCCAAGTGCTTGTTCCACTTCTTCTCTGAATTTGGGATTTCATTTCCTTTCATGAAATTCATTTCATGAAAGGAAATGAAATCTTGCGATTTCAGTGAGGATCAAGCTGGCAAGCTTTGGGCCAGTTCTCTGCACTTCAGCTCATGCCATGCCATTTACTTGTTTGAACTTGGGTGACAAATTTTTCCTTTTTTTTTCAGCCCTTTTCCCTGCATGAAATGAAATGAAGAATTTCATGTCATGAAAGGAAAGGAAATCTTGCAGTTTCAGTGAGGATCAAGTTGGCAAGATTTCGTCCAGCTCTCTGCCCTTCAGCTCATGCCATGCCATTTGCTTGTTTGAACTTGGGTGACAAATTTTTCTTTCTTTTCAGCCCTTTTCCCTGCATGAAATGAAATGAAGAATTTCATGTCATGAAAGGAAAGGAAATCTTGCAGTTTCAGTGAGGATCAAGTTGGCAAGCTTTCGTCCAGCTCTCTGTCCTTCAGCTCATGCCATGCCATTTGCTTGTTTGAACTTTTGTGAGAAATTTTTCCTTTTTTTTTCAGCCCTTTTCCCGGCGTGAAATGAAATGAAGAATTTCATGTCATGAAAGGAAAGGAAATCTTGCAAATTCAGTGAGGATCAAGATGGCAAGCTTTGGTCCAGCTCTCTGCCCCTCAGCTCATGCCATGCCATTTGCTTGTCTGAACTTCGGTGACAAATTACTTTCCGTTTTTTTTTTTTTTTTTGAGCTCTTCCCTTCCTCTCTTTCTTCTCGCGTCTTGCCTTGTTCCTTTCTCTTTGGTTTTCAGAAATTCACCCCCTAGAATTTGGGCATCTCTCTGGTTTTTTCATGGCCCTCATTTCATCCCAATGCATTGCCTTCCATATGCTGCATTTCCAAATGCTGCCGTTTTTTCCGCTCACCTTTTCTTTGATCATATCTCCTGTCCCAAGTGCTTGTTCCACTTCTTCTCTGAATTTGGGATTTCATTTCCTTTCATGAAATTCATTTCATGAATTTCATGAAAGGAAATGAAATCTTGCGATTTCCGTGAGGATCAAGCTGGCAAGCTTTCGGCCAGTTCTCTGCACTTCAGCTCATGCCATGCCATTTGCTTGTTTGAACTTGGGTGACAAATTTTTCTTTTTTTTTCAGCACTTTTCCCTGCGTGAAATGAAATGAAGAATTTCATGTCATGAAAGGAAAGGAAATCTTGCAATTTCAGTGAGGATCAAGTTGGCAAGCTTTGGTCCAGCTCTCTGCCCTCCAGCTCATGCCATGCCATTTGCTTGTCTGAACTTCGGTGACAAATTATTTTCCGATTTTTTTTTTTTTTTGTTATCCCTTTCCTTCCTCACTTTCTTCTCGCGTCTCGCCTTGTTCCTTTCTCTTTGGTTTTCAGAAATTTACCCCCCCAGAATTTGGGCGTCTCTCGGGTTCTTTCCCTGACCCTCATTTCATCCCAATGCATTGCCTTCCATATGCTGCATTTCCAAATGCTGCCGTTTTTTCCGCTCACCTTTTCTTTGATCGTATCTCCTGTCCCAAGTGCTTGTTCCACTTCTTCTCTGAATTTGGGATTTCATTTCCTTTCATGAAATTCATTTCATTTCATTTCATGAATTTCATGAAAGGAAATGAAATCTTGCAATTTCAGTGAGGATCAAGCTGGCAAGTTTTGGGCCAGTCCTCTGCACTTCATCACATGCCATGCCATTTGCTTGTTTGAACTTGGGTGACAAATTTTTCTTTTTTTTTCAGCCCTTTTCCCTTCATGAAATGAAAGGAAGAATTTCATGTCGTGGAAGGAAAGGAAATCTTGCAATTTCAGTGAGGATCAAGTTGGAAAGCTTTGGGCCAGTTCTCTGCACTTAAGCTCATGCCATGCCATTTGCTTGTTTGAACTTGGGTGACAAATTTTTCTTTTTTTTTCAGCCCTTTTCCCTGCATGAAATGAAATGAAGAATTTCATGTCATGAAAGGAAAGGAAATCTTGCAAATTCAGTGAGGAGCAAGTTGGCAAGCTTTGGTCCAGCTCTCTGCCCTTCAGCTCATGCCATGCCATTTGCTTGTCTGAACTTCGGTGACAAATTATTTTCCGATTTTTTTTTTTTTTTTGTTATCCCTTCCCTTCCTCACTTTCTTCTCGCGTCTCGCCTTGTTCCTTTCTCTTTGGATTTCAGAAATTCAGCCCCTAGAATCTGGGCATCTCTCCGGTTTTTTCCCTGGCCCTCATCTCATCCCAATGCATTGCCTTCCATATGCTGCATTTCCAAATGCTGCCGTTTTTTCCGCTCACCTTTTCTTTGATCATATCTCCTGTCCCAAGTGCTTGTTCCACTTCTTCTCTGAATTTGGGATTTCATTTCCTTTCATGAAATTCGTTTCATGAATTTCATGTAAGGAAATGAAATCTTGCGATTTCAGTGAGGATCAAGCTGGCAAGCTTTGGGCCAGTCCTCTGCACTTCATCTCATGCCATGCCATTTCCTTGTTTGAACTTGGGTGACAAATTTTTCTTTTTTTTTCAGCCCTTTTCCCTTCATGAAATGAAAGGAAGAATTTCATGTCGTGGAAGGAAATGAAATCCTGCGATTTCAGTGAGGATCAAGTTGGCAAGCTTTGGGCCAGTTCTCTGCACTTCAGCTCATGCCATGCCATTTGCTTGTTTGAACTTGGGTGACAAATTTTTCCTTTTTTTTTCAGCCCTTTTCCCTGCATGAAATGAAATGAAGAATTTCATGTCATGAAAGGAAAGGAAATCTTGCAATTTCAGTGAGGATCAAGTTGGCAAGCTTTGGTCCAGCTCTCTGCCCTTCAGCTCATGCCATGCTATTTGCTTGTCTGAACTTTGGTGAAAAATTATTTTCCGATTTTTTTTTTTTTTGAGCCCTTCCCTTCCTCACTTTCTTCTCGCGTCTCGCCTTGTTCCTTTCTCTTTGGATTTCAGAAATTCACCCCCTAGAATCTGGGCATCTCTCCGGTTTTTTCCCTGGCCCTCATCTCATCCCAATGCATTGCCTTCCATATGCTGCATTTCCAAATGCTGCCGTTTTTTCCGCTCACCTTTTCTTTGATCATATCTCCTGTCCCAAGTGCTTGTTCCACTTCTTCTCTGAATTTGGGATTTCATTTCCTTTCATGAAATTCATTACATGAAAGGAAATGAAATCTTGCGATTTCAGTGAGGATCAAGCTGGCAAGCTTTGGGCCAGTTCTCTGCACTTCAGCTCATGCCATGCCATTTGCTTGTTTGAACTTCCATGACAAATTTTTCCTTTTTTTTTCAGCCCTTTTCTCTGCATGAAATGAAATGAAGAATTTCATGTCATGAAAGGAAAGGAAGTCTTGCAATTTCAGTGAGGATCAAGTTGGCAAGCTTTGGTCCAGCTCTCTGCCCTTCAGCTCATGCCATGCCATTTGCTTGTCGGAACTTCGGTGACAAATTATTTTCCGATTTTTTTTTTTTTTTGTTATCCCTTCCCTTCCTCACTTTCTTCTCGCGTCTCGCCTTGTTCCTTTCTCTTTGGATTTCAGAAATTCACCCCCTAGAATCTGGGCATCTCTCCGGTTTTTTCCCTGGCCCTCATCTCATCCCAATGCATTGCCTTCCATATGCTGCATTTCCAAATGCTGCCGTTTTTTCCGCTCACCTTTTCTTTGATCATATCTCCTGTCCCAAGTGCTTGTTCCACTTCTTCTCTGAATTTGGGATTTCATTTCCTTTCATGAAATTCATTACATGAAAGGAAATGAAATCTTGCGATTTCAGTGAGGATCAAGTTGGCAAGCTTTGGGCCAGTTCTCTGCACTTCAGCTCATGCCATGCCATTTGCTTGTTTGAACTTCCATGACAAATTTTTCCTTTTTTTTCAGCCCTTTTCTCTGCATGAAATGAAATGAAGAATTTCATGTCATGAAAGGAAAGGAAGTCTTGCAATTTCAGTGAGGATCAAGTTGGCAAGCTTTGGTCCAGCTCTCTGCCCTTCAGCTCATGCCATGCCATTTGCTTGTCTGAACTTCGGTGACAAATTATTTTCCGATTTTTTTTTTTTTTTTGTTATCCCTTCCCTTCCTCACTTTCTTCTTTGGTCTCGCCTTGTTCCTTTCTCTTTGGATTTCAGAAATTCACCCCCTAGAATCTGGGCATCTCTCCGGTTTTTTCCCTGGCCCTCATTTCATCCCAATGCATTGCCTTCCATATGCTGCATTTCCAAATGCTGCCGTTTTTTCCGCTCACCTTTTCTTTGATCATATCTCCTGTCCCAAGTGCTTGTTCCACTTCTTCTCTGAATTTGGGATTTCATTTCCTTTCATGAAATTCATTTCATGAAAGGAAATGAAATCTTGCGATTTCAGTGAGGATCAAGCTGGCAAGTTTTGGGCTAGTCCTCTGCACTTCATCTCATGCCATGCCATTTGCTTGTTTGAACTTGGGTGACAAATTTTTCTTTTTTTTTCAGCCCTTTTCCCTTCATGAAATGAAAGGAAGAATTTCATGTCGTGGAAGGAACTGAAATCTTGCGATTTCAGTGAGGATCAAGTTGGCAAGCTTTGGGCCAGTTCTCTGCACTTCAGCTCATGCCATGCCATTTGCTTGTTTGAACTTCCATGACAAATTTTTCATTTTTTTTTCAGCCCTTTTCCCTGCATGAAATGAAATGAAGAATTTCATGTCATGAAAGGAAAGGAAATCTTGCAAATTCAGTGAGGAGCAAGTTGGCAAGCTTTGGTCCAGCTCTCTGCCCTTCAGCTCATGCCATGCCATTTGCTTGTCTGAACTTCGGTTACAAATTATTTTCCGATTTTTTTTTTTTTTTGTTATCCCTTCCCTTCCTCACTTTCTTCTCGCGTCTCGCCTTGTTCCTTTCTCTTCGGATTTCAGAAATTCACCCCCTAGAATCTGGGCATCTCTCCGGTTTTTTCCCTGGCCCTCATTTCATCCCAATGCATTGCCTTCCATATGCTGCATTTCCAAATGCTGCCGTTTTTTCCGCTCACCTTTTCTTTGATCATATCTCCTGTCCCAAGTGCTTGTTCCACTTCTTCTCTGAATTTGGGATTTCATTTCCTTTCATGAAATTCATTTCATGAAAGGAAATGAAATCTTGCGATTTCAGTGAGGATCAAGCTGGCAAGTATTAGGCCAGTCCTCTGCACTTCATCTCATGCCATGCCATTTGCTTGTTTGAACTTGGGTGACAAATTTTTCTTTTTTTTTCAGCCCTTTTCCCTTCATGAAATGAAAGGAAGGATTTCATGTCGTGGAAGGAAATGAAATCTTTCGATTTCAGTGACGATCAAGTTGGCAAGCTTTGGGCCGGTCCTCTGCACTCCAGCTCATGCCATGCCAGTTGCTTCTTTGAACTTCCATGACAAATTTTTCATTTTTTTTTCAGCCCTTTTCCCTGCATGAAATGAAATGAAGAATTTCATGTCATGAAAGGAAAGGAAATCTTGCAAATTCAGTGAGTATCAAGTTGGCAAGCTTTGGTCCAGCTCTCTGCCCTTCAGCTCATGCCATGCCATTTGCTTGTCCGAACTTCGGTGACAAATTGTTTTCCGTTTTTTTTTTTTTTTTGTTATCCCTTCCCTTCCTCACTTTCTTCTCGCGTCTCGCCTTGTTCCTTTCTCTTTGGATTTCAGAAATTCACCCCCTAGAATCTGGGCATCTCTCCGGTTTTTTCCCTGGCCCTCATTTCATCCCAATGCATTGCCTTCCATATGCTGCATTTCCAAATGCTGCCGTTTTTTCCGCTCACCTTTTCTTTGATCATATCTCCTGTCCCAAGTGCTTGTTACACTTCTTCTCTGAATTTGGGATTTCATTTCCTTTCATGAAATTCATTTCATGAAAGAAAATGAAATCTTGCGATTTCAGTGAGGATCAAGCTGGCAAGTTTTGGGCCAGTCCTCTGCACTTCATCTCATGCCATGCCATTTGCTTGTTTGAACTTGGGTGACAAATTTTTCTTTTTTTTTCAGCCCTTTTCCCTTCATGAAATGAAAGGAAGAATTTCATGTCGTGGAAGGAAATGAAATCTTGCAATTTCAGTGAGGATCAAGCTGGCAAGCTTTGGGCCAGTTCTCTGCACTTCAGCTCATGCCATGCCATTTGCTTGTTTGAACTTCCATGACAAATTTTTCATTTTTTTTTCAGCCCTTTTCCCTGCATGAAATGAAATGAAGAATTTCATGTCATGAAAGGAAAGGAAATCTTGCAAATTCAGTGAGGAGCAAGTTGGCAAGCTTTGGTCCAGCTCTCTGCCCTTCAGCTCATGCCATGCCATTTGCTTGTCTGAACTTCGGTGACAAATTATTTTCCGTTTTTTTTTTTTTTGTTATCCCTTCCCTTCCTCACTTTCTTTTCGCGTCTCGCCTTGTTCCTTTCTCTTTGGATTTCAGAAATTCACCCCCTAGAATCTGGGCATCTCTCCGGTTTTTTCCCTGGCCCTCATTTCATCCCAATGCATTGCCTTCCATATGCTGCATTTCCAAATGCTGCCTTTTTTTCTGCTCACCTTTTCTTTGATCATATCTCCTGTCCCAAGTGCTTGTTCCACTTCTTCTCTGAATTTGGGATTTCATTTCCTTTCATGAAATTCATTTCATGAATTTCATGAAAGGAAATGAAATCTTGCGATTTCAGTGAGGATCAAGCTGGCAAGCTTTGGGCCAGTTCTCTGCACTTCAGCTCATGCCATGCCATTTACTTGTTTGAACTTGGGTGACAAATTTTTCCTTTTTTTTTCAGCCCTTTTCCCTGCATGAAATGAAATGAAGAATTTCATGTCATGAAAGGAAAGGAAATCTTGCAGTTTCAGTGAGGATCAAGTTGGCAAGATTTCGTCCAGCTCTCTGCCCTTCAGCTCATGCCATGCCATTTGCTTGTTTGAACTTGGGTGACAAATTTTTCTTTCTTTTCAGCCCTTTTCCCTGCATGAAATGAAATGAAGAATTTCATGTCATGAAAGGAAAGGAAATCTTGCAGTTTCAGTGAGGATCAAGTTGGCAAGCTTTCGTCCAGCTCTCTGTCCTTCAGCTCATGCCATGCCATTTGCTTGTTTAAACTTTTGTGACAAATTTTTCCTTTGTTTTTCAGCCCTTTTCCCGGCGTGAAATGAAATGAAGAATTTCATGTCATGAAAGGAAAGGAAATCTTGCAAATTCAGTGAGTATCAAGTTGGCAAGCTTTGGTCCAGCTCTCTGCCCCACAGCTCATGCCATGCCATTTGCTTGTCTGAACTTCAGTGACAAATTACTTTCCGGTTTTTTTTTTTTTTTTTGAGCCCTTTCCTTCCTCACTTTCTTCTCGCGTCTCGCCTTGTTCCTTTCTCTTTGGTTTTCAGAAATTTACCCCCCCAGAATTTGGGCATCTCTCCGGTATTTTCCCTGGCCCTCATTTCATCCCAATGCATTGCCTTCCATATGCTACATTTCCAAATGCTGCCGTTTTTTCCGCTCACCTTTTCTTTGATCGTATCTCCTGTCCCAAGTGCTTGTTCCACTTCTTCTCTGAATTTTGGATTTCATTTCCTTTCATGAAATTCATTTCATTTCATATCATGAATTTCATGAAAGGAAATGAAATCTTGCGATTTCAGTGAGGATCAAGCTGGCAAGGTTTCGGCCAGTTCTCTGCACTTCAGCTCATGCCATGCCGTTTGCTTGTTTGAACTTCCATGACAAATTTTTCATTTTTTTTTCAGCCCTTCTCCCGGCGTGAAATGAAATGAAGAATTTCATGTCATGAAAGGAAAGGAAATCTTGCAAATTCAGTGAGGATCAAGATGGCAAGCTTTGGTCCAGCTCTCTGCCCCTCAGCTCATGCCATGCCATTTGCTTGTCTGAACTTCGGTGACAAATTACTTTCCGTTTTTTTTTTTTTTTTTGAGCTCTTCCCTTCCTCTCTTTCTTCTCGCGTCTCGCCTTGTTCCTTTCTCTTTGGTTTTCAGAAATTCACCGCCTAGAATTTGGGCATCTCTCCGGTTTTTTCGCTGGCCCTCATTTCATCCCAATGCATTGCCTTCCATATGCTGCATTTCCAAATGCTGCCGTTTTTGCCGCTCACCTTTTCTTTGATCATATCTCCTGTCCCAAGTGCTTGTTCCACTTCTCCTCTGAATTTGGGATTTCATTTCCTTTCATGAAATTCATTTCATGAATTTCATGAAAGGAAATGAAATCTTGCGATTTCGGTGAGGATCAAGCTGGCAAGCTTTCGGCCAGTTCTCTGCACTTCAGCTCATGCCATGCCATTTGCTTGTTTGAACTTGGGTGACAAATTTTTCTTTTTTTTTCAGCACTTTTCCCTGCGTGAAATGAAATGAAGAATTTCATGTCATGAAAGGAAAGGAAATCTTGCAATTTCAGTGAGGATCAAGTTGGCAAGCTTTGGTCCAGCTCTCTGCCCTCCAGCTCATGCCATGCCATTTGCTTGTCGGAACTTCGGTGACAAATTATTTTCCGATTTTTTTTTTTTTTTTTATTATCCCTTCCCTTCCTCACTTTCTTCTCGCGTCTCGCCTTGTTCCTTTCTCTTTGGATTTCAGAAATTCACCCCCTAGAATCTGGGCATCTCTCCGGTTTTTTCCCTGGCCCTCATCTCATCCCAATGCATTGCCTTCCATATGCTGCATTTCCAAATGCTGCCGTTTTTTCCGCTCACCTTTTCTTTGATCATATCTCCTGTCCCAAGTGCTTGTTCCACTTCTTCTCTGAATTTGGGATTTCATTTCCTTTCATGAAATTCATTTCATGAAAGGAAATGAAATCTTGCGATTTCAGTGAGGATCAAGCTGGCAAGTATTAGGCCAGTCCTCTGCACTTCATCTCATGCCATGCCATTTGCTTGTTTGAACTTGGGTGACAAATTTTTCTTTTTTTTTCAGCCCTTTTCCCTTCATGAAATGAAAGGAAGGATTTCATGTCGTGGAAGGAAATGAAATCTTGCGATTTCAGTGACGATCAAGTTGGCAAGCTTTGGGCCGGTCCTCTGCACTCCAGCTCATGCCATGCCAGTTGCTTGTTTGAACTTCCATGACAAATTTTTCATTTTTTTTTCAGCCCTTTTCCCTGCATGAAATGAAATGAAGAATTTCATGTCATGAAAGGAAAGGAAATCTTGCAAATTCAGTGAGTATCAAGTTGGCAAGCTTTGGTCCAGCTCTCTGCCCTTCAGCTCATGCCATGCCATTTGCTTGTCTGAACTTCGGTGACAAATTATTTTCCGTTTTTTTTTTTTTTTGTTATCCCTTCCCTTCCTCACTTTCTTTTCGCGTCTCGCCTTGTTCCTTTCTCTTTGGATTTCAGAAATTCACCCCCTAGAATCTGGGCATCTCTCCGGTTTTTTCCCTGGCCCTCATTTCATCCCAATGCATTGCCTTCCATATGCTGCATTTCCAAATGCTGCCGTTTTTTCCGCTCACCTTTTCTTTGATCATATCTCCTGTCCCAAGTGCTTGTTCCACTTCTTCTCTGAATTTGGGATTTCATTTCCTTTCATGAAATTCATTTCATGAAAGGAAATGAAATCTTGCGATTTCAGTGAGGATCAAGCTGGCAAGCTTTGGGCCAGTTCTCTGCACTTCATCTCATGCCATGCCATTTGCTTGTTTGAACTTTTGTGACAAATTTTTCTTTTTTTTTCAGCCCTTTTCCCTGCATGAAATGAAATGAAGAATTTCATGTCATGAAAGGAAAGGAAATCTTGCAAATTCAGTGAGGATCAAGTTGGCAAGCTTTGGTCCAGCTCTCTGCCCTTCAGCTCATGCCATGCCATTTGCTTGTCTGAACTTCGGTGACAAATTATTTTCCGATTTTTTTTTTTTTGTTATCCCTTCCCTTCCTCACTTTCTTCTCGCGTCTCGCCTTGTTCCTTTCTCTTTGGATTTCAGAAATTCACCCCCTAGAATCTGGGCATCTCTCCGGTTTTTTCCCTGGCCCTCATTTCATCCCAATGCATTGCCTTCCATATGCTGCATTTCCAAATGCTGCCGTTTTTGCCGCTCACCTTTTCTTTGATCATATCTCCTGTCCCAAGTGCTTGTTCCACTTCTTCTCTGAATTTGGGATTTCATTTCCTTTCATGAAATTCATTTCATGAAAGGAAATGAAATCTTGCGATTTCAGTGAGGATCAAGCTGGCAAGTATTAGGCCAGTCCTCTGCACTTCATCTCATGCCATGCCATTTGCTTGTTTGAACTTGGGTGACAAATTTTTCTTTTTTTTTCAGCCCTTTTCCCTTCATGAAATGAAAGGAAGGATTTCATGTCGTGGAAGGAAATGAAATCTTGCGATTTCAGTGACGATCAAGTTGGCAGGCTTTGGGCCGGTCCTCTGCACTCCAGCTCATGCCATGCCAGTTGCTTGTTTGAACTTCCATGGCAAATTTTTTTTTTTTTTTCAGCCCTTTTCCCTGCATGAAATGAAATGAAGAATTTCATGTCATGAAAGGAAAGGAAATCTTGCAAATTCAGTGAGTATCAAGTTGGCAAGCATTGGTCCAGCTCTCTGCCCTTCAGCTCATGCCATGCCATTTGCTTGTCCGAACTTCGGTGACAAATTGTTTTCCGTTTTTTTTTTTTTTTTTGTTATCCCTTCCCTTCCTCACTTTCTTCTCGCGTCTCGCCTTGTTCCTTTCTCTTTGGATTTCAGAAATTCACCCCCTAGAATCTGGGCATCTCTCCGGTTTTTTCCCTGGCCCTCATTTCATCCCAATGCATTGCCTTCCATATGCTGCATTTCCAAATGCTGCCGTTTTTTCCGCTCACCTTTTCTTTCATCATATCTCCTGTCCCAAGTGCTTGTTCCACTTCTTCTCTGAATTTGGGATTTCATTTCCTTTCATGAAATTCATTTCATGAAAGGAAATGAAATCTTGCGATTTCAGTGAGGATCAAGCTGGCAAGTTTTGGGCCAGTTCTCTGCACTTCATCTCATGCCATGCCATTTGCTTGTTTGAACTTGGGTGACAAATTTTTCTTTTTTTTTTGAGCCCTTTTCCCTTCATGAAATGAAAGGAAGTATTTCATGTCGTGGAAGGAAATGAAATTTTGCGATTTCAGTGAGGAGCAAGTTGGCAAGCTTTGGTCCAGCTCTCTGCCCTTCAGCTCATGCCATGCCATTTGCTTGTCTGAACTTCGGTGACAAATTATTTTCCGATTTTTTTTTTTTTTGTTATCCCTTCCCTTCCTCACTTTCTTCTCGCGTCTCGCCTTGTTCCTTTCTCTTTGGATTTCAGAAATTCACCCCCTAGAATCTGGGCATCTCTCCGGTTTTTTCCCTGGCCCTCATTTCATCCCAATGCATTGCCTTCCATATGCTGCATTTCCAAATGCTGCCGTTTTTTCCGCTCACCTTTTCTTTGATCATATCTCCTGTCCCAAGTGCTTGTTCCACTTCTTCTCTGAATTTGGGATTTCATTTCCTTTCATGAAATTCATTTCATGAAAGGAAATGAAATCTTGCGATTTCAGTGAGGATCAAGCTGGCAAGCTTTCGGCCAGTTCTCTGCACTTCATCTCATGCCATGCCATTTGCTTGTTTGAACTTTTGTGACAAATTTTTCCTTTTTTTTTCAGCCCTTTTCCCTGCATGAAATGAAATGAAGAATTTCATGTCATGAAAGGAAAGGAAATCTTGCAATTCCAGTGAGGATCAAGTTGGCAAGCTTTGGTCCAGCTCTCTGCCCTTCAGCTCATGCCATGCCATTTGCTTGTCTGAACTTCGGTGACAAATTATTTTCCGATTTTTTTTTTTTTTTGTTATCCCTTCCCTTCCTCACTTTCTTCTCGCGTCTCGCCTTGTTCCTTTCTCTTTGGTTTTCAGAAATTCACCCCCTAGAATTTGGGCATCTCTCCGGTTTTTTCCCTGGCCCTCATTTCATCCCAATGCATTGCCTTCCATATGCTGCATTTCCAAATGCTGCCGTTTTTGCCGCTCACCTTTTCTTTGATCATATCTCCTGTCCCAAGTGCTTGTTCCACTTCTTCTCTGAATTTGGGATTTCATTTCCTTTCATGAAATTCATTTCATGAAAGGAAATGAAATCTTGCGATTTCAGTGAGGATCAAGCTGGCAAGTATTAGGCCAGTCCTCTGCACTTCATCTCATGCCATGCCATTTGCTTGTTTGAACTTGGGTGACAAATTTTTCTTTTTTTTTCAGCCCTTTTCCCTTCATGAAATGAAAGGAAGGATTTCATGTCGTGGAAGGAAATGAAATCTTGCGATTTCAGTGACGATCAAGTTGGCAGGCTTTGGGCCGGTCCTCTGCACTCCAGCTCATGCCATGCCAGTTGCTTGTTTGAACTTCCATGGCAAATTTTTTTTTTTTTTTCAGCCCTTTTCCCTGCATGAAATGAAATGAAGAATTTCATGTCATGAAAGGAAAGGAAATCTTGCAAATTCAGTGAGTATCAAGTTGGCAAGCATTGGTCCAGCTCTCTGCCCTTCAGCTCATGCCATGCCATTTGCTTGTCCGAACTTCGGTGACAAATTGTTTTCCGTTTTTTTTTTTTTTTTTGTTATCCCTTCCCTTCCTCACTTTCTTCTCGCGTCTCGCCTTGTTCCTTTCTCTTTGGATTTCAGAAATTCACCCCCTAGAATCTGGGCATCTCTCCGGTTTTTTCCCTGGCCCTCATTTCATCCCAATGCATTGCCTTCCATATGCTGCATTTCCAAATGCTGCCGTTTTTTCCGCTCACCTTTTCTTTCATCATATCTCCTGTCCCAAGTGCTTGTTCCACTTCTTCTCTGAATTTGGGATTTCATTTCCTTTCATGAAATTCATTTCATGAAAGGAAATGAAATCTTGCGATTTCAGTGAGGATCAAGCTGGCAAGTTTTGGGCCAGTTCTCTGCACTTCATCTCATGCCATGCCATTTGCTTGTTTGAACTTGGGTTACAAATTTTTCTTTTTTTTTTGAGCCCTTTTCCCTTCATGAAATGAAAGGAAGTATTTCATGTCGTGGAAGGAAATGAAATTTTGCGATTTCAGTGAGGAGCAAGTTGGCAAGCTTTGGTCCAGCTCTCTGCCCTTCAGCTCATGCCATGCCATTTGCTTGTCTGAACTTCGGTGACAAATTATTTTCCGATTTTTTTTTTTTTTGTTATCCCTTCCCTTCCTCACTTTCTTCTCGCGTCTCGCCTTGTTCCTTTCTCTTTGGATTTCAGAAATTCACCCCCTAGAATCTGGGCATCTCTCCGGTTTTTTCCCTGGCCCTCATTTCATCCCAATGCATTGCCTTCCATATGCTGCATTTCCAAATGCTGCCGTTTTTTCCGCTCACCTTTTCTTTGATCATATCTCCTGTCCCAAGTGCTTGTTCCACTTCTTCTCTGAATTTGGGATTTCATTTCCTTTCATGAAATTCATTTCATGAAAGGAAATGAAATCTTGCGATTTCAGTGAGGATCAAGCTGGCAAGCTTTCGGCCAGTTCTCTGCACTTCATCTCATGCCATGCCATTTGCTTGTTTGAACTTTTGTGACAAATTTTTCCTTTTTTTTTCAGCCCTTTTCCCTGCATGAAATGAAATGAAGAATTTCATGTCATGAAAGGAAAGGAAATCTTGCAATTCCAGTGAGGATCAAGTTGGCAAGCTTTGGTCCAGCTCTCTGCCCTTCAGCTCATGCCATGCCATTTGCTTGTCTGAACTTCGGTGACAAATTATTTTCCGATTTTTTTTTTTTTTTGTTATCCCTTCCCTTCCTCACTTTCTTCTCGCGTCTCGCCTTGTTCCTTTCTCTTTGGTTTTCAGAAATTCACCCCCTAGAATTTGGGCATCTCTCCGGTTTTTTCCCTGGCCCTCATTTCATCCCAATGCATTGCCTTCCATATGCTGCATTTCCAAATGCTGCCTTTTTTTCTGCTCACCTTTTCTTTGATCATATCTCCTGTCCCAAGTGCTTGTTCCACTTCTTCTCTGAATTTGGGATTTCATTTCCTTTCATGAAATTCATTTCATGAATTTCATGAAAGGAAATGAAATCTTGCGATTTCAGTGAGGATCAAGCTGGCAAGCTTTGGGCCAGTTCTCTGCACTTCAGCTCATGCCATGCCATTTACTTGTTTGAACTTGGGTGACAAATTTTTCCTTTTTTTTTCAGCCCTTTTCCCTGCATGAAATGAAATGAAGAATTTCATGTCATGAAAGGAAAGGAAATCTTGCAGTTTCAGTGAGGATCAAGTTGGCAAGATTTCGTGCCGCTCTCTGCCCTTCAGCTCATGCCATGCCATTTGCTTGTTTGAACTTGGGTGACAAATTTTTCTTTCTTTTCAGCCCTTTTCCCTGCATGAAATGAAATGAAGAATTTCATGTCATGAAAGGAAAGGAAATCTTGCGATTTCAGTGAGGATCAAGCTGGCAAGCTTTCGGCCAGTTCTCTGCACTTCAGCTCATGCCATGCCGTTTGCTTGTTTGAACTTCCATGACAAATTTTTCATTTTTTTTTCAGCCCTTCTCCCGGCGTGAAATGAAATGAAGAATTTCATGTCATGAAAGGAAAGGAAATCTTGCAAATTCAGTGAGGATCAAGATGGCAAGCTTTGGTCCAGCTCTCTGCCCCTCAGCTCATGCCATGCCATTTGCTTGTCTGAACTTCGGTGACAAATTATTTTCCGTTTTTTTTTTTTTTTTTGAGCTCTTCCCTTCCTCTCTTTCTTCTCGCGTCTCGCCTTGTTCCTTTCTCTTTGGTTTTCAGAAATTCACCGCCTAGAATTTGGGCATCTCTCCGGTTTTTTCCCTGGCCCTCATTTCATCCCAATGCATTGCCTTCCATATGCTGCATTTCCAAATGCTGCCGTTTTTTCCGCTCACCTTTTCTTTGATCATATCTCCTGTCCCAAGTGCTTGTTCCACTTCTTCTCTGAATTTGGGATTTCATTTCCTTTCATGAAATTCATTTCATGAATTTCATGAAAGGAAATGAAATCTTGCGATTTCCGTGAGGATCAAGCTGGCAAGCTTTCGGCCAGTTCTCTGCACTTCAGCTCATGCCATGCCATTTGCTTGTTTGAACTTTTGTGACAAATTTTTCTTTTTTTTTCAGCACTTTTCCCTGCGTGAAATGAAATGAAGAATTTCATGTCATGAAAGGAAAGGAAATCTTGCAATTTCAGTGAGGATCAAGTTGGCAAGCTTTGGTCCTGCTCTCTGCCCTCCAGCTCATGCCATGCCATTTGCTTGTCTGAACTTCGGTGACAAATTATTTTCCGATTTTTTTTTTTTTTTTTGTTATCCCTTTCCTTCCTCACTTTCTTCTCGCGTCTCGCCTTGTTCCTTTCTCTTTGGATTTCAGAAATTCACCCCCTAGAATCTGGGCATCTCTCCGGTTTTTTCCCTGGCCCTCATCTCATCCCAATGCATTGCCTTCCATATGCTGCATTTCCAAATGCTGCCGTTTTTTCCGCTCACCTTTTCTTTGATCATATCTCCTGTCCCAAGTGCTTGTTCCACTTCTTCTCTGAATTTGGGATTTCATTTCCTTTCATGAAATTCATTACATGAAAGGAAATGAAATCTTGCGATTTCAGTGAGGATCAAGTTGGCAAGCTTTGGGCCAGTTCTCTGCACTTCAGCTCATGCCATGCCATTTGCTTGTTTGAACTTCCATGACAAATTTTTCCTTTTTTTTCAGCCCTTTTCTCTGCATGAAATGAAATGAAGAATTTCATGTCATGAAAGGAAAGGAAGTCTTGCAATTTCAGTGAGGATCAAGTTGGCAAGCTTTGGTCCAGCTCTCTGCCCTTCAGCTCATGCCATGCCATTTGCTTGTCTGAACTTCGGTGACAAATTATTTTCCGATTTTTTTTTTTTTTTTGTTATCCCTTCCCTTCCTCACTTTCTTCTCGCGTCTCGCCTTGTTCCTTTCTCTTTGGATTTCAGAAATTCACCCCCTAGAATCTGGGCATCTCTCCGGTTTTTTCCCTGGCCCTCATCTCATCCCAATGCATTGCCTTCCATATGCTGCATTTCCAAATGCTGCCGTTTTTCCCGCTCACCTTTTCTTTGATCATATCTCCTGTCCCAAGTGCTTGTTCCACTTCTTCTCTGAAATTGGGATTTCATTTCCTTTCATGAAATTCATTACATGAAAGGAAATGAAATCTTGCGATTTCAGTGAAGATCAAGCTGGCAAGCTTTGGGCCAGTTCTCTGCACTTCAGCTCATGCCATGCCATTTGCTTGTTTGAACTTCCATGACAAATTTTTCATTTTTTTTTCAGCCCTTTTCCCTGCATGAAATGAAATGAAGAATTTCATGTCATGAAAGGAAAGGAAGTCTTGCAATTTCAGTGAGGATCAAGTTGGCAAGCTTTGGTCCAGCTCTCTGCCCTTCAGCTCATGCCATGCCATTTGCTTGTCTGAACTTCGGTGACAAATTATTTTCCGATTTTTTTTTTTTTTTTGTTATCCCTTCCCTTCCTCACTTTCTTCTCGCGTCTCGCCTTGTTCCTTTCTCTTTGGATTTCAGAAATTCACCCCCTAGAATCTGGGCATCTCTCCGGTTTTTTCCCTGGCCCTCATCTCATCCCAATGCATTGCCTTCCATATGCTGCATTTCCAAATGCTGCCGTTTTTTCCGCTCACCTTTTCTTTGATCATATCTCCTGTCCCAAGTGCTTGTTCCACTTCTTCTCTGAATTTGGGATTTCATTTCCTTTCATGAAATTCATTACATGAAAGGAAATGAAATCTTGCGATTTCAGTGAGGATCAAGTTGGCAAGCTTTGGGCCAGTTCTCTGCACTTCAGCTCATGCCATGCCATTTGCTTGTTTGAACTTCCATGACAAATTTTTCCTTTTTTTTCAGCCCTTTTCTCTGCATGAAATGAAATGAAGAATTTCATGTCATGAAAGGAAAGGAAGTCTTGCAATTTCAGTGAGGATCAAGTTGGCAAGCTTTGGTCCAGCTCTCTGCCCTTCAGCTCATGCCATGCCATTTGCTTGTCTGAACTTCGGTGACAAATTATTTTCCGATTTTTTTTTTTTTTTTGTTATCCCTTCCCTTCCTCACTTTCTTCTCGCGTCTCGCCTTGTTCCTTTCTCTTTGGATTTCAGAAATTCACCCCCTAGAATCTGGGCATCTCTCCGGTTTTTTCCCTGGCCCTCATCTCATCCCAATGCATTGCCTTCCATATGCTGCATTTCCAAATGCTGCCGTTTTTCCCGCTCACCTTTTCTTTGATCATATCTCCTGTCCCAAGTGCTTGTTCCACTTCTTCTCTGAATTTGGGATTTCATTTCCTTTCATGAAATTCATTACATGAAAGGAAATGAAATCTTGCGATTTCAGTGAAGATCAAGCTGGCAAGCTTTGGGCCAGTTCTCTGCACTTCAGCTCATGCCATGCCATTTGCTTGTTTGAACTTCCATGACAAATTTTTCCTTTTTTTTTCAGCCCTTTTCTCTGCATGAAATGAAATGAAGAATTTCATGTCATGAAAGGAAAGGAAGTCTTGCAATTTCAGTGAGGATCAAGTTGGCAAGCTTTGGTCCAGCTCTCTGCCCTTCAGCTCATGCCATGCCATTTGCTTGTCTGAACTTCGGTGACAAATTATTTTCCGATTTTTTTTTTTTTTTTGTTATCCCTTCCCTTCCTCACTTTCTTCTCGTGTCTCGCCTTGTTCCTTTCTCTTTGGATTTCATAAATTCACCCCCTAGAATCTGGGAATCTCTCCGGTTTTTTCCCTGGCCCTCATTTCATCCCAATGCATTGCCTTCCATATGCTGCATTTCCAAATGCTGCCGTTTTTTCCGCTCACCTTTTCTTTGATCATATCTCCTGTCCCAAGTGCTTGTTCCACTTCTTCTCTGAATTTGGGATTTCATTTCCTTTCATGAAATTCATTACATGAAAGGAAATGAAATCTTGCGATTTCAGTGAGGATCAAGCTGGCAAGCTTTGGGCCAGTTCTCTGCACTTCAGCTCATGCCATGCCATTTGCTTGTTTGAACTTCCATGACAAATTTTTCCTTTTTTTTTCAGCCCTTTTCTCTGCATGAAATGAAATGAAGAATTTCATGTCATGAAAGGAAAGGAAGTCTTGCAATTTCAGTGAGGATCAAGTTGGCAAGCTTTGGTCCAGCTCTCTGCCCTTCAGCTCATGCCATGCCATTTGCTTGTCGGAACTTCGGTGACAAATTATTTTCCGATTTTTTTTTTTTTTTTGTTATCCCTTCCCTTCCTCACTTTCTTCTCGCGTCTCGCCTTGTTCCTTTCTCTTTGGATTTCAGAAATTCACCCCCTAGAATCTGGGCATCTCTCCGGTTTTTTCCCTGGCCCTCATCTCATCCCAATGCATTGCCTTCCATATGCTGCATTTCCAAATGCTGCCGTTTTTTCCGCTCACCTTTTCTTTGATCATATCTCCTGTCCCAAGTGCTTGTTCCACTTCTTCTCTGAATTTGGGATTTCATTTCCTTTCATGAAATTCATTACATGAAAGGAAATGAAATCTTGCGATTTCAGTGAGGATCAAGTTGGCAAGCTTTGGGCCAGTTCTCTGCAGTTCATTTCATGGCATGCCATTTGCTTGTTTGAACTTCCATGACAAATTTTTCCTTTTTTTTCAGCCCTTTTCTCTGCATGAAATGAAATGAAGAATTTCATGTCATGAAAGGAAAGGAAGTCTTGCAATTTCAGTGAGGATCAAGTTGGCAAGCTTTGGTCCAGCTCTCTGCCCTTCAGCTCATGCCATGCCATTTGCTTGTCTGAACTTCGGTGACAAATTATTTTCCGATTTTTTTTTTTTTTTTGTTATCCCTTCCCTTCCTCACTTTCTTCTTTGGTCTCGCCTTGTTCCTTTCTCTTTGGATTTCAGAAATTCACCCCCTAGAATCTGGGCATCTCTCCGGTTTTTTCCCTGGCCCTCATTTCATCCCAATGCATTGCCTTCCATATGCTGCATTTCCAAATGCTGCCGTTTTTTCCGCTCACCTTTTCTTTGATCATATCTCCTGTCCCAAGTGCTTGTTCCACTTCTTCTCTGAATTTGGGATTTCATTTCCTTTCATGAAATTCATTTCATGAAAGGAAATGAAATCTTGCGATTTCAGTGAGGATCAAGCTGGCAAGTTTGGGCTAGTCCTCTGCACTTCATCTCATGCCATGCCATTTGCTTGTTTGAAGTTGGGTGACAAATTTTTCTTTTTTTTTCAGCCCTTTTCCCTTCATGAAATGAAAGGAAGAATTTCATGTCGTGGAAGGAACTGAAATCTTGCGATTTCAGTGAGGATCAAGTTGGCAAGCTTTGGGCCAGTTCTCTGCACTTCAGCTCATGCCATGCCATTTGCTTGTTTGAACTTCCATGAAAAATTTTTCCTTTTTTTTTCAGCCCTTTTCCCTGCATGAAATGAAATGAAGAATTTCATGTCATGAAAGGAAAGGAAATCTTGCAAATTCAGTGAGGAGCAAGTTGGCAAGCTTTGGTCCAGCTCTCTGCCCTTCAGCTCATGCCATGCCATTTGCTTGTCTGAACTTCGGTTACAAATTATTTTCCGATTTTTTTTTTTTTTGTTATCCCTTCCCTTCCTCACTTTCTTCTCGCGTCTCGCCTTGTTCCTTTCTCTTTGGATTTCAGAAATTCACCCCCTAGAATCTGGGCATCTCTCCGGTTTTTTCCCTGGCCCTCATCTCATCCCAATGCATTGCCTTCCATATGCTGCATTTCCAAATGCTGCCGTTTTTTCCGCTCACCTTTTCTTTGATCATATCTCCTGTCCCAAGTGCTTGTTCCACTTCTTCTCTGAATTTGGGATTTCATTTCCTTTCATGAAATTCATTACATGAAAGGAAATGAAATCTTGCGATTTCAGTGAGGATCAAGTTGGGAAGCTTTGGGCCAGTTCTCTGCACTTCAGCTCATGCCATGCCATTTGCTTGTTTGAACTTCCATGACAAATTTTTCCTTTTTTTTCAGCCCTTTTCTCTGCATGAAATGAAATGAAGAATTTCATGTCATGAAAGGAAAGGAAGTCTTGCAATTTCAGTGAGGATCAAGTTGGCAAGCTTTGGTCCAGCTCTCTGCCCTTCAGCTCATGCCATGCCATTTGCTTGTCTGAACTTCGGTGACAAATTATTTTCCAATTTTTTTTTTTTTTTTGTTATCCCTTCCCTTCCTCACTTTCTTCTTTGGTCTCGCCTTGTTCCTTTCTCTTTGGATTTCAGAAATTCACCCCCTAGAATCTGGGCATCTCTCCGGTTTTTTCCCTGGCCCTCATTTCATCCCAATGCATTGCCTTCCATATGCTGCATTTCCAAATGCTGCCGTTTTTTCCGCTCACCTTTTCTTTGATCATATATCCTGTCCCAAGTGCTTGTTCCACTTCTTCTCTGAATTTGGGATTTCATTTCCTTTCATGAAATTCATTTCATGAAAGGAAATGAAATCTTGCGATTTCAGTGAGGATCAAGCTGGCAAGTTTTGGGCTAGTCCTCTGCACTTCATCTCATGCCATGCCATTTGCTTGTTTGAAGTTGGGTGACAAATTTTTCTTTTTTTTTCAGCCCTTTTCCCTTCATGAAATGAAAGGAAGAATTTCATGTCGTGGAAGGAACTGAAATCTTGCGATTTCAGTGAGGATCAAGTTGGCAAGCTTTGGGCCAGTTCTCTGCACTTCAGCTCATGCCATGCCATTTGCTTGTTTGAACTTCCATGACAAATTTTTCATTTTTTTTTCAGCCCTTTTCCCTGAATGAAATGAAATGAAGAATTTCATGTCATGAAAGGAAAGGAAATCTTGCAAATTCAGTGAGGAGCAAGTTGGCAAGCTTTGGTCCAGCTCTCTGCCCTTCAGCTCATGCCATGCCATTTGCTTGTCTGAACTTCGGTTACAAATTATTTTCCGATTTTTTTTTTTTTTGTTATCCCTTCCCTTCCTCACTTTCTTCTCGCGTCTCGCCTTGTTCCTTTCTCTTTGGATTTCAGAAATTCACCCCCTAGAATCTGGGCATCTCTCCGGTTTTTTCCCTGGCCCTCATTTCATCCCAATGCATTGCCTTCCATATGCTGCATTTCCAAATGCTGCCGTTTTTTCCGCTAACCTTTTCTTTGATCATATCTCCTGTCCCAAGTGCTTGTTCCACTTCTTCTCTGAATTTTGGATTTCATTTCCTTTCATGAAATTCATTTCATGAAAGGAAATGAAATCTTGCGATTTCAGTGAGGATCAAGCTGGCAAGTATTAGGCCAGTCCTCTGCACTTCATCTCATGCCATGCCATTTGCTTGTTTGAACTTGGGTGACAAATTTTTCTTTTTTTTTCAGCCCTTTTCCCTTCATGAAATGAAAGGAAGGATTTCATGTCGTGGAAGGAAATGAAATCTTGCGATTTCAGTGACGATCAAGTTGGCAAGCTTTGGGCCGGTCCTCTGCACTCCAGCTCATGCCATGCCAGTTGCTTGTTTGAACTTCCATGACAAATTTTTCCTTTTTTTTTCAGCCCTTTTCCCTGCATGAAATGAAATGAAGAATTTCATGTCATGAAAGGAAAGGAAATCTTGCAAATTCAGTGAGTATCAAGTTGGCAAGCTTTGGTCCAGCTCTCTGCCCTTCAGCTCATGCCATGCCATTTGCTTGTCCGAACTTCGGTGACAAATTGTTTTCCGTTTTTTTTTTTTTTTTGTTATCCCTTCCCTTCCTCACTTTCTTCTCGCGTCTCGCCTTGTTCCTTTCTCTTTGGATTTCAGAAATTCACCCCCTAGAATCTGGGCATCTCTCCGGTTTTTTCCCTGGCCCTCATCTCATCCCAATGCATTGCCTTCCATATGCTGCATTTCCAAATGCTGCCGTTTTTTCCGCTCACCTTTTCTTTGATCATATCTCCTGTCCCAAGTGCTTGTTCCACTTCTTCTCTGAATTTGGGATTTCATTTCCTTTCATGAAATTCATTTCATGAAAGGAAATGAAATCTTGCGATTTCAGTGAGGATCAAGCTGGCAAGTTTTGGGCCAGTCCTCTGCACTTCAGCTCATGCCATGCCATTTGCTTGTTTGAACTTGGGTGACAAATTTTTCTTTTTTTTTCAGCCCTTTTCCCTTCATGAAATGAAAGGAAGAATTTCATGTCGTGGAAGGAAATGAAATCTTGCGATTTCAGTGAGGATCAAGTTGGCAAGCTTTGGGCCAGTTCTCTGCACTTCAGCTCATGCCATGCCATTTGCTTGTTTGAACTTCCATGACAAATTTTTCATTTTTTTTTCAGCCCTTTTCCCTGCATGAAATGAAATGAAGAATTTCATGTCATGAAAGGAAAGGAAATCTTGCAAATTCAGTGAGGAGCAAGTTGGCAAGCTTTGGTCCAGCTCTCTGCCCTTCAGCTCATGCCATGCCATTTGCTTGTCTGAACTTCGGTGACAAATTATTTTCCGATTTTTTTTTTTTTTGTTATCCCTTCCCTTCCTCACTTTCTTCTCGCGTCTCGCCTTGTTCCTTTCTCTTTGGATTTCAGAAATTCACCCCCTAGAATCTGGGCATCTCTCCGGTTTTTTCCCTGGCCCTCATTTCATCCCAATGCATTGCCTTCCATATGCTGCATTTCCAAATGCTGCCGTTTTTTCCGCTCACCTTTTCTTTGATCATATCTCCTGTCCCAAGTGCTTGTTCCACTTCTTCTCTGAATTTGGGATTTCATTTCCTTTCATGAAATTCATTTCATGAAAGGAAATGAAATCTTGCGATTTCAGTGAGGATCAAGCTGGCAAGCTTTGGGCCAGTTCTCTGCACTTCATCTCATGCCATGCCATTTGCTTGTTTCAACTTTTGTGACAAATTTTCTTTTTTTTTCAGCCCTTTTCCCTGCATGAAATGAAATGAAGAATTTCATGTCATGAAAGGAAAGGAAATCTTGCAATTCCAGTGAGGATCAAGTTGGCAAGCTTTGGTCCAGCTCTCTGCCCTTCAGCTCATGCCATGCCATTTGCTTGTCTGAACTTCGGTGACAAATTATTTTCCGATTTTTTTTTTTTTTTTGTTATCCCTTCCCTTCCTCACTTTCTTCTCGCGTCTCGCCTTGTTCCTTTCTCTTTGGTTTTCAGAAATTCACCCCCTAGAATTTGGGCATCTCTCCGGTTTTTTCCCTGGCCCTCATTTCATCCCAATGCATTGCCTTCCATATGCTGCATTTCCAAATGCTGCCTTTTTTTCTGCTCACCTTTTCTTTGATCATATCTCCTGTCCCAAGTGCTTGTTCCACTTCTTCTCTGAATTTGGGATTTCATTTCCTTTCCTGAAATTCATTTCATGAATTTCATGAAAGGAAATGAAATCTTGCGATATCAGTGAGGATCAAGCTGGCAAGCTTTGGGCCAGTTCTCTGCACTTCAGCTCATGCCATGCCATTTACTTGTTTGAACTTGGGTGACAAATTTTTCCTTTTTTTTTCAGCCCTTTTCCCTGCATGAAATGAAATGAAGAATTTCATGTCATGAAAGGAAAGGAAATCTTGCAGTTTCAGTGAGGATCAAGTTGGCAAGATTTCGTCCAGCTCTCTGCCCTTCAGCTCATGCCATGCCATTTGCTTGTTTGAACTTGGGTGACAAATTTTTCTTTCTTTTCAGCCCTTTTCCCTGCATGAAATGAAATGAAGAATTTCATGTCATGAAAGGAAAGGAAATCTTGCAGTTTCAGTGAGGATCAAGTTGGCAAGCTTTCGTCCAGCTCTCTGTCCTTCAGCTCATGCCATGCCATTTGCTTGTTTGAACTTTTGTGACAAATTTTTCCTTTTTTTTTCAGCCCTTTTCCCGGCGTGAAATGAAATGAAGAATTTCATGTCATGAAAGGAAAGGAAATCTTGCAAATTCAGTGAGGATCAAGTTGGCAAGCTTTGGTCCAGCTCTCTGCCCCACAGCCCATGCCATGCCATTTGCTTGTCTGAACTTCAGTGACAAATTACTTTCCGTTTTTTTTTTTTTTTTTGAGCCCTTTCCTTCCTCACTTTCTTCTCGCGTCTCGCCTTGTTCCTTTCTCTTTGGTTTTCAGAAATTTACCCCCCCAGAATTTGGGCATCTCTCCGGTATTTTCCCTGGCCCTCATTTCATCCCAATGCATTGCCTTCCATATGCTGCATTTCCAAATGCTGCCGTTTTTTCCGCTCACCTTTTCTTTGATCGTATCTCCTGTCCCAAGTGCTTGTTCCACTTCTTCTCTGAATTTTGGATTTCATTTCCTTTCATGAAATTCATTTCATTTCATTTCATGAATTTCATGAAAGGAAATGACATCTTGCGATTTCAGTGAGGATCAAGCTGGCAAGCTTTGGGCCAGTTCTCTGCACTTCATCTCATGCCATGCCATTTGCTTGTTTGAACTTGGGTGAGAAATTTTTCATTTTTTTTTCAGCCCTTTTCCCTGCATGAAATGAAATGAAGAATTTCATGTCATGAAAGGAAAGGAAATCTTGCAATTTCAGTGAGGATCAAGTTGGCAAGCTTTGGTCCAGCTCTCTGCCCTTCAGCTCATGCCATGCCATTTTTTTTGTCTGAACTTCGGTGACAAATTATTTTCCGATTTTTTTTTTTTTGTTATCCCTTCCCTTCCTCACTTTATTCTCGCGTCTCACCTTGTTCCTTTCTCTTTGGATTTTAGAAATTCACCCCCTAGAATCTGGGCATCTCTCCGGTTTTTTCCCTGGCCCTCATTTCATCCCAATGCATTGCCTTCCATATGCTGCATTTCCAAATGCTGCCGTTTTTTCCGCTCACCTTTTCTTTGATCATATCTCCTGTCCCAAGTGCTTGTTCCACTTCTTCTCTGAATTTGGGATTTCATTTCCTTTCATGAAATTCATTTCATGAATTTCATGAAAGGAAATGAAATCTTGCGATTTCAGTGAGGATCAAGCTGGGAAGCTTTGGGCCAGTTCTCTGCACTTCAGCTCATGCCATGCCATTTGCTTGTTTGAACTTGGGTGACAAATTTTTCCTTTTTTTTCCAGCCCTTTTCCCTGCACGAAATGAAATGAAGAATTTCATGTCATGAAAGAAAGGAAATCTTGCAAATTCAGTGAGGATCAAGTTGGCAAGCTTTGGTCCAGCGCTCTGCCCTCCAGCTCATGCCATGCCATTTGCTTGTCTGAACTTCGGTGACAAATTATTTTCCGATTTTTTTTTTTTTGTTATCCCTTCCCTTCCTCACTTTCTTCTTGCCATTTCAGTGAGGATCAAGCTGGGAAGCTTTGGGCCAGTTCTCTGCACTTCAGCTCATGCCATGCCATTTGCTTGTTTGAACTTTTGTGACAAATTTTTCCTTTTTTTTTCAGCCCTTTTCCCGGCGTGAAATGAAATGAAGAATTTCATGTCATGAAAGGAAAGGAAATCTTGCAATTTCAGTGAGGATCAAGTTGGCAAGCTTTGGTCCAGCTCTCTGCCCTTCAGCTCATTCCATGCCATTTGCTTGTCTGAACTTCGGTGACAAATTACTTTCCGATTTTTTTTTTTTTTTTTTGAGCTCTTCCCTTCCTCACTTTCTTCTCGCGTCTCGCCTTGTTCCTTTCTCTTTGGTTTTCAGAAATTCACCCCCTAGAATCTGGGCATCTCTCCGGTTTTTTCCCTGGCCCTCATTTCATCCCAATGCATTGCCTTCCATATGCTGCATTTCCAAATGCTGCCGTTTTTTCCGCTCACCTTTTCTTTGATCATATCTCCTGTCCCAAATGCTTGTTCCACTTCTTCTCTGAATTTGGGATTTCATTTCCTTTCATGAAATTCATTTCATTTCATGAAATGAATTTCATGAAAGGAAATGAAATCTTGCGATTTCAGTGAAGATCAAGCTGGCAAGCTTTCGGCCAGATCTCTGCACTTCAGCTCATGCCATGCCATTTTCTTGTTTGAACTTGGGTGGCAAATTTTTCCTTTTTTTTCAGCCCTTTTCCCTGCATGAAATGAAATGAAGAATTTCATGTCATGAAAGGAAAGGAAATCTTGCAATTTCAGTGAGGATCAAGTTGGCAAGCTTTGGTCCAGCTCTCTGCCCTTCAGCTCATGCCATGCCATTTGCTTGTCTGAACTTCGGTGACAAATTACTTTCCGATTTTTTTTTTTTTTTTTTGAGCTCTTCCCTTCCTCACTTTCTTCTCGCGTCTCGCCTTGTTCCTTTCTCTTTGGTTTTCAGAAATTCACCCCCTAGAATCTTGGCATCTCTCCGGTTTTTTCCCTGGCCCTCATTTCATCCCAATGCATTGCCTTCCATATGCTGCATTTCCAAATGCTGCCGTTTTTTCCGCTCACCTTTTCTTTGATCATATCTCCTGTCCCAAGTGCTTGTTCCACTTCTTCTCTGAATTTGGGATTTCATTTCCTTTCATGAAATTCATTTCATTTCATGAAATGAATTTCATGAAAGGAAATGAAATCTTGCGATTTCAGTGAAGATCAAGCTGGCAAGCTTTCGGCCAGTTCTCTGCACTTCAGCTCATGCCATGCCATTTGCTTGTTTGAACTTGGGTGACAAATTTTTCCATTTTTTTCCAGCCCTTTTCCCTGCATGAAATGAAATGAAGAATTTCATGTCATGAAAGGAAAGGAAATCTTGCAATTTCAGTGAGGATCAAGGTGGCAAGCTTTGGTCCAGATCTCTGCCCTCCAGCTCATGCCATGCCATTTGCTTGTCTGAACTTCGGTGACAAATTATTTTCCGAGTTTTTTTTTTTTTTGTTATCCCTTCCCTTCCTCATTTTCTTCTCGCGTCTCGCCTTGTTCCTTTCTCTTTGGATTTCAGAAATTCACCCCCTAGAATCTGAGCATCTCTCCGGTTTTTTCCCTGGCCCTCATTTCATCCCAATGCATTGCCTTCCATATGCTGCATTTCCAAATGCTGCCGTTTTTTCCGCTCACCTTTTCTTTGATCATATCTCCTGTCCCAAGTGCTTGTTCCACTTCTTCTCTGAATTTGGGATTTCATTTCCTTTCATGAAATTCATTTCATGAATTTCATGAAAGGAAATGAAATCTTGCGATTTCCGTGAGGATCAAGCTAGCAAGCTTTCGGCCAGTTCTCTGCACTTCAGCTCATGCCATGCCATTTGCTTGTTTGAACTTTTGTGACAAATTTTTAATTTTTTTTTCAGCCATTTTCCCTGCATGAAATGAAATGAAGAATTTCATGTCATGAAAGGAAAGGAAATCTTGCCATTTCAGTGAGGATCAAGTTGGCAAGCTTTGGTCCAGCTCTCTGCCCTTCAGCTCATGCCATGCCATTTGCTTGTTTGAACTTGGTTGAAAAATTTTTCTTTTTTTTTCCAGCCCTTTTCCCTGCATGAAATGAAATGAAGAATTTCATGTCATGAAAGGAAAGGAAATCTTGCAAATTCAGTGAGGATCAAGTTGGCAAGCTTTGGTCCAGCTCTCTGCCCTTCAGCTCATGCCATGCCATTTGCTTGCCTGAACTTCGGTGACAAATTATTTTCCGATTTTTTTTTTTTTTTGTTATCCCTTCCCTTCCTCACTTTCTTCTCGCGTCTCGCCTTGTTCCTTTCTCTTTGGATTTCAGAAATTCACCCCCTAGAATCTGGGCATCTCTCCGGTTTTTTCCCTGGCCCTCATTTCATCCCAATGCATTGCCTTCCATATGCTGCATTTCCAAATGCTGCCGTTTTTTCCGCTCACCTTTTCTTTGATCATATCTCCTGTCCCAAGTGCTTGTTACACTTCTTCTCTGAATTTGGGATTTCATTTCCTTTCATGAAATTCATTTCATGAATTTCATGAAAAGAAATGAAATCTTGCGATTTCAGTGAAGATCAAGCTGGCAAGCTTTGGGCCAGTTCTGTGCACTTCTGCTCATGCCATGCCATTTGCTTGTTTGAACTTGGGTGACAAATTTTCCCTTTTTTTTCAGCCCTTTTCCCTGCATGAAATGAAATGAAGAATTTCATGTCATGAAAGGAAATGAAATCTTGCAATTTCAGTGAGGATCAAGTTGGCAAGCTTTGGTCCAGCTCTCTGCCCTCCACCTCATGCCATGCCGTTTGCTTGTCTGAACTTCGGTGACAAATTATTTTCCGATTTTTTTTTTTTTTTGTTATCCCTTCCCTTCCTCACTTTCTTCTCGCGTCTCGCCTTGTTCCTTTCTCTTTGGATTTCAGAAATTCACCTTCAGAATCTGGGCATCTCTCCGGTTTTTTCCCTGGCCCTCATTTCATCCCAATGCATTGCCTTCCATATGCTGCATTTCCAAATGCTGCCTTTTTTTCCGCTCACCTTTTCTTTGATCATATCTCCTGTCCCAAGTGCTTGTTCCACTTCTTCTCTGAATTTGGGATTTCATTTCCTTTCATGAAATTCATTTCATGCAAGGAAATGAAATCTTGCGATTTCAGTGAGGATCAAGCTGGCAAGCTTTGGGCCAGTTCTCTGCACTTCAGCTCATGCCATGCCATTTACTTGTTTGAACTTGGGTGACAAATTTTTCCTTTTTTTTTCAGCCCTTTTCCCTGCATGAAATGAAATGAAGAATTTCATGTCATGAAAGGAAAGGAAATCTTGCAGTTTCAGTGAGGATCAAGTTGGCAAGATTTCGTCCAGCTCTCTGCCCTTCAGCTCATGCCATGCCATTTGCTTGTTTGAACTTGGGTGACAAATTTTTCTTTCTTTTCAGCCCTTTTCCCTGCATGAAATGAAATGAAGAATTTCATGTCATGAAAGGAAAGGAAATCTTGCAGTTTCAGTGAGGATCAAGTTGGCAAGCTTTCGTCCAGCTCTCTGTCCTTCAGCTCATGCCATGGCATTTGCTTGTTTGAACTTTTGTGACAAATTTTTCCTTTTTTTTTCAGCCCTTTACCCGGCGTGAAATGAAATGAAGAGTTTCATGTCATGAAAGGAAAGGAAATCTTGCAAATTCAGTGAGGATCAAGTTGGCAAGCTTTGGTCCAGCTCTCTGCCCCACAGCTCATGCCATGCCATTTGCTTGTCTGAACTTCAGTGACAAATTACTTTCCGATTTTTTTTTTTTTTTGTTATCCCTTCCCTTCCTCACTTTCTTCTCGCGTCTCGCCTTGTTCCTTTCTCTTTGGTTTTCAGAAATTTACCCCCCCAGAATTTGGGTTTCTCTCCGGTTTTTTCCCTGACCCTCATTTCATCCCAATGCATTGCCTTCCATATGCTGCATTTCCAAATGCTGCCGTTTTTTCCGCTCACCTTTTCTTTGATCGTATCTCCTGTCCCAAGTGCTTGTTCCACTTCTTCTCTGAATTTGGGATTTCATTTCCTTTCATGAAATTCATTTCATTTCATTTCATGAATTTCATGAAAGGAAATGAAATCTTGCGATTTCAGTGAGGATCAAGCTGGCAAGCTTTCGGCCAGTTCTCTGCACTTCAGCTCATGCCATGCCATTTGCTTGTTTGAACTTGGGTGACAAATTTTTCATTTTTTTTTCAGCCCTTTTCCCTGCATGAAATGAAATGAAGAATTTCATGTCATGAAAGGAAAGGAAATCTTGCCATTTCAGTGAGGATCAAGTTGGCAAGCTTTGGTCCAGCTCTCTGCCCTTCAGCTCATGCCATGCCATTTGTTTGTCTGAACTTCGGTGACAAATTATTTTCCGATTTTTTTTTTTTGTTATCCCTTCCCTTCCTCACTTTCTTCTCGCGTCTCACCTTGTTCCTTTCTCTTTGGATTTCAGAAATTCACCCCCTAGAATCTGGGCATCTCTCCGGTTTTTTCCCTGGCCCTCATTTCATCCCAATGCATTGCCTTCCATATGCTGCATTTCCAAATGCTGCCGTTTTTTCCGCTCACCTTTTCTTTGATCATATCTCCTGTCCCAAGTGCTTGTTCCACTTCTTCTCTGAATTTGGGATTTCATTTCCTTTCATGAAATTCATTTCATGAATTTCATGAAAGGAAATGAAATCTTGCGATTTCAGTGAGGATCAAGCTGGGAAGCTTTGGGCCAGTTCTCTGCACTTCAGCTCATGCCATGCCATTTGCTTGTTTGAACTTTTGTGACAAATTTTTCCTTTTTTTTTCAGCCCTTTTCCCTGCGTGAAATGAAATGAAGAATTTCATGTCATGAAAGGAAAGGAAATCTTGCAATTTCAGTGAGGATCAAGTTGGCAAGCTTTGGTCCAGCTCTCTGCCCTTCAGCTCATGCCATGCCATTTGCTTGTCTGAACTTCGGTGACAAATTACTTTCCGATTTTTTTTTTTTTTTGTTATCCCTTCCCTTCCTCACTTTCTTCTCGTGTCTCGCCTTGTTCCTTTCTCTTTGGATTTCAGAAATTCACCCCCTAGAATCTGGGCATCTCTCCGGTTTTTTCCCTGGCCCTCATTTCATCCCAATGCATTGCCTTCCATATGCTGCATTTCCAAATGCTGCCGTTTTTTCCGCTCACCTTTTCTTTGATCATATCTCCTGTCCCAAGTGCTTGTTCCACTTCTTCTCTGAATTTGGGATTTCATTTCCTTTCATGAAATTCATTTCATTTCATGAAATGAATTTCATGAAAGGAAATGAAATCTTGCGATTTCAGTGAAGATCAAGCTGGCAAGCTTTCGGCCAGTTCTCTGCACTTCAGCTCATGCCATGCCATTTGCTTGTTTGAACTTGGGTGACAAATTTTTCCATTTTTTTCCAGCCCTTTTCCCTGCATGAAATGAAATGAAGAATTTCATGTCATGAAAGGAAAGGAAATCTTGCAATTTCAGTGAGGATCAAGGTGGCAAGCTTTGGTCCAGATCTCTGCCCTCCAGCTCATGCCATGCCATTTGCTTGTCTGAACTTCGGTGACAAATTATTTTCCGAGTTTTTTTTTTTTTTGGTATCCCTTCCCTTCCTCACTTTCTTCTCGCGTCTCGCCTTGTTCCTTTCTCTTTGGATTTCAGAAATTCACCCCCTAGAATCTGAGCATCTCTCCGTTTTTTTCCCTGGCCCTCATTTCATCCCAATGCATTGCCTTCCATATGCTGCATTTCCAAATGCTGCCGTTTTTTCCGCTCACCTTTTCTTTGATCATATCTCCTGTCCCAAGTGCTTGTTCCACTTCTTCTCTGAATTTGGGATTTCATTTCCTTTCATGAAATTCATTTCATGAATTTCATGAAAGGAAATGAAATCTTGCGATTTCCGTGAGGATCAAGCTAGCAAGCTTTCGGCCAGTTCTCTGCACTTCAGCTCATGCCATGCCATTTGCTTGTTTGAACTTTTGTGACAAATTTTTAATTTTTTTTTCAGCCCTTTTCCCTGCATGAAATGAAATGAAGAATTTCATGTCATGAAAGGAAAGGAAATCTTGCCATTTCAGTGAGGATCAAGTTGGCAAGCTTTGGTCCAGCTCTCTGCCCTTCAGCTCATGCCATGCCATTTGCTTGTTTGAACTTGGTTGAAAAATTTTTCTTTTTTTTTCCAGCCCTTTTCCCTGCATGAAATGAAATGAAGAATTTCATGTCATGAAAGGAAAGGAAATCTTGCAAATTCAGTGAGGATCAAGTTGGCAAGCTTTGGTCCAGCTCTCTGCCCTTCAGCTCATGCCATGCCATTTGCTTGCCTGAACTTCGGTGACAAATTATTTTCCGATTTTTTTTTTTTTTTGTTATCCCTTCCCTTCCTCACTTTCTTCTCGCGTCTCGCCTTGTTCCTTTCTCTTTGGATTTCAGAAATTCACCCCCTAGAATCTGGGCATCTCTCCGGTTTGTTCCCTGGCCCTCATTTCATCCCAATGCATTGCCTTCCATATGCTGCATTTCCAAATGCTGCCGTTTTTTCCGCTCACCTTTTCTTTGATCATATCTCCTGTCCCAAGTGCTTGTTACACTTCTTCTCTGAATTTGGGATTTCATTTCCTTTCATGAAATTCATTTCATGAATTTCATGAAAAGAAATGAAATCTTGCGATTTCAGTGAAGATCAAGCTGGCAAGCTTTGGGCCAGTTCTCTGCACTTCAGCTCATGCCATGCCATTTGCTTGTTTGAACTTGGGTTACAAATTTTCCCTTTTTTTTCAGCCCTTTTCCCTGCATGAAATGAAATGAAGAATTTCATGTCATGAAAGGAAATGAAATCTTGCAATTTCAGTGAGGATCAAGTTGGCAAGCTTTGGTCCAGCTCTCTGCCCTCCACCTCATGCCATGCCGTTTGCTTGTCTGAACTTCGGTGACAAATTATTTTCCGATTTTTTTTTTTTTTTTGTTATCCCTTCCCTTCCTCACTTTCTTCTCGCGTCTCGCCTTGTTCCTTTGTCTTTGGATTTCAGAAATTCACCTTCAGAATCTGGGCATCTCTCCGGTTTTTTCCCTGGCCCTCATTTCATCCCAATGCATTGCCTTCCATATGCTGCATTTCCAAATGCTGCCTTTTTTTCCGCTCACCTTTTCTTTGATCATATCTCCTGTCCCAAGTGCTTGTTCCACTTCTTCTCTGAATTTGGGATTTCATTTCCTTTCATGAAATTCATTTCATGCAAGGAAATGAAATCTTGCGATTTCAGTGAGGATCAAGCTGGCAAGCTTTGGGCCAGTTCTCTGCACTTCAGCTCATGCCATGCCATTTGCTTGTTTGAACTTTTGTGACAAATTTTTCCTTTTTTTTTCAGCCCTTTTCCCGGCGTGAAATGAAATGAAGAATTTCATGTCATGAAAGGAAAGGAAATCTTGCAATTTCAGTGAGGATCAAGTTGGCAAGCTTTGGTCCAGCTCTCTGCCCTTCAGCTCATGCCATGCCATTTGCTCGTCTGAACTTCGGTGACAAATTACTTTCCGATTTTTTTTTTTTTTTTTGAGCTCTTCCCTTCCTCACTTTCTTCTCGCGTCTCGCCTTGTTCCTTTCTCTTTGGTTTTCAGAAATTCACCCCCTAGAATTTGGGCATTTCTCCGGTTTTTTCCCTGGCCCTCATTTCATCCCAATGCATTGCCGTCCATATGCTGCATTTCCAAATGCTGCCGTTTTTTCCGCTCACCTTTTCTTTGATCATATCTCCTGTCCCAAGTGCTTGTTCCACTTCTTCTCTGAATTTGGGATTTCATTTCCTTTCATGAAATTCATTTCATTTCATGAAATGAATTTCATGAAAGGAAATGAAATCTTGCGATTTCAGTGAGGTTCAAGCTGGCAAGCTTTGGGCCAGTTCTCTGCACTTCAGCTCATGCCATGCCATTTGCTTGTTTGAACTTGGGTGACAAATTTTTCCTTTTTTTTCCAGCCCTTTTCCCTGCACGAAATGAAATGAAGAATTTCATGTCATGAAAGAAAGGAAATCTTGCAAATTCAGTGAGGATCAAGTTGGCAAGCTTTGGTCCAGCGCTCTGCCCTCCAGCTCATGCCATGCCATTTGCTTGTCTGAACTTCGGTGACAAATTATTTTCCGATTTTTTTTTTTTGTTATCCCTTCCCTTCCTCACTTTCTTCTTGCCATTTCAGTGAGGATCAAGCTGGGAAGCTTTGGGCCAGTTCTCTGCACTTCAGCTCATGCCATGCCATTTGCTTGTTTGAACTTTTGTGACAAATTTTTCCTTTTTTTTTCAGCCCTTTTCCCGGCGTGAAATGAAATGAAGAATTTCATGTCATGAAAGGAAAGGAAATCTTGCAATTTCAGTGAGGATCAAGTTGGCAAGCTTTGGTCCAGCTCTCTGCCCTTCAGCTCATTCCATGCCATTTGCTTGTCTGAACTTCGGTGACAAATTACTTTCCGATTTTTTTTTTTTTTTTTTGAGCTCTTCCCTTCCTCACTTTCTTCTCGCGTCTCGCCTTGTTCCTTTCTCTTTGGTTTTCAGAAATTCACCCCCTAGAATCTGGGCATCTCTCCGGTTTTTTCCCTGGCCCTCATTTCATCCCAATGCATTGCCTTCCATATGCTGCATTTCCAAATGCTGCCGTTTTTTCCGCTCACCTTTTCTTTGATCATATCTCCTGTCCCAAATGCTTGTTCCACTTCTTCTCTGAATTTGGGATTTCATTTCCTTTCATGAAATTCATTTCATTTCATGAAATGAATTTCATGAAAGGAAATGAAATCTTGCGATTTCAGTGAAGATCAAGCTGGCAAGCTTTCGGCCAGATCTCTGCACTTCAGCTCATGCCATGCCATTTTCTTGTTTGAACTTGGGTGGCAAATTTTTCCTTTTTTTTCAGCCCTTTTCCCTGCATGAAATGAAATGAAGAATTTCATGTCATGAAAGGAAAGGAAATCTTGCAATTTCAGTGAGGATCAAGTTGGCAAGCTTTGGTCCAGCTCTCTGCCCTTCAGCTCATGCCATGCCATTTGCTTGTCTGAACTTCGGTGACAAATTACTTTCCGATTTTTTTTTTTTTTTTTTGAGCTCTTCCCTTCCTCACTTTCTTCTCGCGTCTCGCCTTGTTCCTTTCTCTTTGGTTTTCAGAAATTCACCCCCTAGAATCTTGGCATCTCTCCGGTTTTTTCCCTGGCCCTCATTTCATCCCAATGCATTGCCTTCCATATGCTGCATTTCCAAATGCTGCCGTTTTTTCCGCTCACCTTTTCTTTGATCATATCTCCTGTCCCAAGTGCTTGTTCCACTTCTTCTCTGAATTTGGGATTTCATTTCCTTTCATGAAATTCATTTCATTTCATGAAATGAATTTCATGAAAGGAAATGAAATCTTGCGATTTCAGTGAAGATCAAGCTGGCAAGCTTTCGGCCAGTTCTCTGCACTTCAGCTCATGCCATGCCATTTGCTTGTTTGAACTTGGGTGACAAATTTTTCCATTTTTTTCCAGCCCTTTTCCCTGCATGAAATGAAATGAAGAATTTCATGTCATGAAAGGAAAGGAAATCTTGCAATTTCAGTGAGGATCAAGGTGGCAAGCTTTGGTCCAGATCTCTGCCCTCCAGCTCATGCCATGCCATTTGCTTGTCTGAACTTCGGTGACAAATTATTTTCCGAGTTTTTTTTTTTTTTGGTATCCCTTCCCTTCCTCACTTTCTTCTCGCGTCTCGCCTTGTTCCTTTCTCTTTGGATTTCAGAAATTCACCCCCTAGAATCTGAGCATCTCTCCGGTTTTTTCCCTGGCCCTCATTTCATCCCAATGCATTGCCTTCCATATGCTGCATTTCCAAATGCTGCCGTTTTTTCCGCTCACCTTTTCTTTGATCATATCTCCTGTCCCAAGTGCTTGTTCCACTTCTTCTCTGAATTTGGGATTTCATTTCCTTTCATGAAATTCATTTCATGAATTTCATGAAAGGAAATGAAATCTTGCGATTTCCGTGAGGATCAAGCTAGCAAGCTTTCGGCCAGTTCTCTGCACTTCAGCTCATGCCATGCCATTTGCTTGTTTGAACTTTTGTGACAAATTTTTAATTTTTTTTTCAGCCATTTTCCCTGCATGAAATGAAATGAAGAATTTCATGTCATGAAAGGAAAGGAAATCTTGCCATTTCAGTGAGGATCAAGTTGGCAAGCTTTGGTCCAGCTCTCTGCCCTTCAGCTCATGCCATGCCATTTGCTTGTTTGAACTTGGTTGAAAAATTTTTCTTTTTTTTTCCAGCCCTTTTCCCTGCATGAAATGAAATGAAGAATTTCATGTCATGAAAGGAAAGGAAATCTTGCAAATTCAGTGAGGATCAAGTTGGCAAGCTTTGGTCCAGCTCTCTGCCCTTCAGCTCATGCCATGCCATTTGCTTGCCTGAACTTCGGTGACAAATTATTTTCCGATTTTTTTTTTTTTTTGTTATCCCTTTCCTTCCTCACTTTCTTCTCGCGTCTCGCCTTGTTCCTTTCTCTTTGGATTTCAGAAATTCACCCCCTAGAATCTGGGCATCTCTCCGGTTTTTTCCCTGGCCCTCATTTCATCCCAATGCATTGCCTTCCATATGCTGCATTTCCAAATGCTGCCGTTTTTTCCGCTCACCTTTTCTTTGATCATATCTCCTGTCCCAAGTGCTTGTTACACTTCTTCTCTGAATTTGGGATTTCATTTCCTTTCATGAAATTCATTTCATGAATTTCATGAAAAGAAATGAAATCTTGCGATTTCAGTGAAGATCAAGCTGGCAAGCTTTGGGCCAGTTCTCTGCACTTCTGCTCATGCCATGCCATTTGCTTGTTTGAACTTGGGTGACAAATTTTCCCTTTTTTTCCAGCCGTTTTCCCTGCATGAAATGAAATGAAGAATTTCATGTCATGAAAGGAAATGAAATCTTGCAATTTCAGTGAGGATCAAGTTGGCAAGCTTTGGTCCAGCTCTCTGCCCTCCACCTCATGCCATGCCGTTTGCTTGTCTGAACTTCGGTGACAAATTATTTTCCGATTTTTTTTTTTTTTTGTTATCCCTTCCCTTCCTCACTTTCTTCTCGCGTCTCGCCTTGTTCCTTTCTCTTTGGATTTCAGAAATTCACCTTCAGAATCTGGGCATCTCTCCGGTTTTTTCCCTGGCCCTCATTTCATCCCTATGCATTGCCTTCCATATGCTGCATTTCCAAATGCTGCCTTTTTTTCCGCTCACCTTTTCTTTGATCATATCTCCTGTCCCAAGTGCTTGTTCCACTTCTTCTCTGAATTTGGGATTTCATTTCCTTTCATGAAATTCATTTCATGCAAGGAAATGAAATCTTGCGATTTCAGTGAGGATCAAGCTGGCAAGCTTTGGGCCAGTTCTCTGCACTTCAGCTCATGCCATGCCATTTACTTGTTTGAACTTGGGTGACAAATTTTTCCTTTTTTTTTCAGCCCTTTTCCCTGCATGAAATGAAATGAAGAATTTCATGTCATGAAAGGAAAGGAAATCTTGCAGTTTCAGTGAGGATCAAGTTGGCAAGATTTCGTCCAGCTCTCTGCCCTTCAGCTCATGCCATGCCATTTGCTTGTTTGAACTTGGGTGACAAATTTTTCTTTCTTTTCAGCCCTTTTCCCTGCATGAAATGAAATGAAGAATTTCATGTCATGAAAGGAAAGGAAATCTTGCAGTTTCAGTGAGGATCAAGTTGGCAAGCTTTCGTCCAGCTCTCTGTCCTTCAGCTCATGCCATGCCATTTGCTTGTTTGAACTTTTGTGACAAATTTTTCCTTTTTTTTTCAGCCCTTTACCCGGCGTGAAATGAAATGAAGAGTTTCATGTCATGAAAGGAAAGGAAATCTTGCAAATTCAGTGAGGATCAAGTTGGCAAGCTTTGGTCCAGCTCTCTGCCCCACAGCTCATGCCATGCCATTTGCTTGTCTGAACTTCAGTGACAAATTACTTTCCGATTTTTTTTTTTTTTTGTTATCCCTTCCCTTCCTCACTTTCTTCTCGCGTCTCGCCTTGTTCCTTTCTCTTTGGTTTTCAGAAATTTACCCCCCCAGACTTTGGGTTTCTCTCCGGTTTTTTCCCTGACCCTCATTTCATCCCAATGCATTGCCTTCCATATGCTGCATTTCCAAATGCTGCCGTTTTTTCCGCTCACCTTTTCTTTGATCGTATCTCCTGTCCCAAGTGCTTGTTCCACTTCTTCTCTGAATTTGGGATTTCATTTCCTTTCATGAAATTCATTTCATTTCATTTCATGAATTTCATGAAAGGAAATGAAATCTTGCGATTTCAGTGAGGATCAAGCTGGCAAGCTTTCGGCCAGTTCTCTGCACTTCAGCTCATGCCATGCCATTTGCTTGTTTGAACTTGGGTGACAAATTTTTCATTTTTTTTTCAGCCCTTTTCCCTGCATGAAATGAAATGAAGAATTTCATGTCATGAAAGGAAAGGAAATCTTGCCATTTCAGTGAGGATCAAGTTGGCAAGCTTTGGTCCAGCTCTCTGCCCTTCAGCTCATGCCATGCCATTTGTTTGTCTGAACTTCGGTGACAAATTATTTTCCGATTTTTTTTTTTTGTTATCCCTTCCCTTCCTCACTTTCTTCTCGCGTCTCACCTTGTTCCTTTCTCTTTGGATTTCAGAAATTCACCCCCTAGAATCTGGGCATCTCTCCGGTTTTTTCCCTGGCCCTCATTTCATCCCAATGCATTGCCTTCCATATGCTGCATTTCCAAATGCTGCCGTTTTTTCCGCTCACCTTTTCTTTGATCATATCTCCTGTCCCAAGTGCTTGTTCCACTTCTTCTCTGAATTTGGGATTTCATTTCCTTTCATGAAATTCATTTCATGAATTTCATGAAAGGAAATGAAATCTTGCGATTTCAGTGAGGATCAAGCTGGGAAGCTTTGGGCCAGTTCTCTGCACTTCAGCTCATGCCATGCCATTTGCTTGTTTGAACTTTTGTGACAAATTTTTCCTTTTTTTTTCAGCCCTTTTCCCTGCGTGAAATGAAATGAAGAATTTCATGTCATGAAAGGAAAGGAAATCTTGCAATTTCAGTGAGGATCAAGTTGGCAAGCTTTGGTCCAGCTCTCTGCCCTTCAGCTCATTCCATGCCATTTGCTTGTCTGAACTTCGGTGACAAATTACTTTCCGATTTTTTTTTTTTTTTTTTGAGCTCTTCCCTTCCTCACTTTCTTCTCGCGTCTCGCCTTGTTCCTTTCTCTTTGGTTTTCAGAAATTCACCCCCTAGAATCTGGGCATCTCTCCGGTTTTTTCCCTGGCCCTCATTTCATCCCAATGCATTGCCTTCCATATGCTGCATTTCCAAATGCTGCCGTTTTTTCCGCTCACCTTTTCTTTGATCATATCTCCTGTCCCAAGTGCTTGTTCCACTTCTTCTCTGAATTTGGGATTTCATTTCCTTTCATGAAATTCATTTCATTTCATGAAATGAATTTCATGAAAGGAAATGAAATCTTGCGATTTCAGTGAAGATCAAGCTGGCAAGCTTTCGGCCAGTTCTCTGCACTTCAGCTCATGCCATGCCATTTGCTTGTTTGAACTTGGGTGACAAATTTTTCCATTTTTTTCCAGCCCTTTTCCCTGCATGAAATGAAATGAAGAATTTCATGTCATGAAAGGAAAGGAAATCTTGCAATTTCAGTGAGGATCAAGGTGGCAAGCTTTGGTCCAGATCTCTGCCCTCCAGCTCATGCCATGCCATTTGCTTGTCTGAACTTCGGTGACAAATTATTTTCCGAGTTTTTTTTTTTTTTGGTATCCCTTCCCTTCCTCACTTTCTTCTCGCGTCTCGCCTTGTTCCTTTCTCTTTGGATTTCAGAAATTCACCCCCTAGAATCTGAGCATCTCTCCGTTTTTTTCCCTGGCCCTCATTTCATCCCAATGCATTGCCTTCCATATGCTGCATTTCCAAATGCTGCCGTTTTTTCCGCTCACCTTTTCTTTGATCATATCTCCTGTCCCAAGTGCTTGTTCCACTTCTTCTCTGAATTTGGGATTTCATTTCCTTTCATGAAATTCATTTCATGAATTTCATGAAAGGAAATGAAATCTTGCGATTTCCGTGAGGATCAAGCTAGCAAGCTTTCGGCCAGTTCTCTGCACTTCAGCTCATGCCATGCCATTTGCTTGTTTGAACTTTTGTGACAAATTTTTAATTTTTTTTTCAGCCCTTTTCCCTGCATGAAATGAAATGAAGAATTTCATGTCATGAAAGGAAAGGAAATCTTGCCATTTCAGTGAGGATCAAGTTGGCAAGCTTTGGTCCAGCTCTCTGCCCTTCAGCTCATGCCATGCCATTTGCTTGTTTGAACTTGGTTGAAAAATTTTTCTTTTTTTTTCCAGCCCTTTTCCCTGCATGAAATGAAATGAAGAATTTCATGTCATGAAAGGAAAGGAAATCTTGCAAATTCAGTGAGGATCAAGTTGGCAAGCTTTGGTCCAGCTCTCTGCCCTTCAGCTCATGCCATGCCATTTGCTTGCCTGAACTTCGGTGACAAATTATTTTCCGATTTTTTTTTTTTTTTGTTATCCCTTCCCTTCCTCACTTTCTTCTCGCGTCTCGCCTTGTTCCTTTCTCTTTGGATTTCAGAAATTCACCCCCTAGAATCTGGGCATCTCTCCGGTTTGTTCCCTGGCCCTCATTTCATCCCAATGCATTGCCTTCCATATGCTGCATTTCCAAATGCTGCCGTTTTTTCCGCTCACCTTTTCTTTGATCATATCTCCTGTCCCAAGTGCTTGTTACACTTCTTCTCTGAATTTGGGATTTCATTTCCTTTCATGAAATTCATTTCATGAATTTCATGAAAAGAAATGAAATCTTGCGATTTCAGTGAAGATCAAGCTGGCAAGCTTTGGGCCAGTTCTCTGCACTTCAGCTCATGCCATGCCATTTGCTTGTTTGAACTTGGGTGACAAATTTTCCCTTTTTTTTCAGCCCTTTTCCCTGCATGAAATGAAATGAAGAATTTCATGTCATGAAAGGAAATGAAATCTTGCAATTTCAGTGAGGATCAAGTTGGCAAGCTTTGGTCCAGCTCTCTGCCCTCCACCTCATGCCATTCCGTTTGCTTGTCTGAACTTCGGTGACAAATTATTTTCCGATTTTTTTTTTTTTTTTGTTATCCCTTCCCTTCCTCACTTTCTTCTCGCGTCTCGCCTTGTTCCTTTGTCTTTGGATTTCAGAAATTCACCTTCAGAATCTGGGCATCTCTCCGGTTTTTTCCCTGGCCCTCATTTCATCCCAATGCATTGCCTTCCATATGCTGCATTTCCAAATGCTGCCTTTTTTTCCGCTCACCTTTTCTTTGATCATATCTCCTGTCCCAAGTGCTTGTTCCACTTCTTCTCTGAATTTGGGATTTCATTTCCTTGCATGAAATTCATTTCATGCAAGGAAATGAAATCTTGCGATTTCAGTGAGGATCAAGCTGGCAAGCTTTGGGCCAGTTCTCTGCACTTCAGCTCATGCCATGCCATTTACTTGTTTGAACTTGGGTGACAAATTTTTCCTTTTTTTTTCAGCCCTTTTCCCTGCATGAAATGAAATGAAGAATTTCATGTCATGAAAGGAAAGGAAATCTTGCAGTTTCAGTGAGGATCAAGTTGGCAAGATTTCGTCCAGCTCTCTGCCCTTCAGCTCATGCCATGCCATTTGCTTGTTTGAACTTGGGTGACAAATTTTTCTTTCTTTTCAGCCCTTTTCCCTGCATGAAATGAAATGAAGAATTTCATGTCATGAAAGGAAAGGAAATCTTGCAGTTTCAGTGAGGATCAAGTTGGCAAGCTTTCGTCCAGCTCTCTGTCCTTCAGCTCATGCCATGCCATTTGCTTGTTTGAACTTTTGTGACAAATTTTTCCTTTTTTTTTCAGCCCTTTACCCGGCGTGAAATGAAATGAAGAATTTCATGTCATGAAAGGAAAGGAAATCTTGCAAATTCAGTGAGGATCAAGTTGGCAAGCTTTGGTCCAGCTCTCTGCCCCACAGCTCATGCCATGCCATTTGCTTGTCTGAACTTCAGTGACAAATTACTTTCCGATTTTTTTTTTTTTTTGTTATCCCTTTCCTTCCTCACTTTCTTCTCGCGTCTCGCCTTGTTCCTTTCTCTTTGGTTTTCAGAAATTTACCCCCCCAGAATTTGGGCATCTCTCCGGTTTTTTCCCTGACCCTCATTTCATCCCAATGCATTGCCTTCCATATGCTGCATTTCCAAATGCTGCCGTTTTTTCCGCTCACCTTTTCTTTGATCGTATCCCCTGTCCCAAGTGCTTGTTCCACTTCTTCTCTGAATTTGGGATTTCATTTCCTTTCATGAAATTCATTTCATTTCATTTCATGAATTTCATGAAAGGAAATGAAATCTTGCGATTTCAGTGAGGATCAAGCTGGCAAGCTTTCGGCCAGTTCTCTGCACTTCAGCTCATGCCATGCCATTTGCTTGTTTGAACTTGGGTGACAAATTTTTCATTTTTTTTTCAGCCCTTTTCCCTGCATGAAATGAAATGAAGAATTTCATGTCATGAAAGGAAAGGAAATCTTGCAAATTCAGTGAGGATCAAGTTGGCAAGCTTTGGTCCAGCTCTCTGCCCTTCAGCTCATGCCATGCCATTTGTTTGTCTGAACTTCGGTGACAAATTATTTTCCGATTTTTTTTTTTTGTTATCCCTTCCCTTCCTCACTTTCTTCTCGCGTCTCACCTTGTTCCTTTCTCTTTGGATTTCAGAAATTCACCCCCTAGAATCTGGGCATCTCTCCGGTTTTTTCCCTGGCCCTCATTTCATCCCAATGCATTGCCTTCCATATGCTGCATTTCCAAATGCTGCCGTTTTTTCCGCTCACCTTTTCTTTGATCATATCTCCTGTCCCAAGTGCTTGTTCCACTTCTTCTCTGAATTTGGGATTTCATTTCCTTTCATGAAATTCATTTCATGAATTTCATGAAAGGAAATGAAATCTTGCGATTTCAGTGAGGATCAAGCTGGGAAGCTTTGGGCCAGTTCTCTGCACTTCAGCTCATGCCATGCCATTTGCTTGTTTGAACTTTTGTGACAAATTTTTCCTTTTTTTTTCAGCCCTTTTCCCTGCGTGAAATGAAATGAAGGATTTCATGTCATGAAAGGAAAGGAAATCTTGCAATTTCAGTGAGGATCAAGTTGGCAAGCTTTGGTCCAGCTCTCTGCCCTTCAGCTCATGCCATGCCATTTGCTCGTCTGAACTTCGGTGACAAATTACTTTCCGATTTTTTTTTTTTTTTTTTGAGCTCTTCCCTTCCTCACTTTCTTCTCGCGTCTCGCCTTGTTCCTTTCTCTTTGGTTTTCAGAAATTCACCCCCTAGAATTTGGGCATCTCTCCGGTTTTTTCCCTGGCCCTCATTTCATCCCAATGCATTGCCGTCCATATGCTGCATTTCCAAATGCTGCCGTTTTTTCCGCTCACCTTTTCTTTGATCATATCTCCTGTCCCAAGTGCTTGTTCCACTTCTTCTCTGAATTTTTGATTTCATTTCCTTTCACGAAATTCATTTCATTTCATGAAATGAATTTCGTGAAAGGAAATGAAATCTTGCGATTTCAGTGAGGATCAAGCTGGCAAGCTTTGGGCCAGTTCTCTGCACTTCAGCTCATGCCATGCCATTTGCTTGTTTGAACTTGGGTGACAAATTTTTCCTTTTTTTTCCAGCCGTTTTCCCTGCATGAAATGAAATGAAGAATTTCATGTCATGAAAGAAAGGAAATCTTGCAAATTCAGTGAGGATCAAGTTGGCAAGCTTTGGTCCAGCTCTCTGCCCTCCAGCTCATGCCATGCCATTTGCTTGTCTGAACTTCGGTGACAAATTATTTTCCGATTTTTTTTTTTTTTGTTATCCCTTCCCTTCCTCACTTTCTTCTTGCGATTTCAGTGAGGATCAAGCTGGGAAGCTTTGGGCCAGTTCTCTGCACTTCAGCTCATGCCATGCCATTTGCTTGTTTGAACTTTTGTGACAAATTTTTCCTTTTTTTTTCAGCCCTTTTCCCGGCGTGAAATGAAATGAAGAATTTCATGTCATGAAAGGAAAGGAAATCTTGCAATTTCAGTGAGGATCAAGTTGGCGAGCTTTGGTCCAGCTCTCTGCCCTCCAGCTCATGCCATGCCATTTGCTTGCCTGAACTTCGGTGACAAATTATTTTCCGATTTTTTTTTTTTTTTGTTATCCCTTCCCTTCCTCACTTTCTTCTCGTGTCTCGCCTTGTTCCTTTCTCTTTGGATTTCAGAAATTCACCCCCTAGAATCTGGGCATCTCTCCGGTTTTTTCCCTGGCCCTCATTTCATCCCAATGCATTGCCTTCCATATGCTGCATTTCCAAATGCTGCCTTTTTTTCCGCTCACCTTTTCTTTGATCATATCTCCTGTCCCAAGTGCTTGTTCCACTTCTTCTCTGTATTTGGGATTTCATTTCCTTGCATGAAATTCATTTCATGCAAGGAAATGAAATCTTGCGATTTCAGTGAGGATCAAGCTGGCAAGCTTTGGGCCAGTTCTCTGCAGTTCATTTCATGCCATGCCATTTGCTTGTTTGTACTTGGGTGACAAATTTTTCCGTTTTTTTCGAGCCCTTTTCCTTGCATGAAATGAAATGAAGAATTTCATGTCATGAAAGGAAAGGAAATCTTGCAATTTCAGTGAGGATCAAGTTGGCAAGCTTTGGTCCAGCTCTCTGCCCTTCAGCTCATGCCATGCCATTTGCTTGCCTGAACTTCGGTGACAAATTATTTTCCGATTTTTTTTTTTTTTTGTTATCCCTTCCCTTCCTCACTTTCTTCTCGTGTCTCGCCTTGTTCCTTTCTCTTTGGATTTCAGAAATTCACCCCCTAGAATCTGGGCATCTCTCCGGTTTTTTCCCTGGCCCTCATTTCATCCCAATGCATTGCCTTCCATATGCTGCATTTCCAAATGCTGCCGTTTTTTCCGCTCACCTTTTCTTTGATCATATCTCCTGTCCCAAGTGCTTGTTCCACTTCTTCTCTGAATTTGGGATTTCATTTCCTTTCATGAAATTCATTTCATGAAAGGAAATGAAATCTTGCGATTTCAGTGAGGATCAAGCTGACAAGCTTTGGGCCAGTTCTCTGCACTTCAGCTCATGCCATGCCATTTGCTTGTTTGAACTTTTGTGACAAATTTTTCCTTTTTTTTTCAGCCCTTTTCCCGGCGTGAAATGAAATGAAGAATTTCATGTCATGAAAGGAAAGGAAATCTTGCAATTTCAGTGAGGATCAAGTTGGCGAGCTTTGGTCCAGCTCTCTGCCCTCCAGCTCATGCCATGCCATTTGCTTGCCTGAACTTCGGTGACAAATTATTTTCCGATTTTTTTTTTTTTTTGTTATCCCTTCCCTTCCTCACTTTCTTCTCGTGTCTCGCCTTGTTCCTTTCTCTTTGGATTTCAGAAATTCACCCCCTAGAATCTGGGCATCTCTCCGGTTTTTTCCCTGGCCCTCATTTCATCCCAATGCATTGCCTTCCATATGCTGCATTTCCAAATGCTGCCTTTTTTTCCGCTCACATTTTCTTTGATCATATCTCCTGTCCCAAGTGCTTGTTCCACTTCTTCTCTGAATTTGGGATTTCATTTCCTTGCATGAAATTCATTTCATGCAAGGAAATGAAATCTTGCGATTTCAGTGAGGATCAAGCTGGCAAGCTTTGGGCCAGTTCTCTGCAGTTCATTTCATGCCATGCCATTTGCTTGTTTGTACTTGGGTGACAAATTTTTCCGTTTTTTTCGAGCCCTTTTCCTTGCATGAAATGAAATGAAGAATTTCATGTCATGAAAGGAAAGGAAATCTTGCAATTTCAGTGAGGATCAAGTTGGCAAGCTTTGGTCCAGCTCTCTGCCCTTCAGCTCATGCCATGCCATTTGCTTGCCTGAACTTCGGTGACAAATTATTTTCCGATTTTTTTTTTTTTTTGTTATCCCTTCCCTTCCTCACTTTCTTCTCGTGTCTCGCCTTGTTCCTTTCTCTTTGGATTTCAGAAATTCACCCCCTAGAATCTGGGCATCTCTCCGGTTTTTTCCCTGGCCCTCATTTCATCCCAATGCATTGCCTTCCATATGCTGCATTTCCAAATGCTGCCGTTTTTTCCGCTCACCTTTTCTTTGATCATATCTCCTGTCCCAAGTGCTTGTTCCACTTCTTCTCTGAATTTGGGATTTCATTTCCTTTCATGAAATTCATTTCATGAAAGGAAATGAAATCTTGCGATTTCAGTGAGGATCAAGCTGCCAAGCTTTGGGCCAGTTCTCTGCACTTCAGCTCATGCCATGCCATTTGCTTGTTTGAACTTTTGTGACAAATTTTTCCTTTTTTTTTCAGCCCTTTTCCCGGCGTGAAATGAAATGAAGAATTTCATGTCATGAAAGGAAAGGAAATCTTGCAATTTCAGTGAGGATCAAGTTGGCAAGCTTTGGTCTGGCTCTCTGCCCTCCAGCTCATGCCATGCCATTTGCTTGCCTGAACTTCGGTGACAAATTATTTTCCAAATTTTTTTTTTTTTTTTTTTGAGACCTTTCCTTCCTCACTTTCTTCTCGTGTCTCGCCTTGTTCCTTTGTCTTTGGATTTCAGAAATTCACCTTCAGAATCTGGGCATCTCTCCGGTTTTTTCCCTGGCCCTCATTTCATCCCAATGCATTGACTTCCATATGCTGCATTTCCAAATGCTGCCTTTTTTTCCGCTCACCATTTCTTTGATCATATCTCCTGTCCCAAGTGCTTGTTCCACTTCTTCTCTGAATTTGGGATTTCATTTCCTTTCATGAAATTCATTTCATGAAAGGAAATGAAATCTTGCGATTTCAGTGAGGATCAAGCTGCCAAGCTTTGGGCCAGTTCCCTGCAGTTCATTTCATGCCATGCCATTTGCTTGTTTGAACTTGGGTGACAAATTTTTCCTTTTTTTTCGAGCCCTTTTCCCTGCATGAAGTGAAATGAAGAATTTCATGTCATGAAAGGAAAGGAAATCTTGCAATTTCTGTGAGGATCAAGTTGGCAAGATTTGGTCCAGCTCTCTGCCCTTCAGCTCATGCCATGCCATTTGCTTGTTTGAACTTGGGTGACAAATTTTTCTTTCTTTTCAGCCCTTTTCCCTTCATGAAATGAAATGAAGAATTTCATGTCATGAAAGGAAAGGAAATCTTGCGATTTCAGTGAGGATCAAGACGGGAAGCGTTGGGCCAGTTCTCTGCACTTCAGCTCATGCCATGCCATTTGCTTTTTTGAACTTTTGTGACAAATTTTTCCTTTTTTTTCCAGCCCTTTTCCCGGCGTGAAATGAAATGAAGAATTTCATGTCATGAAAGGAAAGGAAATCTTGCAATTTCAGTGAGGATCAAGTTGGCAAGCTTTGGTCCAGCTCTCTGCCCTTCAGCTCATGCCATGCCATTTGCTTGCCTGAACTTCGGTGACAAATTATTTTCCGATTTTTTTTTTTTTTTGTTATCCCTTCCCTTCCTCACTTTCTTCTCGTGTCTCGCCTTGTTCCTTTCTCTTTGGATTTCAGAAATTCACCCCCTAGAATCTGGGCATCTCTCCGGTTTTTTCCCTGGCCCTCATTTCATCCCAATGCATTGCCTTCCATATGCTGCATTTCCAAATGCTGCCGTTTTTGCCGCTCACCTTTTCTTTGATCATATCTCCTGTCCCAAGTGCTTGTTCCACTTCTTCTCTGAATTTGGGATTTCATTTCCTTTCATGAAATTCATTTCATGAAAGGAAATGAAATCTTGCGATTTCAGTGAGGATCAAGCTGCCAAGCTTTGGGCCAGTTCTCTGCACTTCAGCTCATGCCATGCCATTTGCTTGTTTGAACTTGGGTGACAAATTTTTCCTTTTTTTTCCCAGCCCTTTTCCCTGCATGAAATGAAATGAAGAATTTCATGTCATGAAAGGAAAGGAAATCTTGCAATTTCAGTGAGGATCAAGTTGGCAAGCTTTGGTCCAGCTCTCTGCCCTCCAGCTCATGCCATGCCATTTGCTTGCCTGAACTTCGGTGACAAATTATTTTCCAATTTTTTTTTTTTTTTTTTTTTGAGACCTTCCCTTCCTCACTTTCTTCTCGTGTCTCGCCTTGTTCCTTTCTCTTTGGATTTCAGAAATTCTCCTTCAGAATCTGGGCATCTCTCCGGTTTTTTCCCTGGCCCTCATTTCATCCCAATGCATTGCCTTCCATATGCTGCATTTCCAAATGCTGCCTTTTTTTCCGCTCACCTTTTCTTTGATCATATCTCCTGTCCCAAGTGCTTGTTCCACTTCTTCTCTGAATTTGGGATTTCATTTCCTTTCATGAAATTCATTTCATGAAAGGAAATGAAATCTTGCGATTTCAGTGAGGATCAAGCTGCCAAGTCTTGGGCCAGTTCTCTGCACTTCATCTCATGCCATGCCATTTGCTTGTTTGAACTTGGGTGACAAATTTTTCTTTTTTTTTCAGCCCTTTTCCCTGCATGAAATGAAATGAAGAATTTCATGTCATGAAAGGAAAGGAAATCTTGCAATTTCAGTGAGGATCAAGTTGGCAAGCTTTGGTCCAGCTCTCTGCCCTCCAGCTCATGCCATGCCATTTGCTTGCCTGAACTTCGGTGACAAATTATTTTCCGATTTTTTTTTTTTTTTGTTATCCCTTCCCTTCCTCACTTTCTTCTCGCGTCTCGCCTTGTTCCTTTCTCTTTGGATTTCAGAAATTCACCCCCTAGAATCTGGGCATCTCTCCGGTTTTTTCCCTGGCCCTCATTTCATCCCAATGCATTGCCTTCCATATGCTGCATTTCCAAATGCTGCCGTTTTTTCCGCTCACCTTTTCTTTGATCATATCTCCTGTCCCAAGTGCTTGTTCCACTTCTTCTCTGAATTTGGGATTTCATTTCCTTTCATGAAATTCATTTCATGAAAGGACATGAAATCTTGCGATTTCAGTGAGGATCAAGCTGCCAAGCTTTGGGCCAGTTCCCTGCAGTTCATTTCATGCCATGCCATTTGCTTGTTTGAACTTGGGTGACAAATTTTTCCTTTTTTTTCGAGCCCTTTTCCCTGCATGAAGTGAAATGAAGAATTTCATGTCATGAAAGGAAAGGAAATCTTGCAATTTCAGTGAGGATCAAGTTGGCAAGATTTGGTCCAGCTCTCTGCCCTTCAGCTCATGCCATGCCATTTGCTTGTTTGAACTTGGGTGACAAATTTTTCTTTCTTTTCAGCCCTTTTCCCTGCATGAAATGAAATGAAGAATTTCATGTCATGAAAGGAAAGGAAATCTTGCAATTTCAGTGAGGATCAAGTTGGCAAGCTTTGGTCCAGCTCTCTGCCCTTCAGCTCATGCCATGCCATTTGCTTGTCTGAACTTCGGTGACAAATTATTTTCCGATTTTTTTTTATTTGTTATCCCTTCCCTTCCTCACTTTCTTCTCACGTCTCACCTTGTTCCTTTCTCTTTGGATTTCAGAAATTCACCCCCTAGAATCTGGGCATCTCTCCGGTTTTTTCCCTGGCCCTCATTTCATCCCAATGCATTGCCTTCCATATGCTGCATTTCCAAATGCTGCCGTTTTTTCCGCTCACCTTTTCTTTGATCATATCTCCTGTCCCAAGTGCTTGTTCCTCTTCTTCTCTGAATTTGGGATTTCATTTCCTTTCATGAAATTCATTTCATGAATTTCATGAAAGGAACTGAAATCTTGCGATTTCAGTGAGGATCAAGACGGGAAGCGTTGGGCCAGTTCTCTGCACTTCAGCTCATGCCATGCCATTTGCTTGTTTGAACTTTTGTGACAAATTTTTCCTTTTTTTTCCAGCCCTTTTCCCGGCGTGAAATGAAATGAAGAATTTCATGTCATGAAAGGAAAGGAAATCTTGCAATTTCAGTGAGGATCAAGTTGGCAAGCTTTGGTCCAGCTCTCTGCCCTTCAGCTCGTGCCATGCCATTTGCTTGCCTGAACTTCGGTGACAAATTATTTTCCGATTTTTTTTTTTTTTTGTTATCCCTTCCCTTCCTCACTTTCTTCTCGTGTCTCGCCTTGTTCCTTTCTCTTTGGATTTCAGAAATTCACCCCCTAGAATCTGGGCATCTCTCCGGTTTTTTCCCTGGCCCTCATTTCATCCCAATGCATTGCCTTCCATATGCTGCATTTCCAAATGCTGCCGTTTTTGCCGCTCACCTTTTCTTTGATCATATCTCCTGTCCCAAGTGCTTGTTCCTCTTCTTCTCTGAATTTGGGATTTCATTTCCTTTCATGAAATTCATTTCATGAAAGGAAATGAAATCTTGCGATTTCAGTGAGGATCAAGCTGCCAAGCTTTGGGCCAGTTCTCTGCACTTCAGCTCATGCCATGCCATTTGCTTGTTTGAACTTGGGTGACAAATTTTTCCTTTTTTTTCCCAGCCCTTTTCCCTGCATGAAATGAAATGAAGAATTTCATGTCATGAAAGGAAAGGAAATCTTGCAATTTCAGTGAGGATCAAGTTGGCAAGCTTTGGTCCAGCTCTCTGCCCTCCAGCTCATGCCATGCCATTTGCTTGCCTGAACTTCGGTGACAAATTATTTTCCAATTTTTTTTTTTTTTTTTTTTTGAGACCTTCCCTTCCTCACTTTCTTCTCGTGTCTCGCCTTGTTCCTTTCTCTTTGGATTTCAGAAATTCTCCTTCAGAATCTGGGCATCTCTCCGGTTTTTTCCCTGGCCCTCATTTCATCCCAATGCATTGCCTTCCATATGCTGCATTTCCAAATGCTGCCTTTTTTTCCGCTCACCTTTTCTTTGATCATATCTCCTGTCCCAAGTGCTTGTTCCACTTCTTCTCTGAATTTGGGATTTCATTTCCTTTCATGAAATTCATTTCATGAAAGGAAATGAAATCTTTCGATTTCAGTGAGGATCAAGCTGGCAAGCTTTGGGCCAGTTCTCTGCAGTTCATTTCATGCCATGCCATTTGCTTGTTTGAACTTGGGTGACAAATTTTTCCTTTTTTTTCGAGCCCTTTTCCCTGCATGAAATGAAATGAAGAATTTCATGTCATGAAAGGAAAGGAAATCTTGCAATTTCAGTGAGGATCAAGTTGGCAAGCTTTGGTCCAGCTCTCTGCCCTTCAGCTCATGCCATGCCATTTGCTTGCCTGAACTTCGGTGACAAATTATTTTCCGATTTTTTTTTTTTTGTTATCCCTTCCCTTCCTCACTTTCTTCTCGTGTCTCGCCTTGTTCCTTTCTCTTTGGATTTCAGAAATTCACCCCCTAGAATCTGGGCATCTCTCCCGTTTTTTCCCTGGCCCTCATTTCATCCCAATGCATTACCTTCCATATGCTGCATTTCCAAATGCTGCCGTTTTTTCCGCTCACCTTTTCTTTGATCATATCTCCTGTCCCAAGTGCTTGTTACACTTCTTCTCTGAATTTGGGATTTCATTTCCTTTCATGAAATTCATTTCATGAAAGGAAATGAAATCTTGCGATTTCAGTGAGGATCAAGCTGCCAAGCTTTGGGCCAGTTCTCTGCAGTTCATTTCATGCCATGCCATTTGCTTGTTTGAACTTGGGTGACAAATTTTTCTTTTTTTCCAGCCCTTTTCCCTGCATGAAATGAAATGAAGAATTTCATGTCATGAAAGGAAAGGAAATCTTGCAATTTCAGTGAGGATCAAGTTGGCAAGCTTTGGTCCAGCTCTCTGCCCTCCAGCTCATGCCATGCCATTTGCTTGCCTGAACTTCGGTGACAAATTATTTTCCAATTTTTTTTTTTTTTTTTTTTTTGAGACCTTCCCTTCCTCACTTTCTTCTCGTGTCTCGCCTTGTTCCTTTCTCTTTGGATTTCAGAAATTCTCCTTCAGAATCTGGGCATCTCTCCGGTTTTTTCCCTGGCCCTCATTTCATCCCAATGCATTGCCTTCCATATGCTGCATTTCCAAATGCTGCCTTTTTTTCCGCTCACCTTTTCTTTGATCATATCTCCTGTCCCAAGTGCTTGTTACACTTCTTCTCTGAATTTGGGATTTCATTTCCTTTCATGAAATTCATTTCATGAATTTCATGAAAGGAAATGAAATCTTGCGATTTCAGTGAGGATCAAGCTGCCAAGTCTTGGGCCAGTTCTCTGCACTTCATCTCATGCCATGCCATTTGCTTGTTTGAACTTGGGTGACAAATTTTTCTTTTTTTTTTCAGCCCTTTTCCCTGCATGAAATGAAATGAAGAATTTCATGTCATGAAAGGAAAGGAAATCTTGCAATTTCAGTGAGGATCAAGTTGGCAAGCTTTGGTCCAGCTCTCTGCCCTCCAGCTCATGCCATGCCATTTGCTTGCCTGAACTTCGGTGACAAATTATTTTCCGATTTTTTTTTTTTTTTGTTATCCCTTCCCTTCCTCACTTTCTTCTCGCGTCTCGCCTTGTTCCTTTCTCTTTGGATTTCAGAAATTCACCCCCTAGAATCTGGGCATCTCTCCGGTTTTTTCCCTGGCCCTCATTTCATCCCAATGCATTGCCTTCCATATGCTGCATTTCCAAATGCTGCCGTTTTTTCCGCTCACCTTTTCTTTGATCATATCTCCTGTCCCAAGTGCTTGTTCCACTTCTTCTCTGAATTTGGGATTTCATTTCCTTGCATGAAATTCATTTCATGCAAGGAAATGAAATCTTGCGATGTCAGTGAGGATCAAGCTGCCAAGCTTTGGGCCAGTTCTCTGCAGTTCATTTCATGCCATGCCATTTGCTTGTTTGAACTTGAGTGACAAATTTTTCCTTTTTTTTCGAGCCCTTTTCCCTGCATGAAATGAAATGAAGAATTTCATGTCATGAAAGGAAAGGAAATCTTGCAATTTCAGTGAGGATCAAGTTGGCAGGCTTTGGTCCAGCGCTCTGCCCTTCAGCTCATGCCGTGCCATTTGCTTGCCTGTACTTCGGTGACAAATTATTTTCTGATTTTTTTTTTTTTTTGTTATCCCTTCCCTTCCTCACTTTCTTCTCGCGTCTCGCCTTGTTCCTTTCTCTTTGGATTTCAGAAATTCACCCCCTAGAATCTGGGCATCTCTCCGGTTTTTTCCCTGGCCCTCATCTCATCCCAATGCATTGCCTTCCATATGCTGCATTTCCAAATGCTGCCGTTTTTTCCGCTCACCTTTTCTTTGATCATATCTCCTGTCCCAAGTGCTTGTTCCACTTCTTCTCTGAATTTGGGATTTCATTTCCTTTCATGAAATTCATTTCATGAAAGGAAATGAAATCTTGCGATTTCAGTGAGGATCAAGCTAGCAAGCTTTGGGCCAGTACTCTGCACTTCAGCTCATGCCATGCCATTTGCTTGTTTGAACTTGGGTGAAAAATTTTTCCTTTTTTTTCCAGCCCTTTTCCCTGCATGAAATGAAATGAAGAATTTCATGTCATGAAAGGAAAGGAAATCTTGCAATTTCAGTGAGGATCAAGTTGGCAAGCTTTGGTCCAGCTCTCTGCCCTCCAGCTCATGCCATGCCATTTGCTTGCCTGAACTTCGGTGACAAATTATTTTCCAATTTTTTTTTTTTTTTTTTTTTTTGAGACCTTCCCATCCTCACTTTCTTCTCGCATCTCGCCTTGTTCCTTTCTCTTTGGATTTCAGAAATTCACCTTCAGAATCTGGGCATCTCTCCGGTTTTTTCCCTGGCCCTCATTTCATCCCAATGCATTGACTTCCATATGCTGCATTTCCAAATGCTGCCGTTTTTTCCGCTCACCTTTTCTTTGATCATATCTCCTGTCCCAAGTGCTTGTTACACTTCTTCTCTGAATTTGGGATTTCATTTCCTGTCATGAAATTCATTTCATGAATTTCATGACAGGAAATGAAATCTTGCGATTTCAGTGAGGATCAAGCTGGCAAGCTTTGGGCCAGTTCTCTGCACTTCAGCTCATGCCATGCCGTTTGCTTGTTTGAACTTCCATGACAAATTTTTCATTTTTTTTTCAGCCCTTTTCCCTGCATGAAATGAAATGAAGAATTTCATGTCATGAAAGGAAAGGAAATTTTGCCATTTCAGTGAGGATCAAGTTGGCAAGCTTTGGTCCAGCTCTCTGCCCTTCAGCTCATGCCATGCCATTTGTTTGTCTGAACTTCGGTGACAAATTATTTTCCGATTTTTTTTTTTTTGTTATCCCTTCCCTTCCTCACTTTCTTCTCGCGTCTCGCCTTGTTCCTTTCTCTTTGGATTTCAGAAATTCACCCCCTAGAATCTGGGCATCTCTCCGGTTTTTTCCCTGGCCCTCATTTCATCCCAATGCATTGCCTTCCATATGCTGCATTTCCAAATGCTGCCTTTTTTTCCGCTCACCTTTTCTTTGATCATATCTCCTGTCCCAAGTGCTTGTTCCACTTCTTCTCTGAATTTGGGATTTCATTTCCTTTCATGAAATTCATTTCATGAAAGGAAATGAAATCTTGCGATTTCAGTGAGGATCAAGCTGCCAAGCTTTGGGCCAGTTCTCTGCAGTTCATTTCATGCCATGCCATTTGCTTGTTTGAACTTGGGTGACAAATTTTTCCTTTTTTTTCGAGCCCTTTTCCCTGCATGAAATGAAATGAAGAATTTCATGTCATGAAAGGAAAGGAAATCTTGCAAATTCAGTGAGGATCAAGTTGGCAAGCTTTGGTCCAGCTCTCTGCCCTCCAGCTCATGCCATGCCATTTGCTTGCCTGAACTACGGTGACAAATTATTTTCCGATTTTTTTTTTTTTTTTTATCCCTTCCCTTCCTCACTTTCTTCTCGTGTCTCGCCTTGTTCCTTTGTCTTTGGATTTCAGAAATTCACCCCCTAGAATCTGAGCATCTCTCCGGTTTTTTCCCTGGCCCTCATTTCATCCCAATGCATTACCTTCCATATGCTGCATTTCCAAATGCTGCCGTTTTTTCCGCTCACCTTTTCTTTGATCATATCTCCTGTCCCAAGTGCTTGTTACACTGCTTCTCTGAATTTGGGATTTCATTTCCTTTCATGAAATTAATTTCATGAAAGGAAATGAAATCTTGCGATTTCAGTGAGGATCAAGCTGGCAAGCTTTGGGCCAGTTCTCTGCAGTTCATTTCATGCCATGCCATTTGCTTGTTTGAACTTGGGTGACAAATTTTTCCTTTTTTTTCGAGCCCTTTTCCCTGCATGAAATGAAATGAAGAATTTCATGTCATGAAAGGAAAGGAAATCTTGCAATTTCATTGAGGATCAAGTTGGCAAGCTTTGGTCCAGCTCTCTGCCCTTCAGCTCATGCCATGCCATTTGCTTGCCTGAACTTCGGTGACAAATTATTTTCCGATTTTTTTTTTTTTTGTTATCCCTTCCCTTCCTCACTTTCTTCTCGCGTCTCGCCTTGTTCCTTTCTCTTTGGATTTCAGAAATTCACCCCCTAGAATCTGGGCATCTCTCCGGTTTTTTCCCTGGCCCTCATCTCATCCCAATGCATTGCCTTCCATATGCTGCATTTCCAAATGCTGCCGTTTTTGCCGCTCACCTTTTCTTTGATCATAACTCCTGTCCAAAGTGCTTGTTCCACTTCTTCTCTGAATTTGGGATTTCATTTCCTTTCATGAAATTCATTTCATGAAAGGAAATGAAATCTTGCGATTTCAGTGAGGATCAAGCTGCCAAGCTTTGGGCCAGTTCTCTGCACTTCAGCTCATGCCATGCCATTTGCTTGTTTGAACTTGGGTGAAAAATTTTTCCGTTTTTTTCCAGCCCTTTTCCCTGCATGAAATGAAATGAAGAATTTCATGTCATGAAAGGAAAGGAAATCTTGCAATTTCAGTGAGGATCAAGTTGGCAAGCTTTGGTCCAGCTCTCTGCCCTCCAGCTCATGCCATGCCATTTGCTTGCCTGAACTTCGGTGACAAATTATTTTCCAATTTTTTTTTTTTTTTTTTTTTGAGACCTTCCCATCCTCACTTTCTTCACGCATCTCGCCTTGTTCCTTTCTCTTTGTATTTCAGAAATTCACCTTCAGAATCTGGGCATCTCTCCGGTTTTTTCCCTGGCCCTCATTTCATCCCAATGCATTGCCTTCCATATGCTGCATTTCCAAATGCTGCCTTTTTTTCCGCTCACCTTTTCTTTGATCATATCTCCTGTCCCAAGTGCTTGTTCCACTTCTTCTCTGAATTTGGGATTTCATTTCCTTTCATGAAATTCATTTCATGAATTTCATGAAAGGAAATGAAATCTTGCGATTTCAGTGAGGATCAAGCTGCCAAGCTTTGGGCCAGTTCTCTGCAGTTCATATCATGCCATGCCATTTGCTTGTTTGAACTTGGGTGACAAATTTTTCCCTTTTTTTCGAGCCCTTTTCCCTGCATGAAATGAAATGAAGAATTTCATGTCATGAAAGGAAAGGAAATCTTGCAATTTCAGTGAGGATCAAGTTGGCAAGCTTTGGTCCAGCTCTCTGCCCTTCAGCTCATGCCATGCCATTTGCTTGCCTGAACTTCGGTGACAAATTATTTTCCGATTTTTTTTTTTTTTTGTTATCCCTTCCCTTCCTCACTTTCTTCTCGTGTCTCGCCTTGTTCCTTTCTCTTTGGATTTCAGAAATTCACCCCCTAGAATCTGGGCATCTCTCCCGTTTTTTCCCTGGCCCTCATTTCATCCCAATGCATTACCTTCCTTATGCTGCATTTCCAAATGCTGCCGTTTTTTCCGCTCACCTTTTCTTTGATAATATCTCCTGTCCCAAGTGCTTGTTCCACTTCTTCTCTGAATTTGGGATTTCATTTCCTTGCATGAAATTCATTTCATGCAAGGAAATGAAATCTTGCGATGTCAGTGAGGATCAAGCTGCCAAGCTTTGGGCCAGTTCTCTGCACTTCAGCTCATGCCATGCCATTTGCTTGTTTGTACTTGGGTGACAAATTTTTCTTTTTTTCCAGCCCTTTTCCCTGCATGAAATGAAATGAAGAATTTCATGTCATGAAAGGAAAGGAAATCTTGCAATTTCAGTGAGGATCAAGTTGGCAAGCTTTGGTCCAGCTCTCAGCCCTCCAGCTCATGCCATGCCATTTGCTTGCCTGAACTTCGGTGACAAATTATTTTCCAATTTTTTTTTTTTTTTTTTTTGAGACCTTCTATTCCTCACTTTCTTCACGCATCTCGCCTTGTTCCTTTCTCTTTGGATTTCAGAAATTCTCCTTCAGAATCTGGGCATCTCTCCGGTTTTTTCCCTGGCCCTCATTTCATCCCAATGCATTGCCTTCCATATGCTGCATTTCCAAATGCTGCCTTTTTTTCCGCTCACCTTTTCTTTGATCATATCTCCTGTCCCAAGTGCTTGTTCCACTTCTTCTCTGAATTTGGGATTTCATTTCCTTTCATGAAATTCATTTCATGAATTTCATGAAAGGAAATGAAATCTTGCGATTTCAGTGAGGATCAAGCTGCCAAGTCTTGGGCCAGTTCTCTGCACTTCATCTCATGCCATGCCATTTGCTTGTTTGAACTTGGGTGACAAATTTTTCTTTTTTTTCAGCCCTTTTCCCTGCATGAAATGAAATGAAGAATTTCATGTCATGAAAGGAAAGGAAATCTTGCAATTTCAGTGAGGATCAAGTTGGCAAGCTTTGGTCCAGCTCTCTGCCCTCCAGCTCATGCCATGCCATTTGCTTGCCTGAACTTCGGTGACAAATTATTTTCCGATTTTTTTTTTTTTTTGTTATCCCTTCCCTTCCTCACTTTCTTCTCGCGTCTCGCCTTGTTCCTTTCTCTTTGGATTTCAGAAATTCACCCCCTAGAATCTGGGCATCTCTCCGGTTTTTTCCCTGGCCCTCATTTCATCCCAATGCATTGCCTTCCATATGCTGCATTTCCAAATGCTGCCGTTTTTTCCGCTCACCTTTTCTTTGATCATATCTCCTGTCCCAAGTGCTTGTTCCACTTCTTCTCTGAATTTGGGATTTCATTTCCTTTCATGAAATTCATTTCATGCAAGTAAATGAAATCTTGCGATGTCAGTGAGGATCAAGCTGCCAAGCTTTGGGCCAGTTCTCTGCAGTTCATTTCATGCCATGCCATTTGCTTGTTTGAACTTGGGTGACAAATTTTTCCTTTTTTTTCGAGCCCTTTTCCCTGCATGAAATGAAATGAAGAATTTCATGTCATGAAAGGAAAGGAAATCTTGCAATTTCAGTGAGGATCAAGTTGGCAAGCTTTGGTGCAGCTCTCTGCCCTTCAGCTCATGCCATGCCATTTGCCTGCCTGAACTTCGGTGACAAATTATTTTCCGATTTTTTTTTTTTTTTGTTATCCCTTCCCTTCCTCACTTTCTTCTCGTGTCTCGCCTTGTTCCTTTCTCTTTGGATTTCAGAAATTCACCCCCTAGAATCTGGGCATCTCTCCGGTTTTTTCCCTGGCCCTCATTTCATCCCAATGCATTGCCTTCCATATGCTGCATTTCCAAATGCTGCCATTTTTGCCGCTCACCTTTTCTTTGATCATATCTCCTGTCCCAAGTGCTTGTTCCACTTCTTCTCTGAATTTGGGATTTCATTTCCTTTCATGAAATTCATTTCATGAAAGGAAATGAAATCTTGCGATTTCAGTGAGGATCAAGCTGCCAAGCTTTGGGCCAGTTCTCTGCAGTTCATTTCATGCCATGCCATTTGCTTGTTTGAACTTGGGTGACAAATTTTTCCTTTTTTTTCCAGCCCTTTACCCTGCATGAAATGAAATGAAGAATTTCATGTCATGAAAGGAAAGGAAATCTTGCAATTTCAGTGAGGATCGAGTTGGCAAGCTTTGGTCCAGCGCTCTGCCCTTCAACTCATGCCGTGCCATTTGCTTGCCTGAACTTCGGTGACAAATTATTTTCCGATTTTTTTTTTTTTTTGTTATCCCTTCCCTTCCTCACTTTCTTCTCGCGTCTCGCCTTGTTCCTTTCTCTTTGGATTTCAGAAATTCACCCCCTAGAATCTGGGCATCTCTCCGGTTTTTTCCCTGGCCCTCATCTCATCCCAATGCATTGCCTTCCATATGCTGCATTTCCAAATGCTGCCGTTTTTGCCGCTCACCTTTTCTTTGATCATATCTCCTGTCCCAAGTGCTTGTTCCACTTCTTCTCTGAATTTGGGATTTCATTTCCTTTCATGAAATTCATTTCATGAAAGGAAATGAAATCTTGCGATTTCAGTGAGGATCAAGCTAGCAAGCTTTGGGCCAGTACTCTGCACTTCAGCTCATGCCATGCCATTTGCTTGTTTGAACTTGGGTGAAAAATTTTTCCTTTTTTTTCCAGCCCTTTTCCCTGCATGAAATGAAATGAAGAATTTCATGTCATGAAAGGAAAGGAAATCTTGCAATTTCAGTGAGGATCAAGTTGGCACGCTTTGGTCCAGCTCTCTGCCCTCCAGCTCATGCCATGCCATTTGCTTGCCTGAACTTCGGTGACAAATTATTTTCCAATTTTTTTTTTTTTTTTTTTTTGAGACCTTCCCATCCTCACTTTCTTCTCGCATCTCGCCTTGTTCCTTTCTCTTTGGATTTCAGAAATTCACCTTCAGAATCTGGGCATCTCTCCGGTTTTTTCCCTGGCCCTCATTTCATCCCAATGCATTGCCTTCCATATGCTGCATTTCCAAATGCTGCCGTTTTTTCCGCTCACCTTTTCTTTGATCATATCTCCTGTCCCAAGTGCTTGTTCCACTTCTTCTCTGAATTTGGGATTTCATTTCCTGTCATGAAATTCATTTCATGAATTTCATGACAGGAAATGAAATCTTGCGATTTCAGTGAGGATCAAGCTGGCAAGCTTTGGGCCAGTTCTCTGCACTTCAGCTCATGCCATGCCGTTTGCTTGTTTGAACTTCCATGACAAATTTTTCATTTTTTTTTCAGCCCTTTTCCCTGCATGAAATGAAATGAAGAATTTCATGTCATGAAAGGAAAGGAAATCTTGCCATTTCAGTGAGGATCAAGTTGGCAAGCTTTGGTCCAGCTCTCTGCCCTTCAGCTCATGCCATGCCATTTGTTTGTCTGAACTTCGGTGACAAATTATTTTCCGATTTTTTTTTTTTTGTTATCCCTTCCCTTCCTCACTTTCTTCTCGCGTCTCACCTTGTTCCTTTCTCTTTGGATTTCAGAAATTCACCCCCTAGAATCTGGGCATCTCTCCGGTTTTTTCCCTGGCCCTCATTTCATCCCAATGCATTGCCTTCCATATGCTGCATTTCCAAATGCTGCCTTTTTTTCCGCTCACCTTCTCTTTGATCATATCTCCTGTCCCAAGTGCTTGTTCCACTTCTTCTCTGAATTTGGGATTTCATTTCCTTTCATGAAATTCATTTCATGAAAGGAAATGAAATCTTGCGATTTCAGTGAGGATCAAGCTGGCAAGCTTTGGGCCAGTTCTCTGCAGTTCATTTCATGCCATGCCATTTGCTTGTTTGAACTTGGGTGACAAATTTTTCCTTTTTTTTCGAGCCCTTTTCCCTGCATGAAATGAAATGAAGAATTTCATGTCATGAAAGGAAAGGAAATCTTGCAAATTCAGTGAGGATCAAGTTGGCAAGCTTTGGTCCAGCTCTCTGCCCTCCAGCTCATGCCATGCCATTTGCTTGCCTGAACTACGGTGACAAATTATTTTCCGATTTTTTTTTTTTTTTGTTATCCCTTCCCTTCCTCACTTTCTTCTCGTGTCTCGCCTTGTTCCTTTCTCTTTGGATTTCAGAAATTCACCCCCTAGAATCTGGGCATCTCTCCGGTTTTTTCCCTGGCCCTCATTTCATCCCAATGCATTGCCTTCCATATGCTGCATTTCCAAATGCTGCCGTTTTTTCCGCTCACCTTTTCTTTGATCATATCTCCTGTCCCAAGTGCTTGTTCCACTTCTTCTCTGAATTTGGGATTTCATTTCCTTTCATGAAATTCATTTCATGCAAGGAAATGAAATCTTGCGATGTCAGTGAGGATCAAGCTGCCAAGCTTTGGGCCAGTTCTCTGCAGTTCATTTCATGCCATGCCATTTGCTTGTTTGAACTTGAGTGACAAATTTTTCCTTTTTTTTCGAGCCCTTTTCCCTGCATGAAATGAAATGAAGAATTTCATGTCATGAAAGGAAAGGAAATCTTGCAATTTCAGTGAGGATCAAGTTGGCAAGCTTTGGTCCAGCTCTCTGCCCTTCAGCTCATGCCATGCCATTTGCCTGCCTGAACTTCGGTGACAAATTATTTTCCGATTTTTTTTTTTTTTTGTTATCCCTTCCCTTCCTCACTTTCTTCTCGTGTCTCGCCTTGTTCCTTTCTCTTTGGATTTCAGAAATTCACCCCCTAGAATCTGGGCATCTCTCCGGTTTTTTCCCTGGCCCTCATTTCATCCCAATGCATTGCCTTCCATATGCTGCATTTCCAAATGCTGCCGTTTTTGCCGCTCACCTTTTCTTTGATCATATCTGTGTCCCAAGTGCTTGTTCCACTTCTTCTCTGAATTTGGGATTTCATTTCCTTTCATGAAATTCATTTCATGAAAGGAAATGAAATCTTGCGATTTCAGTGAGGATCAAGCTGCCAAGCTTTGGGCCAGTTCTCTGCAGTTCATTTCATGCCATGCCATTTGCTTGTTTGAACTTGGGTGACAAATTTTTCCTTTTTTTTTCCAGCCCTTTTCCCTGCATGAAATGAAATGAAGAATTTCATGTCATGAAAGGAAAGGAAATCTTGCAATTTCAGTGAGGATCAAGTTGGCAAGCTTTGGTCCAGCGCTCTGCCCTTTTGCTCATGCCGTGCCATTTGCTTGCCTGAACTTCGGTGACAAATTATTTTCCGATTTTTTTTTTTTTTGTTATCCCTTCCCTTCCTCACTTTCTTCTCGTGTCTCGCCTTGTTCCTTTCTCTTTGGATTTCAGAAATTCACCCCCTAGAATCTGGGCATCTCTCCGGTTTTTTCCCTGGCCCTCATCTCATCCCAATGCATTGCCTTCCATATGCTGCATTTCCAAATGCTGCCGTTTTTTCCGCTCACCTTTTCTTTGATCATATCTCCTGTCCCAAGTGCTTGTTCCACTTCTTCTCTGAATTTGGGATTTCATTTCCTTTCATGAAATTCATTTCATGAAAGGAAATGAAATCTTGCGATTTCAGTGAGGATCAAGCTAGCAAGCTTTGGGCCAGTACTCTGCACTTCAGCTCATGCCATGCCATTTGCTTGTTTGAACTTGGGTGAAAAATTTTTCCTTTTTTTTCCAGCCCTTTTCCCTGCATGAAATGAAATGAAGAATTTCATGTCATGAAAGGAAAGGAAATCTTGCAATTTCAGTGAGGATCAAGTTGGCAAGCTTTGGTCCAGCTCTCTGCCCTCCAGCTCATGCCATGCCATTTGCTTGCCTGAACTTCGGTGACAAATTATTTTCCAATTTTTTTTTTTTTTTTTTTTTGAGACCTTCCCATCCTCACTTTCTTCTCGCATCTCGCCTTGTTCCTTTCTCTTTGGATTTCAGAAATTCACCTTCAGAATCTGGGCATCTCTCCGGTTTTTTCCCTGGCCCTCATTTCATCCCAATGCATTGCCTTCCATATGCTGCATTTCCAAATGCTGCCGTTTTTTCCGCTCACCTTTTCTTTGATCATATCTCCTGTCCCAAGTGCTTGTTCCACTTCTTCTCTGAATTTGGGATTTCATTTCCTTGCATGAAATTCATTTCATGCAAGGAAATGAAATCTTGCGATTTCAGTGAGGATCAAGCTGGCAAGCTTTCGGCCAGTTCTCTGCACTTCAGCTCATGCCATGCCGTTTGCTTGTTTGAACTTCCATGACAAATTTTTCATTTTTTTTTCAGCCCTTTTCCCTGCATGAAATGAAATGAAGAATTTCATGTCATGAAAGGAAAGGAAATTTTGCCATTTCAGTGAGGATCAAGTTGGCAAGCTTTGGTCCAGCTCTCTGCCCTTCAGCTCATGCCATGCCATTTGTTTGTCTGAACTTCGGTGACAAATTATTTTCCGATTTTTTTTTTTTTGTTATCCCTTCCCTTCCTCACTTTCTTCTCGCGTCTCGCCTTGTTCCTTTCTCTTTGGATTTCAGAAATTCACCCCCTAGAATCTGGGCATCTCTCCGGTTTTTTCCCTGGCCCTCATTTCATCCCAATGCATTGCCTTCCATATGCTGCATTTCCAAATGCTGCCTTTTTTTCCGCTCACCTTTTCTTTGATCATATCTCCTGTCCCAAGTGCTTGTTCCACTTCTTCTCTGAATTTGGGATTTCATTTCCTTTCAGGAAATTCATTTCATGAAAGGAAATGAAATCTTGCGATTTCAGTGAGGATCAAGCTGGCAAGCTTTCGGCCAGTTCTCTGCAGTTCATTTCATGCCATGCCATTTGCTTGTTTGAACTTGGGTGACAAATTTTTCCTTTTTTTTCGAGCCCTTTTCCCTGCATGAAATGAAATGAAGAATTTCATGTCATGAAAGGAAAGGAAATCTTGCAAATTCAGTGAGGATCAAGTTGGCAAGCTTTGGTCCAGCTCTCTGCCCTCCAGCTCATGCCATGCCATTTGCTTGCCTGAACTACGGTGACAAATTATTTTCCGATTTTTTTTTTTTTTTTGTTATCCCTTCCCTTCCTCACTTTCTTCTCGTGTCTCGCCTTGTTCCTTTCTCTTTGGATTTCAGAAATTCACCCCCTAGAATCTGGGCATCTCTCCGGTTTTTTCCCTGGCCCTCATTTCATCCCAATGCATTGCCTTCCATATGCTGCATTTCCAAATGCTGCCGTTTTTTCCGCTCACCTTTTCTTTGATCATATCTCCTGTCCCAAGTGCTTGTTCCACTTCTTCTCTGAATTTGGGATTTCATTTCCTTTCATGAAATTCATTTCATGCAAGGAAATGAAATCTTGCGATGTCAGTGAGGATCAAGCTGCCAAGCTTTGGGCCAGTTCTCTGCAGTTCATTTCATGCCATGCCATTTGCTTGTTTGAACTTGAGTGACAAATTTTTCCTTTTTTTTCGAGCCCTTTTCCCTGCATGAAATGAAATGAAGAATTTCATGTCATGAAAGGAAAGGAAATCATGCAATTTCAGTGAGGATCAAGTTGGCAAGCTTTGGTCCAGCTCTCTGCCCTTCAGCTCATGCCATGCCATTTGCCTGCCTGAACTTCGGTGACAAATTATTTTCCGATTTTTTTTTTTTTTTGTTATCCCTTCCCTTCCTCACTTTCTTCTCGTGTCTCGCCTTGTTCCTTTCTCTTTGGATTTCAGAAATTCACCCCCTAGAATCTGGGCATCTCTCCGGTTTTTTCCCTGGCCCTCATTTCATCCCAATGCATTGCCTTCCATATGCTGCATTTCCAAATGCTGCCGTTTTTGCCGCTCACCTTTTCTTTGATCATATCTGTGTCCCAAGTGCTTGTTCCACTTCTTCTCTGAATTTGGGATTTCATTTCCTTTCATGAAATTCATTTCATGAAAGGAAATGAAATCTTGCGATTTCAGTGAGGATCAAGCTAGCAAGCTTTGGGCCAGTACTCTGCACTTCAGCTCATGCCATGCCATTTGCTTGTTTGAACTTGGGTGAAAAATTTTTCCTTTTTTTTCCAGCCCTTTTCCCTGCATGAAATGAAATGAAGAATTTCATGTCATGAAAGGAAAGGAAATCTTGCAATTTCAGTGAGGATCAAGTTGGCAAGCTTTGGTCCAGCTCTCTGCCCTCCAGCTCATGCCATGCCATTTGCTTGCCTGAACTTCGGTGACAAATTATTTTCCAATTTTTTTTTTTTTTTTTTTTTGAGACCTTCCCATCCTCACTTTCTTCTCGCATCTCGCCTTGTTCCTTTCTCTTTGGATTTCAGAAATTCACCTTCAGAATCTGGGCATCTCTCCGGTTTTTCCCCTGGCCCTCATTTCATCCCAATGCATTGCCTTCCATATGCTGCATTTCCAAATGCTGCCGTTTTTTCCGCTCACCTTTTCTTTGATCATATCTCCTGTCCCAAGTGCTTGTTCCACTTCTTCTCTGAATTTGGGATTTCATTTCCTTGCATGAAATTCATTTCATGCAAGGAAATGAAATCTTGCGATTTCAGTGAGGATCAAGCTGGCAAGCTTTCGGCCAGTTCTCTGCACTTCAGCTCATGCCATGCCGTTTGCTTGTTTGAACTTCCATGTCAAATTTTTCATTTTTTTTTCAGCCCTTTTCCCTGCATGAAATGAAATGAAGAATTTCATGTCATGAAAGGAAAGGAAATTTTGCCATTTCAGTGAGGATCAAGTTGGCAAGCTTTGGTCCAGCTCTCTGCCCTTCAGCTCATGCCATGCCATTTGTTTGTCTGAACTTCGGTGACAAATTATTTTCCGATTTTTTTTTTTTTGTTATCCCTTCCCTTCCTCACTTTCTTCTCGCGTCTCGCCTTGTTCCTTTCTCTTTGGATTTCAGAAATTCACCCCCTAGAATCTGGGCATCTCTCCGGTTTTTTCCCTGGCCCTCATTTCATCCCAATGCATTGCCTTCCATATGCTGCATTTCCAAATGCTGCCTTTTTTTCCGCTCACCTTTTCTTTGATCATATCTCCTGTCCCAAGTGCTTGTTCCACTTCTTCTCTGAATTTGGGATTTCATTTCCTTTCATGAAATTCATTTCATGAAAGGAAATGAAATCATGCGATTTCAGTGAGGATCAAGCTGCCAAGCTTTGGGCCAGTTCTCTGCAGTTCATTTCATGCCATGCCATTTGCTTGTTTGAACTTGGGTGACAAATTTTTCCTTTTTTTTCGAGCCCTTTTCCCTGCATGAAATGAAATGAAGAATTTCATGTCATGAAAGGAAAGGAAATCTTGCAAATTCAGTGAGGATCAAGTTGGCAAGCTTTGGTCCAGCTCTCTGCCCTCCAGCTCATGCCATGCCATTTGCTTGCCTGAACTACGGTGACAAATTATTTTCCGATTTTTTTTTTTTTTTTGTTATCCCTTCCCTTCCTCACTTTCTTCTCGTGTCTCGCCTTGTTCCTTTGTCTTTGGATTTCAGAAATTCACCCCCTAGAATCTGGGCATCTCTCCGGTTTTTTCCCTGGCCCTCATTTCATCCCAATGCATTGCCTTCCATATGCTGCATTTCCAAATGCTGCCGTTTTTTCCGCTCACCTTTTCTTTGATCATATCTCCTGTCCCAAGTGCTTGTTACACTTCTTCTCTGAATTTGGGATTTCATTTCCTTTCATGAAATTCATTTCATGCAAGGAAATGAAATCTTGCGATGTCAGTGAGGATCAAGCTGCCAAGCTTTGGGCCAGTTCTCTGCAGTTCATTTCATGCCATGCCATTTGCTTGTTTGAACTTGAGTGACAAATTTTTCCTTTTTTTTCGAGCCCTTTTCCCTGCATGAAATGAAATGAAGAATTTCATGTCATGAAAGGAAAGGAAATCTTGCAATTTCAGTGAGGATCAAGTTGGCAAGCTTTGGTCCAGCTCTCTGCCCTTCAGCTCATGCCATGCCATTTGCCTGCCTGAACTTCGGTGACAAATTATTTTCCGATTTTTTTTTTTTTTTGTTATCCCTTCCCTTCCTCACTTTCTTCTCGTGTCTCGCCTTGTTCCTTTCTCTTTGGATTTCAGAAATTCACCCCCTAGAATCTGGGCATCTCTCCGGTTTTTTCCCTGGCCCTCATTTCATCCCAATGCATTGCCTTCCATATGCTGCATTTCCAAATGCTGCCGTTTTTGCCGCTCACCTTTTCTTTGATCATATCTGTGTCCCAAGTGCTTGTTCCACTTCTTCTCTGAATTTGGGATTTCATTTCCTTTCATGAAATTCATTTCATGAAAGGAAATGAAATCTTGCGATTTCAGTGAGGATCAAGCTGCCAAGCTTTGGGCCAGTTCTCTGCAGTTCATTTCATGCCATGCCATTTGCTTGTTTGAACTTGGGTGACAAATTTTTCCTTTTTTTTCCAGCCCTTTTCCCTGCATGAAATGAAATGAAGAATTTCATGTCATGAAAGGAAAGGAAATCTTGCAATTTCAGTGAGGATCAAGTTGGCAAGCTTTGGTCCAGCGCTCTGCCCTTTTGCTCATGCCGTGCCATTTGCTTGCCTGAACTTCGGTGACAAATTATTTTCCGATTTTTTTTTTTTTTTGTTATCCCTTCCCTTCCTCACTTTCTTCTCGCGTCTCGCCTTGTTCCTTTCTCTTTGGATTTCAGAAATTCACCCCCTAGAATCTGGGCATCTCTCCGGTTTTTTCCCTGGCCCTCATCTCATCCCAATGCATTGCCTTCCATATGCTGCATTTCCAAATGCTGCCGTTTTTTCCGCTCACCTTTTCTTTGATCATATCTCCTGTCCCAAGTGCTTGTTCCACTTCTTCTCTGAATTTGGGATTTCATTTCCTTTCATGAAATTCATTTCATGAAAGGAAATGAAATCTTGCGATTTCAGTGAGGATCAAGCTAGCAAGCTTTGGGCCAGTACTCTGCACTTCAGCTCATGCCATGCCATTTGCTTGTTTGAACTTGGGTGAAAAATTTTTCCTTTTTTTTCCAGCCCTTTTCCCTGCATGAAATGAAATGAAGAATTTCATGTCATGAAAGGAAAGGAAATCTTGCAATTTCAGTGAGGATCAAGTTGGCAAGCTTTGGTCCAGCTCTCTGCCCTCCAGCTCATGCCATGCCATTTGCTTGCCTGAACTTCGGTGACAAATTATTTTCCAATTTTTTTTTTTTTTTTTTTTTTGAGACCTTCCCATCCTCACTTTCTTCTCGCATCTCGCCTTGTTCCTTTCTCTTTGGATTTCAGAAATTCACCTTCAGAATCTGGGCATCTCTCCGGTTTTTTCCCTGGCCCTCATTTCATCCCAATGCATTGCCTTCCATATGCTGCATTTCCAAATGCTGCCGTTTTTTCCGCTCACCTTTTCTTTGATCATATCTCCTGTCCCAAGTGCTTGTTCCACTTCTTCTCTGAATTTGGGATTTCATTTCCTTGCATGAAATTCATTTCATGCAAGGAAATGAAATCTTGCGATTTCAGTGAGGATCAAGCTGGCAAGCTTTCGGCCAGTTCTCTGCACTTCAGCTCATGCCATGCCGTTTGCTTGTTTGAACTTCCATGACAAATTTTTCATTTTTTTTTCAGCCCTTTTCCCTGCATGAAATGAAATGAAGAATTTCATGTCATGAAAGGAAAGGAAATTTTGCCATTTCAGTGAGGATCAAGTTGGCAAGCTTTGGTCCAGCTCTCTGCCCTTCAGCTCATGCCATGCCATTTGTTTGTCTGAACTTCGGTGACAAATTATTTTCCGATTTTTTTTTTTTTGTTATCCCTTCCCTTCCTCACTTTCTTCTCGCGTCTCGCCTTGTTCCTTTCTCTTTGGATTTCAGAAATTCACCCCCTAGAATCTGGGCATCTCTCCGGTTTTTTCCCTGGCCCTCATTTCATCCCAATGCATTGCCTTCCATATGCTGCATTTCCAAATGCTGCCTTTTTTTCCGCTCACCTTTTCTTTGATCATATCTCCTGTCCCAAGTGCTTGTTCCACTTCTTCTCTGAATTTGGGATTTCATTTCCTTTCATGAAATTCATTTCATGAAAGGAAATGAAATCTTGCGATTTCAGTGAGGATCAAGCTGGCAAGCTTTGGGCCAGTTCTCTGCAGTTCATTTCATGCCATGCCATTTGCTTGTTTGAACTTGGGTGACAAATTTTTCCTTTTTTTTCGAGCCCTTTTCCCTGCATGAAATGAAATGAAGAATTTCATGTCATGAAAGGAAAGGAAATCTTGCAAATTCAGTGAGGATCAAGTTGGCAAGCTTTGGTCCAGCTCTCTGCCCTCCAGCTCATGCCATGCCATTTGCTTGCCTGAACTACGGTGACAAATTATTTTCCGATTTTTTTTTTTTTTTTTTATCCCTTCCCTTCCTCACTTTCTTCTCGTGTCTCGCCTTGTTCCTTTGTCTTTGGATTTCAGAAATTCACCCCCTAGAATCTGAGCATCTCTCCGGTTTTTTCCCTGGCCCTCATTTCATCCCAATGCATTACCTTCCATATGCTGCATTTCCAAATGCTGCCGTTTTTTCCGCTCACCTTTTCTTTGATCATATCTCCTGTCCCAAGTGCTTGTTACACTTCTTCTCTGAATTTGGGATTTCATTTCCTTTCATGAAATCAATTTCATGAAAGGAAATGAAATCTTGCGATTTCAGTGAGGATCAAGCTGGCAAGCTTTGGGCCAGTTCTCTGCAGTTCATTTCATGCCATGCCATTTGCTTGTTTGAACTTGGGTGACAAATTTTTCCTTTTTTTTCGAGCCCTTTTCCCTGCATGAAATGAAATGAAGAATTTCATGTCATGAAAGGAAAGGAAATCTTGCAATTTCAGTGAGGATCAAGTTGGCAAGCTTTGGTCCAGCTCTCTGCCCTTCAGCTCATGCCATGCCATTTGCTTGCCTGAACTTCGGTGACAAATTATTTTCCGATTTTTTTTTTTTTTTGTTATCCCTTCCCTTCCTCACTTTCTTCTCGCGTCTCGCCTTGTTCCTTTCTCTTTGGATTTCAGAAATTCACCCCCTAGAATCTGGGCATCTCTCCGGTTTTTTCCCTGGCCCTCATCTCATCCCAATGCATTGCCTTCCATATGCTGCATTTCCAAATGCTGCCGTTTTTGCCGCTCACCTTTTCTTTGATCATAACTCCTGTCCAAAGTGCTTGTTCCACTTCTTCTCTGAATTTGGGATTTCATTTCCTTTCATGAAATTCATTTCATGAAAGGAAATGAAATCTTGCGATTTCAGTGAGGATCAAGCTGGCAAGCTTTGGGCCAGTTCTCTGCACTTCAGCTCATGCCATGCCATTTGCTTGTTTGAACTTGGGTGAAAAATTTTTCCGTTTTTTTCCAGCCCTTTTCCCTGCATGAAATGAAATGAAGAATTTCATGTCATGAAAGGAAAGGAAATCTTGCAATTTCAGTGAGGATCAAGTTGGCAAGCTTTGGTCCAGCTCTCTGCCCTCCAGCTCATGCCATGCCATTTGCTTGCCTGAACTTCGGTGACAAATTATTTTCCAATTTTTTTTTTTTTTTTTTTTTAAGACCTTCCCATCCTCATTTTCTTCACGCATCTCGCCTTGTTCCTTTCTCTTTGTATTTCAGAAATTCACCTTCAGAATCTGGGCATCTCTCCGGTTTTTTCCCTGGCCCTCATTTCATCCCAATGCATTGCCTTCCATATGCTGCATTTCCAAATGCTGCCTTTTTTTCCGCTCACCTTTTCTTTGATCATATCTCCTGTCCCAAGTGCTTGTTCCACTTCTTCTCTGAATTTGGGATTTCATTTCCTTTCATGAAATTCATTTCATGAATTTCATGAAAGGAAATGAAATCTTGCGATTTCAGTGAGGATCAAGCTGCCAAGTCTTGGGCCAGTTCTCTGCACTTCATCTCATGCCATGCCATTTGCTTGTTTGAACTTGGGTGACAAATTTTTCATTTTTTTTTCAGCCCTTTTCCCTGCATGAAATGAAATGAAGAATTTCATGTCATGAAAGGAAAGGAAATCTTGCCATTTCAGTGAGGATCAAGTTGGCAAGCTTTGGTCCAGCTCTCTGCCCTTCAGCTCATGCCATGCCATTTGTTTGTCTGAACTTCGGTGACAAATTATTTTCCGATTTTTTTTTTTTTGTTATCCCTTCCCTTCCTCACTTTCTTCTCGCGTCTCATCTTGTTCCATTCTCTTTGGATTTCAGAAATTCACCCCCTAGAATCTGGGCATCTCTCCGGTTTTTTCCCTGGCCCTCATTTCATCCCAATGCATTGCCTTCCATATGCTGCATTTCCAAATGCTGCCTTTTTTTCCGCTCACCTTCTCTTTGATCATATCTCCTGTCCCAAGTGCTTGTTCCACTTCTTCTCTGAATTTGGGATTTCATTTCCTTTCATGAAATTCATTTCATGAAAGGAAATGAAATCTTGCGATTTCAGTGAGGATCAAGCTGGCAAGCTTTGGGCCAGTTCTCTGCACTTCATCTCATGCCATGCCATTTGCTTGTTTGAACTTGGGTGACAAATTTTTCCTTTTTTTTCGAGCCCTTTTCCCTGCATGAAATGAAATGAAGAATTTCATGTCATGAAAGGAAAGGAAATCTTGCAAATTCAGTGAGGATCAAGTTGGCAAGCTTTGGTCCAGCTCTCTGCCCTCCAGCTCATGCCATGCCATTTGCTTGCCTGAACTACGGTGACAAATTATTTTCCGATTTTTTTTTTTTTTTTGTTATCCCTTCCCTTCCTCACTTTCTTCTCGTGTCTCGCCTTGTTCCTTTGTCTTTGGATTTCAGAAATTCACCCCCTAGAATCTGGGCATCTCTCCGGTTTTTTCCCTGGCCCTCATTTCATCCCAATGCATTGCCTTCCATATGCTGCATTTCCAAATGCTGCCGTTTTTTCCGCTCACCTTTTCTTTGATCATATCTCCTGTCCCAAGTGCTTGTTCCACTTCTTCTCTGAATTTGGGATTTCATTTCCTTTCATGAAATTCATTTCATGCAAGGAAATGAAATCTTGCGATGTCAGTGAGGATCAAGCTGCCAAGCTTTGGGCCAGTTCTCTGCAGTTCATTTCATGCCATGCCATTTGCTTGTTTGAACTTGAGTGACAAATTTTTCCTTTTTTTTCGAGCCCTTTTCCCTGCATGAAATGAAATGAAGAATTTCATGTCATGAAAGGAAAGGAAATCTTGCAATTTCAGTGAGGATCAAGTTGGCAAGCTTTGGTCCAGCTCTCTGCCCTTCAGCTCATGCCATGCCATTTGCCTGCCTGAACTTCGGTGACAAATTATTTTCCGATTTTTTTTTTTTTTTGTTATCCCTTCCCTTCCTCACTTTCTTCTCGTGTCTCGCCTTGTTCCTTTCTCTTTGGATTTCAGAAATTCACCCCCTAGAATCTGGGCATCTCTCCGGTTTTTTCCCTGGCCCTCATTTCATCCCAATGCATTGCCTTCCATATGCTGCATTTCCAAATGCTGCCGTTTTTGCCGCTCACCTTTTCTTTGATCATATCTCCTGTCCCAAGTGCTTGTTCCACTTCTTCTCTGAATTTGGGATTTCATTTCCTTTCATGAAATTCATTTCATGAAAGGAAATGAAATCTTGCGATTTCAGTGAGGATCAAGCTGGCAAGCTTTGGGCCAGTTCTCTGCAGTTCATTTCATGCCATGCCATTTGCTTGTTTGAACTTGGGTGACAAATTTTTCCTTTTTTTTCCAGCCCTTTTCCCTGCATGAAATGAAATGAAGAATTTCATGTCATGAAAGGAAAGGAAATCTTGCAATTTCAGTGAGGATCAAGTTGGCAAGCTTTGGTCCAGCGCTCTGCCCTTCAGCTCATGCCGTGCCATTTGCTTGCCTGAACTTCGGTGACAAATTATTTTCCAATTTTTTTTTTTTTTTTTTTTTGAGACCTTCCCATCCTCACTTTCTTCTCGCATCTCGCCTTGTTCCTTTCTCTTTGGATTTCAGAAATTCACCTTCAGAATCTGGGCATCTCTCCGGTTTTTTCCCTGGCCCTCATTTCATCCCAATGCATTGCCTTCCATATGCTGCATTTCCAAATGCTGCCGTTTTTTCCGCTCACCTTTTCTTTGATCATATCTCCTGTCCCAAGTGCTTGTTACACTTCTTCTCTGAATTTGGGATTTCATTTCCTGTCATGAAATTCATTTCATGAATTTCATGACAGGAAATGAAATCTTGCGATTTCAGTGAGGATCAAGCTGGCAAGCTTTCGGCCAGTTCTCTGCACTTCAGCTCATGCCATGCCGTTTGCTTGTTTGAACTTCCATGACAAATTTTTCATTTTTTTTTCAGCCCTTTTCCCTGCATGAAATGAAATGAAGAATTTCATGTCATGAAAGGAAAGGAAATTTTGCCATTTCAGTGAGGATCAAGTTGGCAAGCTTTGGTCCAGCTCTCTGCCCTTCAGCTCATGCCATGCCATTTGTTTGTCTGAACTTCGGTGACAAATTATTTTCCGATTTTTTTTTTTTTGTTATCCCTTCCCTTCCTCACTTTCTTCTCGTGTCTCGCCTTGTTCCTTTGTGTTTGGATTTCAGAAATTCACCCCCTAGAATCTGAGCATCTCTCCGGTTTTTTCCCTGGCCCTCATTTCATCCCAATGCATTACCTTCCATATGCTGCATTTCCAAATGCTGCCGTTTTTTCCGCTCACCTTTTCTTTGATCATATCTCCTGTCCCAAGTGCTTGTTACACTTCTTCTCTGAATTTGGGATTTCATTTCCTTTCATGAAATTAATTTCATGAAAGGAAATGAAATCTTGCGATTTCAGTGAGGATCAAGCTGGCAAGCTTTGGGCCAGTTCTCTGCAGTTCATTTCATGCCATGCCATTTGCTTGTTTGAACTTGGGTGACAAATTTTTCCTTTTTTTTCGAGCCCTTTTCCCTGCATGAAATGAAATGAAGAATTTCATGTCATGAAAGGAAAGGAAATCTTGCAATTTCAGTGAGGATCAAGTTGGCAAGCTTTGGTCCAGCTCTCTGCCCTTCAGCTCATGCCATGCCATTTGCTTGCCTGAACTTCGGTGACAAATTATTTTCCGATTTTTTTTTTTTTTTCTTATCCCTTCCCTTCCTCACTTTCTTCTCGCGTCTCGCCTTGTTCCTTTCTCTTTGGATTTCAGAAATTCACCCCCTAGAATCTGGGCATCTCTCCGGTTTTTTCCCTGGCCCTCATCTCATCCCAATGCATTGCCTTCCATATGCTGCATTTCCAAATGCTGCCGTTTTTGCCGCTCACCTTTTCTTTGATCATAACTCCTGTCCAAAGTGCTTGTTCCACTTCTTCTTTGAATTTGGGATTTCATTTCCTTTCATGAAATTCATTTCATGAAAGGAAATGAAATCTTGCGATTTCAGTGAGGATCAAGCTGCCAAGCTTTGGGCCAGTTCTCTGCAGTTCATTTCATGCCATGCCATTTGCTTGTTTGAACTTGGGTGACAAATTTTTCCTTTTTTTTCGAGCCCTTTTCCCTGCATGAAATGAAATGAAGAATTTCATGTCATGAAAGGAAAGGAAATCTTGCAATTTCAGTGAGGATCAAGTTGGCAAGCTTTGGTCCAGCTCTCTGCCCTTCAGCTCATGCCATGCCATTTGCTTGCCTGAACTTCGGTGACAAATTATTTTCCGATTTTTTTTTTTTTTTGTTATCCCTTCCCTTCCTCACTTTCTTCTCGCGTCTCGCCTTGTTCCTTTCTCTTTGGATTTCAGAAATTCACCCCCTAGAATCTGGGCATCTCTCCGGTTTTTTCCCTGGCCCTCATCTCATCCCAATGCATTGCCTTCCATATGCTGCATTTCCAAATGCTGCCGTTTTTGCCGCTCACCTTTACTTTGATCATAACTCCTGTCCAAAGTGCTTGTTCCACTTCTTCTCTGAATTTGGGATTTCATTTCCTTTCATGAAATTCATTTCATGAAAGGAAATGAAATCTTGCGATTTCAGTGAGGATCAAGCTGCCAAGCTTTGGGCCAGTTCTCTGCACTTCAGCTCATGCCATGCCATTTGCTTGTTTGAACTTGGGTGAAAAATTTTTACGTTTTTTTCCAGCCCTTTTCCCTGCATGAAATGAAATGAAGAATTTCATGTCATGAAAGGAAAGGAAATCTTGCAATTTCAGTGAGGATCAAGTTGGCAAGCTTTGGTCCAGCTCTCTGCCCTCCAGCTCATGCCATGCCATTTCCTTGCCTGAACTTCGGTGACAAATTATTTTCCAATTTTTTTTTTTTTTTTTTTTGAGACCTTCCCATCCTCACTTTCTTCACGCATCTCGCCTTGTTCCTTTCTCTTTGTATTTCAGAAATTCACCTTCAGAATCTGGGCATCTCTCCGGTTTTTTCCCTGGCCCTCATTTCATCCCAATGCATTGCCTTCCATATGCTGCATTTCCAAATGCTGCCGTTTTTTCCGCTCACTTTTTCTTTGATCATATCTCCTGTCCAAAGTGCTAGTTCCACTTCTTCTCTGAATTTGGGATTTCATTTCCTTTCATGAAATTCATTTCATGAAAGGAAATGAAATCTTGCGATTTCAGTGAGGATCAAGCTGCCAAGCTTTGGGCCAGTTCTCTGCACTTCAGCTCATGCCATGCCATTTGCTTGTTTGAACTTGGGTGAAAAATTTTTCTTTTTTTTCCAGCCCTTTTCCCTGCATGAAATGAAATGAAGAATTTCATGTCATGAAAGGAAAGGAAATCTTGCAATTTCAGTGAGGATCAAGTTGGCAAGCTTTGGTCCAGCTCTCTGCCCTCCAGCTCATGCCATGTCATTTGCTTCCGGAACTTCGGTGACAAATTATTTTCCAGTTTTTTTTTTTTTTTGTTATCCCTTCCCTTCCTCACTTTCTTCTCGCGTCTCGCCTTGTTCCTTTCCCTTTGGATTTCAGAAATTCACCCCCTAGAATCTGGGCATCTCTCCGGTTTTTTCCCTGGCCCTCATTTCATCCCAATGCATTGCCTTCCATATGCTGCATTTCCAAATGCTGCCGTTTTTGCCGCTCACTTTTTCTTTGATCATATCTCCTGTCCCAAGTGCTTGTTACAATTCTTCTCTTAATTTGGGATTTCATTTCCTTTCATGAAATTCATTTCATGAAAGGAAATGAAATCTTGCGATTTCAGTGAGGATCAAGCTGGGAAGCTTTGGGCCAGTTCTCTGCACTTCAGCTCATGCCATGCCATTTGCTTGTTTGAACTTGGGTGACAAATTTTTCCTTTTTTTTCCAGCCCTTTTCCCTGCATGAAATGAAATGAAGAATTTCATGTCATGAAAGGAAAGGAAATCTTGCAAATTCAGTGAGGATCAAGTTGGCAAGCTTTGGTCCAGCTCTCTGCCCTCCAGCTCATGCCATGCCATTTGCTTGCCTGAACTACGGTGACAAATTATTTTCCGATTTTTTTTTTTTTTTGTTATCCCTTCCCTTCCTCACTTTCTTCTCGCGTCTCGCCTTGTTCCTTTGTCTTTGGCTTTCAGAAATTCACCCCCTAGAATCTGGGCATCTCTCCGGTTTTTTCCCTGGCCCTCATTTCATCCCAATGCATTGCCTTCCATATGCTGCATTTCCAAATGCTGCCGTTTTTGCCGCTCACCTTTTCTTTGATCATATCTCCTGTCCCAAGTGCTTGTTACACTTCTTCTCTTAATTTGGGATTTCATTTCCTTTCATGAAATTCATTTCATGAATTTCATGAAAGGAAATGAAATCTTGCGATTTCAGTGAGGATCAAGCTGGCAAGCTTTGGGCCAGTTCTCTGCACTTCATCTCATGCCATGCCATTTGCTTGTTTGAACTTGGGTGACAAATTTTTCTTTTTTTTTCAGCCCTTTTCCCTGCATGAAATGAAATGAAGAATTTCATGCCATGAAAGGAAAGGAAATCTTGCAAATTCAGTGAGGATCAAGTTGGCAAGCTTTGGTCCAGCTCTCTGCCCTTCAGCTCATGCCATGCCATTTGCTTGCCTGAACTTCGGTGACAAATTATTTTCCAATTTTTTTTTTTTTTTGTTATCCCTTCCTTTTTTCACTTTCTTCTCGCGTCTCGCCTTGTTCCTTTCTCTTTGGATTTCAGAAATTCACCCCCTAGAATCTGGGCATCTCTCCGGTTTTTTCCCTGGCCCTCATCTCATCCCAATGCATTGCCTTCCATATGCTGCATTTCCAAATGCTGCCGTTTTTTCCGCTCACCTTTTCTTTGATCATATCTCCTGTCCCAAGTGCTTGTTCCACTTCTTCTCTGAATTTGGGATTTCATTTCCTTTCATGAAATTCATTTCATGAAAGGAAATGAAATCTTGCGATTTCAGTGAGGATCAAGCTGCCAAGCTTTGGGCCAGTTCTCTGCACTTCAGCTCATGCCATGCCATTTGCTTGTTTGAACTTGGGTGAAAAATTTTTCCGTTTTTTTCCAGCCCTTTTCCCTGCATGAAATGAAATGAAGAATTTCATGTCATGAAAGGAAAGGAAATCTTGCAATTTCAGTGAGGATCAAGTTGGCAAGCTTTGGTCCAGCTCTCTGCCCTCCAGCTCATGCCATGCCATTTGCTTGCCTGAACTTCGGTGACAAATTATTTTCCAATTTTTTTTTTTTTTTTTTTTTGAGACCTTCCCATCCTCACTTTCTTCACGCATCTCGCCTTGTTCCTTTCTCTTTGGATTTCAGAAATTCACCTTCAGAATCTGGGCATCTCTCCGGTTTTTTCCCTGGCCCTCATTTCATCCCAATGCATTGCCTTCCATATGCTGCATTTCCAAATGCTGCCGTTTTTTCCGCTCACCTTTTCTTTGATCATATCTCCTGTCCCAAGTGCTTGTTACACTTCTTCTCTGAATTTGGGATTTCATTTCCTGTCATGAAATTCATTTCATGAATTTCATGAAAGGAAATTAAATCTTGCGATTTCAGTGAGGATCAAGCTGTCAAGCTTTGGGCCAGTTCTCTGCACTTCATCTCATGCCATGCCATTTGCTTGTTTGAACTTGGGTGAAAAATTTTTCTTTTTTTTTTTAGCCCTTTTCCCTGCATGAAATGAAATGAAGAATTTCATGTCATGAAAGGAAAGGAAATCTTGCAAATTCAGTGAGGATCAAGTTGGCAAGCTTTGGTCCAGCTCTCTGCCCTTCAGCTCATGCCATGCCATTTGCTTGCCTGAACTTCGGTGACAAATTATTTTCCGATTTTTTTTTTTTTTTGTTATCCCTTCCTTTTTTCACTTTCTTCTCGCGTCTCGCCTTGTTCCTTTCTCCTTGGATTTCAGAAATTCACCCCCTAGAATCTGGGCATCTCTCCGGTTTTTTCCCTGGCCCTCATTTCATCCCAATGCATTGCCTTCCATATGCTGCATTTCCAAATGCTGCCGTTTTTTCCGCTCACCTTTTCTTTGATCATATCTCCTGTCCCAAGTGCTTGTTCCACTTCTTCTCTGAATTTGGGATTTCATTTCCTTTCATGAAATTCATTTCATGAAAGGAAATGGAATCTTTCGATTTCAGTGAGGATCAAGCTGCCAAGTTTTCGGCCAGTTCTCTGCACTTCAGCTCATGCCATGCCATTTGCTTGTTTGAACTAGAGTGAAAAATTTTTCCTTTTTTTTCCAGCCCTTTTCCCTGCATGAAATGAAATGAAGAATTTCATGTCATGAAAGGAAAGGAAATCTTGCAATTCCAGTGAGGATGAAGTTGGCAAGCTTTGGTCCAGCTCTCTGTCCTCCAGCTCATGCCATGCCATTTGCTTCCCTGATCTTCGGTGACAAAGTATTTTCCGATTCTTTTTTTTTTTTGTTATCCCTTCCCTTCCTCACTTTCTTCTCGTGTCTCGCCTTGTTCCTTTCTCTTTGGATTTCAGAAATTCACCCCCTAGAATCTGGGCATCTCTCCGGTTTTTTCCCTGGCCCTCATTTCATCCCAATGCATTGCCTTCCATATGCTGCATTTCCAAATGCTGCCGTTTTTTCCGCTCACCTTTTCTTTGATCATATCTCCTGTCCCAAGTGCTTGTTCCACTTCTTCTCTGAATTTGGGATTTCATTTCCTTTCATGAAATTCATTTCATGAAAGGAAATGAAATCTTGCGATTTCAGTGAGGATCAAGCTGCCAAGCTTTGGGCCAGTTCTCTGCACTTCAGCTCATGCCATGCCATTTGCTTGTTTGAACTAGAGTGAAAAATTTTTCCTTTTTTTTCCAGCCCTTTTCCCTGCATGAAATGAAATGAAGAATTTCATGTCATGAAAGGAAAGGAAATCTTGCAATTTCAGTGAGGATCAAGTTGGCAAGCTTTGGTCCAGCTCTCTGCCCTCCAGCTCATGCCATGTCATTTGCTTGCCTGAACTTCGGTGACAAATTATTTTCCAATTTTTTTTTTTTTTTTTTTTTGAGACCTTCCCTTCCTCACTTTCTTCTCATGTCTCGCTTTGTTCCTTTCTCTTTGGATTTCAGAAATTCACCTTCAGAATCTGGGCATCTCTCCGGTTTTTTCCCTGGCCCTCATTTCATCCCAATGCATTGCCTTCCATATGCTGCATTTCCAAATGCTGCCGTTTTTTCCGCTCACCTTTTCTTTGATCATATCTCCTGTCCCAAGTGCTTGTTACACTTCTTCTCTGAATTTGGGATTTCATTTCCTGTCATGAAATTCATTTCATGAATTTCATGAAAGGAAATTAAATCTTGCGATTTCAGTGAGGATCAAGCTGGCAAGCTTTGGGCCAGTTCTCTGCACTTCATCTCATGCCATGCCATTTGCTTGTTTGAACTTGGGTGAAAAATTTTTCTTTTTTTTTCAGCCTTTTTCCCTGCATGAAATGAAATGAAGAATTTCATGCCATGAAAGGAAAGGAAATCTTGCAAATTCAGTGAGGATCAAGTTGGCAAGCTTTGGTCCAGCTCTCTGCCCTTCAGCTCATGCCATGCCATTTGCTTGCCTGAACTTCGGTGACAAATTATTTTCCAATTTTTTTTTTTTTTTGTTATCCCTTCCTTTTTTCACTTTCTTCTCGCGTCTCGCCTTGTTCCTTTCTCTTTGGATTTCAGAAATTCACCCCCTAGAATCTGGGCATCTCTCCGGTTTTTTCCCTGGCCCTCATCTCATCCCAATGCATTGCCTTCCATATGCTGCATTTCCAAATGCTGCCGTTTTTTCCGCTCACCTTTTCTTTGATCATATCTCCTGTCCCAAGTGCTTGTTCCACTTCTTCTCTGAATTTGGGATTTCATTTCCTTTCATGAAATTCATTTCATGAAAGGAAATGAAATCTTGCGATTTCAGTGAGGATCAAGCTGGCAAGCTTTGGGCCAGTTCTCTGCACTTCAGCTCATGCCATGCCATTTGCTTGTTTGAACTTGGGTGAAAAATTTTTCCTTTTTTTTCCAGCCCTTTTCCCTGCATGAAATGAAATGAAGAATTTCATGTCATGAAAGGAAAGGAAATCTTGCAATTTCAGTGAGGATCAAGTTGGCAAGCTTTGGTCCAGCTCTCTGCCCTCCAGCTCATGCCATGCCATTTGCTTGCCTGAACTTCGGTGACAAATTATTTTCCAATTTTTTTTTTTTTTTTTTTTTGAGACCTTCCCATCCTCACTTTCTTCACGCATCTCGCCTTGTTCCTTTCTCTTTGGATTTCAGAAATTCACCTTCAGAATCTGGGCATCTCTCCGGTTTTTTCCCTGGCCCTCATTTCATCCCAATGCATTGCCTTCCATATGCTGCATTTCCAAATGCTGCCGTTTTTTCCGCTCACCTTTTCTTTGATCATATCTCCTGTCCCAAGTGCTTGTTACACTTCTTCTCTGAATTTGGGATTTCATTTCCTGTCATGAAATTCATTTCATGAATTTCATGAAAGGAAATTAAATCTTGCGATTTCAGTGAGGATCAAGCTGTCAAGCTTTGGGCCAGTTCTCTGCACTTCATCTCATGCCATGCCATTTGCTTGTTTGAACTTGGGTGAAAAATTTTTCTTTTTTTTTTTAGCCCTTTTCCCTGCATGAAATGAAATGAAGAATTTCATGTCATGAAAGGAAAGGAAATCTTGCAAATTCAGTGAGGATCAAGTTGGCAAGCTTTGGTCCAGCTCTCTGCCCTTCAGCTCATGCCATGCCATTTGCTTGCCTGAACTTCGGTGACAAATTATTTTCCGATTTTTTTTTTTTTTTGTTATCCCTTCCTTTTTTCACTTTCTTCTCGCGTCTCGCCTTGTTCCTTTCTCCTTGGATTTCAGAAATTCACCCCCTAGAATCTGGGCATCTCTCCGGTTTTTTCCCTGGCCCTCATTTCATCCCAATGCATTGCCTTCCATATGCTGCATTTCCAAATGCTGCCGTTTTTTCCGCTCACCTTTTCTTTGATCATATCTCCTGTCCCAAGTGCTTGTTCCACTTCTTCTCTGAATTTGGGATTTCATTTCCTTTCATGAAATTCATTTCATGAAAGGAAATGGAATCTTTCGATTTCAGTGAGGATCAAGCTGCCAAGTTTTCGGCCAGTTCTCTGCACTTCAGCTCATGCCATGCCATTTGCTTGTTTGAACTAGAGTGAAAAATTTTTCCTTTTTTTTCCAGCCCTTTTCCCTGCATGAAATGAAATGAAGAATTTCATGTCATGAAAGGAAAGGAAATCTTGCAATTCCAGTGAGGATCAAGTTGGCAAGCTTTGGTCCAGCTCTCTGTCCTCCAGCTCATGCCATGCCATTTGCTTCCCTGATCTTCGGTGACAAAGTATTTTCCGATTCTTTTTTTTTTTTGTTATCCCTTCCCTTCCTCACTTTCTTCTCGTGTCTCGCCTTGTTCCTTTCTCTTTGGATTTCAGAAATTCACCCCCTAGAATCTGGGCATCTCTCCGGTTTTTTCCCTGGCCCTCATTTCATCCCAATGCATTGCCTTCCATATGCTGCATTTCCAAATGCTGCCGTTTTTTCCGCTCACCTTTTCTTTGATCATATCTCCTGTCCCAAGTGCTTGTTCCACTTCTTCTCTGAATTTGGGATTTCATTTCCTTTCATGAAATTCATTTCATGAAAGGAAATGAAATCTTGCGATTTCAGTGAGGATCAAGCTGCCAAGCTTTGGGCCAGTTCTCTGCACTTCAGCTCATGCCATGCCATTTGCTTGTTTGAACTAGAGTGAAAAATTTTTCCTTTTTTTTCCAGCCCTTTTCCCTGCATGAAATGAAATGAAGAATTTCATGTCATGAAAGGAAAGGAAATCTTGCAATTTCAGTGAGGATCAAGTTGGCAAGCTTTGGTCCAGCTCTCTGCCCTCCAGCTCATGCCATGTCATTTGCTTGCCTGAACTTCGGTGACAAATTATTTTCCAATTTTTTTTTTTTTTTTTTTTTGAGACCTTCCCTTCCTCACTTTCTTCTCATGTCTCGCTTTGTTCCTTTCTCTTTGGATTTCAGAAATTCACCTTCAGAATCTGGTCATCTCTCCGGTTTTTTCCCTGGCCCTCATTTCATCCCAATGCATTGCCTTCCATATGCTGCATTTCCAAATGCTGCCGTTTTTTCCGCTCACCTTTTCTTTGATCGTATCTCCTGTCCCAAGTGCTTGTTCCACTTCTTCTCTGAATTTGGGATTTCATTTCCTTTCATGAAATTCATTTCATGAAAGGAAATGAAATCTTGCGATTTCAGTGAGGATCAAGCTGGCAAGCTTTGGGCCAGTTCTCTGCACTTCAGCTCATGCCATGCCATTTGCTTGTTTGAACTTGGGTGAAAAATTTTTCCTTTTTTTTCCAGCCCTTTTCCCTGCATGAAATGAAATGAAGAATTTCATGTCATGAAAGGAAAGGAAATCTTGCAATTTCAGTGAGGATCAAGTTGGCAAGCTTTGGTCCAGCTCTCTGCCCTCCAGCTCATGCCATGCCATTTGCTTGCCTGAACTACGGTGACAAATTATTTTCCGATTTTTTTTTTTTTTTGTTATCCCTTCCCTTCCTCACTTTCTTCTCGTGTCTCGCCTTGTTCCTTTCTCTTTGGATTTCAGAAATTCACCCCCTAGAATCTGGGCATCTTTCCGGTTTTTTCCCTGGCCCTCATCTCATCCCAATGCATTGCCTTCCATATGCTGCATTTCCAAATGCTGCCGTTTTTGCCGCTCACCTTTTCTTTGATCATATCTCCTGTCCCAAGTGCTTGTTACACTTCTTCTCTGAATTTGGGATTTCATTTCCTTTCCTGAAATTCATTTCATGAATTTCAGGAAAGGAAATGAAATCTTGCGATTTCAGTGAGGATCAAGCTGGCAAGCTTTGGGCCAGTTCTCTGCACTTAAGCTCATGCCATGCCATTTGCTTGTTTGAACTTGGGTGACAAATTTTTCTTTTTTTTTCAGCCCTTTTCCCTACATGAAATGAAATGAAGAATTTCATGTCATGAAAGGAAAGGAAATCTTGCAATTTCAGTGAGGATCAAGTTGGCAAGCTTTGGTCCAGCTCTCTGCCCTTCAGCTCATGCCATGCCATTTGCTTGCCTGAACTTCGGTGACAAATTATTTTCCAATTTTTTTTTTTTTTTTTTTAGCCCTTTCCTTCCTCGCTTTCTTCTCGCGTCTCGCCTTGTTCCTTTCTCTTTGGATTTCAGAAATTCACCCCCTAGAATCTGGGCATCTCTTTGGTTTTTTCCCTGGCCCTCATTTCATCCCAATGCATTGCCTTCCATATGCTGCATTTCCAAATGCTGCCGTTTTTTCCGCTCACCTTTTCTTTGATCATATCTCCTGTCCCAAGTGCTTGTTACACTTCTTCTCTGAATTTGGGATTTCATTTCCTGTCATGAAATTCATTTCATGAATTTCATGAAAGGAAATTAAATCTTGCGATTTCAGTGAGGATCAAGCTGTCAAGCTTTGGGCCAGTTCTCTGCACTTCATCTCATGCCATGCCATTTGCTTGTTTGAACTTGGGTGAAAAATTTTTCTTTTTTTTTTTAGCCCTTTTCCCTGCATGAAATGAAATGAAGAATTTCATGTCATGAAAGGAAAGGAAATCTTGCAAATTCAGTGAGGATCAAGTTGGCAAGCTTTGGTCCAGCTCTCTGCCCTTTAGCTCATGCCATGCCATTTGCTTGCCTGAACTTCGGTGACAAATTATTTTCCGATTTTTTTTTTTTTTTGTTATCCCTTCCTTTTTTCACTTTCTTCTCGCGTCTCGCCTTGTTCCTTTCTCCTTGGATTTCAGAAATTCACCCCCTAGAATCTGGGCATCTCTCCGGTTTTTTCCCTGGCCCTCATTTCATCCCAATGCATTGCCTTCCATATGCTGCATTTCCAAATGCTGCCGTTTTTTCCGCTCACCTTTTCTTTGATCATATCTCCTGTCCCAAGTGCTTGTTCCACTTCTTCTCTGAATTTGGGATTTCATTTCCTTTCATGAAATTCATTTCATGAAAGGAAATGGAATCTTTCGATTTCAGTGAGGATCAAGCTGCCAAGTTTTCGGCCAGTTCTCTGCACTTCAGCTCATGCCATGCCATTTGCTTGTTTGAACTAGAGTGAAAAATTTTTCCTTTTTTTTCCAGCCCTTTTCCCTGCATGAAATGAAATGAAGAATTTCATGTCATGAAAGGAAAGGAAATCTTGCAATTCCAGTGAGGATCAAGTTGGCAAGCTTTGGTCCAGCTCTCTGTCCTCCAGCTCATGCCATGCCATTTGCTTCCCTGATCTTCGGTGACAAAGTATTTTCCGATTCTTTTTTTTTTTTGTTATCCCTTCCCTTCCTCACTTTCTTCTCGTGTCTCGCCTTGTTCCTTTCTCTTTGGATTTCAGAAATTCACCCCCTAGAATCTGGGCATCTCTCCGGTTTTTTCCCTGGCCCTCATTTCATCCCAATGCATTGCCTTCCATATGCTGCATTTCCAAATGCTGCCGTTTTTTCCGCTCACCTTTTCTTTGATCATATCTCCTGTCCCAAGTGCTTGTTCCACTTCTTCTCTGAATTTGGGATTTCATTTCCTTTCATGAAATTCATTTCATGAAAGGAAATGAAATCTTGCGATTTCAGTGAGGATCAAGCTGCCAAGCTTTGGGCCAGTTCTCTGCACTTCAGCTCATGCCATGCCATTTGCTTGTTTGAACTAGAGTGAAAAATTTTTCCTTTTTTTTCCAGCCCTTTTCCCTGCATGAAATGAAATGAAGAATTTCATGTCATGAAAGGAAAGGAAATCTTGCAATTTCAGTGAGGATCAAGTTGGCAAGCTTTGGTCCAGCTCTCTGCCCTCCAGCTCATGCCATGTCATTTGCTTGCCTGAACTTCGGTGACAAATTATTTTCCAATTTTTTTTTTTTTTTTTTTTTGAGACCTTCCCTTCCTCACTTTCTTCTCATGTCTCGCTTTGTTCCTTTCTCTTTGGATTTCAGAAATTCACCTTCAGAATCTGGTCATCTCTCCGGTTTTTTCCCTGGCCCTCATTTCATCCCAATGCATTGCCTTCCATATGCTGCATTTCCAAATGCTGCCGTTTTTTCCGCTCACCTTTTCTTTGATCGTATCTCCTGTCCCAAGTGCTTGTTCCACTTCTTCTCTGAATTTGGGATTTCATTTCCTTTCATGAAATTCATTTCATGAAAGGAAATGAAATCTTGCGATTTCAGTGAGGATCAAGCTGGCAAGCTTTGGGCCAGTTCTCTGCACTTCAGCTCATGCCATGCCATTTGCTTGTTTGAACTTGGGTGAAAAATTTTTCCTTTTTTTTCCAGCCCTTTTCCCTGCATGAAATGAAATGAAGAATTTCATGTCATGAAAGGAAAGGAAATCTTGCAATTTCAGTGAGGATCAAGTTGGCAAGCTTTGGTCCAGCTCTCTGCCCTCCAGCTCATGCCATGCCATTTGCTTGCCTGAACTACGGTGACAAATTATTTTCCGATTTTTTTTTTTTTTTGTTATCCCTTCCCTTCCTCACTTTCTTCTCGTGTCTCGCCTTGTTCCTTTCTCTTTGGATTTCAGAAATTCACCCCCTAGAATCTGGGCATCTTTCCGGTTTTTTCCCTGGCCCTCATCTCATCCCAATGCATTGCCTTCCATATGCTGCATTTCCAAATGCTGCCGTTTTTGCCGCTCACCTTTTCTTTGATCATATCTCCTGTCCCAAGTGCTTGTTACACTTCTTCTCTGAATTTGGGATTTCATTTCCTTTCCTGAAATTCATTTCATGAATTTCAGGAAAGGAAATGAAATCTTGCGATTTCAGTGAGGATCAAGCTGGCAAGCTTTGGGCCAGTTCTCTGCACTTAAGCTCATGCCATGCCATTTGCTTGTTTGAACTTGGGTGACAAATTTTTCTTTTTTTTTCAGCCCTTTTCCCTACATGAAATGAAATGAAGAATTTCATGTCATGAAAGGAAAGGAAATCTTGCAATTTCAGTGAGGATCAAGTTGGCAAGCTTTGGTCCAGCTCTCTGCCCTTCAGCTCATGCCATGCCATTTGCTTGCCTGAACTTCGGTGACAAATTATTTTCCAATTTTTTTTTTTTTTTTTTTAGCCCTTTCCTTCCTCGCTTTCTTCTCGCGTCTCGCCTTGTTCCTTTCTCTTTGGATTTCAGAAATTCACCCCCTAGAATCTGGGCATCTCTTTGGTTTTTTCCCTGGCCCTCATTTCATCCCAATGCATTGCCTTCCATATGCTGCATTTCCAAATGCTGCCGTTTTTTCCGCTCACCTTTTCTTTGATCATATCTCCTGTCCCAAGTGCTTGTTACACTTCTTCTCTGAATTTGGGATTTCATTTCCTGTCATGAAATTCATTTCATGAATTTCATGAAAGGAAATTAAATCTTGCGATTTCAGTGAGGATCAAGCTGTCAAGCTTTGGGCCAGTTCTCTGCACTTCATCTCATGCCATGCCATTTGCTTGTTTGAACTTGGGTGAAAAATTTTTCTTTTTTTTTTTAGCCCTTTTCCCTGCATGAAATGAAATGAAGAATTTCATGTCATGAAAGGAAAGGAAATCTTGCAAATTCAGTGAGGATCAAGTTGGCAAGCTTTGGTCCAGCTCTCTGCCCTTTAGCTCATGCCATGCCATTTGCTTGCCTGAACTTCGGTGACAAATTATTTTCCGATTTTTTTTTTTTTTTGTTATCCCTTCCTTTTTTCACTTTCTTCTCGCGTCTCGCCTTGTTCCTTTCTCCTTGGATTTCAGAAATTCACCCCCTAGAATCTGGGCATCTCTCCGGTTTTTTCCCTGGCCCTCATTTCATCCCAATGCATTGCCTTCCATATGCTGCATTTCCAAATGCTGCCGTTTTTTCCGCTCACCTTTTCTTTGATCATATCTCCTGTCCCAAGTGCTTGTTCCACTTCTTCTCTGAATTTGGGATTTCATTTCCTTTCATGAAATTCATTTCATGAAAGGAAATGGAATCTTTCGATTTCAGTGAGGATCAAGCTGCCAAGTTTTCGGCCAGTTCTCTGCACTTCAGCTCATGCCATGCCATTTGCTTGTTTGAACTAGAGTGAAAAATTTTTCCTTTTTTTTCCAGCCCTTTTCCCTGCATGAAATGAAATGAAGAATTTCATGTCATGAAAGGAAAGGAAATCTTGCAATTCCAGTGTGGATCAAGTTGGCAAGCTTTGGTCCAGCTCTCTGTCCTCCAGCTCATGCCATGCCATTTGCTTCCCTGATCTTCGGTGACAAAGTATTTTCCGATTCTTTTTTTTTTTTGTTATCCCTTCCCTTCCTCACTTTCTTCTCGTGTCTCGCCTTGTTCCTTTCTCTTTGGATTTCAGAAATTCACCCCCTAGAATCTGGGCATCTCTCCGGTTTTTTCCCTGGCCCTCATTTCATCCCAATGCATTGCCTTCCATATGCTGCATTTCCAAATGCTGCCGTTTTTTCCGCTCACCTTTTCTTTGATCATATCTCCTGTCCCAAGTGCTTGTTCCACTTCTTCTCTGAATTTGGGATTTCATTTCCTTTCATGAATTTCATTTCATGAAAGGAAATGAAATCTTGCGATTTCAGTGAGGATCAATCTGCCAAGCTTTGGGCCAGTTCTCTGCACTTCAGCTCATGCCATGCCATTTGCTTGTTTGAACTAGAGTGAAAAATTTTTCCTTTTTTTTCCAGCCCTTTTCCCTGCATGAAATGAAATGAAGAATTTCATGTCATGAAAGGAAAGGAAATCTTGCAATTTCAGTGAGGATCAAGTTGGCAAGCTTTGGTCCAGCTCTCTGCCCTCCAGCTCATGCCATGTCATTTGCTTGCCTGAACTTCGGTGACAAAGTATTTTCCAATTTTTTTTTTTTTTTTTTTTTTGAGACCTTCCCTTCCTCACTTTCTTCTCGTGTCTCGCTTTGTTCCTTTCTCTTTGGATTTCAGAAATTCACCTTCAGAATCTGGTCATCTCTCCGGTTTTTTCCCTGGCCCTCATTTCATCCCAATGCATTGCCTTCCATATGCTGCATTTCCAAATGCTGCCGTTTTTTCCGCTCACCTTTTCTTTGATCGTATCTCCTGTCCCAAGTGCTTGTTCCACTTCTTCTCTGAATTTGGGATTTCATTTCCTTTCATGAAATTCATTTCATGAAAGGAAATGAAATCTTGCGATTTCAGTGATGATCAAGCTGGCAAGCTTTGGGCCAGTTCTGTGCACTTCAGCTCATGCCATGCCATTTGCTTGTTTGAACTTGGGTGAAAAATTTTTCCTTTTTTTTCCAGCCCTTTTCCCTGCATGAAATGAAATGAAGATTTTCATGTCATGAAAGGAAAGGAAATCTTGCAATTTCAGTGAGGATCAAGTTGGCAAGCTTTGGTCCAGCTCTCTGCCCTCCAGCTCATGCCATGCCATTTGCTTGCCTGAACTACGGTGACAAATTATTTTCCGATTTTTTTTTTTTTTTGTTATCCCTTCCCTTCCTCACTTTCTTCTCGTGTCTCGCCTTGTTCCTTTGTCTTTGGATTTCAGAAATTCACCCCCTAGAATCTGGGCATCTCTCCGGTTTTTTCCCTGGCCCTCATTTCATCCCAATGCATTGCCTTCCATATGCTGCATTTCCAAATGCTGCCGTTTTTGCCGCTCACCTTTTCTTTGATCATATCTCCTGTCCCAAGTGCTTGTTACACTTCTTCTCTGAATTTGGGATTTCATTTCCTTTCCTGAAATTCATTTCATGAATTTCAGGAAAGGAAATGAAATCTTGCGATTTCAGTGAGGATCAAGCTGGCAAGCTTTCGGCCAGTTCTCTGCACTTAAGCTCATGCCATGCCATTTGCTTGTTTGAACTTGGGTGACAAATTTTTCTTTTTTTTTCAGCCCTTTTCCCTACATGAAATGAAATGAAGAATTTCATGTCATGAAAGGAAAGGAAATCTTGCAATTTCAGTGAGGATCAAGTTGGCAAGCTTTGGTCCAGCTCTCTGCCCTTCAGCTCATGCCATGCCATTTGCTTGCCTGAACTTCGGTGACAAATTATTTTCCAATTTTTTTTTTTTTTTTTTTTAGCCCTTTCCTTCCTCGCTTTCTTCTCGCGTCTCGCCTTGTTCCTTTCTCTTTGGATTTCAGAAATTCACCCCCTAGAATCTGGGCATCTCTTTGGTTTTTTCCCTGGCCCTCATTTCATCCCAATGCATTGCCTTCCATATGCTGCATTTCCAAATGCTTCCGTTTTTGCCGCTCACTTTTTCTTTGATCATATCTCCTGTCCCAAGTGCTTGTTACACTTCTTCTCTGAATTTGGGATTTCATTTCCTTTCATGAAATTCATTTCATGAAAGGAAATGAAATCTTGCGATTTCAGTGAGGATCAAGCTGCCAAGCTTTGGGCCAGTTCTCTGCACTTCAGCTCATGCCATGCCATTTGCTTGTTTGAACTTGGGTGAAAAATTTTTCCGTTTTTTTCCAGCCCTTTTCCCTGCATGAAATGAAATGAAGAATTTCATGTCATGAAAGGAAAGGAAATCTTGCAATTTCAGTGAGGATCAAGTTGGCAAGCTTTGGTCCAGCTCTCTGCCCTCCAGCTCATGCCATGCCATTTGCTTGCCTGAACTTCGGTGACAAATTATTTTCCAATTTTTTTTTTTTTTTTTTTTTGAGCCCTTCCCTTCCTCACTTTCTTCACGCATCTCGCCTTGTTCCTTTCTCTTTGGATTTCAGAAATTCACCTTCAGAATCTGGGCATCTCTCCGGTTTTTTCCCTGGCCCTCATTTCATCCCAATGCATTGCCTTCCATATGCTGCATTTCCAAATGCTGCCGTTTTTTCCGCTCACCTTTTCTTTGATCATATCTCCTGTCCCAAGTGCTTGTTCCACTTCTTCTCTGAATTTGGGATTTCATTTCCTTTCATGAAATTCATTTCATGAAAGGAAATGGAATCTTTCGATTTCAGTGAGGATCAAGCTGCCAAGCTTTCGGCCAGTTCTCTGCACTTCAGCTCATGCCATGCCAATTGTTTGTTTGAACTAGAGTGAAAAATTTTTCCTTTTTTTTCCAGCCCTTTTCCCTGCATGAAATGAAATGAAGAATTTCATGTCATGAAAGGAAAGGAAATCTTGCAATTCCAGTGAGGATCAAGTTGGCAAGCTTTGGTCCAGCGCTCTGTCCTCCAGCTCATGCCATGCCATTTGCTTCCCTGATCTTCGGTGACAAAGTATTTTCCGATTCTTTTTTTTTTTTGTTATCCCTTCCCTTCCTCACTTTCTTCTCGTGTCTCGCCTTGTTCCTTTCTCTTTGGATTTCAGAAATTCACCCCCTAGAATCTGGGCATCTCTCCGGTTTTTTCCCTGGCCCTCATTTCATCCCAATGCATTGCCTTCCATATGCTGCATTTCCAAATGCTGCCGTTTTTGCCGCTCACCTTTTCTTTGATCATATCTCCTGTCCCAAGTGCTTGTTACACTTCTTCTCTGAATTTGGGATTTCATTTCCTTTCATGAAATTCATTTCATGAATTTCATGAAAGGAAATGAAATCTTGCGATTTCAGTGAGGATCAAGCTGGCAAGCTTTCGGCCAGTTCCCTGCACTTCAGCTCATGCCATGCCATTTGCTTGTTTGAACTTGGGTGACAAATTTTTCTTTTTTTTTCAGCCCTTTTCCCTACATGAAATGAAATGAAGAATTTCATGTCATGAAAGGAAAGGAAATCTTGCCATTTCAGTGAGGATCAAGTTGGCAAGCTTTGGTCCAGCTCTCTGCCCTTCAGCTCATGCCATGCCATTTGCTTGCCTGAACTTCGGTGACAAATTATTTTCCGATTTTTTTTTTTTTTTGTTATCCCTTCCCTTCCTCACTTTCTTCTCGTGTCTCGCCTTGTTCCTTTGTCTTTGGATTTCAGAAATTCACCCCCTAGAATCTGGGCATCTCTCCGGTTTTTTCCCTGGCCCTCATTTCATCCCAATGCATTACCTTCCATATGCTGCATTTCCAAATGCTGCCGTTTTTTCCGCTCACCTTCTCTTTGATCATATCTCCTGTCCCAAGTGCTTGTTACACTTCTTCTCTGAATTTGGGATTTCATTTCCTTTCATGAAATTAATTTCATGAAAGGAAATGAAATCTTGCGATTTCAGTGAGGATCAAGCTGCCAAGCTTTGGGCCAGTTCTCTGCAGTTCATTTCATGCCATGCCATTTGCTTGTTTGAACTTGGGTGACAAATTTTTCCTTTTTTTTCGAGCCCTTTTCCCTGCATGAAATGAAATGAAGAATTTCATGTCATGAAAGGAAAGGAAATCTTGCAATTTCAGTGAGGATCAAGTTGGCAAGCTTTGGTCCAGCTCTCTGCCCTTCAGCTCATGCCATGCCATTTGCTTGCCTGAACTTCGGTGACAAATTATTTTCCGATTTTTTTTTTTTTTTGTTATCCCTTCCCTTCCTCACTTTCTTCTCGCGTCTCGCCTTGTTCCTTTCTCTTTGGATTTCAGAAATTCACCCCCTAGAATCTGGGCATCTCTCCGGTTTTTTCCCTGGCCCTCATCTCATCCCAATGCATTGCCTTCCATATGCTGCATTTCCAAATGCTGCCGTTTTTTCCGCTCACCTTTTCTTTGATCATATCTCCTGTCCAAAGTGCTTGTTCCACTTCTTCTCTGAATTTGGGATTTCATTTCCTTTCATGAAATTCATTTCATGAAAGGAAATGAAATCTTGCGATTTCAGTGAGGATCAAGCTGGCAAGCTTTGGGCCAGTTCTCTGCACTTCAGCTCATGCCATGCCATTTGCTTGTTTGAACTTGGGTGAAAAATTTTTCCGTTTTTTTCCAGCCCTTTTCCCTGCATGAAATGAAATGAAGAATTTCATGTCATGAAAGGAAAGGAAATCTTGCAATTTCAGTGAGGATCAAGTTGGCAAGCTTTGGTCCAGCTCTCTGCCCTCCAGCTCATGCCATGCCATTTGCTTGCCTGAACTTCGGTGACAAATTATTTTCCAATTTTTTTTTTTTTTTTTTTTTGAGACCTTCCCATCCTCACTTTCTTCACGCATCTCGCCTTGTTCCTTTCTCTTTGGATTTCAGAAATTCACCTTCAGAATCTGGGCATCTCTCCGGTTTTTTCCCTGGCCCTCATTTCATCCCAATGCATTGCCTTCCATATGCTGCATTTCCAAATGCTGCCGTTTTTTCCGCTCACCTTTTCTTTGATCATATCTCCTGTCCCAAGTGCTTGTTACACTTCTTCTCTGAATTTGGGATTTCATTTCCTGTCATGAAATTCATTTCATGAATTTCATGAAAGGAAATTAAATCTTGCGATTTCAGTGAGGATCAAGCTGGCAAGCTTTGGGCCAGTTCTCTGCACTTCATCTCATGCCATGCCATTTGCTTGTTTGAACTTGGGTGACAAATTTTTCTTTTTTTTTCAGCCCTTTTCCCTGCATGAAATGAAATGAAGAATTTCATGTCATGAAAGGAAAGGAAATCTTGCAAATTCAGTGAGGATCAAGTTGGCAAGCTTTGGTCCAGCTCTCTGCCCTTCAGCTCATGCCATGCCATTTGCTTGCCTGAACTTCGGTGACAAATTATTTTCCAATTTTTTTTTTTTTTTGTTATCCCTTCCTTTTTTCACTTTCTTCTCGCGTCTCGCCTTGTTCCTTTCTCTTTGGATTTCAGAAATTCACCCCCTAGAATCTGGGCATCTCTCCGGTTTTTTCCCTGGCCCTCATCTCATCCCAATGCATTGCCTTCCTTATGCTGCATTTCCAAATGCTGCCGTTTTTTCCGCTCACCTTTTCTTTGATCATATCTCCTGTCCCAAGTGCTTGTTCCACTTCTTCTCTGAATTTGGGATTTCATTTCCTTTCATGAAATTCATTTCATGAAAGGAAATGGAATCTTGCGATTTCAGTGAGGATCAAGCTGGCAAGCTTTGGGCCAGTTCTCTGCACTTCAGCTCATGCCATGCCATTTGCTTGTTTGAACTTGGGTGAAAAATTTTTCCGTTTTTTTCCAGCCCTTTTCCCTGCATGAAATGAAATGAAGAATTTCATGTCATGAAAGGAAAGGAAATCTTGCAATTTCAGTGAGGATCAAGTTGGCAAGCTTTGGTCCAGCTCTCTGCCCTCCAGCTCATGCCATGCCATTTGCTTGCCTGAACTTCGGTGACAAATTATTTTCCAATTTTTTTTTTTTTTTTTTTTTGAGCCCTTCCCTTCCTCACTTTCTTCACGCATCTCGCCTTGTTCCTTTCTCTTTGGATTTCAGAAATTCACCTTCAGAATCTGGGCATCTCTCCGGTTTTTTCCCTGGCCCTCATTTCATCCCAATGCATTGCCTTCCATATGCTGCATTTCCAAATGCTGCCGTTTTTTCCGCTCACCTTTTCTTTGATCATATCTCCTGTCCCAAGTGCTTGTTCCACTTCTTCTCTGAATTTGGGATTTCATTTCCTTTCATGAAATTCATTTCATGAAAGGAAATGGAATCTTTCGATTTCAGTGAGGATCAAGCTGCCAAGCTTTCGGCCAGTTCTCTGCACTTCAGCTCATGCCATGCCATTTGTTTGTTTGAACTAGAGTGAAAAATTTTTCCTTTTTTTTCCAGCCCTTTTCCCTGCATGAAATGAAATGAAGAATTTCATGTCATGAAAGGAAAGGAAATCTTGCAATTCCAGTGAGGATCAAGTTGGCAAGCTTTGGTCCAGCTCTCTGTCCTCCAGCTCATGCCATGCCATTTGCTTCCCTGATCTTCGGTGACAAAGTATTTTCCGATTCTTTTTTTTTTTTGTTATCCCTTCCCTTCCTCACTTTCTTCTCGTGTCTCGCCTTGTTCCTTTCTCTTTGGATTTCAGAAATTCACCCCCTAGAATCTGGGCATCTCTCCGGTTTTTTCCCTGGCCCTCATTTCATCCCAATGCATTGCCTTCCATATGCTGCATTTCCAAATGCTGCCGTTTTTGCCGCTCACCTTTTCTTTGATCATATCTCCTGTCCCAAGTGCTTGTTACACTTCTTCTCTGAATTTGGGATTTCATTTCCTTTCATGAAATTCATTTCATGAATTTCATGAAAGGAAATGAAATCTTGCGATTTCAGTGAGGATCAAGCTGGCAAGCTTTCGGCCAGTTCCCTGCACTTCAGCTCATGCCATGCCATTTGCTTGTTTGAACTTGGGTGACAAATTTTTCTTTTTTTTTCAGCCCTTTTCCCTACATGAAATGAAATGAAGAATTTCATGTCATGAAAGGAAAGGAAATCTTGCCATTTCAGTGAGGATCAAGTTGGCAAGCTTTGGTCCAGCTCTCTGCCCTTCAGCTCATGCCATGCCATTTGCTTGCCTGAACTTCGGTGACAAATTATTTTCCGATTTTTTTTTTTTTTTGTTATCCCTTCCCTTCCTCACTTTCTTCTCGTGTCTCGCCTTGTTCCTTTGTCTTTGGATTTCAGAAATTCACCCCCTAGAATCTGGGCATCTCTCCGGTTTTTTCCCTGGCCCTCATTTCATCCCAATGCATTACCTTCCATATGCTGCATTTCCAAATGCTGCCGTTTTTTCCGCTCACCTTCTCTTTGATCATATCTCCTGTCCCAAGTGCTTGTTACACTTCTTCTCTGAATTTGGGATTTCATTTCCTTTCATGAAATTAATTTCATGAAAGGAAATGAAATCTTGCGATTTCAGTGAGGATCAAGCTGCCAAGCTTTGGGCCAGTTCTCTGCAGTTCATTTCATGCCATGCCATTTGCTTGTTTGAACTTGGGTGACAAATTTTTCCTTTTTTTTCGAGCCCTTTTCCCTGCATGAAATGAAATGAAGAATTTCATGTCATGAAAGGAAAGGAAATCTTGCAATTTCAGTGAGGATCAAGTTGGCAAGCTTTGGTCCAGCTCTCTGCCCTTCAGCTCATGCCATGCCATTTGCTTGCCTGAACTTCGGTGACAAATTATTTTCCGATTTTTTTTTTTTTTTGTTATCCCTTCCCTTCCTCACTTTCTTCTCGCGTCTCGCCTTGTTCCTTTCTCTTTGGATTTCAGAAATTCACCCCCTAGAATCTGGGCATCTCTCCGGTTTTTTCCCTGGCCCTCATCTCATCCCAATGCATTGCCTTCCATATGCTGCATTTCCAAATGCTGCCGTTTTTTCCGCTCACCTTTTCTTTGATCATATCTCCTGTCCAAAGTGCTTGTTCCACTTCTTCTCTGAATTTGGGATTTCATTTCCTTTCATGAAATTCATTTCATGAAAGGAAATGAAATCTTGCGATTTCAGTGAGGATCAAGCTGCCAAGCTTTGGGCCAGTTCTCTGCACTTCAGCTCATGCCATGCCATTTGCTTGTTTGAACTTGGGTGAAAAATTTTTCCGTTTTTTTCCAGCCCTTTTCCCTGCATGAAATGAAATGAAGAATTTCATGTCATGAAAGGAAAGGAAATCTTGCAATTTCAGTGAGGATCAAGTTGGCAAGCTTTGGTCCAGCTCTCTGCCCTCCAGCTCATGCCATGCCATTTGCTTGCCTGAACTTCGGTGACAAATTATTTTCCAATTTTTTTTTTTTTTTTTTTTTGAGACCTTCCCATCCTCACTTTCTTCACGCATCTCGCCTTGTTCCTTTCTCTTTGGATTTCAGAAATTCACCTTCAGAATCTGGGCATCTCTCCGGTTTTTTCCCTGGCCCTCATTTCATCCCAATGCATTGCCTTCCATATGCTGCATTTCCAAATGCTGCCGTTTTTTCCGCTCACCTTTTCTTTGATCATATCTCCTGTCCCAAGTGCTTGTTCCACTTCTTCTCTGAATTTGGGATTTCATTTCCTTTCATGAAATTCATTTCATGAAAGGAAATGGAATCTTTCGATTTCAGTGAGGATCAAGCTGCCAAGCTTTCGGCCAGTTCTCTGCACTTCAGCTCATGCCATGCCATTTGTTTGTTTGAACTAGAGTGAAAAATTTTTCCTTTTTTTTCCAGCCCTTTTCCCTGCATGAAATGAAATGAAGAATTTCATGTCATGAAAGGAAAGGAAATCTTGCAATTCCAGTGAGGATCAAGTTGGCAAGCTTTGGTCCAGCTCTCTGCCCTCCAGCTCATGCCATGCCATTTGCTTGCCTGAACTTCGGTGACAAATTATTTTCCAATTTTTTTTTTTTTTTTTTTTTGAGACCTTCCCATCCTCACTTTCTTCACGCATCTCGCCTTGTTCCTTTCTCTTTGGATTTCAGAAATTCACCTTCAGAATCTGGGCATCTCTCCGGTTTTTTCCCTGGCCCTCATTTCATCCCAATGCATTGCCTTCCATATGCTGCATTTCCAAATGCTGCCGTTTTTTCCGCTCACCTTTTCTTTGATCATATCTCCTGTCCCAAGTGCTTGTTCCACTTCTTCTCTGAATTTGGGATTTCATTTCCTGTCATGAAACTCATTTCATGAAAGGAAATGAAATCTTGCGATTTCAGTGAGGATCAAGCTGGCAAGCTTTGGGCCAGTTCTCTGCACTTCAGCTCATGCCATGCCATTTGCTTGTTTGAACTTGGGTGAAAAATTTTTCCTTTTTTTTCGAGCCCTTTTCCCTGCATGAAATGAAATGAAGAATTTCATGTCATGAAAGGAAAGGAAATCTTGCCATTTCAGTGAGGATCAAGTTGGCAAGCTTTGGTCCAGCTCTCTGCCCTTCAGCTCATGCCATGCCATTTGCTTGCCTGAACTTCGGTGACAAATTATTTTCCGATTTTTTTTTTTTTTTGTTATCCCTTCCCTTCCTCACTTTCTTCTCGTGTCTCGCCTTGTTCCTTTGTCTTTGGATTTCAGAAATTCACCCCCTAGAATCTGGGCATCTCTCCGGTTTTTTCCCTGGCCCTCATTTCATCCCAATGCATTACCTTCCATATGCTGCATTTCCAAATGCTGCCGTTTTTTCCGCTCACCTTCTCTTTGATCATATCTCCTGTCCCAAGTGCTTGTTACACTTCTTCTCTGAATTTGGGATTTCATTTCCTTTCATGAAATTAATTTCATGAAAGGAAATGAAATCTTGCGATTTCAGTGAGGATCAAGCTGCCAAGCTTTGGGCCAGTTCTCTGCAGTTCATTTCATGCCATGCCATTTGCTTGTTTGAACTTGGGTGACAAATTTTTCCTTTTTTTTCGAGCCCTTTTCCCTGCATGAAATGAAATGAAGAATTTCATGTCATGAAAGGAAAGGAAATCTTGCAATTTCAGTGAGGATCAAGTTGGCAAGCTTTGGTCCAGCTCTCTGCCCTTCAGCTCATGCCATGCCATTTGCTTGCCTGAACTTCGGTGACAAATTATTTTCCGATTTTTTTTTTTTTTTGTTATCCCTTCCCTTCCTCACTTTCTTCTCGCGTCTCGCCTTGTTCCTTTCTCTTTGGATTTCAGAAATTCACCCCCTAGAATCTGGGCATCTCTCCGGTTTTTTCCCTGGCCCTCATCTCATCCCAATGCATTGCCTTCCATATGCTGCATTTCCAAATGCTGCCGTTTTTTCCGCTCACCTTTTCTTTGATCATATCTCCTGTCCAAAGTGCTTGTTCCACTTCTTCTCTGAATTTGGGATTTCATTTCCTTTCATGAAATTCATTTCATGAAAGGAAATGAAATCTTGCGATTTCAGTGAGGATCAAGCTGGGAAGCTTTGGGCCAGTTCTCTGCACTTCAGCTCATGCCATGCCATTTGCTTGTTTGAACTTGGGTGAAAAATTTTTCCGTTTTTTTCCAGCCCTTTTCCCTGCATGAAATGAAATGAAGAATTTCATGTCATGAAAGGAAAGGAAATCTTGCAATTTCAGTGAGGATCAAGTTGGCAAGCTTTGGTCCAGCTCTCTGCCCTCCAGCTCATGCCATGCCATTTGCTTGCCTGAACTTCGGTGACAAATTATTTTCCAATTTTTTTTTTTTTTTTTTTTTGAGACCTTCCCATCCTCACTTTCTTCACGCATCTCGCCTTGTTCCTTTCTCTTTGGATTTCAAAAATTCACCTTCAGAATCTGGGCATCTCTTTGGTTTTTTCCCTGGCCCTCATTTCATCCCAATGCATTGCCTTCCATATGCTGCATTTCCAAATGCTGCCGTTTTTTCCGCTCACCTTTTCTTTGATCATATCTCCTGTCCCAAGTGCTTGTTACACTTCTTCTCTGAATTTGGGATTTCATTTCCTGTCATGAAATTCATTTCATGAATTTCATGAAAGGAAATTAAATCTTGCGATTTCAGTGAGGATCAAGCTGGCAAGCTTTGGGCCAGTTCTCTGCACTTCATCTCATGCCATGACATTTGCTTGTTTGAACTTGGGTGAAAAATTTTTCTTTTTTTTTCAGCCCTTTTCCCTGCATGAAATGAAATGAAGAATTTCATGTCATGAAAGGAAAGGAAATCTTGCAAATTCAGTGAGGATCAAGTTGGCAAGCTTTGGTCCAGCTCTCTGCCCTTCAGCTCATGCCATGCCATTTGCTTGCCTGAACTTCGGTGACAAATTATTTTCCAATTTTTTTTTTTTTTTGTTATCCCTTCCTTTTTTCACTTTCTTCTCGCGTCTCGCCTTGTTCCTTTCTCTTTGGATTTCAGAAATTCACCCCCTAGAATCTGGGCATCTCTCCGGTTTTTTCCCTGGCCCTCATCTCATCCCAATGCATTGCCTTCCATATGCTGCATTTCCAAATGCTGCCGTTTTTTCCGCTCACCTTTTCTTTGATCATATCTCCTGTCCAAAGTGCTTGTTCCACTTCTTCTCTGAATTTGGGATTTCATTTCCTTTCATGAAATTCATTTCATGAAAGGAAATGAAATCTTGCGATTTCAGTGAGGATCAAGCTGGCAAGCTTTGGGCCAGTTCTCTGCACTTCAGCTCATGCCATGCCATTTGCTTGTTTGAACTTGGGTGAAAAATTTTTCCGTTTTTTTCCAGCCCTTTTCCCTGCATGAAATGAAATGAAGAATTTCATGTCATGAAAGGAAAGGAAATCTTGCAATTTCAGTGAGGATCAAGTTGGCAAGCTTTGGTCCAGCTCTCTGCCCTCCAGCTCATGCCATGCCATTTGCTTGCCTGAACTTCGGTGACAAATTATTTTCCAATTTTTTTTTTTTTTTTTTTTTGAGACCTTCCCATCCTCACTTTCTTCACGCATCTCGCCTTGTTCCTTTCTCTTTGGATTTCAGAAATTCACCTTCAGAATCTGGGCATCTCTCCGGTTTTTTCCCTGGCCCTCATTTCATCCCAATGCATTGCCTTCCATATGCTGCATTTCCAAATGCTGCCGTTTTTTCCGCTCACCTTTTCTTTGATCATATCTCCTGTCCCAAGTGCTTGTTCCACTTCTTCTCTGAATTTGGGATTTCATTTCCTGTCATGAAACTCATTTCATGAAAGGAAATGAAATCTTGCGATTTCAGTGAGGATCAAGCTGGCAAGCTTTGGGCCAGTTCTCTGCACTTCAGCTCATGCCATGCCATTTGCTTGTTTGAACTTGGGTGAAAAATTTTTCCTTTTTTTTCCAGCCCTTTTCCCTGCATGAAATGAAATGAAGAATTTCATGTCATGAAAGGAAAGGAAATCTTGCAATTTCAGTGAGGATCAAGTTGGCAAGCTTTGGTCCAGCTCTCTGCCCTCCAGCTCATGCCATGCCATTTGCTTGCCTGAACTACGGTGACAAATTATTTTCCGATTTTTTTTTTTTTTTGTTATCCCTTCCCTTTCCTCACTTTCTTCTCGTGTCTCGCCTTGTTCCTTTGTCTTTGGATTTCAGAAATTCACCCCCTAGAATCTGGGCATCTCTCCGGTTTTTTCCCTGGCCCTCATTTCATCCCAATGCATTGCCTTCCATATGCTGCATTTCCAAATGCTGCCGTTTTTGCCGCTCACCTTTTCTTTGATCATATCTCCTGTCCCAAGTGCTTGTTACACTTCTTCTCTGAATTTGGGATTTCATTTCCTTTCCTGAAATTCATTTCATGAATTTCATGAAAGGAAATGAAATCTTGCGATTTCAGTGAGGATCTAGCTGGCAAGCTTTCGGCCAGTTCTCTGCACTTAAGCTCATGCCATGCCATTTGCTTGTTTGAACTTGAGTGACAAATTTTTCTTTTTTTTTCAGCCCTTTTCCCTACATGAAATGAAATGAAGAATTTCATGTCATGAAAGGAAAGGAAATCTTGCAATTTCAGTGAGGATCAAGTTGGCAAGCTTTGGTCCAGCTCTCTGCCCTTCAGCTCATGCCATGCCATTTGCTTGCCTGAACTTCGGTGACAAATTATTTTCCAATTTTTTTTTTTTTTTTTTTTAGCCCTTTCCTTCCTCGCTTTCTTCTCGCGTCTCGCCTTGTTCCTTTCTCTTTGGATTTCAGAAATTCACCCCCTAGAATCTGGGCATCTCTTTGGTTTTTTCCCTGGCCCTCATTTCATCCCAATGCATTGCCTTCCATATGCTGCATTTCCAAATGCTGCCGTTTTTGCCGCTCACTTTTTCTTTGATCATATCTCCTGTCCCAAGTGCTTGTTACACTTCTTCTCTGAATTTGGGATTTCATTTCCTTTCATGAAATTCATTTCATGAAAGGAAATGAAATCTTGCGATTTCAGTGAGGATCAAGCTGCCAAGCTTTGGGCCAGTTCTCTGCACTTCAGCTCATGCCATGCCATTTGCTTGTTTGAACTTGGGTGAAAAATTTTTCCTTTTTTTCCAGCCTTTTTCCCTGCATGAAATGAAATGAAGAATTTCATGTCATGAAAGGAAAGGAAATCTTGCAATTTCAGTGAGGATCAAGTTGGCAAGCTTTGGTCCAGCTCTCTGCCCTCCAGCTCATGCCATGCCATTTGCTTGCCTGAACTACGGTGACAAGTTATTTTCCGATTTTTTTTTTTTTTTTGTTATCCCTTCCCTTCCTCACTTTCTTCTCGCGTCTCGCCTCGTTCCTTTCTCTTTGGATTTCAGAAATTCACCCCCTAGAATCTGGGCATCTCTCCGGTTTTTTCCCTGGCCCTCATTTCATCCCAATGCATTGCCTTCCATATGCTGCATTTCCAAATGCTGCCGTTTTTTCCGCTCACCTTTTCTTTGATCATATCTCCTGTCCCAAGTGCTTGTTACACTTCTTCTCTGAATTTGGGATTTCATTTCCTTTCATGAAATTCATTTCATGAATTTCATGAAAGGAAATGAAATCTTGCGATTTCAGTGAGGATCAAGCTGGCAAGCTTTCGGCCAATTCCCTGCACTTCAGCTCATGCCCTGCCGTTTGCTTGTTGGAACTTGGGTGACAAATTTTTCTTTTTTTTTCAGCCCTTTTCCCTGCATGAAATGAAATGAAGAATTTCATGTCCTGAAAGGAAAGGAAATCTTGCAATTTCAGTGAGGATCAAGTTGGCAAGCTTTGGTCCAGCTCTCTGCCCTTCAGCTCATGCCATGCCATTTGCTTGCCTGAACTTCGGTGACAAATTATTTTCCAATTTTTTTTTTTTTTTGTTATCCCTTTCCTTCCTCTCTTTCTTCTCGCGTCTCGCCTTGTTCCTTTCTCTTTGGATTTCAGAAATTCACCCCCTAGTATCTGGGCATCTCTTTGGTTTTTTCCCTGGCCCTCATTTCATCCCAATGCATTGCCTTCCATATGCTGCATTTCCAAATGCTGCCGTTTTTTCCGCTCACCTTTTCTTTGATCATATCTCCTGTCCCAAGTGCTTGTTCCACTTCTTCTCTGAATTTGGGATTTCATTTCCTTTCCTGAAATTCATTTCATGAATTTCAGGAAAGGAAATGAAATCTTGCGATTTCAGTGAGAATCAAGCTGCCAAGCTTTGGGCCAGTTCTCTGCAGTTCATTTCATTCCATGCCATTTGCTTGTTTGAACTTGGGTGAAAAATTTTTCTTTTTTTTCCAGCCCTTTTCCCTGCATGAAATGAAATGAAGAATTTCATGTCATGAACGGAAAGGAAATCTTGCAATTTCAGTGAGGATCAAGTTGGCAAGCTTTGGTCCAGCTCTCTGCCCTTCAGCTCATGCCATGCCTTTTGCTTGCCTGAACTTCGGTGACAAATTATTTTCCAATTTATTTTTTTTTTTTTTTTTGAGCCCTTTCCTTCCTCGCTTTCTTCTCGCGTCTCACCTTGTTCCTTTCTCTTTCGATTTCAGAAATTCACCCCCTAGAATCTGGGCATCTCTCCGGTTTTTTCCCTGGCCCTCATTTCATCCCAATGCATTGCCTTCCATATGCTGCATTTCCAAATGCTGCCGTTTTTGCCGCTCACTTTTTCTTTGATCATATCTCCTGTCCCAAGTGCTTGTTACACTTCTTCTCTGAATTTGGGATTTCATTTCCTTTCATGAAATTCGTTTCATGAAAGGAAATGAAATCTTGCGATTTCAGTGAGGATCAAGCTGGAAAGCTTTGGGCCAGTTCTCTGCACTTCAGCTCATGCGATGCCATTTGCTTGTTTGAACTTGGGTGACAAATTTTTCTTTTTTTTTCAGCCCTTTTCCCTGCATGAAATGAAATGAAGAATTTCATGTCATGAAAGGAAAGGAAATCTTGCAATTTCAGTGAGGATCAAGTTGGCAAGCTTTGGTCCAGCTCTCTGCCCTTCAGCTCATTCCATGCCATTTGCTTGCCTGAACTTCGGTGACAAATTATTTTCCAATTTTTTTTTTTTTTTTTTTGAGCCCTTTCCTTCCTCGCTTTCTTCTCGCGTCTCGCCTTGTTCCTTTCTCTTTGGATTTCAGACATTCACCACCTAGAATCTGGGCATCTCTTTGGTTTTTTCCCTGGCCCTCATTTCATCCCAATGCATTGCCTTCCATATGCTGCATTTCCAAATGCTGCCGTTTTTGCCGCTCACTTTTTCTTTGATCATATCTCCTGTCCCAAGTGCTTGTTCCACTTCTTCTCTGAATTTGGGATTTCATTTCCTTTCATGAAATTCATTTCATGAAAGGAAATGAAATCTTGCGATTTCAGTGAGGATCAAGCTGGCAAGCTTTGGGCCAGTTCTCTGCACTTCATCTCATGCCATGCCATTTGCTTGTTTGAACTTGGGTGAAAAATTTTTCCTTTTTTTTCCAGCCCTTTTCCCTGCATGAAATGAAATGAAGAATTTCATGTCATGAAAGGAAAGGAAATCTTGCAAATTCAGTGAGGATCAAGTTGGCAAGCTTTGGTCCAGCTCTCTGCCCTCCAGCTCATGCCATGCCATTTGCTTGCCTGAACTACGGTGAAAAATTATTTTCCGATTTTTTTTTTTTTTTGTTATCCCTTCCCTTCCTCACTTTCTTCTCGCGTCTCGCCTCGTTCCTTTCTCTTTGGATTTCAGAAATTCACCCCCTAGAATCTGGGTATCTCTCCGGTTTTTTCCCTGGCCCTCATTTCATCCCAATGCATTGCCTTCCATATGCTGCATTTCCAAATGCTGCCGTTTTTTCCGCTCACCTTTTCTTTGATCATATCTCCTGTCCCAAGTGCTTGTTAAACTTCTTCTCTGAATTTGGGATTACATTTCCTTTCATGAAATTCATTTCATGAATTTCATGAAAGGAAATGAAATCTTGCGATTTCAGTGAGGATCCAGCTGGCAAGCTTTCGGCCAGTTCCCTGCACTTCAGCTCATGCCATGCCGTTTGCTTGTTTGAACTTGGGTGACAAATTTTTCTTTTTTTTTCAGCCCTTTTCCCTACATGAAATGAAATGAAGAATTTCATGTCATGAAAGGAAAGGAAATCTTGCAATTTCAGTGAGGATCAAGTTGGCAAGCTTTGGTCCTGCTCTCTGCCCTTCAGCTCACGCCATGCAATTTGGTTGTCTGAACTTTGGTGACGAATTATTTTCCAATTTTTTTTTTGTATTGTAATCCCTTCCCTTCCTCACTTTCTTCTCGCGTCTCGCCTTGTTCCTTTCTCTTTGGATTTCAGAAATTCACCCCCTAGAATCTGGGCATCTCTCCGGTTTTTTCCCTGGCCCTCATTTCATCCCAATGCATTGCCTTCCATATGCTGCATTTCCAAATGCTGCCGTTTTTTCCGCTCACCTTTTCTTTGATCATATCTCCTGTCCCAAGTGCTTGTTCCACTTCTTCTCTGAATTTGGGATTTCATTTCCTTTCCTGAAATTCATTTCATGAATTTCATAATAGGAAATGAAATCTTGCGATTTCAGTGAGGATCAAGCCGCCAAGCGTTGGGCCAGTTCTCTGCACTTCAGCTCATGCCATGCAATTTGCTTGTTTGAACTTGGGTGACAAATTTTTCTTTTTTTTTCAGCCCTTTTCCCTGCATGAAATGAAATGAAGAATTTCATGTCATGAAAGGAAAAGAAATCTTGCAATTTCAGTGAGGATCAAGTTGGCAAGCTTTGGTCCAGCTCTCTGCCCTTCAGCTCATGCCATGCCATTTGCTTGCCTGAACTTCGGTGACAAATTATTTTCCAATTTTTTTTTTTTTTTTTTTTTGAGCCCTTCCCTTCTTCACTTTCTTCTCACGTCTCGCCTTGTTCCTTTCTCTTTGGATTTCAGAAATTCACCTTCAGAATCTGGGCATCTCTCCGGTTTTTTCCCTTGCCCTCATTTCATCCCAATGCATTGCCTTCCATATGCTGCATTTCCAAATGCTGCCGTTTTTTCCGCTCACCTTTTCTTTGATCATATCTCCTGTCCCAAGTGCTTGTTACACTTCTTCTCTGAATTTGGGATTTCATTTCCTTTCCTGAAATTCATTTCATGAATTTCAGGAAAGGAAATGAAATCTTGCGATTTCAGTGAGGATCAAGCTGGCAAGCTTTCGGCCAGTTCTCTGCACTTCAGCTCATGCCTTGCCATTTGCTTGTTTGAACTTGGGTGACAAATTTTTCTTTTTTTTTCAGCCCTTTTCCTTGCATGAAATGAAATGAAGAATTTCATGTCATGAAAGGAAAAGAAATCTTGCAAATTCAGTGAGGATCAAGTTGGCAAGCTTTGGTCCAGCTCTCTGCCCTTCAGCTCATGCCATGCCATTTGCTTGCCTGAACTTCGGTGACAAATTATTTTCCAATTTTTTTTTTTTTTTTTTTGAGCCCTTTCCCTCTTCACTTTCTTCTCGCGTCTCGCCTTGTTCCTTTCTCTTTGGTTTTCAGAAATTCACCCCCTAGAATCTGGGCATCTCTCCGGTTTTTTCCCTGGCCCTCATTTCATCCCAATGCATTGCCTTCCATATGCTGCATTTCCAAATGCTGCCGTTTTTTCCGCTCACCTTTTCTTTGATCATATCTCCTGTCCCAAGTGCTTGTTACACTTCTTCTCTGAATTTGGGATTTCATTTCCTTTCATGAAATTCATTTCATGAATTTCATGATAGGAAATGAAATCTTGCGATTTCAGTGAGGATCAAGCTGGCAAGCTTTGGGCCAGTTCTCTGCACTTCAGCTCATGCCATGCCATTTGCTTGTTTGAACTTGGGTGACAAATTTTTCTTTTTTTTTCAGCCCTTTTCCCTGCATGAAATGAAATGAAGAATTTCATGTCATGAACGGAAAGGAAATCTTGCAATTTCAGTGAGGATCAAGTTGGCAAGCTTTGGTCCAGCTCTCTGCCCTTCAGCTCATGCCATGCCATTTGCTTGCCTGAACTTCGGTGACAAATTATTTTCCAAATTATTTTTTTTTTTTTTTTGAGCCCTTTCCTTCCTCGCTTTCTTCTCGCGTCTCGCCTTGTTCCTTTCTCTTTGGATTTCAGAAATTCACCCCCTAGAATCTGGGCATCTCTTTGGTTTTTTCCCTGGCCCTCATTTCATCCCAATGCATTGCCTTCCATATGCTGCATTTCCAAATGCTGCCGTTTTTGCCGCTCACTTTTTCTTTGATCATATCTCCTGTCCCAAGTGCTTGTTACACTTCTTCTCTGAATTTGGGATTTCATTTCCTTTCATGAAATTCATTTCATGAAAGGAAATGAAATCTTGCGATTTCAGTGAGGATCAATCTGGCAAGCTTTCGGCCACTTCTCTGCACTTCAGCTCATGCCATGCCATTTGCTTGTTTGAACTTGAGTGACAAATTTCTCCTTTTTTTTCCAGCCCTTTTCCCTGCATGAAATGAAATGAAGAATTTCATGTCATGAAAGGAAAGGAAATCTTGCAAATTCAGTGAGGATCAAGTTGGCAAGCTTTGGTCCAGCTCTCTGCCCTCCAGCTCATGCCATGCCATTTGCTTGCCTGAACTACGGTGACAAATTATTTTCCGATTTTTTTTTTTTTTTGTTATCCCTTCCCTTCCTCACTTTCTTCTCGCGTCTCGCCTCGTTCCTTTCTCTTAAGATTTCAGAAATTCACCCCCTAGAATCTGGGCATCTCTCCGGTTTTTTCCCTGGCCCTCATTTCATCCCAATGCATTGCCTTCCATATGCTGCATTTCCAAATGCTGCCGTTTTTTCCGCTCACCTTTTCTTTGATCATATCTCCTGTCCCAAGTGCTTGTTCCACTTCTTCTCTGAATTTGGGATTTCATTTCCTTTCCTGAAATTCATTTCATGAATTTCATGAAAGGAAATTAAATCTTGCGATATCAGTGAGGGTCAAGCTGGCAAGCTTTGGGCCAGTTCTCTGCACTTCAGCTCATGCCATGCCATTTGCTTGTTTGAACTTGGGTGACAAATTTTTCTTTTTTTTTCAGCCCTTTTCCCTGCATGAAATGAAATGAAGAATTTCATGTCATGAAAGGAAAAGAAATCTTGCAAATTCAGTGAGGATCAAGTTGGCAAGCTTTGGTCCAGCTCTCTGCCCTTCAGCTCATGCCATGCCATTTGCTTGCCTGAACTTCGGTGACAAATTATTTTCCAATTTTTTTTTTTTTTTTTTTGAGCCCTTTCCTTCTTCACTTTCTTCTCGCGTCTCGCCTTGTTCCTTTGTCTTTGGATTTCAGAAATTCACCCCCTAGAATCTGGGCATCTCTCCGGTTTTTTCCCTGGCCCTCATTTCATCCCAATGCATTGCCTTCCATATGCTGCATTTCCAAATGCTGCCGTTTTTTCCGCTCACCTTTTCTTTGATCATATCTCCTGTCCCAAGTGCTTGTTCCACTTCTCTGAATTTGGGATTTCATTTCCTTTCCTGAAATTCATTTCATGAATTTCATGATAGGAAATGAAATCTTGCGATTTCAGTGAGGATCAAGCTGGCAAGCTTTGGGCCAGTTCTCTGCACTTCAGCTCATGCCATGCCATTTGCTTGTCTGAACTTGGGTGACAAATTTTTCTTTTTTTTTCAGCCCTTTTCCCTGCATGAAATGAAATGAAGAATTTCATGTCATGAAAGGAAAGGAAATCTTGCAATTTCAGTGAGGATCAAGTTGGCAAGCTTTGGTCCAGCTCTCTGCCCTTCAGCTCATGCCATGCCATTTCCTTGCCTGAACTTCGGTGACAAATTATTTTCCAATTTTTTTTTTTTTTTTTTTGAAGCCCTTTCCTTCTTCACTTTCTTCTCGCGTCTCGCCTTGTTCCTTTCTCTTTGGATTTCAGAAATTCACCCCCTAGAATCTGGGCATCTCTCCGGTTTTTTCCCTGGCCCTCATTTCATCCCAATGCATTGCCTTCCATATGCTGCATTTCCAAATGCTGCCGTTTTTTCCGCTCACCTTTTCTTTGATCATATCTCCTGTCCCAAGTGCTTGTTCCACTTCTTCTCTGAATTTGGGATTTCATTTCCTTTCCTGAAATTCATTTCATGAATTTCAGGAAAGGAAATGAAATCTTGCGATATCAGTGATGATCAAGCTGGCAAGCTTTGGGCCAGTTCTCTGCACTTCAGCTCATGCCATGCCATTTGCTTGTTTGAACTTGGGTGACAAATTTTTCTTTTTTTTTCAGCCCTTTTCCCTGCATGAAATGAAATGAAGAATTTCATGTCATGAAAGGAAAAGAAATCTTGCAAATTCAGTGAGGATCAAGTTGGCAAGCTTTGGTCCAGCTCTCTGCCCTTCAGCTCATGCCATGCCATATGCTTGCCTGAACTTCGGTGACAAATTATTTTCCAATTTTTTTTTTTTTTTTTTTGAGCCCTTTCCTTCTTCACTTTCTTCTCGCGTCTTGCCTTGTTCCTTTCTCTTTGGATTTCAGAAATTCACCTTCTAGAATCTGGGCATCTCTCCGGTTTTTTCCCTGGCCCTCATTTCATCCCAATGCATTGCCTTCCATATGCTGCATTTCCAAATGCTGCCGTTTTTTCCGCTCACCTTTTCTTTGATCATATCTCCTGTCCCAAGTGCTTGTTCCACTTCTCTGAATTTGGGATTTCATTTCCTTTCCTGAAATTCATTTCATGAATTTCATGATAGGAAATGAAATCTTGCGATTTCAGTGAGGATCAAGCTGGCAAGCTTTGGGCCAGTTCTCTGCACTTCAGCTCATGCCATGCCATTTGCTTGTTTGAACTTGGGTGACAAATTTTTCTTTTTTTTTCAGCCCTTTTCCCTGCATGAAATGAAATGAAGAATTTCATGTCATGAAAGGAAAGGAAATCTTGCAATTTCAGTGAGGATCAAGTTGGCAAGCTTTGGTCCAGCTCTCTGCCCTTCAGCTCATGCCATGCCATTTCTTTGCCTGAACTTCGGTGACAAATTATTTTCCAATTTTTTTTTTTTTTTTTTGGAGCCCTTTCCTTCCTCACTTTCTTCTCGCGTCTCGCCTTGTTCCTTTCTCTTTGGATTTCAGAAATTCACCCCCTAGAATCTGGGCATCTCTCCGGTTTTTTCCCTGGCCCTCATTTCATCCCAATGCATTGCCTTCCATATGCTGCATTTCCAAATGCTGCCGTTTTTTCCGCTCACCTTTTCTTTGATCATATCTCCTGTCCCAAGTGCTTGTTCCACTTCTTCTCTGAATTTGGGTTTTCATTTCCTGTCATGAAATCCATTTCATGAATTTCATGACAGGAAATGAAATCTTGCGATTTCAGTGAGGATCAAGCTGCCAAGCTTTGGGCCAGTTCTCTGCACTTCAGCTCATGCCATGCCATTTGCTTGAATGAACTTGGGTGAAAAATTTTTCCTTTTTTTTTCAGCCCTTTTCCCTGCATGAAATGAAATGAAGAATTTCATGTCATGAAAGGAAAGGAAATCTTGCAAATTCAGTGAGGGTCAAGTTGGCAAGCTTTGGTCCAGCTCTCTGCCCTTCAGCTCATGCCATGCCATTTGCTTGCCTGAACTTCGGTGACAAATTATTTTCCGATTTTTTTTTTTTTTTTGTTATCCCTTCCCTTCCTCACTTTTTTCTCGCGTCTCGCCTTGTTCCTTTCTCTTTGGATTTCAGAAATTCACCCCCTAGAATCTGGGCATCTCTCCGGTTTTTTCCCTGGCCCTCATTTCATCCCAATGCATTGCCTTCCATATGCTGCATTTCCAAATGCTGCCGTTTTTGCCGCTCACCTTTTCTTTCATCATATCTCCTGTCCCAAGTGCTTGTTACACTTCTCTGAATTTGGGATTTCATTTCCTTTCCTGAAATTCATTTCATGAAAGGAAATGAAATCTTGCGATTTCAGTGAGGATCAAGCTGGCAAGCTTTGGGCCAGTTCTCTGCACTTCAGCTCATGCCATGCCATTTGCTTGTTTGAACTTGGGTGACAAATTTTTTCATTTTTTTCCAGCCCTTTTCCCTGCATGAAATGAAATGAATAATTTCATGTCATGAAAGGAAAGCAAATCTTGCAATTTCAGTGAGGATCAAGTTGGCAAGCTTTGGTCCAGCTCTCTGCCCTTCAGCTCATGCCATGCCATTTGCTTGCCTGAACTTCGGTGACAAATTATTTTCCAATTTTTTTTTTTTTTTTTTTTTGAGCTATTTCCTTCCTCACTTTCTTCTCGCGTCTCGCCTTGTTCCTTTCTCTTTGGATTTCAGAAATTCACCCCCTAGAATCTGGGCATCTCTCCGGTTTTTTCCCTGGCCCTCATTTCATCCCAATGCATTGCCTTCCATATGCTGCATTTCCAAATGCTGCCGTTTTTTCCGCTCACCTTTTCTTTGATCATATCTCCTGTCCCAAGTGCTTGTTCCACTTCTTCTCTGAATTTGGGATTTCATTTCCTTTCATGAAATTCATTTCATGAATTTCATGAAAGGAAATGAAATCTTGCGATTTCAGTGAGGATCAAGCTGGCAAGCTTTGGGCCAGTTCTCTGCACTTCAGCTCATGCCATGCCATTTGCTTGTTTGAACTTGGGTGACAAATTTTTCTTTTTTTTTCAGCCCTTTTCCCTGCATGAAATGAAATGAAGAATTTCATGTCATGAAAGGAAAGGAAATCTTGCAATTTCAGTGAGGATCAAGTTGGCAAGCTTTGGTCCAGCTCTCTGTCCTTCAGCTCATGCCATGCCATTTGCTTGTCTGAACTTCGGTGACAAATTATTTTCCAATTTTTTTTTTTTTTTTTTTGAGCCCTTCCCTTCTTCACTTTCTTCTCGCGTCTCGCCTTGTTCCTTTCTCTTTGGATTTCAGAAATTCACCCCCTAGAATCTGGGCATCTCTCTGGTTTTTTCCCTGGCCCTCATTTCATCCCAATGCATTGCCTTCCATATGCTGCATTTCCAAATGCTGCCGTTTTTTCCACTCACCTTTTCTTTGATCATATCTCCTGTCCCAAGTGCTTGTTACACTTCTTCTCTGAATTTGGGATTTCATTTCCTTTCCTGAAATTCATTTCATGAATTTCATGAAAGGAAATGAAATCTTGCGATTTCAGTGAGGATCAAGCTGCCAAGCTTTGGGTCAGTTCTCTGCACATCAGCTCATGCCATGCCATTTGCTTGTTTGAACTTGGGTGAAAAATTTTTCTTTTTTCTTCAGCCCTCTTCCCAGCATGAAATGAAATGAAGAATTTCATGTCATGAAAGGAAAGGAAATCTTGCAATTTCAGTGAGGATCAAGTTGGCAAGCTTTGGTCCAGCTCTCTGCCCTTCAGCTCATGCCATGCCATTTGCTTGCCTGAACTTCGGTGACAAATTATTTTCCAATTTTTTTTTTTTTTTTTTTTGAGCCCTTTCCTTCCTCACTTTCTTCTCGCGTCTCACCTTGTTCCTTTCTCTTTGGATTTCAGAAATTCACCCCCTAGAATCTGGGCATCTCTCCGGTTTTTTCCCTGGCCCTCATTTCATCCCAATGCATTGCCTTCCATATGCTGCATTTCCAAATGCTGCCGTTTTTTCCGCTCACCTTTTCTTTGATCATATCTCCTGTCCCAAGTGCTTGTTACACTTCTCTGAATTTGGGATTTCATTTCCTTTCATGAAATTCATTTCATGAATTTCATGAAAGGAAATGAAATCTTGCGATTTCAGTGAGGATCAAGCTGGCAAGCTTTGGGCCAGTTCTCTGCACTTCAGCTCATGCCATGCCATTTGCTTGTTTGAACTTGGGTGACAAATTTTTCTTTTTTTTTCAGCCCTTTTCCCTGCATGAAATGAAATGAAGAATTTCATGTCCTGAAAGGAAAGGAAATCTTGCAAATTCAGTGAGGATCAATTTGGCAAGCTTTGGTCCAGCTCTCTGCCCTCCAGCTCATGCCATGCCATTTGCTTGCCTGAACTTCGGTGACAAATTATTTTCCGATTTTTTTTTTTTTTTTGTTATCCCTTCCCTTCCTCACTTTCTTCTTGCGTCTAGCCTTGTTCCTTTCTCTTTGGATTTCAGAAATTCACCTTCAGAATCTGGGCATCTCTCCGGTTTTTTCCCTGGCCCTCATTTCATCCCAATGCATTGCCTTCCATATGCTGCATTTCCAAATGCTGCCGTTTTTTCCGCTCACCTTTTCTTTGATCATATCTCCTGTCCCAAGTGCTTGTTCCACTTCTTCTCTGAATTTGGGATTTCATTTCCTTTCATGAAATTCATTTCATGAATTTCATGAAAGGAAATGAAATCTTGCGATTTCAGTGAGGATCAAGCTGGCAAGCTTTGGGCCAGTTCTCTGCAGTTCATTTCATGCCATGCCATTTGCTTGTTTGAACTTGGGTGAAAAATTTTTCTTTTTTTTTCAGCCCTTTTCCCTGCATGAAATGAAATGAAGAATTTCATGTCATGAAAGGAAAGGAAATCTTGCCATTTCAGTGAGGATCAAGTTGGCAAGCTTTGGTCCAGCTCTCTGCCCTTCAGCTCATGCCATGCCATTTGCTTGCCTGAACTTCGGTGACGAATTATTTTCCAATTTTTTTTTTTTTTTTTTGAGCCCTTTCCTTCCTCGCTTTCTTCTCGCGTCTCGCCTTGTTCCTTTCTCTTTGGATTTCAGAAATTCACCCCCTAGAATCTGGGCATCTCTTTGGTTTTTTCCCTGGCCCTCATTTCATCCCAATGCATTGCCTTCCATATGCTGCATTTCCAAATGCTGCCGTTTTTGCTGCTCACTTTTTCTTTGATCATATCTCCTGTCCCAAGTGCTTGTTACACTTCTTCTCTGAATTTGGGAATTCATTTCCTTTCATGAAATTCATTTCATGAAAGGAAATGAAATCTTGCGATTTCAGTGAGGATCAAGCTGCCAAGCTTTGGGCCAGTTCTCTGCACTTCAGCTCATGCCATGCCATTTGCTTGTTTGAATTGAGTGACAAATTTTTCCTTTTTTTTCCAGCCCTTTTCCCTGCATGAAATGAAATGAAGAATTTCATGTCATGAAAGGAAAGGAAATCTTGCAAATTCAGTGAGGATCAAGTTGGCAAGCTTTGGTCCAGCTCTCTGCCCTCCAGCTCATGCCATGCCATTTGCTTGCCTGAACTACGGTGACAAATTATTTTCCGATTTTTTTTTTTTTTGTTATCCCTTCCCTTCCTCACTTTCTTCTCGCGTCTCGCCTCGTTCCTTTCTCTTAAGATTTCAGAAATTCACCCCCTAGAATCTGGGCATCTCTCCGGTTTTTTCCCTGGCCCTCATTTCATCCCAATGCATTGCCTTCCATATGCTGCATTTCCAAATGCTGCCGTTTCTTCCGCTCACCTTTTCTTTGATCATATCTCCTGTCCCAAGTGCTTGTTCCACTTCTTCTCTGAATTTGGGATTTCATTTCCTTTCATGAAATTCATTTCATGAATTTCATGAAAGGAAATGAAATCTTGCGATTTCAGTGAGGATCAAGCTGCCAAGATTTGGGCCAGTTCTCTGCAGTTCATTTCATGCCATGCCATTTGCTTGTTTGAACTTGGGTGACAAATTTTTCTTTTTTTTTCAGCCCTTTTCCCTGCATGAAATGAAATGAAGAATTTCATGTCATGAAAGGAAAGGAAATCTTGCAATTTCAGTGAGGATCAAGTTGGCAAGCTTTGGTCCAGCTCTCTGTCCTTCAGCTCATGCCATGCCATTTGCTTGTCTGAACTTCGGTGACAAATTATTTTCCAATTTTTTTTTTTTTTTTTTTTTGAGCCCTTCCCTTCTTCACTTTCTTCTCGCGTCTCGCCTTGTTCCTTTCTCTTTGGATTTCAGAAATTCACCCCCTAGAATCTGGGCATCTCTCCGGTTTTTTCCCTGGCCCTCATTTCATCCCAATGCATTGCCTTCCATATGCTGCATTTCCAAATGCTGCCGTTTTTTCCACTCACCTTTTCTTTGATCATATCTCCTGTCCCAAGTGCTTGTTACACTTCTTCTCTGAATTTGGGATTTAATTTCCTTTCCTGAAATTCATTTCATGAATTTCATGAAAGGAAATGAAATCTTGCGATTTCAGTGAGGATCAAGCTGCCAAGCTTTGGGTCAGTTCTCTGCACATCAGCTCATGCCATGCCATTTGCTTGTTTGAACTTGGGTGAAAAATTTTTCTTTTTTCTTCAGCCCTCTTCCCAGCATGAAATGAAATGAAGAATTTCATGTCATGAAAGGAAAGGAAATCTTGCAATTTCAGTGAGGATCAAGTTGGCAAGCTTTGGTCCAGCTCTCTGCCCTTCAGCTCATGCCATGCCATTTGCTTGCCTGAACTTCGGTGACAAATTATTTTCCAATTTTTTTTTTTTTTTTTTTTGAGCCCTTTCCTTCCTCACTTTCTTCTCGCGTCTCACCTTGTTCCTTTCTCTTTGGATTTCAGAAATTCACCCCCTAGAATCTGGGCATCTCTTTGGTATTTTCCCTGGCCCTCATTTCATCCCAATGCATTGCCTTCCATATGCTGCATTTCCAAATGCTGCCGTTTTTGCCGCTCACTTTTTCTTTGATCATATCTCCTGTCCCAAGTGCTTGTTACACTTCTTCTCTGAATTTGGGAATTCATTTCCTTTCATGAAATTCATTTCATGAAAGGAAATGAAATCTTGCGATTTCAGTGAGGATCAAGCTGCCAAGCTTTGGGCCAGTTCTCTGCACTTCAGCTCATGCCATGCCATTTGCTTGTTTGAATTGAGTGACAAATTTTTCCTTTTTTTTCCAGCCCTTTTCCCTGCATGAAATGAAATGAAGAATTTCATGTCATGAAAGGAAAGGAAATCTTGCAAATTCAGTGAGGATCAAGTTGGCAAGCTTTGGTCCAGCTCTCTGCCCTCCAGCTCATGCCATGCCTTTTGCTTGCCTGAACTACGGTGAAAAATTATTTTCCGATTTTTTTTTTTTTTTGTTATCCCTTCCCTTCCTCACTTTCTTCTCGCGTCTCGCCTCGTTCCTTTCTCTTAAGATTTCAGAAATTCACCCCCTAGAATCTGGGCATCTCTCCGGTTTTTTCCCTGGCCCTCATTTCATCCCAATGCATTGCCTTCCATATGCTGCATTTCCAAATGCTGCCGTTTTTGCCGCTCACCTTTTCTTTCATCATATCTCCTGTCCCAAGTGCTTGTTACACTTCTTCTCTGAATTTGGGATTTCATTTCCTTTCATGAAATTCATTTCATGAATTTCATGAAAGGAAATGAAATCTTGCGATTTCAGTGAGGATCAAGCTGGCAGGCTTTCGGCCAGTTCCCTGCACTTCAGCTCATGCCATGCCGTTTGCTTGTTTGGACTTGGGTGACAAATTTTTCTTTTTTTTTCAGCCCTTTTCCCTGCATGAAATGAAATGAAGAATTTCATGTCATGAAAGGAAAGGAAATCTTGCAATTTCAGTGAGGATCAAGTTGGCAAGCTTTGGTCCAGCTCTCTGCCCTTCAGCTCATGCCATGCCATTTGCTTGCCTGAACTTCGGTGACAAATTATTTTCCAATTTTTTTTTTTTTTTTTTTTTGAGCCCTTCCCTTCCTCACTTTCTTCACGCATCTCGCCTTGTTCCTTTCTCTTTGGATTTCAGAAATTCACCTTCAGAATCTGGGCATCTCTCCGGTTTTTTCCCTGGCCCTCATTTCATCCCAATGCATTGCCTTCCATATGCTGCATTTCCAAATGCTGCCGTTTTTTCCGCTCACCTTTTCTTTGATCATATCTCCTGTCCCAAGTGCTTGTTCCACTTCTTCTCTGAATTTGGGATTTCATTTCCTTTCCTGAAATTCATTTCATGAATTTCATGAAAGGAAATGAAATCTTGCGATATCAGTGAGGATCAAGCTGACTAGCTTTCGGCCAGTTCTCTGCACTTCAGCTCATGCCATGCCATTTGCTTGTTTGAACTTGGGTGACAAATTTTTCTTTTTTTTTCAGCCCTTTTCCCTGCATGAAATGAAATGAAGAATTTCATGTCATGAAAGGAAAAGAAATCTTGCAAATTCAGTGAGGATCAAGTTGGCAAGCTTTGGTCCAACTCGCTGCCCTTCAGCTCATGCCATGCCATTTGCTTGCCTGAACTTCGGTGACAAATTATTTTCCAAATTTTTTTTTTTTTTTTTTTGAGCCCTTTCCTTCTTCACTTTCTTCTCACGTCTCGCCTTGTTCCTTTCTCTTTGGATTTCAGAAATTCACCCCCTAGAATCTGGGCATCTCTCCGGTTTTTTCCCTGGCCCTCATTTCATCCCAATGCATTGCCTTCCATATGCTGCATTTCCAAATGCTGCCGTTTTTTCCGCTCACCTTTTCTTTGATCATATCTCCTGTCCCAAGTGCTTGTTACACTTCTCTGAATTTGGGATTTCATTTCCTTTCCTGAAACTCATTTCATGAATTTCATGATAGGAAATGAAATCTTGCGATTTCAGTGAGGATCAAGCTGGCAAGCTTTGGGCCAGTTCTCTGCACTTCAGCTCATGCCATGCCATTTGCTTGTTTGAACTTGGGTGAAAAATTTTTCTTTTTTTTTCAGCCCTTTTCCCTGCATGAAATGAAATGAAGAATTTCATGTCATGAAAGGAAAGGAAATCTTGCAATTTCAGTGAGGATCAAGTTGGCAAGCTTTGGTCCAGCTCTCTGCCCTTCAGCTCATGCCATGCCATTTCCTTGCCTGAACTGCGGTGACAAATTATTTTCCAATTTTTTTTTTTTTTTTTGGAGCCCTTTCCTTCCTCACTTTCTTCTCGCGTCTCGCCTTGTTCCTTTCTCTTTGGATTTCAGAAATTCACCCCCTAGAATCTGGGCATCTCTCCGGTTTTTTCCCTGGCCCTCATTTCATCCCAATGCATTGCCTTCCATATGCTGCATTTCCAAATGCTGCCGTTTTTTCCGCTCACCTTTTCTTTGATCATATCTCCTGTCCCAAGTGCTTGTTCCACTTCTTCTCTGAATTTGGGATTTCATTTCCTTTCCTGAAATTCATTTCATGAATTTCAGGAAAGGAAATGAAATCTTGCGATTTCAGTGAGGATCAAGCTGGCAAGCTTTGGGTCAGTTCTCTGCACATCAGCTCATGCCATGCCATTTGCTTGTTTGAACTTGGGTGAAAAATTTTTCTTTTTTCTTCAGCCCTCTTCCCAGCATGAAATGAAATGAAGAATTTCATGTCATGAAAGGAAAGGAAATCTTGCAATTTCAGTGAGGATCAAGTTGGCAAGCTTTGGTCCAGCTCTCTGCCCTTCAGCTCATGCCATGCCATTTGCTTGCCTGAACTTCGGTGACAAATTATTTTCTAATTTTTTTTTTTTTTGTTATCCCTTCCCTTCCTCACTTTCTTCTCGCGTCTCGCCTTGTTCCTTTCTCTTTGGGTTTCAGAAATTCACCCCCTAGAATCTGGGCATCTCTCCGGTTTTTTCCCTGGCCCTCATCTCATCCCAATGCATTGCCTTCCATATGCTGCATTTCCAAATGCTGCCGTTTTTTCCGCTCACCTTTTCTTTGATCATATCTCCTGTCCCAAGTGCTTGTTACACTTCTTCTCTGAATTTGGGATTTCAGTGAGGATCAAGCTGGCAAGCTTTGGGCCAGTTCTCTGCACTTCAGCTCATGCCATGCCATTTGCTTGTTTGAACTTGGGTGACAAATTTTTCTTTTTTTTTCAGCCCTTTTCCCTGCATGAAATGAAATGAAGAATTTCATGTCATGAAAGGAAAGGAAATCTTGCAATTTCAGTGAGGATCAAGTTGGCAAGCTTTGGTCCAGCTCTCTGCCCTTCAGCTCATGCCATGCCATTTCTTTGCCTGAACTTCGGTGACAAATTATTTTCCAATTTTTTTTTTTTTTTTTTGGAGCCCTTTCCTTCCTCACTTTCTTCTCGCGTCTCGCCTTGTTCCTTTCTCTTTGGATTTCAGAAATTCACCCCCTAGAATCTGGGCATCTCTCCGGTTTTTTCCCTGGCCCTCATTTCATCCCAATGCATTGCCTTCCATATGCTGCATTTCCAAATGCTGCCGTTTTTTCCGCTCACCTTTTCTTTGATCATATCTCCTGTCCCAAGTGCTTGTTCCACTTCTTCTCTGAATTTGGGATTTCATTTCCTTTCCTGAAATTCATTTCATGAATTTCATGAAAGGAAATGAAATCTTGCGATTTCAGTGAGGATCAAGCTGGCAAGCTTTGGGTCAGTTCTCTGCACTTCAGCTCATGCCATGCCATTTGCTTGTTTGAACTTGGGTGAAAAATTTTTCTTTTTTTTTCAGCCCTCTTCCCAGCATGAAATGAAATGAAGAATTTCATGTCATGAAAGGAAAGGAAATCTTGCAATTTCAGTGAGGATCAAGTTGGCAAGCTTTGGTCCAGCTCTCTGCCCTTCAGCTCATGCCATGCCATTTGCTTGCCTGAACTTCGGTGACAAATTATTTTCTAATTTTTTTTTTTTTTTGTTATCCCTTCCCTTCCTCACTTTCTTCTCGCGTCTCGCCTTGTTCCTTTCTCTTTGGGTTTCAGAAATTCACCCCCTAGAATCTGGGCATCTCTCCGGTTTTTTCCCTGGCCCTCATCTCATCCCAATGCATTGCCTTCCATATGCTGCATTTCCAAATGCTGCCGTTTTTTCCTCTCACCTTTTCTTTGATCATATCTCCTGTCCCAAGTGCTTGTTCCACTTCTTCTCTGAATTTGGGTTTTCATTTCCTGTCATGAAATCCATTTCATGAATTTCATGACAGGAAATGAAATCTTGCGATTTCAGTGAGGATCAAGCTGGCAAGCTTTGGGTCAGTTCTCTGCACTTCAGCTCATGCCATGCCATTTGCTTGTTTGAACTTGGGTGACAAATTTTTCTTTTTTTTTCAGCCCTTTTCCCTGCATGAAATGAAATGAAGAATTTCATGTCCTGAAAGGAAAGGAAATCTTGCAAATTCAGTGAGGATCAATTTGGCAAGCTTTGGTCCAGCTCTCTGCCCTCCAGCTCATGCCATGCCATTTGCTTGCCTGAACTTCGGTGACAAATTATTTTCCGATTTTTTTTTTTTTTTGTTATCGCATCCCTTCCTCACTTTCTTCTTGCGTCTAGCCTTGTTCCTTTCTCTTTGGATTTCAGAAATTCACCTTCAGAATCTGGGCATCTCTCCGGTTTTTTCCCTGGCCCTCATTTCATCCCAATGCATTGCCTTCCATATGCTGCATTTCCAAATGCTGCCGTTTTATCCGCTCACCTTTTCTTTGATCATATCTCCTGTCCCAAGTGCTTGTTCCACTTCTTCTCTGAATTTGGGATTTCATTTCCTTTCATGAAATTCATTTCATGAATTTCATGAAAGGAAATGAAATCTTGCGATTTCAGTGAGGATCAAGCTGGCAAGCTTTGGGCCAGTTCTCTGCAGCTCATTTCATGCCATGCCATTTGCTTGTTTGAACTTGGGTGAAAAATTTTTCTTTTTTTTTCAGCCCTTTTCCCTGCATGAAATGAAATGAAGAATTTCATGTCATGAAAGGAAAGAAAATCTTGCAATTTCAGTGAGGATCAAGTTGGCAAGCTTTGGTCCAGCTCTCTGCCTTTCAGCTCATGCCATGCCATTTGCTTGCCTGAACTTCGGTGACGAATTATTTTCCAATTTTTTTTTTTTTTTTTGAGCCCTTTCCTTCCTCACTTTCTTCTCGCGTCTCGCCTTGTTCCTTTCTCTTTGGATTTCAGAAATTCACCCCCTAGAATCTGGGCATCTCTTTGGTTTTTTCCCTGGCCCTCATTTCATCCCAATGCATTGCCTTCCATATGCTGCATTTCCAAATGCTGCCGTTTTTGCTGCTCACTTTTTCTTTGATCATATCTCCCGTCCCAAGTGCTTGTTACACTTCTTCTCTGAATTTGGGAATTCATTTCCTTTCATGAAATTCATTTCATGAAAGGAAATGAAATCTTGCGATTTCAGTGAGGATCAAGCTGCCAAGCTTTGGGCCAGTTCTCTGCACTTCAGCTCATGCCATGCCATTTGCTTGTTTGAATTGAGTGACAAATTTTTCCTTTTTTTTTCAGCCCTTTTCCCTGCATGAAATGAAATGAAGAATTTCATGTCATGAAAGGAAAGGAAATCTTGCAATTTCAGTGAGGATCAAGTTGGCAAGCTTTGGTCCAGCTCTCTGCCCTTCAGCTCATGCCATGCCATTTGCTTGCCTGAACTTCGGTGACAAATTATTTTCCAATTTTTTTTTTTTTGTTATCCCTTCCCTTCCTCACTTTCTTCTCGCGTCTCGCCTTGTTCCTTTCTCTTTGGATTTCAGAAATTCACCCCCTAGAATCTGGGCATCTCTCCGGTTTTTTCCCTGGCCCTCATTTCATCCCAATGCATTGCCTTCCATATGCTGCATTTCCAAATGCTGCCGTTTTTTCCGCTCACCTTTTCTTTGATCATATCTCCTGTCCCAAGTGCTTGTTCCACTTCTTCTCTGAATTTGGGATTTCATTTCCTTTCCTGAAATTCATTTCATGAATTTCAGGAAAGGAAATGAAATCTTGCGATATCAGTGAGGATCAAGCTGGCTAGCTTTCGGCCAGTTCTCTGCACTTCAGCTCATGCCATGCCATTTGCTTGTTTGTACTTGGGTGACAAATTTTTCTTTTTTTTTCAGCCCTTTTCCCTGCATGAAATGAAATGAAGAATTTCATGTCATGAAAGGAAAAGAAATCTTGCAAATTCAGTGAGGATCAAGTTGGCAAGCTTTGGTCCAGCTCTCTGCCCTTCAGCTCATGCCATGCCATTTGCTTGCCTGAACTTCGGTGACAAATTATTTTCCAAATTTTTTTTTTTTTTTTTTTGAGCCCTTTCCTTCTTCACTTTCTTCTCACGTCTCACCTTGTTCCTTTCTCTTTGGATTTCAGAAATTCACCCCCTAGAATCTGGGCATCTCTCCGGTTTTTTCCCTGGCCCTCATTTCATCCCAATGCATTGCCTTCCATATGCTGCATTTCCAAATGCTGCCGTTTTTTCCGCTCACCTTTTCTTTGATCATATCTCCTGTCCCAAGTGCTTGTTACACTTCTCTGAATTTGGGAATTCATTTCCTTTCCTGAAACTCATTTCATGAATTTCATGATAGGAAATGAAATCTTGCGATTTCAGTGAGGATCAAGCTGCCAAGCTTTGGGCCAGTTCTCTGCACTTCAGCTCATGCCATGCCATTTGCTTGTTTGAACTTGGGTGAAAAATTTTTCTTTCTTTTTCAGCCCTTTTCCCTGCATGAAATGAAATGAAGAATTTCATGTCATGAAAGGAAAGGAAATCTTGCAATTTCAGTGAGGATCAAGTTGGCAAGCTTTGGTCCAGCTCTCTGCCCTTCAGCTCATGCCATGCCATTTCCTTGCCTGATCTTCGGTGACAAATTATTTTCCAATTTTTTTTTTTTTTTTTGGAGCCCTTTCCTTCCTCACTTTCTTCTCGCGTCTCGCCTTGTTCCTTTCTCTTTGGATTTCAGAAATTCACCCCCTAGAATCTGGGCATCTCTCCGGTTTTTTCCCTGGCCCTCATTTCATCCCAATGCATTGCCTTCCATATGCTGCATTTCCAAATGCTGCCGTTTTTTCCGCTCACCTTTTCTTTGATCATATCTCCTGTCCCAAGTGCTTGTTCCACTTCTTCTCTGAATTTGGGATTTCATTTCCTTTCCTGAAATTCATTTCATGAATTTCAGGAAAGGAAATGAAATCTTGCGATTTCAGTGAGGATCAAGCTGGCAAGCTTTGGGTCAGTTCTCTGCACTTCAGCTCATGCCATGCCATTTGCTTGTTTGAACTTGGGTGAAAAATTTTTCTTTTTTTTTCAGCCCTCTTCCCAGCATGAAATGAAATGAAGAATTTCATGTCATGAAAGGAAAGGAAATCTTGCAATTTCAGTGAGGATCAAGTTGGCAAGCTTTGGTCCAGCTCTCTGCCCTTCAGCTCATGCCATGCCATTTGCTTGCCTGAACTTCGGTGACAAATTATTTTCTAATTTTTTTTTTTTTTTGTTATCCCTTCCATTCCTCACTTTCTTCTCGCGTCTCGCCTTGTTCCTTTCTCTTTGGGTTTCAGAAATTCACCCCCTAGAATCTGGGCATCTCTCCGGTTTTTTCCCTGGCCCTCATCTCATCCCAATGCATTGCCTTCCATATGCTGCATTTCCAAATGCTGCCGTTTTTTCCGCTCACCTTTTCTTTGATCATATCGCCTGTCCCAAGTGCTTGTTACACTTCTTCTCTGAATTTGGGATTTCAGTGAGGATCAAGCTGGCAAGCTTTGGGCCAGTTCTCTGCACTTCAGCTCATGCCATGCCATTTGCTTGTTTGAACTTGGGTGACAAATTTTTCTTTTTTTTTCAGCCCTTTTCCCTGCATGAAATGAAATGAAGAATTTCATGTCATGAAAGGAAAGGAAATCTTGCAAATTCAGTGAGGATCAAGTTGGCAAGCTTTGGTCCAGCTCTCTGCCCTTCAGCTCATGCCATGCCATTTGCTTGCCTGAACTTCGGTGACAAATTATTTTCCAATTTTTTTTTTTTTTTGTTATCCTTTTCCTTCCTCACTTTCTTCTCTTGTCTCGCCTTGTTCCTTTCTCTTTGGGTTTCAGAAATTCACCCCCTAGAATCTGGGCATCTCTCCGGTTTTTTCCCTGGCCCTCATTTCATCCCAATGCATTGCCTTCCATATGCTGCATTTCCAAATGCTGCCGTTTTTTCCGCTCACCTTTTCTTTGATCATATCTCCTGTCCCAAGTGCTTGTTCCACTTCTTCTCTGAATTTGGGATTTCATTTCCTTTCCTGAAATTCATTTCATGAATTTCAGGAAAGGAAACGAAATCTTGCGATTTCAGTGAGGATCAAGCTGGCAAGCTTTGGGCCAGTTCTGTGCAGTTCATTTCATGACATGCCATTTGCTTGTTTGAAATTGGGTGAAAAATTTTTCTTTTTTTTTCAGCCCTCTTCCCAGCATGAAATGAAATGAAGAATTTCATGTCATGAAAGGAAAGAAAATCTTGCAATTTCAGTGAGGATCAAGTTGGCAAGCTTTGGTCCAGCTCTCTGCCCTTCAGCTCATGCCATGCCATTTGCTTGCCTGAACTTCGGTGACAAATTATTTTCCGATTTTTCTTTTTTTTTTTTTTGAGCCCTTTCCTTCCTCACTTTCTTCTCGCGTCTCGCCTTGTTCCTTTCTCTTTGGATTTCAGAAATTCACCCCCTAGAATCTGGGCATCTCTCCGGTTTTTTCCCTGGCCCTCATTTCATCCCAATGCATTGCCTTCCATATGCTGCATTTCCAAATGCTGCCGTTTTTTCCGCTCACCTTTTCTTTGATCATATCTCCTGTCCCAAGTGCTTGTTACACTTCTTCTCTGAATTTGGGATTTCATTTCCTTTCCTGAAATTCATTTCATGAATTTCAGGAAAGGAAATGAAATCTTGCGATTTCAGTGAGGATCAAGCTGGCAAGCTTTGGGCCAGTTCTCTGCACTTCAGCTCATGCCATGCCATTTGCTTGTTTGAACTTGGGTGACAAATTTTTCATTTTTTTTCAGCCCTTTTCCCTGCTTGAAATGAAATGAAGAATTTCATGTCATGAAAGGAAAGGAAATCTTGCAAATTCAGTGAGGATCAAGTTGGCAAGCTTTGGTCCAGCTCTCTGCCCTTCAGCTCATGCCATGCCATTTGCTTGCCTGAACTTCGGTGACAAATTATTTTCCGATTTTTTTTTTTTTTTTTTTTTGAGCCCTTTCCTTCCTCACTTTCTTCTCGCGTCTCGCCTTGTTCCTTTCTCTTTGGATTTCAGAAATTCACCCCCTAGAATGTGGGCATCTCTCCGGTTTTTTCCCTGGCCCTCATTTCATCCCAATGCATTGCCTTCCATATGCTGCATTTCCAAATGCTGCCGTTTTTTCCGCTCACCTTTTCTTTGATCATATCTCCTGTCCCAAGTGCTTGTTACACTTCTTCTCTGAATTTGGGAATTCATTTCCTTTCATGAAATTCATTTCATGAAAGGAAATGAAATCTTGCGATTTCAGTGAGGATCAAGCTGGCAAGCTTTGGGCCAGTTCTCTGCACTTCAGCTCATGCCATGCCATTTGCTTGTTTGAATTGAGTGACAAATTTTTCCTTTTTTTTCCAGCCCTTTTCCCTGCATGAAATGAAATGAAGAATTTCATGTCATGAAAGGAAAGGAAATCTTGAAAATTCAGTGAGGATCAAGTTGGCAAGCTTTGGTCCAGCTCTCTGCCCTCCAGCTCATGCCATGCCATTTGCTTGCCTGAACTACGGTGACAAATTATTTTCCGATTTTTTTTTTTTTTGTTATCCCTTCCCTTCCTCACTTTCTTCTCGCGTCTCGCCTCGTTCCTTTCTCTTAAGATTTCAGAAATTCAACCCCTAGAATCTGGGCATCTCTCCGGTTTTTTCCCTGGCCCTCATTTCATCCCAATGCATTGCCTTCCATATGCTGCATTTCCAAATGCTGCCGTTTTTGCCGCTCACCTTTTCTTTCATCATATCTCCTGTCCCAAGTGCTTGTTACACTTCTTCTCTGAATTTGGGATTTCATTTCCTTTCCTGAAATTCATTTCATGAATTTCATGAAAGGAAATGAAATCTTGCGATATCAGTGAGGATCAAGCTGGCAAGCTTTCGGCCAGTTCTCTGCACTTAAGCTCATGCCATGCCATTTGCTTGATTGAACTTGGGTGACAAATTTTTCTTTTTTTTTCAGCCCTTTTCCCTGCATGAAATGAAATGAAGAATTTCATGCCATGAAAGGAAAGGAAATCTTGCAATTTCAGTGAGGATCAAGTTGGCAAGCTTTGGTCCAGCTCTCTGCCCTTCAGCTCATGCCATGCCATTTGCTTGCCTGAACTTCGGTGTCAAATTATTTTCCAATTTTTTTTTTTTTTTTTGGAGCCCTTCACTTCCTCACTTTCTTCTCGTGTCTCGCCTTGTTCCTTTCTCTTTGGATTTCAGAAATTCACCCCCTAGAATCTGGGCATCTCTCCGGTTTTTTCCCTGGCCCTCATTTCATCCCAATGCATTGCCTTCCATATGCTGCATTTCCAAATGCTGCCGTTTTTTCCGCTCACCTTTTCTTTGATCATATCTCCTGTCCCAAGTGCTTGTTCCACTTCTTCTCTGAATTTGGGATTTCATTTCCTTTCATGAAATTCATTTCATGAATTTCAGGAAAGGAAATGAAATCTTGCGATTTCAGTGAGGATCAAGCTGGCAAGCTTTGGGTCAGTTCTCTGCACTTCAGCTCATGCCATGCCATTTGCTTGTTTGAACTTGGGTGAAAAATTTTTCTTTTTTTTTCAGCCCTCTTCCCAGCATGAAATGAAATGAAGAATTTCATGTCATGAAAGGAAAGGAAATCTTGCAATTTCAGTGAGGATCAAGTTGGCAAGCTTTGGTCCAGCTCTCTGCCCTTCAGCTCATGCCATGCCATTTGCTTGTCTGAACTTCGGTGACAAATTATTTTCCAATTTTTTTTTTTTTTTGTGAGCCCTTTCCTTCCTCACTTTCTTCTCGCGTCTCGCCTTGTTCCTTTCTCTTTGGGTTTCAGAAATTCACCCCCTAGAATCTGGGCATCTCTCCGGTTTTTTCCCTGGCCCTCATCTCATCCCAATGCATTGCCTTCCATATGCTGCATTTCCAAATGCTGCCGTTTTTTCCGCTCACCTTTTCTTTGATCATATCTCCTGTCCCAAGTGCTTGTTACACTTCTTCTCTGAATTTGGGATTTCAGTGAGGATCAAGCTGGCAAGCTTTCGGCCAGTTCTCTGCACTTCAGCTCATGCCATGCCATTTCCTTGTTTGAACTTGGGTGACAAATTTTTCTTTTTTTTTCAGCCCTTTTCCCTGCATGAAATGAAATGAAGAATTTCATGTCATGAAAGGAAAGGAAATCTTGCAATTTCAGTGAGGATCAAGTTGGCAAGCTTTGGTCCAGCTCTCTGCCCTTCAGCTCATGCCATGCCATTTGCTTGCCTGAACTTCGGTGACAAATTATTTTCCGATTTTTTTTTTTTTTTTTTTTTTGAGCCCTTTCCTTCCTCACTTTCTTCTCGCGTCTCGCCTTGTTCCTTTCTCTTTGGGTTTCAGAAATTCACCCCCTAGAATCTGGGCATCTCTCCGGTTTTTTCCCTGGCCCTCATTTCATCCCAATGCATTGCCTTCCATATGCTGCAATTCCAAATGCTGCCGTTTTTTCCGCTCACCTTTTCTTTCATCATATCTCCTGTCCCAAGTGCTTGTTCCACTTCTTCTCTGAATTTGGGATTTCATTTCCTTTCCTGAAATTCATTTCATGAATTTCAGGAAAGGAAACGAAATCTTGCGATTTCAGTGAGGATCAAGCTGGCAAGCTTTGGGCCAGTTCTCTGCAGTTCATTTCATGCCATGCCATTTGCTTGTTTGAACTTGGGTGAAAAATTTTTCTTTTTTTTTCAGCCCTCTTCCCAGCATGAAATGAAATGAAGAATTTCATGTCATGAAAGGAAAGGAAATCTTGCAATTTCAGTGAGGATCAAGTTGGCAAGCTTTGGTCCAGCTCTCTGCCCTTCAGCTCATGCCATGCCATTTGCTTGCCTGAACTTCGGTGACAAATTATTTTCCGATTTTTTTTTTTTTTTTTTTTTTGAGCCCTTTCCTTCCTCACTTTCTTCTCGCGTCTCGCCTTGTTCCTTTCTCTTTGGATTTCAGAAATTCACCCCCTAGAATGTGGGCATCTCTCCGGCTTTTTCCCTGGCCCTCATTTCATCCCAATGCATTGCCTTCCATATGCTGCATTTCCAAATGCTGCCGTTTCTTCCGCTCACCTTTTCTTTGATCATATCTCCTGTCCCAAGTGCTTGTTACACTTCTTCTCTGAATTTGGGATTTCATTTCCTTTCATGAAATTCATTTCATGAATTTCATGAAAGGAAATGAAATCTTGCGATTTCAGTGAGGATCAAGCTGCCAAGCTTTGGGCCAGTTCTCTGCACTTCAGCTCATGCCATGCCATTTGCTTGTTTGAACTTGGGTGACAAATTTTTCATTTTTTTTCAGCCCTTTTCCCTGCATGAAATGAAAGGAAGAATTTCATGTCATGAAAGGAAAGGAAATCTTGCAAATTCAGTGAGGATCAAGTTGGCAAGCTTTGGTCCAGCTCTCTGCCCTTCAGCTCATGCCATGCCATTTGCTTGCCTGAACTTCGGTGACAAATTATTTTCCGATTTTTTTTTTTTTTTTTTTTTGAGCCCTTTCCTTCCTCACTTTCTTCTCGCGTCTCGCCTTGTTCCTTTCTCTTTGGATTTCAGAAATTCACCCCCTAGAATCTGGGCATCTCTCCGGTTTTTTCCCTGGCCCTCATTTCATCCCAATGCATTGCCTTCCATATGCTGCATTTCCAAATGCTGCCGTTTTTTCCGCTCACCTTTTCTTTGATCATATCTCCTGTCCCAAGTGCTTGTTCCACTTCTTCTCTGAATTTGGGATTTCATTTCCTTTCCTGAAATTCATTTCATGAATTTCAGGAAAGGAAATGAAATCTTGCGATTTCAGTGAGGATCAAGCTTGCAAGCTTTCGGCCAGTTCTCTGCACTTCAGCTCATGCCATGCCATTTGCTTGTTTGAACTTGGGTGACAAATTTTTCATTTTTTTTCAGCCCTTTTCCCTGCTTGAAATGAAATGAAGAATTTCATGTCATGAAAGGAAAGGAAATCTTGCAAATTCAGTGAGGATCAAGTTGGCAAGCTTTGGTCCAGCTCTCTGCCCTTCAGCTCATGCCATGCCATTTGCTTGCCTGAACTTCGGTGACAAATTATTTTCCGATTTTTTTTTTTTTTTTTTTTTGAGCCCTTTCCTTCCTCACTTTCTTCTCGCGTCTCGCCTTGTTCCTTTGTCTTTGGATTTCAGAAATTCACCCCCTAGAATCTGGGCATCTCTCCGGTTTTTTCCCTGGCCCTCATTTCATCCCAATGCATTGCCTTCCATATGCTGCATTTCCAAATGCTGCCGTTTTTTCCGCTCACCTTTTCTTTGATCATATCTCCTGTCCCAAGTGCTTGTTACACTTCTTCTCTGAATTTGGGAATTCATTTCCTTTCATGAAATTCATTTCATGAAAGGAAATGAAATCTTGCGATTTCAGTGAGGATCAAGCTGGCAAGCTTTGGGCCAGTTCTCTGCACTTCAGCTCATGCCATGCCATTTGCTTGTTTGAATTGAGTGACAAATTTTTCCTTTTTTTTCCAGCCCTTTTCCCTGCATGAAATGAAATGAAGAATTTCATGTCATGAAAGGAAAGGAAATCTTGAAAATTCAGTGAGGATCAAGTTGGCAAGCTTTGGTCCAGCTCTCTGCCCTCCAGCTCATGCCATGCCATTTGCTTGCCTGAACTACGGTGACAAATTATTTTCCGATTTTTTTTTTTTTTGTTATCCCTTCCCTTCCTCACTTTCTTCTCGCGTCTCGCCTCGTTCCTTTCTCTTAAGATTTCAGAAATTCAACCCCTAGAATCTGGGCATCTCTCCGGTTTTTTCCCTGGCCCTCATTTCATCCCAATGCATTGCCTTCCATATGCTGCATTTCCAAATGCTGCCGTTTTTGCCGCTCACCTTTTCTTTCATCATATCTCCTGTCCCAAGTGCTTGTTACACTTCTTCTCTGAATTTGGGATTTCATTTCCTTTCCTGAAATTCATTTCATGAATTTCATGAAAGGAAATGAAATCTTGCGATATCAGTGAGGATCAAGCTGGCAAGCTTTCGGCCAGTTCTCTGCACTTCAGCTCATGCCATGCCATTTGCTTGATTGAACTTGGGTGACAAATTTTTCTTTTTTTTTCAGCCCTTTTCCCTGCATGAAATGAAATGAAGAATTTCATGCCATGAAAGGAAAGGAAATCTTGCAATTTCAGTGAGGATCAAGTTGGCAAGCTTTGGTCCAGCTCTCTGCGCTTCAGCTCATGCCATGCCATTTGCTTGCCTGAACTTCGGTGTCAAATTATTTTCCAATTTTTTTTTTTTTTTTTGGAGCCCTTCACTTCCTCACTTTCTTCTCGTGTCTCGCCTTGTTCCTTTCTCTTTGGATTTCAGAAATTCACCCCCTAGAATCTGGGCATCTCTCCGGTTTTTTCCCTGGCCCTCATTTCATCCCAATGCGTTGCCTTCCATATGCTGCATTTCCAAATGCTGCCGTTTTTTCCGCTCACCTTTTCTTTGATCATATCTCCTGTCCCAAGTGCTTGTTCCACTTCTTCTCTGAATTTGGGATTTCATTTCCTTTCATGAAATTCATTTCATGAATTTCAGGAAAGGAAATGAAATCTTGCGATTTCAGTGAGGATCAAGCTGGCAAGCTTTGGGTCAGTTCTCTGCACTTCAGCTCATGCCATGCCATTTGCTTGTTTGAACTTGGGTGAAAAATTTTTCTTTTTTTTTCAGCCCTCTTCCCAGCATGAAATGAAATGAAGAATTTCATGTCATGAAAGGAAAGGAAATCTTGCAATTTCAGTGAGGATCAAGTTGGCAAGCTTTGGTCCAGCTCTCTGCCCTTCAGCTCATGCCATGCCATTTGCTTGTCTGAACTTCGGTGACAAATTATTTTCCAATTTTTTTTTTTTTTTGTTATCCCTTCCCTTCCTCACTTTCTTCTCGCGTCTCGCCTTGTTCCTTTCTCTTTGGGTTTCAGAAATTCACCCCCTAGAATCTGGGCATCTCTCCGGTTTTTTCCCTGGCCCTCATCTCATCCCAATGCATTGCCTTCCATATGCTGCATTTCCAAATGCTGCCGTTTTTTCCGCTCACCTTTTCTTTGATCATATCTCCTGTCCCAAGTGCTTGTTACACTTCTTCTCTGAATTTGGGATTTCAGTGAGGATCAAGCTGGCAAGCTTTCGGCCAGTTCTCTGCACTTCAGCTCATGCCATGCCATTTCCTTGTTTGAACTTGGGTGACAAATTTTTCTTTTTTTTTCAGCCCTTTTCCCTGCATGAAATGAAATGAAGAATTTCATGTCATGAAAGGAAAGGAAATCTTGCAATTTCAGTGAGGATCAAGTTGGCAAGCTTTGGTCCAGCTCTCTGCCCTTCAGCTCATGCCATGCCATTTGCTTGCCTGAACTTCGGTGACAAATTATTTTCCGATTTTTTTTTTTTTTTTTTTTTTTGAGCCCTTTCCTTCCTCACTTTCTTCTCGCGTCTCGCCTTGTTCCTTTCTCTTTGGGTTTCAGAAATTCACCCCCTAGAATCTGGGCATCTCTCCGGTTTTTTCCCTGGCCCTCATTTCATCCCAATGCATTGCCTTCCATATGCTGCATTTCCAAATGCTGCCGTTTTTTCCGCTCACCTTTTCTTTCATCATATCTCCTGTCCCAAGTGCTTGTTCCACTTCTTCTCTGAATTTGGGATTTCATTTCCTTTCCTGAAATTCATTTCATGAATTTCAGGAAAGGAAACGAAATCTTGCGATTTCAGTGAGGATCAAGCTGGCAAGCTTTGGGCCAGTTCTCTGCAGTTCATTTCATGCCATGCCATTTGCTTGTTTGAACTTGGGTGAAAAATTTTTCTTTTTTTTTCAGCCCTCTTCCCAGCATGAAATGAAATGAAGAATTTCATGTCATGAAAGGAAAGGAAATCTTGCAATTTCAGTGAGGATCAAGTTGGCAAGCTTTGGTCCAGCTCTCTGCCCTTCAGCTCATGCCATGCCATTTGCTTGCCTGAACTTCGGTGACAAATTATTTTCCGATTTTTTTTTTTTTTTTTTTTTTGAGCCCTTTCCTTCCTCACTTTCTTCTCGCGTCTCGCCTTGTTCCTTTCTCTTTGGATTTCAGAAATTCACCCCCTAGAATGTGGGCATCTCTCCGGCTTTTTCCCTGGCCCTCATTTCATCCCAATGCATTGCCTTCCATATGCTGCATTTCCAAATGCTGCCGTTTCTTCCGCTCACCTTTTCTTTGATCATATCTCCTGTCCCAAGTGCTTGTTACACTTCTTCTCTGAATTTGGGATTTCATTTCCTTTCATGAAATTCATTTCATGAATTTCATGAAAGGAAATGAAATCTTGCGATTTCAGTGAGGATCAAGCTGCCAAGCTTTGGGCCAGTTCTCTGCACTTCAGCTCATGCCATGCCATTTGCTTGTTTGAACTTGGGTGACAAATTTTTCATTTTTTTTCAGCCCTTTTCCCTGCATGAAATGAAAGGAAGAATTTCATGTCATGAAAGGAAAGGAAATCTTGCAAATTCAGTGAGGATCAAGTTGGCAAGCTTTGGTCCAGCTCTCTGCCCTTCAGCTCATGCCATGCCATTTGCTTGCCTGAACTTCGGTGACAAATTATTTTCCGATTTTTTTTTTTTTTTTTTTTTGAGCCCTTTCCTTCCTCACTTTCTTCTCGCGTCTCGCCTTGTTCCTTTCTCTTTGGATTTCAGAAATTCACCCCCTAGAATCTGGGCATCTCTCCGGTTTTTTCCCTGGCCCTCATTTCATCCCAATGCATTGCCTTCCATATGCTGCATTTCCAAATGCTGCCGTTTTTTCCGCTCACCTTTTCTTTGATCATATCTCCTGTCCCAAGTGCTTGTTCCACTTCTTCTCTGAATTTGGGATTTCATTTCCTTTCCTGAAATTCATTTCATGAATTTCAGGAAAGGAAACGAAATCTTGCGATTTCAGTGAGGATCAAGCTGGCAAGCTTTGGGCCAGTTCTCTGCAGTTCATTTCATGCCATGCCATTTGCTTGTTTGAACTTGGGTGAAAAATTTTTCTTTTTTTTTCAGCCCTCTTCCCAGCATGAAATGAAATGAAGAATTTCATGTCATGAAAGGAAAGGAAATCTTGCAATTTCAGTGAGGATCAAGTTGGCAAGCTTTGGTCCAGCTCTCTGCCCTTCAGCTCATGCCATGCCATTTGCTTGCCTGAACTTCGGTGACAAATTATTTTCCAATTTTTTTTTTTTTTTTTTGTGAGCCCTTTCCTTCCTCACTTTCTTCTCGCGTCTCGCCTTGTTCCTTTCTCTTTGGATTTCAGAAATTCACCCCCTAGAATGTGGGCATCTCTCCGGCTTTTTCCCTGGCCCTCATTTCATCCCAATGCATTGCCTTCCATATGCTGCATTTCCAAATGCTGCCGTTTCTTCCGCTCACCTTTTCTTTGATCATATCTCCTGTCCCAAGTGCTTGTTCCACTTCTTCTCTGAATTTGGGATTTCATTTCCTTTCATGAAATTCATTTCATGAATTTCATGAAAGGAAATGAAATCTTGCGATTTCAGTGAGGATCAAGCTGCCAAGCTTTGGGCCAGTTCTCTGCACTTCAGCTCATGCCATGCCATTTGCTTGTTTGAACTTGGGTGACAAATTTTTCTTTTTTTTTCAGCCCTTTTCCCTGCATGAAATGAAATGAAGAATTTCATGTCATGAAAGGAAAGGAAATCTTGCAATTTCAGTGAGGATCAAGTTGGCAAGCTTTGGTCCAGCTCTCTGCCCTTCAGCTCATGCCATGCCATTTGCTTGCCTGAACTTCGGTGACAAATTATTTTCCGATTTTTCTTTTTTTTTTTTTTGAGCCCTTTCCTTCCTCACTTTCTTCTCGCGTCTCGCCTTGTTCCTTTCTCTTTGGATTTCAGAAATTCACCCCCTAGAATCTGGGCATCTCTCCGGTTTTTTCCCTGGCCCTCATTTCATCCCAATGCATTGCCTTCCATATGCTGCATTTCCAAATGCTGCCGTTTTTTCCGCTCACCTTTTCTTTGATCATATCTCCTGTCCAAGTGCTTGTTACACTTCTTCTCTGAATTTGGGATTTCATTTCCTTTCATGAAATTCATTTCATGAATTTCATGAAAGGAAATGAAATCTTGCGATTTCAGTGAGGATCAAGCTGGCAAGCTTTCGGCCAGTTCTCTGCACTTCAGCTCATGCCATGCCATTTGCTTGTTTGAACTTGGGTGACAAATTTTTCATTTTTTTTCAGCCCTTTTCCCTGCATGAAATGAAATGAAGAATTTCATGTCATGAAAGGAAAGGAAATCTTGCAAATTCAGTGAGGATCAAGTTGGCAAGCTTTGGTCCAGCTCTCTGCCCTTCAGCTCATGCCATGCCATTTGCTTGCCTGAACTTCGGTGACAAATTATTTTCCGATTTTTTTTTTTTTTTTTTTTTTGAGCCCTTTCCTTCCTCACTTTCTTCTCGCGTCTCGCCTTGTTCCTTTCTCTTTGGATTTCAGAAATTCACCCCCTAGAATCTGGGCACCTCTCCGGTTTTTTCCCTGGCCCTCATTTCATCCCAATGCATTGCCTTCCATATGCTGCATTTCCAAATGCTGCCGTTTTTTCCGCTCACCTTTTCTTTGATCATATCTCCTGTCCCAAGTGCTTGTTACACTTCTTCTCTGAATTTGGGATTTCATTTCCTTTCATGAAATTCATTTCATGAAAGAAAATGAAATCTTGCGATTTCAGTGAGGATCAAGCTGCCAAGCTTTGGGCCAGTTCTCTGCACTTCATCTCATGCCGTGCCATTTGCTTGTTTGAATTGAGTGACAAATTTTTCCTTTTTTTTCCAGCCCTTTTCCCTGCATGAAATGAAATGAAGAATTTCATGTCATGAAAGGAAAGGAAATCTTGCAATTTCAGTGAGGATCTAGTTGGCAAGCTTTGGTCCAGCTCTCTGCCCTTCAGCTCATGCCATGCCATTTCCTTGCCTGAACTTCGGTGACAAATTATTTTCCAATTTTTTTTTTTTTTTTTGGAGCCCTTCCTCACTTTCTTCTCGCGTCTCGCCTTGTTCCTTTCTCTTTGGATTTCAGAAATTCACCCCCTAGAATCTGGGCATCTCTCCGGTTTTTTCCCTGGCCCTCATTTCATCCCAATGCATTGCCTTCCATATGCTGCATTTCCAAATGCTGCCGTTTTTTCCGCTCACCTTTTCTTTGATCATATCTCCTGTCCCAAGTGCTTGTTCCACTTCTTCTCTGAATTTGGGATTTCATTTCCTTTCCTGAAATTCATTTTATGAGTTTCATGATAGGAAATGAAATCTTGCGATTTCAGTGAGGATCAAGCTGCCAAGCTTTGGGTCAATTCTCTGCACTTCAGCTCATGGAATGCCATTTGCTTGTTTGAACTTGGGTGACAAATTTTTCTTTTTTTTTCAGCCCTTTTCCCTGCATGAAATGAAATGAAGAATTTCATGCCATGAAAGGAAAGGAAATCTTGCAATTTCAGTGAGGATCAAGTTGGCAAGCTTTGGTCCAGCTCTCTGCCCTTCAGCTCATGCCATGCCATTTGCTTGCCTGAACTTCGGTGTCAAATTATTTTCCAATTTTTGTTTTTTTTTTTTGGAGCCCTTCACTTCCTCACTTTCTTCTCGCGTCTCGCCTTGTTCCTTTCTCTTTGGATTTCAGAAATTCACCCCCTAGAATCTGGGCATCTCTCCGGTTTTTTCCCTGGCCCTCATTTCATCCCAATGCATTGCCTTCCATATGCTGCATTTCCAAATGCTGCCGTTTTTTCCGCTCACCTTTTCTTTGATCATATCTCCTGTCCCAAGTGCTTGTTCCACTTCTTCTCTGAATTTGGGATTTCATTTCCTTTCCTGAAATTCATTTTATGAGTTTCATGATAGGAAATGAAATCTTGCGATTTCAGTGAGGATCAAGCTGGCAAGCTTTGGGTCAGTTCTCTGCACTTCAGCTCATGGAATCCCATTTGCTTGTTTGAACTTGGGTGACAAATTTTTCTTTTTTTTTCAGCCCTTTTCCCTGCATGAAATGAAATGAAGAATTTCATGCCATGAAAGGAAAGGAAATCTTGCAATTTCAGTGAGGATCAAGTTGGCAAGCTTTGGTCCAGCTCTCTGCCCTTCATCTCATGCCATGCCATTTGCTTGCCTGAACTTCGGTGTCAAATTATTTTCCAATTTTTTTTTTTTTTTTTGGAGCCCTTCACTTCCTCACTTTCTTCTCGCGTCTCGCCTTGTTCCTTTCTCTTTGGATTTCAGAAATTCACCCCCTAGAATCTGGGCATCTCTCCGGTTTTTTCCCTGGCCCTCATTTCATCCCAATGCATTGCCTTCCATATGCTGCATTTCCAAATGCTGCCGTTTTTTCCGCTCACCTTTTCTTTGATCATATCTCCTGTCCCAAGTGCTTGTTACATTCTTCTCTGAATTTGGGATTTCATTTCCTTTCCTGAAATTCATTTCATGAATTTCAGGAAAGGAAATGAAATCTTGCGATTTCAGTGAGGATCAAGCTGGCAAGCTTTGGGTCAGTTCTCTGCATTTCAGCTCATGCCATGCCATTTGCTTGTTTGAACTTGGGTGAAAAATTTTTCTTTTTTTTTCAGCCCTCTTCCCAGCATGAAATGAAATGAAGAATTTCATGTCATGAAAGGAAAGGAAATCTTGCAATTTCAGTGAGGATCAAGTTGGCAAGCTTTGGTCCTGCTCTCTGCCCTTCAGCTCATGCCATGCCATTTGCTTGCCTGAACTTCGGTGACAAATTATTTTCCAATTTTTTTTTTTTTTTGTTATCCCTTCCCTTCCTCACTTTCTTCTCGCGTCTCGCCTTGTTCCTTTCTCTTTGGGTTTCAGAAATTCACCCCCTAGAATCTGGGCATCTCTCCGGTTTTTTCCCTGGCCCTCATCTCATCCCAATGCATTGCCTTCCATATGCTGCATTTCCAAATGCTGCCGTTTTTTCCGCTCACCTTTTCTTTGATCATATCTCCTGTCCCAAGTGCTTGTTACACTTCTTCTCTGAATTTGGGATTTCAGTGAGGATCAAGCTGGCAAGCTTTCGGCCAGTTCTCTGCACTTCAGCTCATGCCATGCCATTTGCTTGTTTGAACTTGGGTGACAAATTTTTCTTTTTTTTTCAGCCCTTTTCCCTGCATGAAATGAAATGAAGAATTTCATGTCATGAAAGGAAAGGAAATCTTGCAAATTCAGTGAGGATCAAGTTGGCAAGCTTTGGTCCAGCTCTCTGCCCTTCAGCTCATGCCATGCCATTTGCTTGCCTGAACTTCGGTGACAAATTATTTTCCGATTTTTTTTTTTTTTTTTTTTTTGAGCCCTTTCCTTCCTCACTTTCTTCTCGCGTCTCGCCTTGTTCCTTTCTCTTTGGGTTTCAGAAATTCACCCCCTAGAAGCTGGGCATCTCTCCGGTTTTTTCCCTGGCCCTCATTTCATCCCAATGCATTGCCTTCCATATGCTGCATTTCCAAATGCTGCCGTTTTTTCCGCTCACCTTTTCTTTGATCATATCTCCTGTCCCAAGTGCTTGTTCCACTTCTTCTCTGAATTTGGGATTTCATTTCCTTTCCTGAAATTCATTTCATGAATTTCAGGAAAGGAAACGAAATCTTGCGATTTCAGTGAGGATCAAGCTGGCAAGCTTTGGGCCAGTTCTCTGCACTTCAGCTCATGCCTTGCCATTTGCTTGTTTGAACTTGGGTGAAAAATTTTTCTTTTTTTTTCAGCCCTCTTCCCAGCATGAAATGAAATGAAGAATTTCATGTCATGAAAGGAAAGGAAATCTTGCAATTTCAGTGAGGATCAAGTTGGCAAGCTTTGGTCCAGCTCTCTGCCCTTCAGCTCATGCCATGCCATTTGCTTGCCTGAAATTCGGTGACAAATTATTTTCCAATTTTTTGTTTTTTTTGTTATCCATTTCCTTCCTCACTTTCTTCTCGTGTCTCGCCTTGTTCCTTTCTCTTTGGATTTCAGAAATTCACCCCCTAGAATCTGGGCATCTCTCCGGTTTTTTCCCTGGCCCTCATTTCATCCCAATGCATTGCCTTCCATATGCTGCATTTCCAAATGCTGCCGTTTTTTCCACTCACCTTTTCTTTGATCATATCTCCTGTCCCAAGTGCTTGTTCCACTTCTTCTCTGAATTTGGGATTTCATTTCCTTTCATGAAATTCATTTCATGAATTTCATGAAAGGAAATGAAATCTTGCGATATCAGTGAGGATCAAGCTGCCAAGCTTTGGGCCAGTTCTCTGCACTTCAGCTCATGCCATGCCATTTGCTTGTTTGAACTTGGGTGACAAATTTTTCTTTTTTTTTCAGCCCTTTTCCCTGCATGAAATGAAATGAAGAATTTCATGTCATGAAAGGAAAGGAAATCTTGCAATTTCAGTGAGGATCAAGTTGGCAAGCTTTGGTCCAGCTCTCTGCCCTTCAGCTCATGCCATGCCATTTGCTTGCCTGAACTTCGGTGACAAATTATTTTCCGATTTTTCTTTTTTTTTTTTTTGAGCCCTTTCCTTCCTCACTTTCTTCTCGCGTCTCGCCTTGTTCCTTTCTCTTTGGATTTCAGAAATTCACCCCCTAGAATCTGGGCATCTCTCCGGTTTTTTCCCTGGCCCTCATTTCATCCCAATGCATTGCCTTCCATATGCTGCATTTCCAAATGCTGCCGTTTTTTCCGCTCACCTTTTCTTTGATCATATCTCCTGTCCCAAGTGCTTGTTACACTTCTTCTCTGAATTTGGGATTTCATTTCCTTTCATGAAATTCATTTCATGAATTTCATGAAAGGAAATGAAATCTTGCGATTTCAGTGAGGATCAAGCTGACAAGCTTTCGGCCAGTTCTCTGCACTTCAGCTCATGCCATGCCATTTGCTTGTTTGAACTTGGGTGACAAATTTTTCATTTTTTTTCAGCCCTTTTCCCTGCATGAAATGAAATGAAGAATTTCATGTCATGAAAGGAAAGGAAATCTTGCAAATTCAGTGAGGATCAAGTTGGCAAGCTTTGGTCCAGCTCTCTGCCCTTCAGCTCATGCCATGCCATTTGCTTGCCTGAACTTCGGTGACAAATTATTTTCCGATTTTTTTTTTTTTTTTTTTTTGAGCCCTTTCCTTCCTCACTTTCTTCTCGCGTCTCGCCTTGTTCCTTTCTCTTTGGATTTCAGAAATTCACCCCCTAGAATCTGGGCATCTCTCCGGTTTTTTCCCTGGCCCTCATTTCATCCCAATGCATTGCCTTCCATATGCTGCATTTCCAAATGCTGCCGTTTTTTCCGCTCACCTTTTCTTTGATCATATCTCCTGTCCCAAGTGCTTGTTACACTTCTTCTCTGAATTTGGGATTTCATTTCCTTTCATGAAATTCATTTCATGAATTTCATGAAAGGAAATGAAATCTTGCGATTTCAGTGAGGATCAAGCTGGCAATCTTTCGGCCAGTTCTCTGCACTTCATCTGACGCCATGCCATTTGCTTGCTTGAACTTGGGTGACAAATTTTTCTTTTTTTTTCAGCCCATTTCCGTGCATGAAATGAAATGAAGAATTTCATGTCATGAAAGGAAAGGAAATCTTGCAATTTCAGTGAGGATCAAGTTGGCAAGCTTTGGTCCAGCTCTCTGCCCTTCAGCTCATGCCATGCCATTTGCTTGCCTGAACTTCGGTGACAGATTATTTTCCAATTTTTTTTTTTTTTTTTTTTTGAGCCCTTTCCTTCCTCACTTTCTTCTCGCGTCTCGCCTTGTTCCTTTCTCTTTGGATTTCAGAAATTCACCCCCTAGAATCTGGGCATCTCTCCGGTTTTTTCCCTGGCCCTCATTTCATCCCAATGCATTGCCTTCCATATGCTGCATTTCCAAATGCTGCCGTTTCTTCCGCTCACCTTTTCTTTGATCATATCTCCTGTCCCAAGTGCTTGTTACACTTCTTCTCTGAATTTGGGATTTCATTTCCTTTCATGAAATTCATTTCATGAATTTCATGAAAGGAAATGAAATCTTGCGATATCAGTGAGGATCAAGCTGCCAAGCTTTGGGCCAGTTCTCTGCACTTCAGCTCATGCCATGCCATTTGCTTGTTTGAACTTGGGTGACAAATTTTTCTTTTTTTTTCAGCCCTTTTCCCTGCATGAAATGAAATGAAGAATTTCATGTCATGAAAGGAAAAGAAATCTTGCAATTTCAGTGAGGATCAAGTTGGCAAGCTTTGGTCCAGCTCTCTGCCCTTCAGCTCATGCCATGCCATTTGCTTGCCTGAACTTCGGTGACAAATTATTTTCCGATTTTTTTTTTTTTTTTTTTTTGAGCCCTTCCCTTCCTGACTTTCTTCTCGCGTCTCGCCTTGTTCCTTTGTCTTTGGATTTCAGAAATTCACCCCCTAGAATCTGGGCATCTCTCCGGTTTTTTCCCTGGCCCTCATTTCATCACAATGCATTGCCTTCCATATGCTGCATTTCAAAATGCTGCCGTTTCTTCCGCTCACCTTTTCTTTGATCATATCTCCTGTCCCAAGTGCTTGTTCCACTTCTTCTCTGAATTTGGGATTTCATTTCCTTTCATGAAATTCATTTCATGAATTTCATGAAAGGAAATGAAATCTTGCGATTTCAGTGAGGATCAAGCTGCCAAGCTTTCGGCCAGTTCTCTGCCCTTCAGCTCATGCCGTGCCATTTGTTTGTTTGAATTTGGGTGACAAATTTTTCTTTTTTTTTCAGCCCTTTTCCCTGCATGAAATGAAATGAAGAATTTCATGTCATGAAAGGAAAGGAAATCTTGCAATTTCAGTGAGGATCAAGTTGGCAAGCTTTGGTCCAGCTCTCTGCCTTTCAGCTCATGCCATGCCATTTGCTTGCCTGAACTTCGGTGACAAATTATTTTCCGATTTTTTTTTTTTTTTGTTATCCCTTCCCTTCCTCACTTTCTTCTCGCGTCTCGCCTTGTTCCTTTCTCTTTGGATTTCAGAAATTCACCCCCTAGAATCTGGGCATCTCTCCGGTTTTTTCCCTGGCCCTCATTTCATCCCAATGCATTGCCTTCCATATGCTGCATTTCCAAATGCTGCCGTTTTTTCCGCTCACCTTTTCTTTGATCATATCTCCTGTCCCAAGTGCTTGTTCCACTTCTTCTCTGAATTTGGGATTTCATTTCCTTTCATGAAATTCATTTCATGAAAGGAAATGAAATCTTGCGATTTCAGTGAGGATCAAGCTGGCAAGCTTTGGGCCAGTTCTCTGCACTTCAGCTCATGCCATGCCATTTGCTTGTTTGAACTTCCATGACAAATTTTTCATTTTTTTTCAGCCCTTTTCCCTGCATGAAATGAAATCAAGAATTTCATGTCATGAAAGGAAATGAAATCTTGCGATTTCAGTGAGGATCAAGCTGGCAAGCTTTGGGCCAGTTCTCTGCACTTCAGCTCATGCCATGCCATTTGCTTGTTTGAACTTGGGTGACAAATTTTTCTTTTTTTTTCAGCCCTTTTCCCTGCATGAAATGAAATGAAGAATTTCATGTCATGAAAGGAAAGGAAATCTTGCAATTTCAGTGAGGATCAATTTGGCAAGCTTTGGTCCAGCTCTCTGCTCTTCAGCTCATGCCATGCCATTTGCTTGCCTGAACTTCGGTGACAAATTATTTTCCGATTTTTTTTTTTTTTTTTGAGCCCTTCCCTTCCTCACTTTCTTCTCGCGTCTCGCCTTGTTCCTTTCTCTTTGGATTTCAGAAATTCACCTCCTAGAATCTGGGCTTCTCTCCGGTTTTTTCCCTGGCCCTCATTTCATCCCAATGCATTGCCTTCCATATGCTGCATTTCCAAATGCTGCCGTTTTTTCCGCTCACCTTTTCTTTGATCATATCTCCTGTCCCAAGTGCTTGTTCCACTTCTTCTCTGAATTTGGGATTTCATTTCCTTTCATGAAATTCATTTCAAGAATTTCATGAAAGGAAATGAAATCTTGCGATTTCAGTGAGGATCAAGCTGCCAAGCTTTCGGCCAGTTCTCTGCACTTCATCTGATGCCATGCCATTTGCTTGCTTGAACTTGGGTGACAAATTTTTCTTTTTTTTTCAGCCCTTTTCCCTGCATGAAATGAAATGAAGAATTTCATGTCATGAAAGGAAAGGAAATCTTGCAATTTCAGTGAGGATCAATTTGGCAAGCTTTGGTCCAGCTCTCTGCCCTTCAGCTCATGCCATGCCATTTGCTTGCCTGAACTTCGGTGACAAATTATTTTCCAATTTTTTTTTTTTTTTTTTTGTGAGCCCTTTCCTTCCTCACTTTCTTCTCGCGTCTCGCCTTGTTCCTTTCTCTTTGGATTTCAGAAATTCACCCCCTAGAATCTGGGCATCTCTCCGGTTTTTTCCCTGGCCCTCATTTCATCCCAATGCATTGCCTTCCATATGCTGCATTTCCAAATGCTGCCATTTCTTCCTCTCACCTTTTCTTTGATCATATCTCCTGTCCCAAGTGCTTGTTACACTTCTTCTCTGAATTTGGGATTTCATTTCCTTTCATGAAATTCATTTCATGAAAGGAAATGAAATCTTGCGATTTCAGTGAGGATCAAGCTGGCAAGCTTTGGGCCAGTTCTCTGCACTTCAGCTCATGCCATGCCATTTGCTTGTTTGAACTTCCATGACAAATTTTTCATTTTTTTTCAGCCCTTTTCCCTGCATGAAATGAAATGAAGAATTTCATGTCATGAAAGGAAAGGAAATCTTGCAATTTCAGTGAGGATCAAGTTGGCAAGCTTTGGTCCAGCTCTCTGCCCTTCAGCTCATGCCATGCCATTTGCTTGTCTGAACTTCGGTGACAAATTATTTTCCAATTTTTTTTTTTTTTGTTACCCCTTCCCTTCTTCACTTTCTTCTCGCGTCTCGCCTTGTTCCTTTCTCTTTGGATTTCAGAAATTCACCCCCTAGAATCTGGGCATCTCTCCGGTTTTTTCCCTGGCCCTCATTTCATCCCAATGCATTGCCTTCCATATGCTGCATTTCCAAATGCTGCCGTTTTTTCCGCTCACCTTTTCTTTGATCATATCTCCTGTCCCAAGTGCTTGTTACACTTCTTCTCTGAATTTGGGATTTCATTTCCTTTCATGAAATTCATTTCATGAATTTCATGAAAGGAAATGAAATCTTGCGATATCAGTGAGGATCAAGCTGGCAAGCTTTGGGCCAGTTCTCTGCACTTCATCTCATGCCATGCCATTTGCTTGTTTGAACTTGGGTGACAAATTTTTCTTTTTTTTTCAGCCCTTTTCCCTGCATGAAATGAAATGAAGAATTTCATGTCATGAAAGGAAAGGAAATCTTGCAATTTCAGTGAGGATCAATTTGGCAAGCTTTGGTCCAGCTCTCTGCTCTTCAGCTCATGCCATGCCATTTGCTTGTCTGAACTTCGGTGACAAATTATTTTCCGATTTTTTTTTTTTTTTTTTGAGCCCTTCCCTTCCTCACTTTCTTCTCGCGACTCGCCTTGTTCCTTTCTCTTTGGATTTCAGAAATTCACCCCCTAGAATCTGGGCATCTCTCCGGTTTTTTCCCTGGCCCTCATTTCATCCCAATGCATTGCCTTCCATATGCTGCATTTCCAAATGCTGCCGTTTTTTCCGCTCACCTTTTCTTTGATCATATCTCCTGTCCCAAGTACTTGTTACACTTCTTCTCTGAATTTGGGATTTCATTTCCTTTCATGAAATTCATTTCATGAATTTCATGAAAGGAAATGAAATCTTGCGATTTCAGTGAGGATCAAGCTGGCAATCTTTCGGCCAGTTCTCTGCACTTCATCTGATGCCATGCCATTTGCTTGCTTGAACTTGGGTGACAAATTTTTCTTTTTTTTTCAGCCCATTTCCGTGCATGAAATGAAATGAAGAATTTCATGTCATGAAAGGAAAGGAAATCTTGCAATTTCAGTGAGGATCAAGTTGGCAAGCTTTGGTCCAGCTCTCTGCCCTTCAGCTCATGCCATGCCATTTGCTTGCCTGAACTTCGGTGACAGATTATTTTCCAATTTTTTTTTTTTTTTTTTTGTGAGCCCTTTCCTTCCTCACTTTCTTCTCGCATCTCGCCTTGTTCCTTTCTCTTTGGATTTCAGAAATTCACCCCCTAGAATCTGGGCATCTCTCCGGTTTTTTCCCTGGCCCTCATTTCATCCCAATGCATTGCCTTCCATATGCTGCATTTCCAAATGCTGCCGTTTCTTCCGCTCACCTTTTCTTTGATCATATCTCCTGTCCCAAGTGCTTGTTACACTTCTTCTCTGAATTTGGGATTTCATTTCCTTTCATGAAATTCATTTCATGAATTTCATGAAAGGAAATGAAATCTTGCGATATCAGTGAGGATCAAGCTGGCAAGCTTTGGGCCAGTTCTCTGCACTTCAGCTCATGCCATGCCATTTGCTTGTTTGAACTTGGGTAAAAAAATTTTTCTTTTTTTTTCAGCCCTTTTCCCTGCATGAAATGAAATGAAGAATTTCATGTCATGAAAGGAAAAGAAATCTTGCAATTTCAGTGAGGATCAAGTTGGCAAGCTTTGGTCCAGCTCTCTGCCCTTCAGCTCATGCCATGCCATTTCCTTGCCTGAACTTCGGTGACAAATTATTTTCCAATTTTTTTTTTTTTTTTTTTTTGAGCCCTTCCCTTCCTGACTTTCTTCTCGCGTCTCGCTTTGTTCCTTTGTCTTTGGATTTCAGAAATTCACCCCCTAGAATCTGGGCATCTCTCCGGTTTTTTCCCTGGCCCTCATTTCATCCCAATGCATTGCCTTCCATATGCTGCATTTCCAAATGCTGCCGTTTCTTCCGCTCACCTTTTCTTTGATCATATCTCCTGTCCCAAGTGCTTGTTCCACTTCTTCTCTGAATTTGGGATTTCATTTCCTTTCATGAAATTCATTTCATGAATTTCATGAAAGGAAATGAAATCTTGCGATTTCAGTGAGGATCAAGCTGCCAAGCTTTCGGCCAGTTCTCTGCACTTCAGCTCATGCCGTGCCATTTGCTTGTTTGAATTTGGGTGACAAATTTTTCTTTTTTTTTCAGCCCTTTTCCCTGCATGAAATGAAATGAAGAATTTCATGTCATGAAAGGAAAGGAAATCTTGCAATTTCAGTGAGGATCAAGTTGGCAAGCTTTGGTCCAGCTCTCTGCCTTTCAGCTCATGCCATGCCATTTGCTTGCCTGAACTTCGGTGACAAATTATTTTCCGATTTTTTTTTTTTTTTTGTTATCCCTTCCCTTCCTCACTTTCTTCTCGCGTCTCGCCTTGTTCCTTTCTCTTTGGATTTCAGAAATTCACCCCCTAGAATCTGGGCATCTCTCCGGTTTTTTCCCTGGCCCTCATTTCATCCCAATGCATTGCCTTCCATATGCTTCATTTCCAAATGCTGCCGTTTTTTCCGCTCACCTTTTCTTTGATCATATCTCCTGTCCCAAGTGCTTGTTCCACTTCTTCTCTGAATTTGGGATTTCATTTCCTTTCATGAAATTCATTTCATGAAAGGAAATGAAATCTTGCGATATCAGTGAGGATCAAGCTGCCAAGCTTTGGGCCAGTTCTCTGCACTTCAGCTCATGCCATGCCATTTGCTTGTTTGAACTTGGGTGACAAATTTTTCTTTTTTTTTCAGCCCTTTTCCCTGCATGAAATGAAATGAAGAATTTCATGTCATGAAAGGAAAGGAAATCTTGCAATTTCAGTGAGGATCAAGTTGGCAAGCTTTGGTCCAGCTCTCTGCCCTTCAGCTCATGCCATGCCATTTGCTTGCCTGAACTTCGGTGACAAATTATTTTCCGATTTTTCTTTTTTTTTTTTTTGAGCCCTTTCCTTCCTCACTTTCTTCTCGCGTCTCGCCTTGTTCCTTTCTCTTTGGATTTCAGAAATTCACCCCCTAGAATCTGGGCATCTCTCCGGTTTTTTCCCTGGCCCTCATTTCATCCCAATGCATTGCCTTCCATATGCTGCATTTCCAAATGCTGCCGTTTTTTCCGCTCACCTTTTCTTTGATCATATCTCCTGTCCCAAGTGCTTGTTACACTTCTTCTCTGAATTTGGGATTTCATTTCCTTTCATGAAATTCATTTCATGAATTTCATGAAAGGAAATGAAATCTTGCGATTTCAGTGAGGATCAAGCTGGCAATCTTTCGGCCAGTTCTCTGCACTTCATCTGACGCCATGCCGTTTGCTTGCTTGAACTTGGGTGACAAATTTTTCTTTTTTTTTCAGCCCATTTCCGTGCATGAAATGAAATGAAGAATTTCATGTCATGAAAGGAAAGGAAATCTTGCAATTTCAGTGAGGATCAAGTTGGCAAGCTTTGGTCCAGCTCTCTGCCCTTCAGCTCATGCCATGCCATTTGCTTGCCTGAACTTCGGTGACAAATTATTTTCCGATTTTTTTTTTTTTTTTTTTTTGAGCCCTTCCCTTCCTGACTTTCTTCTCGCGTCTCGCCTTGTTCCTTTGTCTTTGGATTTCAGAAATTCACCCCCTAGAATCTGGGCATCTCTCCGGTTTTTTCCCTGGCCCTCATTTCATCACAATGCATTGCCTTCCATATGCTGCATTTCCAAATGCTGCCGTTTCTTCCGCTCACCTTTTCTTTGATCATATCTCCTGTCCCAAGTGCTTGTTCCACTTCTTCTCTGAATTTGGGATTTCATTTCCTTTCATGAAATTCATTTCATGAATTTCATGAAAGGAAATGAAATCTTGCGATTTCAGTGAGGATCAAGCTGCCAAGCTTTCGGCCAGTTCTCTGCCCTTCAGCTCATGCCGTGCCATTTGTTTGTTTGAATTTGGGTGACAAATTTTTCTTTTTTTTTCAGCCCTTTTCCCTGCATGAAATGAAATGAAGAATTTCATGTCATGAAAGGAAAGGAAATCTTGCAATTTCAGTGAGGATCAAGTTGGCAAGCTTTGGTCCAGCTCTCTGCCTTTCAGCTCATGCCATGCCATTTGCTTGCCTGAACTTCGGTGACAAATTATTTTCCGATTTTTTTTTTTTTTTGTTATCCCTTCCCTTCCTCACTTTCTTCTCGCGTCTCGCCTTGTTCCTTTCTCTTTGGATTTCAGAAATTCACCCCCTAGAATCTGGGCATCTCTCCGGTTTTTTCCCTGGCCCTCATTTCATCCCAATGCATTGCCTTCCATATGCTGCATTTCCAAATGCTGCCGTTTTTTCCGCTCACCTTTTCTTTGATCATATCTCCTGTCCCAAGTGCTTGTTCCACTTCTTCTCTGAATTTGGGATTTCATTTCCTTTCATGAAATTCATTTCATGAAAGGAAATGAAATCTTGCGATTTCAGTGAGGATCAAGCTGGCAAGCTTTGGGCCAGTTCTCTGCACTTCAGCTCATGCCATGCCATTTGCTTGTTTGAACTTCCATGACAAATTTTTCATTTTTTTTCAGCCCTTTTCCCTGCATGAAATGAAATCAAGAATTTCATGTCATGAAAGGAAATGAAATCTTGCGATTTCAGTGAGGATCAAGCTGGCAAGCTTTGGGCCAGTTCTCTGCACTTCAGCTCATGCCATGCCATTTGCTTGTTTGAACTTGGGTGACAAATTTTTCTTTTTTTTTCAGCCCTTTTCCCTGCATGAAATGAAATGAAGAATTTCATGTCATGAAAGGAAAGGAAATCTTGCAATTTCAGTGAGGATCAATTTGGCAAGCTTTGGTCCAGCTCTCTGCTCTTCAGCTCATGCCATGCCATTTGCTTGCCTGAACTTCGGTGACAAATTATTTTCCGATTTTTTTTTTTTTTTTTTGAGCCCTTCCCTTCCTCACTTTCTTCTCGCGTCTCGCCTTGTTCCTTTCTCTTTGGATTTCAGAAATTCACCTCCTAGAATCTGGGCTTCTCTCCGGTTTTTTCCCTGGCCCTCATTTCATCCCAATGCATTGCCTTCCATATGCTGCATTTCCAAATGCTGCCGTTTTTTCCGCTCACCTTTTCTTTGATCATATCTCCTGTCCCAAGTGCTTGTTCCACTTCTTCTCTGAATTTGGGATTTCATTTCCTTTCATGAAATTCATTTCAAGAATTTCATGAAAGGAAATGAAATCTTGCGATTTCAGTGAGGATCAAGCTGCCAAGCTTTCGGCCAGTTCTCTGCACTTCATCTGATGCCATGCCATTTGCTTGCTTGAACTTGGGTGACAAATTTTTCTTTTTTTTTCAGCCCTTTTCCCTGCATGAAATGAAATGAAGAATTTCATGTCATGAAAGGAAAGGAAATCTTGCAATTTCAGTGAGGATCAATTTGGCAAGCTTTGGTCCAGCTCTCTGCCCTTCAGCTCATGCCATGCCATTTGCTTGCCTGAACTTCGGTGACAAATTATTTTCCAATTTTTTTTTTTTTTTTTTTGTGAGCCCTTTCCTTCCTCACTTTCTTCTCGCGTCTCGCCTTGTTCCTTTCTCTTTGGATTTCAGAAATTCACCCCCTAGAATCTGGGCATCTCTCCGGTTTTTTCCCTGGCCCTCATTTCATCCCAATGCATTGCCTTCCATATGCTGCATTTCCAAATGCTGCCATTTCTTCCGCTCACCTTTTCTTTGATCATATCTCCTGTCCCAAGTGCTTGTTACACTTCTTCTCTGAATTTGGGATTTCATTTCCTTTCATGAAATTCATTTCATGAAAGGAAATGAAATCTTGCGATTTCAGTGAGGATCAAGCTGGCAAGCTTTGGGCCAGTTCTCTGCACTTCAGCTCATGCCATGCCATTTGCTTGTTTGAACTTCCATGACAAATTTTTCATTTTTTTTCAGCCCTTTTCCCTGCATGAAATGAAATGAAGAATTTCATGTCATGAAAGGAAAGGAAATCTTGCAATTTCAGTGAGGATCAAGTTGGCAAGCTTTGGTCCAGCTCTCTGCCCTTCAGCTCATGCCATGCCATTTGCTTGTCTGAACTTCGGTGACAAATTATTTTCCAATTTTTTTTTTTTTTGTTACCCCTTCCCTTCTTCACTTTCTTCTCGCGTCTCGCCTTGTTCCTTTCTCTTTGGATTTCAGAAATTCACCCCCTAGAATCTGGGCATCTCTCCGGTTTTTTCCCTGGCCCTCATTTCATCCCAATGCATTGCCTTCCATATGCTGCATTTCCAAATGCTGCCGTTTTTTCCGCTCACCTTTTCTTTGATCATATCTCCTGTCCCAAGTGCTTGTTACACTTCTTCTCTGAATTTGGGATTTCATTACCTTTCATGAAATTCATTTCATGAAAGGAAATGAAATCTTGCGATATCAGTGAGGATCAAGCTGGCAAGCTTTGGGCCAGTTCTCTGCACTTCATCTCATGCCATGCCATTTGCTTGTTTGAACTTGGGTGACAAATTTTTCTTTTTTTTTCAGCCCTTTTCCCTGCATGAAATGAAATGAAGAATTTCATGTCATGAAAGGAAAGGAAATCTTGCAATTTCAGTGAGGATCAATTTGGCAAGCTTTGGTCCAGCTCTCTGCTCTTCAGCTCATGCCATGCCATTTGCTTGTCTGAACTTCGGTGACAAATTATTTTCCGATTTTTTTTTTTTTTTTTTGAGCCCTTCCCTTCCTCACTTTCTTCTCGCGACTCGCCTTGTTCCTTTCTCTTTGGATTTCAGAAATTCACCCCCTAGAATCTGGGCATCTCTCCGGTTTTTTCCCTGGCCCTCATTTCATCCCAATGCATTGCCTTCCATATGCTGCATTTCCAAATGCTGCCGTTTTTTCCGCTCACCTTTTCTTTGATCATATCTCCTGTCCCAAGTACTTGTTACACTTCTTCTCTGAATTTGGGATTTCATTTCCTTTCATGAAATTCATTTCATGAATTTCATGAAAGGAAATGAAATCTTGCGATTTCAGTGAGGATCAAGCTGGCAATCTTTCGGCCAGTTCTCTGCACTTCATCTGATGCCATGCCATTTGCTTGCTTGAACTTGGGTGACAAATTTTTCTTTTTTTTTCAGCCCATTTCCGTGCATGAAATGAAATGAAGAATTTCATGTCATGAAAGGAAAGGAAATCTTGCAATTTCAGTGAGGATCAAGTTGGCAAGCTTTGGTCCAGCTCTCTGCCCTTCAGCTCATGCCATGCCATTTGCTTGCCTGAACTTCGGTGACAGATTATTTTCCAATTTTTTTTTTTTTTTTTTTGTGAGCCCTTTCCTTCCTCACTTTCTTCTCGCATCTCGCCTTGTTCCTTTCTCTTTGGATTTCAGAAATTCACCCCCTAGAATCTGGGCATCTCTCCGGTTTTTTCCCTGGCCCTCATTTCATCCCAATGCATTGCCTTCCATATGCTGCATTTCCAAATGCTGCCGTTTCTTCCGCTCACCTTTTCTTTGATCATATCTCCTGTCCCAAGTGCTTGTTACACTTCTTCTCTGAATTTGGGATTTCATTTCCTTTCATGAAATTCATTTCATGAATTTCATGAAAGGAAATGAAATCTTGCGATATCAGTGAGGATCAAGCTGGCAAGCTTTGGGCCAGTTCTCTGCACTTCAGCTCATGCCATGCCATTTGCTTGTTTGAACTTGGGTAAAAAAATTTTTCTTTTTTTTTCACCCCTTTTCCCTGCATGAAATGAAATGAAGAATTTCATGTCATGAAAGGAAAAGAAATCTTGCAAATTCAGTGAGGATCAAGTTGGCAAGCTTTGGTCCAGCTCTCTGCCCTTCAGCTCATGCCATGCCATTTCCTTGCCTGAACTTCGGTGACAAATTATTTTCCAATTTTTTTTTTTTTTTTTTTTTGAGCCCTTCCCTTCCTCACTTTCTTCTCGCGTCTCGCCTTGTTCCTTTGTCTTTGGATTTCAGAAATTCACCCCCTAGAATCTGGGCATCTCTCCGGTTTTTTCCCTGGCCCTCATTTCATCCCAATGCATTGCCTTCCATATGCTGCATTTCCAAATGCTGCCGTTTCTTCCGCTCACCTTTTCTTTGATCATATCTCCTGTCCCAAGTGCTTGTTCCACTTCTTCTCTGAATTTGGGATTTCATTTCCTTTCATGAAATTCATTTCATGAATTTCATGAAAGGAAATGAAATCTTGCGATTTCAGTGAGGATCAAGCTGCCAAGCTTTCGGCCAGTTCTCTGCACTTCAGCTCATGCCGTGCCATTTGCTTGTTTGAATTTGGGTGACAAATTTTTCTTTTTTTTTCAGCCCTTTTCCCTGCATGAAATGAAATGAAGAATTTCATGTCATGAAAGGAAAGGAAATCTTGCAATTTCAGTGAGGATCAAGTTGGCAAGCTTTGGTCCAGCTCTCTGCCTTTCAGCTCATGCCATGCCATTTGCTTGCCTGAACTTCGGTGACAAATTATTTTCCGATTTTTTTTTTTTTTTTGTTATCCCTTCCCTTCCTCACTTTCTTCTCGCGTCTCGCCTTGTTCCTTTCTCTTTGGATTTCAGAAATTCACCCCCTAGAATCTGGGCATCTCTCCGGTTTTTTCCCTGGCCCTCATTTCATCCCAATGCATTGCCTTCCATATGCTGCATTTCCAAATGCTGCCGTTTTTTCCGCTCACCTTTTCTTTGATCATATCTCCTGTCCCAAGTGCTTGTTCCACTTCTTCTCTGAATTTGGGATTTCATTTCCTTTCATGAAATTCATTTCATGAAAGGAAATGAAATCTTGCGATTTCAGTGAGGATCAAGCTGGCAAGCTTTGGGCCAGTTCTCTGCACTTCAGCTCATGCCATGCCATTTGCTTGTTTGAACTTGGGTGACAAATTTTTCTTTTTTTTTCAGCCCTTTTCCCTGCATGAAATGAAATGAAGAATTTCATGTCATGAAAGGAAAGGAAATCTTGCAATTTCAGTGAGGATCAATTTGGCAAGCTTTGGTCCAGCTCTCTGCTCTTCAGCTCATGCCATGCCATTTGCTTGCCTGAACTTCGGTGACAAATTATTTTCCGATTTTTTTTTTTTTTTTTTGAGCCCTTCCCTTCCTCACTTTCTTCTCGCGTCTCGCCTTGTTCCTTTCTCTTTGGATTTCAGAAATTCACCCCCTAGAATCTGGGCATCTCTCCGGTTTTTTCCCTGGCCCTCATTTCATCCCAATGCATTGCCTTCCATATGCTGCATTTCCAAATGCTGCCGTTTTTTCCGCTCACCTTTTCATTGATCGTATCTCCTGTCCCAAGTGCTTGTTACACTTCTTCTCTGAATTTGGGATTTCATTTCCTTTCATGAAATTCATTTCATGAATTTCATGAAAGGAAATGAAATCTTGCGATATCAGTGAGGATCAAGCTGGCAAGCTTTGGGCCAGTTCTCTGCACTTCAGCTCATGCCATGCCATTTGCTTGTTTGAACTTGGGTAAAAAAATTTTTCTTTTTTTTTCACCCCTTTTCCCTGCATGAAATGAAATGAAGAATTTCATGTCATGAAAGGAAAAGAAATCTTGCAAATTCAGTGAGGATCAAGTTGGCAAGCTTTGGTCCAGCTCTCTGCCCTTCAGCTCATGCCATGCCATTTGCTTGCCTGAACTTCGGTGACAAATTATTTTCCAATTTTTTTTTTTTTTTTTTTGAGCCCTTTCCTTCCTCACTTTTTTCTCGCGTCTCGCCTTGTTCCTTTCTCTTTGGATTTCAGAAATTCACCTCCTAGAATCTGGGCATCTCTCCGGTTTTTTCCCTGGCCCTCATTTCATCCCAATGCATTGCCTTCCATATGCTGCATTTCCAAATGCTGCCGTTTTTTCCGCTCACCTTTTCTTTGATCATATCTCCTGTCCCAAGTGCTTGTTCCACTTCTTCTCTGAATTTGGGATTTCATTTCCTTTCATGAAATTCATTTCAAGAATTTCATGAAAGGAAATGAAATCTTGCGATTTCAGTGAGGATCAAGCTGACAAGCTTTCGGCCAGTTCTCTGCACTTCATCTGATGCCATGCCATTTGCTTGCTTGAACTTGGGTGACAAATTTTTCTTTTTTTTTCAGCCCTTTTCCCTGCATGAAATGAAATGAAGAATTTCATGTCATGAAAGGAAAGGAAATCTTGCAATTTCAGTGAGGATCAAGTTGGCAAGCTTTGGTCCAGCTCTCTGCCCTTCAGCTCATGCCATGCCATTTGCTTGCCTGAACTTCGGTGACAAATTATTTTCCAATTTTTTTTTTTTTTTTTTTGTGAGCCCTTTCCTTCCTCACTTTCTTCTCGCGTCTCGCCTTGTTCCTTTCTCTTTGGATTTCAGAAATTCACCCCCTAGAATCTGGGCATCTCTCCGGTTTTTTCCCTGGCCCTCATTTCATCCCAATGCATTGCCTTCCATATGCTGCATTTCCAAATGCTGCCATTTCTTCCGCTCACCTTTTCTTTGATCATATCTCCTGTCCCAAGTGCTTGTTACACTTCTTCTCTGAATTTGGGATTTCATTTCCTTTCATGAAATTCATTTCATGAAAGGAAATGAAATCTTGCGATTTCAGTGAGGATCAAGCTGGCAAGCTTTGGGCCAGTTCTCTGCACTTCAGCTCATGCCATGCCATTTGCTTGTTTGAACTTGGGTGACAAATTTTTCTTTCTTTTTCAGCCCTTTTCCCTGCATGAAATGAAATGAAGAATTTCATGTCATGAAAGGAAAGGAAATCTTGCAATTTCAGTGAGGATCAAGTTGGCAAGCTTTGGTCCAGCTCTCTGCCCTTCAGCTCATGCCATGCCATTTGCTTGTCTGAACTTCGGTGTCAAATTATTTTCCAATTTTTTTTTTTTCTGTTACCCCTTCCCTTCTTAACTTTCTTCTCGCGTCTCGCCTTGTTCCTTTCTCTTTGGATTTCAGAAATTCACCCCCTAGAATCTGGGCATCTCTCCGGTTTTTTCCCTGGCCCTCATTTCATCCCAATGCATTGCCTTCCATATGCTGCATTTCCAAATGCTGCCGTTTTTTCCGCTCACCTTTTCTTTGATCATATCTCCTGTCCCAAGTGCTTGTTACACTTCTTCTCTGAATTTGGGATTTCATTACCTTTCATGAAATTCATTTCATGAAAGGAAATGAAATCTTGCGATATCAGTGAGGATCAAGCTGGCAAGCTTTGGGCCAGTTCTCTGCACTTCATCTCATGCCATGCCATTTGCTTGTTTGAACTTGGGTGACAAATTTTTCTTTTTTTTTCAGCCCTTTTCCCTGCATGAAATGAAATGAAGAATTTCATGTCATGAAAGGAAAGGAAATCTTGCAATTTCAGTGAGGATCAATTTGGCAAGCTTTGGTCCAGCTCTCTGCTCTTCAGCTCATGCCATGCCATTTGCTTGCCTGAACTTCGGTGACAAATTATTTTCCGATTTTTTTTTTTTTTTTTTGAGCCCTTCCCTTCCTCACTTTCTTCTCGCGTCTCGCCTTGTTCCTTTGTCTTTGGATTTCAGAAATTCACCCCCTAGAATCTGGGCATCTCTCCGGTTTTTTCCCTGGCCCTCATTTCATCCCAATGCATTGCCTTCCATATGCTGCATTTCCAAATGCTGCCGTTTTTTCCGCTCACCTTTTCTTTGATCATATCTCCTGTCCCAAGTGCTTGTTCCACTTCTTCTCTGAATTTGGGATTTCATTTCCTGTCATGAAATTCATTTCATGAATTTCATGACAGGAAATGAAATCTTGCGATTTCAGTGAGGATCAAGCTGGCAAGCTTTGGGCCAGTTCTCTGCACTTCAGCTCATGCCATGCCATTTGCTTGTTTGAACTTGGGTGAAAAATTTTTCTTTTTTTTTCACCCCTTTTCCTTGCATGAAATGAAATGAAGAATTTCATGTCATGAAAGGAAAAGAAATCTTGCAAATTCAGTGAGGATCAAGTTGGCAAGCTTTGGTCCAGCTCTCTGCCCTTCAGCTCATGCCATGCCATTTCCTTGCCTGAACTTCGGTGACAAATTATTTTCCAATTTTTTTTTTTTTTTTTTTGAGCCCTTTCCTTCCTCACTTTTTTCTCGCGTCTCGCCTTGTTCCTTTCTCTTTGGATTTCAGAAATTCACCCCCTAGAATCTGGGCATCTCTCCGGTTTTTTCCCTGGCCCTCATTTCATCCCAATGCATTGCCTTCCATATGCTGCATTTCCAAATGCTGCCGTTTTTTCCGCTCACCTTTTCTTTGATCATATCTCCTGTCCCAAGTGCTTGTTACACTTCTTCTCTGAATTTGGGATTTCATTTCCTTTCATGAAATTCATTTCATGAAAGGAAATGAAATCTTGCGATTTCAGTGAGGATCAAGCTGGCAAGCTTTGGGCCAGTTCTCTGCACTTCAGCTCATGCCATGCCATTTGCTTGTTTGAACTTGGGTGACAAATTTTTCATTTTTTTTCATCCCTTTTCCCTGCATGAAATGAAATGAAGAATTTCATGTCATGAAAGGAAAGGAAATCTTGCAATTTCAGTGAGGATCAAGTTGGCAAGCTTTGGTCCAGCTCTCTGCCCTTCAGCTCATGCCATGCCATTTGCTTGTCTGAACTTCGGTGACAAATTATTTTCCAATTTTTTTTTTTTTTTGTTACCCCTTCCCTTCTTCACTTTCTTCTCGCGTCTCGCCTTGTTCCTTTCTCTTTGGATTTCAGAAATTCACCCCCTAGAATCTGGGCATCTCTCCGGTTTTTTCCCTGGCCCTCATTTCATCCCAATGCATTGCCTTCCATATGCTGCATTTCCAAATGCTGCCGTTTTTTCCGCTCACCTTTTCATTGATCGTATCTCCTGTCCCAAGTGCTTGTTACACTTCTTCTCTGAATTTGGGATTTCATTTCCTTTCATGAAATTCATTTCATGAATTTCATGAAAGGAAATGAAATCTTGCGATTTCAGTGAGGATCAAGCTGGCAATCTTTCGGCCAATTCTCTGCACTTCATCTGATGCCATGCCATTTGCTTGCTTGAACTTGGGTGACAAATTTTTCTTTTTTTTTCAGCCCTTTTCCCTGCGTGAAATGAAATGAAGAATTTCATGTCATGAAAGGAAAGGAAATCTTGCAATTTCAGTGAGGATCAAGTTGGCAAGCTTTGGTCCAGCTCTCTGCCCTTCAGCTCATGCCATGCCATTTGCTTGCCTGAACTTCGGTGACAAATTATTTTCCGATTTTTTTTTTTTTTTTTTGAGCCCTTCCCTTCCTCACTTTCTTCTCGCGTCTCGCCTTGTTCCTTTCTCTTTGGATTTCAGAAATTCACCCCCTAGAATCTGGGCATCTCTCCGGTTTTTTCCCTGGCCCTCATTTCATCCCAATGCATTGCCTTCCATATGCTGCATTTTCAAATGCTGCCGTTTTTTCCGCTCACCTTTTCATTGATCGTATCTCCTGTCCCAAGTGCTTGTTACACTTCTTCTCTGAATTTGGGATTTCATTTCCTTTCATGAAATTCATTTCATGAATTTCATGAAAGGAAATGAAATCTTGCGATATCAGTGAGGATCAAGCTGGCAAGCTTTGGGCCAGTTCTCTGCACTTCAGCTCATGCCATGCCATTTGCTTGTTTGAACTTGGGTGACAAATTTCTCTTTTTCTTTCAGCCCTTTTCCCTGCATGAAATGAAATGAAGAATTTCATGTCATGAAAGGAAAGGAAATCTTGCAAATTCAGTGAGGATCAAGTTGGCAAGCTTTGGTCAAGCTCTCTGCCCTTCAGCTCATGCCATGCCATTTGCTTGCCTGAACTTCGGTGACAAATTATTTTCCAATTTTTTTTTTTTTTTTTTGGAGCCCTTCACTTCCTCACTTTCTTCTCGCGTCTCGCCTTGTTCCTTTCTCTTTGGATTTCAGAAATTCACCCCCTAGAATCTGGGCATCTCTCCGGTTTTATCCCTGGCCCTCATTTCATCCCAATGCATTGCCTTCCATATGCTGCATTTCCAAATGCTGCCGTTTTTTCCGCTCACCTTTTCTTTGATCATATCTCCTGTCCCAAGTGCTTGTTCCACTTCTTCTCTGAATTTGGGATTTCATTTCCTGTCATGAAATTCATTTCATGAATTTCATGACAGGAAATGAAATCTTGCGATTTCAGTGAGGATCAAGCTGGCAAGCTTTGGGCCAGTTCTCTGCACTTCAGCTCATGCCATGCCATTTGCTTGTTTGAACTTGGGTGAAAAATTTTTCTTTTTTTTTCACCCCTTTTCCCTGCATGAAATGAAATGAAGAATTTCATGTCATGAAAGGAAAAGAAATCTTGCAAATTCAGTGAGGATCAAGTTGGCAAGCTTTGGTCCAGCTCTCTGCCCTTCAGCTCATGCCATGCCATTTCCTTGCCTGAACTTCGGTGACAAATTATTTTCCAATTTTTTTTTTTTTTTTTTTTGAGCCCTTTCCTTCCTCACTTTTTTCTCGCGTCTCGCCTTGTTCCTTTCTCTTTGGATTTCAGAAATTCACCCCCTAGAATCTGGGCATCTCTCCGGTTTTTTCCCTGGCCCTCATTTCATCCCAATGCATTGCCTTCCATATGCTGCATTTCCAAATGCTGCCGTTTTTTCCGCTCACCTTTTCTTTGATCATATCTCCTGTCCCAAGTGCTTGTTACACTTCTTCTCTGAATTTGGGATTTCATTTCCTTTCCTGAAATTCATTTCATGAAAGGAAATGAAATCTTGCGATTTCAGTGAGGATCAAGCTGGCAAGCTTTGGGCCAGTTCTCTGCACTTCATCTCATGCCATGCCATTTGCTTGTTTGAACTTGGGTGACAAATTTTTCATTTTTTTTCAGCCCTTTTCCCTGCATGAAATGAAATGAAGAATTTCATGTCATGAAAGGAAAGGAAATCTTGCAATTTCAGTGAGGATCAAGTTGGCAAGCTTTGGTCCAGCTCTCTGCCCTTCAGCTCATGCCATGCCATTTGCTTGTCTGAACTTCGGTGACAAATTATTTTCCAATTTTTTTTTTTTTTTGTTACCCCTTCCCTTCTTCACTTTCTTCTCGCGTCTCGCCTTGTTCCTTTCTCTTTGGATTTCAGAAATTCACCCCCTAGAATCTGGGCATCTCTCCGGTTTTTTCCCTGGCCCTCATTTCATCCCAATGCATTGCCTTCCATATGCTGCATTTCCAAATGCTGCCGTTTTTTCCGCTCACCTATTCATTGATCGTATCTCCTGTCCCAAGTGCTTGTTACACTTCTTCTCTGAATTTGGGATTTCATTTCCTTTCATGAAATTCATTTCATGAAAGGAAATGAAATCTTGCGATTTCAGTGAGGATCAAGCTGGCAAGCTTTGGGCCAGTTCTCTGCACTTCAGCTCATGCCATGCCATTTGCTTGTTTGAACTTCCATGACAAATTTTTCATTTTTTTTCAGCCCTTTTCCCTGCATGAAATGAAATCAAGAATTTCATGTCATGAAAGGAAATGAAATCTTGCGATTTCAGTGAGGATCAAGCTGGCAAGCTTTGGGCCAGTTCTCTGCACTTCAGCTCATGCCATGCCATTTGCTTGTTTGAACTTGGGTGACAAATTTTTCTTTTTTTTTCAGCCCTTTTCCCTGCATGAAATGAAATGAAGAATTTCATGTCATGAAAGGAAAGGAAATCTTGCAATTTCAGTGAGGATCAATTTGGCAAGCTTTGGTCCAGCTCTCTGCTCTTCAGCTCATGCCATGCCATTTGCTTGCCTGAACTTCGGTGACAAATTATTTTCCGATTTTTTTTTTTTTTTTTTGAGCCCTTCCCTTCCTCACTTTCTTCTCGCGTCTCGCCTTGTTCCTTTCTCTTTGGATTTCAGAAATTCACCTCCTAGAATCTGGGCTTCTCTCCGGTTTTTTCCCTGGCCCTCATTTCATCCCAATGCATTGCCTTCCATATGCTGCATTTCCAAATGCTGCCGTTTTTTCCGCTCACCTTTTCTTTGATCATATCTCCTGTCCCAAGTGCTTGTTCCACTTCTTCTCTGAATTTGGGATTTCATTTCCTTTCATGAAATTCATTTCAAGAATTTCATGAAAGGAAATGAAATCTTGCGATTTCAGTGAGGATCAAGCTGCCAAGCTTTCGGCCAGTTCTCTGCACTTCATCTGATGCCATGCCATTTGCTTGCTTGAACTTGGGTGACAAATTTTTCTTTTTTTTTCAGCCCTTTTCCCTGCATGAAATGAAATGAAGAATTTCATGTCATGAAAGGAAAGGAAATCTTGCAATTTCAGTGAGGATCAATTTGGCAAGCTTTGGTCCAGCTCTCTGCCCTTCAGCTCATGCCATGCCATTTGCTTGCCTGAACTTCGGTGACAAATTATTTTCCAATTTTTTTTTTTTTTTTTTTGTGAGCCCTTTCCTTCCTCACTTTCTTCTCGCGTCTCGCCTTGTTCCTTTCTCTTTGGATTTCAGAAATTCACCCCCTAGAATCTGGGCATCTCTCCGGTTTTTTCCCTGGCCCTCATTTCATCCCAATGCATTGCCTTCCATATGCTGCATTTCCAAATGCTGCCATTTCTTCCGCTCACCTTTTCTTTGATCATATCTCCTGTCCCAAGTGCTTGTTACACTTCTTCTCTGAATTTGGGATTTCATTTCCTTTCATGAAATTCATTTCATGAAAGGAAATGAAATCTTGCGATTTCAGTGAGGATCAAGCTGGCAAGCTTTGGGCCAGTTCTCTGCACTTCAGCTCATGCCATGCCATTTGCTTGTTTGAACTTCCATGACAAATTTTTCATTTTTTTTCAGCCCTTTTCCCTGCATGAAATGAAATGAAGAATTTCATGTCATGAAAGGAAAGGAAATCTTGCAATTTCAGTGAGGATCAAGTTGGCAAGCTTTGGTCCAGCTCTCTGCCCTTCAGCTCATGCCATGCCATTTGCTTGTCTGAACTTCGGTGACAAATTATTTTCCAATTTTTTTTTTTTTTGTTACCCCTTCCCTTCTTCACTTTCTTCTCGCGTCTCGCCTTGTTCCTTTCTCTTTGGATTTCAGAAATTCACCCCCTAGAATCTGGGCATCTCTCCGGTTTTTTCCCTGGCCCTCATTTCATCCCAATGCATTGCCTTCCATATGCTGCATTTCCAAATGCTGCCGTTTTTTCCGCTCACCTTTTCTTTGATCATATCTCCTGTCCCAAGTGCTTGTTACACTTCTTCTCTGAATTTGGGATTTCATTACCTTTCATGAAATTCATTTCATGAAAGGAAATGAAATCTTGCGATATCAGTGAGGATCAAGCTGGCAAGCTTTGGGCCAGTTCTCTGCACTTCATCTCATGCCATGCCATTTGCTTGTTTGAACTTGGGTGACAAATTTTTCTTTTTTTTTCAGCCCTTTTCCCTGCATGAAATGAAATGAAGAATTTCATGTCATGAAAGGAAAGGAAATCTTGCAATTTCAGTGAGGATCAATTTGGCAAGCTTTGGTCCAGCTCTCTGCTCTTCAGCTCATGCCATGCCATTTGCTTGTCTGAACTTCGGTGACAAATTATTTTCCGATTTTTTTTTTTTTTTTTTGAGCCCTTCCCTTCCTCACTTTCTTCTCGCGACTCGCCTTGTTCCTTTCTCTTTGGATTTCAGAAATTCACCCCCTAGAATCTGGGCATCTCTCCGGTTTTTTCCCTGGCCCTCATTTCATCCCAATGCATTGCCTTCCATATGCTGCATTTCCAAATGCTGCCGTTTTTTCCGCTCACCTTTTCTTTGATCATATCTCCTGTCCCAAGTACTTGTTACACTTCTTCTCTGAATTTGGGATTTCATTTCCTTTCATGAAATTCATTTCATGAATTTCATGAAAGGAAATGAAATCTTGCGATTTCAGTGAGGATCAAGCTGGCAATCTTTCGGCCAGTTCTCTGCACTTCATCTGATGCCATGCCATTTGCTTGCTTGAACTTGGGTGACAAATTTTTCTTTTTTTTTAAGCCCATTTCCGTGCATGAAATGAAATGAAGAATTTCATGTCATGAAAGGAAAGGAAATCTTGCAATTTCAGTGAGGATCAAGTTGGCAAGCTTTGGTCCAGCTCTCTGCCCTTCAGCTCATGCCATGCCATTTGCTTGCCTGAACTTCGGTGACAGATTATTTTCCAATTTTTTTTTTTTTTTTTTTGTGAGCCCTTTCCTTCCTCACTTTCTTCTCGCATCTCGCCTTGTTCCTTTCTCTTTGGATTTCAGAAATTCACCCCCTAGAATCTGGGCATCTCTCCGGTTTTTTCCCTGGCCCTCATTTCATCCCAATGCATTGCCTTCCATATGCTGCATTTCCAAATGCTGCCGTTTCTTCCGCTCACCTTTTCTTTGATCATATCTCCTGTCCCAAGTGCTTGTTACACTTCTTCTCTGAATTTGGGATTTCATTTCCTTTCATGAAATTCATTTCATGAATTTCATGAAAGGAAATGAAATCTTGCGATATCAGTGAGGATCAAGCTGGCAAGCTTTGGGCCAGTTCTCTGCACTTCAGCTCATGCCATGCCATTTGCTTGTTTGAACTTGGGTAAAAAAATTTTTCTTTTTTTTTCACCCCTTTTCCCTGCATGAAATGAAATGAAGAATTTCATGTCATGAAAGGAAAAGAAATCTTGCAAATTCAGTGAGGATCAAGTTGGCAAGCTTTGGTCCAGCTCTCTGCCCTTCAGCTCATGCCATGCCATTTCCTTGCCTGAACTTCGGTGACAAATTATTTTCCAATTTTTTTTTTTTTTTTTTTTTGAGCCCTTCCCTTCCTGACTTTCTTCTCGCGTCTCGCCTTGTTCCTTTGTCTTTGGATTTCAGAAATTCACCCCCTAGAATCTGGGCATCTCTCCGGTTTTTTCCCTGGCCCTCATTTCATCCCAATGCATTGCCTTCCATATGCTGCATTTCCAAATGCTGCCGTTTCTTCCGCTCACCTTTTCTTTGATCATATCTCCTGTCCCAAGTGCTTGTTACACTTCTTCTCTGAATTTGGGATTTCATTTCCTTTCATGAAATTCATTTCATGAATTTCATGAAAGGAAATGAAATCTTGCGATTTCAGTGAGGATCAAGCTGCCAAGCTTTCGGCCAGTTCTCTGCACTTCAGCTCATGCCGTGCCATTTGCTTGTTTGAATTTGGGTGACAAATTTTTCTTTTTTTTTCAGCCCTTTTCCCTGCATGAAATGAAATGAAGAATTTCATGTCATGAAAGGAAAGGAAATCTTGCAATTTCAGTGAGGATCAAGTTGGCAAGCTTTGGTCCAGCTCTCTGCCTTTCAGCTCATGCCATGCCATTTGCTTGCCTGAACTTCGGTGACAAATTATTTTCCGATTTTTTTTTTTTTTTTGTTATCCCTTCCCTTCCTCACTTTCTTCTCGCGTCTCGCCTTGTTCCTTTCTCTTTGGATTTCAGAAATTCACCCCCTAGAATCTGGGCATCTCTCCGGTTTTTTCCCTGGCCCTCATTTCATCCCAATGCATTGCCTTCCATATGCTGCATTTCCAAATGCTGCCGTTTTTTCCGCTCACCTTTTCTTTGATCATATCTCCTGTCCCAAGTGCTTGTTCCACTTCTTCTCTGAATTTGGGATTTCATTTCCTTTCATGAAATTCATTTCATGAAAGGAAATGAAATCTTGCGATTTCAGTGAGGATCAAGCTGGCAAGCTTTGGGCCAGTTCTCTGCACTTCAGCTCATGCCATGCCATTTGCTTGTTTGAACTTGGGTGACAAATTTTTCATTTTTTTTCAGCCCTTTTCCCTGCATGAAATGAAATCAAGAATTTCATGTCATGAAAGGAAATGAAATCTTGCGATTTCAGTGAGGATCAAGTTGGCAAGCTTTGGGCCAGTTCTCTGCACTTCAGCTCATGCCATGCCATTTGCTTGTTTGAACTTGGGTGACAAATTTTTCTTTTTTTTTCAGCCCTTTTCCCTGCATGAAATGAAATGAAGAATTTCATGTCATGAAAGGAAAGGAAATCTTGCAATTTCAGTGAGGATCAATTTGGCAAGCTTTGGTCCAGCTCTCTGCTCTTCAGCTCATGCCATGCCATTTGCTTGCCTGAACTTCGGTGACAAATTATTTTCCGATTTTTTTTTTTTTTTTTTGAGCCCTTCCCTTCCTCACTTTCTTCTCGCGTCTCGCCTTGTTCCTTTCTCTTTGGATTTCAGAAATTCACCCCCTAGAATCTGGGCATCTCTCCGGTTTTTTCCCTGGCCCTCATTTCATCCCAATGCATTGCCTTCCATATGCTGCATTTCCAAATGCTGCCGTTTTTTCCGCTCACCTTTTCATTGATCGTATCTCCTGTCCCAAGTGCTTGTTACACTTCTTCTCTGAATTTGGGATTTCATTTCCTTTCATGAAATTCATTTCATGAATTTCATGAAAGGAAATGAAATCTTGCGATATCAGTGAGGATCAAGCTGGCAAGCTTTGGGCCAGTTCTCTGCACTTCAGCTCATGCCATGCCATTTGCTTGTTTGAACTTGGGTAAAAAAATTTTTCTTTTTTTTTCACCCCTTTTCCCTGCATGAAATGAAATGAAGAATTTCATGTCATGAAAGGAAAAGAAATCTTGCAAATTCAGTGAGGATCAAGTTGGCAAGCTTTGGTCCAGCTCTCTGCCCTTCAGCTCATGCCATGCCATTTGCTTGCCTGAACTTCGGTGACAAATTATTTTCCAATTTTTTTTTTTTTTTTTTTGAGCCCTTTCCTTCCTCACTTTTTTCTCGCGTCTCGCCTTGTTCCTTTCTCTTTGGATTTCAGAAATTCACCTCCTAGAATCTGGGCATCTCTCCGGTTTTTTCCCTGGCCCTCATTTCATCCCAATGCATTGCCTTCCATATGCTGCATTTCCAAATGCTGCCGTTTTTTCCGCTCACCTTTTCTTTGATCATATCTCCTGTCCCAAGTGCTTGTTCCACTTCTTCTCTGAATTTGGGATTTCATTTCCTTTCATGAAATTCATTTCAAGAATTTCATGAAAGGAAATGAAATCTTGCGATTTCAGTGAGGATCAAGCTGCCAAGCTTTCGGCCAGTTCTCTGCACTTCATCTGATGCCATGCCATTTGCTTGCTTGAACTTGGGTGACAAATTTTTCTTTTTTTTTCAGCCCTTTTCCCTGCATGAAATGAAATGAAGAATTTCATGTCATGAAAGGAAAGGAAATCTTGCAATTTCAGTGAGGATCAAGTTGGCAAGCTTTGGTCCAGCTCTCTGCCCTTCAGCTCATGCCATGCCATTTGCTTGCCTGAACTTCGGTGACAAATTATTTTCCAATTTTTTTTTTTTTTTTTTTGTGAGCCCTTTCCTTCCTCACTTTCTTCTCGCGTCTCGCCTTGTTCCTTTCTCTTTGGATTTCAGAAATTCACCCCCTAGAATCTGGGCATCTCTCCGGTTTTTTCCCTGGCCCTCATTTCATCCCAATGCATTGCCTTCCATATGCTGCATTTCCAAATGCTGCCATTTCTTCCGCTCACCTTTTCTTTGATCATATCTCCTGTCCCAAGTGCTTGTTACACTTCTTCTCTGAATTTGGGATTTCATTTCCTTTCATGAAATTCATTTCATGAAAGGAAATGAAATCTTGCGATTTCAGTGAGGATCAAGCTGGCAAGCTTTGGGCCAGTTCTCTGCACTTCAGCTCATGCCATGCCATTTGCTTGTTTGAACTTGGGTGACAAATTTTTCTTTCTTTTTCAGCCCTTTTCCCTGCATGAAATGAAATGAAGAATTTCATGTCATGAAAGGAAAGGAAATCTTGCAATTTCAGTGAGGATCAAGTTGGCAAGCTTTGGTCCAGCTCTCTGCCCTTCAGCTCATGCCATGCCATTTGCTTGCCTGAACTTCGGTGTCAAATTATTTTCCAATTTTTTTTTTTTCTGTTACCCCTTCCCTTCTTAACTTTCTTCTCGCGTCTCGCCTTGTTCCTTTCTCTTTGGATTTCAGAAATTCACCCCCTAGAATCTGGGCATCTCTCCGGTTTTTTCCCTGGCCCTCATTTCATCCCAATGCATTGCCTTCCATATGCTGCATTTCCAAATGCTGCCGTTTTTTCCGCTCACCTTTTCTTTGATCATATCTCCTGTCCCAAGTGCTTGTTACACTTCTTCTCTGAATTTGGGATTTCATTACCTTTCATGAAATTCATTTCATGAAAGGAAATGAAATCTTGCGATATCAGTGAGGATCAAGCTGGCAAGCTTTGGGCCAGTTCTCTGCACTTCATCTCATGCCATGCCATTTGCTTGTTTGAACTTGGGTGACAAATTTTTCTTTTTTTTTCAGCCCTTTTCCCTGCATGAAATGAAATGAAGAATTTCATGTCATGAAAGGAAAGGAAATCTTGCAATTTCAGTGAGGATCAATTTGGCAAGCTTTGGTCCAGCTCTCTGCTCTTCAGCTCATGCCATGCCATTTGCTTGCCTGAACTTCGGTGACAAATTATTTTCCGATTTTTTTTTTTTTTTTTTGAGCCCTTCCCTTCCTCACTTTCTTCTCGCGTCTCGCCTTGTTCCTTTGTCTTTGGATTTCAGAAATTCACCCCCTAGAATCTGGGCATCTCTCCGGTTTTTTCCCTGGCCCTCATTTCATCCCAATGCATTGCCTTCCATATGCTGCATTTCCAAATGCTGCCGTTTTTTCCGCTCACCTTTTCTTTGATCATATCTCCTGTCCCAAGTGCTTGTTCCACTTCTTCTCTGAATTTGGGATTTCATTTCCTGTCATGAAATTCATTTCATGAATTTCATGACAGGAAATGAAATCTTGCGATTTCAGTGAGGATCAAGCTGGCAAGCTTTGGGCCAGTTCTCTGCACTTCAGCTCATGCCATGCCATTTGCTTGTTTGAACTTGGGTGAAAAATTTTTCTTTTTTTTTCACCCCTTTTCCCTGCATGAAATGAAATGAAGAATTTCATGTCATGAAAGGAAAAGAAATCTTGCAAATTCAGTGAGGATCAAGTTGGCAAGCTTTGGTCCAGCTCTCTGCCCTTCAGCTCATGCCATGCCATTTCCTTGCCTGAACTTCGGTGACAAATTATTTTCCAATTTTTTTTTTTTTTTTTTTGAGCCCTTTCCTTCCTCACTTTTTTCTCGCGTCTCGCCTTGTTCCTTTCTCTTTGGATTTCAGAAATTCACCCCCTAGAATCTGGGCATCTCTCCGGTTTTTTCCCTGGCCCTCATTTCATCCCAATGCATTGCCTTCCATATGCTGCATTTCCAAATGCTGCCGTTTTTTCCGCTCACCTTTTCTTTGATCATATCTCCTGTCCCAAGTGCTTGTTACACTTCTTCTCTGAATTTGGGATTTCATTTCCTTTCATGAAATTCATTTCATGAAAGGAAATGAAATCTTGCGATTTCAGTGAGGATCAAGCTGGCAAGCTTTGGGCCAGTTCTCTGCACTTCAGCTCATGCCATGCCATTTGCTTGTTTGAACTTGGGTGACAAATTTTTCATTTTTTTTCATCCCTTTTCCCTGCATGAAATGAAATGAAGAATTTCATGTCATGAAAGGAAAGGAAATCTTGCAATTTCAGTGAGGATCAAGTTGGCAAGCTTTGGTCCAGCTCTCTGCCCTTCAGCTCATGCCATGCCATTTGCTTGTCTGAACTTCGGTGACAAATTATTTTCCAATTTTTTTTTTTTTTTGTTACCCCTTCCCTTCTTCACTTTCTTCTCGCGTCTCGCCTTGTTCCTTTCTCTTTGGATTTCAGAAATTCACCCCCTAGAATCTGGGCATCTCTCCGGTTTTTTCCCTGGCCCTCATTTCATCCCAATGCATTGCCTTCCATATGCTGCATTTCCAAATGCTGCCGTTTTTTCCGCTCACCTTTTCATTGATCGTATCTCCTGTCCCAAGTGCTTGTTACACTTCTTCTCTGAATTTGGGATTTCATTTCCTTTCATGAAATTCATTTCATGAATTTCATGAAAGGAAATGAAATCTTGCGATTTCAGTGAGGATCAAGCTGGCAATCTTTCGGCCAATTCTCTGCACTTCATCTGATGCCATGCCATTTGCTTGCTTGAACTTGGGTGACAAATTTTTCTTTTTTTTTCAGCCCTTTTCCCTGCGTGAAATGAAATGAAGAATTTCATGTCATGAAAGGAAAGGAAATCTTGCAATTTCAGTGAGGATCAAGTTGGCAAGCTTTGGTCCAGCTCTCTGCCCTTCAGCTCATGCCATGCCATTTGCTTGCCTGAACTTCGGTGACAAATTATTTTCCGATTTTTTTTTTTTTTTTTTGAGCCCTTCCCTTCCTCACTTTCTTCTCGCGTCTCGCCTTGTTCCTTTCTCTTTGGATTTCAGAAATTCACCCCCTAGAATCTGGGCATCTCTCCGGTTTTTTCCCTGGCCCTCATTTCATCCCAATGCATTGCCTTCCATATGCTGCATTTTCAAATGCTGCCGTTTTTTCCGCTCACCTTTTCATTGATCGTATCTCCTGTCCCAAGTGCTTGTTACACTTCTTCTCTGAATTTGGGATTTCATTTCCTTTCATGAAATTCATTTCATGAATTTCATGAAAGGAAATGAAATCTTGCGATATCAGTGAGGATCAAGCTGGCAAGCTTTGGGCCAGTTCTCTGCACTTCAGCTCATGCCATGCCATTTGCTTGTTTGAACTTGGGTGACAAATTTCTCTTTTTCTTTCAGCCCTTTTCCCTGCATGAAATGAAATGAAGAATTTCATGTCATGAAAGGAAAGGAAATCTTGCAAATTCAGTGAGGATCAAGTTGGCAAGCTTTGGTCAAGCTCTCTGCCCTTCAGCTCATGCCATGCCATTTGCTTGCCTGAACTTCGGTGACAAATTATTTTCCAATTTTTTTTTTTTTTTTTTGGAGCCCTTCACTTCCTCACTTTCTTCTCGCGTCTCGCCTTGTTCCTTTCTCTTTGGATTTCAGAAATTCACCCCCTAGAATCTGGGCATCTCTCCGGTTTTATCCCTGGCCCTCATTTCATCCCAATGCATTGCCTTCCATATGCTGCATTTCCAAATGCTGCCGTTTTTTCCGCTCACCTTTTCTTTGATCATATCTCCTGTCCCAAGTGCTTGTTCCACTTCTTCTCTGAATTTGGGATTTCATTTCCTGTCATGAAATTCATTTCATGAATTTCATGACAGGAAATGAAATCTTGCGATTTCAGTGAGGATCAAGCTGGCAAGCTTTGGGCCAGTTCTCTGCACTTCAGCTCATGCCATGCCATTTGCTTGTTTGAACTTGGGTGAAAAATTTTTCTTTTTTTTTCACCCCTTTTCCCTGCATGAAATGAAATGAAGAATTTCATGTCATGAAAGGAAAAGAAATCTTGCAAATTCAGTGAGGATCAAGTTGGCAAGCTTTGGTCCAGCTCTCTGCCCTTCAGCTCATGCCATGCCATTTCCTTGCCTGAACTTCGGTGACAAATTATTTTCCAATTTTTTTTTTTTTTTTTTTTGAGCCCTTTCCTTCCTCACTTTTTTCTCGCGTCTCGCCTTGTTCCTTTCTCTTTGGATTTCAGAAATTCACCCCCTAGAATCTGGGCATCTCTCCGGTTTTTTCCCTGGCCCTCATTTCATCCCAATGCATTGCCTTCCATATGCTGCATTTCCAAATGCTGCCGTTTTTTCCGCTCACCTTTTCTTTGATCATATCTCCTGTCCCAAGTGCTTGTTACACTTCTTCTCTGAATTTGGGATTTCATTTCCTTTCCTGAAATTCATTTCATGAAAGGAAATGAAATCTTGCGATTTCAGTGAGGATCAAGCTGGCAAGCTTTGGGCCAGTTCTCTGCACTTCATCTCATGCCATGCCATTTGCTTGTTTGAACTTGGGTGACAAATTTTTCATTTTTTTTCAGCCCTTTTCCCTGCATGAAATGAAATGAAGAATTTCATGTCATGAAAGGAAAGGAAATCTTGCAATTTCAGTGAGGATCAAGTTGGCAAGCTTTGGTCCAGCTCTCTGCCCTTCAGCTCATGCCATGCCATTTGCTTGTCTGAACTTCGGTGACAAATTATTTTCCAATTTTTTTTTTTTTTTGTTACCCCTTCCCTTCTTCACTTTCTTCTCGCGTCTCGCCTTGTTCCTTTCTCTTTGGATTTCAGAAATTCACCCCCTAGAATCTGGGCATCTCTCCGGTTTTTTCCCTGGCCCTCATTTCATCCCAATGCATTGCCTTCCATATGCTGCATTTCCAAATGCTGCCGTTTTTTCCGCTCACCTATTCATTGATCGTATCTCCTGTCCCAAGTGCTTGTTACACTTCTTCTCTGAATTTGGGATTTCATTTCCTTTCATGAAATTCATTTCATGAATTTCATGAAAGGAAATGAAATCTTGCGATTTCAGTGAGGATCAAGCTGGCAATCTTTCGGCCAGTTCTCTGCACTTCATCTGATGCCATGCCATTTGCTTGCTTGAACTTGGGTGACAAATTTTTCTTTTTTTTTCAGCCCTTTTCCCTGCGTGAAATGAAATGAAGAATTTCATGTCATGAAAGGAAAGGAAATCTTGCAATTTCAGTGAGGATCAAGTTGGCAAGCTTTGGTCCAGCTCTCTGCCCTTCAGCTCATGCCATGCCATTTGCTTGCCTGAACTTCGGTGACAAATTATTTTCCGATTTTTTTTTTTTTTTTTTGAGCCCTTCCCTTCCTCACTTTCTTCTCGCGTCTCGCCTTGTTCCTTTCTCTTTGGATTTCAGAAATTCACCCCCTAGAATCTGGGCATCTCTCCGGTTTTTTCCCTGGCCCTCATTTCATCCCAATGCATTGCCTTCCATATGCTGCATTTTCAAATGCTGCCGTTTTTTCCGCTCACCTTTTCATTGATCGTATCTCCTGTCCCAAGTGCTTGTTACACTTCTTCTCTGAATTTGGGATTTCATTTCCTTTCATGAAATTCATTTCATGAATTTCATGAAAGGAAATGAAATCTTGCGATATCAGTGAGGATCAAGCTGGCAAGCTTTGGGCCAGTTCTCTGCACTTCAGCTCATGCCATGCCATTTGCTTGTTTGAACTTGGGTGACAAATTTCTCTTTTTTTTTCAGCCCTTTTCCCTGCATGAAATGAAATGAAGAATTTCATGTCATGAAAGGAAAGGAAATCTTGCAAATTCAGTGAGGATCAAGTTGGCAAGCTTTGGTCCAGCTCTCTGCCCTTCAGCTCATACCATGCCATTTGCTTGCCTGAACTTCGGTGACAAATTATTTTCCAATTTTTTTTTTTTTTTTTTGGAGCCGTTCACTTCCTCACTTTCTTCACGCGTCTCGCCTTGTTCCTTTCTCTTTGGATTTCAGAAATTCACCCCCTAGAATCTGGGCATCTCTCCGGTTTTTTCCCTGGCCCTCATTTCATCCCAATGCATTGCCTTCCATATGCTGCATTTCCAAATGCTGCCGTTTTTTCCGCTCACCTTTTCTTTGATCATATCTCCTGTCCCAAGTGCTTGTTCCACTTCTTCTCTGAATTTGGGATTTCATTTCCTGTCATGAAATTCATTTCATGAATTTCATGAAAGGAAATGAAATCTTGCGATTTCAGTGAGGATCAAGCTGGCAAGCTTTGGGCCAGTTCTCTGCACTTCAGCTCATGCCATGCCATTTGCTTGTTTGAACTTGGGTGAAAAATTTTTCTTTTTTTTTCACCCCTTTTCCCTGCATGAAATGAAATGAAGAATTTCATATCATGAAAGGAAAAGAAATCTTGCAAATTCAGTGAGGATCAAGTTGGCAAGCTTTGGTCCAGCTCTCTGCCCTTCAGCTCATGCCATGCCATTTCCTTGCCTGAACTTCGGTGACAAATTATTTTCCAATTTTTTTTTTTTTTTTTTTTGAGCCCTTTCCTTCCTCACTTTTTTCTCGCGTCTCGCCTTGTTCCTTTCTCTTTGGATTTCAGAAATTCACCCCCTAGAATCTGGGCATCTCTCCGGTTTTTTCCCTGGCCCTCATTTCATCCCAATGCATTGCCTTCCATATGCTGCATTTCCAAATGCTGCCGTTTTTTCCGCTCACCTTTTCTTTGATCATATCTCCTGTCCCAAGTGCGTGTTACACTTCTTCTCTGAATTTGGGATTTCATTTCCTTTCATGAAATTCATTTCATGAAAGGAAATGAAATCTTGCGATTTCAGTGAGGATCAAGCTGGCAAGCTTTGGGCCAGTTCTCTGCACTTCAGCTCATGCCATGCCATTTGCTTGTTTGAACTTCCATGACAAATTTTTCCTTTTTTTTTCAGCCCTTTTCCCTGCATGAAATGAAATGAAGAATTTCATGTCATGAAAGGAAAGGAAATCTTGCAATTTCAGTGAGGATCAAGTTGGCAAGCTTTGGTCCAGCTCTCTGCCCTTCAGCTCATGCCATGCCATTTGCTTGTCTGAACTTCGGTGACAAATTATTTTCCAATTTTTTTTTTTTTTTGTTACCCCTTCCCTTCTTCACTTTCTTCTCGCGTCTCGCCTTGTTCCTTTCTCTTTGGATTTCAGAAATTCACCCCCTAGAATCTGGGCATCTCTCCGGTTTTTTCCCTGGCCCTCATTTCATCCCAATGCATTGCCTTCCATATGCTGCATTTCCAAATGCTGCCGTTTTTTCCGCTCACCTTTTCATTGATCGTATCTCCTGTCCCAAGTGCTTGTTACACTTCTTCTCTGAATTTGGGATTTCATTTCCTTTCATGAAATTCATTTCATGAATATCATGAAAGGAAATGAAATCTTGCGATTTCAGTGAGGATCAAGCTGGCAATCTTTCGGCCAGTTCTCTGCACTTCATCTGATGCCATGCCATTTGCTTGCTTGAACTTGGGTGACAAATTTTTCTTTTTTTTTCAGCCCTTTTCCCTGCATGAAATGAAATGAAGAATTTCATGTCATGAAAGGAAAGGAAATCTTGCAATTTCAGTGAGGATCAAGTTGGCAAGCTTTGGTCCAGCTCTCTGCCCTTCAGCTCATGCCATGCCATTTGCTTGCCTGAACTTCGGTGACAAATTATTTTCCAATTTTTTTTTTTTTTTTTTTGTGAGCCCTTTCCTTCCTCACTTTCTTCTCGCGTCTCGCCTTGTTCCTTTCTCTTTGGATTTCGGAAATTCACCCCCTAGAATGTGGGCATCTCTCCGGTTTTTTCCCTGGCCCTCATTTCATCCCAATGCATTGCCTTCCATATGCTGCATTTCCAAATGCTGCCGTTTCTTCCGCTCACCTTTTCTTTGATCATATCTCCTGTCCCAAGTGCTTGTTACACTTCTTCTCTGAATTTGGGATTTCATTTCCTTTCATGAAATTCATTTCATGAATTTCATGAAAGGAAATGAAATCTTGCGATTTCAGTGAGGATCAAGCTGGCAAGCTTTGGGCCAGTTCTCTGCACTTCAGCTCATGCCATGCCATTTGCTTGTTTGAACTTGGGTGACAAATTTTTCTTTTTTTTTCAGCCCTTTTCCCTGCATGAAATGAAATGAAGAATTTCATGTCATGAAAGGAAAGGAAATCTTGCAATTTCAGTGAGGATCAAGTTGGCAAGCTTTGGTCCAGCTCTCTGCCCTTCAGCTCATGCCATGCCAGTTGCTTGCCTGAACTTCGGTGACAAATTATTTTCCAATTTTTTTTTTTTTTTTTTTTGAGCCCTTTCCTTCCTCACTTTCTTCTCGCGTCTCGCCTTGTTCCTTTGTCTTTGGATTTCAGAAATTCACCCCCTAGAATCTGGGCATCTCTCCGGTTTTTTCCCTCGCCCTCATTTCATCCCAATGCATTGCCTTCCATATGCTGCATTTCCAAATGCTGCCGTTTTTTCCGCTCACCTTTTCTTTGATCATATCTCCTGTCCCAAGTGCTTGTTACACTTCTTCTCTGAATTTGGGATTTCATTTCCTTTCATGAAATTCATTTCATGAAAGGAAATGAAATCTTGCGATTTCAGTGAGGATCAAGCTGGCAAGCTTTGGGCCAGTTCTCTGCACTTCAGCTCATGCCATGCCATTTGCTTGTTTGAACTTCCATGACAAATTTTTCATTTTTTTTCAGCCCTTTTCCCTGCATGAAATGAAATGAAGAATTTCATGTCATGAAAGGAAAGGAAATCTTGCAAATTCAGTGAGTATCAAGTTGGCAAGCTTTGGTCCAGCTCTCTGCCCTTCAGCTCATGCCATGCCATTTGCTTGTGTGAACTTCGGTGACAAATTATTTTCCAATTTTTTTTTTTTTTGTTACCCCTTCCCTTCTTCACTTTCTTCTCGCGTCTCACCTTGTTCCTTTCTCTTTGGATTTCAGAAATTCACCCCCTAGAATCTGGGCATCTCTCCGGTTTTTTCCCTGGCCCTCATTTCATCCCAATGCATTGCCTTCCATATGCTGCATTTCCAAATGCTGCCGTTTTTTCCGCTCACCTTTTCTTTGATCATATCTCCTGTCCCAAGTGCTTGTTCCACTTCTTCTCTGAATTTGGGATTTCATTACCTTTCATGAAATTCATTTCATGAAAGGAAATGAAATCTTGCGATTTCAGTGAGGATCAAGCTGCCAAGCTTTGGGCCAGTTCTCTGCACTTCATCTCATGCCATGCCATTTGCTTGTTTGAACTTGGGTGACAAATTTTTCTTTTTTTTTCAGCCCTTTTCCCTGCATGAAATGAAATGAAGAATTTCATGTCATGAAAGGAAAGGAAATCTTGCAATTTCAGTGAGGATCAAGTTGGCAAGCTTTGGTCCAGCTCTCTGCTCTTCAGCTCATGCCATGCCATTTGCTTGCCTGAACTTCGGTGACAAATTATTTTCCGATTTTTTTTTTTTTTTTGAGCCCTTCCCTTCCTCACTTTCTTCTCGCGTCTCGCCTTGTTCCTTTGTCTTTGGATTTCAGAAATTCACCCCCTAGAATCTGGGCATCTCTCCGGTTTTTTCCCTGGCCCTCATTTCATCCCAATGCATTGCCTTCCATATGCTGCATTTCCAAATGCTGCCGTTTTTTCCGCTCACCTTTTCTTTGATCATATCTCCTGTCCCAAGTGCTTGTTACACTTCTTCTCTGAATTTAGGATTTCATTTCCTTTCATGAAATTCATTTCATGAATTTCATGAAAGGAAATGAAATCTTGCGATTTCAGTGAGGATCAAGCTGGCAAGCTTTGGGCCAGTTCTCTGCACTTCAGCTCATGCCATGCCATTTGCTTGTTTGAACTTGGGTGAAAAATTTTTCTTTTTTTTTCACCCCTTTTCCCTGCATGAAATGAAATGAAGAATTTCATGTCATGAAAGGAAAAGAAATCTTGCAATTTCAGTGAGGATCAAGTTGGCAAGCTTTGGTCCAGCTCTCTGCCCTTCAGCTCATGCCATGCCATTTGCTTGCCTGAACTTCGGTGACAAATTATTTTTCCAATTTTTTTTTTTTTTTTTTTTGAGCCCTTTCCTTCCTCACTTTTTTCTCGCATCTCGCCTTGTTCCTTTCTCTTTGGATTTCAGAAATTCACCCCCTAGAATCTGGGCATCTCTCCGGTTTTTTCCCTGGCCCTCATTTCATCCCAATGCATTGCCTTCCATATGCTGCATTTCCAAATGCTGCCGTTTTTTCCGCTCACCTTTTCTTTGATCATAACTCCTGTCCCAAGTGCTTGTTACACTTCTCTGAATTTGGGATTTCATTTCCTTTCCTGAAATTCATTTCATGAAAGGAAATGAAATCTTGCGATTACAGTGAGGATCAAGCTGGCAAGCTTTGGGTCAGTTCTCTGCACTTCAGCTCATGCCATGCCATTTGCTTGTTTGAACTTGGGTGAAAAATTTTTCTTTTTTTTTCAGCCCTCTTCCCAGCATGAAATGAAATGAAGAATTTCATGTCATGAAAGGAAAGGAAATCTTGCAATTTCAGTGAGGATCAAGTTGGCAAGCTTTGGTCCAGCTCTCTGCCCTTCAGCTCATGCCATGCCATTTGCTTGCCTGAACTTCGGTGACAAATTATTTTCCAATTTTTTTTTTTTTTTTTTTTGAGCCTTTTCCTTCCTCACTTTCTTCTCGCGTCTCGCCTTGTTCCTTTCTCTTTGGATTTCAGAAATTCACCCCCTAGAATCTGGGCATCTCTCCGGTTTTTTCCCTGGCCCTCATTTCATCCCAATGCATTGCCTTCCATATGCTGCATTTCCAAATGCTGCCGTTTCTTCCGCTCACCTTTTCTTTGATCATATCTCCTGTCCCAAGTGCTTGTTCCACTTCTTCTCTGAATTTGGGATTTCATTTCCTTTCATGAAATTCATTTCATGAATTTCATGAAAGGAAATGAAATCTTGCTATTTCAGTGAGGATCAAGCTGGCAATCTTTCGGCCAGTTCTCTGCACTTCATCTGATGCCATGTCATTTGCTTGCTTGAACTTGGGTGACAAATTTTTCTTTTTTTTTCAGCCCTTTTCCCTGCATGAAATGAAATGAAGAATTTCATGTCATGAAAGGAAAGGAAATCTTGCAATTTCAGTGAGGATCAAGTTGGCAAGCTTTGGTCCAGCTCTCTGCCCTTCAGCTCATGCCATGCCATTTGCTTGTCTGAACTTCGGAGACAAATTATTTTCCAATTTTTTTTTTTTTTTTTTGTGAGCCCTTCCCTTCCTCACTTTCTTCTCGCGTCTCGCCTTGTTCCTTTGTCTTTGGATTTCAGAAATTCACCCCCTAGAATCTGGGCATCTCTCCGGTTTTTTCCCTCGCCCTCATTTCATCCCAATGCATTGCCTTCCATATGCTGCATTTCCAAATGCTGCCGTTTTTTCCGCTCACCTTTTCTTTGATCATATCTCCTGTCCCAAGTGCTTGTTACACTTCTTCTCTGAATTTGGGATTTCATTTCCTTTCATGAAATTCATTTCATGAATTTCATGAAAGGAAATGAAATCTTGCGATATCAGTGAGGATCAAGCCGCCAAGCTTTGGGCCAGTTCTCTGCACTTCAGCTCCTGCCATGCCATTTGCTTGTTTGAACTTGGGTGACAAATTTTTCCTTTTTTTTCAGCCCTTTTCCCTGCATGAAATGAAATGAAGAATTTCATGTCATGAAAGGAAAGGAAATCTTGCAAATTCAGTGAGGATCAATTTGGCAAGCTTTGGTCCAGCTCTCTGCCCTCCAGCTAGTGCCATGCCATTTGCTTGTCTGAACTTTAGTGACAAAGTATTTTCCGATTTTTTTTTTTTTTTTGTTATCCCTTCCCTTCCTCACTTTCTTCTCGCGTCTCGCCTTGTTCCTTTCTCTTTGGATTTCAGAAATTCACCCCCTAGAATCTGGGCATCTCTCCGGTTTTTTCCCTGGCCCTCATCTCATCCCAATGCATTGCCTTCCATATGCTGCATTTCCAAATGCTGCCGTTTTTTCCGCTCACCTTTTCTTTGATCATATCTCCTGTCCCAAGTGCTTGTTACACTTCTTCTCTGAATTTGGGATTTCATTTCCTTTCATGAAATTCATTTCAAGAATTTCATGAAAGGAAATGAAATCTTGCGATTTCAGTGAGGATCAAGCTGGCAAGCTTTCGGCCAGTTCTCTGCACTTCAGCTCATGCCATGCCATTTGCTTGCTTGAACTTGGGTGACAAATTTTTCTTTTTTTTTCAGCCCTTTTCCCTGCATGAAATGAAATGAAGAATTTCATGTCATGAAAGGAAAAGAAATCTTGCAATTTCAGTGAGGATCAAGTTGGCAAGCTTTGGTCCAGCTCTCTGCCCTTCAGCTCATGCCATGCCATTTGCTTGCCTGAACTTCGGTGACAAATTATTTTCCAATTTTTTTTTTTTTTTTTTTTGAACCCTTTCCTTCCTCACTTTCTTCTCGCGTCTCGCCTTGTTCCTTTCTCTTTGGATTTCAGAAATTCACCCCCTAGAATCTGGGCATCTCTCCGGTTTTTTCCCTGGCCCTCATTTCATCCCAATGCATTGCCTTCCATATGCTGCATTTCCAAATGCTGCCGTTTTTTCCGCTCACCTTTTCTTTGATCATATCTCCTGTCCCAAGTGCTTGTTCCACTTCTTCTCTGAATTTGGGATTTCATTTCCTTTCATGAAATTCATTTCATGAAAGGAAATGAAAGCTTGCGATTTCAGTGAGGATCAAGCTGGCAAGCTTTGGGCCAGTTCTCTGCACTTCAGCTCATGCCATGCCATTTGCTTGTTTGAACTTCCATGACAAATTTTTCATTTTTTTTCAACCCTTTTCCCTGCATGAAATGAAACGAAGAATTTCATGTCATGAAAGGAAAGGAAATCTTGCAATTTCAGTGAGGATCAATTTGGCAAGCTTTGGTCCAGCTCTCTGCTCTTCAGCTCATGCCATGCCATTTGCTTGCCTGAACTTCGGTGACAAATTATTTTCCGATTTTTTTTTTTTTTTTTTGAGCCCTTCCCTTCCTCACTTTCTTCTCGCGTCTCGCTTTGTTCCTTTCTCTTTGGATTTCAGAAATTCACCCCCTAGAATCTGGGCATCTCTCCGGTTTTTTCCCTGGCCCTCATTTCATCCCAATGCATTGCCTTCCATATGCTGCATTTCCAAATGCTGCCGTTTTTTCCGCTCACCTTTTCATTGATCGTATCTCCTGTCCCAAGTGGTTGTTACACTTCTTCTCTGAATTTGGGATTTCATTTCCTTTCATGAAATTCATTTCATGAATTTCATGAAAGGAAATGAAATCTTGCGATATCAGTGAGGATCAAGCTGGCAAGCTTTGGGCCAGTTCTCTGCACTTCAGCTCATGCCATGCCATTTGCTTGTTTGAACTTGGGTGAAAAATTTTTCTTTTTTTTTCACCCCTTTTCCCTGCATGAAATGAAATGAAGAATTTCATGTCATGAAAGGAAAAGGAATCTTGCAAATTCAGTGAGGATCAAGTTGGCAAGCTTTGGTCCAGCTCTCTGCCCTTCAGCTCATGCCATGCCATTTGCTTGCCTGAACTTCGGTGACAAATTATTTTCCAATTTTTTTTTTTTTTTTTTTGTGAGCCCTTTCCTTCCTCACTTTCTTCTCGTGTCTCGCCTTGTTCCTTTCTCTTTGGATTTCAGAAATTCACCCCCTAGAATCTGGGCATCTCTCCGGTTTTTTCCCTGGCCCTCATTTCATCCCAATGCATTGCCTTCCATATGCTGCATTTCCAAATGCTGCCGTTTCTTCCGCTCACCTTTTCTTTGATCATATCTCCTGTCCCAAGTGCTTGTTACACTTCTTCTCTGAATTTGGGATTTCATTTCCTTTCATGAAATTCATTTCATGAAAGGAAATGAAAGCTTGCGATTTCAGTGAGGATCAAGCTGGCAAGCTTTGGGCCAGTTCTCTGCACTTCAGCTCATGCCATGCCATTTGCTTGTTTGAACTTGGGTGACAAATTTTTCTTTTTTTTTCAGCCCTTTTCCCTGCATGAAATGAAACGAAGAATTTCATGTCATGAAAGGAAAGGAAATCTTGCAATTTCAGTGAGGATCAATTTGGCAAGCTTTGGTCCAGCTCTCTGCTCTTCAGCTCATGCCATGCCATTTGCTTGCCTGAACTTCGGTGACAAATTATTTTCCGATTTTTTTTTTTTTTTTTTTTTTGAGCCCTTTCCTTCCTCACTTTCTTCTCGCGTCTCGCCTTGTTCCTTTCTCTTTGGATTTCAGAAATTCACCCCCTAGAATCTGGGCATCTCTCCGGTTTTTTCCCTGGCCCTCATTTCATCCCAATGCATTGCCTTCCATATGCTGCATTTCCAAATGCTGCCGTTTTTTCCGCTCACCTTTTCATTGATCGTATCTCCTGTCCCAAGTGCTTGTTACACTTCTTCTCTGAATTTGGGATTTCATTTCCTTTCATGAAATTCATTTCATGAATTTCATGAAAGGAAATGAAATCTTGCGATATCAGTGAGGATCAAGCTGGCAAGCTTTGGGCCAGTTCTCTGCACTTCAGCTCATGCCATGCCATTTGCTTGTTTGAACTTGGGTGACAAATTTTTCTCTTTTTTTCACCCCTTTTCCCTGCATGAAATGAAATGAAGAATTTCATGTCATGAAAGGAAAAGAAATCTTGCAATTTCAGTGAGGATCAAGTTGGCAAGCTTTGGTCCAGCTCTCTGCCCTTCAGCTCATGCCATGCCATTTGCTTGCCTGAACTTCGGTGACAAATTATTTTTCCAATTTTTTTTTTTTTTTTTTTTGAGCCCTTTCCTTCCTCACTTTTTTCTCGCATCTCGCCTTGTTCCTTTCTCTTTGGATTTCAGAAATTCACCCCCTAGAATCTGGGCATCTCTCCGGTTTTTTCCCTGGCCCTCATTTCATCCCAATGCATTGCCTTCCATATGCTGCATTTCCAAATGCTGCCGTTTTTTCCGCTCACCTTTTCTTTGATCATAACTCCTGTCCCAAGTGCTTGTTACACTTCTCTGAATTTGGGATTTCATTTCCTTTCCTGAAATTCATTTCATGAAAGGAAATGAAATCTTGCGATTACAGTGAGGATCAAGCTGGCAAGCTTTGGGTCAGTTCTCTGCACTTCAGCTCATGCCATGCCATTTGCTTGTTTGAACTTGGGTGAAAAATTTTTCTTTTTTTTTCAGCCCTCTTCCCAGCATGAAATGAAATGAATAATTTCATGTCATGAAAGGAAAGGAAATCTTGCAATTTCAGTGAGGATCAAGTTGGCAAGCTTTGGTCCAGCTCTCTGCCCTTCAGCTCATGCCATGCCATTTGCTTGCCTGAACTTCGGTGACAAATTATTTTCCAATTTTTTTTTTTTTTTTTTTTGAGCCTTTTCCTTCCTCACTTTCTTCTCGCGTCTCGCCTTGTTCCTTTCTCTTTGGATTTCAGAAATTCACCCCCTAGAATCTGGGCATCTCTCCGGTTTTTTCCCTGGCCCTCATTTCATCCCAATGCATTGCCTTCCATATGCTGCATTTCCAAATGCTGCCGTTTCTTCCGCTCACCTTTTCTTTGATCATATCTCCTGTCCCAAGTGCTTGTTCCACTTCTTCTCTGAATTTGGGATTTCATTTCCTTTCATGAAATTCATTTCATGAATTTCATGAAAGGAAATGAAATCTTGCTATTTCAGTGAGGATCAAGCTGGCAATCTTTCGGCCAGTTCTCTGCACTTCATCTGATGCCATGTCATTTGCTTGCTTGAACTTGGGTGACAAATTTTTCTTTTTTTTTCAGCCCTTTTCCCTGCATGAAATGAAATGAAGAATTTCATGTCATGAAAGGAAAGGAAATCTTGCAATTTCAGTGAGGATCAAGTTGGCAAGCTTTGGTCCAGCTCTCTGCCCTTCAGCTCATGCCATGCCATTTGCTTGTCTGAACTTCGGAGACAAATTATTTTCCAATTTTTTTTTTTTTTTTTTGTGAGCCCTTTCCTTCCTCACTTTCTTCTCGCGTCTCGCCTTGTTCCTTTGTCTTTGGATTTGAGAAATTCACCCCCTAGAATCTGGGCATCTCTCCGGTTTTTTCCCTCGCCCTCATTTCATCCCAATGCATTGCCTTCCATATGCTGCATTTCCAAATGCTGCCGTTTTTTCCGCTCACCTTTTCTTTGATCATATCTCCTGTCCCAAGTGCTTGTTACACTTCTTCTCTGAATTTGGGATTTCATTTCCTTTCATGAAATTCATTTCATGAATTTCATGAAAGGAAATGAAATCTTGCGATATCAGTGAGGATCAAGCCGCCAAGCTTTGGGCCAGTTCTCTGCACTTCAGCTCCTGCCATGCCATTTGCTTGTTTGAACTTGGGTGACAAATTTTTCCTTTTTTTTCAGCCCTTTTCCCTGCATGAAATGAAATGAAGAATTTCATGTCATGAAAGGAAAGGAAATCTTGCAAATTCAGTGAGGATCAATTTGGCAAGCTTTGGTCCAGCTCTCTGCCCTCCAGCTAGTGCCATGCCATTTGCTTGTCTGAACTTTAGTGACAAAGTATTTTCCGATTTTTTTTTTTTTTTTTGTTATCCCTTCCCTTCCTCACTTTCTTCTCGCGTCTCGCCTTGTTCCTTTCTCTTTGGATTTCAGAAATTCACCCCCTAGAATCTGGGCATCTCTCCGGTTTTTTCCCTGGCCCTCATCTCATCCCAATGCATTGCCTTCCATATGCTGCATTTCCAAATGCTGCCGTTTTTTCCGCTCACCTTTTCTTTGATCATATCTCCTGTCCCAAGTGCTTGTTACACTTCTTCTCTGAATTTGGGATTTCATTTCCTTTCATGAAATTCATTTCAAGAATTTCATGAAAGGAAATGAAATCTTGCGATTTCAGTGAGGATCAAGCTGGCAAGCTTTCGGCCAGTTCTCTGCACTTCAGCTCATGCCATGCCATTTGCTTGCTTGAACTTGGGTGACAAATTTTTCTTTTTTTTTCAGCCCTTTTCCCTGCATGAAATGAAATGAAGAATTTCATGTCATGAAAGGAAAAGAAATCTTGCAATTTCAGTGAGGATCAAGTTGGCAAGCTTTGGTCCAGCTCTCTGCCCTTCAGCTCATGCCATGCCATTTGCTTGCCTGAACTTCGGTGACAAATTATTTTCCAATTTTTTTTTTTTTTTTTTTGAACCCTTTCCTTCCTCACTTTCTTCTCGCGTCTCGCCTTGTTCCTTTCTCTTTGGATTTCAGAAATTCACCCCCTAGAATCTGGGCATCTCTCCGGTTTTTTCCCTGGCCCTCATTTCATCCCAATGCATTGCCTTCCATATGCTGCATTTCCAAATGCTGCCGTTTTTTCCGCTCACCTTTTCTTTGATCATATCTCCTGTCCCAAGTGCTTGTTCCACTTCTTCTCTGAATTTGGGATTTCATTTCCTTTCATGAAATTCATTTCATGAAAGGAAATGAAAGCTTGCGATTTCAGTGAGGATCAAGCTGGCAAGCTTTGGGCCAGTTCTCTGCACTTCAGCTCATGCCATGCCATTTGCTTGTTTGAACTTCCATGACAAATTTTTCATTTTTTTTCAACCCTTTTCCCTGCATGAAATGAAACGAAGAATTTCATGTCATGAAAGGAAAGGAAATCTTGCAATTTCAGTGAGGATCAATTTGGCAAGCTTTGGTCCAGCTCTCTGCTCTTCAGCTCATGCCATGCCATTTGCTTGCCTGAACTTCGGTGACAAATTATTTTCCGATTTTTTTTTTTTTTTTTTGAGCCCTTCCCTTCCTCACTTTCTTCTCGCGTCTCGCTTTGTTCCTTTCTCTTTGGATTTCAGAAATTCACCCCCTAGAATCTGGGCATCTCTCCGGTTTTTTCCCTGGCCCTCATTTCATCCCAATGCATTGCCTTCCATATGCTGCATTTCCAAATGCTGCCGTTTTTTCCGCTCACCTTTTCATTGATCGTATCTCCTGTCCCAAGTGGTTGTTACACTTCTTCTCTGAATTTGGGATTTCATTTCCTTTCATGAAATTCATTTCATGAATTTCATGAAAGGAAATGAAATCTTGCGATATCAGTGAGGATCAAGCTGGCAAGCTTTGGGCCAGTTCTCTGCACTTCAGCTCATGCCATGCCATTTGCTTGTTTGAACTTGGGTGAAAAATTTTTCTTTTTTTTTCACCCCTTTTCCCTGCATGAAATGAAATGAAGAATTTCATGTCATGAAAGGAAAAGAAATCTTGCAAATTCAGTGAGGATCAAGTTGGCAAGCTTTGGTCCAGCTCTCTGCCCTTCAGCTCATGCCATGCCATTTGCTTGCCTGAACTTCGGTGACAAATTATTTTCCAATTTTTTTTTTTTTTTTTTGTGAGCCCTTTCCTTCCTCACTTTCTTCTCGTGTCTCGCCTTGTTCCTTTCTCTTTGGATTTCAGAAATTCACCCCCTAGAATCTGGGCATCTCTCCGGTTTTTTCCCTGGCCCTCATTTCATCCCAATGCATTGCCTTCCATATGCTGCATTTCCAAATGCTGCCGTTTCTTCCGCTCACCTTTTCTTTGATCATATCTCCTGTCCCAAGTGCTTGTTACACTTCTTCTCTGAATTTGGGATTTCATTTCCTTTCATGAAATTCATTTCATGAATTTCATGAAAGGAAATGAAATCTTGCTATTTCAGTGAGGATCAAGCTGGCAATCTTTCGGCCAGTTCTCTGCACTTCATCTTATGCCATGTCATTTGCTTGCTTGAACTTGGGTGACAAATTTTTCTTTTTTTTTCAGCCCTTTTCCCTGCATGAAATGAAATGAAGAATTTCATGTCATGAAAGGAAAGGAAATCTTGCAATTTCAGTGAGGATCAAGTTGGCAAGCTTTGGTCCAGCTCTCTGCCCTTCAGCTCATGCCATGCCATTTGATTGTCTGAACTTCGGAGACAAATTATTTTCCAATTTTTTTTTTTTTTTTTTGTGAGCCCTTTCCTTCCTCACTTTCTTCTCGCGTCTCGCCTTGTTCCTTTGTCTTTGGATTTCAGAAATTCACCCCCTAGAATCTGGGCATCTCTCCGGTTTTTTCCCTCGCCCTCATTTCATCCCAATGCATTGCCTTCCATATGCTGCATTTCCAAATGCTGCCGTTTTTTCCGCTCACCTTTTCTTTGATCATATCTCCTGTCCCAAGTGCTTGTTACACTTCTTCTCTGAATTTGGGATTTCATTTCCTTTCATGAAATTCATTTCATGAATTTCATGAAAGGAAATGAAATCTTGCGATATCAGTGAGGATCAAGCCGCCAAGCTTTGGGCCAGTTCTCTGCACTTCAGCTCCTGCCATGCCATTTGCTTGTTTGAACTTGGGTGACAAATTTTTCCTTTTTTTTCAGCCCTTTTCCCTGCATGAAATGAAATGAAGAATTTCATGTCATGAAAGGAAAGGAAATCTTGCAAATTCAGTGAGGATCAAGTTGGCAAGCTTTGGTCCAGCTCTCTGCCCTCCAGCTAGTGCCATGCCATTTGCTTGTCTGAACTTTAGTGACAAAGTATTTTCCGATTTTTTTTTTTTTTTTGTTATCCCTTCCCTTCCTCACTTTCTTCTCGCGTCTCGCCTTGTTCCTTTCTCTTTGGATTTCAGAAATTCACCCCCTAGAATCTGGGCATCTCTCCGGTTTTTTCCCTGGCCCTCATCTCATCCCAATGCATTGCCTTCCATATGCTGCATTTCCAAATGCTGCCGTTTTTTCCGCTCACCTTTTCTTTGATCATATCTCCTGTCCCAAGTGCTTGTTACACTTCTTCTCTGAATTTGGGATTTCATTTCCTTTCATGAAATTCATTTCAAGAATTTCATGAAAGGAAATGAAATCTTGCGATTTCAGTGAGGATCAAGCTGGCAAGCTTTCGGCCAGTTCTCTGCACTTCAGCTCATGCCATGTCATTTGCTTGCTTGAACTTGGGTGACAAATTTTTCTTTTTTTTTCAGCCCTTTTCCCTGCATGAAATGAAATGAAGAATTTCATGTCATGAAAGGAAAAGAAATCTTGCAATTTCAGTGAGGATCAAGTTGGCAAGCTTTGGTCCAGCTCTCTGCCCTTCAGCTCATGCCATGCCATTTGCTTGCCTGAACTTCGGTGACAAATTATTTTCCAATTTTTTTTTTTTTTTTTTTGAACCCTTTCCTTCCTCACTTTCTTCTCGCGTCTCGCCTTGTTCCTTTCTCTTTGGATTTCAGAAATTCACCCCCTAGAATCTGGGCATCTCTCCGGTTTTTTCCCTGGCCCTCATTTCATCCCAATGCATTGCCTTCCATATGCTGCATTTCCAAATGCTGCCGTTTTTTCCGCTCACCTTTTCTTTGATCATATCTCCTGTCCCAAGTGCTTGTTCCACTTCTTCTCTGAATTTGGGATTTCATTTCCTTTCATGAAATTCATTTCATGAAAGGAAATGAAATCTTGCGATTTCAGTGAGGATCAAGCTGGCAAGCTTTGGGCCAGTTCTCTGCACTTCAGCTCATGCCATGCCATTTGCTTGTTTGAACTTCCATGACAAATTTTTCATTTTTTTTCAACCCTTTTCCCTGCATGAAATGAAACGAAGAATTTCATGTCATGAAAGGAAAGGAAATCTTGCAATTTCAGTGAGGATCAATTTGGCAAGCTTTGGTCCAGCTCTCTGCTCTTCAGCTCATGCCATGCCATTTGCTTGCCTGAACTTCGGTGACAAATTATTTTCCGATTTTTTTTTTTTTTTTTTGAGCCCTTCCCTTCCTCACTTTCTTCTCGCGTCTCGCTTTGTTCCTTTCTCTTTGGATTTCAGAAATTCACCCCCTAGAATCTGGGCATCTCTCCGGTTTTTTCCCTGGCCCTCATTTCATCCCAATGCATTGCCTTCCATATGCTGCATTTCCAAATGCTGCCGTTTTTTCCGCTCACCTTTTCATTGATCGTATCTCCTGTCCCAAGTGGTTGTTACACTTCTTCTCTGAATTTGGGATTTCATTTCCTTTCATGAAATTCATTTCATGAATTTCATGAAAGGAAATGAAATCTTGCGATATCAGTGAGGATCAAGCTGGCAAGCTTTGGGCCAGTTCTCTGCACTTCAGCTCATGCCATGCCATTTGCTTGCTTGAACTTGGGTGACAAATTTTTCTATTTTTTTCAGCCCTTTTATCTGCATGAAATGAAATGAAGAATTTCATGTCATGAAAGGAAAGGAAATCTTGCAATTTCAGTGAGGATCAAGTTGGCAAGCTTTGGTCCAGCTCTCTGCCCTTCAGCTCATGCCATGCCATTTGCTTGCCTGAACTTCGGAGACAAATTATTTTCCAATTTTTTTTTTTTTTTTTTTGTGAGCCCTTTCCTTCCTCACTTTCTTCTCGCGTCTCGCCTTGTTCCTTTGTCTTTGGATTTCAGAAATTCACCCCCTAGAATCTGGGCATCTCTCCGGTTTTTTCCCTGGCCCTCATTTCATCCCAATGCATTGCCTTCCATATGCTGCATTTCCAAATGCTGCCGTTTTTTCCGCTCACCTTTTCTTTGATCATATCTCCTGTCCCAAGTGCTTGTTACACTTCTTCTCTGAATTTGGGATTTCATTTCCTTTCATGAAATTCATTTCATGAATTTCATGAAAGGAAATGAAATCTTGCGATATCAGTGAGGATCAAGCCGCCAAGCTTTGGGCCAGTTCTCTGCACTTCAGCTCCTGCCATGCCATTTGCTTGTTTGAACTTGGGTGACAAATTTTTCCTTTTTTTTCAGCCCTCTTCCCAGCATGAAATGAAATGAAGAATTTCATGTCATGAAAGGAAAGGAAATCTTGCAAATTCAGTGAGGATCAAGTTGGCAAGCTTTGGTCCAGCTCTCTGCCCTTCAGCTCATGCCATGCCATTTGCTTGTCTGAACTTTAGTGACAAATTATTTTCCGATTTTTTTTTTTTTTTTTTGTCATCCCTTCCCTTCCTCACTTTCTTCTCGCGTCTCGCCTTGTTCCTTTCTCTTTGGATTTCAGAAATTCACCCCCTAGAATCTGGGCATCTCTCCGGTTTTTTCCCTGGCCCTCATCTCATCCCAATGCATTGCCTTCCATATGCTGCATTTCCAAATGCTGCCGTTTTTTCCGCTCACCTTTTCTTTGATCATATCTCCTGTCCCAAGTGCTTGTTACACTTCTTCTCTGAATTTGGGATTTCATTTCCTTTCATGAAATTCATTTCATGAATTTCATGAAAGGAAATGAAATCTTGCGATTTCAGTGAGGATCAAGCTGGCAAGCTTTCGGCCAGTTCTCTGCACTTCAGCTCATGCCATGCCATTTGCTTGTTTGAACTTGGGTGACAAATTTTTCTTTTTTTTTCAGCCCTTTTCCCTGCATGAAATGAAATGAAGAATTTCATGTCATGAAAGGAAAGGAAATCTTGCAAATTCAGTGAGGATCAAGTTGGCAAGCTTTGGTCCAGCTCTCTGCCCTTCAGCTCATGCCATGCCATTTGCTTGTCTGAACTTCGGTGACAAATTATTTTCCGATTTTTTTTTTTCTTTGTTACCTCTTCCCTTCTTCACTTTCTTCTCGCGTCTCGCCTTGTTCCTTTCTGTTTGGATTTCAGAAATTCACCCCCTAGAATCTGGGCATCTCTCCGGTTTTTTCCCTGGCCCTCATTTCATCACAATGCATTGCCTTCCATATGCTGCATTTCCAAATGCTGCTGTTTTTTCCGCTCACCTTTTCATTGATCGTATCTCCTGTCCCAAGTGCTTGTTACACTTCTTCTCTGAATTTGGGATTTCATTTCCTTTCATGAAATTCATTTCATGAATTTCATGAAAGGAAATGAAATCATGCGATTTCAGTGAGGATCAAGTTGGCAAGCTTTGGGCCAGTTCTCTGCACTTCAGCTCATGCCATGCCATTTGCTTGTTTGAACTTGGGTGACAAATTTTTCTTTTTTTTTCAGCCCTTTTCCCTGCATGAAATGAAATGAAGAATTTCATGTCATGAAAGGAAAGGAAATCTTGCAAATTCAGTGAGGATCAAGTTGGCAAGCTTTGGTCCAGCTCTTTGCCCTTCAGCTCATGCCATGACATTTGCTTGCCTGAACTTCGGTGACAAATTATTTTCCGATTTTTTTTTTTTTTTGTTATCCCTTCCCTTCTTCACTTTCTTCTCGCGTCTCGCCTTGTTCCTTTCTCTTTGGATTTCAGAAATTCACCCCCTAGAATCTGGGCATCTCTCCGGTTTTTTCCCTGGCCCTCATTTCATCCCAATGCATTGCCTTCCATATGCTGCATTTCCAAATGCTGCCGTTTTTTCCGCTCACCTTTTCTTTGATCATATCTCCTGTCCCAAGTGCTTGTTACACTTCTTCTCTGAATTTGGGATTTCAGTGAGGATCAAGTTGGCAAGCTTTGGGCCAGTTCTCTGCACTTCAGCTCATGCCATGCCATTTGCTTGTTTGAACTTGGGTGACAAATTTTTCTTTTTTTTTCAGCCCTTTTCCCTGCATGAAATGAAATGAAGAATTTCATGTCATGAAAGGAAAGGAAATCTTGCAAATTCAGTGAGGATCAAGTTGGCAAGCTTTGGTCCAGCTCTCTGCCCTTCAGCTCATGCCATGCCATTTGCTTGCCTGAACTTCGGTGACAAATTATTTTCCAATTTTTTTTTTTTTTTTTTTTTGAGCCCTTTCCTTCCTCACTTTCTTCTCGCGTCTCGCCTTGTTCCTTTCTCTTTGGATTTCAGAAATTCACCCCCTAGAATCTGGGCATCTCTCCGGTTTTTTCCCTGGCCCTCATTTCAGCCCAATGCATTGCCTTCCATATGCTGCATTTCCAAATGCTGCCGTTTCTTCCGCTCACCTTTTCTTTGATCATATCTCCTGTCCCAAGTGCTTGTTCCACTTCTTCTCTGAATTTGGGATTTCATTTCCTTTCATGAAATTCATTTCATGAATTTCATGAAAGGAAATGAAATCTTGCGATTTCAGTGAGGATCAAGCTGGCAAGCTTTGGGCCAGTTCTCTGCACTTCAGCTCATGCCATGCCATTTGCTTGTTTGAACTTGGGTGACAAATTTTTCTTTTTTTTTCAGCCCTTTTCCCTGCATGAAATGAAATGAAGAATTTCATGTCATGAAAGGAAAGGAAATCTTGCAATTTCAGTGAGGATCAATTTGGCAAGCTTTGGTCCAGCTCTCTGCTCTTCAGCTCATGCCATGCCATTTGCTTGCCTGAACTTCGGTGACAAATTATTTTCCGATTTTTTTTTTTTTTTTTTGAGCCCTTCCCTTCCTCACTTTCTTCTCGCATCGCGCCTTGTTCCTTTCTCTTTGGATTTCAGAAATTCACCCCCTAGAATCTGGGCATCTCTCCGGTTTTTTCCCTGGCCCTCATTTCATCCCAATGCATTGCCTTCCATATGCTGCATTTCCAAATGCTGCCGTTTTTTCCGCTCACCTTTTCATTGATCGTATCTCCTGTCCCAAGTGCTTGTTACACTTCATCTCTGAATTTGGGATTTCATTTCCTTTCATGAAATTGATTTCATGAATTTCATGGAAGGAAATGAAATCTTGCGATATCAGTGAGGATCAAGCCGCCAAGCTTTGGGCCAGTTCTCTGCACTTCAGCTCATGCCATGCCATTTGCTTGTTTGAACTTGGGTGACAAATTTCTCATTTTTTTTCAGCCCTTTTCCCTGCATGAAATGAAATGAAGAATTTCATGTCATGAAAGGAAAGGAAATCTTGCAATTTCAGTGAGGATCAAGTTGGCAAGCTTTGGTCCAGCTCTCTGCCCTTCAGCTCATGCCATGCCATTTGCTTGCCTGAACTTCGGTGACAAATTATTTTCCGATTTTTTTTTTTTTTTGTTATTTCTTCCCTTCTTCACTTTCTTCTCGCGTCTCGCCTTGTTCCTTTCTCTTTGGATTTCAGAAATTCACCCCCTAGAATCTGGGCATCTTTCCGGTTTTTTCCCTGGCCCTCATTTCATCCCAATGCATTGCCTTCCATATGCTGCATTTCCAAATGCTGCCGTTTCTTCCGCTCACCTTTTCTTTGATCATATCTCCTGTCCCAAGTGCTTGTTCCACTTCTTCTCTGAATTTGGGATTTCATTTCCTTCCATGAAATTCATTTCATGAATTTCATGAAAGGAAATGAAATCTTGCGATTTCAGTGAGGATCAAGCTGGCAAGCTTTCGGCCAGTTCTCTGCACTTCAGCTCATGCCATGCCATTTGCTTGTTTGAACTTGGGTGACAAATTTTTCTTTTTTTTTCAGCCCTTTTCCCTGCATGAAATGAAATTAAGAATTTCATGTCATGAAAGGAAAGGAAATCTTGCAAATTCAGTGAGGATCAAGTTGGCAAGCTTTGGTCCAGCTCTCTGCCCTTCAGCTCATGCCATGCCATTTGCTTGTCTGAACTTCGGTGACAAATTATTTTCCGAATTTTTTTTTTTTTTGTTATCCCTTCCCTTCTTCACTTTCTTCTCGCGTCTCGCCTTGTTCCTTTCTCTTTGGATTTCAGAAATTCACCCCCTAGAATCTGGGCATCTCTCCGGTTTTTTCCCTGGCCCTCATTTCATCCCAATGCATTGCCTTCCATATGCTGCATTTCCAAATGCTGCCGTTTTTGCCGCTCACCTTTTCTTTGATCGTATCTCCTGTCCCAAGTGCTTGTTACACTTCTTCTCTGAATTTGGGATTTCATTTCCTTTCATGAAATTCATTTCATGAATTTCATGAAAGGAAATGAAATCTTGCGATTTCAGTGAGGATCAAGCTGGCAAGCTTTGGGCCAGTTCTCTGCACTTCAGCTCATGCCATGCCATTTGCTTGTTTGAACTTGGGTGACAAATTTTTCTTTTTTTTTCAGCCCTTTTCCCTGCATGAAATGAAATGAAGAATTTCATTTCATGAAAGGAAAGGAAATCTTGCAAATTCAGTGAGGATCAAGTTGGCAAGCTTTGGTCCAGCTCTCTGCCCTTCAGCTCATGCCATGCCATTTGCTTGCCTGAACTTCCGTGACAAATTATTTTCCGATTTTTTTTTTTTTTTGTTATCCCTTCCCTTCTTCACTTTCTTCTCGCGTCTCGCCTTGTTCCTTTCTCTTTGGATTTCAGAAATTCACCCCCTAGAATCTGGGCATCTCTCCGGTTTTTTCCCTGGCCCTCATTTCATCCCAATGCATTGCCTTCCATATGCTGCATTTCCAAATGCTGCCGTTTTTGCCGCTCACCTTTTCTTTGATCATATCTCCTGTCCCAAGTGCTTGTTACACTTCTTCTCTGAATTTGGGATTTCATTTCCTTTCATGAAATTCATTTCATGAATTTCATGACAGGAAATGAAATCATGCGATTTCAGTGAGGATCAAGTTGGCAAGCTTTGGGCCAGTTCTCTGCACTTCAGCTCATGCCATGCCATTTGCTTGTTTGAACTTGGGTGACAAAATTTTCTTTTTTTTTCAGCCCTTTTCCCTGCATGAAATGAAATGAAGAATTTCATGTCATGAAAGGAAAGGAAATCTTGCAAATTCAGTGAGGATCAAGTTGGCAAGCTTTGGTCCAGCTCTCTGCCCTTCAGCTCATGCCATGCCATTTGCTTGCCTGAACTTTGGTGACAAATTATTTTCCGATTTTTTTTTTTTTTTGTTATCCCTTCCCTTCTTCACTTTCTTCTCGCGTCTCGCCTTGTTCCTTTCTCTTTGGATTTCAGAAATTCACCCCCTAGAATCTGGGCATCTCTCCGGTTTTTTCCCTGGCCCTCATTTCATCCCAATGCATTGCCTTCCATATGCTGCATTTCCAAATGCTGCCGTTTTTTCCGCTCACCTTTTCTTTGATCATATCTCCTGTCCCAAGTGCTTGTTACACTTCTTCTCTGAATTGGGATTTCATTTCCTTTCATGAAATTCATTTCATGAATTTCATGAAAGGAAATGAAATCATGCGATTTCAGTGAGGATCAAGTTGGCAAGCTTTGGGCCAGTTCTCTGCACTTCAGCTCATGCCATGCCATTTGCTTGTTTGAACTTGGGTGACAAATTTTTCTTTTTTTTTCAGCCCTTTTCCCTGCATGAAATGAAATGAAGAATTTCATGTCATGAAAGGAAAGGAAATCTTGCAAATTCAGTGAGGATCAAGTTGGCAAGCTTTGGTCCAGCTCTCTGCCCTTCAGCTCATGCCATGCCATTTGCTTGTCTGAACTTCTGTGACAAATTATTTTCCGATTTTTTTTTTTTTTTTTGTTACCCCTTCCCTTCATCACTTTCTTCTCGCGTCTCGCTTGTTCCTTTCTCTTTGGATTTCAGAAATTCACCCCCTAGAATCTGGGCATCTCTCCGGTTTTTTCCCTGGCCCTCATTTCATCCCAATGCATTGCCTTCCATATGCTGCATTTCCAAATGCTGCCGTTTTTTCCGCTCACCTTTTCTTTGATCATATCTCCTGTCCCAAGTGCTTGTTCCACTTCTTCTCTGAATTTGGGATTTCATTTCCTTTCATGAAATTCATTTCATGAATTTCATGAAAGGAAATGAAATCTTGCGATATCAGTGAGGATCAAGCCGCCAAGCTTTGGGCCAGTTCTCTGCACTTCAGCTCATGCCATGCCATTTGCTTGTTTGAACTTGGGTGACAAATTTTTCTTTTTTTTTCAGACCTTTTCCCTGCATGAAATGAAATGAAGAATTTCATGTCATGAAAGGAAAGGAAATCTTGCAATTTCAGTGAGGATCAAGTTGTCAAGCTTTGGTCCAGTTCTCTGCCCTTCAGCTCATGCCATTCCATTTGCTTGCCTGAACTTCGGTGACAAATTATTTTCCGATTTTTTTTTTTTTTTGTTATCCCTTCCCTTCTTCACTTTCTTCTCGCATCTCGCCTCGTTCCTTTCTCTTTGGATTTCAGAAATTCACCCCCTAGAATCTGGGCATCTCTCCGGTTTTTTCCCTGGCCCTCATTTCATCCCAATGCATTGCCTTCCATATGCTGCATTTCCAAATGCTGCCGTTTCTTCCGCTCACCTTTTCTTTGATCATATCTCCTGTCCCAAGTGCTTGTTACACTTCTTCTCTGAATTTGGGATTTTATTTCCTTTCATGAAATTAATTTCATGAATTTCATGAAAGGAAATTAAATCTTGCGATTTCAGTGAGGATCAAGCTGGCAAGCTTTGGGCCAGTTCTCTGCACTTCAGCTCATGCCATGCCATTTGCTTGTTTGAACTTGGGTGACAAATTTTTCCTTTTTTTTCAGCCCTTTTCCCTGCATGAAATGAAATGAAGAATTTCATGTCATGAAAGGAAAGGAAATCTTGCAATTTCAGTGAGGATCAAGTTGGCAAGCTTTGGTCCAGCTCTCTGCCCTTCAGCTCATGCCATGCCATTTGCTTGCCTGAACTTCGGTGACAAATTATTTTCCAATTTTTTTTTTTTTTTTTTGAGCCCTTTCCTTCCTCACTTTCTTCTCGCGTCTCGCCTTGTTCTTTTCTCTTTGGATTTCAGAAATTCACCCCCTAGAATCTGGGCATCTCTCCGGTTTTTTCCCTGGCCCTCATTTCATCCCAATGCATTGCCTTCCATATGCTGCATTTCCAAATGCTGCCGTTTTTTCCGCTCACCTTTTCTTTGATCATATCTCCTGTCCCAAGTGCTTGTTCCACTTCTTCTCTGAATTTGGGATTTCATTTCCTTTCATGAAATTCATTTCATGAATTTCATGAAAGGAAATGAAATCTTGCGATTTCAGTGAGGATCAAGCTGGCAAGCTTTCGGCCAGTTCTCTGCACTTCAGCTCATGCCATGCCATTTGCTTGTTTGAACTTGGGTGACAAATTTTTCTTTTTTTTTCAGCCCTTTTCCCTGCATGAAATGAAATGAAGAATTTCATGTCATGAAAGGAAAGGAAATCTTGCAAATTCAGTGAGGATCAAGTTGGCAAGCTTTGGTCCAGCTCTCTGCCCTTCAGCTCATGCCATGCCATTTGCTTGTCTGAACTTCGGTGACAAATTATTTTCCGATTTTTTTTTTTTTTTGTTATCCCTTCCCTTCTTCACTTTCTTCTCGCGTCTCGCCTTGTTCCTTTCTCTTTGGATTTCAGAAATTCACCCCCTAGAATCTGGGCATCTCTCCGGTTTTTTCCCTGGCCCTCATTTCATCCCAATGCATTGCCTTCCATATGCTGCATTTCCAAATGCTGCCGTTTTTTCCGCTCACCTTTTCTTTGATCATATCTCCTGTCCCAAGTGCTTGTTACACTTCTTCTCTGAATTTGGGATTTCATTTCCTTTCATGAAATTCATTTCATGAATTTCATGAAAGGAAATGAAATCTTGCGATTTCAGTGAGGATCAAGCTGGCAAGCTTTGGGCCAGTTCTCTGCACTTCAGCTCATGCCATGCCATTTGCTTGTTTGAACTTGGGTGACAAAATTTTCTTTTTTTTTCAGCCCTTTTCCCTGCATGAAATGAAATGAAGAATTTCATGTCATGAAAGGAAAGGAAATCTTGCAAATTCAGTGAGGATCAAGTTGGCAAGCTTTGGTCCAGCTCTCTGCCCTTCAGCTCATGCCATGCCATTTGCTTGCCTGAACTTCCGTGACAAATTATTTTCCGATTTTTTTTTTTTTTTGTTATCCCTTCCCTTCTTCACTTTCTTCTCGCGTCTCGCCTTGTTCCTTTCTCTTTGGATTTCAGAAATTCACCCCCTAGAATCTGGGCATCTCTCCGGTTTTTTCCCTGGCCCTCATTTCATCCCAATGCATTGCCTTCCATATGCTGCATTTCCAAATGCTGCCGTTTTTGCCGCTCACCTTTTCTTTGATCATATCTCCTGTCCCAAGTGCTTGTTACACTTCTTCTCTGAATTTGGGATTTCATTTCCTTTCATGAAATTCATTTCATGAATTTCATGAAAGGAAATGAAATCATGCGATTTCAGTGAGGATCAAGTTGGCAAGCTTTGGGCCAGTTCTCTGCACTTCAGCTCATGCCATGCCATTTGCTTGTTTGAACTTGGGTGACAAATTTTTCCTTTTTTTTCAGCCCTTTTCCCTGCATGAAATGAAATGAAGAATTTCATGTCATGAAAGGAAAGGAAATCTTGCAATTTCAGTGAGGATCAAGTTGGCAAGCTTTGGTCCAGCTCTCTGCCCTTCAGCTCATGCCATGCCATTTGCTTGCCTGAACTTCGGTGACAAATTATTTTCCAATTTTTTTTTTTTTTTTTTGAGCCCTTTCCTTCCTCACTTTCTTCTCGCGTCTCGCCTTGTTCTTTTCTCTTTGGATTTCAGAAATTCACCCCCTAGAATCTGGGCATCTCTCCGGTTTTTTCCCTGGCCCTCATTTCATCCCAATGCATTGCCTTCCATATGCTGCATTTCCAAATGCTGCCGTTTTTTCCGCTCACCTTTTCTTTGATCATATCTCCTGTCCCAAGTGCTTGTTCCACTTCTTCTCTGAATTTGGGATTTCATTTCCTTTCATGAAATTCATTTCATGAATTTCATGAAAGGAAATGAAATCTTGCGATTTCAGTGAGGATCAAGCTGGCAAGCTTTCGGCCAGTTCTCTGCACTTCAGCTCATGCCATGCCATTTGCTTGTTTGAACTTGGGTGACAAATTTTTCTTTTTTTTTCAGCCCTTTTCCCTGCATGAAATGAAATGAAGAATTTCATGTCATGAAAGGAAAGGAAATCTTGCAAATTCAGTGAGGATCAAGTTGGCAAGCTTTGGTCCAGCTCTCTGCCCTTCAGCTCATGCCATGCCATTTGCTTGTCTGAACTTCGGTGACAAATTATTTTCCGATTTTTTTTTTTTTTTGTTATCCCTTCCCTTCTTCACTTTCTTCTCGCGTCTCGCCTTGTTCCTTTCTCTTTGGATTTCAGAAATTCACCCCCTAGAATCTGGGCATCTCTCCGGTTTTTTCCCTGGCCCTCATTTCATCCCAATGCATTGCCTTCCATATGCTGCATTTCCAAATGCTGCCGTTTTTTCCGCTCACCTTTTCTTTGATCATATCTCCTGTCCCAAGTGCTTGTTACACTTCTTCTCTGAATTTGGGATTTCATTTCCTTTCATGAAATTCATTTCATGAATTTCATGAAAGGAAATGAAATCTTGCGATTTCAGTGAGGATCAAGCTGGCAAGCTTTGGGCCAGTTCTCTGCACTTCAGCTCATGCCATGCCATTTGCTTGTTTGAACTTGGGTGACAAAATTTTCTTTTTTTTTCAGCCCTTTTCCCTGCATGAAATGAAATGAAGAATTTCATGTCATGAAAGGAAAGGAAATCTTGCAAATTCAGTGAGGATCAAGTTGGCAAGCTTTGGTCCAGCTCTCTGCCCTTCAGCTCATGCCATGCCATTTGCTTGCCTGAACTTCCGTGACAAATTATTTTCCGATTTTTTTTTTTTTTTGTTATCCCTTCCCTTCTTCACTTTCTTCTCGCGTCTCGCCTTGTTCCTTTCTCTTTGGATTTCAGAAATTCACCCCCTAGAATCTGGGCATCTCTCCGGTTTTTTCCCTGGCCCTCATTTCATCCCAATGCATTGCCTTCCATATGCTGCATTTCCAAATGCTGCCGTTTTTGCCGCTCACCTTTTCTTTGATCATATCTCCTGTCCCAAGTGCTTGTTACACTTCTTCTCTGAATTTGGGATTTCATTTCCTTTCATGAAATTCATTTCATGAATTTCATGAAAGGAAATGAAATCATGCGATTTCAGTGAGGATCAAGTTGGCAAGCTTTGGGCCAGTTCTCTGCACTTCAGCTCATGCCATGCCATTTGCTTGTTTGAACTTGGGTGACAAATTTTTCTTTTTTTTTCAGCCCTTTTCCCTGCATGAAATGAAATGAAGAATTTCATGTCATGAAAGGAAAGGAAATCTTGCAATTTCAGTGAGGATCAAGTTGGCAAGCTTTGGTCCAGCTCTCTGCCCTTCAGCTCATGCCATGCCATTTGCTTGTCTGAACTTCGGTGACAAATTATTTTCCAATTTTTTTTGTTTTTTGTTACCCCTTCCCTTCCTCACTTTCTTCTCGCGTCTCGCCTTGTTCCTTTCTCTTTGGATTTCAGAAATTCACCCCCTAGAATCTGGGCATCTCTCCGGTTTTTTCCCTGGCCCTCATTTCATCCCAATGCATTGCCTTCCATATGCTGCATTTCCAAATGCTGCCGTTTTTTCCGCTCACCTTTTCTTTGATCATATCTCCTGTCCCAAATGCTTGTTCCACTTCTTCTCTGAATTTGGGATTTCATTTCCTTTCATGAAATTCATTTCATGAATTTCATGACAGGAAATGAAATCTTGCGATTTCAGTGAGGATCAAGCTGGCAAGCTTTGGGCCAGTTCTCTGCACTTCAGCTCATGCCATGCCATTTGCTTGTTTGAACTTGGGTGACAAAATTTTCTTTTTTTTTCAGCCCTTTTCCCTGCATGAAATGAAATGAAGAATTTCATGTCATGAAAGGAAAGGAAATCTTGCAAATTCAGTGAGGATCAAGTTGGCAAGCTTTGGTCCAGCTCTCTGCCCTTCAGCTCATGCCATGCCATTTGCTTGCCTGAACTTCGGTGACAAATTATTTTCCGATTTTTTTTTTTTTTTGTTATCCCTTCCCTTCTTCACTTTCTTCTCGCGTCTCGCCTTGTTCCTTTCTCTTTGGATTTCAGAAATTCACCCCCTAGAATCTGGGCATCTCTCCGGTTTTTTCCCTGGCCCTCATTTCATCCCAATGCATTGCCTTCCATATGCTGCATTTCCAAATGCTGCCGTTTTTTCCGCTCACCTTTTCTTTGATCATATCTCCTGTCCCAAGTGCTTGTTACACTTCTTCTCTGAATTGGGATTTCATTTCCTTTCATGAAATTCATTTCATGAATTTCATGAAAGGAAATGAAATCATGCGATTTCAGTGAGGATCAAGCCGCCAAGCTTTGGGCCAGTTCTCTGCACTTCAGCTCATGCCATGCCATTTGCTTGTTTGAACTTGGGTGACAAATTTTTCATTTTTTTTCAGCCCTTTTCCCTGCATGAAATGAAATGAAGAATTTCATGTCATGAAAGGAAAGGAAATCTTGCAATTTCAGTGAGGATCAAGTTGTCAAGCTTTGGTCCAGCTCTCTGCCCTTCAGCTCATGCCATTCCATTTGCTTGCCTGAACTTCGGTGACAAATTATTTTCCGATTTTTTTTTTTTTTTGTTATCCCTTCCCTTCTTCACTTTCTTCTCGCATCTCGCCTCGTTCCTTTCTCTTTGGATTTCAGAAATTCACCCCCTAGAATCTGGGCATCTCTCCGGTTTTTTCCCTGGCCCTCATTTCATCCCAATGCATTGCCTTCCATATGCTGCATTTCCAAATGCTGCCGTTTCTTCCGCTCACCTTTTCTTTGATCATATCTCCTGTCCCAAGTGCTTGTTACACTTCTTCTCTGAATTTGGGATTTTATTTCCTTTCATGAAATTAATTTCATGAATTTCATGAAAGGAAATTAAATCTTGCGATTTCAGTGAGGATCAAGCTGGCAAGCTTTGGGCCAGTTCTCTGCACTTCAGCTCATGCCATGCCATTTGCTTGTTTGAACTTGGGTGACAAATTTTTCCTTTTTTTTCAGCCCTTTTCCCTGCATGAAATGAAATGAAGAATTTCATGTCATGAAAGGAAAGGAAATCTTGCAATTTCAGTGAGGATCAAGTTGGCAAGCTTTGGTCCAGCTCTCTGCCCTTCAGCTCATGCCATGCCATTTGCTTGCCTGAACTTCGGTGACAAATTATTTTCCAATTTTTTTTTTTTTTTTTTGAGCCCTTTCCTTCCTCACTTTCTTCTCGCGTCTCGCCTTGTTCTTTTCTCTTTGGATTTCAGAAATTCACCCCCTAGAATCTGGGCATCTCTCCGGTTTTTTCCCTGGCCCTCATTTCATCCCAATGCATTGCCTTCCATATGCTGCATTTCCAAATGCTGCCGTTTTTTCCGCTCACCTTTTCTTTGATCATATCTCCTGTCCCAAGTGCTTGTTCCACTTCTTCTCTGAATTTGGGATTTCATTTCCTTTCATGAAATTCATTTCATGAATTTCATGAAAGGAAATTAAATCTTGCGATTTCAGTGAGGATCAAGCCGCCAAGCTTTGGGCCAGTTCTCTGCACTTCAGCTCATGCCATGCCATTTGCTTGTTTGAACTTGGGTGAAAAATTTTTCTTTTTTTTTCAGCCCTTTTCCCTGCATGAAATGAAATGAAGAATTTCATGTCATGAAAGGAAAGGAAATCTTGCAAATTCAGTGAGGATCAAGTTGGCAAGCTTTGGTCCAGCTCTCTGCCCTTCAGCTCATGCCATGCCATTTGCTTGCCTGAACTTCGGTGACAAATTATTTTCCGATTTTTTTTTTTTTTTTTGTTATCCCTTCCCTTCTTCACTTTCTTCTCGCGTCTCGCCTTGTTCCTTTCTCTTTGGATTTCAGAAATTCACCCCCTAGAATCTGGGCATCTCTCCGGTTTTTTCCCTGGCCCTCATTTCATCCCAATGCATTGCCTTCCATATGCTGCATTTCCAAATGCTGCCGTTTTTTCCGCTCACCTTTTCTTTGATCATATCTCCTGTCCCAAGTGCTTGTTACACTTCTTCTCTGAATTTGGGATTTCATTTCCTTTCATGAAATTCATTTCATGAATTTCATGAAAGGAAATGAAATCTTGCGATATCAGTGAGGATCAAGCCGCCAAGCTTTGGGCCAATTCTCTGCACTTCAGCTCATGCCATGCCATTTGCTTGTTTGAACTTGGGTGACAAATTTTTCTTTTTTTTTCAGCCCTTTTCCCTGCATGAAATGAAATGAAGAATTTCATGTCATGAAAGGAAAGGAAATCTTGCAAATTCAGTGAGGATCAAGTTGGCAAGCTTTGGTCCAGCTCTCTGCCCTTCAGCTCATGCCATGCCATTTGCTTGTCTGGACTTCGGTGACAAATTATTTTCCAATTTTTTTTTTTTTTTTGTTACCCCTTCCCTTCATCACTTTCTTCTCGCGTCTCGCCTTGTTCCTTTCTCTTTGGATTTCAGAAATTCACCCCCTAGAATCTGGGCATCTCTCCGGTTTTTTCCCTGGCCCTCATTTCATCCCAATGCATTGCCTTCCATATGCTGCATTTCCAAATGCTGCCGTTTTTTCCGCTCACCTTTTCTTTGATCATATCTCCTGTCCCAAGTGCTTGTTCCACTTCTTCTCTGAATTTGGGATTTCATTTCCTTTCATGAAATTCATTTCATGAATTTCATGAAAGGAAATGAAATCTTGCGATTTCAGTGAGGATCAAGCTGGCAAGCTTTGGGCCAGTTCTCTGCACTTCAGCTCATGCCATGCCATTTGCTTGTTTGAACTTGGGTGACAAAATTTTCTTTTTTTTTCAGCCCTTTTCCCTGCATGAAATGAAATGAAGAATTTCATGTCATGAAAGGAAAGGAAATCTTGCAAATTCAGTGAGGATCAAGTTGGCAAGCTTTGGTCCAGCTCTCTGCCCTTCAGCTCATGCCATGCCATTTGCTTGCCTGAACTTCGGTGACAAATTATTTTCCGATTTTTTTTTTTTTTTGTTATCCCTTCCCTTCTTCACTTTCTTCTCGCATCTCGCCTTGTTCCTTTCTCTTTGGATTTCAGAAATTCACCCCCTAGAATCTGGGCATCTCTCCGGTTTTTTCCCTGGCCCTCATTTCATCCCAATGCATTGCCTTCCATATGCTGCATTTCCAAATGCTGCTGTTTATTCCGCTCACCATTTCTTTGATCATATCTCCTGTCCCAAGTGGTTGTTACACTTCTTCTCTGAATTTGGGATTTCATTTCCTTTCATGAAATTCATTTCATGAATTTCATGAAAGGAAATGAAATCATGCGATTTCAGTGAGGATCAAGTTGGCAAGCTTTGGGCCAGTTCTCTGCACTTCAGCTCATGCCATGCCATTTGCTTGTTTGAACTTGGGTGACAAATTTTTCTTTTTTTTTCAGCCCTTTTCCCTGCATGAAATGAAATGAAGAATTTCATGTCATGAAAGGAAAGGAAATCTTGCAAATTCAGTGAGGATCAAGTTGGCAAGCTTTGGTCCAGCTCTCTGCCCTTCAGCTCATGCCATGCCATTTGCTTGTCTGAACTTCTGTGACAAATTATTTTCCGATTTTTTATTTTTTTGGTTACCCCTTCCCTTCTTACCTTTCTTCTCGCGTCTCGCCTTGTTCCTTTCTCTTTGGATTTCAGAAATTCACCCCCTAGAATCTGGGCATCTCTCCGGTTTTTTCCCTGGCCCTCATTTCATCCCAATGCATTGCCTTCCATATGCTGCATTTCCAAATGCTGCCGTTTTTTCCGCTCACCTTTTCTTTGATCATATCTCCTGTCCCAAGTGCTTGTTCCACTTCTTCTCTGAATTTGGGATTTCATTTCCTTTCATGAAATTCATTTCATGAATTTCATGAAAGGAAATGAAATCTTGCGATATCAGTGAGGATCAAGCCGCCAAGCTTTGGGCCAGTTCTCTGCACTTCAGCTCATGCCATGCCATTTGCTTGTTTGAACTTGGGTGACAAATTTTTCTTTTTTTTTCAGCCCTTTTCCCTGCATGAAATGAAATGAAGAATTTCATGTCATGAAAGGAAAGGAAATCTTGCAATTTCAGTGAGGATCAAGTTGTCAAGCTTTGGTCCAGCTCTCTGCCCTTCAGCTCATGCCATGCCATTTGCTTGCCTGAACTTCGGTGACAAATTATTTTCCGATTTTTTTTTTTTTTTGTTATCCCTTCCCTTCTTCACTTTCTTCTCGCATCTCGCCTCGTTCCTTTCTCTTTGGATTTCAGAAATTCACCCCCTAGAATCTGGGCATCTCTCCGGTTTTTTCCCTGGCCCTCATTTCATCCCAATGCATTGCCTTCCATATGCTGCATTTCCAAATGCTGCTGTTTATTCCGCTCACCATTTCTTTGATCATATCTCCTGTCCCAAGTGGTTGTTACACTTCTTCCCTGAATTTGGGATTTCATTTCCTTTCATGAAATTCATTTCATGAATTTCATGAAAGGAAATGAAATCATGCGATTTCAGTGAGGATCAAGTTGGCAAGCTTTGGGCCAGTTCTCTGCACTTCAGCTCATGCCATGCCATTTGCTTGTTTGAACTTGGGTGACAAATTTTTCTTTTTTTTTCAGCCCTCTTCCCTGCATGAAATGAAATGAAGAATTTCATGTCATGAAAGGAAAGGAAATCTTGCAAATTCAGTGAGGATCAAGTTGGCAAGCTTTGGTCCAGCTCTCTGCCCTTCAGCTCATGCCATGCCATTTGCTTGTCTGAACTTCTGTGACAAATTATTTTCCGATTTTTTTTTTTTTTTTTGTTACCCCTTCCCTTCATCACTTTCTTCTCGCGTCTCGCCTTGTTCCTTTCTCTTTGGATTTCAGAAATTCACCCCCTAGAATCTGGGCATCTCTCCGGTTTTTTCCCTGGCCCTCATTTCATCCCAATGCATTGCCTTCCATATGCTGCATTTCCAAATGCTGCCGTTTTCTCCGCTCACCTTTTCTTTGATCATATCTCCTGCCCCAAGTGCTTGTTACACTTCTTCTCTGAATTTGGGATTTCATTTCCTTTCATGAAATTCATTTCATGAATTTCATGAAAGGAAATGAAATCTTGCGATATCAGTGAGGATCAAGCCGCCAAGCTTTGGGCCAGTTCTCTGCACTTCAGCTCATGCCATGCCATTTGCTTGTTTGAACTTGGGTGACAAATTTTTCTTTTTTTTTCAGCCCTTTTCCCTGCATGAAATGAAATGAAGAATTTCATGTCATGAAAGGAAAGGAAATCTTGCAATTTCAGTGAGGATCAAGTTGGCAAGCTTTGGTCCAGCTCTCTGCCCTTCAGCTCATGCCATGCCATTTGCTTGCCTGAACTTCGGTGACAAATTATTTTCCAATTTTTTTTTTTTTTTTTTGAGCCCTTTCCTTCCTCACTTTCTTCTCGCGTCTCGCCTTGTTCTTTTCTCTTTGGATTTCAGAAATTCACCCCCTAGAATCTGGGCATCTCTCCGGTTTTTTCCCTGGCCCTCATTTCATCCCAATGCATTGCCTTCCATATGCTGCATTTCCAAATGCTACCGTTTTTTCCGCTCACCTTTTCTTTGATCAAATCTCCTTTCCCAAATGCTTGTTACACTTCTTCTCTGAATTTGGGATTTCAGTGAGGATCAAGCTGGCAAGCTTTGGGCCAGTTCTCTGCACTTCAGCTCATGCCATGCCATTTGCTTGTTTGAACTTGGGTGACAAATTTTTCTTTTTTTTTCAGCCCCTTTCCCTGCATGAAATGAAATGAGGAATTTCATGTCATGAAAGGAAAGGAAATCTTGCAATTTCAGTGAGGATCAAGTTGGCAAGCTTTGGTCCAGCTCTCTGCCCTTCAGCTCATGCCATGCCATTTGCTTGCCTGAACTTTGGTGACAAATTATTTTCCGATTTTTTTTTTTTTTTTGTTATCCCTTCCCTTCTTCACTTTCTTCTCGCGTCTCGCCTTGTTCCTTTCTCTTTGGATTTCAGAAATTCACCCCCTAGAATCTGGGCATCTCTCCGGTTTTTTCCCTGGCCCTCATTTCATCCCAATGCATTGCCTTCCATATGCTGCATTTCCAAATGCTGCCGTTTTCTCCGCTCACCTTTTCTTTGATCATATCTCCTGTCCCAAGTGCTTGTTCCACTTCTTCTCTGAATTTGGGATTTCATTTCCTTTCATGAAATTCATTTCATGAATTTCATGAAAGGAAATGAAATCTTGCGATATCAGTGAGGATCAAGCCGCCAAGCTTTGGGCCAGTTCTCTGCACTTCAGCTCATGCCATGCCATTTGCTTGTTTGAACTTGGGTGACAAATTTTTCTTTTTTTTTCAGCCCTTTTCCCTGCATGAAATGAAATGAAGAATTTCATGTCATGAAAGGAAAGGAAATCTTGCAATTTCTGTGAGGATCAAGTTGTCAAGCTTTGGTCCAGCTCTCTGCCCTTCAGCTCATGCCATGCCATTTGCTTGTCTGAACTTCGGTGACAAATTATTTTCCGATTTTTTTTTTTTTTTGTTATCCCTTCCCTTCTTCACTTTCTTCTCGCATCTCGCCTTGTTCCTTTCTCTTTGGATTTCAGAAATTCACCCCCTAGAATCTGGGCATCTCTCCGGTTTTTTCCCTGGCCCTCATTTCATCCCAATGCATTGCCTTCCATATGCTGCATTTCCAAATGCTGCCGTTTTTTCCGCTCACCTTTTCTTTGATCATATCTCCTGTCCCAAGTGCTTGTTCCACTTCTTCTCTGAATTTGGGATTTCATTTCCTTTCATGAAATTCATTTCATGAATTTCATGAAAGGAAACTAAATCTTGCGATTTCAGTGAGGATCAAGTTGGCAAGCTTTGTGCTAGTTCTCTGCACTTCAGCTCATGCCATGCCATTTGCTTGTTTGAACTTGGGTGACAAATTTTTCTTTTTTTTTCAGCCCCTTTCCCTGCATGAAATGAAATGAGGAATTTCATGTCATGAAAGGAAAGGAAATCTTGCAATTTCAGTGAGGATCAAGTTGGCAAGCTTTGGTCCAGCTCTCTGCCCTTCAGCTCATGCCATGCCATTTACTTGCCTGAACTTCGGTGACAAATTAGTTTCCGATTTTTTTTTTTTTTTGTTATCCCTTCCCTTCCTCACTTTCTTCTCGCGTCTCGCCTTGTTCCTTTCTCTTTGGATTTCAGAAATTCACCCCCTAGAATCTGGGCATCTCTCCGGTTTTTTCCCTGGCCCTCATTTCATCCCAATGCATTGCCTTCCATATGCTGCATTTCCAAATGCTGCTGTTTCTTCCGCTCACCGTTTCTTTGATCATATCTCCTGTCCCAAGTGCTTGTTACACTTCTTCTCTGAATTTGGGATTTTATTTCCTTTCATGAAATTAATTTCATGAATTTCATGAAAGGAAATTAAATCTTGCGATTTCAGTGAGGATCAAGCTGGCAAGCTTTGGGCCAGTTCTCTGCACTTCAGCTCATGCCATGCCATTTGCTTGTTTGAACTTGGGTGACAAATTTTTCCTTTTTTTTCAGCCCTTTTCCCTGCATGAAATGAAATGAAGAATTTCATGTCATGAAAGGAAAGGAAATCTTGCAATTTCAGTGAGGATCAAGTTGGCAAGCTTTGGTCCAGCTCTCTGCCCTTCAGCTCATGCCATGCCATTTGCTTGCCTGAACTTCGGTGACAAATTATTTTCCAATTTTTTTTTTTTTTTTTTGAGCCCTTTCCTTCCTCACTTTCTTCTCGCGTCTCGCCTTGTTCTTTTCTCTTTGGATTTCAGAAATTCACCCCCTAGAATCTGGGCATCTCTCCGGTTTTTTCCCTGGCCCTCATTTCATCCCAATGCATTGCCTTCCATATGCTGCATTTCCAAATGCTACCGTTTTTTCCGCTCACCTTTTCTTTGATCAAATCTCCTTTCCCAAATGCTTGTTACACTTCTTCTCTGAATTTGGGATTTCAGTGAGGATCAAGCTGGCAAGCTTTGGGCCAGTTCTCTGCACTTCAGCTCATGCCATGCCATTTGCTTGTTTGAACTTGGGTGACAAATTTTTCTTTTTTTTTCAGCCCCTTTCCCTGCATGAAATGAAATGAGGAATTTCATGTCATGAAAGGAAAGGAAATCTTGCAATTTCAGTGAGGATCAAGTTGGCAAGCTTTGGTCCAGCTCTCTGCCCTTCAGCTCATGCCATGCCATTTGCTTGCCTGAACTTTGGTGACAAATTATTTTCCGATTTTTTTTTTTTTTTGTTATCCCTTCCCTTCTTCACTTTCTTCTCGCATCTCGCCTTGTTCCTTTCTCTTTGGATTTCAGAAATTCACCCCCTAGAATCTGGGCATCTCTCCGGTTTTTTCCCTGGCCCTCATTTCATCCCAATGCATTGCCTTCCATATGCTGCATTTCCAAATGCTGCCGTTTTTTCCGCTCACCTTTTCTTTGATCATATCTCCTGTCCCAAGTGCTTGTTACACTTCTTCTCTGAATTTGGGATTTCATTTCCTTTCATGAAATTCATTTCATGAAAGGAAATGAAAGGAAATGAAATCTTGCGATATCAGTGAGGATCAAGCCGCCAAGCTTTGGGCCAGTTCTCTGCACTTCAGCTCATGCCATGCCATTTGCTTGTTTGAACTTGGGTGACAAATTTTTCTTTTTTTTTCAGCCCTCTTCCCAGCATGAAATGAAATGAAGAATTTCATGTCATGAAAGGAAAGGAAATCTTGCAATTTCAGTGAGGATCAAGTTGGCAAGCTTTGGTCCAGCTCTCTGCCCTTCAGCTCATGCCATGCCATTTACTTGCCTGAACTTCGGTGACAAATTAGTTTCCGATTTTTTTTTTTTTTTGTTATCCCTTCCCTTCCTCACTTTCTTCTCACGTCTCGCCTTGTTCCTTTCTCTTTGGATTTCAGAAATTCACCCCCTAGAATCTGGGCATCTCTCCGGTTTTTTCCCTGGCCCTCATTTCATCCCAATGCATTGCCTTCCATATGCTGCATATCCAAATGCTGCCGTTTCTTCCGCTCACCTTTTCTTTGATCATATCTCCTGTCTCAAGTGCTTGTTACACTTCTTCTCTGAATTTGGGATTTCATTTCCTTTCATGAAATTCATTTCATGAAAGGAAATGAAATCTTGCGATTTCAGTGAGTATCAAGCTGGCAAGCTTTCGGCCAGATCTCTGCACTTCAGCTCATGCCATGCCATTTGCTTGTTTGAACTTGGGTGAAAAATTTTTCCTTTTTTTTCAGCCCTTTTCCCTGCATGAAATGAAAGGAAGAATTTCATGTCATGAAAGGAAAGGAAATCTTGCAAATTCAGTGAGGATCAAGTTGGCAAGCTTTGGTCCAGCTCTCTGCCCTTCAGCTCATGCCATGCCATTTGCTTGTCTGGACTTCGGGGACAAATTACTTTCCCTTTTTTTTTTTTTTTTTTTTTTTTGTTACCCCTTCCTTTCTTCACTTTCTTCTCGCGTCTCGCCTTGTTCCTTTCTCTTTGGATTTCAGAAATTCACCCCCTAGAATGTGGGCATCTCTCCGGTTTTTTCCCTGGCCCTCATTTCATCCCAATGCATTGCCTTCCATATGCTGCATTTCCAAATGCTGCTGTTTCTTCCGCTCACCTTTTCTTTGATCATATCTCCTGTCCCAAGTGCTTGTTACACTTCTTCTCTGAATTTGGGATTTCATTTCCTTTCATGAAATTAATTTCATGAATTTCATGAAAGGAAATTAAATCTTGCGATTTCAGTGAGGATCAAGCTGGCAAGCTTTGGGCCAGTTCTCTGCACTTCAGCTCATGCCATGCCATTTGCTTGTTTGAACTTGGGTGACAAATTTTTCTTTTTTTTTCAGCCCTTTTCCCTGCATGAAATGAAATGAAGAATTTCATGACATGAAAGGAAAGGAAATCTTGCAAATTCAGTGAGGATCAAGTTGGCAAGCTTTGGTCCAGCTCTCTGCCCTTCAGCTCATGCCATGCCATTTGCTTGCCTGAACTTCGGTGACAAATTATTTTCCGATTTTTTTTTTTTTTTTGTTATCCCTTCCCTTCTTCACTTTCTTCTCGCGTCTCGCCTTGTTCCTTTCTCTTTGGATTTCAGAAATTCACCCCCTAGAATCTGGGCATCTCTCCGGTTTTTTCCCTGGCCCTCATTTCATCCCAATGCATTGCCTTCCATATGCTGCATTTCCAAATGCTGCCGTTTCTTCCGCTCACCTTTTCTTTGATCATATCTCCTGTCCCAAGTGCTTGTTACACTTCTTCTCTGAATTTGGGATTTCATTTCCTGTCATGAAATTCATTTCATGAATTTCATGACAGGAAATGAAATCTTGCGATTTCAGTGAGGATCAAGCTGGCAAGCTTTGGGCCAGTTCTCTGCACTTCAGCTCATGCCATGCCATTTGCTTGTTTGAACTTCCATGACAAATTTTTCTTTTTTTTTCAGCCCTTTTCCCTGCATGAAATGAAATGAAAAATTTCATGTCATGAAAGGAAAGGAAATCTTGCAAATTCAGTGAGGATCAAGTTGGCAAGCTTTGGTCCAGCTCTCTGCCCTTCAGCTCATGCCATGCCATTTGCTTGCCTGAACTTCGGTGACAAATTATTTTCCGATTTTTTTTTTTTTTTTTTTTGAGCCCTTTCCTTCCTCACTTTCTTCTCGCATCTCGCCTTGTTCCTTTCTCTTTGGATTTCAGAAATTCACCCCCTAGAATCTGGGCATCTCTCCGGTTTTTTCCCTGGCCCTCATTTCATCCCAATGCATTGCCTTCCATATGCTGCATTTCCAAATGCTGCCGTTTTTTCCGCTCACCTTTTCTTTGATCAAATCTCCTTTCCCAAGTGCTTGTTACACTTCTTCTCTGAATTTGGGATTTCAGTGAGGATCAAGCTGGCAAGCTTTGGGCCAGTTCTCTTCACTTCAGCTCATGCCATGCCATTTGCTTGTTTGAACTTGGGTGACAAATTTTTCTTTTTTTTCAGCCCTTTTCCCTGCATGAAATGAAATGAAGAATTTCATGTCATGAAAGGAAAGGAAATCTTGCCATTTCAGTGAGGATCAAGTTGGCAAGCTTTGGTCCAGCTCTCTGCCCTTCAGCTCATGCCATGCCATTTGCTTGCCTGAACTTCGGTGACAAATTATTTTCCGATTTTTTTTTTTTTTTTGTTACCCCTTCCCTTCCTCACTTTCTTCTCGCGTCTCGCCTTGTTCCTTTCTCTTTGGATTTCAGAAATTCACCCCCTAGAATCTGGGCATCTCTCCGGTTTTTTCCCTGGCCCTCATTTCATCCCAATGCATTGCCTTCCATATGCTGCATTTCCAAATGCTGCCGTTTTTTCCGCTCACCTTTTCTTTGATCATATCTCCTGTCCCAAGTGCTTGTTCCACTTCTTCTCTGAATTTGGGATTTCATTTCCTTTCATGAAATTCATTTCATGATAGGAAATGAAATCTTGCGATTTCAGTGAGGATCAAGCTGCCAAGCTTTGGGTCAGTTCTCTGCACTTCAGCTCATGCCATGCCATTTGCTTGTTTGAACTTGGGTGACAAATTTTTCTTTTTTTTTCAGCCCTTTTCCCTGCATGAAATGAAATGAAGAATTTCATGTCATGAAAAGAAATGAAATCTTGCGATTTCAGTGAGGATCAATCTGGCAAGCTTTCGGCCAGTTCTCTGCACTTCAGCTCATGCCATGCCATTTGCTTGTTTGAACTTGGTGACAAATTTCTCTTTTTTTTTCAGCCCTTTTCCCTGCATGAAATGAAATGAAGAATTTCATGTCATGAAAGGAAAGGAAATCTTGCAATTTCAGTGAGGATCAAGTTGGCAAGCTTTGGTCCAGCTCTCTGCCCTTCAGCTCATGCCATGCCATTTGCTTGCCTGAACTTCGGTGACAAATTATTTTCCGATTTTTTTTTTTTTTTGTTATCCCTTCCCTTTCTCACTTTCTTCTCGCGTCTCGCCTTGTTCCTTTCTCTTTGGATTTCAGAAATTCACCCCCTAGAATCTGGGCATCTCTCCGGTTTTTTCCCTGGCCCTCATTTCATCCCAATGCATTGCCTTCCATATGCTGCATTTCCAAATGCTGCCGTTTTTTCCGCTCACCTTTTCTTTGATCGTATCTCCTGTCCCAAGTGCTTGTTACACTTCTTCTCTGAATTTGGGATTTCATTTCCTTTCCTGAAATTCATTTCATAAATTTCTGGAAAGGAAATGAAATCTTGCGATATCAGTGAGGATCAAGCCGCCGAGCTTTGGGCCAGTTCTCTGCACTTCAGCTCATGCCATGCCATTTGCTTGTTTGAACTTGGGTGACAAATTTTTCTTTTTTTTTCAGCCCTTTTCCCTGCATGAAATGAAATGAAGAATTTCATGTCATGAAAGGAAAGGAAATCTTGCAATTTCAGTGAGGATCAAGTTGGCAAGCTTTGGTCCAGCTCTCTGCCCTCCAGCTCATGCCATGCCATTTGCTTGTCTGAACTTTGGTGACAAATTATTTTCCGATTTTTTTTTTTTTTTTATCCCTTCCCTTCCTCACTTTCTTCTCGCGTCTCGCCTTGTTCCTTTCTCTTTGGATTTCAGAAATTCACCCCCTAGAATCTGGGCATCTCTCCGGTTATTTCCCTGGCCCTCATTTCATCCCAATGCATTGCCTTCCATATGCTGCATTTCCAAATGCTGCCGTTTCTTCCGCTCACCTTTTCTTTGATCATATCTCCTGTCCCAAGTGGTTGTTACACTTCTTCTCTGAATTTGGGATTTCATTTCCTTTCATGAAATTCATTTCATGAATTTCATGAAAGGAAATGAAATCTTGCGATTTCAGTGAGGATCAAGCCGCCAAGCTTTGGGCCAGTTCTCTGCACTTCAGCTCATGCATTGCCATTTGCTTGTTTGAACTTGGGTGACAAATTTTTCTTTTTTTTTCAGCCCTTTTCCCTGCATGAAATGAAATGAAGAATTTCATGTCATGAAAGGAAAGGAAATCTTGCAATTTCAGTGAGGATCAAGTTGGCAAGCTTTGGTCCAGCTCTCTGCTCTTCAGCTCATGCCATGCCATTTGCTTGTCTGAACTTCGGTGACAAATTATTTTCCGATTTTTTTCTTTTTTTTTTGAGCCCTTCCCTTCCTCACTTTCTTCTCGCGTCTCGCCTTGCTCCTTTCTCTTTGGATTTCAGAAATTCACCCCCTAGAATCTGGGCATCTCTCCGGTTTTTTCCCTGGCCCTCATTTCATCCCAATGCATTGCCTTCCATATGCTGCATTTCCAAATGCTGCCGTTTTTTCCGCTCACCTTTTCATTGATCGTATCTCCTGTCCCAAGTGCTTGTTACACTTCTTCTCTGAATTTGGGATTTCATTTCCTTTCATGAAATTCATTTCATGAATTTCATGAAAGGAAATGAAATCTTGCGATATCAGTGAGGATCAAGCTGGCAAGCTTTGGGCCAGTTCTCTGCACTTCAGCTCATGCCATGCCATTTGCTTGTTTGAACTTGGGTGACAAATTTCTCTTTTTTTTTCAGCCCTTTTCCCTGCATGAAATGAAATGAAGAATTTCATGTCATGAAAGGAAAGGAAATCTTGCAATTTCAGTGAGGATCAAGTTGACAAGCTTTGGTCCAGCTCTCTGCCCTTCAGCTCATGCCATGCCATTTGCTTGCCTGAACTTCGGTGACAAATAATTTTCCGATTTTTTTTTTTTTTTTTGGAGCCCTTCACTTCCTCACTTTCTTCACGCGTCTCGCCTTGTTCCTTTCTCTTTGGATTTCAGAAATTCATCCCCTAGAATCTGGTCATCTCTCCGGTTATTTCCCTGGCCCTCATTTCATCCCAATGCATTGCCTTCCATATGCTGCATTTCCAAATGCTGCCGTTTTTTCCGCTCACCTTTTCTTTGATCATATCTCCTGTCCCAAGTGCTTGTTACACTTCTTCTCTGAATTTGGGATTTCATTTCCTGTCATGAAATTCATTTCATGAATTTCATGAAAGGAAATGAAATCTTGCGATTTCAGTGAGGATCAAGCTAGCAAGCTTTCGGCCAGTTCCCTGCACTTCAGCTCATGCCATGCCATTTGCTTGTTTGAACGTGGGTGAAAAATTTTTCTTTTTTTTCCAGCCCTTTTCCCTGCATGAAATGAAATGAAGAATTTCATGTCATGAAAGGAAAGGAAATCTTGCAAATTCAGTGAGGATCAAGTTGGCAAGCTTTGGTCCAGCTCTCTGCCCTTCAGCTCATGCCATGCCATTTGCTTGCCTGAACTTCGGTGACAAATTATTTTCCGATTTTTATTTTTTTTTTGTTATCCCTTCCCTTCTTCACTTTCTTCTCGCGTCTCGCCTTGTTCCTTTCTCTTTGGATTTCAGAAATTCACCCCCTAGAATCTGGGCATCTCTCCGGTTTTTTCCCTGGCTTTCATTTCATCTCAATGCATTGCCTTCCATATGCTGCATTTCCAAATGCTGCCGTTTTTTCCGCTCACCTTTTCTTTGATCATATCTCCTGTCCCAAGTGCTTGTTACACTTCTTCTCTGAATTTGGGATTTCATTTCCTTTCATGAAATTCATTTCATGAAAGGAAATGAAATCTTGCGATTTCAGTGAGGATCAAGCTGTCAAGCTTTGGGCCAGTTCTCTGCACTTCAGCTCATGCCATGCCATTTGCTTGTTTGAACTTTTGTGACAAATTTTTCTTTTTTTTTCAGCCCTTTTCCCTGCATGAAATGAAATGAAGAATTTCATGTCATGAAAGGAAAGGAAATCTTGCAATTTCAGTGAGGATCAAGTTGGCAAGCTTTGGTCCAGCTCTCTGCCCTTCAGCTCATGCCATGCCATTTGCTTGTCTGAACTTCGGTGACAAATTATTTTCCAATTTTTTTTTTTTTTTGTTACCCCTTCCCTTCTTCACTTTCTTCTCGCGTCTCGCCTTGTTCCTTTCTCTTTGGATTTCAGAAATTCACCTCCTAGAATCTGGGCATCTCTCCGGTTTTTTCCCTGGCCCTCATTTCATCCCAATGCATTGCCTTCCATATGCTGCATTTCCAAATGCTGCCGTTTTTTCCGCTCACCTTTTCTTTGATCATATCTCCTGTCCCAAGTGCTTGTTCCACTTCTTCTCTGAATTTGGGATTTCATTTCCTTTCATGAAATTCATTTCATGAATTTCATGAAAGGAAATGAAATCTTGCGATTTCAGTGAGGATCAAGCTGGCAAGCTTTGGGCCAGTTCTCTGCACTTCAGCTCATGCCATGCCATTTGCTTGTTTGAACTTGGGTTAACACTTTTTCTTTTTTTTTCAGCCCTTTTCCCTGCATGAAATGAAATGAAGAATTTCATGTCATGAAAGGAAAGGAAATCTTGCAATTTCAGTGAGGATCAAGTTGGCAAGCTTTGGTCCAGCTCTCTGCCCTTCAGCTCATGCCATGCCATTTGCTTGCCTGAACTTCGGTGACAAATTAGTTTCCGATTTTTTTTTTTTTTGTTATCCCTTCCCTTCCTCACTTTCTTCTCGCGTCTCGCCTTGTTCCTTTCTCTTTGGATTTCAGAAATTCACCCCCTAGAATCTGGGCATCTCTCCGGTTATTTCCCTGGCCCTCATTTCATCCCAATGCATTGCCTTCCATATGCTGCATTTCCAAATGCTGCCGTTTCCTCCGCTCACCTTTTCTTTGATCATATCTCCTGTCCCAAGTGCTTGTTACACTTCTTCTCTGAATTTGGGATTTCATTTCCTTTCATGAAATTCATTTCATGAAAGGAAATGAAATCTTGCGATTTCAGTGAGGATCAAGCTGGCAAGCTTTGGGCCAGTTCTCTGCCCTAGAGCTCATGCCATGCCATTTGCTTGTCTGGACTTCGGTGACAAATTACTTTCCCTTTTTTTTTTTTTTTTTTTTTTTGAGCCCTTCCCTTCCTCACTTTCTTCTCGCGTCTCGCCTTGTTCCTTTCTCTTTGGGTTTCAGAAATTCACCCCCTAGAATCTGGGCATCTCTCCGGTTTTTTCCCTGGCCCTCATTTCATCCCAATGCATTGCCTTCCATATGCTGCATTTCCAAATGCTGCCGTTTTTTCCGCTCACCTTTTCTTTGATCATATCGCCTGTCCCAATGCTTGTTACACTTCTTCTCTGAATTTGGGATTTCATTTCCTTTCATGAAATTCATTTCATGAATTTCATGAAAGGAAATGAAATCTTGCGATTTCAGTGAGGATCAAGCCGCCAAGCTTTGGGCCAGTTCTCTGCACTTCAGCTCATGCATTGCCATTTGCTTGTTTGAACTTGGGTGACAAATTTTTCTTTTTTTTTCAGCCCTTTTCCCTGCATGAAATGAAATGAAGAATTTCATGTCATGAAAGGAAAGGAAATCTTGCAATTTCAGTGAGGATCAAGTTGTCAAGCTTTGGTCCAGCTCTCTGCCCTTCAGCTCATGCCATGCCATTTACTTGCCTGTACTTCGGAGACAAATTAGTTTCCGATTTTTTTTTTTTTTTGTTATCCCTTCCCTTCCTCACTTTCTTCTCGCGTCTCGCCTTGTTCCTTTCTCTTTGGATTTCAGAAATTCACCCCCTAGAATCTGGGCATCTCTCCGGTTTTTTCCCTGGCCCTCATTTCATCCCAATGCATTGCCTTCCATATGCTGCATTTCCAAATGCTGCCGTTTTTTCCGCTCACCGTTTCTTTGATCATATCTCCTGTCCCAAGTGCTTGTTACACTTCTTCTCTGAATTTGGGATTTCATTTCCTTTCATGAAATTCATTTCATGAATTTCATGAAAGGAAATGAAATCTTGCGATTTCAGTGAGGATCAAGCTGGCAAGCTTTGGGCCAGTTCTCTGCACTTCTGCTCATGCCATGCCATTTGCTTGTTTGACCTTGGGTGACAAATTTTTCTTTTTTTTTCAGCCCTTTTCCCTGCATGAAATGAAATGAAGAATTTCATGTCATGAAAGAAAGGAAATCTTGCAATTTCAGTGAGGATCAAGTTGGCAAGCTTTGGTCCAGCTCTCTGCCCTTCAGCTCATGCCATGCCATTTGCTTGCCTGAACTTCGGTGACAAATTATTTTCCGATTTTTTTTTTTTTTTGTTACCCCTTCCCTTCCTCACTTTCTTCTCGCGACTCGCCTTGTTCCTTTCTCTTTGGATTTCAGAAATTCACCCCCTAGAATCTGGGCATCTCTCCGGTTTTTTCCCTGGCCCTCATTTCATCCCAATGCATTGCCTTCCATATGCTGCATTTCCAAATGCTGCCGTTTCTTCCGCTCACCGTTTCTTTGATCATATCTCCTGTCCCAAGTGCTTGTTCCACTTCTTCTCTGAATTTGGGATTTCATTTCCTTTCATGAAATTCATTTCATGAATTTCATGAAAGGAAATGAAATCTTGCGATATCATTGAGGATCAAGCCGCCAAGCTTTGGGCCAGTTCTCTGCACTTAAGCTCATGCCATGCCATTTGCTTGTTTGAACTTGGGTGACAAATTTTTCTTTTTTTTTCAGCCCTTTTCCCTGCATGAAATGAAATGAAGAATTTCATGTCATGAAAGGAAAGGAAATCTTGCAATTTCAGTGAGGATCAAGTTGGCAAGCTTTGGTCCAGCTCTCTGCCCTTCAGCTCATGCCATGCCATTTGCTTGCCTGAACTTCGGTGACAAATTATTTTCCGATTTTTTTTTTTTTTTTTTTTGAGCCCTTTCCTTCCTCACTTTCTGCTCGCGTCTCGCCTTGTTCCTTTCTCTTTGGATTTCAGAAATTCACCCCCTAGAATCTGGGCATCTCTCCGGTTTTTTCCCTGGCCCTCATTTCATCCCAATGCATTGCCTTCCATATGCTGCATTTCCAAATGCTGCCGTTTTTTCCGCTCACCATTTCTTTGATCAAATCTCCTTTCCCAAGTGCTTGTTACACTTTTTCTCTGAATTTGGGATTTCAGTGAGGATCAAGCCGCCTAGCTTTGGGCCAGTTCTCTGCACTTCAGCTCATGCCATGCCATTTGCTTGTTTGAACTTGGGTGACAAATTTTTCTTTTTTTTTCAGCCCTTTTCCCTGCATGAAATGAAATGAAGAATTTCATGTCATGAAAGGAAAGGAAATCTTGCAATTTCAGTGAGGATCAAGTTGGCAAGCTTTGGTCCGGCTCTCTGCCCTTCAGCTCATGCCATGCCATTTGCTTGTCTGAACTTCGGTGACAAATTATTTTCCGATTTTTGTTTTTTTTTGTTATCTCTTCCCTTCCTCACTTTCTTCTCGCGTCTCGCCTTGTTCCTTTCTCTTTGGATTTCAGAAATTCACCCCCTAGAATCTGGGCATCTCTCCGGTTTTTTCCCTGGCCCTCATTTCATCCCAATGCATTGCCTTCCATATGCTGCATTTCCAAATGCTGCCGTTTTTGCCGCTCACCTTTTCTTTGATCATATCTCCTGTCCCAAGTGCTTGTTCCACTTCTTCTCTGAACTTGGGATTTCATTTCCTTTCATGAAATTCATTTCATGAATTTCATGAAAGGAAATGAAATCTTGCGATTTCAGTGAGGATCAAGCTGGCAAGCTTTGGGCCAGTTCTCTGCACTTCAGCTCATGCCATGCCATTTGCTTGTTTGAACTTGGGTGACAAATTTTTCTTTTTTTTTCAGCCCTTTTCCCTGCATGAAATGAAATGAAGAATTTCATGTCATGAAAGGAAAGGAAATCTTGCAATTTCAGTGAGGATCAAGTTGGCAAGCTTTGGTCCAGCTCTCTGCCCTTCAGCTCATGCCATGCCATTTGCTTGTCTGGACTTCGGTGACAAATTACTTTCCCTTTTTTTTTTTTTTTTTTTTTTGAGCCCTTCCCATCTTCACTTTCTTCTCGCGTTTCGCCTTGTTCCTTTCTCTTTGGATTTCAGAAATTCAACCCCTAGAATCTGGGCATCTCTCCGGTTTTTTCCCTGGCCCTCATTTCATCCCAATGCATTGCCTTCCATATGCTGCATTTCCAAATGCTGCCGTTTTTTCCGCTCACCATTTCTTTGATCGTATCTCCTGTCCCAAGTGCTTGTTACACTTCTTCTCTGAATTTGGGATTTAATTTCCTTTCATGAAATTCATTTCATGAAAGGAAATGAAATCTTGCGATTTCAGTGAGGATCAAGCTGGCAAGCTTTGGGCCAGTTCTCTGCACTTCAGCTCATGCCATGCCATTTGCTTGTTTGAACTTGGTTGATAAATTTTTCCTTTTTTTTTCAGCCCTTTTCACTGCATGAAATGAAATGAAGAATTTCATGTCTTGAAAGGAAAGGAAATCTTGCAATTTCAGTGAGGATCAAGTTGGCAAGCTTTGGTCCAGCACTCTGCCTTTCAGCTCATGCCATGCCATTTGCTTGTCTGAACTTCGGTGACAAATTATTTTCCGATTTTTTTTTTTTTTATCCCCTCCCTTCCTCACTTTCTTCTCGCGTCTCGCCTTGTTCCTTTCTCTTTGGATTTCAGAAATTCACCCCCTAGAATCTGGGCATCTCTCCGGTTTTTTCCCTGGCCCTCATTTCATCCCAATGCATTGCCTTCCATATGCTGCATTTCCAAATGCTGCCGTTTTTTCTGCTCACCTTTTCTTTGATCATATCTCCTGTCCCAAGTGCTTGTTCCACTTCTTCTCTGAATTTGGGATTTCATTTCCTTTCATGAAATTCATTTCATGAATTTCATGAAAGGAAATGAAATCTTGCGATATCATTGAGGATCAAGCCGCCAAGCTTTGGGCCAGTTCTCTGCACTTAAGCTCATGCCATGCCATTTGCTTGTTTGAACTTGGGTGACAAATTTTTCTTTTTTTTTCAGCCCTTTTCCCTGCATGAAATGAAATGAAGAATTTCATGTCATGAAAGGAAAGGAAATCTTGCAATTTCAGTGAGGATCAAGTTGGCAAGCTTTGGTCCAGCTCTCTGCCCTTCAGCTCATGCCATGCCATTTGCTTGCCTGAACTTCGGTGACAAATTATTTTCCGATTTTTTTTTTTTTTTTTTTTTGAGCCCTTTCCTTCCTCACTTTCTTCTCGCGTCTCGCCTTGTTCCTTTCTCTTTGGATTTCAGAAATTCACCCCCTAGAATCTGGGCATCTCTCCGGTTTTTTCCCTGGCCCTCATTTCATCCCAATGCATTGCCTTCCATATGCTGCATTTCCAAATGCTGCCGTTTTTTCCGCTCACCATTTCTTTGATCAAATCTCCTTTCCCAAGTGCTTGTTACACTTCTTCTCTGAATTTGGGATTTCAGTGAGGATCAAGCCGCCAAGCTTTGGGCCAGTTCTCTGCACTTCAGCTCATGCCATGCCATTTGCTTGTTTGAACTTGGGTGACAAATTTTTCTTTTTTTTTCAGCCCTTTTCCCTGCATGAAATGAAATGAAGAATTTCATGTCATGAAAGGAAAGGAAATCTTGCAATTTCAGTGAGGATCAAGTTCGCAAGCTTTGGTCCGGCTCTCTGCCCTTCAGCTCATGCCATGCCATTTGCTTGTCTGAACTTCGGTGACAAATTATTTTCCGATTTTTGGTTTTTTTTGTTATCTCTTCCCTTCCTCACTTTCTTCTCGCGTCTCGCCTTGTTCCTTTCTCTTTGGATTTCAGAAATTCACCCCCTAGAATCTGGGCATCTCTCCGGTTTTTTCCCTGGCCCTCATTTCAGCCCAATGCATTGCCTTCCATATGCTGCATTTCCAAATGCTGCCGTTTTTTCCGCTCACCTTTTCTTTGATCATATCTCCTGTCCCAAGTGCTTGTTCCACTTCTTCTCTGAACTTGGGATTTCATTTCCTTTCATGAAATTCATTTCATGAATTTCATGAAAGGAAATGAAACCTTGCGATTTCAGTGAGGATCAAGCTGGCAAGCTTTGGGCCAGTTCTCTGCACTTCAGCTCATGCCATGCCATTTGCTTGTTTGAACTTGGGTGACAAATTTTTCTTTTTTTTTCAGCCCTTTTCCCTGCATGAAATGAAATGAAGAATTTCATGTCATGAAAGGAAAGGAAATCTTGCAATTTCAGTGAGGATCAAGTTGGCAAGCTTTGGTCCAGCTCTCTGCCCTTCAGCTCATGCCATGCCATTTGCTAGCCAGAACTTCGGTGACAAATTATTTTCAGATTTTTTTTTTTTTTTTATCCCTTCTCTTCCTCACTTTCTTTACGCGTCTCGCCTTGTTCCTTTCTCTTTGGATTTCAGAAATTCACCCCCTAGAATCTGGGCATCTCTCCGGTTTTTTCCCTGGCCCTCATTGCATCCCAATGCATTGCCTTCCATATGCTGCATTCCCAAATGCTGCCGTTTTTTCCGCTCACCTTTTCTTTGATCATATCTCCTGTCCCAAGTGCTTGTTATACTTCTCTGAATTTGGGATTTCATTTCCTTTCATGAAATGAATTTCATGAAAGGAAATGAAATCTTGCGATTTCAGTGAGGATCAAGCTGGCAAACTTTGGGCCAGTTCTCTGCACTTCAGCTCATGCCATGCCATTTGCTTGTTTGAACTTGGGTGACAAATTTTTCCTTTTTTTTTCAGCCCTTTTCCCTGCATGAAATGAAATGAAGAATTTCATGTCATGAAAGGAAAGGAAATCTTGCAATTTCAGTGAGGATCAAGTTGGCAAGCTTTGGTCCAGCTCTCTGCCCTTCAGCTCATGCCATGCCATTTGCTTGTCTGAACGTCCGTGACAAATTGTTTTCTGATTTTTTTTTTTTTTTTGTTATCCCTTCCCTTCCTCACTTTCTCCTCGCGTCTCACCTTCTTCCTTTCTCTTTAGATTTCAGAAATTCACCCCCTGGAATCTGGGCATCTCTCCGGTTTTTTCCCTGGCGCTCATTTCATCCCAATGCATTGCCTTCCATATGCTGCATTTCCAAATGCTGCCGTTTTTTCCGCTCACCTTTTCTTTGATAATATCTCCTGTCCCAAGTGCTTGTTACACTTCTTCTCTGAATTTGGGATTTCAGTGAGGATCAAGCTGGCAAGCTTTGGGCCAGTTCTCTGCACTTCAGCTCATGCCATGCCATTTGCTTGTTTGAACTTGGGTGACAAATTTTTCCTTTTTTTTTCAGCCCTTTTCCCTGCATGAAATGAAATGAAGAATTTCATGTCATGAAAGGAAAGGAAATCTTGCAATTTCAGTGAGGATCAAGTTGGCAAGCTTTGGTCCAGCTCTCTGCCCTTCAGCTCATGCCATGCCATTTGCTTGTCTGAACTTCGGTGACAATTATTTTCCCATTTTTATTTTTTTTTTTACCCCTTCACTTCCTCACTTTCTTCTCGCGTCTCGCCCTGTTCCTTTCTCCTTGGATTTCAGAAATTCACCCCCTAGGATCTGGGCATCTCTCCGGTTTTTTCCCTGGCCCTCATTTCATCCCAATGCATTGCCTTCCATATGCTGCATTTCCAAATGCTGCCGTTTTTTCCGCTCACCTTTTCTTTGATCATATCTCCTGTCCCAAGTGCTTGTTACACTTCTTCTCTGAATTTGGGATTTCATTTCCTTTCAGAAATTCATTTCATGAATTTCATGAAAGGAAATGAAATCTTGCGATTTCAGTGAGGATCAAGCTGGCAAGCGTTGGGCCAGTTCTCTGCACTTCTGCTCCTGCCATGCCATTTGCTTGTTTGAACTTGGGTGACAAATTTTTCCTTTTTTTTTCAGCCCTTTTCCCTGCATGAAATGAAATGAAGAATTTCATGTCATGAAAGGAAAGGAAATCTTGCAATTTCAGTGAGGATCAAGTTGGCAAGCTTTGGTCCAGCTCTCTGCCCTTCAGCTCATGCCATGCCATTTGCTAGCCAGAACTTCGGTGACAAATTATTTTCAGATTTTTTTTTTTTTTTATCCCTTCTCTTCCTCACTTTCTTTACGCGTCTCGCCTTGTTCCTTTCTCTTTGGATTTCAGAAATTCACCCCCTGGAATCTGGGCATCTCTCCGGTTTTTTCCCTGGCCCTCATTGCATCCCAATGCATTGCCTTCCATATGCTGCATTCCCAAATGCTGCCGTTTTTTCCGCTCACCTTTTCTTTGATCATATCTCCTGTCCCAAGTGCTTGTTATACTTCTCTGAATTTGGGATTTCATTTCCTTTCATGAAATTCATTTCATGAAAGGAAATGAAATCTTGCGATTTCAGTGAGGATCAAGCTGGCAAGCTTTGGGCCAGTTCTCTGCACTTCAGCTCATGCCATGCCATTTGCTTGTTTGAACTTGGGTGACAAATTTTTCCTTTTTTTTTCAGCCCTTTTCCCTGCATGAAATGAAATGAAGAATTTCATGTCATGAAAGGAAAGGAAATCTTGCAATTTCAGTGAGGATCAAGTTGGCAAGCTTTGGTCCAGCTCTCTGCCCTTCAGCTCATGCCATGCCATTTGCTTGTCTGAACGTCCGTGACAAATTGTTTTCTGATTTTTTTTTTTTTTTTGTTATCCCTTCCCTTCCTCACTTTCTCCTCGCGTCTCACATGCTTCCTTTCTCTTTGGATTTCAGAAATTCACCCCCTGGAATCTGGGCATCTCTCCGGTTTTTTCCCTGGCCCTCATTTCATCCCAATGCATTGCCTTCCATATGCTACATTTCCAAATGCTGCCGTTTTTTCCGCTCACCTTTTCTTTGATCATATCTCCTGTCCCAAGTGCTTGTTACACTTCTTCTCTGAATTTGGGATTTCAGTGAGGATCAAGCTGGCAAGCTTTGGGCCAGTTCTCTGCACTTCAGCTCATGCCATGCCATTTGCTTGTTTGAACTTGGGTGACAAATTTTTCCTTTTTTTTTCAGCCCTTTTCCCTGCATGAAATGAAATGAAGAATTTCATGTCATGAAAGGAAAGGAAATCTTGCAATTTCAGTGAGGATCAAGTTGGCAAGCTTTGGTCCAGCTCTCTGCTTTTCAGCTCATGCCATGCCATTTGCTTGTCTGAACTTCGGTGACAAATTATTTTCTGATTTTTTTTTTTTTTTTACGCCTTCCCTTCCTCACTTTCTTCTCGCGTCTCGCCTTGTTCCTTTCTCTTTGGATTTCAGAAATTCACCCCTTAGAATCTGGGCATCTCTCCGGTTTTTTCCCTGGCCCTCATTTCATCCCAATGCATTGCCTTCCATATGCTGCATTTCCAAATGCTGCCGTTTTTTCCGCTCACCTTTTCTTTGATCGTATCTCCTGTCCCAAGTGCTTGTTACACTTCTTCTCTGAATTTGGGATTTCATTTCCTTTCATGAAATTCATTTCATGAAAGGAAATGAAATCTTGCGATTTCAGAGAGGATCAAGTTGGCAAGCTTTGGGCCAGGTCTCTGCACTTCATCTCATGCCATGCCATTTGCTTGTTTGAACTTGGGTGACAAATTATTCTTTTTTTTTCCAGCCCTTTTCCCTGCATGAAATGAAATGAAGAATTTCATGTCATGAAAGGAAAGGAAATCTTGCAAATTCAGTGAGGATCAAGTTGGCAAGCTTTGGTCCAGCTCTCTGCCCTTCAGCTCATGCCATGCCATTTGCTAGCCAGAACTTCGGTGACAAATTATTTTCAGATTTTTTTTTTTTTTTATCCCTTCTCTTCCTCACTTTCTTTACGCGTCTCGCCTTGTTCCTTTCTCTTTGGATTTCAGAAATTCACCCCCTGGAATCTGGGCATCTCTCCGGTTTTTTCCCTGGCCCTCATTGCATCCCAATGCATTGCCTTCCATATGCTGCATTCCCAAATGCTGCCGTTTTTTCCGCTCACCTTTTCTTTGATCATATCTCCTGTCCCAAGTGCTTGTTATACTTCTCTGAATTTGGGATTTCATTTCCTTTCATGAAATTCATTTCATGAAAGGAAATGAAATCTTGCGATTTCAGTGAGGATCAAGCTGGCAAGCTTTGGGCCAGTTCTCTGCACTTCAGCTCATGCCATGCCATTTGCTTGTTTGAACTTGGGTGACAAATTTTTCCTTTTTTTTTCAGCCCTTTTCCCTGCATGAAATGAAATGAAGAATTTCATGTCATGAAAGGAAAGGAAATCTTGCAATTTCAGTGAGGATCAAGTTGGCAAGCTTTGGTCCAGCTCTCTGCCCTTCAGCTCATGCCATGCCATTTGCTTGTCTGAACGTCCGTGACAAATTGTTTTCTGATTTTTTTTTTTTTTTTGTTATCCCTTCCCTTCCTCACTTTCTCCTCGCGTCTCACATGCTTCCTTTCTCTTTGGATTTCAGAAATTCACCCCCTGGAATCTGGGCATCTCTCCGGTTTTTTCCCTGGCCCTCATTTCATCCCAATGCATTGCCTTCCATATGCTACATTTCCAAATGCTGCCGTTTTTTCCGCTCACCTTTTCTTTGATCATATCTCCTGTCCCAAGTGCTTGTTACACTTCTTCTCTGAATTTGGGATTTCAGTGAGGATCAAGCTGGCAAGCTTTGGGCCAGTTCTCTGCACTTCAGCTCATGCCATGCCATTTGCTTGTTTGAACTTGGGTGACAAATTTTTCCTTTTTTTTTCAGCCCTTTTCCCTGCATGAAATGAAATGAAGAATTTCATGTCATGAAAGGAAAGGAAATCTTGCAATTTCAGTGAGGATCAAGTTGGCAAGCTTTGGTCCAGCTCTCTGCCCTTCAGCTCATGCCATGCCATTTGCTTGTCTGAACTTCGGTGACAAATTATTTTCTGATTTTTTTTTTTTTTTTACGCCTTCCCTTCCTCACTTTCTTCTCGCGTCTCGCCTTGTTCCTTTCTCTTTGGATTTCAGAAATTCACCCCTTAGAATCTGGGCATCTCTCCGGTTTTTTCCCTGGCCCTCATTTCATCCCAATGCATTGCCTTCCATATGCTGCATTTCCAAATGCTGCCGTTTTTTCCGCTCACCTTTTCTTTGATCGTATCTCCTGTCCCAAGTGCTTGTTACACTTCTTCTCTGAATTTGGGATTTCATTTCCTTTCATGAAATTCATTTCATGAAAGGAAATGAAATCTTGCGATTTCAGAGAGGATCAAGTTGGCAAGCTTTGGGCCAGGTCTCTGCACTTCATCTCATGCCATGCCATTTGCTTGTTTGAACTTGGGTGACAAATTATTCTTTTTTTTTCCAGCCCTTTTCCCTGCATGAAATGAAATGAAGAATTTCATGTCATGAAAGGAAAGGAAATCTTGCAAATTCAGTGAGGATCAAGTTGGCAAGCTTTGGTCCAGCTCTCTGCCCTTCAGCTCATGCCATGCCATTTGCTTGCCTGAACTTCGGTGACAAATTATTTTCTGGTTTTTATTTTTTTTTTGTTATCCCTTCCCTTCCTCACTTTCTCCTCGCGTCTCGCCTTGTTCCTTTCTCTTTGGATTTCAGAAATTCACCCCCTAGAATCTGGGCATCTCTCCGGTTTTTTCCCTGGCCCTCATTTCATCCCAATGCATTGCCTTCCATATGCTGCATTTCCAAATGCTGCCGTTTTTTCCGCTCACCTTTTCTTTGATCATATCTCCTGTCCCAAGTGCTTGTTACACTTCTTCTCTGAATTTGGGATTTCATTTCCTTTCATGAAATTCATTTCATGAATTTTATGAAAGGAAATGAAATCTTGCGATTTCAGTGAGGATCAAGCTGGCAAGCTTTGGGCCAGTTCTCTGCACTTCAGCTCATGCCATGCCATTTGCTTGTTTGAACTTGGGTGACAAATTTTTCTTTTTTTTTCAGCCCTTTTTCCTGCATGAAATGAAATGAAGAATTTCATGTCATGAAAGGAAAGGAAATCTTGCAATTTCAGTGAGGATCAAGTTGGCAAGCTTTGGTCCAGCTCTCTGCCCTTCAGCTCATGCCATGCCATTTGCTTGTCTGAACGTCCGTGACAAATAATTTTCCCTTTTTTTTATTTCTTTTTTTTTGAGCCCTTCCATTCCTCACTTTCTTCTCGTGTCTCACCTTGTTCCTTTCTCCTTGGATTTCAGAAATTCACCCCCTAGAATCTAGGCATCTCTCCGGTTTTTTCCCTGGTCCTCATTTCATCCCAATGCATTGCCTTCCATATGCTGCATTTCCAAAAGCTGCCGTTTTTTCCGCTCACCTTTTCTTTGATCATATCTCTTGTCCCAAGTGCTTGTTACACTTCTTCTCTGAATTTGGGATTTCATTTCCTTTCATGAAATTCTTTTCATGAAAGGAAATGAAATCTTGCGATTTCAGTGAGGATCAAGCTGGCAAGCTTTGGGCCAGTTCTCTGCACTTCAGCTCATGCCATGCCATTTGTTTGTTTGAACTTGGGTGACAAATTTTTCCTTTTTTTTTCAGCCCTTTTCCCTGCATGAAATGAAATGAAGAATTTCATGTCATGAAAGGAAAGGAAATCTTGCAATTTCAGTGAGGATCAAGTTGGCAAGCTTTGGTCCAGCTCTCTGCCCTTCAGCTCATGCCATGCCATTTGCTAGCCTGAACTTCGGTGACAACTTGGTTTCCGATGTTTTTTTTTTTTTTGGTTATCCCTTCACTTCCTCACTTTCTTCTCGCGTCTCGCCTTGTTCCTTTCTCTTTGGATTTCAGAAATTCACCCCCTAGAATCTGGGCATCTCTCCGGTTTTTTCCCTGGCCCTCATTTCATCCCAATGCATTGCCTTCCACATGCTGCATTTCCAAATGCTGCCGTTTTTTCCGCTCACCTTTTCTTTGATCATATCTCCTGTCCCAAGTGCTTGTTACACTTCTTCTCTGAATTTGGGATTTCATTTCCTTTCATGAAATTCATTTTATGAAAGGAAATGAAATCTTGCGATTTCAGTGAGGATCAAGTTTGCAAGCTTTCGTCCAGCTCTCTGCCCTTCAGCTCATGCCATGCCATTTGCTAGCCTGAACTTCGGTGACAACTTAGTTTCCGATTTTTTTTTTTTTTTTGGTTATCCATTCCCTTCCTCACTTTCTTCTCGCGTCTCGCCTTGTTCCTTTCTCTTTGGATTTCAGAAATTCACCCCCTAGAATCTGGGCATCTCTCCGGTTTTTTCCCTGGCCCTCATTTCATCCCAATGCATTGCCTTCCATATGCTGCATTTCCAAAAGCTGCCGTTTTTTCCACTCACCTTTTCTTTGATCATATCTCCTGTCCCAAGTGCTTGTTACACTTCTTCTCTGAATTTGGGATTTCATTTCCTTTCATGAAATTCATTTCATGAAAGGAAATGAAATCTTGCGATTTCAGTGAGGATCAAGCTGGCAAGCTTTGGGCCAGTTCTCTGCACTTCAGCTCATGCCATGCCATTTGCTTGTTTGAACTTGGGTGACAAATTTTTCCGTTTTTTTTCAGCCCTTTTCCCTGCATGAAATGAAATGAAGAATTTCATGTCATGAAAGGAAAGGAAATCTTGCAATTTCAGTGAGGATCAAGTTGGCAAGCTTTGGTCCAGCTCTCTGCCCTTCAGCTCATGCCATGCCTTTTGCTTGCCTGAACTTCGGTGACAAATTATTTTCCGATTTTTTTTTTTTTGTTATCCCTTCCCATCCTCACTTTCTTCTCGCGTCTCGCCTTGTTCCTTTCTCTTTGGATTTCAGAAATTCACCCCCTAGAATCTGGGCATCTCTCCGGTTTTTTCCCTGGCCCTCATTTCATCCCAATGCATTGCCTTCCATATGCTGCATTTCCAAATGCTGCCGTTTTTTCCGCTCACATTTTCTTTGATCATATCTCCTGTCCCAAGTGCTTGTTACACTTCTTCTCTGAATTTGGGATTTCATTTCCTTTCATGAATTTCATTTCATGAATTTCATGAAAGGAAATGAAATCTTGCGATTTCAGTGAGGATCAAGCTGGCAAGCTTTGGGCCAGTTCTCTGCACTTCATCTCATGCCATGCCATTTGCTTGTTTGAACTTGGGTGACAAATTTTTCCTTTTTTTTTCAGCCCTTTTCCCTGCATGAAATGAAATGAAGAATTTCATGTCATGAAAGGAAAGGAAATCTTGCAATTTCAGTGAGAATCAAGTTGGCAAGCTTTGGTCCAGCTCTCTGCCCTTCAGCTCATGCCATGCCATTTGCTAGCCTGAACTTCGGTGACAAATTGTTTTCTGATTTTTTTTTTTTTTTGTTATCCCTTCCCTTCCTCACTTTCTCCTCGCGTCTCACCTTGTTCCTTTCTCTTTGGATTTCAGAAATTCACCCCCTAGAATCTGGGCATCTCTCCGGTTTTTTCCCTGGCCCTCATTTCATCCCAATGCATTGCCTTCCATATGCTGCATTTCCAAATGCTGCCGTTTCTTCCGCTCACCTTTTCTTTGATCATATCTCCTGTCCCAAGTGCTTGTTACACTTCTTCTCTGAATTTGGGATTTCATTTCCTTTCATGAAATTCATTTTATGAAATGAAATGAAATCTTGCGATTTCAGTGAGGATCAAGTTGGCAAGCTTTGGTCCAGCTCTCTGCCCTTCAGCTCATGCCATGCCATTTGCTAGCCAGAACTTCGGTGACAACTTAGTTTCCGATTTTTTTTTTTTTTTTGGTTATCCCTTCCCTTCCTCACTTTCTTCTCGCGTCTCGCCTTGTTCCTTTCTCCTTGGATTTCAGAAATTCACCCCCTAGAATCTGGGCATCTCTCCGGTTTTTTCCCTGGCCCTCATTTCATCCCAATGCATTGCCTTCCATATGCTGCATTTCCAAATGCTGCCGTTTTTTCCGCTCACCTTTTCTTTGATCGTATCTCCTGTCCCAAGTGCTTGTTACACTTCTTCTCTGAATTTGGGATTTCATTTCCTTTCATGAAATTCATTTCATGAAAGGAAATGAAATCTTGCGATTTCAGTGAGGATCAAGCTGCCAAGCTTTGGGCCAGTTCTCTGTACTTTAGCTCATGCCATGCCATTTGCTTGTTTGAACTTGGGTGACAAATTTTTCCTTTTTTTTTCAGCCCTTTTCCCTGCATGAAATGAAATGAAGAATTTCATTTCATGAAAGGAAAGGAAATCTTGCAATTTCAGTGAGGATCAAGTTGGCAAGCTTTGGTCCAGCTCTCTGCCCTTCAGCTCATGCCATGCCATTTGCTTGCCTGAACGTCGGTGACAAATTAGTTTCCCATTTTTTTTTTTGTTTTGTTATCCCTTCCCTTCCTCACTTTCTTCTCGCGTCCCGCCTTGATCCTTTCTCTTTGGATTTCAGAAATTCACCCCCTAGAATCTGGGCATCTCTCCGGTTTTTTCCCTGGCCCTCATTTCATCCCAATGCATTGCCTTCCATATGCTGCATTTCCAAATGCTGCCGTTTTTTCCGCTCACCTTTTCTTTGATCGTATCTCCTATCACAAGCGCTTGTTACACTTCTCTGAATTTGGGATTTCATTTCAGTGAGGATCAAGCTGGCACGCTTTGGGCCAGTTCTCTGCACTTCAGCTCATGCCATGCCATTTGCTTGTTTGAACTTGGGTGAAAAATTTTTCCTTTTTTTTCAGCCCTTTTCCCTGCATGAAATGAAATGAAGAATTTCATGTCATGAAAGGAAAGGAAATCTTGCAATTTCAGTGAGGATCAAGTTGGCAAGCTTTGGTCCAGCTCTCTGCCCTTCAGCTCATGCCATGCCATTTGCTTGCCTGAACTTCGGTGACAAATTATTTTCCGATTTTTTTTTTTTTTTTTTGAGTCCTTCCCTTCTTCACTTTCTTCTCGCGTCTCGCCTTGTTCCTTTCTCTTTGGATTTCAGAAATTCACCCCCTAGAATCTGGGCATCTCTCTGGTTTTTTCCCTGGCCCTCATTTCATCCCAATGCATTGCCTTCCATATGCTGCATTTCCAAAAGCTGCCGTTTTTTCCGCTCACCTTTTCTTTGATCATATCTCCTGTCCCAAGTGCTTGTTACACTTCTTCTCTGAATTTGGGATTTCATTTCCTTTCATGAAATTCATTTCATGAAAGGAAATGAAATATTGCGATTTCAGAGAGGATCAAGCTGGCAAGCTTTCGGCCAGTTCTCTGCACTTCAGCTCATGCCATGCCATTTGCTTGTTTGAACTTGGGTGACAAATTTTTCCTTTTTTTTTCAGCCCTTTTCCCTGCATGAAATGAAATGAAGAATTTCATGTCATGAAAGGAAAGGAAATCTTGCAATTTCAGTGAGGATCAAGTTGGCAAGCTTTGGTCCAGCTCTCTGCCCTTCCGCTCATGCCATGCCATTTGCTTGTTTGAACATGGGTGACAAATAATTTTCCGATTTTTTTTTTTTTTTTCAGCCCTTCCCTTCCTCACTTTCTTCTCGCGTCTCGCCTTGTTCCTTTCTCTTTGGATTTCAGAAATTCACCCCCTAGAATCTGGGCATCTCTCCGGTTTTTTCCCTGACCCTCATTTCATCCCAATTCATTGCCTTCCATATGCGGCATTTCCAAATGCTGCCGTTTTTTCCGCTCACCTTTTCTTTGATCGTATCTCCTGTCCCAAGTGCTTGTTACACTTCTTCACTGAATTTGGGATTTCAGTGAGGATCAAGCTGGCAAGCTTTGGGCCAGTTCTCTGCACTTCAGCTCATGCCATGCCATTTGCTTGTTTGAACTTCGGTGACAAATTTTTCCTTTTTTTTTCAGCCCTTTTCCCTGCATGAAATGAAATGAAGAATTTCATGTCATGAAAGGAAAGGAAATCTTGCAAATTCAGTGCGGATCAAGTTGGCAAGCTTTGGTCCAGCTCTCTGCCCTTCAGCTCATGCCATGCCATTTGCTAGCCTGAACTTCGGTGACAACTTAGTTTTCGATTTTTTTTTTTTTTTTTGTTATCCCTTCCCTTCCTCACTTTCTTCTCGCGTCTCGCCTTGTTCCTTTCTCTTTGGATTTCAGAAATTCACCCCCTAGAATCTGGGCATCTCTCCGGTTTTTTCCCTGGCCCTCATTTCATCCCAATGCATTGCCTTCCATATGCTGCATTTCCAAATGCTGCCGTTTTATCCGCTCACCTTTTCTTTGATCATATCTCCTGTCCCAAGTGCTTGTTCCACTTCTTCTCTGAATTTGGGATTTCATTTCCTTTCATGAAATTCATTTCATGAATTTCATGAAAGGAAATGAAATCTTGCGATTTCACTGAGGATCAAGCTGGCAAGCTTTGGGCCAGTTCTCTGCACTTCAGCTCATGCCATGCCATTTGCTTGTTTGAACTTGGGTGACAAATTTTTCCTTTTTTTTTTCAGCCCTTTTCCCTGCATGAAATGAAATGAAGAATTTCATGTCATGAAAGGAAAGGAAATCTTGCAATTTCAGTGATGATCAAGTTGGCAAGCTTTGGTCCAGCTCTCTGCCCTTCAGCTCATGCCATGCCTTTTCCTTGCCTGAACTTCGGTGACAACTTTGTTTCCGATTTTTTTTTTTTTTTTGTTATCCCTTCCCTTCCTCACTTTCTTCTCGCGTCTCGCCTTGTTCCTTTCTCTTTGGATTTCAGAAATTCACCCCCTAGAATCTGGGCATCTCTCCGGTTTTTTCCCTGGCCCTCATTTCATCCCAATGCATTGCCTTCCATATGCTGCATTTCCAAATGCTGCCGTTTTTTCCGCTCACCTTTTCTTTGATCATATCTCCTGTCCCAAGTGCTTGTTACACTTCTTCTCTGAATTTGAGATTTCATTTCCTTTCATGAAATTCATTTCATGAATTTCATGAAAGGAAATGAAATCTTGCGATTTCAGTGAGGATCAAGCTGGCAAGCTTTGGGCCAGTTCTCTGCACTTCAGCTCATGCCATGCCATTTGCTTGTTTGAACTTGGGTGACAAATTTTTCCTTTTTTTTTTCAGCCCTTTTCCCTGCATGAAATGAAATGAAGAATTTCATGTCATGAAAGGAAAGGAAATCTTGCAATTTCACTGAGGATCAAGTTGGCAAGCTTTGGTCCAGCTCTCTGCCCTTCAGCTCATGCCATGCCATTTGCTTGTCTGAACTTCGGTGACAAATTATTTTCTGATTTTTTTTTTTTTTTACCCCTTCCTTTCCTCACTTTCTTCTCACGTCTCGCCTTGTTCCTTTCTCCTTGGATTTCAGAAATTCACCCCCTAGAATCTGGGCATCTCTCCGGTTTTTTCCCTGTCCCTCATTTCATCCCAATGCATTGCCTTCCATATGCTGCATTTCCAAATGCTGCCGTTTTTTCCGCTCACATTTTCTTTGATCATATCTCCTGTCCCAAGTGCTTGCTCCACTTCTTCACTGAATTTGGGATTTCATTTCCTTTCAAGAAATTCATTTCATGAAAGGAAATGAAATCTTGCGATTTCAGTGAGGATCAAGCTGGCAAGCTTTGGGCCAGTTCTCTGCACTTCAGCTCATGCCATGCCATTTGCTTGTTTGTACTTGGGTGACAAATTTTTCTTTTTTTTTTTCAGCCCTTTTCCCTGCATGAAATGAAATGAAGAATTTCATGTCATGAAAGGAAAGGAAATCTTGCAATTTCAGTGAGGATCAAGTTGGCAAACTTTGGTCCAGCTCTCTGCCCTTCAGCTCATGCCATGCCATTTGCTTGCATGAACTTCGGTGACAAATTGTTTTCAGATTTTTTTTTTTTTTTGTTATCCCTTCTCTTCCTCACTTTCTTCTCGCGTCTCGCCTTGTTCCTTTCTCTTTGGATTTCAGAAATTCACCCCCTAGAATCTGGGCATCTCTCCGGTTTTTTCCCTGGCCCTCATTTCATCCCAATGCATTGCCTTCCATATGCTGCATTTCCAAATGCTGCCGTTTTTTCCGCTCACCTTTTCTTTGATCATATCTCCTGTCCCAAGTGCTTGTTACACTTCTTCTCTGAATTTGGGACTTCATTTCCTTTCATGAAATTCATTTCATGAATTTCATGAAAGGAAATGAAATCTTGCGATTTCAGTGAGGATCAAGCTGCCAAGCTTTGGACCAGTTCTCTGTACTTCAGCTCATGCCATGCCATTTGCTTGTTTGAACTTGGGTGACAAATTTTTCCTTTTTTTTTCAGCCCTTTTCCCTGCATGAAATGAAATGAAGAATTTCATGTCATGAAAGGAAAGGAAATCATGCAATTTCAGTGAGGATCAAGTTGGCAAGCTTTGGTCCAGCTCTCTGCCCTTCAGCTCATGCCATGCCATTTGCTTGCCTGAACTTCGGTGACAAATTGTTTTCTGATTTTTTTTTTTTTGTTATCCCTTCCCTTCCTCACTTTCTCCTCGCGTCTCACCTTGTTCCTTTCTCTTTGCATTTCAGAAATTCACCCCCTAGAATCTGGGCAACTCTCCGGTTTTTTCCCTGACCCTCCTTTCATCCCAATGCATTGCCTTCCATATGCTGCATTTCCAAATGCTGCCGTTCCTTCTGCTCACCTTTTCTTTGATCATATCTCCTGTCCCAAGTGCTTGTTACACTTCTTCTCTGAATTTGGGATTTCATTTCCTTTCATGAAATTCATTTCATGAATTTCATGAAAGGAAATGAAATCTTGCGATTTCAGTGAGGATCAAGCTGGCAAGCTTTGGGCCAGTTCTCTGCACTTCAGCTCATGCCATGCCATTTGCTTGTTTGAACTTGGGTGACAAATTTTTCTTTTTTTTTCAGCCCCTTTCCCTGCATGAAATGAAATGAAGAATTTCATGTCATGAAAGGAAAGAAAATCTTGCAATTACAGTGAGGATCAAGTTGGCAAGCTTTGGTCCAGCTCTCTGCCCTTCAGCTCATGCCATGCCATTTGCTTGTCTGAACGTCCGTGACAAATAATTTTCCCTTTTTTTTATTTCTTTTTTTTTGAGCCCATCCCTTCCTCACTTTCTTCTCGCGTCTCGCCTTGTTCCTTTCTCCTTGGATTTCAGAAATTCACCCCCTAGAATCTAGGCATCTCTCCGGTTTTTTCCCTGGTCCTCATTTCATCCCAATGCATTGCCTTCCATATGCTGCATTTCCAAATGCTGCCGTTTTTTCCGCTCACCTTTTCTTTGATCATATCTCTTGTCCAAGTGCTTGTTACACTTCTTCTCTGAATTTGGGATTTCATTTCCTTTCATGAAATTCATTTCATGAAAGGAAATCAAATCTTGCGATTTCAGTGAGGATCAAGCTGGCAAGCTTTGGGCCAGTTCTCTGCACTTCAGCTCATGCCATGCCATTTGTTTGTTTGAACTTGGGTGACAAATTTTTCTTTTTTTTTTCAGCCCTTTTCCCTGCATGAAATGAAATGAAGAATTTCATGTCATGAAAGGAACGGAAATCTTGCAATTTCAGTGAGGATCAAGTTGGCAAGCTTTGGTCCAGCTCTCTGCCCTTCAGCTCATGCCATGCCATTTGCTAGCCTGAACTTCGGTGACAACTTAGTTTCCGATTTTTTTTTTTTTTTGGTTATCCCTTCCCTTCCTCACTTTCTTCTCGCGTCTCGCCTTGTTCCTTTCTCTTTGGATTTCAGAAATTCACCCCCTAGAATCTGGGCATCTCTCCGGTTTTTTCCCTGGCCCTCATTTCATCCCAATGCATTGCCTTCCATATGCTGCATTTCCAAATGCTGCCGTTTTTTCCGCTCACCTTTTCTTTGATCGTATCTCCTGTCCCAAGTGCTTGTTACACTTCTTCTCTGAATTTGGGAATTCATTTCCTTTCATGAAATTCATTTCATGAAAGGAAATGAAATCTTGCGATTTCAGTGAGGATCAAGCTGCCAAGCTTTGGGCCAGTTCTCTGTACTTTAGCTCATGCCATGCCATTTGCTTGTTTGAACTTGGGTGACAAATTTTTCCTTTTTTTTTCAGCCCTTTTCCCTGCATGAAATGAAATGAAGAATTTCATTTCATGAAAGGAAAGGAAATCTTGCAATTTCAGTGAGGATCAAGTTGGCAAGCTTTGGTCCAGCTCTCTGCCCTTCAGCTCATGCCATGCCATTTGCTTGCCTGAACGTCGGTGACAAATTAGTTTCCCATTTTTTTTTTTGTTTTGTTATCCCTTCCCTTCCTCACTTTCTTCTCGCGTCCCGCCTTGTTCCTTTCTCTTTGGATTTCAGAAATTCACCCCCTAGAATCTGGGCATCTCTCCGGTTTTTTCCCTGACCCTCATTTCATCTTAATGCATTGTCTTCCATATGCTGCATTTCCAAATGCTGCCGTTTTTTCCGCTCACCTTTTCTTTGATCGTATCTCCTATCACAAGTGCTTGTTACACTTCTCTGAATTTGGGATTTCATTTCAGTGAGGATCAAGCTGGCACGCTTTGGGCCAGTTCTCTGCACTTCAGCTCATGCCATGCCATTTGCTTGTTTGAACATGGGTGGCAAATTTTTCCTTTTTTTTCAGCACTTTTCCCTGCATGAAATGAAATGAAGAATTTCATGTCATGAAAGGAAAGGAAATCTTGCAATTTCAGTGAGGATCAAGTTGGCAAGCTTTGGTCCAGCTCTCTGCCCTTCAGCTCATGCCATGCCATTTGCTTGCCTGAACTTCGGTGACAAATTATTTTCCGATTTTTTTTTTTTTTTGTTTGAGTCCTTCCCTTCCTCACTTTCTTCTCGCGTCTCGCCTTGTTCCTTTCTCTTTGGATTTCAGAAATTCACCCCCTAGAATCTGGGCATCTCTCTGGTTTTTTCCCTGGCCCTCATTTCATCCCAATGCATTGCCTTCCATATGCTGCATTTCCAAAAGCTGCCGTTTTTTCCGCTCACCTTTTCTTTGATCATATCTCCTGTCCCAAGTGCTTATTACACTTCTTCTCTGAATTTGGGATTTCATTTCCTTTCATGAAATTCATTTCATGAAAGGAAATGAAATCTTGCGATTTCAGTGAGGATCAAGCTGGCAAGATTTCGGCCAGTTCTCTGCACTTCAGCTCATGCCATGCCATTTGCTTGTTTGAACTTGGGTGACAAATTTTTCCTTTTTTTTTCAGCCCTTTTCCCTGCATGAAATGAAATGAAGAATTTCATGTCATGAAAGGAAAGGAAATCTTGCAATTTCAGTGAGGATCAAGTTGGCAAGCTTTGGTCCAGCTCTCTGCCCTTCCGCTCATGCCATGCCATTTGCTTGTTTGAACTTGGGTGACAAATAATTTTCCGATTTTTTTTTTTTTTTTTCAGCCCTTCCCTTCCTCACTTTCTTCTCGCGTCTCGCCTTGTTCCTTTCTCTTTGGATTTCAGAAATTCACCCCCTAGAATCTGGGCATCTCTCCGTTTTTTTCCCTGGCCCTCATTTCATCCCAATGCATTGCCTTCCATATGCTGCATTTCCAAATGCTGCCGTTTTTTCCGCTCACATTTTCTTTGATCGTATCTCCTGTCCCAAGTGCTTGTTACACTTCTTCTCTGAATTTGGGATTTCAGTGAGGATCAATCTGGCAAGCTTTGGGCCAGTTCTCTGCACTTCAGCTCATGCCATGCCATTTGCTTGTTTGAACTTGGGTGACAAATTTTTCCTTTTTTTTTCAGCCCTTTTCCCTGCATGAAATGAAATGAAGAATTTCATGTCATGAAAGGAAAGGAAATCTTGCAAATTCAGTGCGGATCAAGTTGGCAAGCTTTGGTCCAGCTCTCTGCCCTTCAGCTCATGCCATGCCATTTGCTAGCCTGAACTTCGGTGACAACTTTGTTTCCGATTTTTTTTTTTTTTTTGTTATCCCTTCCCTTCCTCACTTTCTTCTCGCGTCTCGCCTTGTTCCTTTCTCTTTGGATTTCAGAAATTCACCCCCTAGAATCTGGGCATCTCTCCGGTTTTTTCCCTGGCCCTCATTTCATCCCAATGCATTGCCTTCCATATGCTGCATTTCCAAATGCTGCCGTTTTTTCCGCTCACCTTTTCTTTGATCATATCTCCTGTCCCAAGTGCTTGTTACACTTCTTCTCTGAATTTGGGATTTCATTTCCTTTCATGAAATTCATTTCATGAAAGGAAATGAAATCTTGCGATTTCAGTGAGGATCAAGCTGGCAAGCTTTGGGCCAGTTCTCTGCACTTCAGCTCATGCCATGCCATTTGCTTGTTTGAACTTGGGTGATAAATTTTTCCGTTTTTTTTCAGCCCTTTTCCCTGCATGAAATGAAATGAAGAATTTCATGTCATGAAAGGAAAGGAAATCTTGCAATTTCAGTGAGGATCAAGTTGGCAAGCTTTGGTCCAGCTCTCTGCCCTTCAGCTCATGCCATGCCTTTTGCTTGTCTGAACGTCCGTGACAAATTGTTTTCTGATTTTTTTTTTTTTTTTTGTTATCCCTTCCCTTCCTCACTTTCTCCTCGCGTCTCACCTTCTTCCTTTCTCTTTGGATTTCAGAAATTCACCCCCTGGAATCTGGGCATCTCTCCGGTTTTTTCCCTGGCCCTCATTTCATCCCAATGCATTGCCTTCCATATGCTGCATTTCCAAATGCTGCCGTTTTTTCCGCTCACCATTTCTTTGATCATATCTCCTGTCCCAAGTGCTTGTTACACTTCTTCTCTGAATTTGGGATTTCAGTGAGGATCAAGCTGGCAAGCTTTGGGCCAGTTCTCTGCACTTCAGCTCATGCCATGCCATTTGCTTGTTTGAACTTGGGTGACAAATTTTTCCTTTTTTTTTCAGCCCTTTTCCCTGCATGAAATGAAATGAAGGATTTCATGTCATGAAAGGAAAGGAAATCTTGCAAATTCAGTGAGGATCAAGTTGGCAAGCTTTGGTCCAGCTCTCTGCCCTTCAGCTCATTCCATGCCTTTTGCTTGTCTGAACGTCCGTGACAAATTGTTTTCTGATTTTTTTTTTTTTTTTGTTATCCCTTCCCTTCCTCACTTTCTCCTCGCGTCTCACCTTCTTCCTTTCTCTTTGGATTTCAGAAATTCACCCCCTGGAATCTGGGCATCTCTCCGGTTTTTTCCCTGGCCATCATTTCATCCCAATGCATTGCCTTCCATATGCTGCATTTCCAAATGCTGCCGTTTTTTCCGCTCACCATTTCTTTGATCATATCTCCTGTCCCAAGTGCTTGTTACACTTCTTCTCTGAATTTGGGATTTCAGTGAGGATCAAGCTGGCAAGCTTTGGGCCAGTTCTCTGCACTTCAGCTCATGCCATGCCATTTGTTTGTTTGAACTTGGGTGACAAATTTTTCCTTTTTTTTTCAGCCCTTTTCCCTGCATGAAATGAAATGAAGAATTTCATGTCATGAAAGGAAAGGAAATCTTGCAATTTCAGTGAGGATCAAGTTGGCAAGCTTTGGTCCAGCTCTCTGCCCTTCAGCTCATGCCATGCCATTTGCTTGTCTGAACTTCGGTGACAAATTATTTTCCGATTTTTTTTTTTTTTTTACGCCTTCACTTCCTCACTTTCTTCTCGCGTCTCGCCCTGTTCCTTTCTCCTTGGATTTCAGAAATTCACCCCTTAGAATCTGGGCATCTCTCCGGTTTTTTCCCTGGCCCTCATTTCATCCCAATGCATTGCCTTCCATATGCTGCATTTCCAAATGCTGCCGTTTTTTCCGCTCACCTTTTCTTTGATCGTATCTCCTGTCCCAAGTGCTTGTTACACTTCTTCTCTGAATTTTGGATTTCATTTCCTTTCATGAAATTCATTTTATGAATTTCATGGAAGGAAATGAAATCTTGCGATTTCAGTGAGGATCAAGCTGGTAAGCTTTGGGCCAGTTCTCTGCACTTCAGCTCATGCAATGCCATTTGCTTGTTTGAACTTGGGTGACAAATTTTTCATTTTTTTTTCAGCCCTTTTCCCTGCATGAAATGAAATGAAGAATTTCATGTCATGAAAGGAAAGGAAATCTTGCAAATTCAGTGCGGATCAAGTTGGCAAGCTTTGGTCCAGCTCTCTGCCCTTCAGCTCAGGCCATGCCATTTGCTAGCCAGAACTTCGGTGACAACTTTGTTTCCGATTTTTTTTTTTTTTTTGTTATCCCTTCCCTTCCTCACTTTCTTCTCGCGTCTCGCCTTGTTCCTTTCTCTTTGGATTTCAGAAATTCACCCCCTAGAATCTGGGCATCTCTCCGGTTTTTTCCCTGGCCCTCATTTCATCCCAATGCATTGCCTTCCATATGCTGCATTTCCAAATGCTGCCGTTTTTTCCACTCACCTTTTCTTTGATCATATCTCCTGTCCCAAGTGCTTGTTACACTTCTTTTCTGAATTTGGGATTTCATTTCCTTTCATGAAATTCAGTTCATGAAAGGAAATAAATCTTGCGATTTCAGTGAGGATCAAGCTGCCAAGCTTTGGGCCAGTTCTCTGCACTTCAGCTCATGCCATGCCATTTGCTTGTTTGAACTTGGGTGACAAATTTTTCCTTTTTTTTTCAGCCCTTTTCCCTGCATGAAATTAAATGAAGAATTTCATGTCATGAAAGGAAAGGAAATCTTGCAATTTCAGTGAGGATCAAGTTGGCAAGCTTTGGTCCAGCTCTCTGCCCTTCAGCTCATGCCATGCCATTTGCTTGCCTGAACTACGGTGACAAATTGTTTTCTGATTTTTTTTTTTTTTTGTTATCCCTTCCCTTCCTCACTTTCTCCTCGCGTCTCACCTTGTTCCTTTCTCTTTGGATTTCAGAAATTCACCCCCTAGAATCTGGGCATCTCTCCGGTTTTTTCCCTGGCCCTCATTTCATCCCAATGCATTGCCTTCCATATGCTGCATTTCCAAATGCTGCCGTTTTTTCCGCTCACCTTTTCTTTGATCATATCTCCTGTCCCAAGTGCTTGTTACACTCTTCTCTGAATTTGGGATTTCATTTCCTTTCCTGAAATTCATTTCATGAATTTCAGGAAAGGAAATGAAATCTTGCGATTTCAGTGAGGATCAAGCTGGCAAGCTTTGGGCCAGTTCTCTGCACTTCAACTCATGCCATGCCATTTGCTTGTTTGAACTTGGGTGACAAATTTTTCCTTTTTCTTTCAGCCCTTTTCCCAGCATGAAATAAAATGAAGAATTTCATGTCATGAAAGGAAAGGAAATCTTGCAATTTCAGTGAGGATCAAGTTGGCAAGCTTTGGTCCAGCTCTCTGCCCTTCAGCTCATGCCATGCCATTTGCTTGTCTGAACTTCGGTGACAAATTATTTTCTGGTTTTTTTTTTTTTTTTGTTATCCCTTCCCTTCCTCACTTTCTCCTCGCGTCTCGCCTTGTTCCTTTCTCTTTGGATTTCAGAAATTCACCCCCTAGAATCTGGGCATCTCTCCGGTTTTTTCCCTGGCCCTCATTTCATCCCAATGCATTGCCTTCCATATGCTGCATTTCCAAATGCTGCCGTTTTTTCCGCTCACCTTTTCTTTGATCATATCTCCTGTCCCAAGTGCTTGTTACACTTCTTTTCTGAATTTGGGATTTCATTTCCTTTCATGAAATTCATTTCATGCAAGGAAATAAATCTTGCGATTTCAGTGAGGATCAAGCTGGCAAGCTTTGGGCCAGTTCTCTGCACTTCAGCTCATGCCATGCCATTTGCTTGTTTGAACTTGGGTGACAAATTTTTCCTTTTTTTTTCAGCCCTTTTCCCTGCATGAAATTAAATGAAGAATTTCATGTCATGAAAGGAAAGGAAATCTTGCAATTTCAGTGAGGATCAAGTTGGCAAGCTTTGGTCCAGCTCTCTGCCCTTCAGCTCATGCCATGCCATTTGCTTGCCTGAACTACGGTGACAAATTGTTTTCTGATTTTTTTTTTTTTTTGTTATCCCTTCCCTTCCTCACTTTCTCCTCGCGTCTCACATTGTTCCTTTCTCTTTGGATTTCAGAAATTCACCCCCTAGAATCTGGGCATCTCTCCGGTTTTTTCCCTGGCCCTCATTTCATCCCAATGCATTGCCTTCCATATGCTGCATTTCCAAATGCTGCCGTTTTTTCCGCTCACCTTTTCTTTGATCATATCTCCTGTCCCAAGTGCTTGTTCCACTTCTTCTCTGAATTTGGGATTTCATTTCCTTTCCTGAAATTCATTTCATGAATTTCAGGAAAGGAAATGAAATCTTGCGATTTCAGTGAGGATCAAGCTGGCAAGCTTTGGGCCAGTTCTCTGCACTTCAACTCATGCCATGCCATTTGCTTGTTTGAACTTGGGTGACAAATTTTTCCTTTTTCTTTCAGCCCTTTTCCCAGCATGAAATAAAATGAAGAATTTCATGTCATGAAAGGAAAGGAAATCTTGCAATTTCAGTGAGGATCAAGTTGGCAAGCTTTGGTCCAGCTCTCTGCCCTTCAGCTCATGCCATGCCATTTGCTTGTCTGAACTTCGGTGACAAATTATTTTCTGGTTCTTTTTTTTTTTTTGTTATCCCTTCCCTTCCTCACTTTCTCCTCGCGTCTCGCCTTGTTCCTTTCTCTTTGGATTTCAGAAATTCACCCCCTAGAATCTGGGCATCTCTCCGGTTTTTTCCCTGGCCCTCATTTCATCCCAATGCATTGCCTTCCATATGCTGCATTTCCAAATGCTGCCGTTTTTTCCGCTCACCTTTTCTTTGATCATATCTCCTGTCCCAAGTGCTTGTTACACTTCTTCTCTGAATTTGGAATTTCATTTCCTTTCATGAAATTCATTTCATGAATTGCATGAAAGGAAATGAAATCTTGCGATTTCAGTGAGGATCAAGCTGCCAATCTTTGGGCCAGTTCTCTGCACTTCTGCTCATGCCATGCCATTTGCTTGTTTGAACTTGGGTGACAAATTTTTCCTTTTTTTTCAGCCCTTTTCCCTGCATGAAATGAAATGAAGAATTTCATGTCATGAAAGGAAAGGAAATCTTGCAATTTCAGTGAGGATCAAGTTGGCAAGCTTTGGTCCAGCTCTCTGCCCTTCAGCTCATGCCATGCCATTTGCTTGCCTGAACTTCGGTGACAAATTATTTTCTTATTTTTTTTTTTTTTGTTATCCCTTCCCTTCCTCACTTTCTTCTCGTGTCTCACCTTGTTCCTTTCTCTTTGGATTTCAGAAATTCACCCCCTAGAATCTGGGCATCTCTCCGGTTTTTTCCCAGGCCGTCCTTTCATCCCAACGCATTGCCTTCCATATGCTGCATTTCCAAATGCTGCTGTTTCTTCCGCTCACCTTTTCTTTGATCATATCTCCTGTCCCAAGTGCTTGTTACACTTCTTCTCTGAATTTGCAATTTCAGTGAAGATCAAGCTGCCAAGCTTTGTGCCGGTTCTCTGTACTTCAGCTCATGCCATGCCATTTGCTTGTTTGAACTTGGGTGACAAATTTTTCCTTTTTTTTTCAGCCCTTTTCCCTGCATGAAATGAAATGAAGAATTTCATTTCATGAAAGGAAAGGAAATCTTGCAATTTCAGTGAGGATCAAGTTGGCAAGCTTTGGTCCAGCTCTCTGCCCTTCAGCTCATGCCATGCCATTTGCTTGCCTGAACGTCGGTGACAAATTAGTTTCCCATTTTTTTTTTTGTTTTGTTATCCCTTCCCTTCCTCACTTTCTTCTCGCGTCCCGCCTTGTTCCTTTCTCTTTGGATTTCAGAAATTCACGCCCTAGAATCTGGGCATCTCTCCGGTTTTTTCCCTGGCCCTCATTTCATCCCAATGCATTGCCTTCCATATGCTGCATTTCCAAATGCTGCCGTTTTTTCCGCTCACCTTTTCTTTGATCGTATCTCCTATCACAAGTGCTTGTTACACTTCTCTGAATTTGGGATTTCATTTCAGTGAGGATCAAGCTGGCACGCTTTGGGCCAGTTCTCTGCACTTCAGCTCATGCCATGCCATTTGCTTGTTTGAACTTGGGTGGCAAATTTTTCCTTTTTTTTCAGCCCTTTTCCCTGCATGAAATGAAATGAAGAATTTCATGTCATGAAAGGAAAGGAAATCTTGCAAATTCTGTGAGGATCAAGTTGGCAAGCTTTGGTCCAGCTCTCTGCCCTTCAGCTCATGCCATGCCATTTGCTTGCCTGAACTTCGGTGACAAATTATTTTCCGATTTTTTTTTTTGTTTGTTTGACTCCTTCCCTTCCTCACTTTCTTCTCGCGTCTCGCCTTGTTCCTTTCTCTTTGGATTTCAGAAATTCACCCCCTAGAATCTGGGCATCTCTCTGGTTTTTTCCCTGGCCCTCATTTCATCCCAATGCATTGCCTTCCATATGCTGCATTTCCAAATGCTCCCGTTTTTTCCGCTCACCTTTTCTTTGATCATATCTCCTGTCCCAAGTGCTTGTTACACTTCTTCTCTGAATTTGGGATTTCATGTCCTTTCATGAAATTCATTTCATGAAAGGAAATGAAATCTTGCGATTTCAGAGAGGATCAAGCTGGCAAGATTTCTGCCAGTTCTCTGCACTTCAGCTCATGCCATGCCATTTGCTTGTTTGAACTTGGGTGACAAATTTTTCCTTTTTTTTTCAGCCCTTTTCCCTGCATGAAATGAAATGAAGAATTTCATGTCATGAAAGGAAAGGAAATCTTGCAATTTCAGTGAGGATCAAGTTGGCAAGCTTTGGTCCAGCTCTCTGCCCTTCAGCTCATGCCATGCCATTTGCTTGTCTGAACTTCGGTGACAAATTATTTTCCAATTTTTTTTTTTTTTTTTCAGCCCATCCCTTCCTCACTTTCTTCTCGCGTCTCGCCTTGTTCCTTTCTCTTTGGATTTCGGAAATTCACCCCCTAGAATCTTGGCATCTCTCCGGTTTTTTCCCTGGCCCTCATTTCATCCCAATTCATTGCCTTCCATATGCTGCATTTCCAAATGCTGCCGTTTTTTCCGCTCACCTTTTCTTTGATCGTATTTCCTGTCCCAAGTGCTTGTTACACTTCTTCTCTGAATTTGGGATTTCATTTCCTTTCCTGAAATTCATTTCATGAATTTCAGGAAAGGAAATGAAATCTTGCGATTTCAGTGAGGATCAAGCTGGCAAGCTTTGGGCCAGTTCTCTGCACTTCAACTCATGCCATGCCATTTGCTTGTTTGAACTTGGGTGGCAAATTTTTCCATTTTTTTTCAGCCCTTTTCCCTGCATGAAATGAAATGAAGAATTTCATGTTATGAAAGGAAAGGAAATCTTGCAAATTCAGTGAGGATCAAGTTGGCAAGCTTTGGTCCAGCTCTCTGCCCTTCAGCTCATGCCATGCCATTTGCTTGTCTGAACTTCGGTGAAAAATTATTTTCCGATTTTTTTTTTTTTTTTACGCCTTCCCTTCCTCACTTTCTCCTCGCGTCTCGCCTTGTTCCTTTCTCCTTATATTTCCGAAATTCACCCCCTAGAATCTGGGCATCTCTCCGGTTTTTTCCCTGGCCCTCATTTCATCCCAATGCATTGCCTTCCATATGCTGCATTTCCAAATGCTGCCGTTTTTTCCGCTCACCTTTTCTTTGATCGTATCTCCTGTCCCAAGTGCTTGTTACACTTCTTCTCTGAATTTGGGATTTCAGTGAGGATCAAGCTGGCAAGCTTTGGGCCAGTTCTCTGCACTTCAGCTCATGCCATGCCATTTGCTTGTTTGAACTTGGGTGACAATTTTTTCCTTTTTTTTTCAGCCCTTTTCCCTGCATGAAATGAAATGAAGAATTTCATGTCATGAAAGGAAAGGAAATCTTGCAATTTCAGTGAGGATCAAGTTGGCAAGCTTTGGTCCAGCTCTCTGCCCTTCAGCTCATGCCATGCCATTTGCTTGCCTGAACGTCGGTGACAAATTATTTTCCGATTTCTTTTTTTTTTTATGCCTTCCCTTCCTCACTTTCTTCTCGCGTCTCGCCCTGTTCCTTTCTCCTTGGATTTCAGAAATTCACCCCTTAGAATCTGGGCATCTCTCCGGTTTTTTCCCTGGCCCTCATTTCATCCCAATTCATTGCCTTCCATATGCTGCATTTCCAAATGCTGCCGTTTCTTCCGCTCACCTTTTCTTTGATCGTATCTCCTGTCCCAAGTGCTTGTTACACTTCTTCTCTGAATTTGGGATTTCATTTCCTTTCATGAAATTCATTTTATGAATTTCATGGAAGGAAATGAAATCTTGCGATTTCAGTGAGGATCAAGCTGGCAAGCTTTGGGCCAGTTCTCTGCACTTCAGCTCATGCCATGCCATTTGCTTGTTTGAACTTGGGTGACAAATTTTTCATTTTTTTTTCAGCCCTTTTCCCTGCATGAAATGAAATGAAGAATTTCATGTCATGAAAGAAAGGAAATCTTGCAAATTCAGTGCGGATCAAGTTGGCAAGCTTTGGTCCAGCTCTCTGCCCTTCAGCTCATGCCATGCCGTTTGCTAGCCTGAACTTCGGTGACAACTTTGTTTCCGATTTTTTTTTTTTTTTTGTTATCCCTTCCCTTCCTCACTTTCTTCTCGCGTCTCGCCTTGTTCCTTTCTCTTTGGATTTCAGAAATTCACCCCCTAGAATCTGGGCATCTCTCCGGTTTTTTCCCTGGCCCTCATTTCATCCCAATGCATTGCCTTCCATATGCTGCATTTCCAAATGCTGCCGTTTTTTCCGCTCACCTTTTCTTTGATCATATCTCCTGTCCCAAGTGCTTGTTACACTTCTTCTCTGAATTTGGGATTTCATTTCCTTTCCTGAAATTCATTTCATGAATTTCAGGAAAGGAAATGAAATCTTGCGATTTCAGTGAGGATCAAGCTGGCAAGCTTTGGGCCAGTTCTCTGCACTTCAACTCATGCCATGCCATTTGCTTGTTTGAACTTGGGTGACAAATTTTTCCTTTTTCTTTCAGCCCTTTTCCCTGCACGAAATTAAATGAAGAATTTCATGTCATGAAAGGAAAGGAAATCTTGCAATTTCAGTGAGGATCAAGTTGGCAAGCTTTGGTCCAGCTCTCTGCCCTTCAGCTCATGCCATGCCATTTGCTTGTCTGAACTTCGGTGACAAATTATTTTCTGGTTTTTTTTTTTTTTTTGTTATCCCTTCCCTTCCTCACTTTCTCCTCGCGTCTCGCCTTGTTCCTTTCTCTTTGGATTTCAGAAATTCACCCCCTAGAATCTGGGCATCTCTCCGGTTTTTTCCCTGGCCCTCATTTCATCCCAATGCATTGCCTTCCATATGCTGCATTTCCAAATGCTGCCGTTTTTTCCGCTCACCTTTTCTTTGATCATATCTCCTGTCCCAAGTGCTTGTTACACTTCTTCTCTGAATTTGGGATTTCATTTCCTTTCATGAAATTCATTTCATGAATTTCATGAAAGGAAATGAAATCTTGCGATTTCAGTGAGGATCAAGCTGGCAAGCTTTGGGCCAGTTCTCTGCACTTCAGCTCATGCCATGCCATTTGCTTGTTTGAACTTGGGTGATAAATTTTTCCCTTTTTTTTCAGCCCTTTTCCCTGCATGAAATGAAATGAAGAATTTCATGTCATGAAAGGAAAGGAAATCTTGCAATTTCAGTGAGGATCAAGTTGGCAAGCTTTGGTCCAGCTCTCTGCCCTTCAGCTCATGCCATGCCATTTGCTTGTCTGAACTTCGGTGACAACTTTGTTTCCGATTTTTTTTTTTTTTTTTGTTATCCCTTCCCTTCCTCACTTTCTTCTCGCGTCTCGCCTTGTTCCTTTCTCTTTGGATTTCAGAAATTCACCCCCTAGAATCTGGGCATCTCTCCGGTTTTTTCCCTGGCCCTCATTTCATCCCAATGCATTGCCTTCCATATGCTGCATTTCCAAATGCTGCCGTTTTTTCCGCTCACCTTTTCTTTGATCATATCTCCTGTCCCAAGTGCTTGTTACACTTCTTCTCTGAATTTGGGATTTCAGTGAGGATCAAGCTGGCAAGCTTTGGGCCAGTTCTCTGCACTTCAACTCATGCCATGCCATTTGCTTGTTTGAACTTGGGTGACAAATTTTTCCTTTTTCTTTCAGCCCTTTTCCCTGCATGAAATGAAATGAAGAATTTCATGTCATGAAAGGGAAGGAAATCTTGCAATTTCAGTGAGGATCAAGTTGGCAAGCTTTGGTCCAGCTCTCTGCCCTTCCGCTCATGCCATGCCATTTGCTTGTTTGAACTTGGGTGACAAATAATTTTCCGATTTTTTTTTTTTTTTTTCAGCCCTTCCCTTCCTCACTTTCTTCTCGCGTCTCGCCTTGTTCCTTTCTCTTTGGATTTCAGAAATTCACCCCCTAGAATCTGGGCATCTCTCCGGTTTTTTCCCTGGCCCTCATTTCATCCCAATTCATTGCCTTCCATATGCTGCATTTCCAAATGCTGCCGTTTCTTCCGCTCACCTTTTCTTTGATCATATCTCCTGTCCCAAGTGCTTGTTACACTTCTTCTCTGAATTTGGGATTTCATTTCCTTTCCTGAAATTCATTTCATGAATTTCAGGAAAGGAAATGAAATCTTGCGATTTCAGTGAGGATCAAGCTGCCAAGCTTTGGGCCAGTTCTCTGCACTTCAACTCATGCCATGCCATTTGCTTGTTTGAACTTGGGTGACAAATTTTTCCATTTTTTTTCAGCCCTTTTCCCTGCATGAAATGAAATGAAGAATTTCATGTCATGAAAGGAAAGGAAATCTTGCAAATTCAGTGAGGATCAAGTTGGCAAGCTTTGGTCCAGCTCTCTGCCCTTCAGCTCATGCCATGCCATTTGCTTGTCTGAACTTCGGTGAAAAATTATTTTCCGATTTTTTTTTTTTTTTTACGCCTTCCCTTCCTCAATTTCTTCTCGCGTCTCGCCTTGTTCCTTTCTCCTTAGATTTCCGAAATTCACCCCCTAGAATCTGGGCATCTCTCCGGTTTTTTCCCTGGCCCTCATTTCATCCCAATGCATTGCCTTCCATATGCTGCATTTCCAAATGCTGCCGTTTTTTCCGCTCACCTTTTCTTTGATCGTATCTCCTGTCCCAAGTGCTTGTTACACTTCTTCTCTGAATTTTGGATTTCATTTCCTTTCATGAAATTCATTTTATGAATTTCATGGAAGGAAATGAAATCTTGTGATTTCAGTGAGGATCAAGCTGGCAAGCTTTGGGCCAGTTCTCTGCACTTCAGCTCATGCCATGCCATTTGCTTGTTTGAACTTGGGTGACAAATTTTTCCTTTTTTTTTCAGCCCTTTTCCCTGCATGAAATGAAATGAAGAATTTCATGTCATGAAAGGAAAGGAAATCTTGCAATTTCAGTGAGGATCAAGTTGGCAAGCTTTGGTCCAGCTCTCTGCCCTTCAGCTCATGCCATGCCATTTGCTTGTCTGAACTTCGGTGACAACTTTGTTTCCGATTTTTTTTTTTTTTTTTGTTATCCCTTCCCTTCCTCACTTTCTTCTCGCGTCTCGCCTTGTTCCTTTCTCTTTGGATTTCAGAAATTCACCCCCTAGAATCTGGGCATCTCTCCGGTTTTTTCCCTGGCCCTCATTTCATCCCAATGCATTGCCTTCCATATGCTGCATTTCCAAATGCTGCCGTTTTTTCCGCTCACCTTTTCTTTGATCATATCTCCTGTCCCAAGTGCTTGTTACACTTCTTCTCTGAATTTGGGATTTCAGTGAGGATCAAGCTGGCAAGCTTTGGGCCAGTTCTCTGCACTTCAACTCATGCCATGCCATTTGCTTGTTTGAACTTGGGTGACAAATTTTTCCTTTTTCTTTCAGCCCTTTTCCCAGCATGAAATAAAATGAAGAATTTCATGTCATGAAAGGAAAGGAAATCTTGCAATTTCAGTGAGGATCAAGTTGGCAAGCTTTGGTCCAGCTCTCTGCCCTTCAGCTCATGCCATGCCATTTGCTTGTCTGAACTTCGGTGACAAATTATTTTCTGGTTTTTTTTTTTTTTTTGTTATCCCTTCCTTTCCTCACTTTCTCCTCGCGTCTCGCCTTGTTCCTTTCTCTTTGGATTTCAGAAATTCACCCCTAGAATCTGGGCTTCTCTCCGGTTTTTTCCCTGGCCCTCATTTCATCCCAATGCATTGCCTTCCATATGCTGCATTTCCAAATGCTGCCGTTTTTTCCGCTCACCTTTTCTTTGATCATATCTCCTGTCCCAAGTGCTTGTTCCACTTCTTCTCTGAATTTGGGATTTCATTTCCTTTCATGAAATTCATTTCATGAATTTCATGAAAGGAAATGAAATCTTGCGATTTCAGTGAGGATCAAGCTGGCAAGCTTTGGGCCAGTTCTCTGCACTTCAGCTCATGCCATGCCATTTGCTTGTTTGAACTTGGGTGACAAATTTTTCTTTTTTTTTCAGCCCTTTTCCCTGCATGAAATGAAATGAAGAATTTCATGTCATGAAAGGGAAGAAAATCTTGCAATTTCAGTGAGGATCAAGTTGGCAAGCTTTGGTCCAGCTCTCTGCCCTTCAGCTCATGCCATGCCATTTGCTTGTCTGAACTTCGGTGACAAATTATTTTCCCCTTTTTTTTTTTTTTTTTTTTTTGAGCCCTTTCCTTCCTCACTTTCTTCTCGCGTCTCGCCTTGTTCCTTTCTCTTTGGATTTCAGAAATTCACCCCCTAGAATCTGGGCTTCTCTCCGGTTTTTTCCCTGGCCCTCATTTCATCCCAATGCATTGCCTTCCATATGCTGCATTTCCAAATGCTGCCGTTTTTTCCGCTCACCTTTTCTTTGATCGTATCTCCTGTCCCAAGTGCTTGTTACACTTCTTCTCTGAATTTGGGATTTCATTTCCTTTCATGAAATTCATTTCATGAAAGGAAATGAAATCTTGCGATTTCAGTGAGGATCAAGCTGCCAAGCTTTGGGCCAGTTCTCTGCACTTCAACTCATGCCATGCCATTTGATTGTTTGAACTTGGGTGACAAATTTTTCCATTTTTTTTCAGCCCTTTTCCCTGCATGAAATGAAATGAAGAATTTCATGTCATGAAAGGAAAGGAAATCTTGCAAATTCAGTGAGGATCAAGTTGGCAAGCTTTGGTCCAGCTCTCTGCCCTTCAGCTCATGCCATGCCATTTGCTTGTCTGAACTTCGGTGAAAAATTATTTTCCGATTTTTTTTTTTTTTTTACGCCTTCCTTTCCTCAATTTCTTCTCGCGTCTCGCCTTGTTCCTTTCTCCTTAGATTTCCGAAATTCACCCCCTAGAATCTGGGCATCTCTCCGGTTTTTTCCCTGGCCCTCATTTCATCCCAATGCATTGCCTTCCATATGCTGCATTTCCAAATGCTGCCGTTTTTTCCGCTCACCTTTTCTTTGATCGTATCTCCTGTCCCAAGTGCTTGTTACACTTCTTCTCTGAATTTTGGATTTCATTTCCTTTCATGAAATTCATTTTATGAATTTCATGGAAGGAAATGAAATCTTGTGATTTCAGTGAGGATCAAGCTGGCAAGCTTTGGGCCAGTTCTCTGCACTTCAGCTCATGCCATGCCATTTGCTTGTTTGAACTTGGGTGACAAATTTTTCCTTTTTTTTTCAGCCCTTTTCCCTGCATGAAATGAAATGAAGAATTTCATGTCATGAAAGGAAAGGAAATCTTGCAATTTCAGTGAGGATCAAGTTGGCAAGCTTTGGTCCAGCTCTCTGCCCTTCAGCTCATGCCATGCCATTTGCTTGTCTGAACTTCGGTGACAACTTTGTTTCCGATTTTTTTTTTTTTTTTTGTTATCCCTTCCCTTCCTCACTTTCTTCTCGCGTCTCGCCTTGTTCCTTTCTCTTTGGATTTCAGAAATTCACCCCCTAGAATCTGGGCATCTCTCCGGTTTTTTCCCTGGCCCTCATTTCATCCCAATGCATTGCCTTCCATATGCTGCATTTCCAAATGCTGCCGTTTTTTCCGCTCACCTTTTCTTTGATCATATCTCCTGTCCCAAGTGCTTGTTACACTTCTTCTCTGAATTTGGGATTTCAGTGAGGATCAAGCTGGCAAGCTTTGGGCCAGTTCTCTGCACTTCAACTCATGCCATGCCATTTGCTTGTTTGAACTTGGGTGACAAATTTTTCCTTTTTCTTTCAGCCCTTTTCCCAGCATGAAATAAAATGAAGAATTTCATGTCATGAAAGGAAAGGAAATCTTGCAATTTCAGTGAGGATCAAGTTGGCAAGCTTTGGTCCAGCTCTCTGCCCTTCAGCTCATGCCATGCCATTTGCTTGTCTGAACTTCGGTGACAAATTATTTTCTGGTTTTTTTTTTTTTTTTGTTATCCCTTCCTTTCCTCACTTTCTCCTCGCGTCTCGCCTTGTTCCTTTCTCTTTGGATTTCAGAAATTCACCCCTAGAATCTGGGCTTCTCTCCGGTTTTTTCCCTGGCCCTCATTTCATCCCAATGCATTGCCTTCCATATGCTGCATTTCCAAATGCTGCCGTTTTTTCCGCTCACCTTTTCTTTGATCATATCTCCTGTCCCAAGTGCTTGTTCCACTTCTTCTCTGAATTTGGGATTTCATTTCCTTTCATGAAATTCATTTCATGAATTTCATGAAAGGAAATGAAATCTTGCGATTTCAGTGAGGATCAAGCTGGCAAGCTTTGGGCCAGTTCTCTGCACTTCAGCTCATGCCATGCCATTTGCTTGTTTGAACTTGGGTGACAAATTTTTCTTTTTTTTTCAGCCCTTTTCCCTGCATGAAATGAAATGAAGAATTTCATGTCATGAAAGGAAAGAAAATCTTGCAATTTCAGTGAGGATCAAGTTGGCAAGCTTTGGTCCAGCTCTCTGCCCTTCAGCTCATGCCATGCCATTTGCTTGTCTGAACTTCGGTGACAAATTATTTTCCCCTTTTTTTTTTTTTTTTTTTTTTGAGCCCTTTCCTTCCTCACTTTCTTCTCGCGTCTCGCCTTGTTCCTTTCTCTTTGGATTTCAGAAATTCACCCCCTAGAATCTGGGCTTCTCTCCGGTTTTTTCCCTGGCCCTCATTTCATCCCAATGCATTGCCTTCCATATGCTGCATTTCCAAATGCTGCCGTTTTTTCCGCTCACCTTTTCTTTGATCGTATCTCCTGTCCCAAGTGCTTGTTACACTTCTTCTCTGAATTTGGGATTTCATTTCCTTTCATGAAATTCATTTCATGAAAGGAAATGAAATCTTGCGATTTCAGTGAGGATCAAGCTGCCAAGCTTTGGGCCAGTTCTCTGCACTTCTGCTCATGCCATGCCATTTGATTGTTTGAACTTGGGTGACAAATTTTTCCTTTTTTTTTCAGCCATTTTCCCTGCATGAAATGAAATGAAGAATTTCATGTCATGAAAGGGAAGGAAATCTTGCAATTTCAGTGAGGATCAAGTTGGCAAGCTTTGGTCCAGCTCTCTGCCCTTCAGCTCATGCCATGCCATTTGCTTGCCTGAACTTCGGTGACAAATTAGTTTCCCATTTTTTTTTTTGTTTTGTTATCCCTTCCCTTCCTCACTTTCTTCTCGCGTCCCGCCTTGTTCCTTTCTCTTTGGATTTCAGAAATTCACCCCCTAGAATCTGGGCATCTCTCCGGTTTTTTCCCTGGCCCTCATTTCATCCCAATGCATTGCCTTCCATATGCTGCATTTCCAAATGCTGCCGTTTTTTCCGCTCACCTTTTCTTTGATCGTATCTCCTATCACAAGTGCTTGTTACACTTCTCTGAATTTGGGATTTCATTTCAGTGAGGATCAAGCTGGCACGCTTTGGGCCAGTTCTCTGCACTTCAGCTCATGCCATGCCATTTGCTTGTTTGAACTTGGGTGGCAAATTTTTCCTTTTTTTTCAGCCCTTTTCCCTGCATGAAATGAAATGAAGAATTTCATGTCATGAAAGGAAAGGAAATCTTGCAATTTCAGTGAGGATCAAGTTGGCAAGCTTTGGTCCAGCTCTCTGCCCTTCAGCTCATGCCATGCCATTTGCTTGCCTGAACTTCGGTGACAAATTATTTTTCGATTTTTTTTTTTTTTTGTTTGAGTCCTTCCCTTCCTCAATTTCTTCTCGCGTCTCGCCTTGTTCCTTTCTCTTTGGATTTCAGAAATTCACCCCCTAGAATCTGGGCATCTCTCTGGTTTTTTCCCTGGCCCTCATTTCATCCCAATGCATTGCCTTCCATATGCTGCATTTCCAAATGCTGCCGTTTTTTCCGCTCACCTTTTCTTTGATCATATCTCCTGTCCCAAGTGCTTGTTACACTTCTTCTCTGAATTTGGGATTTTATTTCCTTTCATGAAATTCATTTCATGAAAGGAAATGAAATCTTGCGATTTCAGAGAGGATCAAGCTGGCAAGATTTCGGCCAGTTCTCTGCACTTCAGCTCATGCCATGCCATTTGCTTGTTTGAACTTGGGTGACAAATTTTTCCTTTTTTTTTCAGCCCTTTTCCCTGCATGAAATGAAATGAAGAATTTCATGTCATGAAAGGAAAGGAAATCTTGCAAATTCAGTGAGGATCAAGTTGGCAAGCTTTGGTCCAGCTCTCTGCCCTTCAGCTCATGCCATGCCATTTGCTTGTCTGAACTTCGGTGACAAATTATTTTCCCCTTTTTTTTTTTTTTTTTTTTTTGAGCCCTTTCCTTCCTCACTTTCTTCTCGCGTCTCGCCTTGTTCCTTTCTCTTTGGATTTCAGAAATTCACCCCCTAGAATCTGGGCTTCTCTCCGGTTTTTTCCCTGGCCCTCATTTCATCCCAATGCATTGCCTTCCATATGCTGCATTTCCAAATGCTGCCGTTTTTTCCGCTCACCTTTTCTTTGATCATATCTCCTGTCCCAAGTGCTTGTTACACTTCTTCTCTGAATTTGGGATTTCATTTCCTTTCATGAAATTCATTTCATGAAAGGAAATGAAATCTTGCGATTTCAGTGAGGATCAAGCTGCCAAGCTTTGGGCCAGTTCTCTGCACTTCTGCTCATGCCATGCCATTTGATTGTTTGAACTTGGGTGACAAATTTTTCCTTTTTTTTCAGCCATTTTCCCTGCATGAAATGAAATGAAGAATTTCATGTCATGAAAGGGAAGGAAATCTTGCAATTTCAGTGAGGATCAAGTTGGCAAGCTTTGGTCCAGCTCTCTGCCCTTCAGCTCATGCCATGCCATTTGCTTACCTGAACTTCGGTGACAAATTAGTTTCCCATTTTTTTTTTTGTTTTGTTATCCCTTCCCTTCCTCACTTTCTTCTCGCGTCCCGCCTTGTTCCTTTCTCTTTGGATTTCAGAAATTCACACCCTAGAATCTGGGCATCTCTCCGGTTTTTTCCCTGGCCCTCATTTCATCCCAATGCATTGCCTTCCATATGCTGCATTTCCAAATGCTGCCGTTTTTTCCGCTCACCTTTTCTTTGATCGTATCTCCTATCACAAGTGCTTGTTACACTTCTCTGAATTTGGGATTTCATTTCAGTGAGGATCAAGCTGGCACGCTTTGGGCCAGTTCTCTGCACTTCAGCTCATGCCATGCCATTTGCTTGTTTGAACTTGGGTGGCAAATTTTTCCTTTTTTTTCAGCCCTTTTCCCTGCATGAAATGAAATGAAGAATTTCATGTCATGAAAGGAAAGGAAATCTTGCAAATTCAGTGAGGATCAAGTTGGCAAGCTTTGGTCCAGCTCTCTGCCCTTCACCTCATGCCATGCCATTTGCTTGCCTGAACTTCGGTGACAAATTATTTTCCGATTTTTTTTTTTTTTTGTTTGAGTCCTTCCCTTCCTCACTTTCTTCTCGCGTCTCGCCTTGTTCCTTTCTCTTTGGATTTCAGAAATTCACCCCCTAGAATCTGGGCATCTCTCTGGTTTTTTCCCTGGCCCTCATTTCATCCCAATGCATTGCCTTCCATATGCTGCATTTCCAAATGCTGCCGTTTTTTCCGCTCACCTTTTCTTTGATCATATCTCCTGTCCCAAGTGCTTGTTACACTTCTTCTCTGAATTTGGGATTTTATTTCCTTTCATGAAATTCATTTCATGAAAGGAAATGAAATCTTGCGATTTCAGAGAGGATCAAGCTGGCAAGATTTCGGCCAGTTCTCTGCACTTCAGCTCATGCCATGCCATTTGCTTGTTTGAACTTGGGTGACAAATTTTTCCTTTTTTTTTCAGCCCTTTTCCCTGCATGAAATGAAATGAAGAATTTCATGTCATGAAAGGAAAGGAAATCTTGCAATTTCAGTGAGGATCAAGTTGGCAAGCTTTGGTCCAGCTCTCTGCCCTTCAGCTCATGCCATGCCATTTGCTTGTCTGAACTTCGGTGACAAATTATTTTCCCCTTTTTTTTTTTTTTTTTTTTTTGAGCCCTTTCCTTCCTCACTTTCTTCTCGCGTCTCGCCTTGTTCCTTTCTCTTTGGATTTCAGAAATTCACCCCCTAGAATCTGGGCTTCTCTCCGGTTTTTTCCCTGGCCCTCATTTCATCCCAATGCATTGCCTTCCATATGCTGCATTTCCAAATGCTGCCGTTTTTTCCGCTCACCTTTTCTTTGATCATATCTCCTGTCCCAAGTGCTTGTTACACTTCTTCTCTGAATTTGGGATTTCATTTCCTTTCATGAAATTCATTTCATGAAAGGAAATGAAATCTTGCGATTTCAGTGAGGATCAAGCTGCCAAGCTTTGGGCCAGTTCTCTGCACTTCTGCTCATGCCATGCCATTTGATTGTTTGAACTTGGGTGACAAATTTTTCCTTTTTTTTCAGCCATTTTCCCTGCATGAAATGAAATGAAGAATTTCATGTCATGAAAGGGAAGGAAATCTTGCAATTTCAGTGAGGATCAAGTTGGCAAGCTTTGGTCCAGCTCTCTGCCCTTCAGCTCATGCCATGCCATTTGCTTACCTGAACTTCGGTGACAAATTAGTTTCCCATTTTTTTTTTTGTTTTGTTATCCCTTCCCTTCCTCACTTTCTTCTCGCGTCCCGCCTTGTTCCTTTCTCTTTGGATTTCAGAAATTCACGCCCTAGAATCTGGGCATCTCTCCGGTTTTTTCCCTGGCCCTCATTTCATCCCAATGCATTGCCTTCCATATGCTGCATTTCCAAATGCTGCCGTTTTTTCCGCTCACCTTTTCTTTGATCGTATCTCCTATCACAAGTGCTTGTTACACTTCTCTGAATTTGGGATTTCATTTCAGTGAGGATCAAGCTGGCACGCTTTGGGCCAGTTCTCTGCACTTCAGCTCATGCCATGCCATTTGCTTGTTTGAACTTGGGTGGCAAATTTTTCCTTTTTTTTCAGCCCTTTTCCCTGCATGAAATGAAATGAAGAATTTCATGTCATGAAAGGAAAGGAAATCTTGCAAATTCAGTGAGGATCAAGTTGGCAAGCTTTGGTCCAGCTCTCTGCCCTTCACCTCATGCCATGCCATTTGCTTGCCTGAACTTCGGTGACAAATTATTTTCCGATTTTTTTTTTTTTTTGTTTGAGTCCTTCCCTTCCTCACTTTCTTCTCGCGTCTCGCCTTGTTCCTTTCTCTTTGGATTTCAGAAATTCACCCCCTAGAATCTGGGCATCTCTCTGGTTTTTTCCCTGGCCCTCATTTCATCCCAATGCATTGCCTTCCATATGCTGCATTTCCAAATGCTGCCGTTTTTTCCGCTCACCTTTTCTTTGATCATATCTCCTGTCCCAAGTGCTTGTTACACTTCTTCTCTGAATTTGGGATTTTATTTCCTTTCATGAAATTCATTTCATGAAAGGAAATGAAATCTTGCGATTTCAGAGAGGATCAAGCTGGCAAGATTTCGGCCAGTTCTCTGCCCTTCAGCTCATGCCATGCCATTTGCTTGTTTGAACTTGGGTGACAAATTTTTCCTTTTTTTTTCAGCCCTTTTCCCTGCATGAAATGAAATGAAGAATTTCATGTCATGAAAGGAAAGGAAATCTTGCAATTTCAGTGAGGATCAAGTTGGCAAGCTTTGGTCCAGCTCTCTGCCCTTCCGCTCATGCCATGCCATTTGCTTGTTTGAACTTGGGTGACAAATAATTTTCCGATTTTTTTTTTTTTTTTTCAGCCCTTCCCTTCCTCACTTTCTTCTCGCGTCTCGCCTTGTTCCTTTCTCTTTGGATTTCAGAAATTCACCCCCTAGAATCTGGGCATCTCTCCGGTTTTTTCCCTGGCCCTCATTTCATCCCAATTCATTGCCTTCCATATGCTGCATTTCCAAATGCTGCCGTTTTTTCCGCTCACCTTTTCTTTGATCATATCTCCTGTCCCAAGTGCTTGTTACACTTCTTCTCTGAATTTGGGATTTCATTTCCTTTCCTGAAATTCATTTCATGAATTTCAGGAAAGGAAATGAAATCTTGCGATTTCAGTGAGGATCAAGCTGCCAAGCTTTGGGCCAGTTCTCTGCACTTCAACTCATGCAATGCCATTTGCTTGTTTGAACTTGGGTGACAAATTTTTCCATTTTTTTTCAGCCCTTTTCCCTGCATGAAATGAAATGAAGGATTTCATGTCATGAAAGGAAAGGAAATCTTGCAAATTCAGTGAGGATCAAGTTGGCAAGCTTTGGTCCAGCTCTCTGCCCTTCAGCTCATGCCATGCCATTTGCTTGTCTGAACTTCGGTGACAAATTATTTTCCCCTTTTTTTTTTTTTTTTTTTTTTGAGCCCTTTCCTTCCTCACTTTCTTCTCGCGTCTCGCCTTGTTCCTTTCTCTTTGGATTTCAGAAATTCACCCCCTAGAATCTGGGCTTCTCTCCGGTTTTTTCCCTGGCCCTCATTTCATCCCAATGCATTGCCTTCCATATGCTGCATTTCCAAATGCTGCCGTTTTTTCCGCTCACCTTTTCTTTGATCGTATCTCCTGTCCCAAGTGCTTGTTACACTTCTTCTCTGAATTTGGGATTTCATTTCCTTTCATGAAATTAATTTCATGGAAGGAAATGAAATTTTGCGATTTCAGTGAGGATCAAGCTGCCAAGCTTTGGGCCAGTTCTCTGCACTTCTGCTCATGCCATGCCATTTGCTTGTTTGAACTTGGGTGACAAATTTTTCCTTTTTTTTCAGCCCTTTTCCCTGCATGAAATGAAATGAAGAATTTCATGTCATGAAAGGGAAGGAAATCTTGCAATTTCAGTGAGGATCAAGTTGGCAAGCTTTGGTCCAGCTCTCTGCTCTTCAGCTCATGCCATGCCATTTGCTTGCCTGAATTTCGGTGACAAATTATTTTCTTATTTTTTTTTTTTTTGTTATCCCTTCCCTTCCTCACTTTCTCCTCGCGTCTCACCTTGTTCCTTTCTCTTTGGATTTCAGAAATTCACCCCCTAGAATCTGGGCATCTCTCCGGTTTTTTCCCAGGCCCGCCTTTCATCCCAATGCATTGCCTTCCATATGCTGCATTTCCAAATGCTGCCGTTTCTTCCGCTCACCATTTCTTTGATCATATCTCCTGTCCCAAGTGCTTGTTACACTTCTTCTCTGAATTTGCAATTTCAGTGAGGATCCAGCTGCCAAGCTTTGGGCCAGTTCTCTGCACTTCAGCTCATGCCATGCCATTTGCTTGTTTGAACTTGGGTGACAAATTTTTCCTTTTTTTTTCAGCCCTTTTCCCTGCATGAAATGAAATGAAGAATTTCATTTCATGAAAGGAAAGGAAATCTTGCAATTTCAGTGAGGATCAAGTTGGCAAGCTTTGGTCCAGCTCTCTGCCCTTCAGCTCATGCCATGCCATTTGCTTGCCTGAACTTCGGTGACAAATTAGTTTCCCATTTTTTTTTTTGTTTTGTTATCCCTTCCCTTCCTCACTTTCTTCTCGCGTCCCGCCTTGTTCCTTTCTCTTTGGATTTCAGGAATTCACGCCCTAGAATCTGGGCATCTCTCCGGTTTTTTCCCTGGCCCTCATTTCATCCCAATTCATTGCCTTCCATATGCTGCATTTCCAAATGCTGCCGTTTTTTCCGCTCACCTTTTCTTTGATCGTATCTCCTATCACAAGTGCTTGTTACACTTCTCTGAATTTGGGATTTCATTTCAGTGAGGATCAAGCTGGCACGCTTTGGGCCAGTTCTCTGCACTTCAGCTCATGCCATGCCATTTGCTTGTTTGAACTTGGGTGGCAAATTTTTCCTTTTTTTTCAGCCCTTTTCCCTGCATGAAATGAAATGAAGAATTTCATGTCATGAAAGGAAAGGAAATCTTGCAATTTCAGTGAGGATCAAGTTGGCAAGCTTTGGTCCAGCTCTCTGCCCTTCACCTCATGCCATGCCATTTGCTTGCCTGAACTTCGGTGACAAATTATTTTCCGATTTTTTTTTTTTTTTGTTTGAGTCCTTCCCTTCCTTACTTTCTTCTCGCGTCTCGCCTTGTTCCTTTCTCTTTGGATTTCAGAAATTCACCCCCTAGAATCTGGGCATCTCTCCGGTTTTTTCCCTGGCCCTCATTTCATCCCAATGCATTGCCTTCCATATGCTGCATTTCCAAATGCTGCCGTTTTTTCCGCTCACCTTTTCTTTGATCATATCTCCTGTCCCAAGTGCTTGTTACACTTCTTCTCTGAATTTGGGATTTCATTTCCTTTCATGAAATTCATTTCATGAAAGGAAATGAAATCTTGCGATTTCAGAGAGGATCAAGCTGGCAAGATTTCGGCCAGTTCTCTGCACTTCAGCTCATGCCATGCCATTTGCTTGTTTGAACTTGGGTGACAAATTTTTCCTTTTTTTTTCAGCCCTTTTCCCTGCATGAAATGAAATGAAGAATTTCATGTCATGAAAGGAAAGGAAATCTTGCAATTTCAGTGAGGATCAAGTTGGCAAGCTTTGGTCCAGCTCTCTGCCCTTCAGCTCATGCCATGCCGTTTGCTAGCCTGAACTTCGGTGACAACTTTGTTTCCGATTTTTTTTTTTTTTTTGTTATCCCTTCCCTTCCTCACTTTCTTCTCGCGTCTCGCCTTGTTCCTTTCTCTTTGGATTTCAGAAATTCACCCCCTAGAATCTGGGCATCTCTCCGGTTTTTTCCCTGGCCCTCATTTCATCCCAATGCATTGCCTTCCATATGCTGCATTTCCAAATGCTGCCGTTTTTTCCGCTCACCTTTTCTTTGATCATATCTCCTGTCCCAAGTGCTTGTTACACTTCTTCTCTGAATTTGGGATTTCATTTCCTTTCCTGAAATTCATTTCATGAATTTCAGGAAAGGAAATGAAATCTTGCGATTTCAGTGAGGATCAAGCTGGCAAGCTTTGGGCCAGTTCTCTGCACTTCAACTCATGCCATGCCATTTGCTTGTTTGAACTTGGGTGACAAATTTTTCCTTTTTCTTTCAGCCCTTTTCCCTGCACGAAATTAAATGAAGAATTTCATGTCATGAAAGGAAAGGAAATCTTGCAATTTCAGTGAGGATCAAGTTGGCAAGCTTTGGTCCAGCTCTCTGCCCTTCAGCTCATGCCATGCCATTTGCTTGTCTGAACTTCGGTGACAAATTATTTTCTGGTTTTTTTTTTTTTTTTGTTATCCCTTCCCTTCCTCACTTTCTCCTCGCGTCTCGCCTTGTTCCTTTCTCTTTGGATTTCAGAAATTCACCCCCTAGAATCTGGGCATCTCTCCGGTTTTTTCCCTGGCCCTCATTTCATCCCAATGCATTGCCTTCCATATGCTGCATTTCCAAATGCTGCCGTTTTTTCCGCTCACCTTTTCTTTGATCATATCTCCTGTCCCAAGTGCTTGTTACACTTCTTCTCTGAATTTGGGATTTCATTTCCTTTCATGAAATTCATTTCATGAATTTCATGAAAGGAAATGAAATCTTGCGATTTCAGTGAGGATCAAGCTGGCAAGCTTTGGGCCAGTTCTCTGCACTTCAGCTCATGCCATGCCATTTGCTTGTTTGAACTTGGGTGATAAATTTTTCCCTTTTTTTTCAGCCCTTTTCCCTGCATGAAATGAAATGAAGAATTTCATGTCATGAAAGGAAAGGAAATCTTGCAATTTCAGTGAGGATCAAGTTGGCAAGCTTTGGTCCAGCTCTCTGCCCTTCAGCTCATGCCATGCCTTTTGCTTGTCTGAACGTCCGTGACAAATTGTTTTCTGATTTTTTTTTTTTTTTTGTTATCCCTTCCCTTCCTCACTTTCTCCTCGCGTCTCACCTTCTTCCTTTCTCTTTGGATTTCAGAAATTCACCCCCTGGAATCTGGGCATCTCTCCGGTTTTTTCCCTGGCCCTCATTTCATCCCAATGCATTGCCTTCCATATGCTGCATTTCCAAATGCTGCCGTTTTTTCCGCTCACCTTTTCTTTGATCATATCTCCTGTCCCAAGTGCTTGTTACACTTCTTCTCTGAATTTGGGATTTCAGTGAGGATCAAGCTGGCAAGCTTTGGGCCAGTTCTCTGCACTTCAGCTCATGCCATGCCATTTGCTTGTTTGAACTTGGGTGACAAATTTTTCCTTTTTTTTTCAGCCCTTTTCCCTGCATGAAATGAAATGAAGGATTTCATGTCATGAAAGGAAAGGAAATCTTGCAATTTCAGTGAGGATCAAGTTGGCAAGGTTTGGTCCAGCTCTCTGCCCTTCAGCTCATGCCATGCCATTTGCTTGTCTGAACTTCGGTGACAAATTATTTTCCGATTTTTTTTTTTTTTTTACGCCTTTCCTTCCTCACTTTCTTCTCGCGTCTCGCCCTGTTCCTTTCTCCTTGGATTTCAGAAATTCACCCCTTAGAATCTGGGCATCTCTCCGGTTTTTTCCCTGGCCCTCATTTCATCCCAATGCATTGCCTTCCATATGCTGCATTTCCAAATGCTGCCGTTTTTTCCGCTCACCTTTTCTTTGATCGTATCTCCTGTCCCAAGTGCTTGTTACACTTCTTCTCTGAATTTGGGATTTCATCTCCTTTCATGAAATTCATTTTATGAATTTCATGGAAGGAAATGAAATCTTGCGATTTCAGTGAGGATCAAGCTGGCAAGCTTTGGGCCAGTTCTCTGCACTTCTGCTCATGCCATGCCATTTGCTTGTTTGAACTTGGGTGACAAATTTTTCCTTTTTTTTCAGCCCTTTTCCCTGCATGAAATGAAATGAAGAATTTCATGTCATGAAAGGGAAGGAAATCTTGCAATTTCAGTGAGGATCAAGTTGGCAAGCTTTGGTCCAGCTCTCTGCCCTTCAGCTCATGCCATGCCATTTGCTTGCCTGAACTTCGGTGACAAATTATTTTCTTATTTTTTTTTTTTTTGTTATCCCTTCCCTTCCTCACTTTCTCCTCGCGTCTCACCTTGTTCCTTTCTCTTTGGATTTCAGAAATTCACCCCCTAGAATCTGGGCATCTCTCCGGTTTTTTCCCAGGCCCTCCTTTCATCCCAATGCATTGCCTTCCATATGCTGCATTTCCAAATGCTGCCGTTTCTTCCGCTCACCTTTTCTTTGATCATATCTCCTGTCCCAACTGCTTGTTACACTTCTTCTCTGAATTTGCAATTTCAGTGAGGATCAAGCTGCCAAGCTTTGGGCCAGTTCTCTGCACTTCAGCTCATGCCATGCCATTTGCTTGTTTGAACTTGGGTGACAAATTTTTCCTTTTTTTTTCAGCCCTTTTCCCTGTATGAAATGAAATGAAGAATTTCATTTCATGAAAGGAAAGGAAATCTTGGAAATTCAGTGAGGATCAAGTTGGCAAGCTTTGGTCCAGCTCTCTGCCCTTCAGCTCATGCCATGCCATTTGCTTGCCTGAACTTCGGTGACAAATTATTTTCCGATTTTTTTTTTTTGTTGTTTGAGTCCTTCCCTTCCTCACTTTCTTCTCGCGTCTCGCCTTGTTCCTTTCTCTTTGGATTTCAGAAATTCACCCCCTAGAATCTGGGCATCTCTCCGGTTTTTTCCCTGGCCCTCATTTCATCCCAATGCATTGCCTTCCATATGCTGCATTTCCAAATGCTGCCGTTTTTTCCGCTCACCTTTTCTTTGATCATATCTCCTGTCCCAAGTGCTTGTTACACTTCTTCTCTGAATTTGGGATTTCATTTCCTTTCATGAAATTCATTTCATGAAAGGAAATGAAATCTTGCGATTTCAGAGAGGATCAAGCTGGCAAGATTTCGGCCAGTTCTCTGCACTTCAGCTCATGCCATGCCATTTGCTTGTTTGAACTTGGGTGACAAATTTTTCCTTTTTTTTTCAGCCCTTTTCCCTGCATGAAATGAAATGAAGAATTTCATGTCATGAAAGGAAAGGAAATCTTGCAAATTCAGTGAGGATCAAGTTGGCAAGCTTTGGTCCAGCTCTCTGCCCTTCAGCTCATGCCATGCCATTTGCTTGTCTGAACTTCGGTGAAAAATTATTTTCCGATTTTTTTTTTTTTTTTACGCCTTCCCTTCCTCACTTTCTTCTCGCGTCTCGCCTTGTTCCTTTCTCCTTAGATTTCCGAAATTCACCCCCTAGAATCTGGGCATCTCTCCGGTTTTTTCCCTGGCCCTCATTTCATCCCAATGCATTGCCTTCCATATGCTGCATTTCCAAATGCTGCCGTTTCTTCCGCTCACCTTTTCTTTGATCGTATCTCCTGTCCCAAGTGCTTGTTACACTTCTTCTCTGAATTTTGGATTTCATTTCCTTTCATGAAATTCATTTTATGAATTTCATGGAAGGAAATGAAATCTTGCGATTTCAGTGAGGATCAAGCTGGCAAGCTTTGGGCCAGTTCTCTGCACTTCAGCTCATGCCATGCCATTTGCTTGTTTGAACTTGGGTGACAAATTTTTCCTTTTTTTTTCAGCCCTTTTCCCTGCATGAAATGAAATGAAGAATTTCATGTCATGAAAGGAAAGGAAATCTTGCAATTTCAGTGAGGATCAAGTTGGCAAGCTTTGGTCCAGCTCTCTGCCCTTCAGCTCATGCCATGCCATTTGCTTGTCTGAACTTCGGTGACAACTTTGTTTCCGATTTTTTTTTTTTTTTTTGTTATCCCTTCCCTTCCTCACTTTCTTCTCGCGTCTCGCCTTGTTCCTTTCTCTTTGGATTTCAGAAATTCACCCCCTAGAATCTGGGCATCTCTCCGGTTTTTTCCCTGGCCCTCATTTCATCCCAATGCATTGCCTTCCATATGCTGCATTTCCAAATGCTGCCGTTTTTTCCGCTCACCTTTTCTTTGATCATATCTCCTGTCCCAAGTGCTTGTTACACTTCTTCTCTGAATTTGGGATTTCAGTGAGGATCAAGCTGGCAAGCTTTGGGCCAGTTCTCTGCACTTCAACTCATGCCATGCCATTTGCTTGTTTGAACTTGGGTGACAAATTTTTCCTTTTTCTTTCAGCCCTTTTCCCTGCATGAAATGAAATGAAGAATTTCATGTCATGAAAGGGAAGGAAATCTTGCAATTTCAGTGAGGATCAAGTTGGCAAGCTTTGGTCCAGCTCTCTGCCCTTCCGCTCATGCCATGCCATTTGCTTGTTTGAACTTGGGTGACAAATAATTTTCCGATTTTTTTTTTTTTTTTTCAGCCCTTCCCTTCCTCACTTTCTTCTCGCGTCTCGCCTTGTTCCTTTCTCTTTGGATTTCAGAAATTCACCCCCTAGAATCTGGGCATCTCTCCGGTTTTTTCCCTGGCCCTCATTTCATCCCAATTCATTGCCTTCCATATGCTGCATTTCCAAATGCTGCCGTTTCTTCCGCTCACCTTTTCTTTGATCATATCTCCTGTCCCAAGTGCTTGTTACACTTCTTCTCTGAATTTGGGATTTCATTTCCTTTCCTGAAATTCATTTCATGAATTTCAGGAAAGGAAATGAAATCTTGCGATTTCAGTGAGGATCAAGCTGCCAAGCTTTGGGCCAGTTCTCTGCACTTCAACTCATGCCATGCCATTTGCTTGTTTGAACTTGGGTGACAAATTTTTCCATTTTTTTTCAGCCCTTTTCCCTGCATGAAATGAAATGAAGAATTTCATGTCATGAAAGGAAAGGAAATCTTGCAAATTCAGTGAGGATCAAGTTGGCAAGCTTTGGTCCAGCTCTCTGCCCTTCAGCTCATGCCATGCCATTTGCTTGTCTGAACTTCGGTGAAAAATTATTTTCCGATTTTTTTTTTTTTTTTACGCCTTCCCTTCCTCAATTTCTTCTCGCGTCTCGCCTTGTTCCTTTCTCCTTAGATTTCCGAAATTCACCCCCTAGAATCTGGGCATCTCTCCGGTTTTTTCCCTGGCCCTCATTTCATCCCAATGCATTGCCTTCCATATGCTGCATTTCCAAATGCTGCCGTTTTTTCCGCTCACCTTTTCTTTGATCGTATCTCCTGTCCCAAGTGCTTGTTACACTTCTTCTCTGAATTTTGGATTTCATTTCCTTTCATGAAATTCATTTTATGAATTTCATGGAAGGAAATGAAATCTTGTGATTTCAGTGAGGATCAAGCTGGCAAGCTTTGGGCCAGTTCTCTGCACTTCAGCTCATGCCATGCCATTTGCTTGTTTGAACTTGGGTGACAAATTTTTCCTTTTTTTTTCAGCCCTTTTCCCTACATGAAATGAAATGAAGAATTTCATGTCATGAAAGGAAAGGAAATCTTGCAATTTCAGTGAGGATCAAGTTGGCAAGCTTTGGTCCAGCTCTCTGCCCTTCAGCTCATGCCATGCCATTTGCTTGTCTGAACTTCGGTGACAACTTTGTTTCCGATTTTTTTTTTTTTTTTTGTTATCCCTTCCCTTCCTCACTTTCTTCTCGCGTCTCGCCTTGTTCCTTTCTCTTTGGATTTCAGAAATTCACCCCCTAGAATCTGGGCATCTCTCCGGTTTTTTCCCTGGCCCTCATTTCATCCCAATGCATTGCCTTCCATATGCTGCATTTCCAAATGCTGCCGTTTTTTCCGCTCACCTTTTCTTTGATCATATCTCCTGTCCCAAGTGCTTGTTACACTTCTTCTCTGAATTTGGGATTTCAGTGAGGATCAAGCTGGCAAGCTTTGGGCCAGTTCTCTGCACTTCAACTCATGCCATGCCATTTGCTTGTTTGAACTTGGGTGACAAATTTTTCCTTTTTCTTTCAGCCCTTTTCCCAGCATGAAATAAAATGAAGAATTTCATGTCATGAAAGGAAAGGAAATCTTGCAATTTCAGTGAGGATCAAGTTGGCAAGCTTTGGTCCAGCTCTCTGCCCTTCAGCTCATGCCATGCCATTTGCTTGTCTGAACTTCGGTGACAAATTATTTTCTGGTTTTTTTTTTTTTTTTGTTATCCCTTCCTTTCCTCACTTTCTCCTCGCGTCTCGCCTTGTTCCTTTCTCTTTGGATTTCAGAAATTCACCCCTAGAATCTGGGCTTCTCTCCGGTTTTTTCCCTGGCCCTCATTTCATCCCAATGCATTGCCTTCCATATGCTGCATTTCCAAATGCTGCCGTTTTTTCCGCTCACCTTTTCTTTGATCATATCTCCTGTCCCAAGTGCTTGTTCCACTTCTTCTCTGAATTTGGGATTTCATTTCCTTTCATGAAATTCATTTCATGAATTTCATGAAAGGAAATGAAATCTTGCGATTTCAGTGAGGATCAAGCTGGCAAGCTTTGGGCCAGTTCTCTGCACTTCTGCTCATGCCATGCCATTTGATTGTTTGAACTTGGGTGACAAATTTTTCCTTTTTTTTTCAGCCATTTTCCCTGCATGAAATGAAATGAAGAATTTCATGTCATGAAAGGGAAGGAAATCTTGCAATTTCAGTGAGGATCAAGTTGGCAAGCTTTGGTCCAGCTCTCTGCCCTTCAGCTCATGCCATGCCATTTGCTTGCCTGAACTTCGGTGACAAATTAGTTTCCCATTTTTTTTTTTGTTTTGTTATCCCTTCCCTTCCTCACTTTCTTCTCGCGTCCCGCCTTGTTCCTTTCTCTTTGGATTTCAGAAATTCACGCCCTAGAATCTGGGCATCTCTCCGGTTTTTTCCCTGGCCCTCATTTCATCCCAATGCATTGCCTTCCATATGCTGCATTTCCAAATGCTGCCGTTTTTTCCGCTCACCTTTTCTTTGATCGTATCTCCTATCACAAGTGCTTGTTACACTTCTCTGAATTTGGGATTTCATTTCAGTGAGGATCAAGCTGGCACGCTTTGGGCCAGTTCTCTGCACTTCAGCTCATGCCATGCCATTTGCTTGTTTGAACTTGGGTGGCAAATTTTTCCTTTTTTTTCAGCCCTTTTCCCTGCATGAAATGAAATGAAGAATTTCATGTCATGAAAGGAAAGGAAATCTTGCAATTTCAGTGAGGATCAAGTTGGCAAGCTTTGGTCCAGCTCTCTGCCCTTCAGCTCATGCCATGCCATTTGCTTGCCTGAACTTCGGTGACAAATTATTTTTCGATTTTTTTTTTTTTTTGTTTGAGTCCTTCCCTTCCTCACTTTCTTCTCGCGTCTCGCCTTGTTCCTTTCTCTTTGGATTTCAGAAATTCACCCCCTAGAATCTGGGCATCTCTCTGGTTTTTTCCCTGGCCCTCATTTCATCCCAATGCATTGCCTTCCATATGCTGCATTTCCAAATGCTGCCGTTTTTTCCGCTCACCTTTTCTTTGATCATATCTCCTGTCCCAAGTGCTTGTTACACTTCTTCTCTGAATTTGGGATTTTATTTCCTTTCATGAAATTCATTTCATGAAAGGAAATGAAATCTTGCGATTTCAGAGAGGATCAAGCTGGCAAGATTTCGGCCAGTTCTCTGCACTTCAGCTCATGCCATGCCATTTGCTTGTTTGAACTTGGGTGACAAATTTTTCCTTTTTTTTTCAGCCCTTTTCCCTGCATGAAATGAAATGAAGAATTTCATGTCATGAAAGGAAAGGAAATCTTGCAAATTCAGTGAGGATCAAGTTGGCAAGCTTTGGTCCAGCTCTCTGCCCTTCAGCTCATGCCATGCCATTTGCTTGTCTGAACTTCGGTGACAAATTATTTTCCCCTTTTTTTTTTTTTTTTTTTTTTGAGCCCTTTCCTTCCTCACTTTCTCCTCGCGTCTCGCCTTGTTCCTTTCTCTTTGGATTTCAGAAATTCACCCCCTAGAATCTGGGCTTCTCTCCGGTTTTTTCCCTGGCCCTCATTTCATCCCAATGCATTGCCTTCCATATGCTGCATTTCCAAATGCTGCCGTTTTTTCCGCTCACCTTTTCTTTGATCATATCTCCTGTCCCAAGTGCTTGTTACACTTCTTCTCTGAATTTGGGATTTCATTTCCTTTCATGAAATTCATTTCATGAAAGGAAATGAAATCTTGCGATTTCAGTGAGGATCAAGCTGCCAAGCTTTGGGCCAGTTCTCTGCACTTCTGCTCATGCCATGCCATTTGATTGTTTGAACTTGGGTGACAAATTTTTCCTTTTTTTTCAGCCATTTTCCCTGCATGAAATGAAATGAAGAATTTCATGTCATGAAAGGGAAGGAAATCTTGCAATTTCAGTGAGGATCAAGTTGGCAAGCTTTGGTCCAGCTCTCTGCCCTTCAGCTCATGCCATGCCATTTGCTTACCTGAACTTCGGTGACAAATTAGTTTCCCATTTTTTTTTTTGTTTTGTTATCCCTTCCCTTCCTCACTTTCTTCTCGCGTCCCGCCTTGTTCCTTTCTCTTTGGATTTCAGAAATTCACGCCCTAGAATCTGGGCATCTCTCCGGTTTTTTCCCTGGCCCTCATTTCATCCCAATGCATTGCCTTCCATATGCTGCATTTCCAAATGCTGCCGTTTTTTCCGCTCACCTTTTCTTTGATCGTATCTCCTATCACAAGTGCTTGTTACACTTCTCTGAATTTGGGATTTCATTTCAGTGAGGATCAAGCTGGCACGCTTTGGGCCAGTTCTCTGCACTTCAGCTCATGCCATGCCATTTGCTTGTTTGAACTTGGGTGGCAAATTTTTCCTTTTTTTTCAGCCCTTTTCCCTGCATGAAATGAAATGAAGAATTTCATGTCATGAAAGGAAAGGAAATCTTGCAAATTCAGTGAGGATCAAGTTGGCAAGCTTTGGTCCAGCTCTCTGCCCTTCACCTCATGCCATGCCATTTGCTTGCCTGAACTTCGGTGACAAATTATTTTCCGATTTTTTTTTTTTTTTGTTTGAGTCCTTCCCTTCCTCACTTTCTTCTCGCGTCTCGCCTTGTTCCTTTCTCTTTGGATTTCAGAAATTCACCCCCTAGAATCTGGGCATCTCTCTGGTTTTTTCCCTGGCCCTCATTTCATCCCAATGCATTGCCTTCCATATGCTGCATTTCCAAATGCTGCCGTTTTTTCCGCTCACCTTTTCTTTGATCATATCTCCTGTCCCAAGTGCTTGTTACACTTCTTCTCTGAATTTGGGATTTTATTTCCTTTCATGAAATTCATTTCATGAAAGGAAATGAAATCTTGCGATTTCAGAGAGGATCAAGCTGGCAAGATTTCGGCCAGTTCTCTGCACTTCAGCTCATGCCATGCCATTTGCTTGTTTGAACTTGGGTGACAAATTTTTCCTTTTTTTTTCAGCCCTTTTCCCTGCATGAAATGAAATGAAGAATTTCATGTCATGAAAGGAAAGGAAATCTTGCAATTTCAGTGAGGATCAAGTTGGCAAGCTTTGGTCCAGCTCTCTGCCCTTCAGCTCATGCCATGCCATTTGCTTGTCTGAACTTCGGTGACAAATTATTTTCCCCTTTTTTTTTTTTTTTTTTTTTTGAGCCCTTTCCTTCCTCACTTTCTTCTCGCGTCTCGCCTTGTTCCTTTCTCTTTGGATTTCAGAAATTCACCCCCTAGAATCTGGGCTTCTCTCCGGTTTTTTCCCTGGCCCTCATTTCATCCCAATGCATTGCCTTCCATATGCTGCATTTCCAAATGCTGCCGTTTTTTCCGCTCACCTTTTCTTTGATCATATCTCCTGTCCCAAGTGCTTGTTACACTTCTTCTCTGAATTTGGGATTTCATTTCCTTTCATGAAATTCATTTCATGAAAGGAAATGAAATCTTGCGATTTCAGTGAGGATCAAGCTGCCAAGCTTTGGGCCAGTTCTCTGCACTTCTGCTCATGCCATGCCATTTGATTGTTTGAACTTGGGTGACAAATTTTTCCTTTTTTTTCAGCCATTTTCCCTGCATGAAATGAAATGAAGAATTTCATGTCATGAAAGGGAAGGAAATCTTGCAATTTCAGTGAGGATCAAGTTGGCAAGCTTTGGTCCAGCTCTCTGCCCTTCAGCTCATGCCATGCCATTTGCTTACCTGAACTTCGGTGACAAATTAGTTTCCCATTTTTTTTTTTGTTTTGTTATCCCTTCCCTTCCTCACTTTCTTCTCGCGTCCCGCCTTGTTCCTTTCTCTTTGGATTTCAGAAATTCACGCCCTAGAATCTGGGCATCTCTCCGGTTTTTTCCCTGGCCCTCATTTCATCCCAATGCATTGCCTTCCATATGCTGCATTTCCAAATGCTGCCGTTTTTTCCGCTCACCTTTTCTTTGATCGTATCTCCTATCACAAGTGCTTGTTACACTTCTCTGAATTTGGGATTTCATTTCAGTGAGGATCAAGCTGGCACGCTTTGGGCCAGTTCTCTGCACTTCAGCTCATGCCATGCCATTTGCTTGTTTGAACTTGGGTGGCAAATTTTTCCTTTTTTTTCAGCCCTTTTCCCTGCATGAAATGAAATGAAGAATTTCATGTCATGAAAGGAAAGGAAATCTTGCAAATTCAGTGAGGATCAAGTTGGCAAGCTTTGGTCCAGCTCTCTGCCCTTCACCTCATGCCATGCCATTTGCTTGCCTGAACTTCGGTGACAAATTATTTTCCGATTTTTTTTTTTTTTTGTTTGAGTCCTTCCCTTCCTCACTTTCTTCTCGCGTCTCGCCTTGTTCCTTTCTCTTTGGATTTCAGAAATTCACCCCCTAGAATCTGGGCATCTCTCTGGTTTTTTCCCTGGCCCTCATTTCATCCCAATGCATTGCCTTCCATATGCTGCATTTCCAAATGCTGCCGTTTTTTCCGCTCACCTTTTCTTTGATCATATCTCCTGTCCCAAGTGCTTGTTACACTTCTTCTCTGAATTTGGGATTTTATTTCCTTTCATGAAATTCATTTCATGAAAGGAAATGAAATCTTGCGATTTCAGAGAGGATCAAGCTGGCAAGATTTCGGCCAGTTCTCTGCACTTCAGCTCATGCCATGCCATTTGCTTGTTTGAACTTGGGTGACAAATTTTTCCTTTTTTTTTCAGCCCTTTTCCCTGCATGAAATGAAATGAAGAATTTCATGTCATGAAAGGAAAGGAAATCTTGCAATTTCAGTGAGGATCAAGTTGGCAAGCTTTGGTCCAGCTCTCTGCCCTTCCGCTCATGCCATGCCATTTGCTTGTTTGAACTTGGGTGACAAATAATTTTCCGATTTTTTTTTTTTTTTTTCAGCCCTTCCCTTCCTCACTTTCTTCTCGCGTCTCGCCTTGTTCCTTTCTCTTTGGATTTCAGAAATTCACCCCCTAGAATCTGGGCATCTCTCCGGTTTTTTCCCTGGCCCTCATTTCATCCCAATTCATTGCCTTCCATATGCTGCATTTCCAAATGCTGCCGTTTTTTCCGCTCACCTTTTCTTTGATCATATCTCCTGTCCCAAGTGCTTGTTACACTTCTTCTCTGAATTTGGGATTTCATTTCCTTTCCTGAAATTCATTTAATGAATTTCAGGAAAGGAAATGAAATCTTGCGATTTCAGTGAGGATCAAGCTGCCAAGCTTTGGGCCAGTTCTCTGCACTTCAACTCATGCAATGCCATTTGCTTGTTTGAACTTGGGTGACAAATTTTTCCATTTTTTTTCAGCCCTTTTCCCTGCATGAAATGAAATGAAGGATTTCATGTCATGAAAGGAAAGGAAATCTTGCAAATTCAGTGAGGATCAAGTTGGCAAGCTTTGGTCCAGCTCTCTGCCCTTCAGCTCATGCCATGCCATTTGCTTGCCTGAACTTCGGTGACAAATTATTTTCCCCTTTTTTTTTTTTTTTTTTTTTTGAGCCCTTTCCTTCCTCACTTTCTTCTCGCGTCTCGCCTTGTTCCTTTCTCTTTGGATTTCAGAAATTCACCCCCTAGAATCTGGGCTTCTCTCCGGTTTTTTCCCTGGCCCTCATTTCATCCCAATGCATTGCCTTCCATATGCTGCATTTCCAAATGCTGCCGTTTTTTCCGCTCACCTTTTCTTTGATCGTATCTCCTGTCCCAAGTGCTTGTTACACTTCTTCTCTGAATTTGGGATTTCATTTCCTTTCATGAAATTAATTTCATGGAAGGAAATGAAATTTTGCGATTTCAGTGAGGATCAAGCTGCCAAGCTTTGGGCCAGTTCTCTGCACTTCTGCTCATGCCATGCCATTTGCTTGTTTGAACTTGGGTGACAAATTTTTCCTTTTTTTTCAGCCCTTTTCCCTGCATGAAATGAAATGAAGAATTTCATGTCATGAAAGGGAAGGAAATCTTGCAATTTCAGTGAGGATCAAGTTGGCAAGCTTTGGTCCAGCTCTCTGCTCTTCAGCTCATGCCATGCCATTTGCTTGCCTGAATTTCGGTGACAAATTATTTTCTTATTTTTTTTTTTTTTGTTATCCCTTCCCTTCCTCACTTTCTCCTCGCGTCTCACCTTGTTCCTTTCTCTTTGGATTTCAGAAATTCACCCCCTAGAATCTGGGCATCTCTCCGGTTTTTTCCCAGGCCCGCCTTTCATCCCAATGCATTGCCTTCCATATGCTGCATTTCCAAATGCTGCCGTTTCTTCCGCTCACCATTTCTTTGATCATATCTCCTGTCCCAAGTGCTTGTTACACTTCTTCTCTGAATTTGCAATTTCAGTGAGGATCCAGCTGCCAAGCTTTGGGCCAGTTCTCTGCACTTCAGCTCATGCCATGCCATTTGCTTGTTTGAACTTGGGTGACAAATTTTTCCTTTTTTTTTCAGCCCTTTTCCCTGCATGAAATGAAATGAAGAATTTCATTTCATGAAAGGAAAGGAAATCTTGCAATTTCAGTGAGGATCAAGTTGGCAAGCTTTGGTCCAGCTCTCTGCCCTTCAGCTCATGCCATGCCATTTGCTTGCCTGAACTTCGGTGACAAATTAGTTTCCCATTTTTTTTTTTGTTTTGTTATCCCTTCCCTTCCTCACTTTCTTCTCGCGTCCCGCCTTGTTCCTTTCTCTTTGGATTTCAGGAATTCACCCCCTAGAATCTGGGCATCTCTCCGGTTTTTTCCCTGGCCCTCATTTCATCCCAATTCATTGCCTTCCATATGCTGCATTTCCAAATGCTGCCGTTTTTTCCGCTCACCTTTTCTTTGATCGTATCTCCTATCACAAGTGCTTGTTACACTTCTCTGAATTTGGGATTTCATTTCAGTGAGGATCAAGCTGGCACGCTTTGGGCCAGTTCTCTGCACTTCAGCTCATGCCATGCCATTTGCTTGTTTGAACTTGGGTGGCAAATTTTTCCTTTTTTTTCAGCCCTTTTCCCTGCATGAAATGAAATGAAGAATTTCATGTCATGAAAGGAAAGGAAATCTTGCAATTTCAGTGAGGATCAAGTTGGCAAGCTTTGGTCCAGCTCTCTGCCCTTCACCTCATGCCATGCCATTTGCTTGCCTGAACTTCGGTGACAAATTATTTTCCGATTTTTTTTTTTTTTTGTTTGAGTCCTTCCCTTCCTTACTTTCTTCTCGCGTCTCGCCTTGTTCCTTTCTCTTTGGATTTCAGAAATTCACCCCCTAGAATCTGGGCATCTCTCCGGTTTTTTCCCTGGCCCTCATTTCATCCCAATGCATTGCCTTCCATATGCTGCATTTCCAAATGCTGCCGTTTTTTCCGCTCACCTTTTCTTTGATCATATCTCCTGTCCCAAGTGCTTGTTACACTTCTTCTCTGAATTTGGGATTTCATTTCCTTTCATGAAATTCATTTCATGAAAGGAAATGAAATCTTGCGATTTCAGAGAGGATCAAGCTGGCAAGATTTCGGCCAGTTCTCTGCACTTCAGCTCATGCCATGCCATTTGCTTGTTTGAACTTGGGTGACAAATTTTTCCTTTTTTTTTCAGCCCTTTTCCCTGCATGAAATGAAATGAAGAATTTCATGTCATGAAAGGAAAGGAAATCTTGCAATTTCAGTGAGGATCAAGTTGGCAAGCTTTGGTCCAGCTCTCTGCCCTTCCGCTCATGCCATGCCATTTGCTTGTTTGAACTTGGGTGACTTTTTTTTTTTTTTCAGCCCTTCCCTTCCTCACTTTCTTCTCGCGTCTCGCCTTGTTCCTTTCTCTTTGGATTTCAGAAATTCACCCCCTAGAATCTGGGCATCTCTCCGGTTTTTTCCCTGGCCCTCATTTCATCCCAATTCATTGCCTTCCATATGCTGCATTTCCAAATGCTGCCGTTTTTTCCGCTCACCTTTTCTTTGATCATATCTCCTGTCCCAAGTGCTTGTTACACTTCTTCTCTGAATTTGGGATTTCATTTCCTTTCCTGAAATTCATTTAATGAATTTCAGGAAAGGAAATGAAATCTTGCGATTTCAGTGAGGATCAAGCTGCCAAGCTTTGGGCCAGTTCTCTGCACTTCAACTCATGCCATGCCATTTGCTTGTTTGAACTTGGGTGACAAATTTTTCCATTTTTTTTCAGCCCTTTTCCCTGCATGAAATGAAATGAAGAATTTCATGTCATGAAAGGAAAGGAAATCTTGCAAATTCAGTGAGGATCAAGTTGGCAAGCTTTGGTCCAGCTCTCTGCCCTTCAGCTCATGCCATGCCATTTGCTTGTCTGAACTTCGGTGAAAAATTATTTTCCGATTTTTTTTTTTTTTTTACGCCTTCCCTTCCTCACTTTCTTCTCGCGTCTCGCCTTGTTCCTTTCTCCTTAGATTTCCGAAATTCACCCCCTAGAATCTGGGCATCTCTCCGGTTTTTTCCCTGGCCCTCATTTCATCCCAATTCATTGCCTTCCATATGCTGCATTTCCAAATGCTGCCGTTTTTTCCGCTCACCTTTTCTTTGATCATATCTCCTGTCCCAAGTGCTTGTTACACTTCTTCTCTGAATTTGGGATTTCAGTGAGGATCAAGCTGGCAAGCTTTGGGCCAGTTCTCTGCACTTCAACTCATGCCATGCCATTTGCTTGTTTGAACTTGGGTGACAAATTTTTCCTTTTTCTTTCAGCCCTTTTCCCAGCATGAAATAAAATGAAGAATTTCATGTCATGAAAGGAAAGGAAATCTTGCAATTTCAGTGAGGATCAAGTTGGCAAGCTTTGGTCCAGCTCTCTGCCCTTCAGCTCATGCCATGCCATTTGATTGTCTGAACTTCGGTGACAAATTATTTTCTGGTTTTTTTTTTTTTTTTGTTATCCCTTCCTTTCCTCACTTTCTCCTCGCGTCTCGCCTTGTTCCTTTCTCTTTGGATTTCAGAAATTCACCCCCTAGAATCTGGGCTTCTCTCCGGTTTTTTCCCTGGCCCTCATTTCATCCCAATGCATTGCCTTCCATATGCTGCATTTCCAAATGCTGCCGTTTTTTCCGCTCACCTTTTCTTTGATCATATCTCCTGTCCCAAGTGCTTGTTCCACTTCTTCTCTGAATTTGGGATTTCATTTCCTTTCATGAAATTCATTTCATGAATTTCATGAAAGGAAATGAAATCTTGCGATTTCAGTGAGGATCAAGCTGGCAAGCTTTGGGCCAGTTCTCTGCACTTCAGCTCATGCCATGCCATTTGCTTGTTTGAACTTGGGTGACAAATTTTTCTTTTTTTTTCAGCCCTTTTCCCTGCATGAAATGAAATGAAGAATTTCATGTCATGAAAGGAAAGGAAATCTTGCAATTTCAGTGAGGATCAAGTTGGCAAGCTTTGGTCCAGCTCTCTGCCCTTCAGCTCATGCCATGCCATTTGCTTGTCTGAACTTCGGTGACAAATTATTTTCCCCTTTTTTTTTTTTTTTTTTTTTTGAGCCCTTTCCTTCCTCACTTTCTTCTCGCGTCTCGCCTTGTTCCTTTCTCTTTGGATTTCAGAAATTCACCCCCTAGAATCTGGGCTTCTCTCCGGTTTTTTCCCTGGCCCTCATTTCATCCCAATGCATTGCCTTCCATATGCTGCATTTCCAAATGCTGCCGTTTTTTCCGCTCACCTTTTCTTTGATCGTATCTCCTGTCCCAAGTGCTTGTTCCACTTCTTCTCTGAATTTGGGATTTCATTTCCTTTCATGAAATTCATTTCATGAAAGGAAATGAAATCTTGCGATTTCAGTGAGGATCAAGCTGCCAAGCTTTGGGCCAGTTCTCTGCACTTCTGCTCATGCCATGCCATTTGCTTGTTTGAATTTGGGTGACAAATTTTTCCTTTTTTTTCAGCCCTTTTCCCTGCATGAAATGAAATGAAGAATTTCATGTCATGAAAGGGAAGGAAATCTTGCAATTTCAGTGAGGATCAAGTTGGCAAGCTTTGGTCCAGCTCTCTGCCCTTCAGCTCATGCCATGCCATTTGCTTGCCTGAACTTCGGTGACAAATTAGTTTCCCATTTTTTTTTTTGTTTTGTTATCCCTTCCCTTCCTCACTTTCTTCTCGCGTCCCGCCTTGTTCCTTTCTCTTTGGATTTCAGAAATTCACGCCCTAGAATCTGGGCATCTCTCCGGTTTTTTCCCTGGCCCTCATTTCATCCCAATGCATTGCCTTCCATATGCTGCATTTCCAAATGCTGCCGTTTTTTCCGCTCACCTTTTCTTTGATCGTATCTCCTATCACAAGTGCTTGTTACACTTCTCTGAATTTGGGATTTCATTTCAGTGAGGATCAAGCTGGCACGCTTTGGGCCAGTTCTCTGCACTTCAGCTCATGCCATGCCATTTGCTTGTTTGAACTTGGGTGGCAAATTTTTCCTTTTTTTTCAGCCCTTTTCCCTGCATGAAATGAAATGAAGAATTTCATGTCATGAAAGGAAAGGAAATCTTGCAAATTCAGTGAGGATCAAGTTGGCAAGCTTTGGTCCAGCTCTCTGCCCTTCAGCTCATGCCATGCCATTTGCTTGCCTGAACTTCGGTGACAAATTATTTTTCGATTTTTTTTTTTTTTTGTTTGAGTCCTTCCCTTCCTCACTTTCTTCTCGCGTCTCGCCTTGTTCCTTTCTCTTTGGATTTCAGAAATTCACCCCCTAGAATCTGGGCATCTCTCTGGTTTTTTCCCTGGCCCTCATTTCATCCCAATGCATTGCCTTCCATATGCTGCATTTCCAAATGCTGCCGTTTTTTCCGCTCACCTTTTCTTTGATCATATCTCCTGTCCCAAGTGCTTGTTACACTTCTTCTCTGAATTTGGGATTTTATTTCCTTTCATGAAATTCATTTCATGAAAGGAAATGAAATCTTGCGATTTCAGAGAGGATCAAGCTGGCAAGATTTCGGCCAGTTCTCTGCACTTCAGCTCATGCCATGCCATTTGCTTGTTTGAACTTGGGTGACAAATTTTTCCTTTTTTTTTCAGCCCTTTTCCCTGCATGAAATGAAATGAAGAATTTCATGTCATGAAAGGAAAGGAAATCTTGCAAATTCAGTGAGGATCAAGTTGGCAAGCTTTGGTCCAGCTCTCTGCCCTTCAGCTCATGCCATGCCATTTGCTTGTCTGAACTTCGGTGACAAATTATTTTCCCCTTTTTTTTTTTTTTTTTTTTTTGAGCCCTTTCCTTCCTCACTTTCTTCTCGCGTCTCGCCTTGTTCCTTTCTCTTTGGATTTCAGAAATTCACCCCCTAGAATCTGGGCTTCTCTCCGGTTTTTTCCCTGGCCCTCATTTCATCCCAATGCATTGCCTTCCATATGCTGCATTTCCAAATGCTGCCGTTTTTTCCGCTCACCTTTTCTTTGATCATATCTCCTGTCCCAAGTGCTTGTTACACTTCTTCTCTGAATTTGGGATTTCATTTCCTTTCATGAAATTCATTTCATGAAAGGAAATGAAATCTTGCGATTTCAGTGAGGATCAAGCTGCCAAGCTTTGGGCCAGTTCTCTGCACTTCAGCTCATGCCATGCCATTTGCTTGTTTGAACTTGGGTGACAAATTTTTCCTTTTTTTTCAGCCATTTTCCCTGCATGAAATGAAATGAAGAATTTCATGTCATGAAAGGGAAGGAAATCTTGCAATTTCAGTGAGGATCAAGTTGGCAAGCTTTGGTCCAGCTCTCTGCCCTTCAGCTCATGCCATGCCATTTGCTTGCCTGAACTTCGGTGACAAATTAGTTTCCCATTTTTTTTTTTGTTTTGTTATCCCTTCCCTTCCTCACTTTCTTCTCGCGTCCCGCCTTGTTCCTTTCTCTTTGGATTTCAGAAATTCACGCCCTAGAATCTGGGCATCTCTCCGGTTTTTTCCCTGGCCCTCATTTCATCCCAATGCATTGCCTTCCATATGCTGCATTTCCAAATGCTGCCGTTTTTTCCGCTCACCTTTTCTTTGATCGTATCTCCTATCACAAGTGCTTGTTACACTTCTCTGAATTTGGGATTTCATTTCAGTGAGGATCAAGCTGGCACGCTTTGGGCCAGTTCTCTGCACTTCAGCTCATGCCATGCCATTTGCTTGTTTGAACTTGGGTGGCAAATTTTTCCTTTTTTTTCAGCCCTTTTCCCTGCATGAAATGAAATGAAGAATTTCATGTCATGAAAGGAAAGGAAATCTTGCAAATTCAGTGAGGATCAAGTTGGCAAGCTTTGGTCCAGCTCTCTGCCCTTCAGCTCATGCCATGCCATTTGCTTGTCTGAACTTCGGTGACAAATTATTTTCCCCTTTTTTTTTTTTTTTTTTTTTTGAGCCCTTTCCTTCCTCACTTTCTTCTCGCGTCTCGCCTTGTTCCTTTCTCTTTGGATTTCAGAAATTCACCCCCTAGAATCTGGGCTTCTCTCCGGTTTTTTCCCTGGCCCTCATTTCATCCCAATGCATTGCCTTCCATATGCTGCATTTCCAAATGCTGCCGTTTTTTCCGCTCACCTTTTCTTTGATCATATCTCCTGTCCCAAGTGCTTGTTACACTTCTTCTCTGAATTTGGGATTTCATTTCCTTTCATGAAATTCATTTCATGAAAGGAAATGAAATCTTGCGATTTCAGTGAGGATCAAGCTGGCAAGATTTCGGCCAGTTCTCTGCACTTCTGCTCATGCCATGCCATTTGATTGTTTGAACTTGGGTGACAAATTTTTCCTTTTTTTTCAGCCATTTTCCCTGCATGAAATGAAATGAAGAATTTCATGTCATGAAAGGGAAGGAAATCTTGCAATTTCAGTGAGGATCAAGTTGGCAAGCTTTGGTCCAGCTCTCTGCCCTTCAGCTCATGCCATGCCATTTGCTTGCCTGAACTTCGGTGACAAATTAGTTTCCCATTTTTTTTTTTGTTTTGTTATCCCTTCCCTTCCTCACTTTCTTCTCGCGTCCCGCCTTGTTCCTTTCTCTTTGGATTTCAGAAATTCACGCCCTAGAATCTGGGCATCTCTCCGGTTTTTTCCCTGGCCCTCATTTCATCCCAATGCATTGCCTTCCATATGCTGCATTTCCAAATGCTGCCGTTTTTTCCGCTCACCTTTTCTTTGATCGTATCTCCTATCACAAGTGCTTGTTACACTTCTCTGAATTTGGGATTTCATTTCAGTGAGGATCAAGCTGGCACGCTTTGGGCCAGTTCTCTGCACTTCAGCTCATGCCATGCCATTTGCTTGTTTGAACTTGGGTGGCAAATTTTTCCTTTTTTTTCAGCCCTTTTCCCTGCATGAAATGAAATGAAGAATTTCATGTCATGAAAGGAAAGGAAATCTTGCAAATTCAGTGAGGATCAAGTTGGCAAGCTTTGGTCCAGCTCTCTGCCCTTCACCTCATGCCATGCCATTTGCTTGCCTGAACTTCGGTGACAAATTATTTTCCGATTTTTTTTTTTTTTTGTTTGAGTCCTTCCCTTCCTCACTTTCTTCTCGCGTCTCGCCTTGTTCCTTTCTCTTTGGATTTCAGAAATTCACCCCCTAGAATCTGGGCTTCTCTCCGGTTTTTTCCCTGGCCCTCATTTCATCCCAATGCATTGCCTTCCATATGCTGCATTTCCAAATGCTGCCGTTTTTTCCGCTCACCTTTTCTTTGATCATATCTCCTGTCCCAAGTGCTTGTTACACTTCTTCTCTGAATTTGGGATTTTATTTCCTTTCATGAAATTCATTTCATGAAAGGAAATGAAATCTTGCGATTTCAGAGAGGATCAAGCTGGCAAGATTTCGGCCAGTTCTCTGCACTTCAGCTCATGCCATGCCATTTGCTTGTTTGAACTTGGGTGACAAATTTTTCCTTTTTTTTTCAGCCCTTTTCCCTGCATGAAATGAAATGAAGAATTTCATGTCATGAAAGGAAAGGAAATCTTGCAATTTCAGTGAGGATCAAGTTGGCAAGCTTTGGTCCAGCTCTCTGCCCTTCCGCTCATGCCATGCCATTTGCTTGTTTGAACTTGGGTGACAAATAATTTTCCGATTTTTTTTTTTTTTTCAGCCCTTCCCTTCCTCACTTTCTTCTCGCGTCTCGCCTTGTTCCTTTCTCTTTGGATTTCAGAAATTCACCCCCTAGAATCTGGGCATCTCTCCGGTTTTTTCCCTGGCCCTCATTTCATCCCAATTCATTGCCTTCCATATGCTGCATTTCCAAATGCTGCCGTTTTTTCCGCTCACCTTTTCTTTGATCATATCTCCTGTCCCAAGTGCTTGTTACACTTCTTCTCTGAATTTGGGATTTCATTTCCTTTCCTGAAATTCATTTCATGAATTTCAGGAAAGGAAATGAAATCTTGCGATTTCAGTGAGGATCAAGCTGCCAAGCTTTGGGCCAGTTCTCTGCACTTCAACTCATGCCATGCCATTTGCTTGTTTGAACTTGGGTGACAAATTTTTCCATTTTTTTTCAGCCCTTTTCCCTGCATGAAATGAAATGAAGAATTTCATGTCATGAAAGGGAAGGAAATCTTGCAATTTCAGTGAGGATCAAGTTGGCAAGCTTTGGTCCAGCTCTCTGCCCTTCAGCTCATGCCATGCCATTTGCTTGCCTGAACTTCGGTGACAAATTAGTTTCCCATTTTTTTTTTTGTTTTGTTATCCCTTCCCTTCCTCACTTTCTTCTCGCGTCCCGCCTTGTTCCTTTCTCTTTGGATTTCAGAAATTCACGCCCTAGAATCTGGGCATCTCTCCGGTTTTTTCCCTGGCCCTCATTTCATCCCAATGCATTGCCTTCCATATGCTGCATTTCCAAATGCTGCCGTTTTTTCCGCTCACCTTTTCTTTGATCGTATCTCCTATCACAAGTGCTTGTTACACTTCTCTGAATTTGGGATTTCATTTCAGTGAGGATCAAGCTGGCACGCTTTGGGCCAGTTCTCTGCACTTCAGCTCATGCCATGCCATTTGCTTGTTTGAACTTGGGTGGCAAATTTTTCCTTTTTTTTCAGCCCTTTTCCCTGCATGAAATGAAATGAAGAATTTCATGTCATGAAAGGAAAGGAAATCTTGCAAATTCAGTGAGGATCAAGTTGGCAAGCTTTGGTCCAGCTCTCTGCCCTTCAGCTCATGCCATGCCATTTGCTTGTCTGAACTTCGGTGACAAATTATTTTCCCCTTTTTTTTTTTTTTTTTTTTTTGAGCCCTTTCCTTCCTCACTTTCTTCTCGCGTCTCGCCTTGTTCCTTTCTCTTTGGATTTCAGAAATTCACCCCCTAGAATCTGGGCTTCTCTCCGGTTTTTTCCCTGGCCCTCATTTCATCCCAATGCATTGCCTTCCATATGCTGCATTTCCAAATGCTGCCGTTTTTTCCGCTCACCTTTTCTTTGATCATATCTCCTGTCCCAAGTGCTTGTTACACTTCTTCTCTGAATTTGGGATTTTATTTCCTTTCATGAAATTCATTTCATGAAAGGAAATGAAATCTTGCGATTTCAGAGAGGATCAAGCTGGCAAGATTTCGGCCAGTTCTCTGCACTTCAGCTCATGCCATGCCATTTGCTTGTTTGAACTTGGGTGACAAATTTTTCCTTTTTTTTTCAGCCCTTTTCCCTGCATGAAATGAAATGAAGAATTTCATGTCATGAAAGGAAAGGAAATCTTGCAAATTCAGTGAGGATCAAGTTGGCAAGCTTTGGTCCAGCTCTCTGCCCTTCAGCTCATGCCATGCCATTTGCTTGTCTGAACTTCGGTGACAAATTATTTTCCCCTTTTTTTTTTTTTTTTTTTTTTTGAGCCCTTTCCTTCCTCACTTTCTTCTCGCGTCTCGCCTTGTTCCTTTCTCTTTGGATTTCAGAAATTCACCCCCTAGAATCTGGGCTTCTCTCCGGTTTTTTCCCTGGCCCTCATTTCATCCCAATGCATTGCCTTCCATATGCTGCATTTCCAAATGCTGCCGTTTTTTCCGCTCACCTTTTCTTTGATCATATCTCCTGTCCCAAGTGCTTGTTACACTTCTTCTCTGAATTTGGGATTTCATTTCCTTTCATGAAATTCATTTCATGAAAGGAAATGAAATCTTGCGATTTCAGTGAGGATCAAGCTGCCAAGCTTTGGGCCAGTTCTCTGCACTTCTGCTCATGCCATGCCATTTGATTGTTTGAACTTGGGTGACAAATTTTTCCTTTTTTTTCAGCCATTTTCCCTGCATGAAATGAAATGAAGAATTTCATGTCATGAAAGGGAAGGAAATCTTGCAATTTCAGTGAGGATCAAGTTGGCAAGCTTTGGTCCAGCTCTCTGCCCTTCAGCTCATGCCATGCCATTTGCTTGCCTGAACTTCGGTGACAAATTAGTTTCCCATTTTTTTTTTTGTTTTGTTATCCCTTCCCTTCCTCACTTTCTTCTCGCGTCCCGCCTTGTTCCTTTCTCTTTGGATTTCAGAAATTCACGCCCTAGAATCTGGGCATCTCTCCGGTTTTTTCCCTGGCCCTCATTTCATCCCAATGCATTGCCTTCCATATGCTGCATTTCCAAATGCTGCCGTTTTTTCCGCTCACCTTTTCTTTGATCGTATCTCCTATCACAAGTGCTTGTTACACTTCTCTGAATTTGGGATTTCATTTCAGTGAGGATCAAGCTGGCACGCTTTGGGCCAGTTCTCTGCACTTCAGCTCATGCCATGCCATTTGCTTGTTTGAACTTGGGTGGCAAATTTTTCCTTTTTTTTCAGCCCTTTTCCCTGCATGAAATGAAATGAAGAATTTCATGTCATGAAAGGAAAGGAAATCTTGCAAATTCAGTGAGGATCAAGTTGGCAAGCTTTGGTCCAGCTCTCTGCCCTTCACCTCATGCCATGCCATTTGCTTGCCTGAACTTCGGTGACAAATTATTTTCCGATTTTTTTTTTTTTTTGTTTGAGTCCTTCCCTTCCTCACTTTCTTCTCGCGTCTCGCCTTGTTCCTTTCTCTTTGGATTTCAGAAATTCACCCCCTAGAATCTGGGCATCTCTCTGGTTTTTTCCCTGGCCCTCATTTCATCCCAATGCATTGCCTTCCATATGCTGCATTTCCAAATGCTGCCGTTTTTTCCGCTCACCTTTTCTTTGATCATATCTCCTATCCCAAGTGCTTGTTACACTTCTTCTCTGAATTTGGGATTTCATTTCCTTTCATGAAATTCATTTCTTGAAAGGAAATGAAATCTTGCGATTTCAGTGAGGATCAAGCTGCCAAGCTTTGGGCCAGTTCTCTGCACTTCTGCTCATGCCATGCCATTTGCTTGTTTGAACTTGGGTGACAAATTTTTCCTTTTTTTTCAGCCCTTTTCCCTGCATGAAATGAAATGAAGAATTTCATGTCATGAAAGGGAAGGAAATCTTGCAATTTCAGTGAGGATCAAGTTGGCAAGCTTTGGTCCAGCTCTCTGCCCTTCAGCTCATGCCATGCCATTTGCTTGCCTGAACTTCGGTGACAAATTAGTTTCCCATTTTTTTTTTTGTTTTGTTATCCCTTCCCTTCCTCACTTTCTTCTCGCGTCCCGCCTTGTTCCTTTCTCTTTGGATTTCAGAAATTCACGCCCTAGAATCTGGGCATCTCTCCGGTTTTTTCCCTGGCCCTCATTTCATCCCAATGCATTGCCTTCCATATGCTGCATTTCCAAATGCTGCCGTTTTTTCCGCTCACCTTTTCTTTGATCGTATCTCCTATCACAAGTGCTTGTTACACTTCTCTGAATTTGGGATTTCATTTCAGTGAGGATCAAGCTGGCACGCTTTGGGCCAGTTCTCTGCACTTCAGCTCATGCCATGCCATTTGCTTGTTTGAACTTGGGTGGCAAATTTTTCCTTTTTTTTCAGCCCTTTTCCCTGCATGAAATGAAATGAAGAATTTCATGTCATGAAAGGAAAGGAAATCTTGCAAATTCAGTGAGGATCAAGTTGGCAAGCTTTGGTCCAGCTCTCTGCCCTTCAGCTCATGCCATGCCATTTGCTTGCCTGAACTTCGGTGACAAATTATTTTTCGATTTTTTTTTTTTTTTGTTTGAGTCCTTCCCTTCCTCACTTTCTTCTCGCGTCTCGCCTTGTTCCTTTCTCTTTGGATTTCAGAAATTCACCCCCTAGAATCTGGGCATCTCTCTGGTTTTTTCCCTGGCCCTCATTTCATCCCAATGCATTGCCTTCCATATGCTGCATTTCCAAATGCTGCCGTTTTTTCCGCTCACCTTTTCTTTGATCATATCTCCTGTCCCAAGTGCTTGTTACACTTCTTCTCTGAATTTGGGATTTTATTTCCTTTCATGAAATTCATTTCATGAAAGGAAATGAAATCTTGCGATTTCAGAGAGGATCAAGCTGGCAAGATTTCGGCCAGTTCTCTGCACTTCAGCTCATGCCATGCCATTTGCTTGTTTGAACTTGGGTGACAAATTTTTCCTTTTTTTTTCAGCCCTTTTCCCTGCATGAAATGAAATGAAGAATTTCATGTCATGAAAGGAAAGGAAATCTTGCAAATTCAGTGAGGATCAAGTTGGCAAGCTTTGGTCCAGCTCTCTGCCCTTCAGCTCATGCCATGCCATTTGCTTGTCTGAACTTCGGTGACAAATTATTTTCCCCTTTTTTTTTTTTTTTTTTTTTTGAGCCCTTTCCTTCCTCACTTTCTTCTCGCGTCTCGCCTTGTTCCTTTCTCTTTGGATTTCAGAAATTCACCCCCTAGAATCTGGGCTTCTCTCCGGTTTTTTCCCTGGCCCTCATTTCATCCCAATGCATTGCCTTCCATATGCTGCATTTCCAAATGCTGCCGTTTTTTCCGCTCACCTTTTCTTTGATCATATCTCCTGTCCCAAGTGCTTGTTACACTTCTTCTCTGAATTTGGGATTTCATTTCCTTTCATGAAATTCATTTCATGAAAGGAAATGAAATCTTGCGATTTCAGTGAGGATCAAGCTGCCAAGCTTTGGGCCAGTTCTCTGCACTTCTGCTCATGCCATGCCATTTGATTGTTTGAACTTGGGTGACAAATTTTTCCTTTTTTTTCAGCCATTTTCCCTGCATGAAATGAAATGAAGAATTTCATGTCATGAAAGGGAAGGAAATCTTGCAATTTCAGTGAGGATCAAGTTGGCAAGCTTTGGTCCAGCTCTCTGCCCTTCAGCTCATGCCATGCCATTTGCTTGCCTGAACTTCGGTGACAAATTAGTTTCCCATTTTTTTTTTTGTTTTGTTATCCCTTCCCTTCCTCACTTTCTTCTCGCGTCCCGCCTTGTTCCTTTCTCTTTGGATTTCAGAAATTCACGCCCTAGAATCTGGGCATCTCTCCGGTTTTTTCCCTGGCCCTCATTTCATCCCAATGCATTGCCTTCCATATGCTGCATTTCCAAATGCTGCCGTTTTTTCCGCTCACCTTTTCTTTGATCGTATCTCCTATCACAAGTGCTTGTTACACTTCTCTGAATTTGGGATTTCATTTCAGTGAGGATCAAGCTGGCACGCTTTGGGCCAGTTCTCTGCACTTCAGCTCATGCCATGCCATTTGCTTGTTTGAACTTGGGTGGCAAATTTTTCCTTTTTTTTCAGCCCTTTTCCCTGCATGAAATGAAATGAAGAATTTCATGTCATGAAAGGAAAGGAAATCTTGCAAATTCAGTGAGGATCAAGTTGGCAAGCTTTGGTCCAGCTCTCTGCCCTTCACCTCATGCCATGCCATTTGCTTGCCTGAACTTCGGTGACAAATTATTTTCCGATTTTTTTTTTTTTTTGTTTGAGTCCTTCCCTTCCTCACTTTCTTCTCGCGTCTCGCCTTGTTCCTTTCTCTTTGGATTTCAGAAATTCACCCCCTAGAATCTGGGCTTCTCTCCGGTTTTTTCCCTGGCCCTCATTTCATCCCAATGCATTGCCTTCCATATGCTGCATTTCCAAATGCTGCCGTTTTTTCCGCTCACCTTTTCTTTGATCATATCTCCTGTCCCAAGTGCTTGTTACACTTCTTCTCTGAATTTGGGATTTTATTTCCTTTCATGAAATTCATTTCATGAAAGGAAATGAAATCTTGCGATTTCAGAGAGGATCAAGCTGGCAAGATTTCGGCCAGTTCTCTGCACTTCAGCTCATGCCATGCCATTTGCTTGTTTGAACTTGGGTGACAAATTTTTCCTTTTTTTTTCAGCCCTTTTCCCTGCATGAAATGAAATGAAGAATTTCATGTCATGAAAGGAAAGGAAATCTTGCAATTTCAGTGAGGATCAAGTTGGCAAGCTTTGGTCCAGCTCTCTGCCCTTCCGCTCATGCCATGCCATTTGCTTGTTTGAACTTGGGTGACAAATAATTTTCCGATTTTTTTTTTTTTTTTTCAGCCCTTCCCTTCCTCACTTTCTTCTCGCGTCTCGCCTTGTTCCTTTCTCTTTGGATTTCAGAAATTCACCCCCTAGAATCTGGGCATCTCTCCGGTTTTTTCCCTGGCCCTCATTTCATCCCAATTCATTGCCTTCCATATGCTGCATTTCCAAATGCTGCCGTTTTTTCCGCTCACCTTTTCTTTGATCATATCTCCTGTCCCAAGTGCTTGTTACACTTCTTCTCTGAATTTGGGATTTCATTTCCTTTCCTGAAATTCATTTCATGAATTTCAGGAAAGGAAATGAAATCTTGCGATTTCAGTGAGGATCAAGCTGCCAAGCTTTGGGCCAGTTCTCTGCACTTCAACTCATGCAATGCCATTTGCTTGTTTGAACTTGGGTGACAAATTTTTCCATTTTTTTTCAGCCCTTTTCCCTGCATGAAATGAAATGAAGGATTTCATGTCATGAAAGGAAAGGAAATCTTGCAAATTCAGTGAGGATCAAGTTGGCAAGCTTTGGTCCAGCTCTCTGCCCTTCAGCTCATGCCATGCCATTTGCTTGTCTGAACTTCGGTGACAAATTATTTTCCCCTTTTTTTTTTTTTTTTTTTTTTGAGCCCTTTCCTTCCTCACTTTCTTCTCGCGTCTCGCCTTGTTCCTTTCTCTTTGGATTTCAGAAATTCACCCCCTAGAATCTGGGCTTCTCTCCGGTTTTTTCCCTGGCCCTCATTTCATCCCAATGCATTGCCTTCCATATGCTGCATTTCCAAATGCTGCCGTTTTTTCCGCTCACCTTTTCTTTGATCGTATCTCCTGTCCCAAGTGCTTGTTACACTTCTTCTCTGAATTTGGGATTTCATTTCCTTTCATGAAATTAATTTCATGAAAGGAAATGAAATTTTGCGATTTCAGTGAGGATCAAGCTGCCAAGCTTTGGGCCAGTTCTCTGCACTTCTGCTCATGCCATGCCATTTGCTTGTTTGAACTTGGGTGACAAATTTTTCCTTTTTTTTCAGCCCTTTTCCCTGCATGAAATGAAATGAAGAATTTCATGTCATGAAAGGGAAGGAAATCTTGCAATTTCAGTGAGGATCAAGTTGGCAAGCTTTGGTCCAGCTCTCTGCCCTTCAGCTCATGCCATGCCATTTGCTTGCCTGAATTTCGGTGACAAATTATTTTCTTATTTTTTTTTTTTTTGTTATCCCTTCCCTTCCTCACTTTCTCCTCGCGTCTCACCTTGTTCCTTTCTCTTTGGATTTCAGAAATTCACCCCCTAGAATCTGGGCATCTCTCCGGTTTTTTCCCAGGCCCGCCTTTCATCCCAATGCATTGCCTTCCATATGCTGCATTTCCAAATGCTGCCGTTTCTTCCGCTCACCTTTTCTTTGATCATATCTCCTGTCCCAAGTGCTTGTTACACTTCTTCTCTGAATTTGCAATTTCAGTGAGGATCAAGCTGCCAAGCTTTGGGCCAGTTCTCTGCACTTCAGCTCATGCCATGCCATTTGCTTGTTTGAACTTGGGTGACAAATTTTTCCTTTTTTTTTCAGCCCTTTTCCCTGCATGAAATGAAATGAAGAATTTCATGTCATGAAAGGAAAGGAAATCTTGCAATTTCAGTGAGGATCAAGTTGGCAAGCTTTGGTCCAGCTCTCTGCCCTTCAGCTCATGCCATGCCATTTGCTTGCCTGAACGTCGGTGACAAATTAGTTTCCCATTTTTTTTTTTGTTTTGTTATCCCTTCCCTTCCTCACTTTCTTCTCGCGTCCCGCCTTGTTCCTTTCTCTTTGGATTTCAGGAATTCACGCCCTAGAATCTGGGCATCTTTCCGGTTTTTTCCCTGGCCCTCATTTCATCCCAATTCATTCCCTTCCATATGCTGCATTTCCAAATGCTGCCGTTTTTTCCGCTCACCTTTTCTTTGATCGTATCTCCTATCACAAGTGCTTGTTACACTTCTCTGAATTTGGGATTTCATTTCAGTGAGGATCAAGCTGGCACGCTTTGGGCCAGTTCTCTGCACTTCAGCTCATGCCATGCCATTTGCTTGTTTGAACTTGGGTGGCAAATTTTTCCTTTTTTTTCAGCCCTTTTCCCTGCATGAAATGATATGAAGAATTTCATGTCATGAAAGGAAAGGAAATCTTGCAATTTCAGTGAGGATCAAGTTGGCAAGCTTTGGTCCAGCTCTCTGCCCTTCACCTCATGCCATGCCATTTGCTTGCCTGAACTTCGGTGACAAATTATTTTCCGATTTTTTTTTTTTGTTGTTTGAGTCCTTCCCTTCCTCACTTTCTTCTCGCGTCTCGCCTTGTTCCTTTCTCTTTGGATTTCAGAAATTCACCCCCTAGAATCTGGGCATCTCTCCGGTTTTTTCCCTGGCCCTCATTTCATCCCAATGCATTGCCTTCCATATGCTGCATTTCCAAATGCTGCCGTTTTTTCCGCTCACCTTTTCTTTGATCATATCTCCTGTCCCAAGTGCTTGTTACACTTCTTCTCTGAATTTGGGATTTCATTTCCTTTCATGAAATTCATTTCATGAAAGGAAATGAAATCTTGCGATTTCAGAGAGGATCAAGCTGGCAAGATTTCGGCCAGTTCACTGCACTTCAGCTAATGCCATGCCATTTGCTTGTTTGAACTTGGGTGACAAATTTTTCCTTTTTTTTTCAGCCCTTTTCCCTGCATGAAATGAAATGAAGAATTTCATGTCATGAAAGGAAAGGAAATCTTGCAATTTCAGTGAGGATCAAGTTGGCAAGCTTTGGTCCAGCTCTCTGCCCTTCCGCTCATGCCATGCCATTTGCTTGTTTGAACTTGGGTGACAAATAATTTTCCGATTTTTTTTTTTTTTTCAGCCCTTACCTTCCTCACTTTCTTCTCGCGTCTCGCCTTGTTCCTTTCTCTTTGGATTTCAGAAATTCACCCCCTAGAATCTGGGCATCTCTCCGGTTTTTTCCCTGGCCCTCATTTCATCCCAATTCATTGCCTTCCATATGCTGCATTTCCAAATGCTGCCGTTTTTTCCGCTCACCTTTTCTTTGATCATATCTCCTGTCCCAAGTGCTTGTTACACTTCTTCTCTGAATTTGGGATTTCATTTCCTTTCCTGAAATTCATTTAATGAATTTCAGGAAAGGAAATGAAATCTTGCGATTTCAGTGAGGATCAAGCTGCCAAGCTTTGGGCCAGTTCTCTGCACTTCAACTCATGCCATGCCATTTGCTTGTTTGAACTTGGGTGACAAATTTTTCCTTTTTTTTTCAGCCCTTTTCCCTGCATGAAATGAAATGAAGAATTTCATGTCATGAAAGGAAAGGAAATCTTGCAAATTCAGTGAGGATCAAGTTGGCAAGCTTTGGTCCAGCTCTCTGCCCTTCAGCTCATGCCATGCCATTTGCTTGTCTGAACTTCGGTGAAAAATTATTTTCCGATTTTTTTTTTTTTTTTACGCCTTCCCTTCCTCACTTTCTTCTCGCGTCTCGCCTTGTTCCTTTCTCCTTAGATTTCCGAAATTCACCCCCTAGAATCTGGGCATCTCTCCGGTTTTTTCCCTGGCCCTCATTTCATCCCAATGCATTGCCTTCCATATGCTGCATTTCCAAATGCTGCCGTTTTTTCCGCTCACCTTTTCTTTGATCATATCTCCTGTCCCAAGTGCTTGTTACACTTCTTCTCTGAATTTGGGATTTCAGTGAGGATCAAGCTGGCAAGCTTTGGGCCAGTTCTCTGCACTTCAACTCATGCCATGCCATTTGCTTGTTTGAACTTGGGTGACAAATTTTTCCTTTTTCTTTAAGCCCTTTTCCCAGCATGAAATAATATGAAGAATTTCATGTCATGAAAGGAAAGGAAATCTTGCAATTTCAGTGAGGATCAAGTTGGCAAGCTTTGGTCCAGCTCTCTGCCCTTCAGCTCATGCCATGCCATTTGCTTGTCTGAACTTCGGTGACAAATTATTTTCCGATTTTTTTTTTTTATTACGCCTTCCCTTCCTCACTTTCTTCTCGCGTCTCGCCCTGTTCCTTTCTCCTTGGATTTCAGAAATTCACCCCTTAGAATCTGGGCATCTCTCCGGTTTTTTCCCTGGCCCTCATTTCATCCCAATTCATTGCCTTCCATATGCTGCATTTCCAAATGCTGCCGTTTTTTCCGCTCACCTTTTCTTTGATCGTATCTCCTGTCCCAAGTGCTTGTTACACTTCTTCTCTGAATTTGGGATTTCATTTCCTTTCATAAAATTCATTTTATGAATTTCATGGAAGGAAATGAAATCTTGCGATTTCAGTGAGGATCAATCTGGCAAGCTTTGGGCCAGTTCTCTGCACTTCAGCTCATGCCATGCCATTTGCTTGTTTGAACTTGGGTGACAAATTTTTCCTTTTTTTTTCAGCCCTTTTCCCTGCATGAAATGAAATGAAGAATTTCATGTCATGAAAGGAAAGGAAATCTTGCAAATTCAGTGCGGATCAAGTTGGCAAGCTTTGGTCCAGCTCTCTGCCCTTCAGCTCATGCCATGCCATTTGCTAGCCAGAACTTCGGTGACAACTTTGTTTCCGATTTTTTTTTTTTTTTTTGTTATCCCTTCCCTTCCTCACTTTCTTCTCGCGTCTCGCCTTGTTCCTTTCTCTTTGGATTTCAGAAATTCACCCCCTAGAATCTGGGCATCTCTCCGGTTTTTTCCCTGGCCCTCATTTCATCCCAATGCATTGCCTTCCATATGCTGCATTTCCAAATGCTGCCGTTTTTTCCGCTCACCTTTTCTTTGATCATATCTCCTGTCCCAAGTGCTTGTTACACTTCTTCTCTGAATTTGGGATTTCATTTCCTTTCATGAAATTTATTTCATGAAAGGAAATGAAATCTTGTGATTTCAGCGAAGATCGAGCTGGCAAGCTTTGGGCCAGTTCTCTGCACTTCAGCTCATGCCATGCCATTTGCTTGTTTGAACTTGGGTGACAAATTTTTCCTTTTTTTTTCAGCCCTTTTCCCTGCATGAAATGAAATGAAGAATTTCATGTCATGAAAGGAAAGGAAATCTTGCAAATTCAGTGAGGATCAAGTTGGCAAGCTTTGGTCCAGCTCTCTGCCCTTCAGCTCATGCCATGCCATTTGCTTGCCTGAACTACGGTGACAAATTGTTTTCTGATTTTTTTTTTTTTTTGTTATCCCTTCACTTCCTCACTTTCTCCTCGCGTCTCACCTTGTTCCTTTCTCTTTGGATTTCAGAAATTCACCCCCTAGAATCTGGGCTTCTCTCCGGTTTTTTCCCTGGCCCTCATTTCATCCCAATGCATTGCCTTCCATATGCTGCATTTCCAAATGCTGCCGTTTTTTCCGCTCACCTTTTCTTTGATCGTATCTCCTGTCCCAAGTGCTTGTTACACTTCTTCTCTGAATTTGGGATTTCATTTCCTGTCATGAAATTCATTTCATGACAGGAAATGAAATCTTGCGATTTCAGTGTGGATCAAGCTGCCAAGCTTTGGGCCAGTTCTCTGCACTTCAGCTCATGCCATGCCATTTGCTTGTTTGAACTTGGGTGACAAATTTTTCCTTTTTTTTTCAGCCCTTTTCCCTGCATGAAATGAAATGAAGAATTTCATGTCATGAAAGGAAAGGAAATCTTGCAATTTCAGTGAGGATCAAGTTGGCAAGCTTTGGTCCAGCTCTCTGCCCTTCAACTCATGCCATGCCATTTGCTTGTCTGAACTTCGGTGACAAATTATTTTCCGATTTTTATTTTTTTTTTTACCCCTTCCCTTCCTCACTTTCTTCTCGCGTCTAGCCCTGTTCCTTTCTCTTTGGATTTCAGAAATTCACCCCCTAGAATCTGGGCATCTCTCCGGTTTTTTCCCTGGCCCTCATTTCATCCCAATGCATTGCCTTCCATATGCTGCATTTCCAAATGCTGCCGTTTTTTCCGCTCACCTTTTCTTTGATCATATCTCCTGTCCCAAGTGCTTGTTATACTTCTTCTCTGAATTTGGGACTTCATTTCCTTTCTTGAAATTCATTTCATGAATTTCATGAAAGGAAATGAAATCTTGCGATTTCAGTGAGGATCAAGCTGGCAAGCTTTGGGCCAGTTCTCTGCACTTCAGCTCATGCCATGCCATTTGCTTGTTTGAACTTGGGTGACAAATATTTCTTTTTTTTTCAGCCCTTTTCCCTGCATGAAATGAAATGAAGAATTTCATGTCATGAAAGGAAAGGAAATCTTGCAATTTCAGTGAGCATCAAGTTAGCAAGCTTTGGTCCATATCTCTGCCCTTCAGATCACGCCATGCCTTTTGCTTGTCTGAACTTCGGTGACAAATTAGTTTCCATTTTTTTTTTTTTTTTTGTTATCCCTTCCCTTCCTCACTTTCTTCTCGCGTCTCGCCTTGTTCCTTCCTCTTTGGATTTCCGAAATTCACCCCCTAGAATCTGGGCATCTCTCCGGTTTTTTCCCTGGCCCTCATTTCATCCCAATGCATTGCCTTCCATATGCTGCATTTCCAAATGCTGCCGTTTTTTCCGCTCACCTTTTCTTTGATCGTATCTCCTATCACAAGTGCTTGTTACATTTCTCTGAATTTGGGATTTCATTTCAGTGAGGATCAAGCTGGCACGCTTTTGGCCAGTTCTCTGCACTTCAGCTCATGCCATGCCATTTACTTGTTTGAGCTTGGGTGACAAATTTTTCCTTTTTTTTTCAGCCCTTTTCCCTGCATGAAATGAAATGAAGAATTTCATGTCATTAAAGGGAAGGAAATCATGCAAATTCAGTGAGGATCAAGTTGGCAAGCTTTGGTCCAGCTCTCTGCCCTTCAGCTCATGCCATGCCATTTGCTTGCCTGAACTTCGGTGACAAATTAGTTTCCGATTTTTTTTTTTTTTTTTTACCCCTTCCCTTCCTCACTTTCTTCTCTCATCTCGCCTTGTTCCTTTCTCTTAGGATTTCAGAAATTCACCCCCTAGAATCTGGGCATCTCTCCGGTTTTTTCCCTGGCCCTCATTTCATCCCAATGCATTGCCTTCCATATGCTGCATTTCCAAATGCTGCCGTTTTTTCCGCTCACCTTTTCTTTGATCATATCTCCTGTCCCAAGTGCTTGTTACACTTCTCTGAATTTGGGATTTCATTTCCTTTCATGAAATTTTTTTTCCTGAAAGGAAATGAAATCTTGCGATTTCAGTGAGGATCAAGCTGGCAAGCTTTGGGCCAGTTCTCTGCACTTCAGCTCATGCAATGCCATTTGCTTGTTTGAAATTGGGTGACAAATTTTTCCTTTTTCTTTCAGCCCTTTTCCCTGCATGAAATAAAATGAAGAATTTCATGTCATGAAAGGTAAGGAAATCTTGCAATTTCTGTGAGGATCAAGTTGGCAAGCTTTGGTCCAGCTCTCTGCCCTTCAGCTCATGCCATGCCATTTGCTTGTCTGAACTTCGGTGACAAATTAGTTTCCGATTTTTTTTTTTTTTTGTGATCCCTTCCCTTCCTCACTTTCTTCTCGCGTCTCGCCTTGTTCCGTTCTCTTTGGATTTCAGAAATTCAACCCCTAGAATCTGGGCGTCTCACCGGTTTTTTCCCTGGCCCTCATCTCATCCCAATGCATTGCCTTCCATATGCTGCATTTCCAAATGCTGCCGTTTTTTCCGCTCACCTTTTCTTTGATCGTATCTCCTGTCCCAAGTGCTTGTTACACTTCTTCTCTGAATTTGGGATTTCATTTCCTTTCATGAAATTCATTTCATGAAAGGAAATGAAATCTTGCGATTTCAGTGAGGATCAAGCTGCCAAGCTTTGGGCCAGTTCTCTGCACTTCTGCTCATGCCATGCCATTTGATTGTTTGAACTTGGGTGACAAATTTTTCCTTTTTTTTCAGCCATTTTCCCTGCATGAAATGAAATGAAGAATTTCATGTCATGAAAGGGAAGGAAATCTTGCAATTTCAGTGAGGATCAAGTTGGCAAGCTTTGGTCCAGCTCTCTGCCCTTCAGCTCATGCCATGCCATTTGCTTGCCTGAACTTCGGTGACAAATTAGTTTCCCATTTTTTTTTTTGTTTTGTTATCCCTTCCCTTCCTCACTTTCTTCTCGCGTCCCGCCTTGTTCCTTTCTCTTTGGATTTCAGAAATTCACGCCCTAGAATCTGGGCATCTCTCCGGTTTTTTCCCTGGCCCTCATTTCATCCCAATGCATTGCCTTCCATATGCTGCATTTCCAAATGCTGCCGTTTTTTCCGCTCACCTTTTCTTTGATCGTATCTCCTATCACAAGTGCTTGTTACACTTCTCTGAATTTGGGATTTCATTTCAGTGAGGATCAAGCTGGCACGCTTTGGGCCAGTTCTCTGCACTTCAGCTCATGCCATGCCATTTGCTTGTTTGAACTTGGGTGGCAAATTTTTCCTTTTTTTTCAGCCCTTTTCCCTGCATGAAATGAAATGAAGAATTTCATGTCATGAAAGGAAAGGAAATCTTGCAAATTCAGTGAGGATCAAGTTGGCAAGCTTTGGTCCAGCTCTCTGCCCTTCACCTCATGCCATGCCATTTGCTTGCCTGAACTTCGGTGACAAATTATTTTCCGATTTTTTTTTTTTTTTGTTTGAGTCCTTCCCTTCCTCACTTTCTTCTCGCGTCTCGCCTTGTTCCTTTCTCTTTGGATTTCAGAAATTCACCCCCTAGAATCTGGGCATCTCTCTGGTTTTTTCCCTGGCCCTCATTTCATCCCAATGCATTGCCTTCCATATGCTGCATTTCCAAATGCTGCCGTTTTTTCCGCTCACCTTTTCTTTGATCATATCTCCTGTCCCAAGTGCTTGTTACACTTCTTCTCTGAATTTGGGATTTTATTTCCTTTCATGAAATTCATTTCATGAAAGGAAATGAAATCTTGCGATTTCTGAGAGGATCAAGCTGGCAAGATTTCGGCCAGTTCTCTGCACTTCAGCTCATGCCATGCCATTTGCTTGTTTGAACTTGGGTGACAAATTTTTCCTTTTTTTTTCAGCCCTTTTCCCTGCATGAAATGAAATGAAGAATTTCATGTCATGAAAGGAAAGGAAATCTTGCAATTTCAGTGAGGATCAAGTTGGCAAGCTTTGGTCCAGCTCTCTGCCCTTCCGCTCATGCCATGCCATTTGCTTGTTTGAACTTGGGTGACAAATAATTTTCCGATTTTTTTTTTTTTTTTTCAGCCCTTCCCTTCCTCACTTTCTTCTCGCGTCTCGCCTTGTTCCTTTCTCTTTGGATTTCAGAAATTCACCCCCTAGAATCTGGGCATCTCTCCGGTTTTTTCCCTGGCCCTCATTTCATCCCAATTCATTGCCTTCCATATGCTGCATTTCCAAATGCTGCCGTTTTTTCCGCTCACCTTTTCTTTGATCATATCTCCTGTCCCAAGTGCTTGTTACACTTCTTCTCTGAATTTGGGATTTCATTTCCTTTCCTGAAATTCATTTCATGAATTTCAGGAAAGGAAATGAAATCTTGCGATTTCAGTGAGGATCAAGCTGCCAAGCTTTGGGCCAGTTCTCTGCACTTCAACTCATGCAATGCCATTTGCTTGTTTGAACTTGGGTGACAAATTTTTCCATTTTTTTTCAGCCCTTTTCCCTGCATGAAATGAAATGAAGGATTTCATGTCATGAAAGGAAAGGAAATCTTGCAAATTCAGTGAGGATCAAGTTGGCAAGCTTTGGTCCAGCTCTCTGCCCTTCAGCTCATGCCATGCCATTTGCTTGCCTGAACTTCGGTGACAAATTATTTTCCCCTTTTTTTTTTTTTTTTTTTTTTGAGCCCTTTCCTTCCTCACTTTCTTCTCGCGTCTCGCCTTGTTCCTTTCTCTTTGGATTTCAGAAATTCACCCCCTAGAATCTGGGCTTCTCTCCGGTTTTTTCCCTGGCCCTCATTTCATCCCAATGCATTGCCTTCCATATGCTGCATTTCCAAATGCTGCCGTTTTTTCCGCTCACCTTTTCTTTGATCGTATCTCCTGTCCCAAGTGCTTGTTACACTTCTTCTCTGAATTTGGGATTTCATTTCCTTTCATGAAATTAATTTCATGGAAGGAAATGAAATTTTGCGATTTCAGTGAGGATCAAGCTGCCAAGCTTTGGGCCAGTCCTCTGCACTTCTGCTCCTGCCATGCCATTTGCTTGTTTGAACTTGGGTGACAAATTTTTCCTTTTTTTGCAGCCCTTTTCCCTGCATGAAATGAAATGAAGAATTTCATGTCATGAAAGGGAAGGAAATCTTGCAATTTCAGTGAGGATCAAGTTGGCAAGCTTTGGTCCAGCTCTCTGCCCTTCAGCTCATGCCATGCCATTTGCTTGCCTGAATTTCGGTGACAAATTATTTTCTTATTTTTTTTTTTTTTGTTATCCCTTCCCTTCCTCACTTTCTCCTCGCATCTCACCTTGTTCCTTTCTCTTTGGATTTCAGAAATTCACCCCCTAGAATCTGGGCATCTCTCCGGTTTTTTCCCTGGCCCTCATTTCATCCCAATGCATTGCCTTCCATATGCTGCATTTCCAAATGCTGCCGTTTCTTCCGCTCACCTTTTCTTTGATCATATCTCCTGTCCCAAGTTCTTGTTACATTTCTTCACTGAATTTGCAATTTCAGTGAGGATCAAGCTGCCAAGCTTTGGGCCAGTTCTCTGCACTTCAGCTCATGCCATGCCATTTGCTTGTTTGAACTTGGGTGACAAATTTTTCCTTTTTTTTTCAGCCCTTTTCCCTGCATGAAATGAAATGAAGAATTTCATTTCATGAAAGGAAAGGAAATCTTGCAATTTCAGTGAGGATCAAGTTGGCAAGCTTTGGTCCAGCTCTCTGCCCTTCAGCTCATGCCATGCCATTTGCTTGCCTGAACGTCGGTGACAAATTAGTTTCCCATTTTTTTTTTTGTTTTGTTATCCCTTCCCTTCCTCACTTTCTTCTCGCGTCCCGCCTTGTTCCTTTCTCTTTGGATTTCAGGAATTCACGCCCTAGAATCTGGGCATCTCTCCGGTTTTTTCCCTGGCCCTCATTTCATCCCAATTCATTGCCTTCCATATGCTGCATTTCCAAATGCTGCCGTTTTTTCCGCTCACCTTTTCTTTGATCGTATCTCCTATCACAAGTGCTTGTTACACTTCTCTGAATTTGGGATTTCATTTCAGTGAGGATTAAGCTGGCACGCTTTGGGCCAGTTCTCTGCACTTCAGCTCATGCCATGCCATTTGCTTGTTTGAACTTGGGTGGCAAATTTTTCCTTTTTTTTCAGCCCTTTTCCCTGCATGAAATGAAATGAAGAATTTCATGTCATGAAAGGAAAGGAAATCTTGCAATTTCAGTGAGGATCAAGTTGGCAAGCTTTGGTCCAGCTCTCTGCCCTTCACCTCATGCCATGCCATTTGCTTGCCTGAACTTCGGTGACAAATTATTTTCCGATTTTTTTTTTTTTTTGTTTGAGTCCTTCCCTTCCTCACTTTCTTCTCGCGTCTCGCCTTGTTCCTTTCTCTTTGGATTTCAGAAATTCACCCCCTAGAATCTGGGCATCTCTCCGGTTTTTTCCCTGGCCCTCATTTCATCCCAATGCATTGCCTTCCATATGCTGCATTTCCAAATGCTGCCGTTTTTTCGGCTCACCTTTTCTTTGATCATATCTCCTGTCCCAAGTGCTTGTTACACTTCTTCTCTGAATTTGGGATTTCATTTCCTTTCATGAAATTCATTTCATGAAAGGAAATGAAATCTTGCGATTTCAGAGAGGATCAAGCTGGCAAGATTTCGGCCAGTTCTCTGCACTTCAGCTCATGCCATGCCATTTGCTTGTTTGAACTTGGGTGACAAATTTTTCCTTTTTTTTTCAGCCCTTTTCCCTGCATGAAATGAAATGAAGAATTTCATGTCATGAAAGGAAAGGAAATCTTGCAATTTCAGTGAGGATCAAGTTGGCAAGCTTTGGTCCAGCTCTCTGCCCTTCCGCTCATGCCATGCCATTTGCTTGTTTGAACTTGGGTGACAAATAATTTTCCGATTTTTTTTTTTTTTTCAGCCCTTCCCTTTCTCACTTTCTTCTCGCGTCTCGCCTTGTTCCTTTCTCTTTGGATTTCAGAAATTCACCCCCTAGAATCTGGGCATCTCTCCGGTTTTTTCCCTGGCCCTCATTTCATCCCAATTCATTGCCTTCCATATGCTGCATTTCCAAATGCTGCCGTTTTTTCCGCTCACCTTTTCTTTGATCATATCTCCTGTCCCAAGTGCTTGTTACACTTCTTCTCTGAATTTGGGATTTCATTTCCTTTCCTGAAATTCATTTAATGAATTTCAGGAAAGGAAATGAAATCTTGCGATTTCAGTGAGGATCAAGCTGCCAAGCTTTGGGCCAGTTCTCTGCACTTCAACTCATGCCATGCCATTTGCTTGTTTGAACTTGGGTGACAAATTTTTCCATTTTTTTTCAGCCCTTTTCCCTGCATGAAATGAAATGAAGAATTTCATGTCATGAACGGAAAGGAAATCTTGCAAATTCAGTGAGGATCAAGTTGGCAAGCTTTGGTCCAGCTCTCTGCCCTTCAGCTCATGCCATGCCATTTGCTTGTCTGAACTTCGGTGAAAAATTATTTTCCGATTTTTTTTTTTTTTTTACGCCTTCCCTTCCTCACTTTCTTCTCGCGTCTCGCCTTGTTCCTTTCTCCTTAGATTTCCGAAATTCACCCCCTAGAATCTGGGCATCTCTCCGGTTTTTTCCCTGGCCCTCATTTCATCCCAATGCATTGCCTTCCATATGCTGCATTTCCAAATGCTGCCGTTTTTTCCGCTCACCTTTTCTTTGATCATATCTCCTGTCCCAAGTGCTTGTTACACTTCTTCTCTGAATTTGGGATTTCAGTGAGGATCAAGCTGGCAAGCTTTGGGCCAGTTCTCTGCACTTCAACTCATGCCATGCCATTTGCTTGTTTGAACTTGGGTGACAAATTTTTCCTTTTTCTTTAAGCCCTTTTCCCAGCATGAAATAATATGAAGAATTTCATGTCATGAAAGGAAAGGAAATCTTGCAATTTCAGTGAGGATCAAGTTGGCAAGCTTTGGTCCAGCTCTCTGCCCTTCAGCTCATGCCATGCCATTTGCTTGTCTGAACTTCGGTGACAAATTATTTTCCGATTTTTTTTTTTTATTACGCCTTCCCTTCCTCACTTTCTTCTCGCGTCTCGCCTTGTTCCTTTCTCTTTGGATTTCAGAAATTCACCCCCTAGAATCTGGGCTTCTCTCCGGTTTTTTCCCTGGCCCTCATTTCATCCCAATGCATTGCCTTCCATATGCTGCATTTCCAAATGCTGCCGTTTTTTCCGCTCACCTTTTCTTTGATCGTATCTCCTGTCCCAAGTGCTTGTTACACTTCTTCTCTGAATTTGGGATTTCATTTCCTTTCATGAAATTCATTTCATGAAAGGAAATGAAATCTTGCGATTTCAGTGAGGATCAAGCTGCCAAGCTTTGGGCCAGTTCTCTGCACTTCTGCTCATGCCATGCCATTTGATTGTTTGAACTTGGGTGACAAATTTTTCCTTTTTTTTCAGCCATTTTCCCTGCATGAAATGAAATGAAGAATTTCATGTCATGAAAGGGAAGGAAATCTTGCAATTTCAGTGAGGATCAAGTTGGCAAGCTTTGGTCCAGCTCTCTGCCCTTCAGCTCATGCCATGCCATTTGCTTGCCTGAACTTCGGTGACAAATTAGTTTCCCATTTTTTTTTTTTGTTTTGTTATCCCTTCCCTTCCTCACTTTCTTCTCGCGTCCCGCCTTGTTCCTTTCTCTTTGGATTTCAGAAATTCACGCCCTAGAATCTGGGCATCTCTCCGGTTTTTTCCCTGGCCCTCATTTCATCCCAATGCATTGCCTTCCATATGCTGCATTTCCAAATGCTGCCGTTTTTTCCGCTCACCTTTTCTTTGATCGTATCTCCTATCACAAGTGCTTGTTACACTTCTCTGAATTTGGGATTTCATTTCAGTGAGGATCAAGCTGGCACGCTTTGGGCCAGTTCTCTGCACTTCAGCTCATGCCATGCCATTTGCTTGTTTGAACTTGGGTGGCAAATTTTTCCTTTTTTTTCAGCCCTTTTCCCTGCATGAAATGAAATGAAGAATTTCATGTCATGAAAGGAAAGGAAATCTTGCAAATTCAGTGAGGATCAAGTTGGCAAGCTTTGGTCCAGCTCTCTGCCCTTCACCTCATGCCATGCCATTTGCTTGCCTGAACTTCGGTGACAAATTATTTTCCGATTTTTTTTTTTTTTTGTTTGAGTCCTTCCCTTCCTCACTTTCTTCTCGCGTCTCGCCTTGTTCCTTTCTCTTTGGATTTCAGAAATTCACCCCCTAGAATCTGGGCATCTCTCTGGTTTTTTCCCTGGCCCTCATTTCATCCCAATGCATTGCCTTCCATATGCTGCATTTCCAAATGCTGCCGTTTTTTCCGCTCACCTTTTCTTTGATCATATCTCCTGTCCCAAGTGCTTGTTCCACTTCTTCTCTGAATTTGGGATTTTATTTCCTTTCATGAAATTCATTTCATGAAAGGAAATGAAATCTTGCGATTTCAGAGAGGATCAAGCTGGCAAGATTTCGGCCAGTTCTCTGCACTTCAGCTCATGCCATGCCATTTGCTTGTTTGAACTTGGGTGACAAATTTTTCCTTTTTTTTTCAGCCCTTTTCCCTGCATGAAATGAAATGAAGAATTTCATGTCATGAAAGGAAAGGAAATCTTGCAATTTCAGTGAGGATCAAGTTGGCAAGCTTTGGTCCAGCTCTCTGCCCTTCCGCTCATGCCATGCCATTTGCTTGTTTGAACTTGGGTGACAAATAATTTTCCGATTTTTTTTTTTTTTTTCAGCCCTTCCCTTCCTCACTTTCTTCTCGCGTCTCGCCTTGTTCCTTTCTCTTTGGATTTCAGAAATTCACCCCCTAGAATCTGGGCATCTCTCCGGTTTTTTCCCTGGCCCTCATTTCATCCCAATTCATTGCCTTCCATATGCTGCATTTCCAAATGCTGCCGTTTTTTCCGCTCACCTTTTCTTTGATCATATCTCCTGTCCCAAGTGCTTGTTACACTTCTTCTCTGAATTTGGGATTTCATTTCCTTTCCTGAAATTCATTTAATGAATTTCAGGAAAGGAAATGAAATCTTGCGATTTCAGTGAGGATCAAGCTGCCAAGCTTTGGGCCAGTTCTCTGCACTTCAACTCATGCAATGCCATTTGCTTGTTTGAACTTGGGTGACAAATTTTTCCATTTTTTTTCAGCCCTTTTCCCTGCATGAAATGAAATGAAGGATTTCATGTCATGAAAGGAAAGGAAATCTTGCAAATTCAGTGAGGATCAAGTTGGCAAGCTTTGGTCCAGCTCTCTGCCCTTCAGCTCATGCCATGCCATTTGCTTGCCTGAACTTCGGTGACAAATTATTTTCCCCTTTTTTTTTTTTTTTTTTTTTTGAGCCCTTTCCTTCCTCACTTTCTTCTCGCGTCTCGCCTTGTTCCTTTCTCTTTGGATTTCAGAAATTCACCCCCTAGAATCTGGGCTTCTCTCCGGTTTTTTCCCTGGCCCTCATTTCATCCCAATGCATTGCCTTCCATATGCTGCATTTCCAAATGCTGCCGTTTTTTCCGCTCACCTTTTCTTTGATCGTATCTCCTGTCCCAAGTGCTTGTTACACTTCTTCTCTGAATTTGGGATTTCATTTCCTTTCATGAAATTAATTTCATGGAAGGAAATGATATTTTGCGATTTCAGTGAGGATCAAGCTGCCAAGCTTTGGGCCAGTCCTCTGCACTTCTGCTCCTGCCATGCCTTTTGCTTGTTTGAACTTGGGTGACAAATTTTTCCTTTTTTTTCAGCCCTTTTCCCTGCATGAAATGAAATGAAGAATTTCATGTCATGAAAGGGAAGGAAATCTTGCAATTTCAGTGAGGATCAAGTTGGCAAGCTTTGGTCCAGCTCTCTGCCCTTCAGCTCATGCCATGCCATTTGCTTGCCTGAATTTCGGTGACAAATTATTTTCTTATTTTTTTTTTTTTTGTTATCCCTTCCCTTCCTCACTTTCTCCTCGCGTCTCACCTTGTTCCTTTCTCTTTGGATTTCAGAAATTCACCCCCTAGAATCTGGGCATCTCTCCGGTTTTTTCCCAGGCCCGCCTTTCATCCCAATGCATTGCCTTCCATATGCTGCATTTCCAAATGCTGCCGTTTCTTCCGCTCACCTTTTCTTTGATCATATCTCCTGTCCCAAGTTCTTGTTACACTTCTTCTCTGAATTTGCAATTTCAGTGAGGATCAAGCTGCCAAGCTTTGGGCCAGTTCTCTGCACTTCAGCTCATGCCATGCCATTTGCTTGTTTGAACTTGGGTGACAAATTTTTCCTTTTTTTTTCAGCCCTTTTCCCTGCATGAAATGAAATGAAGAATTTCATTTCATGAAAGGAAAGGAAATCTTGCAATTTCAGTGAGGATCAAGTTGGCAAGCTTTGGTCCATCTCTCTGCCCTTCAGCTCATGCCATGCCATTTGCTTGCCTGAACGTCGGTGACAAATTAGTTTCCCATTTTTTTTTTTGTTTTGTTATCCCTTCCCTTCCTCACTTTCTTCTCGCGTCCCGCCTTGTTCCTTTCTCTTTGGATTTCAGGAATTCACGCCCTAGAATCTGGGCATCTCTCCGGTTTTTTCCCTGGCCCTCATTTCATCCCAATGCATTGCCTTCCATATGCTGCATTTCCAAATGCTGCCGTTTTTTCCGCTCACCTTTTCTTTGATCGTATCTCCTATCACAAGTGCTTGTTACACTTCTCTGAATTTGGGATTTCATTTCAGTGAGGATTAAGCTGGCACGCTTTGGGCCAGTTCTCTGCACTTCAGCTCATGCCATGCCATTTGCTTGTTTGAACTTGGGTGGCAAATATTTCCTTTTTTTTCAGCCCTTTTCCCTGCATGAAATGAAATGAAGAATTTCATGTCATGAAAGGAAAGGAAATCTTGCAATTTCAGTGAGGATCAAGTTGGCAAGCTTTGGTCCAGCTCTCTGCCCTTCAGCTCATGCCATGCCATTTGCTTGCCTGAACTTCGGTGACAAATTATTTTCCAATTTTTTTTTTTTTTTGTTTGAGTCCTTCCCTTCCTCACTTTCTTCTCGCGTCTCGCCTTGTTCCTTTCTCTTTGGATTTCAGAAATTCACCCCCTAGAATCTGGGCATCTCTCCGGTTTTTTCCCTGGCCCTCATTTCATCCCAATGCATTGCCTTCCATATGCTGCATTTCCAAATGCTGCCGTTTTTTCGGCTCACCATTTCTTTGATCATATCTCCTGTCCCAAGTGCTTGTTACACTTCTTCTCTGAATTTGGGATTTCATTTCCTTTCATGAAATTCATTTCATGAAAGGAAATGAAATCTTGCGATTTCAGAGAGGATCAAGCTGGCAAGATTTCGGCCAGTTCTCTGCACTTCAGCTCATGCCATGCCATTTGCTTGTTTGAACTTGGGTGACAAATTTTTCCTTTTTTTTTCAGCCCTTTTCCCTGCATGAAATGAAATGAAGAATTTCATGTCATGAAAGGAAAGGAAATCTTGCAATTTCAGTGAGGATCAAGTTGGCAAGCTTTGGTCCAGCTCTCTGCCCTTCCGCTCATGCCATGCCATTTGCTTGTTTGAACTTGGGTGACAAATAATTTTCCGATTTTTTTTTTTTTTTCAGCCCTTCCCTTCCTCACTTTCTTCTCGCGTCTCGCCTTGTTCCTTTCTCTTTGGATTTCAGAAATTCACCCCCTAGAATCTGGGCATCTCTCCGGTTTTTTCCCTGGCCCTCATTTCATCCCAATTCATTGCCTTCCATATGCTGCATTTCCAAATGCTGCCGTTTTTTCCGCTCACCTTTTCTTTGATCATATCTCCTGTCCCAAGTGCTTGTTCCACTTCTTCTCTGAATTTGGGATTTCATTTCCTTTCCTGAAATTCATTTAATGAATTTCAGGAAAGGAAATGAAATCTTGCGATTTCAGTGAGGATCAAGCTGCCAAGCTTTGGGCCAGTTCTCTGCACTTCAACTCATGCCATGCCATTTGCTTGTTTGAACTTGGGTGACAAATTTTTCCATTTTTTTTCAGCCCTTTTCCCTGCATGAAATGAAATGAAGAATTTCATGTCATGAAAGGAAAGGAAATCTTGCAAATTCAGTGAGGATCAAGTTGGCAAGCTTTGGTCCAGCTCTCTGCCCTTCAGCTCATGCCATGCCATTTGCTTGTCTGAACTTCGGTGAAAAATTATTTTCCGATTTTTTTTTTTTTTTTACGCCTTCCCTTCCTCACTTTCTTCTCGCGTCTCGCCTTGTTCCTTTCTCCTTAGATTTCCGAAATTCACCCCCTAGAATCTGGGCATCTCTCCGGTTTTTTCCCTGGCCCTCATTTCATCCCAATGCATTGCCTTCCATATGCTGCATTTCCAAATGCTGCCGTTTTTTCCGCTCACCTTTTCTTTGATCATATCTCCTGTCCCAAGTGCTTGTTACACTTCTTCTCTGAATTTGGGATTTCAGTGAGGATCAAGCTGGCAAGCTTTGGGCCAGTTCTCTGCACTTCAACTCATGCCATGCCATTTGCTTGTTTGAACTTGGGTGACAAATTTTTCCTTTTTCTTTAAGCCCTTTTCCCAGCATGAAATAATATGAAGAATTTCATGTCATGAAAGGAAAGGAAATCTTGCAATTTCAGTGAGGATCAAGTTGGCAAGCTTTGGTCCAGCTCTCTGCCCTTCAGCTCATGCCATGCCATTTGCTTGTCTGAACTTCGGTGACAAATTATTTTCTGGTTTTTTTTTTTTTTTTGTTATCCCTTCCTTTCCTCACTTTCTCCTCGCGTCTCGCCTTGTTCCTTTCTCTTTGGATTTCAGAAATTCACCCCCTAGAATCTGGGCTTCTCTCCGGTTTTTTCCCTGGCCCTCATTTCATCCCAATGCATTGCCTTCCATATGCTGCATTTCCAAATGCTGCCGTTTTTTCCGCTCACCTTTTCTTTGATCATATCTCCTGTCCCAAGTGCTTGTTCCACTTCTTCTCTGAATTTGGGATTTCATTTCCTTTCATGAAATTCATTTCATGAATTTCATGAAAGGAAATGAAATCTTGCGATTTCAGTGAGGATCAAGCTGGCAAGCTTTGGGCCAGTTCTCTGCACTTCAGCTCATGCCATGCCATTTGCTTGTTTGAACTTGGGTGACAAATTTTTCTTTTTTTTTCAGCCCTTTTCCCTGCATGAAATGAAATGAAGAATTTCATGTCATGAAAGGAAAGGAAATCTTGCAATTTCAGTGAGGATCAAGTTGGCAAGCTTTGGTCCAGCTCTCTGCCCTTCAGCTCATGCCATGCCATTTGCTTGTCTGAACTTCGGTGACAAATTATTTTCCCCTTTTTTTTTTTTTTTTTTTTTTGAGCCCTTTCCTTCCTCACTTTCTTCTCGCGTCTCGCCTTGTTCCTTTCTCTTTGGATTTCAGAAATTCACCCCCTAGAATCTGGGCTTCTCTCCGGTTTTTTCCCTGGCCCTCATTTCATCCCAATGCATTGCCTTCCATATGCTGCATTTCCAAATGCTGCCGTTTTTTCCGCTCACCTTTTCTTTGATCGTATCTCCTGTCCCAAGTGCTTGTTACACTTCTTCTCTGAATTTGGGATTTCATTTCCTTTCATGAAATTCATTTCATGAAAGGAAATGAAATCTTGCGATTTCAGTGAGGATCAAGCTGCCAAGCTTTGGGCCAGTTCTCTGCACTTCTGCTCATGCCATGCCATTTGCTTGTTTGAACTTGGGTGACAAATTTTTCCTTTTTTTTCAGCCCTTTTCCCTGCATGAAATGAAATGAAGAATTTCATGTCATGGAAGGGAAGGAAATCTTGCAATTTCAGTGAGGATCAAGTTGGCAAGCTTTGGTCCAGCTCTCTGCCCTTCAGCTCATGCCATGCCATTTGCTTGCCTGAACTTCGGTGACAAATTATTTTCTTATTTTTTTTTTTTTTGTTATCCCTTCCCTTCCTCACTTTCTCCTCGCGTCTCACCTTGTTCCTTTCACTTTGGATTTCAGAAATTCACGCCCTAGAATCTGGGCATCTCTCCGGTTTTTTCCCTGGCCCTCATTTCATCCCAATGCATTGCCTTCCATATGCTGCATTTCCAAATGCTGCCGTTTTTTCCGCTCACCTTTTCTTTGATCGTATCTCCTATCACAAGTGCTTGTTACACTTCTCTGAATTTGGGATTTCATTTCAGTGAGGATCAAGCTGGCACGCTTTGGGCCAGTTCTCTGCACTTCAGCTCATGCCATGCCATTTGCTTGTTTGAACTTGGGTGGCAAATTTTTCCTTTTTTTTCAGCCCTTTTCCCTGCATGAAATGAAATGAAGAATTTCATGTCATGAAAGGAAAGGAAATCTTGCAAATTCAGTGAGGATCAAGTTGGCAAGCTTTGGTCCAGCTCTCTGCCCTTCAGCTCATGCCATGCCATTTGCTTGCCTGAACTTCGGTGACAAATTATTTTCCGATTTTTTTTTTTTTTTGTTTGAGTCCTTCCCTTCGTCACTTTCTTCTCGCGTCTCGCCTTGTTCCTTTCTCTTTGGATTTCAGAAATTCACCCCCTAGAATCTGGGCATCTCTCTGGTTTTTTCCCTGGCCCTCATTTCATCCCAATGCATTGCCTTCCATATGCTGCATTTCCAAATGCTGCCGTTTTTTCCGCTCACCTTTTCTTTGATCATATCTCCTGTCCCAAGTGCTTGTTACACTTCTTCTCTGAATTTGGGATTTCAGTGAGGATCAAGCTGGCAGGCTTTGGGCCAGTTCTCTGCACTTCAGCTCATGCCATGCCATTTGCTTGTTTGAACTTGGGTGACAAATTTTTCCTTTTTTTTTCAGCCCTTTTCCCTGCATGAAATGAAATGAAGAATTTCATGTCATGAAAGGAAAGGAAATCTTGCAATTTCAGTGAGGATCAAGTTGGCAAGCTTTGGTCCAGCTCTCTGCCCTTCAGCTCATGCCATGCCATTTGCTTGTCTGAACTTCGGTGACAAATTATTTTCCGATTTTTTTTTTTTATTACGCCTTCCCTTCCTCACTTTCTTCTCGCGTCTCGCCCTGTTCTTTTCTCCTTGGATTTCAGAAATTCACCCCTTAGAATCTGGGCATCTCTCCGGTTTTTTCCCTGGCCCTCATTTCATCCCAATTCATTGCCTTCCATATGCTGAATTTCCAAATGCTGCCGTTTTTTCCGCTCACCTTTTCTTTGATCGTATCTCCTGTCCCAAGTGCTTGTTACACTTCTTCTCTGAATTTGGGATTTCATTTCCTTTCATAAAATTCATTTTATGAATTTCATGGAAGGAAATGAAATCTTGCGATTTCAGTGAGGATCAATCTGGCAAGCTTTGGGCCAGTTCTCTGCACTTCAGCTCATGCCATGCCATTTGCTTGTTTGAACTTGGGTGACAAATTTTTCCTTTTTTTTTCAGCCCTTTTCCCTGCATGAAATGAAATGAAGAATTTCATGTCATGAAAGGAAAGGAAATCTTGCAAATTCAGTGCGGATCAAGTTGGCAAGCTTTGGTCCAGCTCTCTGCCCTTCAGCTCATGCCATGCCATTTGCTAGCCAGAACTTCGGTGACAACTTTGTTTCCGATTTTTTTTTTTTTTTTGTTATCCCTTCCCTTCCTCACTTTCTTCTCGCGTCTCGCCTTGTTCCTTTCTCTTTGGATTTCAGAAATTCACCCCCTAGAATCTGGGCATCTCTCCGGTTTTTTCCCTGGCCCTCATTTCATCCCAATGCATTGCCTTCCATATGCTGCATTTCCAAATGCTGCCGTTTTTTCCGCTCACCTTTTCTTTGATCATATCTCCTGTCCCAAGTGCTTGTTACACTTCTTCTCTGAATTTGGGATTTCATTTCCTTTCATGAAATTTATTTCATGAAAGGAAATGAAATCTTGTGATTTCAGCGAAGATCGAGCTGGCAAGCTTTGGGCCAGTTCTCTGCACTTCAGCTCATGCCATGCCATTTGTTTGTTTGAACTTGGGTGACAAATTTTTCCATTTTTTTTCAGCCCTTTTCCCTGCATGAAATGAAATGAAGAATTTCATGTCATGAAAGGAAAGGAAATCTTGCAAATTCAGTGAGGATCAAGTTGGCAAGCTTTGGTCCAGCTCTCTGCCCTTCAGCTCATGCCATGCCATTTGCTTGCCTGAACTACGGTGACAAATTGTTTTCTGATTTTTTTTTTTTTTTGTTATCCCTTCCCTTCCTCACTTTCTCCTCGCGTCTCACCTTGTTCCTTTCTCTTTGGATTTCAGAAATTCACCCCCTAGAATCTGGGCTTCTCTCCGGTTTTTTCCCTGGCCCTCATTTCATCCAAATGCATTGCCTTCCATATGCTGCATTTCCAAATGCTGCCGTTTTTTCCGCTCACCTTTTCTTTGATCGTATCTCCTGTCCCAAGTGCTTGTTACACTTCTTCTCTGAATTTGGGATTTCATTTCCTGTCATGAAATTCATTTCATGACAGGAAATGAAATCTTGCGATTTCAGTGTGGATCAAGCTGGCAAGCTTTGGGCCAGCTCTCTGCCCTTCAGCTCATGCCATGCCATTTGCTTGCCTGAACTACGGTGACAAATTGTTTTCTGATTTTTTTTTTTTTTTGTTATCCCTTCCCTTCCTCACTTTCTCCTCGCGTCTCACCTTGTTCCTTTCTCTTTGGATTTCAGAAATTCACCCCCTAGAATCTGGGCTTCTCTCCGGTTTTTTCCCTGGCCCTCATTTCATCCAAATGCATTGCCTTCCATATGCTGCATTTCCAAATGCTGCCGTTTTTTCCGCTCACCTTTTCTTTGATCGTATCTCCTATCACAAGTGCTTGTTACACTTCTCTGAATTTGGGATTTCATTTCAGTGAGGATCAAGCTGGCACGCTTTGGGCCAGTTCTCTGCACTTCAGCTCATGCCATGCCATTTGCTTGTTTGAACTTGGGTGACAAATTTTTCCTTTTTTTTTCAGCCCTTTTCCCTGCATGAAATGAAATGAAGAATTTCATGTCATGAAAGGAAAGGAAATCTTGCAATTTCAGTGAGGATCAAGTTGGCAAGCTTTGGTCCAGCTCTCTGCCCTTCAACTCATGCCATGCCATTTGCTTGTCTGAACTTCGGTGACAAATTATTTTCCGATTTTTATTTTTTTTTTTACCCCTTCCCTTCCTCACTTTCTTCTCGCGTCTAGCCCTGTTCCTTTCTCTTTGGATTTCAGAAATTCACCCCCTAGAATCTGGGCATCTCTCCGGTTTTTTCCCTGGCCCTCATTTCATCCCAATGCATTGCCTTCCATATGCTGCATTTCCAAATGCTGCCGTTTTTTCCGCTCACCTTTTCTTTGATCATATCTCCTGTCCCAAGTGCTTGTTATACTTCTTCTCTGAATTTGGGACTTCATTTCCTTTCTTGAAATTCATTTCATGAATTTCATGAAAGGAAATGAAATCTTGCGATTTCAGTGAGGATCAAGCTGGCAAGCTTTGGGCCAGTTCTCTGCACTTCAGCTCATGCCATGCCATTTGCTTGTTTGAACTTGGGTGACAAATATTTCTTTTTTTTTCAGCCCTTTTCCCTGCATGAAATGAAATGAAGAATTTCATGTCATGAAAGGAAAGGAAATCTTGCAATTTCAGTGAGCATCAAGTTAGCAAGCTTTGGTCCATCTCTCTGCCCTTCAGATCACGCCATGCCTTTTGCTTGTCTGAACTTCGGTGACAAATTAGTTTCCATTTTTTTTTTTTTTTTTGTTATCCCTTCCCTTCCTCACTTTCTTCTCGCGTCTCGCCTTGTTCCTTCCTCTTTGGATTTCCGAAATTCACCCCCTAGAATCTGGGCATCTCTCCGATTTTTTCCCTGGCCCTCATTTCATCCCAATGCATTGCCTTCCATATGCTGCATTTCCAAATGCTGCCGTTTTTTCCGCTCACCTTTTCTTTGATCGTATCTCCTATCACAAGTGCTTGTTACATTTCTCTGAATTTGGGATTTCATTTCAGTGAGGATCAAGCTGGCACGCTTTGGGCCAGTTCTCTGCACTTCAGCTCATGCCATGCCATTTACTTGTTTGAGCTTGGGTGACAAATTTTTCCTTTTTTTTTCAGCCCTTTTCCCTGCATGAAATGAAATGAAGAATTTCATGTCATTAAAGGGAAGGAAATCATGCAAATTCAGTGAGGATCAAGTTGGCAAGCTTTGGTCCAGCTCTCTGCCCTTCAGCTCATGCCATGCCATTTGCTTGCCTGAACTTCGGTGACAAATTAGTTTCCGATTTTTTTTTTTTTTTTTTACCCCTTCCCTTCCTCACTTTCTTCTCTCATCTCGCCTTGTTCCTTTCTCTTTGGATTTCAGAAATTCACCCCCTAGAATCTGGGCATCTCTCCGGTTTTTTCCCTGGCCCTCATTTCATCCCAATGCATTGCCTTCCATATGCTGCATTTCCAAATGCTGCCGTTTTTTCCGCTCACCTTTTCTTTGATCATATCTCCTGTCCCAAGTGCTTGTTACACTTCTCTGAATTTGGGATTTCATTTCCTTTCATGAAATTTTTTTTCCTGAAAGGAAATGAAATCTTGCGATTTCAGTGAGGATCAAGCTGGCAAGCTTTCGGCCAGTTCTCTGCACTTCAGCTCATGCAATGCCATTTGCTTGTTTGAAATTGGGTGACAAATTTTTCCTTTTTCTTTCAGCCCTTTTCCCTGCATGAAATAAAATGAAGAATTTCATGTCATGAAAGGTAAGGAAATCTTGCAATTTCTGTGAGGATCAAGTTGGCAAGCTTTGGTCCAGCTCTCTGCCCTTCAGCTCATGCCATGCCATTTGCTTGTCTGAACTTCGGTGACAAATTAGTTTCCGATTTTTTTTTTTTTTTGTGATCCCTTCCCTTCCTCACTTTCTTCTCGCGTCTCGCCTTGTTCCGTTCTCTTTGGATTTCAGAAATTCAACCCCTAGAATCTGGGCGTCTCACCGGTTTTTTCCCTGGCCCTCATCTCATCCCAATGCATTGCCTTCCATATGCTGCATTTCCAAATGCTGCCGTTTTTTCCGCTCACCTTTTCTTTGATCGTATCTCCTGTCCCAAGTGCTTGTTACACTTCTTCTCTGAATTTGGGATTTCATTTCCTTTCATGAAATTCATTTCATGAATTTCATGAAAGGAAATGAAATCTTGCGATTTCAGTGAGGATCAAGCTGGCAAGCGTTGGGCCAGTTCTCTGCACTTCAGCTCATGCCATGCCATTTGCTTGTTTGAACTTGGGTGACAAATTTTTCCTTTTTTTTTCAGCCCTTTTCCCTGCATGAAATGAAATGAAGAATTTCATTTCATGAAAGGAAAGAAAATCTTGCAATTTCAGTGAGGATCAAGTTGGCAAGCTTTGGTCCAGCTCTCTGCCCTTCAGCTCATGCCATGCCATTTGCTAGCCTGAACTTCGGTGACAACTTGGTTTCCGATGTTTTTTTTTTTTTTGGTTATCCCTTCCCTTCCTCACTTTCTTCTCGCGTCTCGCCTTGTTCCTTTCTCCTTGGATTTCAGAAATTCACCCCCTAGAATCTGGGCATCTCTCCGGTTTTTTCCCTGGCCCTCATTTCTTCCCAATGCATTGCCTTCCATATGCTGCATTTCCAAATGCTGCCGTTTTTTCCGCTCACCTTTTCTTTGATCGTATCTCCTGTCCCAAGTGCTTGTTACACTTCTTCTCTGAATTTGGGATTTCATTTCCTTTCATGAAATTCATTTCATGAAAGGAAATGAAATCTTGCGATTTCAGTGAGGATCAAGCTGCCAAGCTTTGGGCCAGTTCTCTGCACTTCAGCTCATGCCATGCCATTTGCTTGTTTGAACTTGGGTGACAAATTTTTCCTTTTTTTTTCAGCCCTTTTCCCTGCATGAAATGAAATGAAGGATTTCATGTCATGAAAGGAAAGGAAATCTTGCAATTTCAGTGAGGATCAAGTTGGCAAGCTTTGGTCCAGCTCTCTGCCCTTCACCTCATGCCATGCCTTTTGCTTGCCTGAACTTCGGTGACAAATTATTTTCCGATTTTTTTTTTTTTGATATCCCTTCCCTTCCTCACTTTCTTCTCGCGTCTCGCCTTGTTCCTTTCTCTTTGGATTTCAGAAATTCACCCCCTAGAATCTGGGCATCTCTCCGGTTTTTTCCCCGGCCCTCATTTCATCCCAATGCATTGCCTTCCATATGCTGCATTTCCAAATGCTGCCGTTTTTTCCGCTCACCTTTTCTTTGATCATATCTCCTGTCCCAAGTGCTTGTTACACTTCTTCTCTGAATTTGGGATTTCATTTCCTTTCATGAATTTCATTTCATGAATTTCATGAAAGGAAATGAAATCTTGCGATTTCAGTGAGGACCAAGCTGGCAAGCTTTGGGCCAGTTCTCTGCACTTCAGCTCATGCCATGCCATTTGCTTGCCTGAACTTCGGTGACAAATTTTTCTTTTTTTTTCAGCCCTTTTCCCTGCAAGAATTGAAATGAAGAATTTCATGTCATGAAAGGAAAGGAAATCTTGCAATTTCAGTGAGGATCAAGTTGGCAAGCTTTGGTCCAGCTCTCTGCCCTTCAGCTCATGCCATGCCATTTGCTAGCCTGAACTTCGGTGACAACTTAGTTTCCGATTTTTTTTTTTTTTTTGGTTATCCCTTCCCTTCCTCACTTTCTTCTCGCGTCTCGCCTTGTTCCTTTCTCTTTGGATTTCAGAAATTCACCCCCTAGAATCTGGGCACCTCTCCGGTTTTTTCCCTGGCCCTCATTTCATCCCAATGCATTGCCTTCCATATGCTGCATTTCCAAATGCTGCCGTTTTTTCCGCTCACCTTTTCTTTGATCATATCTCCTGTCCCAAGTGCTTGTTACACTTCTTCTCTGAATTTGGGATTTCATTTCCTGTCATGAAATTCATTTCATGACAGGAAATGAAATCTTGCGATTTCAGTGTGGATCAAGCTGGCAAGCTTTGGGCCAGTTCTCTGCACTTCAGCTCATGCCATGCCATTTGCTTGTTTGAACTTGGGTGACAAATTTTTCCTTTTTTTTTCAGCCCTTTTCCCTGCATGAAATGAAATGAAGAATTTCATTTCATGAAAGGAAAGGAAATCTTGCAATTTCAGTGAGGATCAAGTTGGCAAGCTTTGGTCCAGCTCTCTGCCCTTCAGCTCATGCCATGCCATTTGCTTGTCTGAACTTCGGTGACAAATTATTTTCCGATTTTTATTTTTTTTTTACCCCATCCCTTCCTCACTTTCTTCTCGCGTCTAGCCCTGTTCCTTTCTCCTTGGATTTCAGAAATTCACCCCCTAGAATCTGGGCATCTCTCCGGTTTTTTCCCTGGCCCTCATTTCATCCCAATGCATTGCCTTCCATATGCTGCATTTCCAAATGCTGCCGTTTTTTCCGCTCACCTTTTCTTTGATCATATCTCCTGTCCCAAGTGCTTGTTACACTTCTTCTCTGAATTTGGGATTTCATTTCCTTTCATGAAATTCATTTCATGAATTTCATGAAAGGAAATGAAATCTTGCGATTTCAGTGTGGATCAAGCTGGCAAGCTTTGGGCCAGTTCTCTGCACTTCAGCTCATGCCATGCCATTTGCTTGTTTGAACTTGGGTGACAAATTTTTCCTTTTTTTTTCAGCCCTTTTCCCTGCATGAAATGAAATGAAGAATTTCATGTCATGAAAGGAAAGGAAATCTTGCAATTTCAGTGAGGATCAAGTTGGCAAGCTTTGGTCCAGCTCTCTGCCCTTCCGCTCATGCTATGCCATTTGCTAGCCTGAACTTCGGTGACAACTTGGTTTCCGATGTTTTTTTTTTTTTTGGTCATCCCTTCCCTTCCTCACTTTCTTCTCGCGTCTCGCCTTGTTCCTTTCTCCTTGGATTTCAGAAATTCACCCCCTAGAATCTGGGCATCTCTCCGGTTTTTTCCCTGGCCCTCATTTCTTCCCAATGCATTGCCTTCCATATGCTGCATTTCCAAATGCTGCCGTTTTTTCCGCTCACCTTTTCTTTGATCGTATCTCCTGTCCCAAGTGCTTGTTACACTTCTTCTCTGAATTTGGGATTTCATTTCCTTTCATGAAATTCATTTCATGAAAGGAAATGAAATCTTGCGATTTCAGTGAGGATCAAGCTGCCAAGCTTTGGGCCAGTTCTCTGCACTTCAGCTCATGCCATGCCATTTGCTTGTTTGAACTTGGGTGACAAATTTTTCCTTTTTTTTTCAGCCCTTTTCCCTGCATGAAATGAAATGAAGAATTTCATGTCATGAAAGGAAAGGAAATCTTGCAATTTCAGTGAGGATCAAGTTGGCAAGCTTTGGTCCAGCTCTCTGCCCTTCACCTCATGCCATGCCTTTTGCTTGCCTGAACTTCGGTGACAAATTATTTTCCGATTTTTTTTTTTTTTATATCCCTTCCCTTCCTCACTTTCTTCTCGTGTCTCGCCTTGTTCCTTTCTCTTTGGATTTCAGAAATTCACCCCCTAGAATCTGGGCATCTCTCCGGTTTTTTCCCTGGCCCTCATTTCATCCCAATGCATTGCCTTCCATATGCTGCATTTCCAAATGCTGCCGTTTTTTCCGCTCACCTTTTCTTTGATCATATCTCCTGTCCCAAGTGCTTGTTACACTTCTTCTCTGAATTTGGGATTTCATTTCCTGTCATGAAATTCATTTCATGACAGGAAATGAAATCTTGCGATTTCAGTGTGGATCAAGCTGGCAAGCTTTGGGCCAGTTCTCTGCACTTCAGCTCATGCCATGCCATTTGCTTGTTTTAACTTGGGTGACAAATTTTTCCTTTTTTTTTCAGCCCTTTTCCCTGCATGAAATGAAATGAAGAATTTCATGTCATGAAAGGAAAGGAAATCTTGCAATTTCAGTGAGGATCAAGTTGGCAAGCTTTGGTCCAGCTCTCTGCCCTTCAGCTCATGCCATGCCATTTGCTTGTCTGAACTTCGGTGACAAATTATTTTCCGATTTTTTTTTTTTTTTTTTTTACCCCTTCCCTTCCTCACTTTCTTCTCGCGTCTAGCCCTGTTCCTTTCTCCTTGGATTTCAGAAATTCACCCCCTAGAATCTGGGCATCTCTCCGGTTTTTTCCCTGGCCCTCATTTCATCCCAATGCATTGCCTTCCATATGCTGCATTTCCAAATGCTGCCGTTTTTTCCGCTCACCTTTTCTTTGATCATATCTCCTGTCCCAAGTGCTTGTTACACTTCTTCTCTGAATTTGGGATTTCATTTCCTTTCATGAAATTCATTTCATGAATTTCATGAAAGGAAATGAAATCTTGCGATTTCAGTGAGGATCAAGCTGGCAAGCTTTGGGCCAGTTCTCTGTACTTCAGCTCATGCCATGCCATTTGCTTGTTTGAACTTGGGTGACAAATTTTTCCTTTTTTTTTCAGCCCTTTTCCCTGCATGAAATGAAATGAAGAATTTCATTTCATGAAAGGAAAGGAAATCTTGCAATTTCAGTGAGGATCAAGTTGGCAAGCTTTGGTCCAGCTCTCTGCCCTTCAGCTCATGCCATGCCATTTGCTAGTCTGAACTTCGGTGACAACTTGGTTTCCGATGTTTTATTTTTTTGGTTATCCCTTCCCTTCCTCACTTTCTTCTCGCGTCTCGCCTTGTTCCTTTCTCCTTGGATTTCAGAAATTCACCCCCTAGAATCTGGGCATCTCTCCGGTTTTTTCCCTGGCCCTCATTTCTTCCCAATGCATTGCCTTCCATATGCTGCATTTCCAAATGCTGCCGTTTTTTCCGCTCACCTTTTCTTTGATCATATCTCCTGTCCCAAGTGCTTGTTACACTTCTTCTCTGAATTTGGGATTTCATTTCTTTTCATGAAATTCATTTCATGAAAGGAAATGAAATCTTGCGATTTCAGTGAGGATCAAGCTGCCAAGCTTTGGGCCAGTTCTCTGCACTTCAGCTCATGCCATGCCATTTGCTTGTTTGAACTTGGGTGACAAATTTTTCCTTTTTTTTTCAGCCCTTTTCCCTGCATGAAATGAAATGAAGAATTTCATGTCATGAAAGGAAAGGAAATCTTGCAATTTCAGTGAGGATCAAGTTGGCAAGCTTTGGTCCAGCTCTCTGCCCTTCACCTCATGCCATGCCTTTTGCTTGCCTGAACTTCGGTGACAAATTATTTTCCGATTTTTTTTTTTTTTATATCCCTTCCCTTCCTCACTTTCTTCTCGCGTCTCGCCTTGTTCCTTTCTCTTTGGATTTCAGAAATTCACCCCCTAGAATCTGGGCATCTCTCCGGTTTTTTCCCCGGCCCTCATTTCATCCCAATGCATTGCCTTCCATATGCTGCATTTCCAAATGCTGCCGTTTTTTCCGCTCACCTTTTCTTTGATCATATCTCCTGTCCCAAGTGCTTGTTACACTTCTTCTCTGAATTTGGGATTTCATTTCCTTTCATGAATTTCATTTCATGAATTTCATGAAAGGAAATGAAATCTTGCGATTTCAGTGAGGACCAAGCTGGCAAGCTTTGGGCCAGTTCTCTGCACTTCAGCTCATGCCATGCCATTTGCTTGCCTGAACTTCGGTGACAAATTTTTCTTTTTTTTTCAGCCCTTTTCCCTGCAAGAATTGAAATGAAGAATTTCATGTCATGAAAGGAAAGGAAATCTTGCAATTTCAGTGAGGATCAAGTTGGCAAGCTTTGGTCCAGCTCTCTGCCCTTCCGCTCATGCCATGCCATTTGCTAGCCTGAACTTCGGTGACAAATTATTTTCTGATTTTTTTTTTTTTTTACCCCTTCCCTTCCTCACTTTCTTCTCGCGTCTCGCCTTGTTCCTTTCTCCTTGGATTTCAGAAATTCACCCCCTAGAATCTGGGCATCTCTCCGGTTTTTTCCCTGGCCCTCATTTCATCCCAATGCATTGCCTTCCATATGCTGCATTTCCAAATGCTGCCGTTTTTTCCGCTCACCTTTTCTTTGATCATATCTCCTGTCCCAAGTGCTTGTTACACTTCTTCTCTGAATTTGGGATTTCATTTCCTTTCATGAATTTCATTTCATGAATTTCATGAAAGGAAATGAAATCTTGCGATTTCAGTGAGGACCAAGGTGGCAAGCTTTGGGCCAGTTCTCTGCACTTGAGCTCATGCCATGCCATTTGCTTGCCTGAACTTCGGTGACAAATTTTTCTTTTTTTTTCAGCCCTTTTCCCTGCAAGAATTGAAATGAAGAATTTCATGTCATGAAAGGAAAGGAAATCTTGCAATTTCAGTGAGGATCAAGTTGGCAAGCTTTGGTCCAGCTCTCTGCCCTTCAGCTCATGCCATGCCATTTGCTAGCCTGAACTTCGGTGACAACTTAGTTTCCGATTTTTTTTTTTTTTTTGGTTATCCCTTCCCTTCCTCACTTTCTTCTCGCGTCTCGCCTTGTTCCTTTCTCTTTGGATTTCAGAAATTCACCCCCTAGAATCTGGGCACCTCTCCGGTTTTTTCCCTGGCCCTCATTTCATCCCAATGCATTGCATTCCATATGCTGCATTTCCAAAAGCTGCCGTTTTTTCCGCTCACCTTTTCTTTGATCATATCTCCTGTCCCAAGTGCTTGTTACACTTCTTCTCTGAATTTGGGATTTCATTTCCTGTCATGAAATTCATTTCATGACAGGAAATGAAATCTTGCGATTTCAGTGTGGATCAAGCTGGCAAGCTTTGGGCCAGTTCTCTGCACTTCAGCTCATGCCATGCCATTTGCTTGTTTGAACTTGGGTGACAAATTTTTCCTTTTTTTTTCAGCCCTTTTCCCTGCATGAAATGAAATGAAGAATTTCATGTCATGAAAGGAAAGGAAATCTTGCAATTTCAGTGAGGATCAAGTTGGCAAGCTTTGGTCCAGATCTCTGCCCTTCAGCTCATGCCATGCCATTTGCTTGTCTGAACTTCGGTGACAAATTATTTTCCGATTTTTATTTTTTTTTTTACCCCTTCCCTTCCTCACTTTCTTCTCGCGTCTAGCCCTGTTCCTTTCTCTTTGGATTTCAGAAATTCACCCCCTAGAATCTGGGCATCTCTCCGGTTTTTTCCCTGGCCCTCATTTCATCCCAATGCATTGCCTTCCATATGCTGCATTTCCAAATGCTGCCGTTTTTTCCGCTCACCTTTTCTTTGATCATATCTCCTGTCCCAAGTGCTTGTTACACTTCTTCTCTGAATTTGGGATTTCATTTCCTTTCATGAAATTCATTTCATGAATTTCATGAAAGGAAATGAAATCTTGCGATTTCAGTGAGGATCAAGCTGGCAAGCTTTGGGCCAGTTCTCTGCACTTCAGCTCATGCCATGCCATTTGCTTGTTTGAACTTGGGTGACAAATTTTTCCTTTTTTTTTTCAGCCCTTTTCCCTGCATGAAATGAAATGAAGAATTTCATGTCATGAAAGGAAAGGAAATCTTGCAATTTCAGTGAGGATCAAGTTGGCAAGCTTTGGTCCAGCTCTCTGCCCTTCAGCTCATGCCATGCCATTTGCTTGTCTGAACTTCGGTGACAAATTATTGTCTGATTTTTTTTTTTTTTTTACCCCTTCCCTTCCTCACTTTCTTCTCGCGTCTCGCCTTGTTCCTTTCTCCTTGGATTTCAGAAATTCACCCCCTAGAATCTGGGCATCTCTCCGGTTTTTTCCCTGGCCCTCATTTCATCCCAATGCATTGCCTTCCATATGCTGCATTTCCAAATGCTGCCGTTTTTTCCGCTCACCTTTTCTTTGATCATATCTCCTGTCCCAAGTGCTTGTTATACTTCTTCTCTGAATTTGGGACTTCATTTCCTTTCATGAAATTCATTTCATGAATTTCATGAAAGGAAATGAAATCTTGCGATTTCAGTGAGGATCAAGCTGGCAAGTTTTCGGCCAGTTCTCTGCACTTCAGCTCATGCCATGCCATTTGCTTGTTTGAACTTGGGTGACAAATATTTCTTTTTTTTTCAGCCCTTTTCCCTGCATGAAATGAAATGAAGAATTTCATGTCATGAAAGGAAAAGAAGTCTTTCAATTTCAGTGAGCATCAAGTTAGCAAGCTTTGGTCCATCTCTCTGCCCTTCAGATCACGCCATGCCTTTTGCTTGTCTGAACTTCGGTGAGAAATTAGTTTCCCTTTTTTTTTTTTTTTTTTGTTATCCCTTCCCTTCCTCACTTTCTTCTCGCGTCTCGCCTTGTTCCTTCCTCTTTGGATTTCCGAAATTCACCCCCTAGAATCTGGGCATCTCTCCGTTTTTTTCCCTGGCCCTCATTTCATCCCAATGCATTGCCTTCCATATGCTGCATTTCCAAATGCTGCCGTTTTTTCCGCTCACCTTTTCTTTGATCGTATCTCCTATCACAAGTGCTTGTTACATTTCTCTGAATTTGGGATTTCATTTCAGTGAGGATCAAGCTGGCACGCTTTGGGCCAGTTCTCTGCACTTCAGCTCATGCCATGCCATTTGCTTGTTTGAGCTTGGGTGACAAATTTTTCATTTTTTTTCAGCCCTTTTCCCTGCATGAAATGAAATGAAGAATTTCATGTCATTAAAGGGAAGGAAATCTTGCAAATTCAGTGAGGATCAAGTTGGCAAGCTTTGGTCCAGCTCTCTGCCCTTCAGCTCATGCCATGCCATTTGCTTGCCTGAACTTCGGTGACAAATGAGTTTCCGATTTTTTTTTTTTTTTTACCCCTTCCCTTCCTCACTTTCTTCTCTCATCTCGCCTTGTTCCTTTCTCTTAGGATTTCAGAAATTCACCCCCTAGAATCTGGGCATCTCTCCGGTTTTTTCCCTGGCCCTCATTTCATCCCAATGCATTGCCTTCCATATGCTGCATTTCCAAATGCTGCCGTTTTTTCCGCTCACCTTTTCTTTGATCATATCTCCTGTCCAAAGTGCTTGTTACACTTCTTCTCTGAATTTGGGATTTCATTTCCTTTCATGAAATTTTTTTTCCTGAAAGGAAATAAAATCTTGCGATTTCAGTGAGGATCAAGCTGGCAAGCTTTCGGCCAGTTCTCTGCACTTCAGCTCATGCAATGCCATTTGCTTGTTTGAAATTGGGTGACAAATTTTTCCTTTTTCTTTCAGCCCTTTTCCCTGCATGAAATAAAATGAAGAATTTCATGTCATGAAAGGAAAGGAAATCTTGCAATTTCTGTGAGGATCAAGTTGGCAAGCTTTGGTCCAGCTCTCTGCCCTTCAGCTCATGCCATGCCATTTGCTTGTCTGAACTTCGGTGACAAATTAGTTTCCGATATTTTTTTTTTTTGTTATCCCTTCCCTTCCTCACTTTCTTCTCGCGTCTCGCCTTGTTCCTTCCTCTTTGGATTTCAGAAATTCAACCCCTAGAATCTGGGCGTCTCACCGGTTTTTTCCCTGGCCCTCATTTCATCCCAATGCATTGCCTTCCATATGCTGCATTTCCAAATGCTGCCGTTTTTTCCGCTCACCTTTTCTTTGATCATATCTCCTGTCCCAAGTGCTTGTTACACTTCTTCTCTGAATTTGGGATTTCATTTCCTTTCATGAAATTCATTTCATGAATTTCATGAAAGGAAATGAAATCTTGCGATTTCAGTGAGGATCAAGCTGGCAAGTTTTCGGCCAGTTCTCTGCACTTCAGCTCATGCCATGCCATTTGCTTGTTTGAACTTGGGTGACAAATATTTCTTTTTTTTTCAGCCCTTTTCCCTGCATGAAATGAAATGAAGAATTTCATGTCATGAAAGGAAAAGAAGTCTTTCAATTTCAGTGAGGATCAAGTTGGCAAGCTTTGGTCCAGCTCTCTGCCCTTCAGCTCATGCCATGCCATTTGCTAGCCTGAACTTCGGTGACAACTTAGTTTCCGATTTTTTTTTTTTTTTTGGTTATCCCTTCCCTTCCTCACTTTCTTCTCGCGTCTCGCCTTGTTCCTTTCTCTTTGGATTTCAGAAATTCACCCCCTAGAATCTGGGCACCTCTCCGGTTTTTTCCCTGGCCCTCATTTCATCCCAATGCATTGCCTTACATATGCTGCATTTCCAAATGCTGCCGTTTTTTCCGCTCACCTTTTCTTTGATCATATCTCCTCTCCCAAGTGCTTGTTACACTTCTTCTCTGAATTTGGGATTTCATTTCCTGTCATGAAATTCATTTCATGACAGGAAATGAAATCTTGCGATTTCAGTGTGGATCAATTTGGCAAGCTTTGGTCCAGCTCTCTGCCCTTCAGCTCATGCCATGCCATTTGCTAGCCTGAACTTCGGTGACAACTTAGTTTCCGATTTTTTTTTTTTTTTTGGTTATCGCTTCCCTTCCTCACTTTCTTCTCGCGTCTCGCCTTGTTCCTTTCTCTTTGGATTTCAGAAATTCACCCCCTAGAATCTGGGCATCTCTCCGGTTTTTTCCCCGGCCCTCATTTCATCCCAATGCATTGCCTTCCATATGCTGCATTTCCAAATGCTGCCGTTTTTTCCGCTCACCTTTTCTTTGATCATATCTCCTGTCTCAAGTGCTTGTTACACTTCTTCTCTGAATTTGGGATTTCATTTCCTTTCATCAATTTCATTTCATGATTTTCTTGAAAGGAAATGAAATCTTGCGATTTCAGTGAGGACCAAGCTGGCAAGCTTTGGGCCAGTTCTCTGCACTTCAGCTCATGCCATGCCATTTGCTTGCCTGAACTTCGGTGACAAATTTTTCTTTTTTTTTCAGCCCTTTTCCCTGCAAGAATTGAAATGAAGAATTTCATGTCATGAAAGGAAAGGAAATCTTGCAATTTCAGTGAGGATCAAGTTGGCAAGCTTTGGTCCAGCTCTCTGCCCTTCAGCTCATGCCATGCCATTTGCTAGCCTGAACTTCAGTGACAACTTAGTTTCCGATTTTTTTTTTTTTTTTGGTTATCCCTTCCCTTCCTCACTTTCTTCTCGCGTCCCGCCTTGTTCCTTTCTCTTTGGATTTCAGAAATTCACCCCCTAGAATCTGGGCACCTCTCCGGTTTTTTCCCTGGCCCTCATTTCATCCCAATGCATTGCCTTCCATATGCTGCATTTCCAAAAGCTGCCGTTTTTTCCGCTCACCTTTTCTTTGATCATATCTCCTGTCCCAAGTGCTTGTTATACTTCTTCTCTGAATTTGGGATTTCATTTCCTGTCATGAAATTCATTTCATGACAGGAAATGAAATCTTGCGATTTCAGTGTGGATCAAGCTGGCAAGCTTTGGGCCAGTTCTCTGCACTTCAGCTCATGCCATGCCATTTGCTTGTTTGAACTTGGGTGACAAATTTTTCCTTTTTTTTTCAGCCCTTTTCCCTGCATGAAATGAAATGAAGAATTTCATGTCATGAAAGGAAAGGAAATCTTGCAATTTCAGTGAGGATCAAGTTGGCAAGCTTTGGTCCAGATCTCTGCCCTTCAGCTCATGCCATGCCATTTGCTTGTCTGAACTTCGGTGACAAATTATTTTCCGATTTTTATTTTTTTTTTTACCCCTTCCCTTCCTCACTTTCTTCTCGCGTCTAGCCCTGTTCCTTTCTCTTTGGATTTCAGAAATTCACCCCCTAGAATCTGGGCATCTCTCCGGTTTTTTCCCTGGCCCTCATTTCATCCCAATGCATTGCCTTCCATATGCTGCATTTCCAAATGCTGCCGTTTTTTCCGCTCACCTTTTCTTTGATCATATCTCCTGTCCCAAGTGCTTGTTACACTTCTTCTCTGAATTTGGGATTTCATTTCCTTTCATGAAATTCATTTCATGAATTTCATGAAAGGAAATGAAATCTTGCGATTTCAGTGAGGATCAAGCTGGCAAGCTTTGGGCCAGTTCTCTGCACTTCAGCTCATGCCATGCCATTTGCTTGTTTGAACTTGGGTGACAAATTTTTCCTTTTTTTTTTCAGCCCTTTTCCCTGCATGAAATGAAATGAAGAATTTCATGTCATGAAAGGAAAGGAAATCTTGCAATTTCAGTGAGGATGAAGTTGGCAAGCTTTGGTCCAGCTCTCTGCCCTTCAGCTCATGCCATGCCATTTGCTTGTCTGAACTTCGGTGACAAATTATTGTCTGATTTTTTTTTTTTTTTTACCCCTTCCCTTCCTCACTTTCTTCTCGCGTCTCGCCTTGTTCCTTTCTCCTTGGATTTCAGAAATTCACCCCCTAGAATCTGGGCATCTCTCCGGTTTTTTCCCTGGCCCTCATTTCATCCCAATGCATTGCCTTCCATATGCTGCATTTCCAAATGCTGCCGTTTTTTCCGCTCACCTTTTCTTTGATCATATCTCCTGTCCCAAGTGCTTGTTATACTTCTTCTCTGAATTTGGGACTTCATTTCCTTTCATGAAATTCATTTCATGAATTTCATGAAAGGAAATGAAATCTTGCGATTTCAGTGAGGATCAAGCTGGCAAGTTTTCGGCCAGTTCTCTGCACTTCAGCTCATGCCATGCCATTTGCTTGTTTGAACTTGGGTGACAAATATTTCTTTTTTTTTCAGCCCTTTTCCCTGCATGAAATGAAATGAAGAATTTCATGTCATGAAAGGAAAAGAAGTCTTTCAATTTCAGTGAGCATCAAGTTAGCAAGCTTTGGTCCATCTCTCTGCCCTTCAGATCACGCCATGCCTTTTGCTTGTCTGAACTTCGGTGAGAAATTAGTTTCCCTTTTTTTTTTTTTTTTTTGTTATCCCTTCCCTTCCTCACTTTCTTCTCGCGTCTCGCCTTGTTCCTTCCTCTTTGGATTTCCGAAATTCACCCCCTAGAATCTGGGCATCTCTCCGTTTTTTTCCCTGGCCCTCATTTCATCCCAATGCATTGCCTTCCATATGCTGCATTTCCAAATGCTGCCGTTTTTTCCGCTCACCTTTTCTTTGATCGTATCTCCTATCACAAGTGCTTGTTACATTTCTCTGAATTTGGGATTTCATTTCAGTGAGGATCAAGCTGGCACGCTTTGGGCCAGTTCTCTGCACTTCAGCTCATGCCATGCCATTTGCTTGTTTGAACTTGGGTGACAAATATTTCTTTTTTTTTCAGCCCTTTTCCCTGCATGAAATGAAATGAAGAATTTCATGTCATGAAAGGAAAAGAAGTCTTTCAATTTCAGTGAGCATCAAGTTAGCAAGCTTTGGTCCATCTCTCTGCCCTTCAGATCACGCCATGCCTTTTGCTTGTCTGAACTTCGGTGAGAAATTAGTTTCCCTTTTTTTTTTTTTTTTTTGTTATCCCTTCCCTTCCTCACTTTCTTCTCGCGTCTCGCCTTGTTCCTTCCTCTTTGGATTTCCGAAATTCACCCCCTAGAATCTGGGCATCTCTCCGTTTTTTTCCCTGGCCCTCATTTCATCCCAATGCATTGCCTTCCATATGCTGCATTTCCAAATGCTGCCGTTTTTTCCGCTCACCTTTTCTTTGATCGTATCTCCTATCACAAGTGCTTGTTACATTTCTCTGAATTTGGGATTTCATTTCAGTGAGGATCAAGCTGGCACGCTTTGGGCCAGTTCTCTGCACTTCAGCTCATGCCATGCCATTTGCTTGTTTGAGCTTGGGTGACAAATTTTTCCTTTTTTTTCAGCCCTTTTCCCTGCATGAAATGAAATGAAGAATTTCATGTCATTAAAGGGAAGGAAATCTTGCAAATTCAGTGAGGATCAAGTTGGCAAGCTTTGGTCCAGCTCTCTGCCCTTCAGCTCATGCCATGCCATTTGCTTGCCTGAACTTCGGTGACAAATTAGTTTCCGATTTTTTTTTTTTTTTTTACCCCTTCCCTTCCTCACTTTCTTCTCTCATCTCGCCTTGTTCCTTTCTCTTAGGATTTCAGAAATTCACCCCCTAGAATCTGGGCATCTCTCCGGTTTTTTCCCTGGCCCTCATTTCATCCCAATGCATTGCCTTCCATATGCTGCATTTCCAAATGCTGCCGTTTTTTCCGCTCACCTTTTCTTTGATCATATCTCCTGTCCCAAGTGCTTGTTACACTTCTTCTCTGAATTTGGGATTTCATTTCCTTTCATGAAATTCATTTCATGAATTTCATGAAAGGAAATGAAATCTTGCGATTTCAGTGAGGATCAAGCTGGCAAGCTTTGGGCCAGTTCTCTGTACTTCAGCTCATGCCATGCCATTTGCTTGTTTGAACTTGGGTGACAAATTTTTCCTTTTTTTTTCAGCCCTTTTCCCTGCATGAAATGAAATGAAGAATTTCATTTCATGAAAGGAAAGGAAATCTTGCAATTTCAGTGAGGATCAAGTTGGCAAGCTTTGGTCCAGCTCTCTGCCCTTCAGCTCATGCCATGCCATTTGCTAGCCTGAACTTCGGTGACAACTTAGTTTCCGATTTTTTTTTTTTTTTTGGTTATCCCTTCCCTTCCTCACTTTCTTCTCGCGTCTCGCCTTGTTCCTTTCTCTTTGGATTTCAGAAATTCACCCCCTAGAATCTGGGCACCTCTCCGGTTTTTTCCCTGGCCCTCATTTCATCCCAATGCATTGCCTTCCATATGCTGCATTTCCAAATGCTGCCGTTTTTTCCGCTCACCTTTTCTTTGATCATATCTCCTGTCCCAAGTGCTTGTTACACTTCTTCTCTGAATTTGGGATTTCATTTCCTGTCATGAAATTCATTTCATGACAGGAAATGAAATCTTGCGATTTCAGTGTGGATCAAGTTGGCAAGCTTTGGTCCAGCTCTCTGCCCTTCAGCTCATGCCATGCCATTTGCTAGCCTGAACTTCGGTGACAACTTAGTTTCCGATTTTTTTTTTTTTTTTGGTTATCCCTTCCCTTCCTCACTTTCTTCTCGCGTCTCGCCTTGTTCCTTTCTCTTTGGATTTCAGAAATTCACCCCCTAGAATCTGGGCATCTCTCCGGTTTTTTCCCCGGCCCTCATTTCATCCCAATGCATTGCCTTCCATATGCTGCATTTCCAAATGCTGCCGTTTTTTCCGCTCACCTTTTCTTTGATCATATCTCCTGTCCCAAGTGCTTGTTACACTTCTTCTCTGAATTTGGGATTTCATTTCCTTTCATGAATTTCATTTCATGAATTTCATGAAAGGAAATGAAATCTTGCGATTTCAGTGAGGACCAAGCTGGCAAGCTTTGGGCCAGTTCTCTGCACTTCAGCTCGTCTCATGCCATTTGCTTGCCTGAACTTCGGTGACAAATTTTTCTTTTTTTTTCAGCCCTTTTCCCTGCAAGAATTGAAATGAAGAATTTCATGTCATGAAAGGAAAGGAAATCTTGCAATTTCAGTGAGGATCAAGTTGGCAAGCTTTGGTCCAGCTCTCTGCCCTTCAGCTCATGCCATGCCATTTGCTAGCCTGAACTTCAGTGACAACTTAGTTTCCGATTTTTTTTTTTTTTTTGGTTATCCCTTCCCTTCCTCACTTTCTTCTCGCGTCTCGCCTTGTTCCTTTCTCTTTGGATTTCAGAAATTCACCCCCTAGAATCTGGGCACCTCTCCGGTTTTTTCCCTGGCCCTCATTTCATCCCAATGCATTGCCTTCCATATGCTGCATTTCCAAAAGCTGCCGTTTTTTCCGCTCACCTTTTCTTTGATCATATCTCCTGTCCCAAGTGCTTGTTACACTTCTTCTCTGAATTTGGGATTTCATTTCCTGTCATGAAATTCATTTCATGACAGGAAATGAAATCTTGCGATTTCAGTGTGGATCAAGCTGGCAAGCTTTGGGCCAGTTCTCTGCACTTCAGCTCATGCCATGCCATTTGCTTGTTTGAACTTGGGTGACAAATTTTTCCTTTTTTTTTCAGCCCTTTTCCCTGCATGAAATGAAATGAAGAATTTCATGTCATGAAAGGAAAGGAAATCTTGCAATTTCAGTGAGGATCAAGTTGGCAAGCTTTGGTCCAGATCTCTGCCCTTCAGCTCATGCCATGCCATTTGCTTGTCTGAACTTCGGTGACAAATTATTTTCCGATTTTTATTTTTTTTTTTACCCCTTCCCTTCCTCACTTTCTTCTCGCGTCTAGCCCTGTTCCTTTCTCTTTGGATTTCAGAAATTCACCCCCTAGAATCTGGGCATCTCTCCGGTTTTTTCCCTGGCCCTCATTTCATCCCAATGCATTGCCTTCCATATGCTGCATTTCCAAATGCTGCCGTTTTTTCCGCTCACCTTTTCTTTGATCATATCTCCTGTCCCAAGTGCTTGTTACACTTCTTCTCTGAATTTGGGATTTCATTTCCTTTCATGAAATTCATTTCATGAATTTCATGAAAGGAAATGAAATCTTGCGATTTCAGTGAGGATCAAGCTGGCAAGCTTTGGGCCAGTTCTCTGCACTTCAGCTCATGCCATGCCATTTGCTTGTTTGAACTTGGGTGACAAATTTTTCCTTTTTTTTTTCAGCCCTTTTCCCTGCATGAAATGAAATGAAGAATTTCATGTCATGAAAGGAAAGGAAATCTTGCAATTTCAGTGAGGATCAAGTTGGCAAGCTTTGGTCCAGCTCTCTGCCCTTCAGCTCATGCCATGCCATTTGCTTGTCTGAACTTCGGTGACAAATTATTGTCTGATTTTTTTTTTTTTTTTACCCCTTCCCTTCCTCACTTTCTTCTCGCGTCTCGCCTTGTTCCTTTCTCCTTGGATTTCAGAAATTCACCCCCTAGAATCTGGGCATCTCTCCGGTTTTTTCCCTGGCCCTCATTTCATCCCAATGCATTGCCTTCCATATGCTGCATTTCCAAATGCTGCCGTTTTTTCCGCTCACCTTTTCTTTGATCATATCTCCTGTCCCAAGTGCTTGTTATACTTCTTCTCTGAATTTGGGACTTCATTTCCTTTCATGAAATTCATTTCATGAATTTCATGAAAGGAAATGAAATCTTGCGATTTCAGTGAGGATCAAGCTGGCAAGTTTTCGGCCAGTTCTCTGCACTTCAGCTCATGCCATGCCATTTGCTTGTTTGAACTTGGGTGACAAATATTTCTTTTTTTTTCAGCCCTTTTCCCTGCATGAAATGAAATGAAGAATTTCATGTCATGAAAGGAAAAGAAGTCTTTCAATTTCAGTGAGCATCAAGTTAGCAAGCTTTGGTCCATCTCTCTGCCCTTCAGATCACGCCATGCCTTTTGCTTGTCTGAACTTCGGTGAGAAATTAGTTTCCCTTTTTTTTTTTTTTTTTTGTTATCCCTTCCCTTCCTCACTTTCTTCTCGCGTCTCGCCTTGTTCCTTCCTCTTTGGATTTCCGAAATTCACCCCCTAGAATCTGGGCATCTCTCCGTTTTTTTCCCTGGCCCTCATTTCATCCCAATGCATTGCCTTCCATATGCTGCATTTCCAAATGCTGCCGTTTTTTCCGCTCACCTTTTCTTTGATCGTATCTCCTATCACAAGTGCTTGTTACATTTCTCTGAATTTGGGATTTCATTTCAGTGAGGATCAAGCTGGCACGCTTTGGGCCAGTTCTCTGCACTTCAGCTCATGCCATGCCATTTGCTTGTTTGAGCTTGGGTGACAAATTTTTCATTTTTTTTCAGCCCTTTTCCCTGCATGAAATGAAATGAAGAATTTCATGTCATTAAAGGGAAGGAAATCTTGCAAATTCAGTGAGGATCAAGTTGGCAAGCTTTGGTCCAGCTCTCTGCCCTTCAGCTCATGCCATGCCATTTGCTTGCCTGAACTTCGGTGACAAATTAGTTTCCGATTTTTTTTTTTTTTTTTACCCCTTCCCTTCCTCACTTTCTTCTCTCATCTCGCCTTGTTCCTTTCTCTTAGGATTTCAGAAATTCACCCCCTAGAATCTGGGCATCTCTCCGGTTTTTTCCCTGGCCCTCATTTCATCCCAATGCATTGCCTTCCATATGCTGCATTTCCAAATGCTGCCGTTTTTTCCGCTCACCTTTTCTTTGATCATATCTCCTGTCCCAAGTGCTTGTTACACTTCTCTGAATTTGGGATTTCATTTCCTTTCATGAAATTTTTTTTCCTGAAAGGAAATAAAATCTTGCGATTTCAGTGAGGATCAAGCTGGCAAGCTTTCGGCCAGTTCTCTGCACTTCAGCTCATGCAATGCCATTTGCTTGTTTGAAATTGGGTGACAAATATTTCCTTTTTCTTTCAGCCCTTTTCCCTGCATGAAATAAAATGAAGAATTTCATGTCATGAAAGGAAAGGAAATCTTGCAATTTCTGTGAGGATCAAGTTGGCAAGCTTTGGTCCAGCTCTCTGCCCTTCAGCTCATGCCATGCCATTTGCTTGTCTGAACTTCGGTGACAAATTAGTTTCCGATTTTTTTTTTTTTTTGTTATCCCTTCCCTTCCTCACTTTCTTCTCGCGTCTCGCCTTGTTCCTTCCTCTTTGGATTTCAGAAATTCAACCCCTAGAATCTGGGCGTCTCACCGGTTTTTTCCCTGGCCCTCATTTCATCCCAATGCATTGCCTTCCATATGCTGCATTTCCAAATGCTGCCGTTTTTTCCGCTCACCTTTTCTTTGATCATATCTCCTGTCCCAAGTGCTTGTTACACTTCTTCTCTGAATTTGGGATTTCATTTCCTTTCATGAAATTCATTTCATGAATATCATGAAAGCAAATGAAATCCTGCGATTTCAGTGAGGATCAAGCTGGCAAGCTTTGGGCCAGTTCTCTGCACTTCAGCTCATGCCATGCCATTTGCTTGTTTGAAATTGGGTGACAAATTTTTCCTTTTTCTTTCTGCCCTTTTCCCTGCATGAAATCAAATGAAGAATTTCATGTCATGAAAGGAAAGGAAATCTTGCAAATTCAGTGAGGATCAAGTTGGCAAGCTTTGGTCCAGCTCTCTGCCCTTCAGCTCATGCCCTGCCATTTGCTTGTCTGAACTTCGGTGACAAATTAGTTTCCGATTTTTTTTTTTTGTTTTGAGCCCTTCCCTTCCTCACTTTCTTCTCGCGTCTCGCCTTGTTCCTTTCTCTTTGGATTTCAGAAATTCACCCCCTAGAATGTGGGCATCTCTCCGGTTTTTTCCCTGGCCCTCATTTCATCCCAATGCATTGCCTTCCATATGCTGCATTTCCAAATGCTGCCGTTTTTTCCGCTCACCTTTTCTTTGATCATATCTCCTGTCCCAAGTGCTTGTTACACTTCTTCTCTGAATTTGGGACTTCATTTCCTTTCATGAAATTCATTTCATGAAAGGAAATCAAATCTTGCGATTTCAGTGAGGATCAAGCTGGCAAGCTTTGGGCCAGTTCTCTGCACTTCAGCTCATGCCATGCCATTTGCTTGTTTGAACTTGGGTGACAAATTTTTCCTTTTTTTTTCAGCCCTTTTCCCTGCATGAAATGAAATGAAGAATTTCATGTCATGAAAGGAAAGGAAATCTTGCAATTTCAGTGAGGATCAAGTTGGCAAGCTTTGGTCCAGCTCTCTGCCCTTCAGCTCATGCCATGCCATTTGCTTGTCTGAACTTCGGTGACAAATTATTTTCCTATTTTTTTTTTTTTTGTTATCCCTTCCCTTCCTCACTTTCTTCTCGCGTCTCGCCTTGTTCCTTTCTCTTTGGATTTCAGAAATTCACCCCCTAGAATCTGGGCATCTCTCCGGTTTTTTCCCTGGCCCTCATTTCATCCCAATGCATTGCCTTCCATATGCTGCATTTCCAAATGCTGCCGTTTTTTCCGCTCACCTTTTCTTTGATCATATCTCCTGTCCCAAGTGCTTGTTACACTTCTTCTCTGAATTTGGGATTTCATTTCCTTTCATGAAATTCAGTTCATGAATTTCAGGAAAGGAAATGAAATCTTGCGATTTCAGTGAGGATCAAGCTGGCAAGCTTTGGGCCAGTTCTCTGCACTTCAGCTCATGCCATGCCATTTGCTTGTTTGAACTTGGGTGACAAATTTTTCCTTTTTTTTTCAGCCCTTTTCCCTGCATGAAATGAAATGAAGAATTTCATGTCATGAAAGGAAAGGAAATCTTGCAATTTCAGTGAGGATCAAGTTGGCAAGCTTTGGTCCAGCTCTCTGCCCTTCAGCTCATGCCATGCCATTTGCTTGTCTGAACTTTGGTGACAAATTATTTTCCCCCTTTTTTTTTTTTTTTTTTTTTGAGCCCTTTCCTTCCTCACTTTCTTCTCGCGTCTCGCCTTGTTCCTTTCTCCTTGGATTTCAGAAATTCAGCCCCTAGAATCTAGGCATCTCTCCGGTTTTTTCCCTGGTCCTCATTTCATCCCAATGCATTGCCTTCCATATGCTGCATTTCCAAATGCTGCCGTTTTTTCCGCTCACCTTTTCTTTGATCGTATCTCCTGTCCCAAGTGCTTGTTACACTTCTTCTCTGAATTTGGGATTTCATTTCCTTTCATGAAATTCATTTCATGAAAGGAAATGAAATCTTGCGATTTCAGTGAGGATCAAGCTGCCAAGCTTTGGGCCAGTTCTCTGTACTTCAGCTCATGCCATGCCATTTGCTTGTTTGAACTTGGGTGACAAATTTTTCCTTTTTTTTTCAGCCCTTTTCCCTGCATGAAATGAAATGAAGAATTTCATTTCATGAAAGGAAAGGAAATCTTGCAATTTCAGTGAGGATCAAGTTGGCAAGCTTTGGTCCAGCTCTCTGCCCTTCAGCTCATGCCATGCCATTATTTTGCCTGAACTTCGGTGACAACTTGGTTTCCGATGTTTTTTTTTTTTTTGGTTATCCCTTCCCTACCTCACTTTCTTCTCGCGTCTCGCCTTGTTCCTTTCTCCTTGGATTTCAGAAATTCACCCCCTAGAATCTGGGCATCTCTCCGGTTTTTTCCCTGGTCCTCATTTCATCCCAATGCATTGCCTTCCATATGCTGCATTTCCAAATGCTGCCGTTTTTTCCGCTCACCTTTTCTTTGATCGTATCTCCTGTCCCAAGTGCTTGTTACACTTCTTCTCTGAATTTGGGATTTCATTTCCTTTCATGAAATTCATTTCATGAAAGGAAATGAAATCTTGCGATTTCAGTGAGGATCAAGCTGGCAAGCTTTGGGCCAGTTCTCTGCACTTCAGCTCATGCCATGCCATTTGCTTTTTTGAACTTGGGTGACAAAGTTTTCCTTTTTTTTTCAGCCCTTTTCCCTGCATGAAATGAAATGAAGAATTTCATGTCATGAAAGGAAAGGAAATCTTGCAATTTCAGTGAGAATCAAGTTGGCAAGCTTTGGTCCAGCTCTCTGCCCTTCAGCTCATGCCATGCCATTTGCTTGCCTGAACTTCGGTGACAAATTGTTTTCTGATTTTTTTTTTTTTTGTTATCCCTTCCCTTCCTCACTTTCTCCTCGCGTCTCACCTTGTTCCTTTCTCTTTGGATTTCAGAAATTCACCCCCTAGAATCTAGGCATCTCTCCGGTTTTTTCCCTGGCCCTCATTTCATCCCAATGCATTGCCTTCCATATGCTGCATTTCCAAATGCTGCCGTTTTTTCCGCTCACCTTTTCTTTGATCGTATCTCCTGTCCCAAGTGCTTGTTACACTTCTTCTCTGAATTTGGGATTTCATTTCCTTTCATGAAATTAATTTCATGAATTTCATGAAAGGAAATGAAATCTTGCGATTTCAGTGAGGATCAAGCTGGCAAGCTTTGGGCCAGTTCTCTGCACTTCTGCTCCTGCCATGCCATTTGCTTGTTTGAACTTGGGTGACAGATTTTTTCTTTTTTTTTCAGCCCTTTTCCCTTCATGAAATGAAATGAAGAATTTCATGTCATGAAAGGAAAGGAAATCTTGCAATTTCAGTGAGGATCAAGTTGGCAAGCTTTGGTCCAGATCTCTGCCCTTCAGCTCATGCCATGCCATTTGCTTGTCTGAACTTCGGTGACAAATTATTTTCAGATTATTTTTTTTTTTTTATCCCTTCTCTTCCTCACTTCCTTCTCGCGTCTCGCCCTGTTCCTTTCTCTTTGGATTTCAGAAATTCACCCCCTAGAATCTGGGCATCTCTCCGGTTTTTTCCCTGGCCCTCATTTCATCCCAATGCATTGCCTTCCATATGCTGCATTTCCAAATGCTGCCGTTTTTTCTGCTCACCTTTTCTTTGATCATATCTCCTGTCCCAAGTGCTTGTTATACTTCTTCTCTGAATTTGGGATTTCATTTCCTTTCATGAAATTCATTTCATGAATTTCATGAAAGGAAATGAAATCTTGCGATTTCAGTGAGGATCAAGCTGTCAAGCTTTCGGCCAGTTCTCTGCACTTCAGCTCATGCCATGCCATTTGCTTGTTTGAACTTGGGTGAAAAATTTTTCCTTTTTTTTTCAGCCCTTTTCCCTGCATGAAATGAAATGAAGAATTTCATGTCTTGAAAGGAAAGGAAATCTTGCAATTTCAGTGATGATCAAGTTGGCAAGCTTCGGTCCAGCTCTCTGCCCTTCAGCTCATGCCATGCCATTTGCTTGCCTGAACGTCGGTGACAAATTAGTTTCCCATTTTTTTATTTGTTTTGTTATCCCTTCCCTTCCTCACTTTCTTCTCGCGTCTCGCCTTGTTCCTTCCTCTTTGGATTTCCGAAATTCACCCCCTAGAATCTGGGCATCTCTCCGTTTTTTTCCCTGGCCCTCATTTCATCCCAATGCATTGCCTTCCATATGCTGCATTTCCAAATGCTGCCGTTTTTTCCGCTCACCTTTTCTTTGATCGTATCTCCTATCACAAGTGCTTGTTACATTTCTCTGAATTTGGGATTTCATTTCAGTGAGGATCAAGCTGGCACGCTTTGGGCCAGTTCTCTGCACTTCAGCTCATGCCATGCCATTTGCTTGTTTGAGCTTGGGTGACAAATTTTTCATTTTTTTTCAGCCCTTTTCCCTGCATGAAATGAAATGAAGAATTTCATGTCATTAAAGGGAAGGAAATCTTGCAAATTCAGTGAGGATCAAGTTGGCAAGCTTTGGTCCAGCTCTCTGCCCTTCAGCTCATGCCATGCCATTTGCTTGCCTGAACTTCGGTGACAAATTAGTTTCCGATTTTTTTTTTTTTTTTTACCCCTTCCCTTCCTCACTTTCTTCTCTCATCTCGCCTTGTTCCTTTCTCTTAGGATTTCAGAAATTCACCCCCTAGAATCTGGGCATCTCTCCGGTTTTTTCCCTGGCCCTCATTTCATCCCAATGCATTGCCTTCCATATGCTGCATTTCCAAATGCTGCCGTTTTTTCCGCTCACCTTTTCTTTGATCATATCTCCTGTCCCAAGTGCTTGTTACACTTCTCTGAATTTGGGATTTCATTTCCTTTCATGAAATTTTTTTTCCTGAAAGGAAATAAAATCTTGCGATTTCAGTGAGGATCAAGCTGGCAAGCTTTGGGCCAGTTCTCTGCACTTCAGCTCATGCAATGCCATTTGCTTGTTTGAAATTGGGTGACAAATATTTCCTTTTTCTTTCAGCCCTTTTCCCTGCATGAAATAAAATGAAGAATTTCATGTCATGAAAGGAAAGGAAATCTTGCAATTTCTGTGAGGATCAAGTTGGCAAGCTTTGGTCCAGCTCTCTGCCCTTCAGCTCATGCCATGCCATTTGCTTGTCTGAACTTCGGTGACAAATTAGTTTCCGATTTTTTTTTTTTTTTGTTATCCCTTCCCTTCCTCACTTTCTTCTCGCGTCTCGCCTTGTTCCTTCCTCTTTGGATTTCAGAAATTCAACCCCTAGAATCTGGGCGTCTCACCGGTTTTTTCCCTGGCCCTCATTTCATCCCAATGCATTGCCTTCCATATGCTGCATTTCCAAATGCTGCCGTTTTTTCCGCTCACCTTTTCTTTGATCATATCTCCTGTCCCAAGTGCTTGTTACACTTCTTCTCTGAATTTGGGATTTCATTTCCTTTCATGAAATTCATTTCATGAATATCATGAAAGCAAATGAAATCCTGCGATTTCAGTGAGGATCAAGCTGGCAAGCTTTGGGCCAGTTCTCTGCACTTCAGCTCATGCCATGCCATTTGCTTGTTTGAAATTGGGTGACAAATTTTTCCTTTTTCTTTCTGCCCTTTTCCCTGCATGAAATCAAATGAAGAATTTCATGTCATGAAAGGAAAGGAAATCTTGCAAATTCAGTGAGGATCAAGTTGGCAAGCTTTGGTCCAGCTCTCTGCCCTTCAGCTCATGCCCTGCCATTTGCTTGTCTGAACTTCGGTGACAAATTAGTTTCCGATTTTTTTTTTTTGTTTTGAGCCCTTCCCTTCCTCACTTTCTTCTCGCGTCTCGCCTTGTTCCTTTCTCTTTGGATTTCAGAAATTCACCCCCTAGAATGTGGGCATCTCTCCGGTTTTTTCCCTGGCCCTCATTTCATCCCAATGCATTGCCTTCCATATGCTGCATTTCCAAATGCTGCCGTTTTTTCCGCTCACCTTTTCTTTGATCATATCTCCTGTCCCAAGTGCTTGTTACACTTCTTCTCTGAATTTGGGACTTCATTTCCTTTCATGAAATTCATTTCATGAAAGGAAATCAAATCTTGCGATTTCAGTGAGGATCAAGCTGGCAAGCTTTGGGCCAGTTCTCTGCACTTCAGCTCATGCCATGCCATTTGCTTGTTTGAACTTGGGTGACAAATTTTTCCTTTTTTTTTCAGCCCTTTTCCCTGCATGAAATGAAATGAAGAATTTCATGTCATGAAAGGAAAGGAAATCTTGCAATTTCAGTGAGGATCAAGTTGGCAAGCTTTGGTCCAGCTCTCTGCCCTTCAGCTCATGCCATGCCATTTGCTTGTCTGAACTTCGGTGACAAATTATTTTCCTATTTTTTTTTTTTTTGTTATCCCTTCCCTTCCTCACTTTCTTCTCGCGTCTCGCCTTGTTCCTTTCTCTTTGGATTTCAGAAATTCACCCCCTAGAATCTGGGCATCTCTCCGGTTTTTTCCCTGGCCCTCATTTCATCCCAATGCATTGCCTTCCATATGCTGCATTTCCAAATGCTGCCGTTTTTTCCGCTCACCTTTTCTTTGATCATATCTCCTGTCCCAAGTGCTTGTTACACTTCTTCTCTGAATTTGGGATTTCATTTCCTTTCATGAAATTCAGTTCATGAATTTCAGGAAAGGAAATGAAATCTTGCGATTTCAGTGAGGATCAAGCTGGCAAGCTTTGGGCCAGTTCTCTGCACTTCAGCTCATGCCATGCCATTTGCTTGTTTGAACTTGGGTGACAAATTTTTCCTTTTTTTTTCAGCCCTTTTCCCTGCATGAAATGAAATGAAGAATTTCATGTCATGAAAGGAAAGGAAATCTTGCAATTTCAGTGAGGATCAAGTTGGCAAGCTTTGGTCCAGCTCTCTGCCCTTCAGCTCATGCCATGCCATTATTTTGCCTGAACATCGGTGACAACTTGGTTTCCGATGTTTTTTTTTTTTTTGGTTATCCCTTCCCTACCTCACTTTCTTCTCGCGTCTCGCCTTGTTCCTTTCTCCTTGGATTTCAGAAATTCACCCCCTAGAATCTGGGCATCTCTCCGGTTTTTTCCCTGGTCCTCATTTCATCCCAATGCATTGCCTTCCATATGCTGCATTTCCAAATGCTGCCGTTTTTTCCGCTCACCTTTTCTTTGATCGTATCTCCTGTCCCAAGTGCTTGTTACACTTCTTCTCTGAATTTGGGATTTCATTTCCTTTCATGAAATTCATTTCATGAAAGGAAATGAAATCTTGCGATTTCAGTGAGGATCAAGCTGGCAAGCTTTGGGCCAGTTCTCTGCACTTCAGCTCATGCCATGCCATTTGCTTTTTTGAACTTGGGTGACAAAGTTTTCCTTTTTTTTTCAGCCCTTTTCCCTGCATGAAATGAAATGAAGAATTTCATGTCATGAAAGGAAAGGAAATCTTGCAATTTCAGTGAGGATCAAGTTGGCAAGCTTTGGTCCAGCTCTCTGCCGTTCAGCTCATGCCATGCCATTTGCTTGCCTGAACTTCGGTGACAAATTGTTTTCTGATTTTTTTTTTTTTTGTTATCCCTTCCCTTCCTCACTTTCTCCTCGCGTCTCACCTTGTTCCTTTCTCTTTGGATTTCAGAAATTCACCCCCTAGAATCTAGGCATCTCTCCGGTTTTTTCCCTGGCCCTCATTTCATCCCAATGCATTGCCTTCCATATGCTGCATTTCCAAATGCTGCCGTTTTTTCCGCTCACCTTTTCTTTGATCGTATCTCCTGTCCCAAGTGCTTGTTACACTTCTTCTCTGAATTTGGGATTTCATTTCCTTTCATGAAATTAATTTCATGAATTTCATGAAAGGAAATGAAATCTTGCGATTTCAGTGAGGATCAAGCTGGCAAGCTTTGGGCCAGTTCTCTGCACTTCTGCTCCTGCCATGCCATTTGCTTGTTTGAACTTGGGTGACAGATTTTTTCTTTTTTTTTCAGCCCTTTTCCCTGCATGAAATGAAATGAAGAATTTCATGTCATGAAAGGAAAGGAAATCTTGCAATTTCAGTGAGGATCAAGTTGGCAAGCTTTGGTCCAGATCTCTGCCCTTCAGCTCATGCCATGCCATTTGCTTGTCTGAACTTCGGTGACAAATTATTTTCAGATTATTTTTTTTTTTTTATCCCTTCTCTTCCTCACTTCCTTCTCGCGTCTCGCCCTGTTCCTTTCTCTTTGGATTTCAGAAATTCACCCCCTAGAATCTGGGCATCTCTCCGGTTTTTTCCCTGGCCCTCATTTCATCCCAATGCATTGCCTTCCATATGCTGCATTTCCAAATGCTGCCGTTTTTTCTGCTCACCTTTTCTTTGATCATATCTCCTGTCCCAAGTGCTTGTTATACTTCTTCTCTGAATTTGGGATTTCATTTCCTTTCATGAAATTCATTTCATGAATTTCATGAAAGGAAATGAAATCTTGCGATTTCAGTGAGGATCAAGCTGTCAAGCTTTCGGCCAGTTCTCTGCACTTCAGCTCATGCCATGCCATTTGCTTGTTTGAACTTGGGTGAAAAATTTTTCCTTTTTTTTTCAGCCCTTTTCCCTGCATGAAATGAAATGAAGAATTTCATGTCTTGAAAGGAAAGGAAATCTTGCAATTTCAGTGATGATCAAGTTGGCAAGCTTCGGTCCAGCTCTCTGCCCTTCAGCTCATGCCATGCCATTTGCTTGCCTGAACGTCGGTGACAAATTAGTTTCCCATTTTTTTATTTGTTTTGTTATCCCTTCCCTTCCTCACTTTCTTCTCGCATCTCGCCTTGTTCCTTTCTCTTTGGATTTCAGAAATTCACGCCCTAGAATCTGGGCATCTCTCCGGTTTTTTCCCTGACCCTCATTTCATCCCAATGCATTGCCTTCCATATGCTGCATTTCCAAATGCTGCCGTTTTTTCCGCTCACCTTTTCTTTGATCGTATCTCCTATCACAAGTGCTTCTTACACTTCTCTGAATTTGGGATTTCATTTCAGTGAGGATCAAGCTGGCACGCTTTGGGCCAGTTCTCTGCACTTCAGCTCATGCCATGCCATTTGCTTGTTTGAGCTTGGGTGACAAATTTTTCCTTTTTTTTTCAGCCCTTTTCCCTGCATGAAATGAAATGAAGAATTTCATGTCATGAAAGGGAAGGAAATCTTGCAATTTCAGTGAGGATCAAGTTGGCAAGCTTTGGTCCAGCTCTCTGCCCTTCAGCTCATGCCATGCCATTTGCTTGTCTAAACTTCGGTGACAAATTAGTTTCCGATTTTTTTTTTTTTTTGTTATCCCTTCCCTTCCTCACTTTCTTCTCGCGTCTCGCCTTGTTCCTTTCTCTTTGGATTTCAGAAATTCACCCCCTAGAATCTGGGCATCTCTCCGGTTTTTTCCCTGGCCCTCATTTCATCCCAATGCATTGCCTTCCATATGCTGCATTTCCAAATGCTGCCGTTTTTTCCGCTCACCTTTTCTTTGATCATATCTCCTGTCCCAAGTGCTTGTTACACTTCTTCTCTGAATTTGGGATTTCATTTCCTTTCATGAAATTCATTTCATGAATATCATGAAAGCAAATGAAATCCTGCGATTTCAGTGAGGATCAAGCTGGCAAGCTTTGGGCCAGTTCTCTGCACTTCAGCTCATGCCATGCCATTTGCTTGTTTGAAATTGGGTGACAAATTTTTCCTTTTTCTTTCTGCCCTTTTCCCTGCATGAAATCAAATGAAGAATTTCATGTCATGAAAGGAAAGGAAATCTTGCAAATTCAGTGAGGATCAAGTTGGCAAGCTTTGGTCCAGCTCTCTGCCCTTCAGCTCATGCCCTGCCATTTGCTTGTCTGAACTTCGGTGACAAATTAGTTTCCGATTTTTTTTTTTTGTTTTGAGCCCTTCCCTTCCTCACTTTCTTCTCGCGTCTCGCCTTGTTCCTTTCTCTTTGGATTTCAGAAATTCACCCCCTAGAATGTGGGCATCTCTCCGGTTTTTTCCCTGGCCCTCATTTCATCCCAATGCATTGCCTTCCATATGCTGCATTTCCAAATGCTGCCGTTTTTTCCACTCACCTTTTCTTTGATCATATCTCCTGTCCCAAGTGCTTGTTACACTTCTTCTCTGAATTTGGGACTTCATTTCCTTTCATGAAATTCATTTCATGAAAGGAAATCAAATCTTGCGATTTCAGTGAGGATCAAGCTGGCAAGCTTTGGGCCAGTTCTCTGCACTTCAGCTCATGCCATGCCATTTGCTTGTTTGAACTTGGGTGACAAATTTTTCTTTTTTTTTCAGCCCTTTTCCCTGCATGAAATGAAATGAAGAATTTCATGTCATGAAAGGAAAGGAAATCTTGCAATTTCAGTGAGGATCAAGTTGGCAAGCTTTGGTCCAGCTCTCTGCCCTTCAGCTCATGCCATGCCATTTGCTTGTCTGAACTTCGGTGACAAATTAGTTTCCAATTTTTTTTTTTTTGTTTTGAGCCCTTCCCTTCCTCACTTTCTTCTCGCGTCTCGCCTTGTTCCTTTCTCTTTGGATTTCAGAAATTCACCCCCTAGAATCTGGGCATCTCTCCGGTTTTTTCCCTGGCCCTCATTTCATCCCAATGCATTGCCTTCCATATGCTGCATTTCCAAATGCTGCCGTTTTTTCCGCTCACCTTTTCTTTGATCATATCTCCTGTCCCAAGTGCTTGTTACACTTCTTCTCTGAATTTGGGATTTCATTTCCTTTCATGAAATTCAGTTCATGAATTTCAGGAAAGGAAATGAAATCTTGCGATTTCAGTGAGGATCAAGCTGGCAAGCTTTGGGCCAGTTCTCTGCACTTCAGCTCATGCCATGCCATTTGCTTGTTTGAACTTGGGTGACAAATTTTTCCTTTTTTTTTCAGCCCTTTTCCCTGCATGAAATGAAATGAAGAATTTCATGTCATGAAAGGAAAGGAAATCTTGCAATTTCAGTGAGGATCAAGTTGGCAAGCTTTGGTCCAGCTCTCTGCCCTTCAGCTCATGCCATGCCATTTGCTTGTCTGAACTTTGGTGACAAATTATTTTCCCCCTTTTTTTTTTTTTTTTTTTTTGAGCCCTTTCCTTCCTCACTTTCTTCTCGCGTCTCGCCTTGTTCCTTTCTCCTTGGATTTCAGAAATTCACCCCCTAGAATCTAGGCATCTCTCCGGTTTTTTCCCTGGTCCTCATTTCATCCCAATGCATTGCCTTCCATATGCTGCATTTCCAAATGCTGCCGTTTTTTCCGCTCACCTTTTCTTTGATCGTATCTCCTGTCCCAAGTGCTTGTTACACTTCTTCTCTGAATTTGGGATTTCATTTCCTTTCATGAAATTCATTTCATGAAAGGAAATGAAATCTTGCGATTTCAGTGAGGATCAAGCTGCCAAGCTTTGGGCCAGTTCTCTGTACTTCAGCTCATGCCATGCCATTTGCTTGTTTGAACTTGGGTGACAAATTTTTCCTTTTTTTTTCAGCCCTTTTCCCTGCATGAAATGAAATGAAGAATTTCATTTCATGAAAGGAAAGGAAATCTTGCAATTTCAGTGAGGATCAAGTTGGCAAGCTTTGGTCCAGCTCTCTGCCCTTCAGCTCATGCCATGCCATTATTTTGCCTGAACTTCGGTGACAACTTGGTTTCCGATGTTTTTTTTTTTTTTGGTTATCCCTTCCCTACCTCACTTTCTTCTCGCGTCTCGCCTTGTTCCTTTCTCCTTGGATTTCAGAAATTCACCCCCTAGAATCTGGGCATCTCTCCGGTTTTTTCCCTGGTCCTCATTTCATCCCAATGCATTGCCTTCCATATGCTGCATTTCCAAATGCTGCCGTTTTTTCCGCTCACCTTTTCTTTGATCGTATCTCCTGTCCCAAGTGCTTGTTACACTTCTTCTCTGAATTTGGGATTTCATTTCCTTTCATGAAATTCATTTCATGAAAGGAAATGAAATCTTGCGATTTCAGTGAGGATCAAGCTGGCAAGCTTTGGGCCAGTTCTCTGCACTTCAGCTCATGCCATGCCATTTGCTTTTTTGAACTTGGGTGACAAAGTTTTCCTTTTTTTTTCAGCCCTTTTCCCTGCATGAAATGAAATGAAGAATTTCATGTCATGAAAGGAAAGGAAATCTTGCAATTTCAGTGAGAATCAAGTTGGCAAGCTTTGGTCCAGCTCTCTGCCCTTCAGCTCATGCCATGCCATTTGCTTGCCTGAACTTCGGTGACAAATTGTTTTCTGATTTTTTTTTTTTTTGTTATCCCTTCCCTTCCTCACTTTCTCCTCGCGTCTCACCTTGTTCCTTTCTCTTTGGATTTCAGAAATTCACCCCCTAGAATCTAGGCATCTCTCCGGTTTTTTCCCTGGCCCTCATTTCATCCCAATGCATTGCCTTCCATATGCTGCATTTCCAAATGCTGCCGTTTTTTCCGCTCACCTTTTCTTTGATCGTATCTCCTGTCCCAAGTGCTTGTTACACTTCTTCTCTGAATTTGGGATTTCATTTCCTTTCATGAAATTAATTTCATGAATTTCATGAAAGGAAATGAAATCTTGCGATTTCAGTGAGGATCAAGCTGGCAAGCTTTGGGCCAGTTCTCTGCACTTCTGCTCCTGCCATGCCATTTGCTTGTTTGAACTTGGGTGACAGATTTTTTCTTTTTTTTTCAGCCCTTTTCCCTTCATGAAATGAAATGAAGAATTTCATGTCATGAAAGGAAAGGAAATCTTGCAATTTCAGTGAGGATCAAGTTGGCAAGCTTTGGTCCAGATCTCTGCCCTTCAGCTCATGCCATGCCATTTGCTTGTCTGAACTTCGGTGACAAATTATTTTCAGATTATTTTTTTTTTTTTATCCCTTCTCTTCCTCACTTCCTTCTCGCGTCTCGCCCTGTTCCTTTCTCTTTGGATTTCAGAAATTCACCCCCTAGAATCTGGGCATCTCTCCGGTTTTTTCCCTGGCCCTCATTTCATCCCAATGCATTGCCTTCCATATGCTGCATTTCCAAATGCTGCCGTTTTTTCTGCTCACCTTTTCTTTGATCATATCTCCTGTCCCAAGTGCTTGTTATACTTCTTCTCTGAATTTGGGATTTCATTTCCTTTCATGAAATTCATTTCATGAATTTCATGAAAGGAAATGAAATCTTGCGATTTCAGTGAGGATCAAGCTGTCAAGCTTTCGGCCAGTTCTCTGCACTTCAGCTCATGCCATGCCATTTGCTTGTTTGAACTTGGGTGAAAAATTTTTCCTTTTTTTTTCAGCCCTTTTCCCTGCATGAAATGAAATGAAGAATTTCATGTCTTGAAAGGAAAGGAAATCTTGCAATTTCAGTGATGATCAAGTTGGCAAGCTTCGGTCCAGCTCTCTGCCCTTCAGCTCATGCCATGCCATTTGCTTGCCTGAACGCCGGTGACAAATTAGTTTCCCATTTTTTTATTTGTTTTGTTATCCCTTCCCTTCCTCACTTTCTTCTCGCATCTCGCCTTGTTCCTTTCTCTTTGGATTTCAGAAATTCACGCCCTAGAATCTGGGCATCTCTCCGGTTTTTTCCCTGACCCTCATTTCATCCCAATGCATTGCCTTCCATATGCTGCATTTCCAAATGCTGCCGTTTTTTCCGCTCACCTTTTCTTTGATCGTATTTCCTATCACAAGTGCTTCTTACACTTCTCTGAATTTGGGATTTCATTTCAGTGAGGATCAAGCTGGCACGCTTTGGGCCAGTTCTCTGCACTTCAGCTCATGCCATGCCATTTGCTTGTTTGAGCTTGGGTGACAAATTTTTCCTTTTTTTTTCAGCCCTTTTCCCTGCATGAAATGAAATGAAGAATTTCATGTCATGAAAGGGAAGGAAATCTTGCAATTTCAGTGAGGATCAAGTTGGCAAGCTTTGGTCCAGCTCTCTGCCCTTCAGCTCATGCCATGCCATTTGCTTGTCTAAACTTCGGTGACAAATTAGTTTCCGATTTTTTTTTTTTTTTGTTATCCCTTCCCTTCCTCACTTTCTTCTCGCGTCTCGCCTTGTTCCTTTCTCTTTGGATTTCAGAAATTCACCCCCTAGAATCTGGGCATCTCTCCGGTTTTTTCCCTGGCCCTCATTTCATCCCAATGCATTGCCTTCCATATGCTGCATTTCCAAATGCTGCCGTTTTTTCCGCTCACCTTTTCTTTGATCATATCTCCTGTCCCAAGTGCTTGTTACACTTCTTCTCTGAATTTGGGATTTCATTTCCTTTCATGAAATTCATTTCATGAATATCATGAAAGCAAATGAAATCCTGCGATTTCAGTGAGGATCAAGCTGGCAAGCTTTGGGCCAGTTCTCTGCACTTCAGCTCATGCCATGCCATTTGCTTGTTTGAAATTGGGTGACAAATTTTTCCTTTTTCTTTCTGCCCTTTTCCCTGCATGAAATGAAATGAAGAATTTCATGTCATGAAAGGAAAGGAAATCTTGCAAATTCAGTGAGGATCAAGTTGGCAAGCTTTGGTCCAGCTCTCTGCCCTTCAGCTCATGCCCTGCCATTTGCTTGTCTGAACTTCGGTGACAAATTAGTTTCCGATTTTTTTTTTTTGTTTTGAGCCCTTCCCTTCCTCACTTTCTTCTCGCGTCTCGCCTTGTTCCTTTCTCTTTGGATTTCAGAAATTCACCCCCTAGAATGTGGGCATCTCTCCGGTTTTTTCCCTGGCCCTCATTTCATCCCAATGCATTGCCTTCCATATGCTGCATTTCCAAATGCTGCCGTTTTTTCCACTCACCTTTTCTTTGATCATATCTCCTGTCCCAAGTGCTTGTTACACTTCTTCTCTGAATTTGGGACTTCATTTCCTTTCATGAAATTCATTTCATGAAAGGAAATCAAATCTTGCGATTTCAGTGAGGATCAAGCTGGCAAGCTTTGGGCCAGTTCTCTGCACTTCAGCTCATGCCATGCCATTTGCTTGTTTGAACTTGGGTGACAAATTTTTCCTTTTTTTTCTGCCATTTTCCCTTCATGAAATGAAATGAAGAATTTCATGTCATGAAAGGAAAGGAAATCTTGCAATTTCAGTGAGGATCAAGTTGGCAAGCTTTGGTCCAGCTCTCTGCCCTTCAGCTCATGCCATGCCATTTGCTTGTCTGAACTTCGGTGACAAATTATTTTCCTATTTTTTTTTTTTTTGTTATCCCTTCCCTTCCTCACTTTCTTCTCGCGTCTCGCCTTGTTCCTTTCTCTTTGGATTTCAGAAATTCACCCCCTAGAATCTGGGCATCTCTCCGGTTTTTTCCCTAACCCTCATTTCATCCCAATTCATTGCCTTCCATATGCTGCATTTCCAAATGCTGCCGTTTTTTCCGCTCACCTTTTCTTTGATCGTATCTCCTGTCCCAAGTGCTTGTTACACTTCTTCTCTGAATTTGGGATTTCATTTCCTTTCATGAAATTCATTTCATGAATTTCATGAAAGGAAATGAAATCTTGCGATTTCAGTGAGGATCAAGCTGGCAAGCTTTGGGCCAGTTCTCTGCACTTCAGCTCATGCCATGCCATTTGCTTGTTTGAACTTGGGTGACAAATTTTTCTTTTTTTTTCAGCCCTTTTCCCTGCATGAAATGAAATGAAGAATTTCATGTCATGAAAGGAAAGGAAATCTTGCAATTTCAGTGAGGATCAAGTTGGCAAGCTTTGGTCCAGCTCTCTGCCCTTCAGCTCATGCCATGCCATTTGCTTGTCTGAACTTCGGTGACAAATTAGTTTCCAATTTTTTTTTTTTTGTTTTGAGCCCTTCCCTTCCTCACTTTCTTCTCGCGTCTCGCCTTGTTCCTTTCTCTTTGGATTTCAGAAATTCACCCCCTAGAATCTGGGCATCTCTCCGGTTTTTTCCCTGGCCCTCATTTCATCCCAATGCATTGCCTTCCATATGCTGCATTTCCAAATGCTGCCGTTTTTTCCGCTCACCTTTTCTTTGATCATATCTCCTGTCCCAAGTGCTTGTTACACTTCTTCTCTGAATTTGGGATTTCATTTCCTTTCATGAAATTCAGTTCATGAATTTCAGGAAAGGAAATGAAATCTTGCGATTTCAGTGAGGATCAAGCTGGCAAGCTTTGGGCCAGTTCTCTGCACTTCAGCTCATGCCATGCCATTTGCTTGTTTGAACTTGGGTGACAAATTTTTCCTTTTTTTTTCAGCCCTTTTCCCTGCATGAAATGAAATGAAGAATTTCATGTCATGAAAGGAAAGGAAATCTTGCAATTTCAGTGAGGATCAAGTTGGCAAGCTTTGGTCCAGCTCTCTGCCCTTCAGCTCATGCCATGCCATTTGCTTGTCTGAACTTTGGTGACAAATTATTTTCCCCCTTTTTTTTTTTTTTTTTTTTTGAGCCCTTTCCTTCCTCACTTTCTTCTCGCGTCTCGCCTTGTTCCTTTCTCCTTGGATTTCAGAAATTCACCCCCTAGAATCTAGGCATCTCTCCGGTTTTTTCCCTGGTCCTCATTTCATCCCAATGCATTGCCTTCCATATGCTGCATTTCCAAATGCTGCCGTTTTTTCCGCTCACCTTTTCTTTGATCGTATCTCCTGTCCCAAGTGCTTGTTACACTTCTTCTCTGAATTTGGGATTTCATTTCCTTTCATGAAATTCATTTCATGAAAGGAAATGAAATCTTGCGATTTCAGTGAGGATCAAGCTGCCAAGCTTTGGGCCAGTTCTCTGTACTTCAGCTCATGCCATGCCATTTGCTTGTTTGAACTTGGGTGACAAATTTTTCCTTTTTTTTTCAGCCCTTTTCCCTGCATGAAATGAAATGAAGAATTTCATTTCATGAAAGGAAAGGAAATCTTGCAATTTCAGTGAGGATCAAGTTGGCAAGCTTTGGTCCAGCTCTCTGCCCTTCAGCTCATGCCATGCCATTATTTTGCCTGAACTTCGGTGACAACTTGGTTTCCGATGTTTTTTTTTTTTTTGGTTATCCCTTCCCTACCTCACTTTCTTCTCGCGTCTCGCCTTGTTCCTTTCTCCTTGGATTTCAGAAATTCACCCCCTAGAATCTGGGCATCTCTCCGGTTTTTTCCCTGGTCCTCATTTCATCCCAATGCATTGCCTTCCATATGCTGCATTTCCAAATGCTGCCGTTTTTTCCGCTCACCTTTTCTTTGATCGTATCTCCTGTCCCAAGTGCTTGTTACACTTCTTCTCTGAATTTGGGATTTCATTTCCTTTCATGAAATTCATTTCATGAAAGGAAATGAAATCTTGCGATTTCAGTGAGGATCAAGCTGGCAAGCTTTGGGCCAGTTCTCTGCACTTCAGCTCATGCCATGCCATTTGCTTTTTTGAACTTGGGTGACAAAGTTTTCCTTTTTTTTTCAGCCCTTTTCCCTGCATGAAATGAAATGAAGAATTTCATGTCATGAAAGGAAAGGAAATCTTGCAATTTCAGTGAGAATCAAGTTGGCAAGCTTTGGTCCAGCTCTCTGCCCTTCAGCTCATGCCATGCCATTTGCTTGCCTGAACTTCGGTGACAAATTGTTTTCTGATTTTTTTTTTTTTTGTTATCCCTTCCCTTCCTCACTTTCTCCTCGCGTCTCACCTTGTTCCTTTCTCTTTGGATTTCAGAAATTCACCCCCTAGAATCTAGGCATCTCTCCGGTTTTTTCCCTGGCCCTCATTTCATCCCAATGCATTGCCTTCCATATGCTGCATTTCCAAATGCTGCCGTTTTTTCTGCTCACCTTTTCTTTGATCATATCTCCTGTCCCAAGTGCTTGTTATACTTCTTCTCTGAATTTGGGATTTCATTTCCTTTCATGAAATTCATTTCATGAATTTCATGAAAGGAAATGAAATCTTGCGATTTCAGTGAGGATCAAGCTGTCAAGCTTTCGGCCAGTTCTCTGCACTTCAGCTCATGCCATGCCATTTGCTTGTTTGAACTTGGGTGAAAAATTTTTCCTTTTTTTTTCAGCCCTTTTCCCTGCATGAAATGAAATGAAGAATTTCATGTCTTGAAAGGAAAGGAAATCTTGCAATTTCAGTGATGATCAAGTTGGCAAGCTTCGGTCCAGCTCTCTGCCCTTCAGCTCATGCCATGCCATTTGCTTGCCTGAACGTCGGTGACAAATTAGTTTCCCATTTTTTTATTTGTTTTGTTATCCCTTCCCTTCCTCACTTTCTTCTCGCGTCTCGCCTTGTTCCTTCCTCTTTGGATTTCCGAAATTCACCCCCTAGAATCTGGGCATCTCTCCGTTTTTTTCCCTGGCCCTCATTTCATCCCAATGCATTGCCTTCCATATGCTGCATTTCCAAATGCTGCCGTTTTTTCCGCTCACCTTTTCTTTGATCGTATCTCCTATCACAAGTGCTTGTTACATTTCTCTGAATTTGGGATTTCATTTCAGTGAGGATCAAGCTGGCACGCTTTGGGCCAGTTCTCTGCACTTCAGCTCATGCCATGCCATTTGCTTGTTTGAGCTTGGGTGACAAATTTTTCATTTTTTTTCAGCCCTTTTCCCTGCATGAAATGAAATGAAGAATTTCATGTCATTAAAGGGAAGGAAATCTTGCAAATTCAGTGAGGATCAAGTTGGCAAGCTTTGGTCCAGCTCTCTGCCCTTCAGCTCATGCCATGCCATTTGCTTGCCTGAACTTCGGTGACAAATTAGTTTCCGATTTTTTTTTTTTTTTTTACCCCTTCCCTTCCTCACTTTCTTCTCTCATCTCGCCTTGTTCCTTTCTCTTAGGATTTCAGAAATTCACCCCCTAGAATCTGGGCATCTCTCCGGTTTTTTCCCTGGCCCTCATTTCATCCCAATGCATTGCCTTCCATATGCTGCATTTCCAAATGCTGCCGTTTTTTCCGCTCACCTTTTCTTTGATCATATCTCCTGTCCCAAGTGCTTGTTACACTTCTCTGAATTTGGGATTTCATTTCCTTTCATGAAATTTTTTTTCCTGAAAGGAAATAAAATCTTGCGATTTCAGTGAGGATCAAGCTGGCAAGCTTTCGGCCAGTTCTCTGCACTTCAGCTCATGCAATGCCATTTGCTTGTTTGAAATTGGGTGACAAATATTTCCTTTTTCTTTCAGCCCTTTTCCCTGCATGAAATAAAATGAAGAATTTCATGTCATGAAAGGAAAGGAAATCTTGCAATTTCTGTGAGGATCAAGTTGGCAAGCTTTGGTCCAGCTCTCTGCCCTTCAGCTCATGCCATGCCATTTGCTTGTCTGAACTTCGGTGACAAATTAGTTTCCGATTTTTTTTTTTTTTTGTTATCCCTTCCCTTCCTCACTTTCTTCTCGCGTCTCGCCTTGTTCCTTCCTCTTTGGATTTCAGAAATTCAACCCCTAGAATCTGGGCGTCTCACCGGTTTTTTCCCTGGCCCTCATTTCATCCCAATGCATTGCCTTCCATATGCTGCATTTCCAAATGCTGCCGTTTTTTCCGCTCACCTTTTCTTTGATCATATCTCCTGTCCCAAGTGCTTGTTACACTTCTTCTCTGAATTTGGGATTTCATTTCCTTTCATGAAATTCATTTCATGAATATCATGAAAGCAAATGAAATCCTGCGATTTCAGTGAGGATCAAGCTGGCAAGCTTTGGGCCAGTTCTCTGCACTTCAGCTCATGCCATGCCATTTGCTTGTTTGAAATTGGGTGACAAATTTTTCCTTTTTCTTTCTGCCCTTTTCCCTGCATGAAATCAAATGAAGAATTTTTTGTCATGAAAGGAAAGGAAATCTTGCAAATTCAGTGAGGATCAAGTTGGCAAGCTTTGGTCCAGCTCTCTGCCCTTCAGCTCATGCCCTGCCATTTGCTTGTCTGAACTTCGGTGACAAATTAGTTTCCGATTTTTTTTTTTTGTTTTGAGCCCTTCCCTTCCTCACTTTCTTCTCGCGTCTCGCCTTGTTCCTTTCTCTTTGGATTTCAGAAATTCACCCCCTAGAATGTGGGCATCTCTCCGGTTTTTTCCCTGGCCCTCATTTCATCCCAATGCATTGCCTTCCATATGCTGCATTTCCAAATGCTGCCGTTTTTTCCGCTCACCTTTTCTTTGATCATATCTCCTGTCCCAAGTGCTTGTTACACTTCTTCTCTGAATTTGGGACTTCATTTCCTTTCATGAAATTCATTTCATGAAAGGAAATCAAATCTTGCGATTTCAGTGAGGATCAAGCTGGCAAGCTTTGGGCCAGTTCTCTGCACTTCAGCTCATGCCATGCCATTTGCTTGTTTGAACTTGGGTGACAAATTTTTCCTTTTTTTTTCAGCCCTTTTCCCTGCATGAAATGAAATGAAGAATTTCATGTCATGAAAGGAAAGGAAATCTTGCAATTTCAGTGAGGATCAAGTTGGCAAGCTTTGGTCCAGCTCTCTGCCCTTCAGCTCATGCCATGCCATTTGCTTGTCTAAACTTCGGTGACAAATTAGTTTCCGATTTTTTTTTTTTTTTGTTATCCCTTCCCTTCCTCACTTTCTTCTCGCGTCTCGCCTTGTTCCTTTCTCTTTGGATTTCAGAAATTCACCCCCTAGAATCTGGGCATCTCTCCGGTTTTTTCCCTGGCCCTCATTTCATCCCAATGCATTGCCTTCCATATGCTGCATTTCCAAATGCTGCCGTTTTTTCCGCTCACCTTTTCTTTGATCATATCTCCTGTCCCAAGTGCTTGTTACACTTCTTCTCTGAATTTGGGATTTCATTTCCTTTCATGAAATTCATTTCATGAATATCATGAAAGCAAATGAAATCCTGCGATTTCAGTGAGGATCAAGCTGGCAAGCTTTGGGCCAGTTCTCTGCACTTCAGCTCATGCCATGCCATTTGCTTGTTTGAAATTGGGTGACAAATTTTTCCTTTTTCTTTCTGCCCTTTTCCCTGCATGAAATCAAATGAAGAATTTCATGTCATGAAAGGAAAGGAAATCTTGCAAATTCAGTGAGGATCAAGTTGGCAAGCTTTGGTCCAGCTCTCTGCCCTTCAGCTCATGCCCTGCCATTTGCTTGTCTGAACTTCGGTGACAAATTAGTTTCCGATTTTTTTTTTTTGTTTTGAGCCCTTCCCTTCCTCACTTTCTTCTCGCGTCTCGCCTTGTTCCTTTCTCTTTGGATTTCAGAAATTCACCCCCTAGAATGTGGGCATCTCTCCGGTTTTTTCCCTGGCCCTCATTTCATCCCAATGCATTGCCTTCCATATGCTGCATTTCCAAATGCTGCCGTTTTTTCCACTCACCTTTTCTTTGATCATATCTCCTGTCCCAAGTGCTTGTTACACTTCTTCTCTGAATTTGGGACTTCATTTCCTTTCATGAAATTCATTTCATGAAAGGAAATCAAATCTTGCGATTTCAGTGAGGATCAAGCTGGCAAGCTTTGGGCCAGTTCTCTGCACTTCAGCTCATGCCATGCCATTTGCTTGTTTGAACTTGGGTGACAAATTTTTCTTTTTTTTTCAGCCCTTTTCCCTGCATGAAATGAAATGAAGAATTTCATGTCATGAAAGGAAAGGAAATCTTGCAATTTCAGTGAGGATCAAGTTGGCAAGCTTTGGTCCAGCTCTCTGCCCTTCAGCTCATGCCATGCCATTTGCTTGTCTGAACTTCGGTGACAAATTAGTTTCCAATTTTTTTTTTTTTGTTTTGAGCCCTTCCCTTCCTCACTTTCTTCTCGCGTCTCGCCTTGTTCCTTTCTCTTTGGATTTCAGAAATTCACCCCCTAGAATCTGGGCATCTCTCCGGTTTTTTCCCTGGCCCTCATTTCATCCCAATGCATTGCCTTCCATATGCTGCATTTCCAAATGCTGCCGTTTTTTCCGCTCACCTTTTCTTTGATCATATCTCCTGTCCCAAGTGCTTGTTACACTTCTTCTCTGAATTTGGGATTTCATTTCCTTTCATGAAATTCAGTTCATGAATTTCAGGAAAGGAAATGAAATCTTGCGATTTCAGTGAGGATCAAGCTGGCAAGCTTTGGGCCAGTTCTCTGCACTTCAGCTCATGCCATGCCATTTGCTTGTTTGAACTTGGGTGACAAATTTTTCCTTTTTTTTTCAGCCCTTTTCCCTGCATGAAATGAAATGAAGAATTTCATGTCATGAAAGGAAAGGAAATCTTGCAATTTCAGTGAGGATCAAGTTGGCAAGCTTTGGTCCAGCTCTCTGCCCTTCAGCTCATGCCATGCCATTTGCTTGTCTGAACTTTGGTGACAAATTATTTTCCCCCTTTTTTTTTTTTTTTTTTTTTGAGCCCTTTCCTTCCTCACTTTCTTCTCGCGTCTCGCCTTGTTCCTTTCTCCTTGGATTTCAGAAATTCACCCCCTAGAATCTAGGCATCTCTCCGGTTTTTTCCCTGGTCCTCATTTCATCCCAATGCATTGCCTTCCATATGCTGCATTTCCAAATGCTGCCGTTTTTTCCGCTCACCTTTTCTTTGATCGTATCTCCTGTCCCAAGTGCTTGTTACACTTCTTCTCTGAATTTGGGATTTCATTTCCTTTCATGAAATTCATTTCATGAAAGGAAATGAAATCTTGCGATTTCAGTGAGGATCAAGCTGCCAAGCTTTGGGCCAGTTCTCTGTACTTCAGCTCATGCCATGCCATTTGCTTGTTTGAACTTGGGTGACAAATTTTTCCTTTTTTTTTCAGCCCTTTTCCCTGCATGAAATGAAATGAAGAATTTCATTTCATGAAAGGAAAGGAAATCTTGCAATTTCAGTGAGGATCAAGTTGGCAAGCTTTGGTCCAGCTCTCTGCCCTTCAGCTCATGCCATGCCATTATTTTGCCTGAACTTCGGTGACAACTTGGTTTCCGATGTTTTTTTTTTTTTTGGTTATCCCTTCCCTACCTCACTTTCTTCTCGCGTCTCGCCTTGTTCCTTTCTCCTTGGATTTCAGAAATTCACCCCCTAGAATCTGGGCATCTCTCCGGTTTTTTCCCTGGTCCTCATTTCATCCCAATGCATTGCCTTCCATATGCTGCATTTCCAAATGCTGCCGTTTTTTCCGCTCACCTTTTCTTTGATCGTATCTCCTGTCCCAAGTGCTTGTTACACTTCTTCTCTGAATTTGGGATTTCATTTCCTTTCATGAAATTCATTTCATGAAAGGAAATGAAATCTTGCGATTTCAGTGAGGATCAAGCTGGCAAGCTTTGGGCCAGTTCTCTGCACTTCAGCTCATGCCATGCCATTTGCTTTTTTGAACTTGGGTGACAAAGTTTTCCTTTTTTTTTCAGCCCTTTTCCCTGCATGAAATGAAATGAAGAATTTCATGTCATGAAAGGAAAGGAAATCTTGCAATTTCAGTGAGAATCAAGTTGGCAAGCTTTGGTCCAGCTCTCTGCCCTTCAGCTCATGCCATGCCATTTGCTTGCCTGAACTTCGGTGACAAATTGTTTTCTGATTTTTTTTTTTTTTGTTATCCCTTCCCTTCCTCACTTTCTCCTCGCGTCTCACCTTGTTCCTTTCTCTTTGGATTTCAGAAATTCACCCCCTAGAATCTAGGCATCTCTCCGGTTTTTTCCCTGGCCCTCATTTCATCCCAATGCATTGCCTTCCATATGCTGCATTTCCAAATGCTGCCGTTTTTTCCGCTCACCTTTTCTTTGATCGTATCTCCTGTCCCAAGTGCTTGTTACACTTCTTCTCTGAATTTGGGATTTCATTTCCTTTCATGAAATTAATTTCATGAATTTCATGAAAGGAAATGAAATCTTGCGATTTCAGTGAGGATCAAGCTGGCAAGCTTTGGGCCAGTTCTCTGCACTTCTGCTCCTGCCATGCCATTTGCTTGTTTGAACTTGGGTGACAGATTTTTTCTTTTTTTTTCAGCCCTTTTCCCTTCATGAAATGAAATGAAGAATTTCATGTCATGAAAGGAAAGGAAATCTTGCAATTTCAGTGAGGATCAAGTTGGCAAGCTTTGGTCCAGATCTCTGCCCTTCAGCTCATGCCATGCCATTTGCTTGTCTGAACTTCGGTGACAAATTATTTTCAGATTATTTTTTTTTTTTTATCCCTTCTCTTCCTCACTTCCTTCTCGCGTCTCGCCCTGTTCCTTTCTCTTTGGATTTCAGAAATTCACCCCCTAGAATCTGGGCATCTCTCCGGTTTTTTCCCTGGCCCTCATTTCATCCCAATGCATTGCCTTCCATATGCTGCATTTCCAAATGCTGCCGTTTTTTCCGCTCACCTTTTCTTTGATCGTATCTCCTGTCCCAAGTGCTTGTTCCACTTCTTCTCTGAATTTGGGATTTCATTTTCTTTCATGAAATTCATTTCATGAATTTCATGAAAGGAAATGAAATCTTGCGATTTCAGTGAGGATCAAGCTGTCAAGCTTTCGGCCAGTTCTCTGCACTTCAGCTCATGCCATGCCATTTGCTTGTTTGAACTTGGGTGAAAAATTTTTCCTTTTTTTTTCAGCCCTTTTCCCTGCATGAAATGAAATGAAGAATTTCATGTCTTGAAAGGAAAGGAAATCTTGCAATTTCAGTGATGATCAAGTTGGCAAGCTTCGGTCCAGCTCTCTGCCCTTCAGCTCATGCCATGCCATTTGCTTGCCTGAACGTCGGTGACAAATTAGTTTCCCATTTTTTTATTTGTTTTGTTATCCCTTCCCTTCCTCACTTTCTTCTCGCATCTCGCCTTGTTCCTTTCTCTTTGGATTTCAGAAATTCACGCCCTAGAATCTGGGCATCTCTCCGGTTTTTTCCCTGACCCTCATTTCATCCCAATGCATTGCCTTCCATATGCTGCATTTCCAAATGCTGCCGTTTTTTCCGCTCACCTTTTCTTTGATCGTATCTCCTATCACAAGTGCTTCTTACACTTCTCTGAATTTGGGATTTCATTTCAGTGAGGATCAAGCTGGCACGCTTTGGGCCAGTTCTCTGCACTTCAGCTCATGCCATGCCATTTGCTTGTTTGAGCTTGGGTGACAAATTTTTCCTTTTTTTTTCAGCCCTTTTCCCTGCATGAAATGAAATGAAGAATTTCATGTCATGAAAGGGAAGGAAATCTTGCAATTTCAGTGAGGATCAAGTTGGCAAGCTTTGGTCCAGCTCTCTGCCCTTCAGCTCATGCCATGCCATTTGCTTGTCTAAACTTCGGTGACAAATTAGTTTCCGATTTTTTTTTTTTTTTGTTATCCCTTCCCTTCCTCACTTTCTTCTCGCGTCTCGCCTTGTTCCTTTCTCTTTGGATTTCAGAAATTCACCCCCTAGAATCTGGGCATCTGTCCGGTTTTTTCCCTGGCCCTCATTTCATCCCAATGCATTGCCTTCCATATGCTGCATTTCCAAATGCTGCCGTTTTTTCCGCTCACCTTTTCTTTGATCATATCTCCTGTCCCAAGTGCTTGTTACACTTCTTCTCTGAATTTGGGATTTCATTTGCTTTCATGAAATTCATTTCATGAATTTCATGTAAGCAAATGAAATCTTGCGATTTCAGTGAGGATCAAGCTGGCAAGCTTTCGGCCAGTTCTCTGCACTTCAGCTCATGCCATGCCATTTGCTTGTTTGAACTTGGGTGACAAATTTTTCCTTTTTCTTTCTGCCCTTTTCCCTGCATGAAATGAAATGAAGAATTTCATGTCATGAAAGGAAAGGAAATCTTGCAATTTCAGTGAGGATCATGCTGGCAAGCTTTGGTCCACCTCTCTGCCCTTCAGATCATGCCATGCCAATTGCTTGCTTGAACTTCGCTGACAAATTTTACCTTTTTTTTCACCCCTTTTCCTTTCCTGAAATTAAATGAAGAATTTCATTTCATGAAAGGGCAGGAAATCTTGCAATTTCAGTGAGGATCAAGTTGGCAAGCATTGGGCCAGCTCTCTGCCCTTCAGCTCATGCTATGCCTTTTGCTTGTTTGGAGTTCGGTGAATGATTACTTTTTATTTTTTTTTTCTTTTCCCTTCCTTTCCTCACTTTCTTCTCGCGTCTCGCCTTGTTCCTTTCTCTTTGGATTTCAGAAATTCAACCCCTAGAATTTGGGCAACTCTCCGGTTTTTTCCCTGGTCCTCATTTCATCCCAATGCATTGCCTTCCATATGCTGCATTTCCAAATGCTGCCGTTTCTTCCGCTTACCTTTCCTTTGATCATATCTCCTGTCCCAAGTGCTTGTTCCACTTCTTCTCTGAATTTGGGATTTCATTTCCTTTCATGAAATTCATTTCATGAAAGAAATGAAATCTTGGAATTTCAGTGAGGATCTTGCTGGCAACATTGGGCCAGTTCTCTGCACTTCAGCTCATGCCATGCCATGTGCTTGTTTGAACTTCGTGGACGAATTTTCCTTTTTTTTTCAGCCCTTTTTCTTTCCTGAAATTAAATGAAGAATTTCATTTCATGAAAGGGCAGGAAATCTTGCAATTTCAATGAGGATCAAGTTGGCAAGTTTTGATCCAGCTCTCTGCCCTTCAGCTCATGTCATGCCATTTGCTTTTTTGAACTTCGGTGAGTGATTATTTTTCCTTTTTTTTTCATTAGCCCTTCCTTTCCTTACTTTCTTCTCGCATCTCGCCTTGTTCCTTTCTCTTTGGATTTTAGAAATTCAACCCCAACAATTTGGGCAGCTGTCCAGTTTTTTCCCTGGCCCTCATTTCATCCCAATGCATTGCCTTCCATATGCTGCATTTCCAAATGCTGCCCTTTTTTCCGCTCACAGTTTCTTTGATCATATCTCCTGTCCCAAGTGCTTGTTACACATCTTCTCTGAATTTGGGATTTCATTTCCTTTCATGAAGTTCATTTCGAATAAGGAAATGAAATCTTGGGATTTCAGTGAGGATCAAGCTGGCAAGCTTTGGGCCAGTTCTCTGCACTTCAGCTCATGCCATGCCATTTGTTTGTTTGAACGTCGCTGACAAATTTTTCCCTTTTATTCCGCCCTTTTCCTTTCATGAAATTAAATGAAGAATTTCATTTCATGAAAGGGCAGGAAATCTTGCAGCTTCAGTGATGATCAAGTAGGAAAGCTTTGGTCCAGCTCTCTGCCCTTCAGCTCATGCCATGCCATTTGCTTGTTAGAACTTGGGTGACAAGTTATTTTTCCTTTGTTTTTTTTTGAGCCCTTCCTTTCCTCAATTTCTTCTCGTGTCTCGCCTTGTTCCTTTCTCTTTGGATTTCAGAAATTCAACCCCTAGAATTTGGGCAACTCTCAGGTTTTTTCCCTGGCTCTCATTTCATCCCAATGCATTGCCTTCCATATGCTGTATTTCCAAATGCTGCCGTTTTTTCCGCTTACCTTTCCTTTGATCATATCTCCTGTCCCAAGTGCTTGTTCCACTTCTTCTCTGAATTTGGGATTTCATTTCCTTTCATGAAATTCATTTCATGAAAGGAAAAGAAATCTTGCGATTTCAGTGAGGATCAAGCTGGCAAACTTTGGGCCAGTTCTCTGCACTTGAGCTCATGCCGTGCCATTTGCTTTCTTGACCTTCGCTGACAAATTTTTCCTTTTTTTTCAGCCCTTTTCCTTACATGAAATGAAATGAAGGAATTCATTTCATGAAAGGGCAGGAAATCTGGCAATTTCAGTGAGGATCAAGTTGGCAAGGTTTGCTCCAGCTCTCTGCCCTTCAGCTCATGCCATGCCATTTGCTTGTTTGAACTTCGGTGAGTGATTATTTTTCGATTTTTTTTTTCATTAGCCCTTCCTTTCCTCACTTTCTTCTCGCATCTCGCCTTGTTCCTTTCTCTTTGGATTTTAGAAATTCAGCTTCAACAATTTGGGCAGCTGTCCAGTTTTTTCCCTGGCCCTCATTTCATCCCAATGCATTGCCTTCCATATGCTAAATTTCCAAATGCTGCCGTTTTTTCCGCTCATCATTTCTTTGATCATATCTCCTGTCCCAAGTGCTTGTTCCACTTCTTCTCTGAATTTGGGATTTCATTTCCTTTCATGAAGTTCATTTCATGAAAGGAAATGAAATCTTGGGATTTCAGTGAGGATCATTCTAGCAAGCTTTGGGCCAGTTCTCTGCACTTCAGCTCATGCCATGCCATTTGCTTGTTTGAACTTCGCTGACAAATTTTTCCCTTTTTTTCCGCCCTTTTCCTTTCATGAAATTAAATGAAAATTTAATTTCATGAAAGGGCGGGAAATCTTGCAATTTCAGTGAGAATCAAGTTGGCAAGCTTTGGTCCAGCTCTCTGCCCTTCAGCTCATGCCATGCCGTATGCTTGTTTGAACTTCGGTGACAAATTATTTTTCCTTTTTTTTAAAATTTAATCCCTTCCTTTCCACACTTTCTTCTCATGTCTCACCTTGTTCCTTTCTCTTTGGATTTCAGAAATTCAACCCCTAGAACTTGGGCAACTCTCCGGTTTTTTCCCTGGCCCTCATTTCAGCCCAATGCATTGCCTTCCATATGCTGCATTTCCAAATGCTGCCGTTTTTTCCGCTCTCCTTTTCTTTCATCATATCTCCCGTCTCAAGTGCTTGTTACACTTCTTCTCTGAATTTGGGATTTCATTTCCTTTCATGAAATTCATTTCATGACTTTCATGAAAGGAAATGAAATCTTGGGATTTCAGTGAGGATGAAGCTGGCAAGCTTTCGGCCAGTTCCCTGCACTTCAGCTCATGCCATGCCATTTGCTTGCTTGAACTTCGCTGACAAATTTTTCCTTTTTTTCCGCCATTTTCCTTTCATGAAATTAAATGAAGAATTTAATATCATGAAAGGGCAGGTAATCCCTCAATTTTAGTGAGGATCAAGTTGGCAAGCTTTGGTCCAGCTCTCTGCCCTTCAGCTCATGCCATGCCTTTTGCTTGTCTGAACTTCGGTGAGTAATTATTTTTCCTTTCCTTTTTTTTGAGCCCTTCCTTTCCTCACTTTCTTCTCGTGTCTTGCTTTGTTCCTTTCTCTTTGGATTTCAGAAATTCAACCCCTAGAATTTGGGTAACTCTCCGGTATTTTCCCTGACCCTCATTTCATCCCGAATTCCTTGCCTTCCATATGCTGCATTTCCAAATGCTGCCGTTTTTTCCGCTCACCTTTTCTTTGATCATCTCTCCTGTCCCATGTCCTTGTTACACTTCTTCACTGAATTTGGGATTTCATTTCCGTTCCTGAAATTCATTTCAGGAAAGGAAATGAAATCTTGGGATTTCAGTGAGGATCAAGCTGGCAAGCTTTGGGCCAGTTCTCTGCACTTCAGCTCATGCCATGCCATTTGCTTGTTTTAACTTTGGTGACAAATTTTTCCCTTTTGTTTTGATCAGGCTTCCATTAATGAAATGAAAGGAAGAATTTCATTTCATGAAGGGAAACCAAATCTTGCCATTTCAGTGAGGATCAAGTGTGCAAGCTTTGGTCCCGCTCTCTGCCCTTCAGCTCATGCCATGCCATTTTCCTCTTTGAACCTTGGTGACAAATTTTTCCCAATTTTTTTCAGCCCTTTTCTTTTAATGAAATGAAAGGTAGAATTTCATTTCACGAGGGGAAACGAAATCTCTCCATTTAAGCGAGGATCAATTTGGCAAGCTTTGGTCCAGCTCTCTGCCCTTCAGCTCATGCCATGCCAGTTGCTTGTTTGAACTTTGGTGACAAAATTTTCCCTTTTTTTTTGAGCCCTTCTCCTTTCATAAAATGAAAGGAAGAATTTCATTTCATGAAGGGAAAACAAATCTTGCCATTTCAGTGAGGATCAAGCTGGCAAGCGTTGGTCCAGCTCTTTGCCCTTCAGCTCATGCCATGCCTCTTGCTTGTTTGAACTTCGGTGACTAATTTCTCGTTTTGTTTCTTTTTGGAGCCCTTCCCTTCCTCACTTTCTTCTCGCCTCTCACCTTCTTCATTTCTCTATGGATATCAGAAATTGAACCCCTAGAATTTGGGTAACTCTCCGCTTTTTACCCTGCCCCACATTTCATCCCAATGCATTGCCTTCCATATGCTGCATTTCCAAATGCTGTGGTTTTTTCCGCACGCCTTTTCTTTCATCATATCTCCTGTCCCAAGTGCTTGTTCCACTTCTTCTCTGAATTTGGGATTTCAGTTAGGATCAAGCTGGCAAGCTTTGGTCCACTTCTCTGCACTTCAGCTCATGGCATGCCATTTGCTTCTTTGAACTTTGGTGACAATTTTTTCCCTTTTCTTTTGAGCCCTTTCCCTTCATGAAATGCAAGGACGAATTTCATTTCATGAAGGGATACCAAATCTTGCAATTTCAGGGAGGATAAAGGTGGAAAGCTTTGGTCCAGCTCTCTGCCCTTCAGCTCATGCCACGCCACTTGCTTGTTTGAACTTCGGTGAATAATTTCTCCTTTTGTTGTTTATTGGAGCCCTTCCCTTCCTCACTTTCTTTTATGCATCTCGCCTTGTTCTTTTCTCTTTGGATTTCAGAAATTCAACCCCTAGAATTCGGGCATCTTTCTGCTTTTTCCCTGGCCCTCATTTCATCCCAGTTCCTTGCCTTCCATATGCTGCATTTCCAAATGCTGCCCTTTCTTCTGCTCGCCTTTTCTTTCATCATATCTCCTGTCCCAAGTGCTTGTTACACTTCGTCTCTGAATTTGGGATTTCATTTCCTTTCATGAAATTCATTTCATGAAAGGAAATGAAATCTTGGGATTTCAGTGAGGATCAAACTGGCAAGCTTTGGTCCGGTTCCTTGCCTTTCAATTCATGCCATGCCATTTGCTTCTTTGAACTTCGGTGACAAATTTTTCCTTTTGTGTTTTTTCGAGCCCTTCCCTTCCTCACTTTCTTTCGCCTCTCACCTTGTTCCTTTCTCTTTGGATTTCAGAAATTCAACCCCTACAATTTGGGCAACTTTCTGCTTTTTTCCGTGCCCCTCATTTCATCCCAATTCTTTGCCTTCCATATGCTGTATTTCCAAATGCTGCCTTTTTTTCCGCTCTCCTTTTCTTCCATCATGTCTTTTGTCGCACGTGGTTGTTACACTTCTCTGAATTTTTTGATTTCCTTTCCTTTCATGACATGTAATGAAGAATTTCGTGTCATTAAAGGAAATGAAATCCTGCGATGTCAGTGAGGATCACGTTGGCAAGCTTTGGTCCAGTTCTCTGCTCTTCAGCTCATGCCATGTCATTTGTTTTCTTCAATATCTTTACCAAGTTTTTCCTTTTTTGTCTTAAAACGTTCCCTTCTTCACTTTCTTGTTGTATCTCGTATTTTGCCTTTCTGTCAGGATTGCAGAAATTCAACCCCTAGAATTTGGGAAACTTTCCGGTTTTTTCCCCGCCCCGATTTTTTCCCTGTGCATTGCCTTGTCTGTGCTCCATTTCCCAATATTGCCTTTTTTTTTCGCTCATTTTTTCGCTCATTTTTTTTATTATATCTCCTGTTTCAAGTGCTTGGTAAACTTCTCTGAATTTGGGATTGCAGTGAGGATCAAGTTGGTACACTTTGGTCGAGTTCTCTGCTCTTCAGCTCATGCCATGCCATTTGCTTTTTTCAAATTCCTTGCCAAATTTTTCTAATTGTTTTTTTTTAAGCCGTTCCCTTCCTCGTTTTCTCCTCGCATGTTGGCTTTTGCCTTTCTATTCGGATTTGAGGAATTCTTCCCCTGGAATTTCGGAACCTTTCAGTTTTTTTCCCTGTCTCACATTTCATCCCTGTGCATTTCCTTCTCTATGCCCCTTTTCCGGTCATTGCTGTTTTTTCCGCTCGCTTTTTCTTTGATCATATCTCCTCTCTCAAGTGCTTGTTACACTTCTTCTCTGAATTTGGGATTTCATTTCCCTTCATGAAATTATATGAAGTATTTCGTTTCATGAATGGAAATGAAATCTTGCGATTCCAGTGAGGATCAAGCTGGCAAGCTTTGGTCCAGTTCTCTGCACTTCGGATCATGTGTCTTGGTTTGTTAGACAGGTGGGAACCTTCCTTAAAACAGGAAATGTGAACCTCCGTCCCTCAGAATTATTATAACTTTGGAATCAGGGGCTCTCTGACCACGGTATGGGAAAAGGAATCAGAATTTTTTACTAGTATCTAGAATGAGGCAAACAATCAATACCAAAAACAGTAAACAAGATTTATAAAAAACAATAAACAAACCAAAAAAAAACCACTCGGTTGCAGATGTCTCTGTGCTGCCAGGCACTTTCCCATTTGGTGCAGTCAAGATCACACCCAGCAGGGGCGCTGTTAGGCTCCTAGACCAGCAGGGCTGGTGCGATGACTGCCGGGAAGCTGCAGATGGCGCTTTGGCCCCAGGTTGGATCTGTGTCACGTTCGTGATGGCAGACGGGCTGAAACAGGGTGGCACTCAGATGGATGGGGTGTAGCAGGGAGATGGAACGCCAGGTGGGCTCACCTGAGCCAGCCAGCAGAGGAGGCGGCAGGAGACTCCGTACTTGTGGCAGGCAGGGCGTGGGGCGGTAGCAGGCAGGGTGCAGGGCAGCAGCAGACAGGGGACCCATTCTGCTGCAGCGTAGCAGGGATACGCGCCCTCCTGGAGGGTAGAAGGGGCCAAAATCCTGTCCCCCTTTTTCCCAAGTGAGAACTCACCCAACAGGTAGAGAGAAAAACCAGTGCAAAGCCGGGCTTTTTCTGCAGTAGCAGCCAAAAAAGCAGAGAGACGCTTTTTCCCCGCTCTTTCCTCCAAAACCTCCGAGCTAATGTCCCGTTATCAAATATTGCCATCTCTTGTTCCCCTGACTATTCAGCCAAAAGTCTTTGTCTCCTTTGTGAGAGTAAATGGCCCTTAAGTACCGGTTGTTAGCTGCCTAACAACAGAATGGGAAAAATTCCACTTGCCCCCCTCAACCTTGAACATCATGCCATGCCATTTCCTTGTTTAAACTTGGGTGCCAAATTTTTCCTCTTTTTTTTTTTTTTTTAAGCTGTTCCCTTCCTCATTTTCCACTCGCGTCTCGTCTTTTGCCTTTCTATCCTGATTTCAGAAATTCAACCCCTAGAATTTGGATAGCCTTTCCGTTTCTACACTGCCCCTCATTTCCTCCCAGTGCATTGCCTTCTCTATGCTCCATTTCTAAATTTTGCCGTTTTCTCCGCTCGCCTTTTCTTTGATCATACCTCCTGTCCCAAGTGCTTGTTACACTTCTTCTCTGAATTTGGGATTTCATTTCCTTTCATGAAATGATGTGAAAAATTTCGTTTCATGAAAGGAAATGAAATCTTGGGATTTCAGTGAGGATCAAGCTGGCAAGCTTTGGTCCAGCTCTCTGCCCTTCAGCTCATGCCATGCCATTTGCTTGCCTGAACTTTGGTGAAAACTTTTTCCTTTTGTTTTTTTTTGGAGCCATTCCCTTCCTCACTTTCTTCTCACCTCTCGCCTTCTTCCTTTCTCTTTGGATTTCAGAAATTCAACCCCTAGAATTTGGGCAACTCTCCGTTTTTTTCCCTGGCCCTCATTTCATCCCAATGCATTGCCTTCCATATGCTGCATTTCCAAATGCTGCCATTTTTTCCGCTCGCTTTTTCTTTCACCATATCTCCTGCCCCAAGTTCTTGTTCCACTTCTCCTCTGAATTTGGGATTTCATTTCCTTTCATGAAATGACATGAAAAATTTCAATTCATGAAAGGAAATGAAATCTTGCGATTTCAGTAAGGATCAAGCTGCCAAGCTTTGGTCCAGTTCTCTGCACTTCAGCTCATGCGATGCCATTTGCTTGTTTGAACTTTGGTGACAAATTTTTCCTTTTTGTTTTTTTTTAAACCGTTCCCTTCCTCACTTTCTACTCGCATGTCGCCTTTTGCCTTTCTATTCGAATTTCAGGAATTCTTCCCCTGGAATTTGGGAACCGTTCCAGTTTTTTCCCTGTCTGTCATTTCATCCCAATGCATTGCCTTCTGTATGCTCCACTTCCAAATTTTGCTGTTTTCTCCCTTCGCCTACTCTTTGATCATACCTCCTGTCCTAAGTCCTTCTTACACTTCTCCTCTGAATTTGGGATTTTGTTTCCTTTCATGAAATGAAATGAAGAATTTCATTCCATAAAAGGAAATGAAATCCTGCGATTTCAGTGAGGATCAAGCTGGCAAGCTTTGGTCCAGTTCTCTGCCCTTCGGCTCATGCCATGCCACTTGCTTGTTTGAACTTTTGTGCCACATTTCTCCTTTTTTTTTAAGCTGTTCCTATCCTCACTTTCTGCTCACATCTCGTCTTTTGCCTTTTTCATCTGATTTCAGAAATTCAACCCCTAGAATTTGGGCAACTCTCTGCTTTTTTCCCTGCCCCTCATTTCATCCCAATGCATTGCCTTCTCTATGCTCCTTTTCTAAATGTTGCCGTTTTTTCCACTCGCCTTTTCTTTCACCATATCCCCTGCCCCAAGTACTTGTTTCACTTCTTCTCTGAATTTGGGGTTTCATTTCCTTTCATGAAATGACATGAAAAATTTCAATTCATGAAAGTAAATGAAATCGTGTGATTTCAGTGAGGATCAAGTTGGCAAGTTTTGGTCCAGTTCTCTTCACTTCAGCTCATGCCATGCCATTTGCTTGTTTTGACTTTGGTGCCTAATTTTCCTCTTTTTATTTTACCCTTTCTGTTCCTTACTTCCTTCTCTCCTCTCACCTTTTCCCTTTCTTTCCCCATCTGAAAAATTCCACCCCTCGAATTTGATCAACTTTTCCTTTTTCTCACTGCATCTCCTTTCATCACAATGCATTGCCTTGTGTCCGCTCCATTTCCAATTTCTGTCGTTTTTTTCCTCTTGCCTTTCATTTGGTCATATCTCCTGTCCCAAGTGCTTGTTACGCTTCTTCTCTGAATTTGGGATTTCATTTCCTTTCATTCTGTAAATGGAATTTTCTCCCTGTAATTTCAAGCTAGCCAGTTTCATGGCATGATCTTAATTCAGAGTTCTCTACTGAAACTTACCATAGTGATTCTGATAGAAATCTCAGTTATTCATTTCATTTCATGAACAAGATGATTTTCCTTCTTGAATGGAATTGAAATCCTTGTTTCCATGTGGAATTAAAGCAAGCACTGGTGACAGAAAATCTGATTAAAAAATGGTTAATCCTCCAATTCCAGGATATTATAAATGGAGTGAGTACCACGGATTTTTTTGAGATGAACTGAGGCGCTCTGCAACGAGCGAAATTTCTCCAAATTTTAGGCATTGAATCTTTCATTTTGGAATCTGACAATTTTTTTGAGGATGAATTCAGGTGGCTTTGGTCCTGTTCCCTGCCCTTCTGATCGTTGTATACAATTCTCTTTTTATTCACCATGGTACTCAATTTTGCCCTCTTTAGCTTTGCCCTTTATTTTCCTCCTGGGATTCTGTTGTGGGCTGGACTGGAACTCTATACAGTCTTCTATGCTGTGCCTTTGCTCTGACCTCATATGCAACTAGAATTGTAACATTCTGGTTTTTTCATAGCTGAATTTCCCTTACCTTCTCTCCAATGTTCCCTTATTTCCTTTACTGTTGCAATTTTGAATTAACATGTTCTTTCTTCTTCATGTTAAAGTCTCCTCTTTATACTGTTTTTCAAAATGTGTTTTGAATGTGTGCTAAAAATAAACTTGTGTACAAACAAGTTAATAATGCCAGAATTATTGGCTTATTGCAGCATTGTTTTCAAACTTGATGGAAAAATGGAACAACACAAATAAACATCAGTGTGAATTGTTCGCTCTCCAGATTATCTTCCCATTTTTCTCATATTCTGGCCATTTCAGATTGGAATTTGTCATGTTTTTATTTTATGAAAATCCAAATTGAATGTTAAAGCAACAGCTAGGATTAATTTATGGCTTGACCTGATGGGACGACACAACTATGCTTCATATTCTGCCCATGCCAGGAGAGCATGGCCAAATCTTGCATTCTGTGTGCCTATGCTGGCAGCCAGCTACTGTACTGCAATATATCTTTGATAAATGACTTCATTCTTCTACCTCTCCCTTCTTTAATTTTGTATGGGTTTCCTTCTTTTTTTCCTATAAAGTTGTATCACAGACCTTCCTCCCAGTCCAAAATTTACCATTGGCTTTAGAAGTTCCTTAAATCCTCTTGACAAGGTAAGTCTTATTTCATCTCATGACTATGCAGTTTTTTTATTGCTGTGACTTCTTTAAAAAAAATTAATTGGAAAGCATTTTTGTCACCTGTATTACATTCATTTTGGCCCACCTGCATTGTAATCTCTTTGTAAATATTTCTCCTTTACCAACAGCAGTGTCTCTCAGGAGACACTGGGAGCTGTAGTCTCTTACTTATGAGTTTTCCTTCACTGTCGTCTCAAATGTCATTTCTGAAACATTTATCACGAGACACTGTCATTGGACAAACAAAGGGGATGCATGATTGTGGCTCAAATATACAGAGCCTCTTTGCTTCAATGACAGGTTCTGCTGTTGGCTATTTGAGATAACAGAAAGTTCAGATCTGTCAATAGATGTGGAGGTAAGGACACAGGAATGGCACTGCACATGCTCGATGGGGACAAGAGAGCTGTCCCTGTGGAGTAGGTTCAGATTGCAGCAAAGATAGCGCTCCCTGGGAAATGATAACATTTGTTGAAAGGGCAAGGGAGGGATCTGCCCACAGAACTTGCACACTGTTAGATGTGCACCAGTACAGTTCATGCATGATAACCATTGCGCAGCTTGTTTTCAAATGAAGCAGTCCTTTACAGGCTTTGTAAAACTTTTTTATGGTATTTTTCCCAGTTGTGCTTGGGTTTGGTTGGTTGGTTGGTTGGTTTTTTTTTTTTTAATAGTGAAATTTCCTTGTCATTGTATCTGTGAACTTTAAAGATAAAAATTATTTTCTCCTTCAGTATTGCTCTTGGTTTTATCCAGTAGATTGTTCCTGCAAAAAAAGACTAGTAAAGAGTGAAAGGGGGAGGGAATGGGCTTTCCTTCAAAAACAAATACAAGAATAAGTCAGTTTGGGGAGGTTTTCAAAGACACTGACAGACACTGAGAGGCATAAATAATTCCCCCATGCCTCATTCCCACAATAATGAAAGGAAGTAAAATCCCTACACCTGAAGGATCTGTCTTGATTTTCATTGAAAGCTGAACTCCAAAGTCACACAGTCAGTGTTACTTTTTTCAGCTTTTAGAAGGATCTTAAGCATGCAAAATTTAAAATACAGGGAGTCACTTTCTCATCCTAAAGCACTACGTAGGCTGGACATGTGACAAAAAGCAAAAAGTGGCAAAGCAGAAATGATGGCATAAGAAAGTACCACAATCCAAGAAGATAACATATTTAGCTTAATTTGAGCATATGATCATCATCACAAAGTCCTGAGGTGTTACTTTCGTTTAGTACAAGCTGCATTGCCATTTATCTCATAGACTGATACTTTTCCTTTCTTGCACACAAAGACATGTTACATGCAGGTACTGTTTATTCATAGAAGAAAGAGAATACCAAATGCTGAAAAGGCAGAGAATCTGAACTGAATACAGTTGGTAATTAGGAGTCATTAGTTCAGTCTTTTTGTCTAATGCTGTTTTTGTGTGGTTTTGGAACAAATTTTCAAACCAAAATAATGATACATGGAAGTACCCTTGAGCTAAAGGCTTTAAAATCAGAGAACTCTTTCCCCTCCTTTGATTTATACACGATTCTTATGTGCAGTTATGCTAGAAATTATGTCTTATCTGTGGTATCACCTTATAAAAGTCTGCCATTTGGGTTAAAAATTTCAGGCTCAGTAGTGTCCTTTACGAACTGAAGTTTTGAAAATTGTTAATGGAATATTTCTCACAGATCACATAACACATTTTAGGAACTTTCACCTTCAATGAATAATTTATAAATTGCTTTGAGCTTCTTGGATGAAAAAATGCCATAGATGTTTTTGTACTAATTATTTTGGTAATAAACCAAGTGAGAACAGAAACATTTTCTTTTTGTAGGATATTTTTACCATTCTGTCCTGTCAATGTGTCTTTATTTCTTACCTCCTTTGGAAGTTTTTTTTCTTCCTCTCCTATGTACTATATTAAATTAAGAGTTTAAGCTGTGGGAATAATAGAGCCCTTGTAAGCTCTGTCTGCACTCACTGTTCATAATTTATCCAGTGGCCAGGTACAGTGGAAACAGGCACAAAGCTAGATGTTATTGGACTAACTTTGATGCAGACAGTTCATTGTCTGAGAAAAAAAGCATTTAAGCCTCAATGTTCTCAGTTCCATGATTTTCAACACTACCTCTTTCCCCTCCTCCTTTCTCTTTTATTAACTGCTTTACTCCAATGTCCTTTTGACTGCAGTAGCTGGCACTGTCTGCAAAATCCAGTACAATGATACTATTCATCCTGGCTGTGCCATTTATAGATTCCATAACATGCTCCATTCCTATGGTAAGGATCATTCCGCCTCGTCACTTTCCTTCTTTTGAGGCAGTGATTGCTGAAGCAAAGGCCAGTATTTGGAATCTGATTAGTACATCTGAGATCTGAAAAGCTGAAATCGAGGAGAGCAGGGTTGGGAGCTTGCGTGCGTGCACGCACTGAGGGTATAATGAAGCACAGAGTGTCTCACAACACTGACGTGGTCACGCTTCAGTGGAGATAGTGCCAGATGCACTGTTCAGCACACCCTGCCTGACTATCCACTGAGCAACATCAGTGTCCTCTGCAGGGGTGCTGCTCTCCTGCCTTCCAGCTGGTAAAGTACCACAAAGTCGACAGGAAGAGTAGTGAGAAGACTCCAAGGAAAATGTTTTTACTGATAAAGTGAACTCTAAAATGAACATGTTAATATCTGTTGATCTCTTAACCAAAGTTTTCTCGTTTCTGGTGTTCCCATGCCATGTAGTTATGCTTCTTGCAAGTTTGAATGTTTTATGAAGTTCCTAGAGGCATGAAATTCACTCTTGGGTGTGGTATTAAATAACTGTTTTCAGTTTTCTTTCTAATTTTTTCATTACTGTGTAAAAATTTTATTTTGGGATTTCTTAAATGTCTGGTCTTGGTTTTAATTGTTTATTTGTTTGTTTGTTTGTTTGTTTGTTTGTTGAAAAAGGGGAGGAGTGGTGCAGAGGGGACATATATCTGTTTAAATCTATTCTTCTTATATCAGGACCTAAGTATGTTTTGTGGTAACCCTTAGGAAACCCAAACAGTGGCATACATTCAAACACCACACTGCAAACTTAATCCACAAAACAAATACACACTTAATTACACCATTAAATTTGCCAGACAAAAAGTTGCTGAGAGTCTCTTCATAAACTTTTGGGTTGTTTGTATTTTTGACCTCTGCTTACTATCACTTTGTCTATTCTTTTACTCCAAGTTAGCCATTGCCTAATCAATGCTGTCTTCATAGAAATACTCAGTTTATTATTGATCATTTAAGTAATTTTGGGATGTACTCAGGGCCAGATTATGGATGGCTACCCTAGTGCTACCTCATAGACTTACCATTGAAATTGAACAATTTTTGCTACAAAAATTATTGCTTCTTCCAAAGGCATAATCTGATTCTTAGATCATATTTTTTGAGAGCAGAAGCTAGATTTTTCTAAGTAACTTTATTGTCAGTAAACAAACCAAGGCTTAAGAACCTTTTTGGGGACTCCAATTTCTACATTTACTTAAAAATTATCTTTCTAGACATTTAGCCATTATCCTTTTTTTCACCTAATAATAAGTAGAAGAATCTTTACAGTTTCAAATATTAAAGTAGTTAATCCAAAACAAGCTCAGCCAACCTTTGAATCCTTTCAAGAAGGCCACTCTAAAATATTCTAAGTCTTCAGACAAGTTAATTTTTCATCTACTAAAAGTCTGTCAGATCAATGTTATGAAATGTCTAATGATGTCTGCTTGATAAATGTGGTGCAAACTCCAGTATTCTGCATGATATCCAGTTTAAAATGTCTTTGTTTTTAGTCTGTAACCCATCTTTAATTCTGATATTTCTGGGGAGGCTTAGCAGGTGTGCTATTTTTCACTGGGGTGGACTTAATTTTCTTCATAGTACAAGTGAGGGGCTGTGCTTTGGAGTTGTGCTGCAAACAAGATTGGGATCATGGAGATGATTTCCTTACTGCTGAGCAGTGCTTACACAGAATCAAGGTCTTTCTTGTCTCTCACTTTTACTCTTCCATTTCTGCCCCCCCATCCCATCGAGGGGGAAGTGAAAGAAGGTCTGCAGGGTCTTGATGCTTTGTTGGTGTTGAACAATGATAGTGGGGGAGCTCCAAGCATAGGACATTAGAGAGATCCACTTTAAGGTATCAATGGATGGATGAAAGCTGGACATGAAATGAAGGGATAAGCTTGGTGATTCAGAATAAAAAGTAAAACCCTTTTAAAAAGGGTGTCAAATATTTTGACTCCATTACTCTGCATGTATAAAAAAATAATCTGAGTATCAAACAAGATTCTGTATCTATAGAATCAAGAGAAAAAGAATGACCAGACTATCAACACAAGAGAAAACAGCTAAGCAGTATTATTTACTCTAAGATTTGGATGCCCTGCAATGACCTGAATTTGTTAAAATAAATACTTCTTAAAATATTTATTTGCTAAAATACATTTCAGTCTCACTGTAAGGAAAAACCCCACACTAATATGCAATAATTTTGGCAGTTAGCTGAGTGTGCTATAATAGTTTGACTTGACATTTGTGCACATATAACACATTTATGAAATAGAAAACAGTCTTTTTTTTTCCCCCTGTGACTAGGAGAGAAATCCTTGAAAGGGAAAATATTGAGTAGTTTGCCCATGAAAGACTCAGAAATTTCATCATTCAGAAATGGTTTGCATTTTGATTTAATACACATATAACACCTCTTACTTTAAATCTTGCCCCTTTTACACAAAATTGATATTTTTGATATTATCTCTTTAAAACACATAAACCGTGCAGTGAAGCTTTACCAGTTCAATTTAACAAATAATTTAAAATATGGAAGTACATTTAGAATCAAATTTACTGTCTTACTGTAACTAGAACATATATTTTGAACTACTTACATCTCATTTAGATGACTGGCAAATAAAAAGTATAAGAATTTTTGGCATCTGTGCAATGATGAACAGGTGTACATTTGAAAGCATGAGGAAATAGCCTGATTAATCCAAAGCTAAATTTGTCACTGTTGAGATGGAGTTAAACAGTGTTTGCATCATAAGCTTTTTTATCATGACAGCTTTATTTCCAGCACTTAACTCATTATGTCAATCCATGTCTTCAAATTCTATTTTGGGACCTGAAGAGGTAATAGAACTTCAATGTCCTGCAAAGGAGTAATTTTCACTGGGAGAAAGTTTGGCTTAAGCTGTGATGTTTGGCTCTACAAGTATCCTATTATAATCCAGTTTTATCACAAAGAGAAATCCTTCTGAAATTACTCCTTTCGAAATGTAGATTGTCAGATTTAAACTCTAATGTTATAGCTCCTTAATGCTAACTCTCAGGAAAAAAAAAAAAAGCTGAATGATTCAGGTACTAAGTTTTTCAAAACCCAGAGAAGTCCTTAAAATAACTGTTGCTTGACTGATGGAAAAGGAGATGGCTAGTATGTAATACATGCTTTCACTGTTCTTTTCATGCAAAAAGCACCTTTACCATAAAGGATGTTAAATAAAAACACTCTAAAAGGCCAACAGTTCCTTCTATTTAAAAGAGAAACATCAGTGTTTCTATTATTTGTGCTCACAAGCTTTCTACTCCCTTTTATATTTTCTTTAGGTACAAATGCTGTTTTTCAGCGGAGTTGTTCAGCAGACCCAGGGGAGACAAATGTCAGTTTTCCAGATGGCAAACTGCCAGCTTGTTGATGCCAGGCTGAAAGGCACTGAGGGAATTCACTCTGTTGCAGAAGCAAAAGAACACCACTTCCTAAAACACCTCGTGTACATACTCGCTCCTCAACAGCTGATGCAGCAGCCAGAAAAGCACCAGCAACACTCCTCAAATGGCTGTTTGGATAGTGTCAGGTTTCTACAAGCCCCCAACATCTGTTTAAAGTTTTTGATAACTTACCAAAAGAAGCATCCATCTTTTGGGGAGCAGGAATTAAAGCCTAAAACCTATCACTATCAAAATGACTTATTTTCAGCTTCGAATTTGCCACTTTTTTTCATAAAATTCTATCAAAAGTTATTAGGTCAGATGTCTATTTAATAATGTTATGCACTTTATGCCTCTAGAGAGCAAAAGCTACTGTGCAAACATAAAATCTTGAGTGGAAAATTACTTATCTATCATTATTAATAAATTCTAGTACAGTATCTTTATTAAGATTGCAAGTTATTAGAGTACCATTGGGGAGAGCCTGGTCTGAAAAACACACCGTGCCACCTCATTAGGTATTCTAACGTAAATTTAAAATGCTGGGATATGTCTGATCTATTATTTCAGATACAGAATACAAAGATCTCACAATTCACTATACCATGATATGTTGGATGACTTTCTAATTTAAGAAAACAATATTTTTAGAAACATATAAATAATTTGTTCTGTGTAAAAGAACAAATCATTTTGATTTTAACAAATCTGACAAATTTAACCCAATACTTTCTGTGGAAAGCCCAGATCTGTATGTGCTAATGTCCTTTGTCATGAGATAAACATGTTCTTTTTTTGAGTGAGTGGGGTCTGTGAAAGGCTAAAACAGCTTCACAGATAAAAAGTTAACAGAGATTATACAGTTGCTTCTTGCACTATTTACCTGCCCTTCTAATTCTAAGTGCATGGAGAAGACTTATAAAACACCTTAAAATGCCTTGACATATATCTTGCACTGTCAGGGTTTCTTGTCCAAGAAGGACAGGATTCATAGAGGGCAGCCAAGTCTCCTTTGATCCTTCCTTTACTTTCCTACAAACAGAAGATATTAAGCATGGAGCTGATTTCAGCACTGCTAGCTTGGAGGCTATTTTGAATATATTTAGAGAAGTACAATGTATTTTGTCTTTCAGAAAAAAAATCCTGAAGAAAGTACAGAAACAACACTTGGAGAGAGGCATGAGCCAGTGATGGATGCAAGTGGCTGGCATAATACAACTGACTTCCTCAGTAACTCTATCCCCAGCCAGTTCCTATCAGATCTCTTTTAATGTGTGCAAAGAGGTTTATCCAAGAGCTATTTTCATAGCAGTGAAAAATGTTCTACTCCATTGTCTCTTATTTTTAATTTTAATCCATGTAATATCAGAAAGATGTGAAATTGAGCAACATAAGGAGGTTTTAATGAAAAGAAAGTAAAATGTAAAATGCAAAATGTAAAAGTTTTGTTACAGCAAGTAAAGAAATGCGAAAAAAATTGCATCCATATATTCAAACTTGTAAATTCCTCCAAAACTTATTTATCTGTAAAGATGCAATAAGGACATTTTTACTTCAGCCTACTTATTTATTTAATTAATTATTTCATAATTTAGTTGCAAATAAAAACTCCAAATGAAACAATAATTTCTTACGTACAAAATTAATTTTGAAGTGGACATTATTCAGGTGCCAGCAAAAAATTCATATTATGATATTCAGATGCTTAGCATGATACTGTGTTAATGTCTATTTGCATGTGACTGCAATTACTAGTTTGCATTCAGAAAAGATTGTTTACACATACATTTGTTCGTGTTTGTTCATGCATAAGGTTCATTGCAGCTGTTCCAGCTGTAATTACAGTTTGATCTTCCTTTGTCATACAGGGCCTATTCAGAACAGTTTCATTACTCTATGATCCAGTAATGGTCATTTGGAACTTCTTTTGGTTGCTATCCAACCAACATGTCCAAAAAACAGAACAATGTTGTTATTTAAAATCAACTTTAATAGAATTTCTGATCTAAGCAAGGCTTTTTTTTTTTTTTTTTTTTAAATTCCATATCTATCTGGCAGAACAGTTTTGAATTGTTTTGAAAAGTGGTAACATTTTGACTAGGGATACTTAAAAAGCTCAACTTAATTTTGTCATCTCTGTTGAGCACATCCTATGCAGGTACAATGTCACTTCTGTTGGTTTGTTCTATAGGCAATCAACTGCATTATGTAACGTTACAATGTACTGTTCATGCTTTTTTGCCATCAAATGATTAATTATTTATTTCTGACAGATAGATGACCAGCTGAAATGAATTTTAGAACAAAAACTTTCGTTACTTAATTAAGGAGGGAATAAAATACATACTTGTTACCTAATTTGCTATCTTGCTATTTTGCTGCAAGAAGGCTCTGCTGTTACAAGCTGTTTCTTGAGATGTAAAGGTGCTCTTTCATAAACTACAGAATCATTTTTATCTACCCTTTCTAGGTTGTTACAGCATGCTAACAACTGCAATTTCAGAAAGGTCTCAGTACTGCTGTGGTCAAGGTGAGTAGCATCTATCACACTTTTGTTCCCTTCATCCACTGGAGAAGTGTTTTGCTATAGACTTTGCAAATGCATGCACACCACTTTTGAAAATTAATTTGCAGCTTCCTTATGATGTAATTTTAATGTCAATTGAAGACATAATATCACAGATACAACCTTCCTCTCAGATGGAAGTAAGATGACATAGTAACAGTTGGTAGCCTGGGAAAGGCGAGTCAAATTTATTTAAAAGAGTAGGAATAGATGACTTGCTAATGAAACATGGACAGCAGCCCTGCACTGGTACTTGAACCTCTTTGCACCTCTTTGCAACTTATTTTACTAGAACTCAATGAATATGGAAATATTCTTCATGATTTGTAAAAATTTTCTTTTTTTCAAGACTTTTCAGGTAACTGCAGGTAGAACTAAATTATCACATCAAAATATTTCGTACTTATTATGCTCTTCTTACTTATTTTAAATGCGAAGGGCAAAAGGTCAAAAAACATTAGAACACCAGGAGATCAGAACTGCTGCCAGGTTATAGTTTCCTTTTCGGTATAGTTTTTTTTTTCCCCCCCTTTAATTATTATTATGTCATTCTTATAAGATCTCCTTTTCTGGTCTAACCTGCTTCTTGCTAGAGTTGGAAAAGGCCCAGTTCACAGGTCAATGTTGCCTCAGCTGCTCAAAGTATCCTATTCTCTGTGGTAATCACTTAACGGATATTAAAATCCAGGCCAGAATTTGATGGCTCCCAAAAGTATTGTGTTCCTCAGTGCTAGTAAAATCCCAGAAAACCGATCTTTTGCATTTGAATGTAGGTTGAAATCTCAAATGCAACTTCCCAAATTACTGCCAGAAATATACGGATGCATTACACTCTGGGATCATAACCCTGACTTCAACATGCCAGCAAAGTTAATTCTCAGTATTTTTCAGGTTTTTTACAAAGGTCTGCTGAATCCAGCACAATTAATGGTTCATGTTAGCTTTGTCTGCAAATTCCCCTGCTAACAGTATTTGTAGGACCTCTAATAGATATTCTCTGCCAAGTGCTGTTACACAATATTTGAAGCCTTGTCTAAGTCTGCAAGTACTGCTCAAGTGAGGAGTAGTGTGGAGCTATACAATGCTCTTGGTCTTTCCCTGGCCTCTTCATCCTCCCCCAAGGGGAGGAGCAGGGAGAGAAAATCCTTCACAGTCATTTGTCAACTTTCCTCTTCTCAGTGAACTTGACACCCTTTCACACAACCAAAAGGGATGATTTGAATTACCAGTTCCTTCTTCCTGTGAGATGTCATCACAATAAAGTAAATAGGAATTAAGTGCTGGGAGTAAACAGAGACTGGATTTTGTCCCCTCCATCTGTCAAACATCAGCTCCTTAAAAGGACCAGCACTGAGGGAGATGAAGGCTTCTAAGCCTGGTGATGGATATTTCCTTTTTTTTGGTTTTGGCTCCGACTCCACTGTGCACTGCAGAGTAAGACACCTCTGGGAGGCAGCTGTTGCTTTTCTGCCAATTCTCATTTCTCTTGCTTCCAAAGGTGGGAATTGGAAACGCTTCCCTCAGCTTCCCTATAGTGAGGAACACCTTTTACACACACAGCAGCAGGGTATCAGGCTCCACAACTGCTCCGCTGAATATCACTTATGCTCACCAGACATACATGTGCATACATGCACTTACCCACACATCCATCCTCCCCCACTACGTAAGAAAAAAAAATCACAAAAGTATGATATATAAAAAATTGCAACTTTCATTTGAATTCTTTAAAACTAACTGTCCTCTTCTTTAGATAGCTTAAATTTTGACTTCAGTGGGATCTGCTGACATGCTTTTTTATGTCCAGTCTCTTCTTATATGACTGTTTTGAAATTCTGAGCTTTCATTTCTTAAATTTGTGTGAAGTTACTTCTTTTCTAGGTGTCTTTTATTGCAGAAATGCAGGACAGAGAATCTTCCACCTTACCCTGGGATATGGCTGTGGATGTTGTGCATGTATAATAATCCAACCTTTTCTTTCTACCAGCCACCAATTCTCTCCACCCCCATCTCACACACTGAATTATTTTCACAGCAGCTGTTCTTGATAACACTTAAAAAGTGATTATATCTGTTGTCAATTTGGGCAAATTATTAACATCAAAGCTAGCAGCAGGATCCTTGACATTAAATTTCAAGATTTTCACTAGCAAAGAAGGACAAGCCATGGGAGAGAAGAGTGGGTGGAAGGAAATGGGTGGAGTAGGGCTGGTTGGGGGGAACTACAACTATAAAATGAAAATTAATTGATAAGAAAATTACTTCAAATTTCAGCTTGTATTAGAGATACTTTTTTGTTTTCTGTCATGTTTCCATTATACAAATTGTCATTTCAGCTAGAGCACAGAGATGGGGGGAAGACTCAAAGCTTAGCTTGTGCAGAGGGGCAGAGCTACTAGGAAAATTAATACCTTTTAAACCTCTTTTTTTTACTTGGGCCTTAGCTGTTACACTTAGCTAATACAGTCACCTCTTGTTTAACAACAGCTTGCTGTTATTATGGGTTATTCAGCAAAGAGTTTCATGACTGATTTCATAAAGCAAGAATTTATTGAATTCTAAGAGAGGAGCGATGAAGATAAATTGGGATGTGTCTAAATGAAATTAAAAATTATTACTTGTACAAAATTTAGAGTGTGCCTGGCTGTACTACCAAATTTGCAGTTAACACTGTTAGGAATTAAAGGTATGTAACTGATAAAGATGGATGTCTCACTTTTTTGGTTCCAACCTGTGCCATTTAAAATAAATATTATAATAATTGATCTCAGCAAATGATGTGCATGTGCTAAATGATGCTTGATGTATGACACCAACTTCCTGATCCTGGCACTGATGGATGAGCTTATTCTTCCTAAAATGAAAAGTTGGTCAAACTTTCAATTATATCTGTTGCACCTCCACAGAAAAAGCACGATGAAAATAAATTCGACACTATTCAGCTACTGTCAACCTCGCATTAGTGCAGACCCAAAAAGAGATTTAATCGAAACTCTGTGAGAGTGAAATGGGCACCATTTGATATTAGCTCCTGAATATATTAGTCTGTGGCATTAAAAGTGAAATGCACACTTCTTTTTATTTCGGAGCATTTGTTGTTACATTACCTCCTCTGGAATCAATTGAACCATAAGTGGGATTCATACAGAGTCATAAAGCACCCTGGGGAAACTGACAGGAAAAAATTCTACTGGAGAAAAGAAAAATTCCTTGCTTCCTCATTCACAGCTTGAGGGTCAGAACCATAAAATCTACAGTACACAATTTTTTGGTACTGGGAAACACTACTAGTCAGGGTTTCACCTATTTTTCTCACTACGGGTTAGTAATTATTTATACATTTTCAGCTAGAAGATGATGGCATGTTTGTAGCAGTGGAATTTTCCCACCAGAAAAAATGAAATTTATGAAGGATTTTTCTATAGATCTATCCTTTCTCTTCCCTTCAGCAAACAATGCAAAACAGGAAATTCAAGTAGTGCAACCAACACATGCAATTAAGTGAGGGTTTTTCTTAAATTACTTTAGAAACCAACTTCTGCTGGATATTTAGTGGCTATTCCAGGTATTTTCCATTTACATCTGATGTAATTATGGGTACATCCTAAGATTTATAAATATCTAATTACTTGGGGAATTTTTACAGGAGTTACAAATCACAGGTAATTTGAGCTAAGCCTTCTCAAGAGATGTGTTTGAAGAAGAACTCTCTCCAGGCCTTTCACACAGTTGGACAGGAATTAGCACCTAGCAGAATGGTGGTAGGGAGAAACTGAGTGTCAATAACCATCTCACTTGATACAGTTTTTCAGAAATAAATCTCAGTTTGCAATGCAACATTTCTGTTATTAGTGCTTCTTGGGCAGAGATTTCCATGACAATGACTGCAAGAGTTTCCCCTGATCAGTAAAAATTAATGTTAAACTCAGTGCTTAAATAGATAGGAAAAAAAAGTGTGATGAATTTGTTTTCTAAGGTTAGCTTCATCTGTACTCTCTTTCATACCTGAAATGCAAGATGAATACATTTTGTTTGAAGGATTGAAAGTGCTTCCATGGTCTGTATGAAGTAGCAATATCTCTTCTCAGACTTTCCTTTCTCTGTATTGAATTCCTAATCAGTCTCAGGGAAATTAATAAGACCCCTCTGGACTTTCACTGAAGTTTCAATTTGCGCACACCAAGCCAAGGCCGCTTTTTCAACCTATAAATAGTACTAATTTGTTGTCTTTCATTTAACAACATGAATCAGAGTCAGTTCATTTGTAATTGATGCAAAATACCTCTACAATTTTTCATGAGTATTAAATCATACAAGGCAGATTTATATATTTGGTTACATCATAGCAGTAAAAAAATTGAATACAGCTCAGAAATCTCATCTTCCTAGCATGGCATAAGAATTCTTCATATAAAGAGAAGTTATGGAGTTAATTTTCAGAAGTTACTCACAAGACCCTAGATCTGACTACCCTTTAAAACTGATGCACCATTTCAGTTAGACAGTTCTTCAAAATGACTAAAAATTAAATTCTAGGAGGCATGAGGATGAGTTTGACTTGGAACTGAGTGGGTCTTTTTCTCAAGAATACTGCTCTTTTCTGCCTAATTTAATGTATTTTACATTTTCAATGTGATGCAAATTTTTTTATTTTAAAGGATTTTTTAGTGCCTGCATCTCTCAAAATATAAAATATTCCATAAGTAAAAACATATTTATTTGAATATCCAGATCTTGGGAATATGGTGTGATGGAGCGAGTGTTTTGTTCAGCTGCATAATGGCTATACAGTGTATACATTCATGTCATATATAGCAAATCTGTTTTTAGAAGAATTGGTAAACAATCACAATCTGTTATTTTGAAATTATTTTTCAGAAAAAAAATAGACAGTTACAAATATATTTAGCACGTTTTCAAGCAATTTTTTTTTAAAGTGACTAATTTTAATCGTGGTAGTTAGCATTCAAAAAAATAACACTGCAGCCAATGTTAATAACCCCAAAAGAAGGTGAGATTATTAGGGTTGATGTCCATAGAAGTGAAATTCGCATCAGATCCTGAGTTTAAAAACCCAAGTAAAATCCTGGAGGAGTCAATTTTTATGAAGACTGTGAAATCTGTCTGATTGAATCAGTAATTTCAGTTTTATGATATCTGACATTTCTATTAAAATTTTAACCTATATAATGTAAAGGAAATGTAGTGTATTTAAGAAATGAACCTGCTGGAATATAATTGAGATTTTCACAAAGAGTAATATCTAACGGAAATCTGCTCAACAGTGGTACAACTTCAAAATGAGCAGGACGCATGGAATTACTCATGTTAAGTAAGTATTTATCACCGCAGGAATATTTTAGCAAAGACAAAAATCCAATACAAATGTACATTTGACTTTTTAATGTACTAAATCATTCCTTGATAGCGTTGCATTTCACTGTGGTCCTCTAACCACAATGCAGCTGTAAAACATAGCTCTTTGGCACTCACACTGAGGATGAAGAGGCTAAATATTAGAAAACATATTTGGCGAGTTGGTGTTTATGGAGAGTGTACAAGCAGATGAAAAAATATGAATGCTTGGCTGTGTGTTTCTATAGCTACAGGCCCAGATGGTAGCAAGATGCTTTACTCTTAAACCATATAGAATATTGGGGGGCATTAATCAAAGTGGCAATATACAGGAAACAAAGAACATAATCTTCTGATAAAGAATGAATAAAACCCCAAATGAAAGCCAGCAAGAGCCCTAGCATAAGCCCTGCTTCTAAATCTAATAATAATGGGATTTAACAGCCAAAAATACCCAGTCCCTCAAGCCGTAAAGGCTTCCTACCTGTGCATTGACATGTAAGACAACAGAATTGTTTAGAGGCAAAAGAAAACAGAGGTGAATGAATTAGTATCTCCCATGGAATGAGTTTTCCCTGTGAAGTACTTGTCTGCCTGTCCCTGCACACGTACATGGGGGGCACGTGTAGCCTGACCCTGCAGCATCAGTGTTAGATGTTGTGTAAATGGCTGTCAGAAGCTGAACTGGAACTTATGGGAAGATACAACTTTTGTTTGTAAAACCTTATTCTATTATTAGATACTTTGAGATGAGGAAGTGCTCTTTTCACAACCTCAGAGGCGAAGACCTGAAAAATTAAAGTTATATGTGAAAAATGTAGGCTTAAATACTAAGTCTTGCCAAAGAATTTGAAATCATTCTTGGGACCTAAGTAAAGGACTCTGACTACAGAACCAATTTTATAATTAGCACTGAAAGTAGCTTCCACTGCAGGAAGGTGATGTATACAGCCAGTTATTACGGGACAATCAGAGCACAGCACACCATTCCATTCCATGCCATATTATTTCTTCATTTCTAAGCTTTCCTCATCTCAATCATTCATTTTGCACTCACTCTGCCATGTTAAATGAAAGGATTATGCAGTTTAGGTCCTTTTTTTTCTCTGCAAATCAGAGGAGGGAGCATATTTTTGTTTCTAGCAAGATGGTAGTAAAAAACCCTGTAAGTTTGGAAAATGGGTATTCTCAACATATTTATATATGCATATATATATATCTAAAAATATATATTAAATATAAGAAGCTCAGGTGTATTGAAATTTTTTTCTACCTTTTCAAAAAAATTATCTGAATCTTCAAACTTGTTTGCTAACACTGTCATTAGAATTATCCAAGCTAATTGAGTTAATAGGCCCCTTAATCTAATATAGCATGCACAGAACCAAAACGTTTTAACAAAGTCCAATAAAAAATGTCAGATTTTTCTGAGAACCTAACAGTAGCTCAGAAAAACCCAACAACAATAGCAATAAAAACTTCATGTAAGTTCTTTTCATATAAAATTGTCTTCCATCTCAGAAGTATCAGAATAAGAAAACTAATGTTATTCTTGCTAGACTATTTTTTTCAGCAGAGAAAATAAATATTAATGATTTTGATTTTTTTTTTACTTTTAAGCCTATATTAAATAATAAATAATACTTTTGTTTAAAATTAATAATAATAAATTATAGAAGCAGAAATAAATTTTCTACAACCCTGGCAAATAAAACATACAAAAAAAAGGGCTTCTCCAAAATTATAAATGAGTAAATGTCTTGGCTATGCACATAAATAACTACAAGGGGAGAGTTAAACAAAAACCATGAAAAGTTCCTCCAGTTAAGAAATGAATACTGAAAAATAACTATAGGAATGATTTAGTGCAATATAGAAATATTCTCTCTTGTTGGCTACTGGTATTTTATGAAAATTCTTATGCTTGGGAAAAAAAGAGAATTTAGGTCAAATACTCAGGAACCAAGTCTGATCTTGGTATTGCTCAGATGCACTGAACAAAATTTTTTTCCTTCTTTTCCTTCCTCCCTCAGTCCCCATTTTTGCCCCTCCACCCCCCTCCCCCAATCCAAATACCACAAGGTCTTCTCAAAAGATGGACAGGTCAAGTCTTCCTCTTATTTGAGGACAGAGAGAGCTTTACATTTATAGAAAGGTAAAGAGGGTCACTTTCTGATTGTAATTCTCCTTTGTCATGTGCAGAAAGCTCTGAAAGAGGTATAATCCACTGAGGGAAAGGTCATAAGATCAAAACAATGTGCAATGGTCAAATATATATTATGTGGTTGTTGGTCTCATGGGACACATACGACCCAGCTACCAGTTGCTTATTTTGCAGCAAAGCACTCCCCAGGGATTTGTCGAATCAGTGAGGCGAACTGCTGACACCTGCGAGCCACAGCGTGCAGAAACTCAGTCTGCTCTGCTTTACAGGGTCACCATAAATCTCACCGTCTCAGAAAGGTAAAACTATCTGTGATTTAAAAACCTTGAGGTACACAGGGAGAAACTTCTTAGACATAATCCCCTTCTACCGGAACAAAATGTCCGAAGATCTAGCTTATTCAGACGCAAATGCAAGCCTTGATCACCACCTTTTTTTGACTTTCAATGTCATTGACATTGTTATGTATTTTGATCTTGTAGCTATTTTGTTCTTCAAAGATAGCAAAATAACCATGATCCCTGACTTACAAATTGTAGTTTTTGAGAAGCATGGATTCTCAAATAATGTCTCTACTATAATTTTTCAAGCAGCAGATTGTAAACCCAAATGAGCCATACAGTCAGTCCCATGGTGAATTTCTTAAAATATTCCATCATACAGCCAGTGTATACATTTCCAAATCTCTGTTTTTTGCAAGACAGTTCCTATATAGTAAAAGAGTCTGGACTATCTTGATTGACAGCTTGACAATATAGAATGGAAAAAAAAAAGGAGATTTGCAGAGATCCATCACTTAGAAGGTTTTATATCTTTGGATATACTGACACTGAATTATAATGCAGGGTAATCCTTTCAAAATGACAGAATGTCTCACTGCCAGGAAAGAATGGCTGAATGAATAAGAGAAGTCTAAGGTAAGAACAGCCTCCTTAATGAATGCATGCTACCAGGTGGCAAATATGACTTTAAATAAAGGAAGGATCCACGTATTTACTGAAACATTACTATACCCAAAGATATTTTGGACATAAGATTACAGTCAAGATCTGTTTGGGGCAAAATGACGTTAAGATTTTTAGAGCCTTAAATAAGAGATGGAAGCGATAATTCTACAGAGAAAAAAAATGTTTCTCAGTCTCTGTGGTATTAGATACCAAATATCAAACACATACATAATGGGATGAAGCTGGGAGAGAAAGTCTGTGCAAAAACATTTAGACCATTTAAATGTTTACTATGACTGAAACAAAGAAGATGCAGAAGATGGATGGGATCACAGCCTACAGACTCCTAGAACTGTATAACAGGTTTGCTCACTGATGGAACAACTATGTCAAAGGTGTTCAACATTTACTGTGGTTTTTAGCCATCTCTCTAATGTGGAGTGATAGCATAGGCTCAGGTATTTCCCAGATTTCATCCTGTGGTGTGGTACAGGGCGACAAACACAGTTCCAGTATATAATCTTTACAAGGGCTAGCAAATAAAGACTGGCATGGTTGTCCCAACCCCATTATGGGTGTGCAGCTTGCTTTTGAGTTCCTTCCCTACTTCAGTGCTGTCAGTTTGAATTTTGCTCCACCTTTGTTTGTTGTGCTGAGAGTTAATAAATGCAGTTATTGAATGGCAGACTTAAAATTTCCTTTTATGCTCTCCCCTGCATTCTCCAAGTTGATAAAAAACTTCAGCTGGTTTCTCTATGTTGACCACCAATTAATTTAGGGACACTTTCATGAAAGATATCACCAGAGTATAAAATAGCTCTCAATAGTAGGAAATACAGAATTTTGTCAGCTCATCTCCCTTTTCTCCTTGTTTGTGTCTTTTAATTCTCTGTGACTGTGGACTGATTGATTTCTTCTTTACTGCAGGTCATAATCATGGAGCTGCTTTTAGAGATATCTAATTATGTTTGGATGTTTTGTGGTTTGCTCCAGAGAAACTTGATGAATATGGCCCGATCTCTCAAAAATGTTTGTTTAATAGCAGCCAACAATAAGCATGATATAATTATCTAGATTTCGGATATTGAGGACACCATTACCATCAGAAGATGGCGCTGGGCACTATGGGCTTAGACAGTAAATAGATATTAGATAAGTTGTACATTTTGCAGCATCTCAGAGGGGAAAAAATCCCTTTGCATGGTTATTCATAGGTTTAGTTAAAAAAGAAAGAAATCAGTGAAGTTTCTAACTTCTTGATCCTTTCTTTGCTAATCCCAGATCTTACCATATTGGAAAAAAAATTGCTCCTTTATAATTTATTTCTGGGAATGCAGGATGTTAACCTCAGGGAAAATTGCACGCAAGACAAAAGAATATAAAGCATTCCTGGAGCCTACGAGCTAACGAATGTGGCTTCCTACAGAATTATGTCTCTTTGAGGTGCCTAAGAAGATATGAGATTTGTTTGAAGGTTTTGTGGTGATTCTGGCACTTGTAAGTGTGCTTTGTGTCTATAGGACGCTAACAGAGATTCTCTTTTTTTCGCATTTTTGTACATTTTCTAGTACCATTAATTATCTTTACAGCATATTCTGCTTGTTCCAATTTTATCAGAATTGAGAGAACAGACACGTGAAGCATGAATAGCCAGTTATAATCATATATACTGTTTATCAAAAGGAATTTAGGCTAAAAAGCAAAAGGATTAAAAATAATGGGGATTATTTGGCAAAGAGAGTGCATGAAGACTGAATGGAATTACACGCCTGTGAGTAGGAGGAAATTTGTACTACCCACACATATTTGTCTTTTGATAGCTATGTGATCAGTTTAGTCTGTACATCTGGATATGTCTTTCAGATGTTCAACTTCATTAAATCTTCTCTTTAAATGAAGATTTGCTCTTCCTGTTGCATTATCCTTCCAGTAATAGAATTAGAATTAGGGGAGCAGCCTTCATTATTCCCAGCTGCCTTTTACAGACTTTATCGCTACAAGGTATTCTCCTGTTTCCTAATTTTATTTGCAAAGAGCTTGAGTGATAGGACTTCCAGAATTTCCTTGGAGAGAGAATCACATAGTCTAAATGATTACATTCTAAAACATAATAAGAGGTACATTTTTTGCCCTCTCTTCTGACACAGATTAGTCCTTCGTGGATTTAATACTACTAAAATTGTCCAAGGTTTTTAGGAAGAATTCTGAAGAAAGAATTCTTTCGTGAGGCAATGAGATCCTTTCGGTACAGTGTGTAAGAAAATGTATGAAATGAAGAGGCCTGATTTCTGTCTCTGTATTAGATTTGGCTACTCTATCATATTTCCAGAAGAAATAGAAAATACGCTTTTGATTACTAATTATATTTTTCTTCCCATGCTATATGTTTTCTCAGAAAAAGATAAAGTCTCAGGAAAGGAATGCTTGTTTTTGGGTGTAATGCACTTGGAACAAAACAGAACCATTACTTTAGCTAGCTGGTGGCTGCTGAATGGCAAGCCACAAATACTCCCACAATGTTGACTCTCAGTGCTTATGACCCAAGAATTTCCAGGAAGGTAAAAAATCATGAGAACAATTCTTCCAGAACAAAACCCCTAGACACTCTGGGAATCTTCCTTTCACCGAGTCATCTGGAATTTAAGACATGGATGGGATCACAGCCCAGAGACTCCTAGAGCTGTATAACAGATTTGCTCACTGATGAAGAACAAGACACTGGAAAACTCTGTGACCTTTGACACCGATTGACTATGACATTTTCCAAATGAAGACTTAATTTAATTAGTCAGAGGTTTAGGTTTAAACTTTCTTAAAAAACCAACCCAACCCCTCCCAACATCCCCAAACAAACAAACAAATAAATAACCCCCCCCAAAAAAAAACCAAAACAAACCCAAATAAAAAAAAAAACCAAAACAAACCAAATAAAAATCTAACAAAGAAAAAACCTTTTTTCTTAATTGTTATTTTTTAAAAGCCACTTTGGAAAAAAAATTCTTGGGAAATGAAAGCTATACCTTCTGATTGGTTCTTGTGGATTCCAAGTAGTAGAGCAAGTACAGAAAAAGTAGAAGTTCATAAGAAACTTGGTTCTAATTTTGAGATTGAAATATTAGACAAAATTGAAATAAATTTGCTTCAAATTCCTCTGTCATGCTACATTCTGATCCCATAGCAAAAGTAGTCATATAATTGTGATACTTGCATTTCTTTTTAAAGAAGGAAATATTTGAAAATCATGGGAAGGTCTTTCTATGTAGTATTTCCTGCTCAGTTTTACAAAGCCAAGAAGTTAACAGAACAGCATTTCAGAAAAGGATTTTGACATACTTAGCCTTTTGAAACTCATTCTTCATGATTACAGATTTCATTTCACTCCACAAGGATATTGTGATCTGCAGAGTCCAGCACGTGTTTCCTTAATAGATTCTTTTCCCCCTGACACAGGTAATTGTTTCGCTTTTCAGTTTGTTCAACTAAGGCCCAGCTGTTGACTAAGTCATCCACTCCCTTTTGAATGTGACTGTGTCTCTCAGCACTTACCTGCAGCTGGAGAGCCACGCAAAAAATTCCATCCCTCTCAGCAAAGCTACAGTCAGGCTTTTTTTGTTTTTCCCTATCTGTGTGATAGAAAGAGTTTAGCTACTGAAATGTGTGGTAGGGGTGTGACAGCCATTAGCAAAAAACATCCAAGCTTAACAGAAGTCCTTCGGTACATCCTTGGCAAATATTTGCAGGAAATGATATCGCTTTATTTGTACACTACTCTCAACTGTGTTATGAGAGGAGTTTTGTCTGTCAATTGAACTTAAACAAGCTTATTACAAGCCTTTTAATGCAGGGCCTAGTAAAGTAAACATAGATTTCCCTATGTCACTTTAAACAGTTAATTAAAAGACAAATATAATCCTTAGCTATGAATTCATACTGATCTTTCCAATACTGCTCAAAATATTATTTCATTTGGGGCGGTGTCTTTTCTCTCTCTCAAGGCCCCTGTAACACACACCCCTGCATATTCTACATGAATGGCAAATAATAGTGATTTTTGAAAGGTAGGAATGACACTATCACACTTAGGTGAGAGTTTTAGGGGAACTGACAGTTGAGCTGAGTGTTAACTCCACACAGCTACTAAAACAACTCAGGAACAGACAGTTTATTCTAGACACCTTTTGCTTACATGTTAGTACATTTGTTGCATTGGCAGATTGATTTTTGATGTTCTTTTGAGTCTCAAACCGTTTGGTTCTGCAGGCTCCCTGAATTACTTTAATACCTTTAAAAATAATAGAATAATTTTGTCTCACCATCTTTGACTATTTTTAGTGGAGATCATAAATTTTAAAAGACCTTTCTTAACAGAACTACAGAGCTGATCTAACCAGATTATGACATCAGATTTATTTCAGGAGCAACTGAAAGATATTGCCTAGAAAGACATTGTGTTACTTCCATCTTTCCTTCTTCTTCTTTAATTCCCAGAGGAATAAATATATTATTTTCAAGATAACATGAGCTATCAAAGTGAAGTTAAAGGAGAGTTTATACACTTTTGGGGAAAGACTTATATTTTCTGTCTAGTTAAAAATAGTCTGTATGTGAATAAAGATCAAGACTTCAGCTCTGAGCCAAGATTTTTGCTGACTTTGGGAATATCCTGAACTTCCAGGATGTAATATTCTGCAGGTTTAGAGTGATATCAGAAGCGATTCAGTAACTAGCCAGCAAAGTCAAGAGCAACAGGAATTCCAAATGTTTTCAGAAAATAAATCCTCTCATATACTATCCCCCTACTCACAACCCAATATCAAAGGACATATTCCTGATTCAATTTAAATACTACTAACTTTCAAAAAGCCCCTGGAAGTAATTTGTAGCTACATCTCATATTCTCAGCTATTCCTTTTGTGGTGCCAAACTAATCCTTACTCTGACCAAGCAATAAATAACATAATTATGGTGCTCAAATCTTTTCAGTGATGATGTAAATCTAAAAAAAATGTGGAGCTTAAATTTCCTGTTTACAGTAACCACTCTCTATATTCAGAAACAGCTCTGCTGATGGCCAAAGGCCTTTTAATGTGTTCCCAAAGCTTGTTGGAAAGACTTATTTAAAAGGCTCCCAACTGTATATAATTGTGCTGAGGTAATTTCAGCTTGTTGTCATAACTTCCTCCTAATGACAAAAAAAAATAACTCTGAGAGCTCCCAGTTGTATCATAAGACTCAGGAATCCTGAACCATAATTGCTGCTGGAGGATCCTCATGTAACAATGTCAAGTTCAGACTGGACTTAGAGAAACTTCTTTTCTTTTTTTGGGAGTGCCTTGCAGAAAAGCTTAGTGAATGATTCTCAGAGAGGAAAATTTAGGAGTGGTGAACTTCGTTGGGCCTTTCCTGTGTACCTGCTTAGACAGTTTGGTGGTAATGTAGGTGTGATCCAAGAGCTGCTTCCAGAGATCAGCACAAGAATCACCATGACACTCTGCTCCCTGCTCCCTCTTTTCTCACATCCTTTGTGTCTCATCAGAATGTCCTCAGCATGCTGAAGCCTCAGTGACTGAGCTGGCCATATTTTGTAGGGTGTCTGTATTCATGGAAGATTTTCACTGGGGGAAGAGAGAACAGAGCTGACCTCCCCTCCCAACAGCAGCTCTACATGTCTTTTCCTTTCAGAGGCAACACGATGTCTCTGCTTCACTTTCCTCCGCTTCTTTCTAACTGAGCAAACATCAATAGCTAAGCAACCATCCACATCAGAGCTTGGGTCAGCGCTCTCCAAACTCAGTACAGCTGGGATAGCATCAAAAGCACTGCTCACTAGCATGTTGTGAGCTTGGGAAAGATCAGACCCAGCCCTGTAGGAGTTTGTAACCTCATTTTGGGAAAGTGTCATCAGTTGGATAGTCAGTGTAGGTTCCTCAGAGTATGCTACCTGCTGAAGTCTTAATTTGTCTCCAACTCAGTTCAGATTGCAATTTTAAGAACTTTATAAATTGTCTAACCTTTGATCATTTTCCACAGGGACAACAAAATGTGTGCACTTGACCCCAAAATACCTTCAAGTCTTGTTTTCTAAAATCCATGAGGGAACACAAAAGTACTTATATTTTAAGACAGGCAGCGGCAGAATTAACATCATTAATCCTTCCCTAAGAAATAATAAAACATTTAAACAAAAATTTCAACAAACAGGTAAAAATGTTCTGATTTTGTGACAGGAAAAGTGTAAGAATTATTAACTGAAATATACAAATTTTCTAAAGCTATGAGTAACTGAAAATAAACCCTCCTATTATAAAATACCTGGCACCTCTAATAATAGGTAGTGTTATCAGCTCTACCTGCAATAATGTATGTTATATGCAAGTACAAAAGATATATTTACTTACCCCAGTGAAACCAGGAGGGATTTTCAATACCTGCCTTTACCATAGAGAATTATTTTCTCAAAAGTGTCATTTCATTAGAGAAAGTAGTAGGAAACCATTTAAAGATTACTGTAATAGTACCCCCCATAATATTACTTACTGGCACCATACAATAGATTATGCATTATTAAAATGTACTTTAACTCTGTTCTCCATCTGGATGTGAGCTGTACATGCTGCAAGCATTGCTGTCATGCAGGACTGGCAGGAAGACTTTAATACAGTAGGAGGTGACCCAAAAAGGGATAGCAAGCCTGTTAATAAGCTCTTTCATGGTTATAATGGTCTGTACCTTTTCCAGTTGCTGTTTTCAGGGTGGAAATGTGTCAACAATGTTACTTCCTGAAAGATTCTCCTGGAGAAAACTTATGGAGTGGTGAGCCCTGCTGGCTGCTTACGGGAGTTTATAAAAAGCTCTCTGAGTCCTCTCCAAACTGAAAATGTATTTTTCATATGAGCTAGGATAATGAGACATAGCAAGACTGACTCTTAGAAGGAATGGGGAAAAAAGGAACATGAGAGAGGCATCAATTTCAGACCACAAAAATAATATTGAATATTGTATTAGAGATTACATCTTTGTGTCAAACTGTGGAAGAGGTGGCTAGGTCTTTTTTTATTATGGGCATTGCATGGAAACAATGGCTTCATTTATTGGTCTGCTGTATGTGTGCTTACAGTGCTTGTAATTGAGGATGATTATGGTTAATGATTCTAGTAATGTGTACTTTCAAACCAGCAGGACAGTGTAATTTGTATCAAATCTATTCAGTATCTCTTCAGGCATTTTGCCTAGTTTAATCTTAACCCAGTACTTGCTGTAAAGAAAACCTCTGGAAGCTTCACAGCTGGCTCAAATAGAAAATTTCATGGTACTTTCACAGTGCACTCAAAAAAAAAAAAAAAAAAAAAAAAAAAAAAAAAAAAAAAAGAAAACTTCCACAGATTTCTTCTCATCTGGATGGCTTGTACCCTGTCATACTTTAATATGACAAGGCCAAGATCTCTAGTACAGGAAACCGTTGGTTGTAGGATGCAAAACAAAACCAAAACATCTGTCTGTGAACAGTGGATGACATTTTCACAACCAAAATTAAGTGTTTCTGGAGAATGGATTCGCATTTCCTATATTTTTGGAATAAGGAAACAAATGTAACAGTCAGGTATTTTTTTCAGGAGGCAGAACTAACTTGCCAGGGCATTTTATTGCACATCTTTAAACAAAAAGGCTTCCTCAGCTTAACCTTTAAATACAGACATAGTATATAGGCAATTCTAGAATGTTTAATCATGGGTTACAGAGGAGGAACAGAGAAATTAGAGACACATTTAAGAAGATAAAAAGAAGCAAGGCTGAAAAAGGATTTGAAGTTAACCAGGAATTTAACTGCTCTTTAACTTCAGGATTATGTTCCTATCTTTTCTAACTAAAGCAAATATCATTATTGTGTCTATGTCTCTTGTTTTCTTCCTTTTTTTTTTTTTTTTAAACTCAGTGGTGCCAGTCTATATTTTCATGTACAATGAAACCAATGACTATCAGCTTGACCAATTTGATCTGACACAGTATCTATTATTGCACAGATGCTGGCCTTTAGTGTGAAAGGCTGAGTATTTTCTCAGACTGACTGAATTGCTTATTGATTTCATAATTACCTGACATCTGTGATCGCTTCGGTTTTCTTGTATTCTGTGTTTTGTTATGATCTCAGAGAGACTTGTGCTCTTTTGTGTCAGGTCTTGTAGATCAGCATATGGCTCAGTGAGGTTTTCTAGAGTTTTAGGTATGAAGAAGCAAGCATGAAAATACTTTAAACTTGTACTGCTTTCATAAGTCTTCCAGGGATTCCATACTGCTGGGATCTCTAGATTGTAGGATAGCAGAGTCAATATTCACCTAATACTTTCTATCACAATCACAAGTTCTATTCCTTCCTGGATCCCACTGTGAGACTCTTCACAGAAGAGGGACAGACTTCAGGGAGCAACCCTCCTCCTGATGTCAGCTGTGCCTCACTTCTACCACTGAAACTGCAGTTCACTGTTGGCAATTGTCCTGCCATTCCACCCCTCGGGAAAAAAAAAGGCAAGCTGTGCCCAGAAGTCCGTAATTTTATTTCAAATTTCAGTGAGTAGAATAGTCACAGGAACCTTTCCTTCTACAGAAATTTCAGGATGTCTGTAAAAGGAAAGAAAGTTCTAAACCTTGAAATAAAATGAGAAACCTATTACCATGGGAGTGCACAGCATAAACATAAGCATCTGATGTAGGTCTTTCACAAACAACTTGCTGTCTTGTCAAAGGGAGATGAATAAAATCTCACAAAGACTCTAAACTCCTCATGCATTTTCATAGTTGCAGCTGTAGCTTTCAAGGGCTCCATTTCAAAAGGGAAACAAGTCAGAACAGCTTACATACAAAAATATACAATGATCCTGCAGCCCAGGAGGAGCTCTGATTTTGAGAAATGCTGTTGTATTCATTCATTAGATACCAATGTAAGCAACTGCATTTCTTATCTGGGAAAAAAATCCCTGGCATTTCCAGTCCAAATACTTTGTTATACTGTTATTAACAAAGTATTAGTGGGGTCTGAGGAGAAAGATGAACATTTACTTTTACAGGTCAGAGGCCGTAACTGGTAGGCAAGCTATCAGACTGGAACTAGAGACAGAGTGAATTAATATCTCTCCACTGATTTCAGCAAATCTAGGAAACTTCAGTAATGTTATGTTAATACATTTTAGGTATATTTTAGATGCTTATATTAAAAAGGGTGTATCTATTATATTTATAAACCATCAATAACACGTGACTCACACTAGGACTCTGTGTCTCATTTTGCAACAAAATAATGCAGAAGATGAGTCAAACAATAGGACAGATGAACTCAGCAAACTTTCAAAAGGTTGAGCAAACTGCATGTTTCCAGATTAGCAAATCAAGCATGCTGGTACTTCTTCAAGAACTGAAACACACAGATTTCTTCTTAGGAAAAAGTTCTTTACCATAAGGATAGAGAGACACTGAAATAGTTTGCCCACAAAGGTTGTGAGTCCCCCATCTCTGGAGCTGCTCAAGATGAAGCTGGACAGGACTCTGAGTAACCTGCTCTAGTGGAAGATTCCCTGACCACGGCAGAGATGCTGGAGCTAGAGGACTTTTAAGGTCCCTTTCAACCCAAGCTGTTCTCTGTTTCTATGATATTAAGATGTAATACCATATGACTATAAATTATGATCACCACTGAATTTAAGAAAGAAAATATTCTGCGTACCTGCTAATTTCTTCTTCTTGTAAAACTTTTCAACTTGATGAATACAAGCAAGCACACCTAAGTAAATCTGATAAACTAAAATCTGTTACTTTTGCTTTACCAATGCCAAAGCTGATGGACTCAAGGCTGGTGATGGTGGATGCACTTTGCCCCACATGATGTGTCAAAATTTGTTCTTTGAAAAAGAAGTGATGACTTGTAAAAGCTACTGACTGATTTGCATCACGGGTATCAAAAATCAGCTGTAAACTTGTTCACAAATAACTAAAATGCAGGCCTGTCAAAAGTTTTCCAAATAGAATAAAAATCAATGCATTTCTGATTTTAGATGAAACTTAAAATCCTTCATTTTAAGCCATTTGATCAAGAAAACCTCAAAAATTAATATCCAAACATATTACGTGGAAAACAGACAAAAGACACATACATTGTTGCAATGTTTTCCATTAAATATAATGTGAAAGATCAACACACTACTTACAAAGACGATAAAATGGACAAAACTTCCTATGATGTCCTTTCATTATTGCACCCAACTTCTCTCAGTAAGTTTTGAGTCCAGGAGTAATTCCAATAATTTATGACTGAGTAATTTCATAGAGCGACCATTTCAATCTGCCTTCAAGTTATGAAAAGTATCTACTCAGCAACTCTTCAATGTGTGGTGTTGACACACTGCTGGCAGTAGAAACATTTGCTGACTTTTTTATTTTGTTATGTGATATGTGAGGATGTATAAATTTCTTTGAGAAAAAAAGGTTCTGCTTTATACTTCTTACTATTTCTGGACCGTCAGACAAAAAAAGAACACTGAATGTTGCATTACTGCTTTCATAATTTTCCACATATCAAGAGATGACATGTAATGCAAAATCAGGTTACTTGATGTTGTGTTCAAGTGAAGCATCATTTTTTGTTTCAAAATAAACAATCCTTGATTTACCTTCATACAGTAACTTCTGTTAGCAAAATCTGTTGTAGTTAATTGTGGTTCACACACCAAAAAAGCAATTATTGCAAAAGAAGATTTATGCAACTGCAGAGACATGCGATTTATAGCAAGAAAAATGGATGATTTATTTTGGTAGATAGGATATTCAGAACTTTCGGCAACGTCTTTTAGTACTTATCTTTTATTAGGGTAGATATTAGGATAGTTATTATTTATTATCTATTGTAAGAACTATTTCCCTTCTTGTTCACAATATAATAATCTGAGAAGAGATTATTGCCTAAGTTTCATTCATGCAAGCTAGTATATACCTTCCCATGGTAGCCTTCTAACTTACCAAATACACTTTGGCTTGGCTCTTGGGATTTAATTGAAATTTACTTCTTTATGGGCCAGCCTTTTTCAGTTTTGTGCAGTGTTAGCAGAGTTGGGATTTTATAACTGCTGGAACTGGACTGAGTATATTAAAAGCAATTTCAGGCCATTAGACAAGATAATTGTCTCAGTAAAGGGACTAAGAGCAAGATGAGACTTCAGATTTTGTAGCTTTAAAAACGCAAGATCATCCACTTGTGGTTGTTTTGAATAGGATTTAATTTCTGATTTTTCATGTAGCAGCATTTGAATCCCAAGGATATTCATTTAATGTGCTTCAGCTGTTAGCCTTTAACTAGGGTTTATCGTGGTCATGTGTTCATCCTAAGTACATTAGGGATCATTAAATAATTGAAGTAAGTCAGAGAGCAGATTCAAGAATGAACTAAAAAAAAATTATGTGATTTAGAGAGGTAATGCCTAATTTCCACACATTCAAAAAACAAACAGAAAAAAAAATCATAATGTTTCACATTTTTGATCATTCCTTTGAAGTTCTAAAGCTTCAAAGTTTTTTCACTTGGGTTCCTTTTCTCACTTATTTCAGGCTAGTGTTTTTCCAGCACAATATAGAGGTGGCATGGCACCATTGCAGAATATTGGTTTCTATAGAATTTTATTAGGACGACTTTGAAACTCTAAGGCAGTTGTGTTATTATTAAAGAAATTACATGGTGTTTTATGGAAAGTCAGCATTTCCTCCTCCATGAAAAGAAAAGCTTCTGGGAAGAGGATATTCCTTAGATATTCTGTGCTCTTATGAGCCTGAGAAAACCAACATTACAATAATCTCATTAAATATAGAATAAGACTAAACACATTTTCGTAATAGCATGTTATTCTCTTCTTCCAAAGCCAGCTGGTAACTTTTCAGTACCTGACATCTACTACAGGGCAAACTGTAGAGAGTTGCTCTCTAATTGACAGTGAATCTCAAGCACTGTGTATTCTGTGTATTCTTTCAATACATAAGGATCAGAAGAGAAAATATTTCCATGATACCACAAGCTGCTTTGTGAAAGTGGATGTTAGTAGGGGTTCTGATTTTAATCTGTACTGAAGATGGTCATGTCATAAATGCAAATTGCAATAATTTCTGCTCTTTTTTTTTCCCATTCCTAAATCCATAACCATTTTTCTCAACCTGAGAAGCACGCTTTGCAATTGTGGCAAATGTTTCCTGTGTTAGGTGTTCTTTTGTAAGAACTTGACTAGAAGTGCAGGTGAAACTTCTATTTTACACAGGACTTGTGCCAGATGAAATGTGTAACATTGTTTAAAACTCTCTAAATTTATGTATATGTGTATGGATGTGTGCATGCTTGTTTTCAAATGTACTACAGTTTCTGGCTACAAAGTATTTGAGGGTACTAATACTTCATAAAGTAAGTATTAGTTGATATAAATGTTTTTTCAAACATTGGTAAAAAAACCACAGTAAATCTAAAAAATAATTAAAGACAAGAGGTAACTGATGTAGAAATAAGTTGAAGTATTTATTGCTTTCCTGCCTACAACTTATTATTTTTTCCCTTTATGTCTGTTCTTTGAGTAAAAAATCATCAGGATACTGGGAAAATTCCTCTTACATATAAAATATTCTTTCATAAAATAAAAATGTAATGGAAACTGTTTCCTAAAGTTTAGGAAAAAAGCCTAAAAGATCCTAACAAAAGGTGGTTTTCTATTTTTCCATTTGTAATGTAAGAATCAGGAGATGAGACATGTGGCTAGTTATCCTACCTGGAATATCTTACCTGTAAGGCAGCTTTGTTTTGTCCCACTCAAAGGATGTGACCAGGAAAGAAATAAATCCTTTGCCTTTCTCTCATCTCTCAATTTGCATACTGTCAGATGAAAGCCACTTGAATTTTGGGACAATCACCAAGCCAAAAGAGATATCTGAATTTAGCATGATTAACACATATAAAGGCATTGTAGAAGTAATCTACATCAGCCTAGCAGCTGATGTTTACCTCCTAGTGCCTCTGAAAGGTGTGTAAAACAGGCAGTGACAGAATGCCGTAGATGGTGTGTGTTATGTTATCCATTCTGGTGGGGCTGGGGCTTCCATCAGTCATTGCTTTCCATGTCCTCTACCCCCACCTACACCCTGAATCCCTGGAGTCACCTCAAGACTACTTACATGTCCATGAAGTGACCAGGACACAAGTTTTTAGGTACATGTTGGCCAGTTAGGCAGATATATCCATTAAGGCAGAATATGTCAAAGCTAATTTTCGTTTTTTCTTTTTTTTTTCACTCAAAATATTTATGCCAGCATAAACATACTAAAGATTTTTGAAACTGTTGCCAAAGTTCTGGTTTCTTAATTTTTGTTTTCTGAGAAACAAAGGTAATATTTTGATGTTTTATTCCTTATAAAATAACAATTTGGTGATTTTTTTTTTCATTTCTTTATCAAGAATGACTTCTTGATTAAAAGTTATCAAACAATCACTGAACATCTTTTTTTCATGTAAAAGTTGTGATTTTCATTAAATGACTTTTTTTCTCTATAAAACAGCTTGAGTGACATTGGAAGAGGATATTAAATTATTTTATGGACTGAAAACGTACACATTGTAAGTCAATTGAAAAAAATCCAGTATTTTTAATTATTTCTTAAAAGTGAATTTTCGCTTTTTGGATCAATTCTGCTACCCTTTGGTTTTCCAGGTGGTTTTGGCAAAGATATAGAGATATTCTTCAGGGGAAAAGGCTGTTATGTTTTAAAAATATATATATAGCCACTTCGGAAAGAAAAAAATAAAAGGTGATTAAGATGATATAATTATCACTCCATATACTTCTCAAATTAATTTATGGGAAAAACCTAGAGATGAAAGTTCGAAGCTATGTACAGGATTTAATATCCAGCATTACCTACACTCTAGAAACTATTCAATTTAACTTACAGTGAAAAAGAGTCATATAAATGTCAATGTTATTGCTCTTCTTCAGGCTTTTGAATACAAGTGTAGTGCAATTCCTTCATAATATATTTTTAATGAGCAATTTGACCATTAGAAGATTTTATTTGTCTATTCACTTTCTGTTGTCTCCGTAACTCCTTGTTACTGCTTGAAAGCATAATGACAATGTAATCTATGAAAAGCTTGTCTGCATGATAAAACCCAGGAATCATACATACAATAATGTGGTGGTCTGCTGCAATATGTTTTTTATGAATCCCTTGTATTTCTCCTTTCTGTTTCATATTTAAGCTTTTATTTGCTGTATTACTGATGTTATCAGTTCCTTCGGAGGGAGGTTGTATTTTGTTGTATCCTTATATAGTACCAAGCATAAAAGGCTATTTTTCTAAGGCTCCTAGACACAATAGTAGTGGGAAATAATACTTGTCATTGCCTGCTGTCCCATTGAAATATAAGAAAATTTATACATACAGTTTTATTTCATTTGTTTCTTCCTAAATAAAACAGTATCACTACAAGTCTATAGTAAATTCTATATGCCTGGTAAACACCCTAAATTTACAATAATGTTATTCATAATATCAAAATTGCCAAGAAATTTTGTGTCAGTGATATTTCAAGATCATTGTCTTGAAGCAGTAATGTAGAATGCGATGCAACAGACTGTATGGATTGCAAATGCAACTGTATATAAATGTTTTATATCGTGCATAGACATAGTTATTTGATGACTGAGTACATGCCATTAAAACTCGAACACAATTATTGACACTGGTGTCTGCAGGGTTGTCATATAGATCAGGCATTTTGCCAGCATTTTGTTAATAACTTTATGCGTAATTGGAAGGGGTTTAAGTTTATGGCTTTTGTTTTTGCTCAATATAGTATTATGCGGTCAGGTATTTAAAATAAATGAGATTCAAGAAGCTGTTGTTGTTGAATATCAACAGTTCTTTCCAAAAGTGAAAACTGTAGTCTTAATAGTTTACCCAGAACTTAAAAAATTATATTTTTTCTGAATAAAATGTTTTGATTTTTAAAAGAGCTCCTGGCATACTCTATTTTCTACATGATCATTGCTTACATATAATTAGACACATTTGTAAGTCTTTTCAAAATTTTCATTTGCATAAAAATTATGCAATTTCACTTATTGATAAATTTCTAAAGATATTTTATTAAGCACAGCCATTAGTACATTATTGTGAAGACAAAAAAAAAAATTAGCTGGTGTTTCCAGAAAGTAAATTTCAAGTGGGAAATATGCATGTAAGAGATGAAAATTAAATCATAAAATTGAAGTTCATATACCTTAATATGTAACACACATGAGTTAGCCACTTGTAGCAGATAGACTTGGATGCATAATATCACTTAATGTTTTACCAGTTTTGCCCATCTTTTCTGCTTAATAAGAATATGCCTTCTTAGGGCTATTCACTTTAAAGTATTTTTTAATATGTCTGTTGTTAGATTTATGTAAAAATGTATTTTTACTTTGCATTTCTTTCACCCCTGAACACTTTTATTACAAGGATGTCTGGAGATGTATTTCCCAGAAGAATTTTTCCTCCAGCCTACTTTCTCTGAAGAAGTATTTCTCAAAAGAGTTGGATTTTTTCCTCTGATTCAGTAGTAAGCTGAGTGTCATCACAGGATTGTTTCCCCCTGCTGCTCCAATCCTCCAACACCTCCCTGGTGATAAATCCATTCCAACACTGGCTCACTGGTACAACCAGTACTTGCTTAACTAGTACTGGGAGAAAGGTGGATTGTGCACAGGTTGCAAGTGGGTTTAACCTGCAAAAATAAATAATACTCAATTTTTACTTGGCAAGGATCTTTTCCTAGATCTTACTTTACCTGGCCCAAAGGTTATTGCCAGAAACCATTTGCACATGTGAGGTACAAACCAAATGGTTCATTGAAGCTTCACCTTATGTGGCATCCCGGAAATTTTTAACAGATTAAACCTTTCCAGAAATATGAAATTACATCATTTGGAGGGAATATCATGCTCTTCCTGAGTGCTCTGACATACAGTCCTGATACAAGACTCTGTTAACTTTGCAGGATGATTTCATATAAATTTCTAGCATATGCTTATATTGACACATTTTTAGTTGATGCAGATATTACCATCCATTGTATACAGGTGCATTGTTTCTAATGAGAAGTAGAAATACCCACCCATGTTAACTTTGCAGTCTGTTTTCCAGGACCTTTTTCCTCCAAGAACAATATCTATGAGCCAGGCAGATTGTACTACCTTCTGCTGAACACCTGCTGTTGGCTCAACAGCAAGCACAGCCACAGACCCATGCTCATAGCAGATACCTTAACATCCTTTGGCACTGGCATCTAATGCTCGTTGGTTCCCATTGTGAAGTCTCATGGTATCCCTCTGTGATTTATCCCACTAGAGATCCTTGAGAGGGTTGTGGTACCTACGTAGGAGATGGCAGCATCATGTGAAGACTGTTACTCGGTCCCAAGAGCAGTATGGCTGCTGGCAGTGAGACATGAAATCCACGCATGCTGCAGACACAGGTTTGTGCCATGCATCTGCCATATAGCAGCAAAAATAACTCTCCTCTCTTTTACCTTTTTCTTTTTCACATGGACTCATAGAATCATAGGCTCATTTAGATTGGGAAAGACCTTTGAGATGATTGAGTCCAGCTGTTAACCAAGTGATGTCAAGTCCCTAAGCATATCATCTACACATATTTTAAATACTTCCAAGGGTGGTGACTTCACCACTCTCCAGGGAATCCTGTTCTAATGCTTGACAACATTTTTGGTAAAGACATTTTCCTTAATGTCAAGGAATCTTTTAGGTTGGAAAAGAACTATCAAGTCCAGCCACCAGCTGCTTAGCTAGATCATAACACAGTCCACATTCAGTCATTTCTTGACCAGTTCCAGGAGTGGTGATTCCACCACCTCCCAGGGCAATCTGTTCCAGTGCTTATCAACCAAGAAATGTTTCCTCTTCTCTAGATATTTCATCAGTTTTTTTTCCTTTCTCTGGATATGCTTCAGCACCTGAATGTTTTTGTTGAAGTGAGGGGCTCATAACTGGACACAGCATTCGAGATGCAGCCTCACCAGTGCTGAGTATAGAGGAACAAACTTCCTTAGTCCTGCTGGCCACACTATATCTGATACAAGCCAGGATGCCACTGACGTCCAATCAAAACATCTTCTGTTGCAATCAGAGGATGTTTGTTCTTGTCCTATTACTTGATGCATGGGAGAAAAGATCAATTCCCACCTTGTTACAACCTCTTCTCAGCTGTAGAGAGCAACAAGGTCTCTCCTGAGCCTCTTTTCCAAGCTAAACAACCCCAGCCTTCCTCAGCAGCTCCTCAAAAGCCTTGTTCTCCAGACCCTTCAACTGCTTCATTGCTCTTGGAGACACAAATATTTCTATATTCCTTCTTCCCATACAGAAAATTCCCCTTTGCTTCAAATAGAAAATTTTGTGGGGATTTGTCCATCTATATGACTATATCTGAACCCTTTATTCAGCCTCTCATGATAGTTGGGGGGGAAAGCAGACATTTCTAGAGAGAAATATTTTGCCCAAAGCCTGGTGTCTAGAAGAGGTGAGATGAATCATGCTTACAAGAGTTTTCTTTCTGTTGATTATAAGCACATTTGAACACTGTGTTCTAAGCAAAGATGTTTCCATTGCAGAGAAATCTAAATTTCCACAAAATTCCATTCACTAGATAATGCTGAATTCCTTATTGATCAAGAAAACATGGATATTTCCTAGTATCCTGCGTTTTTGTACCTCCCAGTCTCCGTAAATACTACCCAACTAGTAAGAACATGCTATCACTCTTGCTTTAGGAACACTGCTTTCATAGAAACCTTTAAAAGTTGTGTTTGAGGGGATATGGGATACTGAAATAAAGATACAATCCCTTTTCATCCTGCATGTAGACCTTATGTTTAGTAGCAATTATTTGTCAATTGTAGGAACAATTACCCTAAATGGCAGAAAACTGATAGCTTTGGTAAAATATTTGAACTTAAGTGTAAGAGTAGGTCTCAGCTTGATTTGAATGAGGATTAGATTTCTGGTCTCTGACGCCTTTTGTTTGCACATAAAATATTTGTACTGCAGAAGAAATATCCCTTTTATTCAGTAATACATTCAGTCAGTAAATCACAGCAAGACTTGACTCATTAAATACTTACATGCTCTATTTATTATACATTGTGTTTTCTGCTGTTAATGCCTCTTTATATTTATATTTCTGTGTATTTGTAAATGTTCTCAGTTGTGTAATGGTTGCACATATTTTTTAGTTTCCAAGATAAAACATCAGTGGAAATGGCTATCGTTTGCATAATTGGAATGGAAAATTTGATTTTAATGAAATAAATTATAAATAAGAATCTTTGAATGAGAACTTAATTGTTTAGTGGTACCACCTGGTATGATGAGCTGTTTTAATGAGGATTTCTCAGCCTTTGGTGGCAGAAGTGTTAAAGCCAGGATTCAGTAGAGGAATCAGCTACTCAAATATCAGCTTGTCAGTGTTTCAAAACATTAAAAGAAATTGATATTTCTCTGAAAAAAAATGAACTATGACACGATCCTGATCTTTGCTTCCTACCATTTTGTTTTGCATTCAGTCACTGAATTCTTCTGTGTTACTTAAGTGGGAAGTTTTAGAGCAGCCCTTAGGTTGAGTAAACATTAAACATCAATTGCAGTATTAACAGAATATAATTATTTAGTCTTCTGAAAAAAATAGTGCTACTGAAAAACACTTATCTCTTCATATATTCTAGACCAGCAGATGACTCAGGGATAGGATTTAAAAAAAAAATGTAGGTATTGTAGAAAACTAGTCTGAATTTTTGGTATATTGAAGTCACAGATTATGGGTATTCTTCTTGAAAAATGTCAAATCTATTTCAAAACAGATTGCAGATTCTTAAGCTTAGATTCTGAAGAGATAAGAGATACTTCTGTAGGTAAGTTAGGAACCAAGAAATAATTAGAACTTCTAACTACTTTCCTCTGTCTCCATAAAGCACTTACAGCCCTGTGGGCCAGCCTAAATATTATCATGCAATGACTCATACCTCTTGAAAGTCTGACAACTATTAACACTCATAACAATTGAGTAGAAACTGGAGGTTTTTTCTAGTGTCTTGTGTTTGCACTTAAACCATTGGTATTGCAGAATAAATGTCCATTTTACTCTCTAATTCACTTTACTGCTACACCTGTATGTTGAGTAAGATCAGATGTTTCTGAGGTGCTTTGAGTATGATTCTGTCATGGTTTGAGACATTCCAAAGCATTAGAGTGTTTTGGATGCAGGAAATAGCCTGAAATCTGCATGTAAGTTCAGGAACTGGAATCTGCCTCTCACCTAACATCTGGAGTATCTGGTTCCTCAGGGTTTTGAAAATCCTAGTTCTGAGATTTAATGTCTCTTCAGAACCATCCTTCATGACCATATTGAGTCCTACTGAACATGAAATTTATGTTACATGAAGATCCACCCGGTAAAACTGAACACAATTACCTGGAATGGAAATGTGTGCAGGGATTTTATCATTTAGGAGGATCTACCATATTGCAAAGATCCATTATTAACTTTTTTATCCCTCAGTCTTCTTTTTGTAACAGAGTCTGTATCAAAAACATAAAATTATGCAGTGATAAAATAAAACTATTCCAACAAAAAATGTATTTGTTGCTTCTAACTAGTAGTTTTTTAGACATTGATTCTACTGATATAAATTTAGCTTTTTAAAATGAAGTTGTTAAAATACATGTCAATCCTACTTTTTGATAGAAAGAGAATAATTAAAAAAAAAATCCCTCTTGGAATAATTTTGTTTAAATTTTGCATTATACTCATTTTGTTGTGCTGAAACAGAGATCAGCTATGAGATATCTTCTTACTTTGCCATCTCAGTCCTTGGATTGCAAAGCTTGCTTCACTGCCTTTAATGCAAAACTTGTAGCTTAGAGGATGAATTCAGCAAATATCAAGGCCAAGTAATCTGTCAGGTTTTTTCATCTGCCCATAGTTTATCTTAATGTTGCATTTTGCGTTTAATAAGGTGTTCTCAGATCCCTACATAAAGATACTGATAAAATAAATAAATCTGGATACATTCTAATTTTCTCATTATGTGATCACAAGTATAATATAAACTTGGTGTAGAAGAAAAAGCAGCAAAATACAGTAAAACTTCATTAATTTGTACTTGCAGAGCCATCACATTATCAAGTGCATGTGAAAACAAGAAACTAGCAAGCCAAAGACTAAAAGTAAAAGCTACTCAAGTAGCAAAATACCTTTATAGTGTGAGACCTGGTAAGTAAATTCTCTGTGAAGTGGAGATAATATGGATTTTAGATACTTTTCTGCTTATTGATATTGCACATGCCACAGAATACTTTATAAATGGAAAAATATTAAATGTATAAATCATATCAGCATATTCTTTCTGTCTTTGGGGCTGCCTGACAGCACTGGATTGAAACACTTCTTTTTGTTTGCTTGCTCTACTTTCTATCTCATTTTCTTCCCTTTTTTTTTTTTTTTTAATCATTTCTTCTATTCTTGGAAACTTAGACGAAATATCTAGTTTCACACAGACTCTTGCTGAGAAATATATGAATGTTTTTGTTTATTTTTTGTCATTTATTGTGAATATCATGTGTTTATTTTTTACAGGCAGTTTCACTTCTTCATGAGACTGCAGATGTGATAAGAGGGTGTTGATTTAAAAGCTTGAGAGTGTGTGAGTAAAAGTTACAAACTTTTTTTTTTTTACAATTTCTAAGGATAACCAAATATATGTCAGTATTCCATGAGAATTCTGTTCTACAGTACCCAGACATGGTGATGGTTATACCATAAAATCATATTGCTGCAATCCCTGTTCTTAATATTCTCCCTCTGGCAGGAGAGTTAAATTTGCTACTTTTTGTATGAGAAGTTTATCAAGGACAAGAGCATCTGCCTAATTCACAAGAGCATCCATCATTCTAAGAAGAATAAAAAGGCTAAAGGTCTTGTTCCACCCATTGCAAGAAGCATTTTCTCCGTCTCTATAATCATTACATGGTTATCCATGAGCTGAGCAAAGTGCGATTGCAAGGCTACACAAACCATGGTGTCAAGTTACCTCCATGCTAACAGGATAGTGAAGAAAAAATAGATTTAAACATCCTTACTATATTATATCACTCATATTTATATTGAAATAATTTTCAATGGTGAAAAAGTTAAGTCAAAGATTTCTGAAAAACAATATTTAGTGTTTTGCTCAGGTGCTAGTTTGAACCAAGTTCTGCTTTGTAGTTTTTGTAGTTTATGAAATGGTTGCTGCCAATATTATTATTGAGTAGGAACATATTAGTATGTATTCACAGTTATTACCTCACAAAACGATTTTTAACACTACAAAATTTACCATTCATCACATGAATTAGGAGTTCATGTAGAAGAAAATAATATTATGAAAATTACTGTGTTTGTTCAAGGCTCATTTTTCAAAAGTACTGTTTAGCTCACAGAAAGGATAGTCAGAAATACTTTAAATGAAGATTGCATACCTAAATAATTAATAGAAGATGAACATGAATTGCTTCTATTCCTCATGAATTATTGACATTTATTTATTTTGAAATATGTAAAATATATCTATCCAGAAATCCAGGCATATTCAAAGGTCGTTTTGTTTGCAAAATTTATGTACAGGGTATTTTGTGCCATTCCCTACATGATCCTGAACAGAAAGTTTTCTGATCTCCAGAGTAAGTTCATTTTTCTATTTCCTCAATTTCCAACTCCTTTCATTGGCAGTTCATTCCATAGGAGAAAATAAGAAATTTTCATGGAAGGACACCAAAACTGGAACCTAAGAGAACAAGTTCAAAGTGAAAAATTAAAAATGGTTTGCTTGATTTCTACATTAATGCTAAACTTCCAAGAGTTTTAGCCCTCATGTTTCAGCTGGTGTGTATTAAGCTGAGCTAAAATGAAAACTTATGGAGAATACTTTTCTTTTAGTGCTGTATAGAGTACTATATGACATGTTACTAACAATATTACTTCTGCTGAGTATTTATTTCCCGTGATTGTATTGGTGATCCTGACTTTTTCACTGCCTTATCCTACTCTACATTGACTATTGGAGGGGTCATCCCTGCTGAATAAAGCAGATCTTGTGGTGTTTGAAGAATATACCCCACACAGACTACTTTACACATGAGAAATATGACACACCCTCATGGGGTATTTTTGGAGTGGACAGACCATGAATCAACAAGAATTGACCTAGTGGGCATTTGTTAGTCGTGAACATGATTTATATGAGCTGCTTGGAAAAGTTCGAGAGAAAAGGCTATGAAAAAACCCAAAAATTCAACATTTCCTCCGCTCCCAATCTTCTTCACATTTTATCATGGCCTTGTTAGATTAAGTAATACATTCAATGTCCTGGAACTGTCCTGGAATGTAGGACAGCTGGGATTTACTTCTTCCTCTGTCACTAAATACCACTCTTTGACCTTGGACATCTTGTTCTTTGGGTATGTGCCTTCATTTCCCATTCTGTTCTATGTATGATATGCTCCTATAGAGACCATATATTGTGTTACTGATGTACACTGCTTAACATAAGAGAAAATTGTATAATGAAATGTCTGTGGGATGATACATTTCTGACTTTTCTGACCTAGAACAAGAGGAGACTTTACAAATCAAATAAAAAAACCCAAAAAACAAGACAAGCAGTTTTGACCCATTCAGAAGGGCATATGATTGAAGAATATTTTAGACATTAGAGGAAAACAAGCAAGCTTATGGCATTTCTGTCCTGTTAAAAGCTTTCTTTCCCACCCTCTTTTACACATACACACTCAGGGAATTGTACATGAACCCAAGATATAAAAATAGCTGGTTTTTGTCTTTGATTGAGAGAGAAAGACACAAGCCAGATTTATTGGCTGTCTAGAGACCTTATGTTCAGTTTTCTCTTGTCACATTCACACCAATTAAATGTGAGAGTTTATATGTTGTCCTATCTGTAAAAATGACAGCCAGATCCTTGTCTGGCTCATTTAATTGTCTCTGTGGAATAAGTTCCCCCACCCTCATATAGCAAAGAGTATTTCCCAAGCTAGTGTAAAACCCCTCTTGCTTGAACATTTTCAAGATAAAAAAGTTATTTTGAAAAAGTGATGTGTAAGAGATGATTGTATTCCTTTCTCTCAAGTTAGCACAAGTTTTAAAAAAAAAATTGAGAAACACATTATTAACTTGAAAGTGGAACACCATATATAATGCCTGCTATACCTATAAAGATGTATATTACAACTAAGTGTTCGGGCTAGGTGATGTTGACAGCATACACAATTCAGTGCCTGCTGCTACCTGGAATGTACAATCAGAAATGGAAGGTCCAGTGAAGTCATCGTGCTCCAAAATGAAGTGAAAAAAAAAGGAGGCAAAGTGTTCCAGGTGATGCAGCTTTTCCTCTCCTATATTTTTTACCCCAGTCTCATTGCAAGACTTCACTCTTCTGTTGCACGTACTTAAATATCTCTTTTAGGGTATCAGTCAACTATACCACAAGTTCTGGCAAGACAGATATTTAGTACATTTCCATTTACATGAAAGCCTATGGTGTCTTTTCAATATATTTTGTTAAAGGATTTTGTTAAAGTAGGAAAATCAGCTGACAAATTTAATGCATGGACATGGTTAAGTAATTTTTCAGATTTTTTTCTGATCAGGAAAACTGATGAAGCTCAGAAACTATTCTTAGCTGTAAAATTGGTTTCATAGGAATCTAGGGGATATGGCAATTACTCTTTAGAAGTCTGAGTAAATATTAAAATATTTGGAAAATTATATAGAATGTGGTTTTTTATAGAATGTTTACTAAATAATCTTGCAATTTTAATTTCTCTACAGAATATTAGAGCTGGTTTTTAAAGTTGAAAAATAACCTATCTTTTCATTTTATGCACCCTTTATCAAATTCAGTGTTGGATTTCTAATATTGTGTATTCTATTTTTTTCTTATGATTCCATCCTTGTCATTTTTTCCAATTATTCCATCTTTGCTGTTAATTTTCTCCTTCATAATTGTAAATTCATTTCTTTGTTATTCTGCGACTCCTACTGCAAAGAAAAGTGACCTGGCAGTCTGTTACTTGGTTACAAGCTACAATAAAATTAAAATATCTACATTTGATAATATGCCAAATAGAGATTTTTAAGAAACACTGTGATAGGATGTGCTAATGATGTCAATGAAATTAATTGTATTTCCAATATAATTGGTGTCATATGCGGTAGCTTTTAAAGTGTTATATTTTCACTAGGATGGATGTTTTGGGAGATTAATGATGATGTCTTTATATGTATTAACTAGTATTATATTCAATTACTGTTACCACCAGCTTCATAAGTACAGATGAAAATAGGCAAAGGTGTCAGAATCTATGCTAAAATAAAATCATAATGTGACTATTTCATTATTGTTCTGTTAATTGGAAAATGTCTGCATTTCATCTCTTTTTGTTGTTTGAAGGGAATAATAGTGAAATTCTGTACTTTGGTTTTTTACATATTAAATAGCAAAGTTTTATTGTAAATCATTGTTTTTAACATTTCTTCTAGCTTAAAACTTTCCCCATAATTTCCGTTTACTTATCTGATACACAGATTAAGGTCTATTTTTATTTTACAAATCCTTTCTGCTTTACTGATGCAGAGAAGGAGGATGTCATCTCCAACTGCTAAGAATCATCTCTCTGCCAGTTGCAACCATTGAGATCTGCTTGAAGTTAAAATAGATCTGTTCATTTTCTGACTAACACTTAGTACAGTTCAGTGAACTGCCAAACTGAGAAACAATTACAGAGCTCCTGGAGCAATGCACTACATTTGCATCTTAGATTACTTTGAACATTTTAGCTCATTCTTTGGAGCAGTTTTCCACCAAATCAGCAGTACTCCAGCAGGCGACTTATATCTTTCTGGTACTTTCCTCTTCTGTTTATAGAGCAAGTTCTTATTCAGATCATGGACCATTTCAGGAGGTAGACATTGTCTTTTCTAGTGATGTTTATCCTTAGTTTTATCATAGGTTTTATTGGGAGCTTTGATATTGAATAATGATACAATATTTTCTTTAACTGTAGACATCCTATTAACAGTTATTTCCTCCTCATATAGGTGGGATAAGTTAAGTGATCATATTCAATTTTTTTCTTTTTCAAGTGTAGTATCCTTACACTACTGATACTCATCTTTAAGTTCTTTGAAGAACAGTGCTTCCATGTTAGGCTTCTGTGATTTTATTGACAGAAAATAGTTTAAAGCACAGTGCCTGCCACAAGGAAGAGCAAGTTTTTAATTCTCATTATCTAGTTATATATGGTTATTTGAAAAAAGGGAAAAATGTCAAGTGACTTACCCCCTATAATGACTTTGTCTTTAGGTCCTGAAAATGCTCCTCTGATTTTTGAGGGGACTATTTTTTTCTGCACTAGAAATATACAGGACTTTACCAGCAAGATAAAATACATTGCAATAGCTATTTATGTTAGTGACTGTATTGTCATAGTTAATGATACATTCCTGATTTATTCCTTTACTGCAGTGAACAGCAATCTCCTTTTTGAAAGTGGTGACTACAGATGTACAAAACTTATTTATAAAACACAACATGCAGGAGGAATTTTCCAATTTTTAGTTTCTAAGACCAAAGAAAAAGCTGTGTCTTATTCAGTGCAAAATACTCTGAAAGAAAAGAGTTTGTCCAAATTTTAGCTGTCTTAGATATATATTCTGAATTGCTCAAGGTAAAAAATTCAAATGCAGTCTTCCTCATTTTTTTGAAAGCCAAAAACTTTTTGTGTCCCTAAAACACTCAATTAATAGTCCACAGTTCCATGGATAATCTATACTGCCCAATATTAGTAAATGAAGTCAACAAAACCAGACAGTCTAGAGTTTAGAGTTCATCAATGAACAAAGCAATGTAGGAGATGGGGTTATTCTGTAAATTCTTTGATAACCCACAATTTGACCAATTTACAGATAATTGATGTGTAAGAAGGAGTGGGCTGTGCCACCATGTCAGCTCCATGCCAGCAACTTCCTGCCATCCTCCCCTGTCATGGCAACAGTTCTCCCCAAACCCTCTACCATCCTGATAACTAGGAATAAGTTGAAAGGGGGCCAAAGGATTATGAAACCTCTGCTTGCCTTGGTTAAGCCGTCAGTGTTATCCTGAACATTCTGATTGGGATTATGAGTTCATTCTTTTTTATTATTTTTCTGAATTACACCCATTCTAATTTATTTTTTTCTCTTCTGCATTCAGGTGTTTCTTTCGTATCTAAATCCTTCTTTCTGTTTGAAAACAGCCTGACTTTGCCAGCCAAGACAGATTTTTGACAGTACTGCTGTGAGCCTGTGACCAGAAAAGAAGTTAAAAGCAGTACCTTAAATGCTCTGACATTGACACAATTTTGCCAGATCTTGAAGCAGATGATAAAACCACATGCTGTCCTTCCCCCCGCCCCCCCCCCCCTTTTTATTTTTTCTGTATCAATCATGCAGGTAAGAATCCAGACCCTAAGCTGTTTATCTTTCCCGTCCTCCTCCCTTTTTTTTTTTCACCCACCCTTCTGTTTTGTCATTGGTTTCTTTGTTTTCAGGAAACAGATTTGAATTCCAACAAGAAAAATAGCTCAACTCCTTCACAATAAATTTCCTTTCCTTTCCAAGAATGGATAGTAATTACAGACACTGATACTACCTATAAGACTGTCAAACAGGGTAAGGACTTTTTTAGAAAAGTATATCAGTGAATGGAGAAAAAGAATAGAGTGAAATCTCTGCTTAACACTTTACCTCACAGTATAAACACATTCAGCCATTGTTTTTGTATTCCTTACAAGTGGTTTAAAAATTCTTGTGTTTATTGTGTTTCCTGGGGTCAAGCAGACCAAATTCTCTGTATATCACAGTTATTGATTCGTTTTGCACAGTAACGTTATCATATTAAGAACCCTGTTTTTGTCAGACTACTTAGTCCATGAGATCTCATATGTTACATTCCCATTCTGGATTTTTTTGGTTTTGTTTGGAGTTTTAGACTTTTGAGTTTCACTCTGTCATGTGAAATTCAGGTGAAGTGAACATCCAAGGAGTGGAATAGCAGAGATCTCATTTACTTCCCTCTAAAAAAAAAAGCCATTCACTTTGAGGTTTTTTGTGCTAAAGTTTACCAAGAGTGGAAGAAGCCTGAAACAATATTAAATGAAATACTTTATACATATGAATTTAAAGCTAGCTAGATATGAATTCAACAATGAAAGACAAAATTTTAATGACTCTGGCTGATCTGCTTTGCAAATGTACGTTAGTAAGTTGAGTTGTCACTATAAAGAAATAAAATAAAAATAATCTTCTGTCAGAAAATATTTTCAATATATATTCCTTTTTCCTAGCTATATATCAAGGAATGATTTTCATAAAAAAGAACATCTTGAAATATATATTTAGATATTAAACTGAAGCAAAGACCTAACATTAATTTGAAATAGTATGTATCTTAGGATATGAGAAGGTAGCTAGAAGAGATTTTCAAATATTAAATAAGATTATTATTGAATTTCAGAGTTGGCTGGAGAAAAATCTGATGATGACTGGTAGAGAGATTTTTTCTAAGCAGGTTTTCTGGTACAAGTTTTAGCATCATGAATGATATTAAGCTAAATTTTTTCAAGCATCAGTTAGAATTAGAACAGCAGGAAGTTCTATCTGCTATTCCATACTCATGACTTTGGGTTAACGATCACAAAGGTGATGGTAAAAGTTGTTATCACGCCAGAAAATTATTACCCAAAATAGCATTTCTTAGTAAACTGGATAAGCTACTTCCAGTTTGTATGTGGGCACTGTGTTTGAGCAAACTGGATGGCATGGACCAAAATTTTCTAAGGGGATTTTTTTCTAAGGCTTTACCTCGATGATGATAACTTGCCACTGCTTGTACCTGTGGCCTGGCCCTGTCTATTCTACCAGTATAAGTCTGTCCATACTGACAACAAAACTAAGCAGCTTGTAAAATGTCCAAAGAAAAAAGAAACCTTATATTTATCTATCTCCAAACTGAAGATAACTAATTATTTTAATCAGGTATTGAATCAAGTATTTCAATTTAATCAGGTATCAAAAAAGTAGCATTGAGGGCACAGGCAACCATCTCACAACTTGAAGACTGCAGCTGCTGAGCAAGGCTCCTCTTCTGAAGGAAAACTCGATATAAAAGACTGTCTCAGATAAGGATGTGGGCACAGATAACAGCTAGCACCGTTAATACGTATTATCCCTTTTGTCTTTGTCTATAAAAATGTCACTAAGATTATGCAGAGAATCTAACGTGGATGAATGGATTTGTTCTGTCCTGCAGATATTTCTGTGTTAATAGTCCCATGATCTGCCAGCCAATCTACTACAAGATTTAACTTATTTCAAGGAAGGTGGGCAAACACAGTATATGACATTTTCTTGCCTATGTGACAATTTTTATTCTGGTATTAAGCAAATATAACACTCTGTACCAACAAGAAAAAAATAAAACTAACATATTTTAAATTAATGGCATTAATCCTTACATAAAATGCTGAAGAAATCACATAAATAAATAATTTTGATTTCTCAGAAGCTTAGAATCAGAAAAAAAGTAAATATCTTGGATATAAAATGGCATGGAAGTTATATAAATTATTAGCCTGGATTTAATAGCTAATAATAGGACTTAAAGTAGGACTTTGTAAAATTTTTAATAGGGATTTCATGCCTTGTTTAACTTCTTTCTTAACAGAAGCTGAATAAGTTCATGTATTTTTGGCAATGTTCTTTTATAATGTTCTTCCATAAAAGGATTATTTTTATAGATATATATACTTTAGTTGCCTATGTAATCCTCACACTATTCCTAATTTTCAAATAAAGGTTCTATTCTGTTGTTCTCTGGACAATTATTATGCTGCCAGTGGAATTTTCTGGTGACAACAATAAGGGGGCCGAATAGGAAGCTGACTGAAAAATGTGTTTTCTCTAGAAGAAGATTTTTTCATGGTGTCTTATGTTTGCTTCAAGCCTCTGATGGCCTAATAATAAAAGATGTTTAATAAACTAGATTATATGTTTATTGTCAGGTTTTTAATGCATTTAAATAGTCAATGACTTGTCTTTTATGACTCTAATGGGAATATTTTTACTGTATTTGTGATTTGCGTAACAATAGGGTTTTTTTCTTATAACTACATACACTACTTTTTTATATATATATATATATATATATATATATATATATATATATATATAAAAAAACCACAAATCTTATTATAGTACTCTTGTACATGAAATAAACAATAAAGATAAGAATGTCATATAATCAAGGCCTCGTAAGACACACAGGAAATATAGGAAAAGAATCTTTTTCCTAGAACCAGAGTATGGCAGGAAAAAAAGTTCTCAGTTGCACAAAACAGGGTAAGTTTCATGTTTATACAAATGTCAGCTGTGGACACAGAGTGGATTATTTCATCACTGTGGAGTGTAACTTAGCTACAGCTTGACAAGAATTCTTTCAAAGTTTTGACTGAGAGTTTACATTCTAAAACAGAGAAAAGAATCCCAAATACTTCTCACATTTCACTTTTAAAAGCAAAGGAAACAAAACACTCAAAGAGAAACACTTGGAACTGATAACAGAGCAAAGTCAGTATCAAAGCAGACAGAAGTCTTGCATCTTTTACACTTCAGGTATTTCCTGGGGACAAGCATTTGTTAAAATGTAGAAGCTGTGGTTAGATTTCAGAAATGCTCTTTAGATGTATAGGTGAGAGGCCAGTACTTGGTACAAATTTAAATATCATCAAAGAACTCTAGAATCTAGCAGCTCACTCCAGTATGAGGTAAGGAACAGGGGAAAATTTATCCTTAGCTCCCTTTTACAATTTATGCTTTCTTTGCTTATGTTGGCTAAGTTTTGTAAAAGTAATATTAGCAACCAAATGTCTCTGAAGGAATTGACAGATGAAGCAGGCAGGATCAAAAGGTCAAGTCCTTTGGAAATTCTTGGAATAAAGAAATATGTGGATGAAGATTTTTGATTTTCCCTATCTTTCCTAAATTTTTCCTAAACTTTAAGGAAAGTTTAAAAGGGAAAACATACTCTCCGAGTGAATATATGTATAGACTGTAACCATACAGAAAGCATCTCTGTCTCCTGCTCATATATAATTTCAAAGTTACCACTGCTGTTCATGATCCCACCAACTACTTTTAGTCTCCCCTAACATAGTCCTTGAATACTCATTCTCAAATTGGCAATATATCTCTCACCAGGTTGCTGAGAACTCAGGGAATAAAATTCAGCACAATGCAAAAACCTTTTGTGAATTTCTCCCCAGATCACTGAGGGTATCCTCTGTGAGGTTTGCATCAGATAATCGTGACAAAAATGATCACTTCCAAATGACACAAGGAAGAAAAATGCTGTATTTCTTCCTCACCTTTAGAGAGCTTTATGGCCAGAATTTACATTGTAATTACTATCCCAAGGTGACCCGAGTAACTGCATTTTCTGCTTGCACCACAACCAGTATATAGAAGAAAGTTATCCCTGCCAATGGTGTCATGGAGATTCTCTTGTTTTGGACAGTACATACCATGGCCACCGCAGCTTGAGAGAATTTCCTGGGCCAATTTAGGTTTTCTTAAAGTTGTGGACATCCCAGTGGACATTGGGAGTAAAGTCTGCTTGATACACCTAAAATTACTCCAACGCTATCAAAGACAAGTTCAAACATAACACAAACAGCAGTTATAAAATTGTGTCAGATTCACACGTCAGGCAGATATACATTGAATCAATCTACCACAAGAGCTTTAGATCAGAAAATCTCAGAGAAAGGATGTAGGAAAGCTCCCTGGAAAGATTTCATCATCTATAATTCTAAATTGGCAATAAGCAGCATGTGTTAGAGGGGATGTTTTATTTTCCATGCTTAATTGAATAAAACTGAATATAGTAATTTAGCACCTGTGGAAGAAAATCATACATAATTTGAATTATTTTGTATCGCTGTGCACAGTGCTTACCTGAGTTAACCCCTGAAAGCTGATGCAAAGGCAGGAACAAAACAACTGCTCAGACAATAGCACAGTAAGTTGAGGTTTTGTAATATGTGATTGAAATAAGTATTCCTATAGAAATGAACAGCAAACTCATATTGGTTTCTAATTAACTAAATATTAATGAAGCTATTAAAAAGAAATCCAAACAGTTCCTACTACTCTTTTAAATGGAATATTTACAATTGGTTTTGAGACTTTTGGAATCAATACTTTACATTTCAGAGGAAGTCTAGATTCACAGAATTTGCTTCTGAAGCTTCTGAAATTAGATTGATTTTTAAAAAACTTTTTATTTGCTTTTGGTTTCTATAATTAAAATTCTCTTCATGTCCCTGGCATAAACCCTGACCTTACACATGCAGGGGAATCTTTTCTATAGAATCTTGGTCTCCAGTCTGAATTTTTAACTGGAAAATAACACTCTAACTTATGCTGGTCAGCTATTAATGACTATAGGGAATTTTTATTCATCTATTTCTCTACCAAATGTAAATGTGTTGGTTTGACTCATCCTAAAATGGAGAGATAAGACATTCAGAATTGGATTTAGCTCCCAAAGCTGTTCACAAAACAAGTGTCAAGAGATAAATGTCACGTCTAGGATTTTGACTTTTGCCCACCTCCTGTTCCTCAAACATTTGGTTAGAAGAAATAGAATTTAGATTTTCATAATCCTTCAGGGACATCTTAGGCTTATGAAAAGGGCAAAATATTTTAAGCCATTTAGAACTGTGTTTACTGAAATCAGATTTCATCAAGAGGAGTGCCTACTTTAAAGATTCATGCTCTCAAGAAGCTGTTTAAACACTTTCATTTCAATTTCTTTCTTTTTATATGTGGCACTCTCCTAATTCTCTTTATTCATTTTCAGAACCTCTCTGTTGAATGATAGTTTTGGACAGTCTTGTCTTGGTATTCGCTCTCCAGCGGCTTGTAAATCTGATATACAACAGAGGGGGACGATCAAATTTCACTCTCTGCAGAAAAATAACTTCCAAAACACTTCTCCAGGTTTTGCTATATCCTAACAGAACAGTACAAGTAATTGAACCTATATTGTTCAGCCTTTTTTTTTCCATTTTTTTCTCATAACTGCAAGGTGGTTTGGGATACAAAATTGTATCTTTAATATTTTCTTTCTCAAGCATCCTTGAATTCAACATCCTCTCTGAATACAGAATGCCTCTTTCTGGGGAAGAATAAATTTCTTATACAACAGAATCTTCATTTTTCTTTTTAGGCTACCTCAATGTAATAAAAACTTACTGACAATGAATTTAAACCACGCCTTCTATGTCAGGGAGTGTAAATAATTAACTACCATATATCCACCAGAAAATATATATGATACATATTTCCAGTGCTAGTTTCAGTGAAAGAAAATGCTCTCAAGAAGCTTTTTGCCACCATTGGGTTTTATGCATAATACTGTCAAAAATGTTTGGTTAGACTTCTTTCTTTTTTTTTTGAAAGCAGGGCTTTCTTTATTTAACCAAATTCTTAGATAGTACCTAGTGCTAGATCTTCAGCTGTCTTCCCTACTCCAGTTTATCCTCTGGCATTCTGATCCCAGATATATTTCTACATAAACAATATGTACAGCTGCCCTATGGCCAGAAAGGGAAGAAGGGAAAGATACTTAAGCTTATAAAAACAATTAGAAACTTCCTTTTTCAACCTCAGTAAATCCCACACAGAAACACGTGATTATTTTGTCCAGGAATTACTAAAGCAGGCAACTGGCTAACCAGTGGGATGAACCCAGGAGGAGATCACTGTGTTCTCACTTGGTTCCTTCTCTTGCTTCCACCAGCCCCTGCTAGCCTTCATGAATGCAAATTGCATTCTTTGGAAGACAGAATATGTGGTTTGCCTTAGTGAGAGTTTGTACTTGTATTAATATTTCAGTTTGGTTGTAGATTTATTGTTGAAATATGAGTATGTGTATGAACAGTATCAATAATCTTACTATTTTGCATTCTTCTTCCATTTATGTTTGTTAAATACAGCAATAACCTATGCCAAACAATTTTGTACTTATTTTGTCTGTTTTCTATTAATGGAAAATGCTTCAGAAAGATATGGTAATTAAGTATTTAATACATCTAGATAGTAGTTAAGTATAAGATTCATACTTGGGACTCAAAATACCATAAGTAATACATATTTCCATATGATCTAATGTATGATCAATGACCCATTAAAAAAGCTCTTCAACCAAGTTTCAGTAGCATGCTCTCTCTCTAAAGTAAAAACAGAAATATTTTATCACCTATTTCATGGAAAGCATTTGTCAAAGCAGCTGTGATTTTTTGTATAATTTTACTTTAAATTTATATCATAGATATAACCTAATGAGTTTATAGAATTTTGTCATAATGGTAATCATTTCCCTCAGCAAAATGTAACCCCTTACATGAGGATATGGGCAGGGATACATGGCTGGACATTGCAACACTGGGAACCGCTTCTCAACCCAGCCTCAGCTGAACCACTAGGACTCCCATCTCTGCAGTCTAACTTATAATTTAAATTCTAAGATATTATCTATGTAATATTTCATGCCTGCATTATCTTTGGAGCATATGAGTTCAGAGATGATGCATCCAGCATAACAACAAAAAACACAGAACAGGTTAGAAAAACAAATTTCAGTAAATCAGTGATGCAATCCAGTGCATGAAACAAGCTCAGAGTATCCTACCTTATTTTCTTCAATTGTTCTTGTGTTTATGGGTAGGATTATTTAAAACATGTCATTGTGGTTTGTTTTCTTTCTTTTTCTCAAAAAGCACCTTTTATTTCCCATACCTGCAATAAAAACACATATCGGTTTACCTCTCGGATATTCTGAGCACACACATTAAATACCTGTTCATGTAATGTTTCACCATTTTACATTTGCTTGCCTGGAGGTGTTTTGATTTATGACTGTATCAGTGCATCTATTTCTTAACTTGTAAACCTCATTGTACCATTCTTTAAATTTTCTTATCAACAAACATCAGAACAATATTTGTGCCATTATAAGCTTCAACAAATGCTTACTTTGTGATAAAGGACAAAAAAGGTAGGCAGGAAACAAGAGACAATTTAATGTGACTGTGACCTCTGACAATTAACATGTGGCGTGAACTGATGGGAAAGTAAAAAGGAGCAAAAAAATAAAGGTTTATCAACTGCAGTCTTACTGCTTGGGTGTTTTTAACTGATTTTCACCATTTATGGGTACATCCACTGAAGTTATCCTGAAGTCAGTGAACTTGAAGTGTAAGCTCTGTTAGGAAATGTTTGAGTTCTCTTTTGTGTTTGCAGGTGTTCTTGGGGCCTCAATAACAATCACCGTGAAAGCCTCATAATCTAAGCATAATTAGCAGCAAATGTGGGCACATTTTCTTCAGCACTACTGTCAAGCTTTCTTTTCATACCACTTTCACACTTACAAGGACAGATAGCTGACACCCCGCTTTGGAAACTATCTGCTAATTGTGAGAAAAGAAAAGAGAACTACAACAAAAACTATGCAAATGGGAGGTGTAACCTGGATTCTTTACACCAGAGATGAAGGATATATACAAGAGTATACTTATGAATATATTTTTATTGGATCTCTATTTGTTTTCTTTTTCCTTATGTGGTGCTTAAAATTTGTATCCTGTTTCTGGAAAGCAATAGTGTGCCCTAGTTCTAGCTACTCAAATCTTAATCCAGTTTACTTTGTATTTTGGATTCATGCCTATGATTGACAGTAATTAAAGTTTCCTGCCAAAAAGGTGCTGAAAGCAACTTTTGGGCCGGATAAAAGAGGTTTAATTAGAAAATAAGCACCAAGCTTGTGTTTCCATATTACAGGTTGTGTGTGAATACACAAACAGTGAGACGAGTTCTAACACAAATAGCTAGTCATGGGGTGGGGTTGGAGAATGTAGCTGTGGTGCTGTTTTCAGCTTGGTTAATAGTGGAGAAAATTTTAACCACTAGTCTTCTTTTCTGTAGCTGACAGTCAACACAAGATGGTCTAAAGCAGCTACAGTGCACCTGAAATGGTTTGAGCTTGGTCCCAAACAAAAGAAAATAGCTGTTGAAAAATCATGGCTCTTCTGGCCGTCAGAGTAAAGGGTAATTGTGGAGTTCAGTGCTCTAATATTTCTAGAAGGTGCCACTGCATAAGGACATTTTTTTTCCCTGAGTTCTATTGCACTGTGCAATATTAAACTGTAAATTCTACAAAAAGACCCAAACTCTATAGTGATCATTTTTTACCACTGTTTATACATAACACTGAAAGTAATTGCATGGATAGCAAGAGTTTCCAAGTTCTCTGAAAATACAAACAGTAGAACAGTTAAGACAGTGCCAGATTTCAAAATACAATTAACAAGGACTCTGTAGACAAATATACTTTGACTAAAGGAGATTAAATATACTACTCCTTTTTAGGGTCGAAAAAAGGCAGGTTCCAGTGTGGTGAAGCTATTATTCATATAAAAATATATTAATAAGCTAATATCTTAATACCATATGCTCTCTAATACTGTAAACCACTTTTCTTTGTAATTCCATATAATAGTATTTTGTTTGACCTCTTCAATAGTAGTAGAAACCTTAAAAGATTCTCTGGCTCTTCACAGAAGATTTATTTCAGGCTTGGTAGTAATCTGTCCTGGGTCCTACCACAAGCTGTAGTTCCATGTCTCAGTCTCGTTACCAGCTTGACTCTTGCTAAGAAAAATGTAGTACCTGCTGCATTTCTGTTTTGGGATTTTTTATCCCCGGATAGCCTTCCAGTAACTAATTTCAGTTTCTGTTTTACTATTACCTACTTGAGTGACCTTTCCAATTTTCTTCAGTATCTTTTACAAACAACCAGCTCTATTTCTTAGTTATACTCCTTCCTGGATGCACAGGTTTAAAGCTGAGTCTGTTAGTCTTAACAAGACAACATTAATTGGAAACACGGTGTAAGCCTCCGAGTCTTCCACATAAAATAATAAAAAAAACCCCAAAAAACCAACAATTAGATAGTCAATATTTTCCTTATCTATTACCACAAACATCTCCAGTTTCAATTACATGGAAAAGTCTAGTGGCTCTGGACATCACTGAAAGATAAATGTGTGGCAAGTATTGTCTTAAAGCCTATTGCTCTGCCTGTTACTTTCTTTTAGGTTTGTAGAAGCAAAACAGGGAAGAAAGCAATTGTGTACAGGGTTCAAATATGCAATAGTTGTCCACTGCATAAAACAAAAATGGAATACTTATTTGATAGTGTCCCCAGCCTCTCCAGGACCAACCAAAACAACAGTTTCATGTTCCTTTAAAGAATTACACTTGTGTGGACCATTACCTGGCATTGGAGGTGTCTTTCCAGTTCAAAATCTTTTAAAAATTGGTTGATTTGTGATTGACCTGTACTTCCTCTTTCTCTGAAACAGGAAGTTTCCTGGATCTCATAATGTGATTTCTTGGTGCCACTCAAGAGGTCCATGTCTGAAAGAAGGGTTTCCTGCTGCTGCAACGCACTAGCTGCCCACAGTTCTAGCAGACTGTGAAATCCAATTAATTACACTCTGCCATTCATATTGCAGCAGCATTAAGAGAGGCAGCTGCTATGATGTAAGGAAGAAGAGTTTGTGTCCTAAATAAGCCTAATTCTAGATTTCATCATTTCCCAGGGTCTGCAAGACAAGTGTGTCTCCCATCCCTGATTAGCTCCACAAATGGCAGTGCTTTACATTTACATCTCTCTCCAAAATAGACACTATTTTTTTAGGCTAGTACCTCAAAAATTTGGAATTATAGTCAAGCTTTATCAGCCTTAAAGCTATGTATGTCTGTAACTAAATATTAAATGCGGGTAGCTGAGGGAACCTCTCGCTGTAATGAGACCCCTGGCTTTCCCTGCTTCAATTGTGTCAGTGTTTCAGAGAGGAATGGAAAGTGCCTTTATTTTGCTGACACTCAGACCTTATCTGTTATTGATTTTTCTCCATTGCTGATAACACAAATGCTACTCCTGCTTCATCTGCTTCTTTCTTTCCAAGAGACTCTGCAAATCACATGGGTGATGTGTTCCAACAAAGATTAGATCACTTGCTTGCTCATTTGTTCTCACTTTTGGCTTCTAAGTTATTTTTGCAATTTACACATTCAGCACCTAATGTGCTTACCTCAGACAGACACACTGCAGTTTTTCCCTTGCTCCAATGTCACAGCCCTGTAAGTTAGTGACAATTTCATCCCCTTTTCCATTTTTCTTCCATTACTGTGACAAAGAAATTCTAAAAAAAACCAAACAAAAAAACCCACCACAACCAACCAACCAAACAAAAAGATTTTTTTCTGAAATACTGTTTTAGTAACCAAACCCCGTAATGTTAACATATATAAAAATTGATTAAACATCATAGTATTATTTTCTATTCTTTTTTAGTTCTCTTACGTTACCCTTCTCTCAGCACTCTTCAAATACAGCTTAATGTAATAATACCACAGTGGGATTCAAATTTCAAATCATTTAGCTTTGTTGTTAGCTTTGTTTGATAGGCCCATTGCAGTTTTTGTCAAGAGTATATCTACATCTGAAGTTTACACAAAAAATCAGAAGCCTTGCAGGTGGCTGGCATTTCAAAGCTGCCAGACATTAACTTTGCTACCACTGAGCTTTCTCAGAAGAACTGGCCAAGCTGTCTCCTGCAGAATGGACAGTCACCTACTTTTAATGAAAGCATGTGGGTGACACAAAAAACAGACCCTGGACATAGCATCTCCAATTTAGTTCCCCTTAGAGCACATTGAAGATTTCTGTTTCTCACAGTGGTGGTGAGGACCCCATGAGAATGATGCCACCTTGCTGTAGATGGGGCTCATCTCCACAGCCCTCCTCTTCCTATCCATGCTGACAAAGGGCTTTCAGCTGTGACAAAGAATCAAAGGAGCTAAAATGAAATCATAGCTTAAGGAGTCTATTGTGAAGTGAGACTTTTCTATTTAATGTTTAAGCTTCTAATTCCAATTAATTTTACCACAATAGAATTGTAAATCTGGCCTGGTGCCTTATGAGAACACCTACCTCTGCTGCTATTTGCAACAGTCTCTCATTTATGACTACACCTTGACTGGGATTGTCAGCTGATCCAATCTATTTGCATGGACCAAGCAAATGAATTAAAGAAATTTAGTTTATGGCTTTGCTGTGTCTAGAAAGACTCTTAGAAATCACATGAGTAAATATGAACTATTGATAGACCACAATCAATGAGAGGGTGGCCTCACATTACATATTTCTGTGACACAGGAGGAGTCAGAGTGCAGTGATTAATTCCTTCACCAGCACAAGGCTAGCAAAACCTGGCTTATAGCCTCTGCTGCTAGTCCAACTGAAGGAAATAGAAAAAAAGAGACAGTATGTCTTATTGTTCATATCTGAGACTTCCTAAAAGAAAGAAAATAATCTTGAGCAGAGCTGTGGCAGGCAACCAGTCTAATAAGATGCGGTGTTATTCACACATACAATTACTCAGTGAAATTAGGGCAAAATATTTTTTATACATCTTCTATTATCATGATATAAAACAGTCCAATTTCTTCTGTAAGACAGGCTTGCTGATGGCTTCAGAGAAGGAATGTATAAGCTATTTGAAGAAAAGTGTCTTGTTTTTCAGTTACACTTCTTTTAACTCTGCAGGCTTTCTTGGAAGATCAAATTAATGTATTTCTGCATACTTTTTATACTTGTTATGGTCACAGTTACCCAGACATCAGAGAAAGAATTTGCACTTCCAGTACCCTAAGTTTATACTGCTTTAAGTCAGAATAATTCCTGAGATTTTAGAAGAATGAGCCTTGATTCATAGCAATACACCCAGAAAGGACTCACTCATGGGTGGGTGTAGACATAGAACAAGTTCAGAAGAAGACTGTGTAGACATACATAGACTGAAATTTAAGTAACCCCTGCATTCTACGCTGCTGTTAGAAATACTATTTGACGGACACTTTTCTGTGTGATCTTATTGAGCCTGAATGCACAGAGTTAAATCAAAGGCTTTTAAAAGGAAACACTAGGAGATAAAATACTGACAAGAGATAATGTACTTTAGTATGGATCACTCAGGATCCTTGGGACACAAAGGGAAGCTGTTAAGTGGAAAATACAACAGGCTTTGCTCTCACTAGGATATTGGACTTTATTCTTTCCAAACAGATCTTGACTCAAAGGGTGTACTAAGGATTTAGAGATGCCAGTTTGAGTAGGAAGAAATTAGGGCAGCTGACTGGATATGAAAAAGGAACAAATGAGTTACAGTAAGCAATGTGCATCTCCAATGTCAGAGAGAGAGAGAACCACATTGAATGACATCTACTAAAGCTTCCAAAAAGTAAAAATTGGCATTTCCCTGCCTCTTTTCTTTTCTTTTCTTTTCTTTTCTTTTCTTTTCTTTTCTTTTCTTTTCTTTTCTTTTCTTTTCTTTTCTTTTCTTTTCTTTTCTTTTCTTTTCTTTTCTTTTCTTTTCTTTTCTTTTCTTTTCTTTTCTTTTCTTTTCTTTTCTTTTCTTTTCTTTTCTTTTCTTTTCTTTTCTTTTCTTTTCTTTTCTTTTCTTTTCTTTTCTTTTTTTCTTTTCTTTTCTTCTTTTTCTTTTCTTCTTTTCTTTTCTTTTCTTTTCTTTTCTTTTCTTTTCTTTTCTTTTCTTTTCTTTTCTTTTCTTTTCTTTTCTTTTCTTTTCTTTTCTTTTCTTTTCTTTTCTTTTCTTTTCTTTTCTTTTCTTTTCTTTTCCTTTCCTTTCCTTTCCTTTCCTTTTCTTTTCTTTTCTTTTCTTTTCTTTTCTTTTCTTTTCTTTTCTTTTCTTTTCTTTTCTTTTCTTTTCTTTTCTTTTCTTTTCTTTTCTTTTCTTTTCTTTTCTTTTCTTTTCTTTTCTTTTCTTTTCTTCTTTTCTTTTTTTCTTTTCTTTTCTTTTCTTTTCTTTTCTTTTCTTTTCTTTTCTTTTCTTTTCTTTTCTTTTCTTTTCTTTTCTTTTCTTTTCTTTTCTTTTCTTTTCTTTTCTTTTCTTTTCTTTTCTTTTCTTTTCTTTTCTTTTCTTTTCCCTTCCCTTCCCTTCCCTTCCCTTCCCTTCCCTTCCCTTCCCTTCCCTTCCCTTCCCTTCCCTTCCCTTCCCTTCCCTTCCCTTCCCTTCCCTTCTTCTTTTTTTTTTTTTTTTTTTTTTTTTTTTTTTTTTTTTTTTTTTTTTTGCAAGTGAAGGGACAAAAGACTGATAGAGTTGTTTTGCTCAGTTTGGGGGTTTGAGGGATAGGAAAAAAAATAATTCTGACACTGGTGAATTTCATTATTGCTTCATATTCTTGATATCATATAATAGCACAGAATGCTACAGGCAGTAATAATTTCTGTATGACTTCACTTTCAATATTTGAAATAATTTCCAAATTGTTTGCCAAACTTAGTGAAAATTTTTCCATTCTTTTTCCCTATCTAGTCTGGCTAAATATGGGTTGTTCAACATATCTAACCCTGTAGTAGATGTTCTCTAATCTCTGGGAAAATAGAGTCTTAGATATTTGCTAGAATTTTTCTTTTGCATGTAGTTTGTTACACTTACCTTTCTTTTCTGTCAATATTGAATTTCCTAGTTTTAGAGCTTTTGCTCAGTTACTGATATTTTCACTGCTTTATGATTTGAAATTGACATCTCATTTTTTTGATTGGTGTCATACGGTGTCAATATTTCTTATGCTGTCACATTGAAGCCCTGTTAATGTTTTATATTCCCTTTAAAAATATAAAATTATTAAATATTTTATTTAATAATATTTCTTAAATATGATTTTTTTTTTTTTTCAGTTTGTAAGATGTGTTGATGAGCCACAATGATAAAGCACTAATTATGTTTTCAAAAATTAGCACATGTAAACAGTCAACTGCTTATTGGGCAGTAACCTCAGAAATCAAGCTAACTGACGATGAATTTCAAGATGGTATACCTGGGCTCTTTTCTAATTAGATCATTTTATAGTGAAGGGCTTAAAGAGTCTAGTCTGAGTTCAGTGTTTGTTGCTGTACTAGATGCTGTTCAGATGACACTAAAAGAATTGCTAAACTTTATAGGGTTGCCTTTATAATCCATTGTGAAACACAGGAGTGGGATAAAAACTTTTAGAGGGGGCTTAGGACATCATGCAGTTGTCAATGAATCCATGGATGATATAGTAGCCATTAAATTACTGCAGGCTACTGGATCAGTAAATTAAGACTTCAACCCGTCTAATCACTTGTCAGACTCTACTTCCTTGACAAGCTCAACCAAGGTAGGGTGGAGCACCAAGTTCAGACACCCGATGAATATGTTCAAGCCAGTCAGTTGAAGCAGCTTCCTTCAGCAGAGGCCTTTTCCACTCCACCACACTCCAGTCCACTGCAAACCACTCCACTCGCTATAGGAACACAAAACACCTAACTTAGGTACCAAAGTAAGTTGCCACATTAAACTTTTCCCTTTCAGAGAACAGAGTGAAGGTGCAGCATTCAATGTAATTCTCAAAGGTTAATGCAGGCAGGCACCCTATGTTTTTCCAGGCAGCTTTCTTTTGGCTGTATGAAAACATAAGATTAAGGTCAGGTCCCGTATTGGCAATAGAGCACAGTGTGTTTTGCTGCAGACCTCTGCAGCAAGCTAATAGACCTGGAAACAGTTATTTTTTTCCCAAATGTTTTAATAAAAACTTTTTCAACTTCTCAAAACTATATACCTGTGCAATATAACTGTCTCAGTCATGCTGTTCATTTTCTTCCAAAAAAATCAAGGATAATCAAGTCATAATAATTTATCTAAGCATCATTTTACTGGTTAAAAATGTGAACATTATTATGTTTTTTTAATAGTTACATGAGTCTATGAGTTCCAACTTTATCATTAGGATTTTCCTCATGTTAAAGGTATGACTGACACTACTTGAATAGAAGAAGATTATTGGCTTTTGCTTTTTTATTAGCTATTGTATTCATATCTTGCAAAATGTATTAAAAAGGAGGCAAAAAAACCCCCGTTGAAGTCGCTTGCTATTTTTGCCAAAGCAGATCACACTTTTTCAGGCTTCTCTAGGCTCAGAAAAGCATATTTAGAATTAAAGTGAGAATAAAGAGAAGTCTTTCTAAACTAGTTTCTAATCACAGAATAAGTTAGAATAGAAAATATTAGTATCTCACCACATACTACTTTCCTTTCCTATGAACCAAATCATTTTTGCAATTATAGCTGAATTTTTCAACCCACTAGGGCATTGATCCTTTAATGGAATTTCTACTTCTCCTAGTTTTCCTACTTTTCCTTAAAAATGATGCTTTCATAACCTTTTTGAAAATCACTTTCTCCTGGATTTTTTGCATTGTTTTACATCACTCTAGTTATTGTGTGTGTGTGTATTTACATATACAGGCAAGAACACAATGTATGGAATGATGGGTCCATTTCTCCTAGTTCCTTTGCAATATTTTATTAGAGTTACATTACAAGGAGCCAGAGGGTATGACTATGGGCTTGTCCTCATTCAAAGAAAAATTGCATTCTGACTACCAGTAAATTGCTCTGAATCTCAATGTCACCTGTCTTTTTCTGGATAGTGGGCTGTTTCCCACTGCTTGAAAAATTGCATTTTCAAGCTGTTGGCTATGAAGTAAGTGAAGTTTTTATCCTACTGTCCTTTTGCAGCTTTGTATGTGCAATCGTGTCAATTGCACTCAATGAGACTTTATTAGCATGACAAGATATACAGAAGGGCTGCTGAAGTGTACAAGGGATGGACTGCTCAGGAATCTCTTACAGGGAAATAGCATCTCCCCACATTTATCTTCCAAATCTGTCTACCAGAACTATCCATTGCTGTTCCTGTGGCAAGTTGTGGAAAATGAAAAGCAAACTTCCTAAGTGTATGTTAGATGTGCAGTCTATAAGGAGGATTGCTTAGAAGGATAATTCATCCATCTCTAAAACAAACACTGAAACATTATGTCATATGCCATATCATATGTAGAATTTCTGAGGCAAAACACAGCATAGATGGATCAGGAGCAGTTATAGTGGAAAAATTTTGGTAAAATAAGAATGAAAAAGCTCTGGATTGAAGTTTTGAAATGACAGATAACTGTTATCCATTTTTAGGTCACAGTTTTATCAATTTACACAAGTATTTTTATGCCCTTTGAGATATATTTAAACTTTGGGTCTCTAGGCAGTCATAGAAGGACATGATAAATCTGGACATTTTTATCATTATTATGTCACATAACACACAACATATTTTTTTGCTTGTTTGTTTGTTTTTGGTTTTTTTTTGGTTGGTTGGGTTTTTGTTCGTTTTTTAAGGGAATGTATTTTCCCTCTGGTTTTAGTGAAACTTCCATTTTTGGAAATGTAACTACCATAGGCAGTATTTGCAATTCTTATACAGGTTCTCAAGCTCAGTTAAAGGTTACAGCAGTAAACACAAGAGCAAAATTGGGTCCCCTGTTTGTCTGCTCTAAAGCTGAAAATGTGAATACAATATGTTTTATAAATTATAGACAACATATTCAAGGTGTAATATCTGTTAATAGGTGCCAAATATGGTAATTTAACTTTAAATATTTTTTCTTATACTTTTTTAGTCAATGACCTTTCCAAATGCTTAATTCAAAAAATAGAAGAGGACACTTTATATTTTCTTTTAGTTTACCACTTCAGCATTTTCTAGTTTAATTTCTTTAAAGGGGGAAGAAAAAAATGCTTCTAACATTTACAATTGAACTTTTTGGATCTGCTGCTTGGTTTTTTTTGTTGTGCATTTCTCTTAGGTGGTTTATCCTGAATGTGACAGCTCTCTAGCACAGAACTGAAATATTACAGCAGTAATTCTGCACCATTATGCCTAATGTTACAGCAACATCCTGCAGATTTGCACTCTGAATATGGGAGGAATTCAGGTTTATTTACTTTAATGACTAGGTAATGAGTCTGAGCCACACAGATCAAAGTGAACCGGTAAGAGCGAGGCTGTTATGAGCCAAAACTAATAAAATGCTCCAGTTTGAGAAGAAGAGCAGTGCAGTGAGAGAGGGGATAAGTGTTGGGAAGAGAAAAAAGGATGTTTCCCACCAATGTTTGAAATAACGTAGGCCAAACTCTGCTGCTTTGACTGTCCACTGCTTGGCAGCCCTTTGGACTTTGCAAGAAATTACTCCCCTTCTTTATTAAAGCAGTTAGAACCTCATGCTGTTCACACCAGTTTTGTGGAGTTGGATCATTATTTGGAGACTAGATAGGCCCAAATGATCTCTCTGCATGTTGGCATACTCTTCATTCCTAAATTAAGAACCTCCTATTGGAGCAGCTATATAGTGATAAAACAGGTATACTGAGGGTTCCAGAGACTGATTACCTTTTATTAATGGATAAGAAAAGAATCTAATATTAAATGAGCTATCAGAGATCTTTCAAGGTGAATGCATCCTTTTGAGTAGCATGAAAAAGAGCCTGAGAACAGAATATTTCATACTAAAATGTTATTTTTCCTCCCATTTGTTCACTTAGGTACTGCTAACCATATTGTCTTACCCATTGCTTCATGGGACCACAACTCAAATTTCAGCAATTTGATGTTCCTCCCAATGAAGTCAAATATTGCTGAATCAGACGACTCTGGAGAAATAAAGGGAGCGTGAAATTTTTATAATTTGCTCTTATCATTTCATCTTGGTATTTCTAGTGGAAGTGGAAAGGAGGAAAACTAGTAAAAAACTAGGTTCTCATTTGACACCTGACTTTGCACCTTATGTGGTTGAAGGTATTTTATACTTCAGATAGCATATTGCTAAGAATTTGCATTTGATAAACAGCTCCAGAAGTGACCACAAATACGGCTTACGTTAAAGCTCGTATAGCATTCCACTCCACCTCTGTATTCCGTAGTAGAGTGAATATCAAAGTAATAATTTTGGTTTGTGTTCCAAACTTTTTGGGGGCTGGGAGAAAGTTGCAACAAGGTGTATATGGATGCTTTTCCAGTCATACTTTTTTCATGGTAGATTTTACATGGAAAGTTCCCAGCTCAAATTCAGAAGACTGTCACTTTTTCCTCATTCTAGCCTTATATTTTTGTGTGTATGTGCATTATATAATCCAGGGAATAAAGAACAATTAAGGAGTATGTTAGGACATAATTATCCAAGAATCATTAAGTCCAAATAGAATAAGAAATAAACAAAACAATTTGTGGCTTTAAAAACAACCTATAGGAACAATATGAAGGGCATTTAGATGGACAAAGTTATGAAAATATTCTTCTTGCATACATATTATCTTTGTTTTTACGTTTCTGAAATTTAATATGAAGTAAGTTGGATGTAATAACTTACAAAGAAGATTGGTAATCAAAATCATCATTCTCGATGATTTTGGAGGTATTTTCCGACCTTAATGATTCTATGACTCCTGTGTCTACTTGGCAGTAAGCTGTAAGCAGGTTGGATAGCAACATTTTCTTCTTCTTCTGTATAATTGCTCACCATCCTTTTGTTAATCTTCTGAATACTTTAACCCTAATTTTTAAATAAGATGAGTAGGAACACCTTCCTCTTCCTCTGAATTCTTATTTTATCCTCATTTATAGTGTCTAAGAAGCTTTAGGTAAATTAATTATCAATATGTCAAAGCATAAAACATATCTTAACAGAAATTTTGAGAGGCACAGGCCACTGATATTTTATATGATATATCTGGAAATTAAAATTATATTGCAGTCCCAATTCTCAGGATGAAAGCTGTAGTAACAACAGGAAAAGACATAAAATCTATTCTGCATGTTACAGATTGTCATGGAAATAAAAAATTGTGAAAACTTAATTTTTGTTCCTCTCTCAAGATAGCAATCTCACAGCCATTTCTGGATGAAATTAAATAAAGGGTCTCCTTAGCTTTTATTAGCAGCACTGATCTGCAACCATGTCTTTTTTTCAAGCAGTTTTAGGGTAGGCACATATATTATTTACAGAAAATCCACAAGGAACATTTTTATAGTACCAGAATAGAAAAAAATACCGTAACAATAAAGATTGAGGATTGATGCAATTGTGAGTACAAATAATAGATGCCTTGTGTGGCTGTTATCTCCTCGAGGGAATTCTTTAGAATGGCTTTCATTTTATAAAATGTGTTTGTTTCAGTGCAACCCTATACAAGTAGGGAACTGTATTTGTGTTCCTGGTTTTGGGGGTTTTTTTTAATACTTCTGTTTTTGGCCTCCCCCCAAAAAAGAAACTAATATAAAATTGGTGTGATTGGTTTAATGAACTTTGAGACTGCTCTGAACTTTAAAGGAATCAGAAGTCACACAGAAGCCATTGGTATGTATATATATTTTAAATGTATTTTGACTCTCTAACCTGTTTTTAAACATGCAGATGCTTGTACTCTGATGCTGTTCATGGAGATTAATAATTTTCATGTAGAACAGTCAGGAATTACAGCAATGTAATGCATTATCTACTAGCCAGTGCTGTTCAGCCACTTTGTTCTGGAATCATCAGATCTGAGATGAAGCCAAAGCAGTTTACATCAAATGAATATCCTGCCCAAAGACACACAATGGCAAAAAGTTTGTCCTCAAGATGGGAGAGATGTTAGTTTATACAAGATGCAAATATGTGTACTTGTATGTATACATGTATAGATCTTTAGTATAATCTATTACGCAGTATATGTAATTCCATGTATCTTTCTACATATGGAGTAAGACAATATATATGTGTATATATATATATACATATATATACATATACATACATACATACATATATGTGTGTGTGTGTTTGTGTGTGTGTATGTGTATGTGTGTAAATGGTGAAAGCATGAGACCTGAAGAAATGCTGGAACACTATTTTGTCTTCCTGAGCATGACCTGAACCTGAGTTCAATTAAGATATTTTGCTATTGATTTAATATCCATGAGGAAATTATTTATATCTTATTTGTCGGCAGAAGTACAAATGTGGCAAAAAGGCAATCAAAATTTAAATAAGAATTCCAAACCCAGAAATCATCTGTGACAACACCATATTTTTCTCCTTATTCTATCCCATTTTAAGCCTTTACTTCAGTGCTAGGAAAATCCATCAATACTAAAAAGCATGCACTTTTCCCTAATTCAATATTCTCAAAAGAAACAAAAAGTAAGAAATGCTGGTGTATGTTGCATTATATTAGCAGATATAAAAAAATATTGTTTTCGATTGGCAGGAGGGAGAGCAGAAGTGATGACCTGAGTGATGCTCAGATGAGGCTGGGAAATAGAATGGCTTATGGCGACACTGATTTTTCAGGTTGATGGTGATGGAGAAAGACACATTCATAATGGCAAGAAAAAAGGGAAATAAGTTCTGATACTGCTGTGGTAGGTACTGACATTTAGCTACTGAGAAGGAATAACACTGCATGGACATCCAGGTTTCTCTGAACTGCCAAGTGCTTACTGATGCTTTTTACCCCCATTCTGACATTGCTACAAGGCTTCAAAAAAAATGCTATAAATATTTCACATTTGCACTGTTCATTACTTTCATTACTTCAGCTCATATTTCTGTGAGATAAAAGAGGTGATAGTGTATGACATTGCTCTACCTCTGATTTATATTGCCAATAGGTCCTGCATTTTTTGTTTGTTTGAATTTCATCACTCTGTACACCAAGAAACAAAGACTTACAGCCTCTCTTGGCAAGCCACTTATGTTACTTTTCTCAGCTAAAATGTATTCCTGCTGTGTAGTCATTTTCCTGAGCTTCAGTCTTTCATATCAGTATTGAAATGCATTTGCCCTTTGTAAAGAATAGTCTTAATAACTTAACCATCATTTTTTTATTACAGAATTGCATGAAGCAGTAAACAGCACATTAATTAAAATCTTCAGGCCCTATTTAATGTGAGGTATTATAAATGACAAGGAGGCCAAGGAGATAAATCAAAAAGGGTCAGAGGCAGGAATTTCACTTTGAAAAAGATGACTTCACATATTACAGGGGGAAAAAAAGAATCACAATGTAGAGTTTTAATTGAGAAGGAGCTATTAAGGAGGACTTAATCCCTGACTTTAAAGCAGAGGGGAGATGAAGATGTAATGTAATACAGTGGGGAAAAAAAGAAAAATACTGAAGTAATCAAACTGCATAATATCAAAAGTGGGAACGTAAAAATTTCTTTGTAAGTAAAACTGCACCCGGCTCTGAGAAGAATTTGGAATATGAGCAGTAAAAATTATTACAACAACTGGAAGACCATCTTATGAGGAAATATCAAAGGAGATAAATAGTTCAGTTAAATGACATCAGGAGGACACAGTCATCTTCTATAAGAATTTAAAAGGTGTATACAATATGCCCAAAGGGTTTTTTCTACCAGTCGCCAGGGTGCATTATACAAAACAGAGGAGTGCATTAATTACAGTAGTATCAATAGAAATATTGGAATTTATTTATTTAAAGGTTCAATAAAATTGTTTTGTCAGGATAAATCTACAAGAACTACGTAGTACAAGTAGAAAGAAATCTCAGGAAATAACAATGCAAACTATCAGCAAAGCAGGAGAGAATGTCAGACACCCAATGAAAACAAACATATGTCAACTACAATGTAAATTAGAACATTATGAGCATAAAGAGAACACAGGTACATCAGCAGCAGAGTAATGCAGACAAGTAGTAAGAAACCACAGAAATAAATAAATACATAAAATTCAATCACATGAACCCTTGGAAACAGACAAACAAATGCAATCTTGCTTGGTAGCTGCTTGTCAGCAGGCATAGTGTCACAGCTCCTCCTTACCCTTTTAGCAATGTGAACCTGCCAACACACCAACAGTCAGGAGAGACCCCAATTACAAAGGAGGACAAATGCATGTGACTACAGCTACTTTCTTCCATGCCTAGAATGTAATATTGGCAGCAGCATCTTTATTTTTTATGTTGCCCTCCCGCAGGCTCTACAAGATGGCACCAAAGGGCAGTGCTGTAGGGTCATGCTTATTACATGAGACATAACCAAATAAAAAGGTTCCCCAAATTAGGAATGAGATTTCCCCAAAACCTTTCTCTTTTCTTTTTTATTTTTTTATTTTTTTATTTTTTTTTGGACAGATTAATTGGCTGCTAAATTAATGTAACCTCTTTCCACTTGATATGTCACTCACAGTCAGAACAATTTTAATGAGAATACCTAATCTGTTCATGCAGTCTGAACAGCAACCTCTTCTGTTACTGAACACTTAACTTCCAGTAGTGTAGAGTGATTGATATTTGTAGGCATTCATCATCTAGAGTATTCTGAGAGCCCTGAGAACCAAGCTGTCATGATGCCCTGGATTATTAACACTATGTCCTTTCTCAGGAGCTAACCACAATCCACACACTTTGGCATTCCATATAGCTAGTGTCAGCATAAAAGCAAAGTGTATCAATGATAGTTTGTTTTATTTTTTACTAATTTATGACTCAGAGTTGACAACTACCTCACAAGCGACTAGAAACTGACATTTCCCCCAACAATTTTAAAATGAATTTACATTTTTAGTTACCATATTCTATCAAGCATATTCAAGAAAAGCTATTTTCTCACTGCGTCCTGTGACATTTGACATGTCATCAATATGAGTCAGACAGTCTTATGGTGTCAGAGACATGTCTCCTTTGCTTTTAATGGAGACATGCCCATTTACAGCATTTAATGATGTAGTTCAATGTGCATTAAGTTCATCCCCTAGAACTGTCAGAGCTGAAGGTCTCTGATTTGTGCCACTATTGCTGTGAATCTGCCCTTCTAATTCCTCACTCAGAAGAAGCTGGTCTGGAAGCAATAACAATGACAAAATGCAGTAAAAGTGGCTGAGCTTGTAATTTTCTTTCCATGCCAGAAGTTGTATGTGAAAAAAAAAATCTCTGAACAAAAGGCCAAGACTATAGGAAATTTTTGTCTTGAAAAGATAGTTACATAGTGGTTATAATTTATGAAGAAAAAGCTACCCTAGAGAAAGAATTTTTTGCTCTCACTGTTCCATTCCATCCTAACTAGAGCATCCTAACTAGAGGATGTCTAGGAGGATGGTACAACTAACATTAACAAAGTGTTTTTAGAAAATGTATAAAATAACAGCGAGAATAATTAACACTAGGTTCACTGAAATCTCATTAGAAACACGCATTTATGCATTATCTTCTTCAAGTAAGGCTCAAGTTCCAACTTGTGAGGTTAAGGTGGCATAAACAAGTGCTGTACTTATTGGTACTAACCCTTCAGGGCACTGAGAACTGGAAATGATTTGAGGCATTTTGTTACACTGAACAGAATACTTGGGTGGAAAAATGGCTGATAAAGTTCAATTTTATTAAATACAAAAGCCTGACCATGTAGAAAAATAATTCTAACCTTACATATATAGTAAGGGGATCTGACAAAGTTGTTAATATTCAACAAGAAAGTTCAGGGTTTATAATAAACAGCAGCATGAAAACATTTCCTGAATGAGTAATTGCAGTCAAAGAAACACATAGAATGCTAGGAATTTCTACAGAATAACAAAGGACAAACTAGAAAGCATAATTCTTTATGCATCTTTAGTGTTAAGAGCAGGCCCGTCTCCCTAATTCAGCAAGGATACAGAGGAACAAAAAGTGATTAGAGAAGGATGACAAAGGTAAATCAGTGTTACAGATTGACTTTTTTGCAAGAAGAGACTGCTGAACAGACTAGGATTTTTTTAATTTGAAAGATGGACAGATAAAAGGGAACACAGTCAGGATCTACACAACTGTCGTGGTTTAACCCCAGGCAGCCACCAAGCCCCACACAGCCACTTGCTCACTTCCCTACCAGCAGATCTGGGACAGAATTGGAAGGGTAAAAAATACAGAACTTGTGGGTCAAGATAAAGACAGTTTAACATGGAAAACAAAAGCTGTGCACAGAAACAAAGCAAAACAAGGAATTCACTGCATCCCATGGGCAGACAAGTGTTCAGCCATCTTCAGGAGAGCTGGGTGCCATCACATGGAGCAGTTACTTGAGAATACAAAAACCATCACTCCAAACTTCCTCCCATTTCTTCACTTCTTCACTGAGCATGATGTCATATGGTCTAGAATATCCCTATGGTCAGCTGGGATCACCTGCCCTGGCTGTGTCTCCTCCCAGACTCCCAAGCACCTCCATCTTCCTTGCCAGCATGGCAGTATGAAAAAGCATAAAATGCCTTGGCTTTGTGCAAGCCCTGCTCAGCAAGAACAAAATCATCTCTGTATTATCAACCCCGTATTTAGCACAAATCCAAAACATAGCTTCCTACCAGCCATTGTGAAGAAAATTAAATCTAGCCCAGCTGAAACCAGCACAAGCGCATGAAGTCATGGAAAAGTGATTGTTGGCTGTTTATTACCAAGGAAGCTTCAGAAGAAATCATCACTGCATGAGAAGTTTAAAATAAAAATGGTGTAATAAATTCACCCTACAGTCCAACTATGAAATTCAGTGAATATCAAGAGCTTACAACAGTCTAGGAAAAAATTAAGAGACATTTATGGTACAAACATCCACTGCAGGCAGTGAAATGCAAGGCTCTCTTTCTGCTATGAAAGAGTATGATTGTTGTAGTCCCTTTCACAGGCATAACACTGGTTTAATTTAACCTTTGATGTGACCCAGTCTGAACACCCATATCCCATCCTGATGACAGGAGCATTATCTCACAAGGTTCACCAGCTTGCCTCACAGCACTCAGCACTTACAAGGGACATTAGCATTTTCATGTGGAGCAACACTAGGGATGTGAAAAAGTCCCTTAGCTGGCTTGATTCACATCCCATGGACTTAAGGTACACGGACTGCATTCCTTTCAGTTTAAATGAACTGGAAGCCATGCTCCAGGAGCTCATGTAGCATGCTGCAGCTGCTGAGGAGTATCTGGTGCAAGAGTCTGGCGCATAGTCTGTCTCAAATAATAATCTCAAACCAAACGTGGGGGTCTTGGGTCCTTAGTGCCACTGTAGCATTTTACAAATATGCCACGCTACCTGCTGATGAAAACAGAAGACTGATGTGGGGCAGCCCGGAGCCTGCAGATTCTCTATCACATTCCTATGTTTTTCAGAAGTATTTCTCATCATTTCGACTATGTTAATTGTTCCACAGATGTTCAGGTGGGTTGTGTAGTATCCCACGTCTTGAATAATAGTGGGAAGCAAAAAGAGAGCATGTTTTCACATTTGGAAAGATATGTTTTCACTTTGTTCTTTCACCTTCTTTCTTTTGTACTATCATCCTTTGTGTAGTGGTAGAAAAAAAACAACAGGTGAGTTAGATAGTTAGTGATATTACCTTATAGACCCATGGTAATGGATGATTCAAATTTCTACAACAATATTTACAGAACAAGAAACAAAGTTCTTTGCTGCTGGATATAAAAGAACACCAAAAGACCAAAACTAAACAGAATAATCACCTTGTTGCTACTTTATCTTGGATGTACTGAATCTCATAGGGCTATGTGGAACTTTGTTCTCAGCAAAACAATTGTATTAAAAAAAAAAGAATACGCTTTTTTTTTTTTGCAGGCTGTTTCATTGTGTGCTTCAGATGTACAATTAATTATATAAAAAGACTATTCAACTTCTTCCTATACTGACAACTTCAGATCTTATTTTAATTGAATCAGCTCATCTGAGCTTTGACAGTGTTGTCAAAGAAAATCACAGCCACAAGGATTCAAAACACCTTTAGAGTGTTATCAACAGTAACAAGTAATATGAGCTTCGAAGAACAATGAAATGAAAACTGACCTTTTCTCTGGAGATATCACATGCATTTGCAGTACAAAGTGACAAAGTATTCTTCCTTAATGTAATTGTCATTTTTGGCATCAGTGTTAGGAAATCAATATGACTTCAACTAGCTTCTTTGGGCTGAAGGTGTAACATCATAAAGCCACATAATGACAGTTTGCACAATGGATCTGCTTGCATATCTCTGCTCATTGCCCTAACAACCTGAGTGAAAATGTTTATTCACATCATGTCTTTGAGAGAGACACTCAAAGAGAAAGGAGTTATGGAACAAACCAGATTAAAAGAGAATGGCTTATGTTTTAAACGTAAAGACAAACTCATAAAGATGTGAAAAAAATTTGAGTCTTCCAGTCAGAGTGCAAAGTAAATTCTAATGTATTCTTGTACATTTGCATTTTGCATTTAAAGTAAAGTTTCTTTTTTTGCGGGGGGGGGGGGGGGGGGAGTGAAGATTAATCTATTCACTGAAAAAAAAATTTATTTTACTTTTTAGTAATATGTCTGGTCAGATTTAACCATTATTTCTCTCTGGTGAGATTTAAGGGCAAGTGCAGGTAACATGCTGCACGTTTTAATAAAAACATGAAATTCAAGGGTTCTCATGCTATAAATTAAATTTACAAAAACCTGATTTGCAAAAAATCAGATGGGATGGAGGAATTTTAGGCAGTACAGGGAACTGATACATCACTCATTTGGACTAAGTATAAAAGCATAGTTTCAAATCTATCTCAAATCCAAAATGAAAATAAGCAAAATGCTGTCATCTCATTCTATGTTCCCACCAAGAAGTTAATTAAAAATTATATATTTCTGCTCTTCTCTCATCAGGTATTGCACACAAAGTTGCATGCTTCCAGCAGCAAAAATGCAACAGCCTGGTTATGAGCTAAAGGCTTGTTCATGCTTGGTAAAGCAGATCTCTGTAGTTACTTAAGCTATTAACACTGCTCTGCTGCCTGCCTCGTGTGCTTCCTGGAGGTTAAACCCTGATAGCAGAGCTGGCAGAAGGGGGTCTGTGAGCATCTTTCATCTGCTTCATTCTGGCATAGCAGCACAAACTACCACTGCTGGCAGCTGAAGTGATTACACTAGACGGTGACTGGAGTGCTTCAAGTGTGCTTTTCTTCTCCTATTTTGCATGCGCCATAAGCTACTGTCTTAAATTACCACAGGATGATTCACCACAGTGTGTCTGTATGATAGAGTTGGTTCTATTTTTCTGTTACAGAAAAAACATGTCATAAAAATCAAACCAGTCTGCAGACACTAATTTTGACAAAGATAAAATGGAAAGCCAATAACTTATCAGTCAGACTTTCTTTATTTTCTTCAAGTTTACCACTGCTGCTTTTTAGTTTTGCAGTTTCCCAGTATCAACACTGAAGGCTTCAACCAAGTGGTCTGGGGTTGAAGTTGAGAAAACCTGGTGCTCTGTTTTCCTTGAAGAATTTTGGAGTCCTGAGGAAAAGTAAAATAAAAAAAAATCCCTTTCTCAAAAGGAGAGGAGAGGAAAAGAAAACGAGAGAAGAAGAGAAGAGAAGAGAAGAGAAAGAAAAAGAAAAAGAAAAAGAAAAAGAAAAAGAAAAAGAAAAAGAAAAAGAAAAAGAAAAAGAAAAAGAAAAAGAAAAAGAAAAAGAAAAAGAAAAAGAAAAAGAAAAAGAAAAAGAAAAAGAAAAAGAAGAAGAAAAAAAGAAAAAGACTGTGTTGTTAGCCTGTGCCATATGATCCCAAGCGACTGGTTACAAAGGTAACCTGGGGGTCAGGTTGTCTATCTGTTCTAAGTTAGAGATAGTAAAGAGCAATATTCTGAAATTCAGTACTTTGAAAACAGGAAAGAACTATACTCCGCACACACACACACACACACACACACACACACACACACAAGTTGTTCAGCAAGGAAGGCATGCAATTCAGTGGTCTTATCCCTGCAACTGCTGAACTCAAAACAGGAGACACAAAAAGCTATTTATAGTTCAGAAAATCTTCTCAAATCCTGTAGGTCCTTGCTATACATTCATGTCCTATCTTGTACCTCTGGCCTGCAAGACTAATGTACGTCGTGTGAAAGATTATAAATTATCTGATGAACTAAAGATAGACCCTGGCTCACAGTTAGCTTTAACCTAAGAAGCAGCTCTTACAATTCTCAACACTTCAGAGTATCCTACTTTCACCTGGTTACATGAGAAACATTGATTTTAGTGCTGATGGCCACAGGTAATCCTTTGTGAAGCCCTTCCAAGGTTTAACAACTTGGTGTTGTGGGTAAGCACTGAACTGTAGCTTATAGCAAGCCAAACATTTTAAAGAGGTAATCAAGCTATTAAATAAAAATGCAATTTTACTTTTGAAAGCAAATAATTAAAATGGTTGTTGGTACAAAATATTCTTTAAGGACTAATGTTTTAAAACTCAAATGTTTCCAGTTCTTTTGATTAATGAAGCACTAATGCTTTTGCCATTTTCGGGAAAGATTGCCAGGCAACATCATAGAGCAAATTTATTTATTATTTATATCTAGAAACTGTGAAACATTGAAGTTTTGTTAATAGATGTGGTTTTATCTCCCAGAAGACAGTTGGAAAGGCAATTATGACATGCAAATTGTGACGCTAATTAAAAATAATATACTGATGTACAGAATCTTATGCTTGGTAATTCTTCAGGTAGACTGAATTCTGATAGAGATTTTACTCTCTGATTTCTCCCAAGTGCAGGTTTTATGTTCCACCTTTCACATCTATGTAGCTTTCCTTCAGATCCACAGTTTCAAAATTTTCTTAGTTCACATATTTAACATATTTAACAAGTTTTCATTAAGAAGGAATCTCTGTCTTGGGCTGTGCTTTAAGCCTTTGTCTTTGATGAAATGGTTGTCACAGCCTTTATAGTCTCTCTAATTAATCAAAACACAAGTCAGTCAGATTAAAACATTTACAGTACATTTTAATTATAGTCTTTGTAGGGCTTTTCCTTATGTCTATTTTCAATCCTTCTTTTATGAAAGATTAAGAAACAAGGACACAAGGCACTGCCAGAGAGAGAAAAGGACACCTGACTCAATAAACTGTTCCCTTTAAGTTTATCTCACACCCATTTTCTTGCTTAGTAACTATATCCTTTGATTCCCTTCCTGATCAGACATGCAGGGTTCTCTCTTAAACTCATTTGAGCTATGTGCTTTGATGGTTTTACTTGGCAGCCGCAATAAGTGAAATTCTCTGCTTGAACTCTGTGTGTGCTATCTCTCTCTCTGCATTTAAATTGTGGTCTCTAAAGTCTGAATCATTCATACTGTGAATATTTTGTTCTACCTTTGCTATCATTCCCTTCTCATAATTCTAGGTGTTATTTAAATCATTTCAAGAGCTTCCCATTTCTTTTCATTTAAAAAAAATATTAAAATGGTCTGAAAATATTATTTCATTCCAATTGCTTATAACAAATGCCCTAGACTGAGGAAAACATCTTAACCTAATCCTCAAAACAATGTGTTAGAAAGACTTAACTAATGCTGCTTACTGAAAACATAATTAACTTCCACCTTGGTGTGGGAATCAGATTCGTTACTTTGACTTCTAAGCACATAGCATCTTGTATCTATGCAGATATTTTATGGCTGTTTAGTCCAGAATACTTATCAGCCCGTGTTTTTCGAACTTTCTGATACTTTTGGCCTCATCTGCCTATACAGGTGAGCAGTTGTTAAACTGAACCTTAGTGCTGAGTTACAATGTCTGGGGTAGGGCAAATGAGAAAATCAGATTAAAAAACAAAACACACAGAAACAACAAAACCCAACCAAACAAAACACAAGAAAACCCACCAAAAATTCTGAGGGCACTTTAAAATAATTCTTGCAGGCCATAAATTAGAGTTCAAATCAAATCTGAGCTCTTAGTTCTCAGGTCCTCTAGCCTTGAAATTATTTTAATATCTAGAAGTTTTGCCTCAGTTATGTAATGCAGATATAGTAAGTAAACCTAAAAGTCTGTGTGTATTGAATACAATATCAGTGCATTCTGCAGCATGTCTCACAGTCTCCAAGCTGTAGTTGCCTGCACCAGAGCTCCTTTACAAGTACATCCCCTGCCTGAATGCCTGGGATTTCTTCCAAGGGAGAGCAAAGTGAAGGTCTCATCATCCTAATGCAGTACCACACTGCAGCTGCAAGGAGCACTGTGGATTCACTACTGTGGATGTGCATAGAATCCCAAAAAGCATTGCTTTTTTATCTACTAAGTTATACAGACACAGCTCAGTTCTCATTAAGAGAGGTCAGACATCAGGGAAAGACAGACTTAGGTTTTTTGGAGGGAAAAACAAATTTCTGCTCATCTTACTAAAACTGTCAGTTATAAATTGACTAGAAAGCAGTCTAACCCTCAGGATACTCACTGACTTGTGGCAAAGGTCTTCTTTGTGGTCCTGGTTTCCAGGACAGTACTAATGGTTTATCCACAGTATTTTTCAAGTAAAATGGACGTGTTACACGATAACTAGGGAAGGAATTGAACTGGTTTATCTCATGCTCTAGGAGAACACCACAGTAAATAAGTTATTAAGTAGAAAAAGAGCAATCATAATTTGTGAGACAGAAATTATTCTTACTCTGCTCAGCTAAAGAAATCTCATGTTGCTACCTGCTTTCACTTCAGGATTTCTGGATTGAGAATCCCAAGTGGTTTTCCTAGCAATCAAAGGGAACTCTCATGGGGTTGGATTATTAGACTGATCACATCCCTGTTGTTTCTCTGTAGGTCATCTCTTTCTCATGATCTACTTGTACCAAAGCTTAAGAAAGGAAGCAGAATAGTCATCCCTGGTATTCTGCATAGTCAATGGAAAGAAATAGCTCCTGTGGAAGATTCTTGTTTTCAAACACAGGGCTTAACACCATTTGCTCTGCAGGTTCCTGTAATTTCAAATAAGATTCAGAATCTACAAGTCCCTGCATGCATATGCCTTACTCACATTTGCATCTAAAACCAGAAAAAGGCTGAAACCCCTAATTCCTGACAACCAGGAGGTAAGTTGGATCTGCCCCTCAGAGGTTCAGCAGTGGGCTCTGGCACACCACTGTTTTACTGTATCAAAAGAAAAACCATATCTTAAAAGCAAAATTTGTAGAACATTTTGAAACCAATTACAGTGACCTTCACTAAACACATTAGGCTGAAATATTTGCTTCAGTTTGACTTTTTTGTGTTTTCCTTCTCCTACAATCATGATTTTAATTTGCCTCTATTTTGTTGCTTCAGACAATTCTAAAGTGTTCTGTGTCTCACTTAAATAGTAACCTTGGCATTGTTATTCTACCACACTGACCTCTAATATAATTACCTCTATTTTAGATTAATAATAACTGGAAAAATATGCAAATATCCTTTAATCTCTTTATTGAGTGTTAAGGTTTGTTCTGTCCTTTTGTTTTGGTTTGTTTGGTTTTTTTTTTAGTTGGTATTTATGATCAGCTTTCCAATCACTAAACATGATTTTAATCAACATTTCTATGAGACATTTAATATTATTTATTGATGAGAGTTTTTCTTATTAATTCAGAATATTTAGTGGCCAACAGAGGTGTTTAATCTTCATAACTCATGGCACAAAAGAAATAATATATTCAGAAGTGCAGAAAACATGGATAATTCTACTGCATTACCCATGCTTGTTTGATTTTTTTATTTTCCCAATGCAATCTATTGTCTAATAAAAAAGTAGTTTGTAGTAAGTTCTTCTCTATAACAGAATCGAAGTGCATGACTCAGTGATAGAGCCAGAGAACCATGGCAAAGTATTTGGCTGCCATAAGAGACCACATAATTACCCACCAGTGCTTCCCAAAACCAGGCATTAAACTGGTGAGGGGAAAGATTAATCCTCTGAAAACCAAACTTCATTATTCAGTAATATCTGTGTGGCTGGAAGAAAAGGGAGACATAGGCAGAGCTGATTCTTATGTTTGGGAGGGAGACGTTTACTCCAGTAGCTTGAGCATTATGGACAGTCTGAGGCAGGCAATGCTCTATTCATTTCTCAAACCAGTGTTTGCCCATATTCATGAAGAGTATTTGTAACGATCATAACTGATGGGAGACATTCACCTCCTAATTTTTTATTCCTGCTTAGTTCCATCTCTCAGCAAGAAAACATCTCTTTTTCACAGTATTTCTGATGGGGATTTCACTTTACTGAGGTTTGAGCCAGGTGGGCAGCAGATTGAGTTTAGTTAGCAGTCCCCAAACTGTAGTAAAAGAATCCCCATTGAAAGAACTTTCAGGGATTGCACCAAGGAAATGAAATGCTGAAATATCTTACCCATCTCCTTTAGCAGTCAGTATAAAGCCTGTTTAAAAAAAAAAAAAAAAAAAAAAAATCAAAATGAGATCTAAGGAAAGCCTGGATTGTTGTGCTTGTCAGAGTCCTCAGTTCACTGACAAACTCCAAATGCCCTGACCTGCCTGTAGCAGTTACTGTCAATAGTTAGCATCTATCTCTGTATCCTTGGACCAAACCTCTGGGAAAAAAGGCTAAATTGTGAAAAACACTGTGAAGAGCTTATCTGTGACCTCTGCCCTGGCATCCTCTGCTTTTTGGCTCAGGTACCACATTTAAACTCTGTTGCTAAGTCTGCCACTCTTTACAGGTTCCTGGTGACTGTCACCACACCTGCTCCACTTCTGTTGTTTGGGCACTGTGGGGTTGCGCTCCTCATCACGGAGGAAGGACACTGCCCTACAGACCTTGGTGGCTCGCAGCTTGCTCCTGATGTAGAGCTACTGCTTTCCCTTGCATTCAAGGTGATTTCAATAAAACACATCCCTGAAGCAAATACATTGTGTTATTTCATTGTTTTATTAGAAAAGGAATTAAATTAAAACTTTGTGGGTTAGTTCATGGTGACGGGTTTTCGTTGTTTTTATTATTTAAAAAAAATCCCAAATAAATGGGATCTTGTCATTTTCAATGGTATTTAACTGCCAGGCAGATGTGGGACTCCAATCAAGTACATTGCGTCCCCTTTCTTTTTTTTTGTTCAACCCCTACTGTGTTGTGCAGTTGAGCTGGAAGGCCCAGATGCCACTGCTGCTCTAAATACCTCTGTAAAATGCAAGTCTGCGGGAAGTGCTGCAGCTGTGCCACCTCCTCTCATTGTTTCAGGGGCATTGCTATCCCCAGGACCAGTGACATTTGGATTGCACCATGCTGTTCTGCACACTGCCTCTTACTGCTCATGGACTAGGCAGCACTGAAAAGAAAACAGTAATTTGATTTTGCTGCTATGTGGTTTTTTAATTTCTCCAACCCCAATAACTTTGGGCCCCTTCACTTCTCTTTGTTGGTTAAATGTTTCACACTTTAAAAACAAGTGTCTTCTTTCTCAAAGTAAGAGAGAGAGAAATATGTCTGCTCTTGGGAAGACAGTAATGGCCCTGAAATCTTAAGACTGACCTGAATTACCCTATATTTCTTCCCTATAATGTTTTCACATACCTCAGTACAGGAACCACTTTATCGCTTCTATAAAAACTGGGCTCACAATACTTCCAACTATTTTGTTTGTAACTTCTCCCATTCAGTAATTTACATATATTCCAACCCATAAGTGTTTATTTTTGACATTTCTAAACTAAAAAAATCAACAAAGGCACCATCAATTTAAATGGAATTGTGGGGATCAGCAGTGCAATTTGCAGGTTGTTTTTGTTATTTGGATGATAGATTTGAACAAAAAGGAAATTTCACAGTTTATCTCATAAAGGAAAATACAATTAATTTTATTTATAATGCTATTTATAAATCACCTATTCAGGGAATATAAATAACGCCATGTAATTTACAGGACAAATTACATAGCATAAAAAATGAATATTCTCAATGATCAGCTCATGAATGAATAATGAGTAAAAATTTATTGACACAAGCTATTTACTGAAGAACCGTAAATGGAAAAATATATTTGTAAAATTCATAACCTGTATCCAGACAACTTGCAAAGTGAAGAAATTTAAATTGTACATTTTTGTTATTCTGAAGAGATGAGAAATGTACATGCATGGCTATTCAACTGATTGACTAACCCCTCCATTCAGTAGTTTCTTAGAAATCATGAAAAAATAGCAAGACGTCTCTGAGCTAGCTCGGATAATTGATGTATCTTGCATACATCAAATCAATTCAGTCTTGCTGGCATGCTGAATCTCCTCAGTTGTCTCAAACAGCTGCCTTTGTTAATACCCAAGTACATGGAACTGCTTGAAAAGTGTCCCAAGAACCTAGACTTCATGTGTTTTGGATTCATTTTGCAAAATCAAAATGAATCAATGTTTCAATGTTTATGCTGCCCTGTAATACTCATTTGTGAGTATTTAAGGATTGATGGATGAAACAGTGTCTATATTGTGCTAGGTGATTTATGAACACCAGACAAAAGAGAGTCCCAGCATATCACAATTTATAATCTAAGTAATTTCAGTAAAATTATACATAATTCTAATTTGTATACTGACAGTTTGGGTTAATGTAATGTAAAACTAGTTGTCTGAGACATCACATTTTTTCCTCATGTGTATTCATAAAAGACTACCTGCCTTTGTGTCAGTAACATTTCCAAAACAGATGGGTTTTTTTCTGGAATATTTAAAAAATGAAATACAAACCTTGTTCCAGGCAACACCACATTTCTTAACTATTGAACTGGCCAAGATGAAAGTGTGAAGTTGAGCTCCACAGCAGGTTTTTGGCTTGCAAAGTTCACACAAATATATTCTCAAAACAAGTTGTTACAGCTGGGAAGGGGCACAGACAAGTCACATTGAAATTTGAGCAAATATTTACAAAAACTGCATGGCACATAGCTATTAAGCAACTATTTACATAACCCTCCTGACACAATGCACTAGGTTCCTCATAGCTTGACTTTTAAGTTCCTGCAGCATGGGAAGATAGTTCAAGACTGCTATGAAGAGGTCTTTTTTTTCATTACTGTGCTCTATTCAAAGTCACAATGAAAATCTCTTGATGAAATATATTCCCAGGGGTGTTACTGACCAACAAAAGAATTGAATGACTTCAGCTAAATGTTGCATTATGGAGACAGGTCACCATCACTATCCTCATCTGAACTGCTGCATCACACATTCTGAGAATGAATGATTGTGCTGGTTTTGTTAATTTGTTTTCAGCCCTATTAATTTAAAATGTTAAAACCACGGCAGTTTTTAGGTCACAGATGTAATTTCTTATGCAGTATATAGACTTTCATCTCCAGAATGAAGTGGTTACACTGAACTGTTTTATCTGGACACCCTCTCCAGGCTGAGATTTGGCAGATTCTAGACTGTCACAGCTACTGGAGTTTATCCCTTACCTTTCAACACAAATTGCATTTTCTTACAGTCAAAAACTGGTTTTTTATCAATCACAAAGCTGTATTTCCAGCTAAAACAGAAAAAAAAAAAAGAAAAGAGAGGAATGAGAATATGTGACATAAAGAACTCTGCAGACACCCAAGGTCATTGAAGAATGAGGAGGAGGAGGTGCTCCAGGCACCCAAGCATATTCCCCTGTAGCCCATGGTGAGGGCCATGGGGCGGTAGGCTGTCCTCCTAAGCCCGTGGCAATCCATAGGGGTGCAGATATCCACCTCCAGCCTGTGAAGGAGCCCCACAGCACAGCTGGCAGATGGGAGAAAAAGGCTGTGACCCTGTGGGAAGCCTGTGCTAGAGCAGGCTCCTGGCAGGCACCTGCAGCTCCATGGAAAGAGGAGGCCAGCCTGGAGCAGGTTGGCTGGCAGGGATTGTGACACCATGGGGGACCCACAGTGGAGCAGCCTGTTCCTGAAGGACTACATCCCTGTAAAAAGACCCATGTTGGAGAAATCCATGGGAGACTGTCTCCCGTGAGATGGATCCAACACTGGAGCAGCGGAAGGGCTCTTCTCTCTGAGGAGGAAGCAGCAGCAAAAAAAACCATGGGATGGATGAACTGACCATAACCCCCATTCCCATCTCCCTGTGCTGCTGTGGGTGGAGGAGGTAGAGCCTGGGAAGGAGGCAGGGGTGGAGGGAAGGTGTTTTAAAGATTTCTTTTACTTCTTATTATCCTGCTCTGATTTTGGTTGGTATAAAGTTCAATCAATTGTCCCATACTGAGTCTGTTTTGCACATGACAGTAATCAATGAGTGATCTCTCCCTGTCAGCTCATGAGCCTTTCCTTAGATTTTCTTTCTTCTGTCCAGTTGCTGAGGGGAGCAATGGAGTGGCTTTTCTGGGCACCTGGTATCTAACCAGGGTAACTCCCACACAGCACTAAATTTAAAACTTCGGATGAATTCACTTGAGACTAATGCTGTAGGAATTAACAAGAAGTAACCTGCATGGCATCAGCATCCCCCAGAGAGACCACTTGACCTGCTCCAGTCATGAATTTTGAATCCAATTTAAGTATATATCACAGAGATCTATCTCAAGCTGTGGCTGCAGTACATTATTTTCTGAAATTCCAATATACTGATAAAATAAAATTGGTGATAAAAGTAAACAGTGGCTCTTAATATACAGTTTTTCCTAGACCTTTATCAAATCTTGCCAGTTTAATAGTGTAGATAGAGTAACTACAGCACATGGGTGTGAAGTGAGGTGACTGCTTTTTATTACTGAAAAACAAAAAGGCCTTTTTGCAACAGCTATTTAAAGGTAGAAAGAAACAGTCAGCCTTTAATTCAAAATCTTTGCCTACTCAGAGATCTAAACTGATGACGATTTGGAAATGAAACATAAGAGGATGCATTTTGTAGTTCAAGTCATAGTCACTTCTAATCCCCCTGACTCTCAGAACAATATCAAGCTGTTGAAAATTGTGACAGGTAGTTAATCCCACTTAATTAATACAGCACCACATGCATTTCAAATGCCAAACATATAAATACAGTGTCAGTAAAGATAAATTCTCTCTAAATTTGTGCACCTAAAGTCTACTTTATCTTAGACTATAACTTAGAAATGTTTTCTTTGTTTTCCCCCCTTCTTTTGATTTTCAGGAGGAATATATGGTGATTGTTTGTGGGTGGAGTTGACACAATCCATTTTTCTTTATGTGACTTAGTGTTTTCCCCAAATGAGTTCTTTGCATATCCTCTCCTGTTACTTAAAAGCTCCAAACAATAAATGCTAAATAAGATTATATCCTGATTTAGCTATTTTTATTTTTAATTACTTGCATATACTAAGCAGGAGTTGCTTTGATTTTCATAAGAAATAATTTTCATTGTTAACATCCTCTGTGACTACAGAAGAATGTTTTGTCATTTGGCAATTATTATTAAATGGCTTCTTTCTCAAATTTACTCAAAATGTGGTGGATAGTAGTGCTATAATTGCAAGACAAGAGTTTGGAAGCTGTGCTTTGACTTCTTATATCATCATATAAAAGAAGGTTAATCTTAGTTCTGGCAATTTAGACATTAAATAAAAGCTCTAGTGAAGATTCTTTGATTTGATATTCAGTCCATTTTTATTTTCTAAAATAATCTTGTCTTTTTAGTGCTGCAGAATTTTATACTGGTTATGCAAAAGATTTTTTTTTTTAAAGCTGTTTTTCCTCAGGAAAAATGAATTTTAAATGTCTCAAATTATTATATAGAAGAAAGTAAATTGAACAAAATAAGTTAAAAAAAAAAAGAAAGAAATACATTCCAGGAACAAAAATTTTTCCATTTTCAGAACTTCAAAAATAAAATTATCTGAAGTTTTTTCTTTTAGAACAACATTTCATCTGCTTTTATTCGTATATATAAAAGAAAATTTAAACCAATTCAATTAAAAATATCTTATGGGAGGAAAGGAATGGAGGTACTTTATTTCAGAATTTTTGACTTCCATTTCAAATCGGAATAGAAAAAAACATTGGCTTTCTACATTCTGCATAGGAAGAGATTTCCATTATTTTCCTCACTGTCCAGATATTTTTCACATCAAGAAAAAGAAGCGCACTTTCATATATTAACATTCGTCAAATCTAGAAGTCAATATCAAAAGTTTAGCATTCTTTTGTAAAAGCTGAAATCTGTCCTTGTTTTCAGTCAATAGCAAAATAATTTGGTTTTAGTGGTTCTTTAGTTCAAAGAACACTAAATACTAAAACATCATTAGAATTATCCTACTTGTTTAAAAATAAAAATTCAAAACCTTTGGACTTTCTTCCTGTAACATAAAAACCTTCCAGAAAGCTGAAAAAAAGAAAACACGGAAAAATAATCCTACTTGTATGAGTAATCATGCAAATGTTTGTATCTCATGTTTCCTTTTAAGGTTCTAGTCCTTTATATACACTCAGTTGATAAGGAGGACCAATGTTAGGAACTGGAGTATAATGTAGGTTGTCAGGATTCGGTACAGGCTGCTCTTTAAATGAGCTGAAGGAATCATGAATTTGCAGAACAGTCAGCCTGCCCTTAATTTGTCTTTAAACAAAGCAAAAAGTAAAAAACCCAAGCAAACCACCCCCTCAAAAACAAGACAAAACAAAACAATAAAACACAAAAAACCCACCAAAAAACCCACCAAAACAACGACAACAAAAAACCCCCCAAAAACCCCAAAACTCAAAACGAAACAAGCAAAAAACCCCTGAACATCAACAAACAAAAAACCAAACAAACCCCGCAAAACTCCAAAAAAACCACAAACCACTCCAAACCAAAGCAATCCTGTACCCTAGAAATCTATATTGGGCAAATAATTTGTAAAAAGCTACAATATAACAAGAAGGGGAGCAAAAGACAACATATATTTTTGAAGGGAAAAAGCCTTCAAGCCAACCTAATTTATTTTTATCACAGGTTAAGAGACCCTTTTGGAATGATGAAACTATTGATGTGATTTTGCTTTTGACTTGACAGAAGTTGAACACTGTTTTTATGACAGTATTATAAAACAATGAAATATGATTTAGATAGAAGTTCTATAATGTAGATATAAAAGCAGCTGTGAAATTCTATTCAAATAATATGAGCACTTTGTGTTCTTTGCAGTCATAGAATTCAAAGTCATTTAGTTATTGGTATTGTATGGTCAACATGATGTCCTGTAGCAGTCATGCTTGGAATGTCCTGCAATGGTACTTGCAAGGTTTACAATCGATACCAAGGTAAGTGGGCTATCAAACAATCCAGAGGAAAAGAATAGATTGATACATGACCCCAAGAACTTGCCAAAATTAACTAAAAAGATTGTTTTTCGTGAAGAACAGAGTAATAAAAAAATGAGTTGAGGAGTAGAGAATGGTGACTGGTGTGGTCTATGCAGTTGGTGGCCAGAGAAGGACCTCTGCTTCAGAGAAGACCACAGAGTGGATAGGAATTAGCACTGACATGCAGTGGTGGGTGTGTCATTCCAGAGTGCATAAACATGACTGTCATTTGTAAAAATTGTGAAATTATTTCTCAAACTATTTTTAGTTGTGCTAGAACAATATAAGCTTTTTACCAGGCTGAATTTCAGGAAGAAAATAATGATCAGATGTCTAGAATATTACTTGTAAGCAAGCAGTGAAAAAAATTTGATTATTTACTTGGGAAGGTTATAGGAAAAAGGTAGTCAGACATGTAAAGATGAAAGGAATAAATTATTCTCCAGGTCTACTTTGTGTAGAATAATAAGATACAATCTTAGAGCACAACAACATAGATTCCAGTTACAGTTTAGGGGAAAAAAACTACAAGCCAAACAACACAAAACCTAGGATAAAAATAGCCAATTACTCAGATAGATAGTCTAAGAGTAATGCAAAATATCCATTACACAGTTTAGACAAGTACCACTCTGGAACAACCCAGCTTTAGCTGACCCTGCCATGAGACAGAGAAATAATCTATATGGCATCACTCCTCTCTTTTGTTGCACACTATAAATCTCAGAGTGGATGGATGCTTTAAAAGAAAGATTCTACCTCCTGTCTTTCTTATCAGACATCCCTGATCTCCCCAGGGAAAGGTTTCTCTGGTCTCTTTCTTTGTGCCCTTTCTTTCATTAAATCTTCTAAATACTGTTCACCTGTGGTCAAACATAGGTTGTGTTTCTCTTGTAAACAAATATCATAACAAAACACATCGCAAGTTTACTTTGCTGTTTCAGTCTGTGATGCATAGGTTAGAACATTCACCTTCATAAAATACTGTTACTGACAATATTGATTTTGGATTGTTTTTCCTTTTTTTTCCTTTTTTTTTTTATTTTTATTTCCTTTTTTTTTTTTTTAATGAAGATACTCAAACACTTACTGCTGTTCATCTTTTCCAAGTACTCCATAAGTCATTAAATCTATTGAGAAAACATCTTTTAAATCCACACTTATTTGCTTTTCAACCAAGTCATTGTGTTCTAAATGTGTCAGAAACAGGCCATCAGCTGATGTGAACTTATGACAATCTATTTAGAGACTCACTTTATGATTAACAATATATATTACAAGTGGATCTGCAAAATAGCATCTTCCTGCTGTCTCTCGACACAACTAAAAGATTATCATCTCTGGCACTCATGTGACATTTGACATCATATGCTGAAATCAGGAGACTTACTAAAGGTCACCCTGAGTGCCAGCTGAGGACAAAATTTGGTTATGCAATTTGCTGAGCAAGGTCATTTTGAAAAGCAATGAAGGTGCCTGCAAATGCAGAGAAGTTTGACTCAGCTCACATCTACCTGGTACAGAATGAGCAGCAGTGGGGGGTACCTTAAGATCACCCTTTCATTTTAGCTCAGATATGTCATCAGTTTGAAGAACTGACTGCTTTTTCCAGAGAGTGTCTCCTTTCATCAGACAAGAATCTCTCTCTCAAATGGGTCATGATTTGCACAAGGTGATGCCTCCATTTCATATTGGAAACACGATTTTTATCAAAGCATCCTAAATGTTAAGGATCTTTTTAATCTACTAATGACGTTAATAGGCTACTTTCCCCCTTTAATTTCTATCTAGTTTTACTTTCATTTTTTGGTGACTTTTCATCTCTTAGTTATGACTGTTATAAGGTGATTTTAAAATATTTTCTTTCTTTTGTTGGTACTATAGACGGCAACTCTGAACAAATATGTGATTAATACAAACCAGGCAAGTTTTTCTGCCCTACTCTAAGATGACTTTTTGGTCCATCATATTATTTGTGACATCCTTATTGTCTGTCTCCTAATTTGCATCATGTTAATTACTGAGATATTACACTTCAATGCTCTAACACAGCTATTTGAAATAGCTGAATTCATTTGCTTGTAGTAATTAGAAGTAGATACAAATAAAAATTTTCATTTTAAGAGAATAAGCAATTACAGATTTCTCAAGATCACATTTACAGTCATTCTGATTGCATATTTTACTGTAAAGTTCTTAATTTCTTCTTAGCCAAAAATAAATAAATTAAAGCACTGACATTCTGTCCCTGTGCTATAAAAAAGATGCTATACTATTTGGCCTAGAATTATAAGCAAAAATCAAAATGTACTATTAGCCTTTAAGATACTTTTTTCAAATGTCATTCTTTGAGGATAAAAACATGTTTGTTTTGTAAAGCTCTTAACATTTCAAGCTGAAAGGCTTGAACAAGCTTTGAACTCTGGAGTTTGAGATGCCTATAAATTAAAGGGAAAAATAACATTAAATGGTACTGTAGCTTGTGAAGCTGCCTTTTTTAAATCTGTGAATATCTCAAAGTCCTCAAATATGCAGTTTTTTTGGAACAGCCTGTGAGACAAGGCTGCTCCAAAGACAAAGAACCCAATGCCCAATGTATCCCATGGAATGCTTTTGCTTTATTTGGAAACATCCTTATAAGATTAATTAAAAAAAAAAAAAAATAAGTTAATCCTCTGTAATGTATCATTAAACAGCTGGCTATACAAACAATTGGCTGTCCACAGATGCCAAAACATGCCAATGGAAATAGAGTGCGGTGCTGACTCAAAAGACCTTTGCCCCTGACCTGAATATCTGCCACCTTTAACTGGGGCATTATGGTCAAGATTTTTCTGCTTGTAATAAAAAATTGTGTGTTCGATTTTGTGCCCATTGAAAAGTCTGTTTCTTTTTGGTCTTGGTATTTCGTGTTCTCACCCCACCCCTTCTTTCCTCCTGAATGCCACTATTTCCCTGGACTGAGAACTTAACTTTTTTTCCCCCTGTAATTGACACAAAATGAACATAGGAAAATTGTTTCTATTTATTCATATATGATTTTCAGCAAAGCTGAAAGAGGACCTATGAGTACAATTTCTAAGGGAATAGTTGCAACGCAAATCCCTGGATTATAAAGTCATTTTCAACCAAGAAAACAAAAGAAACAAGAAATAACTGGGGTTTTTTTGAGAAAATTTTCCAAAGAGTTGCTTCATGGGCATATCTTAAGTAATTCATAAGTTTGTGTGGACTTTTCTATCAGCTCTTTCACAAAAAAAAAAAAAAAGCCCCTGAAAGCCGTGTTTTGTCTTATATGTCCTTCCATCACAAGGCAAAGTAATAAAATACTAATAATGGCCCACAGAGGCTATAAAGAGACCCTAAATCCTTTAAACAAATGGTTACAGTCTAATTGTCTCATCTGCTCATTCATATTATAGCCTTCCATCCACAGTGTTTTGAACTTGTAGACTCTCCAAGTCACAGATAGGCACTAAAGTGGGAAGATAACTTTTATTTGTTATGGGCAATAAAGCTGAAGTCTCTTCTGACTGTCTGACAAGGAGGTGTCTGGTACTGTGGATCCAGTCAGGCAGAACACAAATGGAAATAGTGTCTAAAGGGTAAGATATTGGAGGAATGAAAAGTATAAAACCAAACAATAAAATTATATTGCAAAGAGAGAAAATTAGAAAATTAGGAGTAGAGCCTAAAAATAGAACAAATCTGCCCCCTGAAGGCATATACAGTAGGGATGATTGCTACTGAAATGGTTCCATGCTGGTTTGCCTTTAGTTTAGACTCAGCAGTGGTGACATATTGAGTCTAGGTTGAAAGAATATGTGGATGGGGCTGAAAGTCATATTTGTGAATATGCACAGCTATGCATTTACACACCAAACTGTGCTCCCAGAGTCGGCTCCATGTCAGCAGGATATTTCTATCTAGTAGGTATCTGCAAACAAGCCACTGTTTTAGCTGAATTCTGCATCTTCCAGCATGAATTTTTAAAAAACACAGATTTCAGAAATATGGCTCATGTTCTTTCCTGACTGGAAGAAGATTTTACATAGAAAAAAAGGTTAGTTATTAAAATGGGTAGCGCAGACAACAAAGACATTACACACACATGGACATGCATGGACATGTGAATACATCCCTTCCATTATGAAGCTTTTACAGTTTTTCTTCCAATCTGTCTCCAGTTTATTTGCTGCCACTATCTTACAATGACACCTGCTAGAAAAGCTTAGTGGAGCCACTGACAGCTCCCCTGCAGTTGCTGCCTGTCAGTGCTTAATTCTCAGTCAGCAGTATACACCCTCTCTAATGTACTTTATATCTCTAATTTCCCTTTCTTTCTCCTTGGGGCAACCGGTACTTATTATCACCGTGGATAATACTGCTAGGCCAGTTTCCCTACCATGCCTGCTTCTCCTGAAGTTAAGGTGGAAATGAGATCTGGAAACCACCACAGTCGAGCTGTATGTTTAAATTTGAAATCCCTGGTTAGAACACAACCCATTGCTCCAATTCCTTTCATGTCCACAGCTAATCCATTCCATATTTCAACAGAAACATTTTTCCTTTGTTTCAGATTTTCTTTTAAAATGAACTTTTTTGCTGTCTTTAATATATGAATGCTCAGCTTGTGATGGCCATTTTAGCTTAGTCTTTCTGACGACAATGGATAAATACCTCACATTGATAAAGGAATTTTTTTTTTTCTTGTCCTTACTATAAGATCTTCTTAGCCCTCTGGGGCAAATGAGAACATTCTTTTTCATGTGGATGTCAAAGCTTGCACTGACAAAACACGTGGAGTTCTCATTTGCTTTTCATCCACTAAAATCAATAGTGGTACTTCAGCGTAAAAATGGTAAGAGCAGATTGTGATTCACTTAAATTTTTCGTTTCCATGCCTTTTGGGTAAGTGTCTTAACAGTGTCTGAGAACAGTTCCACAGAGATTGCAAGGAGGAATTTGGGATGACATTTTTGCGAAGTTCTTCAGACACACTCAGAAAGATCATACAGGATTATTATATATAAAATACTCTTTTCAAGCTATATTTTAAATGATACATCTAGAATTCAAATTTACTATGAATACTGTTGTTTTCCTTAGATTAATGAAAATTTTATTATTATAAATAAGGATGATAGAAAGAAACAGGTTCAGCAGACATTGGGGAATCCATCTGTTTGTATTGACCTAAGAGATTATTTGTATCAACTTCCCTTAGCATTTGCCTGAACTATGCTCAGAAGAAATTGTACTTCTAGGTTGAAATCCCTTACCTTTACTTTTTTCCCTCAAGCATATACATCTGACATAGAATTCACTGGCTACCAGGTTATTTGCACAGGTAATTTTCTAGAGCTTTGCAACAACAAAGACTCTAAGCTCATAATGAAAAAATAATAGTATTCAGATTTTTTTGTGAGAGGGTTTCTGATCCTCTTACCTATAGTAAATTAAGATGTAATTGGCTTTTACAAAAAAACTCATTAAAGAAAAAAACCCAATCACTTTAAATTTATGACCGTATGCTTTCACAACAAATTTCTGCTTTTATCCTGAAGGATTGATCCTATATGCATGAAGCTGTGTCCTTAACTTCAGATGGAGTACTGGCCATATCAAGACACTCGTCCTAGATGGAGTGAGTACTTTGACAAGCAGGGAAACAAAAGAAAGCTGTCTGACTTAGATAACCAGTCACAAATTGATAAGTAAGTTATAATTTCAGAATAAACATTGCAACCTACAGAGTAAACAAATTCACACACAAAAAAGACCTGTCAAGTAATTTAGAATAACAAATATATGCGAGAAAGATGTGATAAGCTTGTAGACATTCTGCAGAGAGAAAAAGAGGCTAAACTCATTTAATAAATGATTCATAGTGAATCATTCTCTCAGAATGGTAGCAAAATTAGACATATTTTTTACATTACTGCTATGGGAACTTGTAGACCTGGAAAAAATTCTTCAGGTAGAAAGTTAGGCTATCTTATAAAACTCCCTATAAAGGCATCCAGCAAGCTGGACTTCAGTTTTTGCAGCATAATTCCACAACACATTTTTCTTTTCATGAGTGAGGTCATTGAAGGAAAAATAAAGGATTTTTCATACTAATCTCCTAACATTGCCTAGAAATGGTTCAGCGGGAAATCCCATCTACAAAGTGATGCATAAAATGTTGCCAATACACCTAGTGAAATCAAGCCCTTTGCTTCAATTCACTGGGAAGAGCCATAAGAGACTTGTTTTTCCCTCATTCCACTTTCATGAGCTGTCCTTTTCAACGGACCTGGTTTAGTAGCAGCAAATTCTGTGTCTCTCAGGAAAGTGTGCATGAAAGTTTGTCACCTTGAGTCTTTCCCTTTGACACTGTGAGTTAGATCCTTGCAGCTTGCTGAGGTGTTTTTATTTTTTTCCGTTTTTCTTCTGATAGGGTGATATGTATGCAGTTCAGAAAGCTTTCCCACAGAAAAGCCCCAAAGGACAGACAGCCTGCGTATCTGATTGCAAATCAGCTAACTACCTGATTCCTAGAACAGGGAAGTAATTGGCTGGGGATTTTATCTGTTTCTCTGGCTGGTGCCAATAAGCAGGCGTGTTTATTAACAATTTATTTACAGAACACAGATTGATTTCAGGAGAGAAACATCACCAGCCTCTGCAAAGTGAGAGCAAATGATTTCTTCCGGTCCCTCAAAGAATCTATTATTGTCTTTTTGCACTGGTCTTTATCTCAGGGTTTTGCACTGAAATACGGAACACACACAGGATACAAAACGTGGTTGAAAAGGTTCTTGTTTCTAGAAGAAACCCTGCAGGAAAAGTGTTTCATAAGTAACATGATTAGCTGAACAAACACAATCCACATCTGCCTCAGGCCTCCTGGACTATACTAGGCACCTCCATGTTCACTATTTCACACAGCTCCTCCCTCTCAGGTGGTCAGGAAGCAGATACACATAGTCAATAATACATCAAGATGGCATTTATGCTAGAAAGTATTCTTGGTTTTAGTCTCAGAAACCTTCAAATTATAGTGATGAACAAGGAAACACAAGTGTTATGGGTTTTTTGTTTGTTTGTTCCCTTGACTAGAAATTATGTTTTTTCTCCTTATGTCTTAAAACAGATAAAATAATGTTAGTATACGAAAGAATATTTTCTTTCATGATGTTGAGAGTAATTATACTAACATTATTTGGCTATGTTCAGGATCTGATTTAGAAATAGTCCATTTTATGAAGTAATACTGGTAACCAACACTGGAAGTAATACTGTGACTTGTGATTTTTTTTTTTAAATGGTTCTATTGAAGGTCACATTGAGCGACTTAGAGATATTCTGCCACGGATAGCATGTTATCATTCATATATAACTTGTTAGTTTTTTAAAACAGCTTAAGAATGAAAAGCACTAGGCAAATGAGGATAAATTAATCGCAAGGTCAACATTTTTCTTTTAAAAATTTATAATTTTTATATAAAAAGTAATTGCTACAGGAATTGCTACATTATTTTTCCTATAATAATCCTGTAATCTATTTCAGTCCAAAGTGCAGATCCTCTCAATGTGATTATCACAGATGCAGTATTGAATTACAATGCAAAGCACAATTTACCTCCAGAGAAGAATGTGAATACTAATAAAAATAAATATCTGCGTAGGGTATCCATAAAATAAAATTCTGTGTAAATCTCTTTCCATGAATAAATGATGTGTGATAAGTTCATAATTACCTTATTGTGATAAATATTGAATTAATGGAGTAAATTATTTTGTGCTTAGCTTTTGATAAGTCACAAAATAGCAGCATGTTATCAGTTGAATGCAACCCAAACAAAATCTGCATTCAATACATAGTCTTACAGCTGCAATGTTGTGCCTAAGTCAGTCAAAATTCAAGTTCAGTTGTTCACTGAGATACTAATGCCTTGGAAAATAAAGAAATGCCATAAACATTTAGACTTCTCCTTTTTTTCTTGCTGTATCATCTGCTGAAAGGTTTTTCTCTGAATAAGATTTTAATTAAGAAACAGTCTCTGATGTAAGACGTCTTTTTCTTAAGGGGCCAAGAAACTCCATTGTTTGCCACCTTGAAAGAGTAAAAGTTATTCCACTGAGATGACAGAATTTTACCTTACCAATACAAACGTATGGAGCTTTTCATACTCCTCTATTGGTGGCAGATATATAAATTGCTCATAGCAAACAGAATGGGCAGCTCACCCTCCCTAATATATGTGTATTCTCACATCCTCAGGGAAATGTAAATGTAGTTTCAGCCCATTCTTATGCAGACCAGCCACTTCATTAGCTGGTCACAATTCCACTGAGTCTCCTTGCTTGTAACACATTCCTTTTTCCTTTTTTCTTTTTTTTTTTTTTTTTTTTTCCCGCTTAAGGGTAGTTTTCACAGACATGGAGAACTTTTCTCGACATAGTCTTTCTGTCTCCTATTAAAAATTTTCTTTCTAATTATACTGACTCATAAAGTCCTCAGAACTTGCATCTCCAAAGTCGGTATTTCCTGATGAGTGGAACCTAATTATGAAGTAAGAATTAGCAAGTTAAATATGGCACTGTAGAGCTCTAAAGTTCTGGAATACAAAATTGCAGTCTGTAAGGAGTGTGCTCATGTTGATACTGCACCATGACTTTCAGTCTGTATTTCTTTGGTGACAAAAAAACTCACTCAAAAGTGTGTGCAGTGTTATCCAAAGAGATAAATACTACTGGAAAAGGTCTTTAAAAAAACCTGAATGACCAGAAGCTGGAAGACGACAAGAAAGAGGAGGAAACAACTGCAAGAGAAAATTACATACTGACAACAAAAAAAAAAGAATGAGGAAAGCAGTTACCTTTGCCATCCTCATGCGGGGATATCTGTACATACAGACATGAAAACACATAACTTACCTTTTACAGTACTTTCAAATTTCATTCCAAGACATGGACTTTTCATTAATTTTATTAAAAATGAGGGTGCCCTCAGTAAAAGGAATGGCATGTGGATACAGATGCAAAGAACATCTGTAACCCAATGCCAACAGAAGAAAAACCTCTTTTATTAGAAAATTATTATTATTAGGTAAAATTTGTTTGTCACTGTCAATGAGGACATGTACCTAAAGTCTAAGTAAAGAAGAGCTTTTGTCTCTGACGGCTTATCTGTGTGTTGTAAATTCTTTCAGAATCCAGTAAAGACACCTCACCACACTGGGAAATTCAGTTAGGGCTAGGAAACTTTATTTACTGTTTTATCAATAAATGTTTATCACCGTCCTCAAAGTTTTCCTTTCCCTTAATCTAATTTATGATATTTCATTGAATTATTTTGTTTCAATTATGTTATTTTCCCATTTTTTTCCTTGTAGGTTCATCAGCATTTTCATTCTCTCATTTTTCTTGTGTTCCTCTTCTTGCTCAAGTTTGCTTTTCAGCTTACTGTTCATCATGCACTAAACTGATGCCAGAGGTGCAAAAATCCAAAAAAGAATGAAAATTCATCTCAGAAAAAAAGACATCTGTCATCCCTAAGTCCTTTTTGACAACCAGCAGCAGTATCATGTTTAACACAAGTGTCTGAAAAAACATCAAAAAAGACCATGCAATCATACCTGGGCCACCATTTCTTGTGCTGTATCAATATGTCTGCATTTTTATGTTGCACCTGGCAAAAGGGAAATCAATAGCAGAAATGGCTACACATTGTTTAATATGTTTTAATCCTAGCTGGAATAATGTAGAGTCGTCTGCTCTGTAATTGGACATTATACTGCAGGACAGTAATACAGTTAACCGGCCTTGAGAAAAAAGTCTTATTTGATGGTATTCAAAGAATAGTCAAATTACAGTTATTAAACCTTGATCTGGACAAAAAATAATTCTAATCCTGTGCAACAATCAGGATAATCAAGCAAGGATTCTGAAAAAACTCATGATATAAGAAGGGGTGTTGATTTGTTGCCATTGATACACTGATTTAAAACTTGATTAATCTGAGCTGGGGTTTGAATCATTCCCAGAAATGGCTATCAGGGCTAAAATTTGGATAACGTAATGAATGTAGAGAGTGTTACTACTTGGCATTTTCACAAATCTCCCCTATCAAAGTTTCATTCTCTGGCTGACTCTCATGCAGTAAAAGCTGTGATGCCTTGTGTTTGTTTGCTCAAGAACTTTCTTTGCTCAAAACACTTTCACATTCATAATTCTGGGGATTTTCTCTTTCTTCTGGCTCTGCCTTAGTGAGAAGAGCTGGAAATCTCTTTTTAATAACACTTGGGAAAAATAATTGAAAATATGGCTTTAAAAAAAAAAAAAAAAGAATATTTTATTTATTCTGCAAGACAAAGCCAAGGCACTCATCCCAGATATTCTTGACAGTGAGAATGATAGAGGAAGGATGCTATTTTATTGGGCAGTCTCTTACTTGTGCTCTAGTTCTCACCCCAACACAATGACTACAATCAGGAAAGGGAAATTGCATGTGTCAGTGCCCTAAGGAGAAAAAAACAAACAGATTTTATAATAGCAATGTTTTGAAATTCAGTTGTTAAAGGGAGGTTATATGCAACTCTTCAAGCCCAGAGGGACTGATGGATTGTGGGGGTGGGAAGCAGAACAGTTTATTTATTGATACAGTGGTTCCTGAAATACCAACTGTGTGAACAAAAAAGGTATTCCTTACAGAATGATAGAAAGTAAATGGACTCAATAAAAGCAGTAGTCTAAAACAATCAGATATTTCTGTCACTTATGAAGTAGAAAAAGTAATGGTCTTTAGTCTTGTTCAGACAATGGTGAATTAAAAATTAATCACCATAGTAAAATCTGAAAAATCATGAATAAACAAAGATCATGGTCTGACAAGGCATTTAAGATGGAAAACACATCAATATTTGGCCCACATAAGGAAGGAAACTTCCCTTCAAGGACTTCATCTGTTGAAAGAAATGATAATGCATAGCAGGCCTGACAATATAAAACTAAGATTTTAATTTGATAACCCTAGATTAAACATGAATTATGTTGAATTCTCAGGTGTTATTGTGTCTGCCTGAAGTCCTGTTCCTCTTTTTCTGAAAGTAATGGTGAAAATGGAAGGGTACCCTTCCTGCTCTCAGACTCCATTGAAAAATGATGATGACAAATGTAGCCGTAAAATTCTTCCCATACTGCGATGTAGGAGCTATTTTCTGTGGGACCTCAAAAGTAATCATTTGTCACAGTGGAAGTTATAACCTTTGCTAGATAAAGGCTCCCGCAGCTGGACAGGGAAGGGACAATTTCTTTGGGTTTTACTAAAGGAAAAAATCTTGTATGTCTAGTGTATTTTTCTTTGCAATGGAAATATTTATCTGGACAATTCTGGAGATAAGCAAAATGCAAGGCTTAGTACTCTCAGCCAACTTTATTATGTATGTAAAATCATTTGGTAACAAAACATCAAATGCTAGTGGTACTACTAAATTGGTCCCTTAAAAGAGGAAAAGGACACATTTTAAAAGGAGATTGGAAATATAATGGCAGGAAATTGCTAGAGTGGAATCTGAGCTGTTAAAGCAGCCTGTTTCAGCTTGTAAATTACACTAAATTATCTAGTTTCCATTTTATGGGTCTTTTTAAATTTTTTTTTAATTTTGCTGTACCAGGAATATCCAGAACATATGAACAACTTTCTTCCTTAATATTAGTACCTTCCTATTTTCCTTCTCCTTAATTTTTTTTCTTTTTGACTATTGCTTTCCCTCATGTATACTTCCCCACACAAATTCTTAATTATTTTTTCTCATTTTGAGAATCACATGGATAATTTCTCATCAGCCAGTGTTCTAATTTCCCAGATTCTTTTTTTTTGCCTTGCATAAACCTTGTCTTAATTTGATAAGCTATTTGATATGATCATATTAGCAATCCCTAAAGAAACCAAACTACATAACAAAATGTGATGTTCCTTCTTGAATTGATCCTAAGACAAGAGCTTCTGTGAAAAGCCTCTGTGATATGGACCAGGAACACTATTTGAATAATTTTAAGAAAGAAAACTCCTTTGTCCTGTGGAAGTTAATACTTCTGCGAGAAAGATGGGGAAAAAAAAAAGGAATCTGAAGAAACAGGAAAAAATTTATAAAAAAACTCCAACATAAAATTAATGTGGGAAATGATCAGATGGCTGTTATGAAATTGGAAATAGGAAGTCCCTAAAGATAAATCATATAAATGGAAGAAAGTAATTGAGTTAGCATTTGAGGTGTAGTTCCTTGTGAACAAATAGACAGGAAATTAATGTGCAAAGTTAAGCTCACTGGAGCAGAAATATAGGTCTTAGTGAGAAAAAGTTTCTGTGCAGGAAACCAAGGCTTATTTTGACACTTCATAAGGGGACATTTGGCCATGCAGAGTTCATAGATTATCATTAAATAATAAAGGAGATAAGACAATGAAACATTAGGTGCTAGATACTGTTCAAAATTTGTTTTCAAAACAGAAGTGTGCATAAGACATCTCAAGAAAAAATGAGATTTCTTGCTAATGGTGGTAACGACATGTAGTGCCCTGAATGTGGTGTCATGAGCAAGCACAGGAGTTAGAAGGGAGTGAGAGGTTCAGTAGAGTATGTTATGTGAATTATTCCAAGAAAAATCAGAACAACCACTGTGACATGTCAGGCTTGCAGTGGGTATCAGTTTCATCTTATTGCCTAAGTGCAAAACTAGAGAAGATGGTCATGGCATGTCCCAGCACAAAACCTGCTGGCATGGATGTCTTGCACACATCATCAGAAGAGTACAAGGTCTGCAGTGGGATGTGACTGTAGGATACAGCAACTCAGCAGTGCTCACGCTGTGCTCTTGCCTGCAAGGCAGATTAATAAACACAGAATGATGAAATTATGTGTTAACATGTTAAAATGGGTCTAAAGGAAAGCTGCAGAATTTTCAAAACATCAGAGTAGTTGCACCCCTGAAACTGAATTAAGAAAAAAGGTAGATCACAACACAGCACTGCTCGTATTTGTATTCATGATTTGGCACATTCATTGAATATTCAGTCCATATAGAACATTAATAGTATGTTCAAGAAAAATGTCAATAACTAGATATCTGTGTAATAAGTACTTAGCAAAACTAATCCTGAAATGAAATCAACACATAGAAATGGATTTGTCCATGGAGTCTACACAGGGTATCCATAAACACAAGCAAATGAAAATAAACAAGTATTACTTTGACAAGGCATTAAGTTGTATTGGATCTACCAGAACAATGACAACTCAACTGTCTGTACCTCTGGTGCCAATTTAATGCCTCTAGTATATGAATCACCACAAATAGCTGGACCAAAGAATTCTGACATTAAATGTATTTGGATGCTTTTTATTAGGAAAATGGAGGAATGATATAGACAGGTAAGTTTGATATATTCAGAAGATAAGCAAGTATTAGATTGGGCAGACCTTTGAAACAATAATAAGAAAATTTGACAATCTTCCTTTTGCGGTATTGCAACATCACTCCCAAATGAACAAGTTAATCAGACCCAAAGTGTAAAGATGAATAAGAAAGAAGAAAGTAACAAGCTAACCACTTTCAGCACTCTAAAGATGGCACTTCAAAAGACTATTCAGCATACAGTGCTCCACTGCACAAGAGATATTCCAGAAGAATGACATGTTAGAAGGTCTGATGGAAGTCAAAGCAACTTTTATGACATTTTAGTACATTTCAGCACAAGAAAATGCACAACAAAAACTTAATCACAGTGTTTACAAATGCAGGAAATGTCACCTAAAACTGAATCACAACAAAATGCAAATCAGAGTAGTGCATATGAATTACTTTGATCGTGCCTTAGAAAAAGGAAGCATTAGATCTGATCCAAAATAGTGGAAACGATGAAGCATTTACTAGTCCTCATACCATCCAAAAGAGCTACAAGTTTCATTTGAGATTATGACCAGCTAAAATCCACACAGGCTCACGGAGATTCTCTAAGAAATGGAAAGAGAGGTGCAGAAAGAGTGAAGAAAAAGTAAGAAATCAGTTGTTTTAGTATGATGATCTTCACCAAGTCCGAATGATACCATCGCTTCTGACAGGAAAATCCAATATAAGAGTCAGTGAAAATGGAATATAACAATGATGAAAGTACTGATAGATACTTCATTGCATCTATAAGACAGTCATAACCGCAGGAATAGTTCAAGAGATGCCAATACAGCACCACAGAAAGACACATTTTCCTTCTATTAGTGAGCACTGCAAGCTACTAGTAGTAACCATCTCGTATAGGTCCAGCTGCAAGCAAATGACAGAAAACGTTGCAGATTTCCTAACAAAATATCTGCATTTGGAACATAAAGCCCTCATGTTTTCATCTTGCAACATCTAAAGTGAATGACAGGAGTGAAAGATTAATCTGGATTGTAGTTCTTCGTTTACAAGCTTTTGCAGAAGAAGGTGATAGAGGTGGTGCAAATATGCATAAAATACTGTAGTGTTTATCAGTGTTTGCCAGTAAGTCAGGACACAGGGTAAAAGAAAAAAGGAGTGACAAAGCAATGAAGTAATGACTTTCAAAGGTAGAAATAAGGTTATGAGAATTTTGAACTGAAAATTTCAGATTTGCCTAAAGAATGTGACTGTGTCTGACTTGTAACAACATTTTCAGTGGAATCAATCTGAAAACTACTTGTGAATGTATGGTACAATGTTAAAAGCAGTGAAGAAGCATATTTTATTTATGTAATATGGACATGCAAGTGGAGAAGTTGCATTTGTACAAAGTATCTGAGGCAGGCCAGTGAAGAGCCTATGGTAGTCAGTTCTGCACTCCAGAGAGTTCTGATAAGAACCGGCAGCTGCTTTACTTGAGCATGGAGGTAGCTGTTATTTGCTGATAGCTTGTTACAGTCACGCTTTTAAATATCTGAACAAAGCAGCATGGTTGTCAGCACGGCAGTGAGTCAAATCATGACAATTTCCACAGACATGATATTTGGATTTTGGATCATGGACTATACCATGCTTTGACATACATTTTGAAAAATGTGGGAGTGACTGGATTTGCACCTCTGCTGTCTGTGCTATCAGCTGTGTAATTAATGGCCCAGCTGAATATAATATTCAAATAGTTAAGCCTTAACCTCTGCTTGCTAAATTCCTTAAGCACAATCAGAGACTTACCTTCATAGCTGTGAGTGAGAGGGTTCTGACCAGTGATTTTCTTTTGCAAGGCTTTTAATAACCAAGAACTGTAAACCATGGCACAATACAATGGATCTGGGTGATAGAATGAGAAAGAAGGATCAGGCTCACACTTTTCAGAGGAGTCGTGGCTGTAAGAATATAGGGCTGGAAGGAATGTCCTACGGGGAGTGGCTAATGATTTTAGGTTTTTCTAGTTTGGAGAAAAGGAGGCTAAGAGGCTATGCCATTGCTTTCTACACCTTCCTGAGGAGGGCAAGTAGAGAGGGATCTGCTGCTCTCTTCTTCCTGGTATCCAGTGACAGGATGCATGGAATGATTCAAAGCTGCACCAGAGTATGTTCAAACTGGACATCAGTACGCATTTCTTTACTGAGAAGGTGATCAAACACTGGAACAGGCTTTCTTGAGAGATGGTTGATGTCCCAAGCCTATCAGTGTTTAAGAGGCATTTGGACAAAGCCCTTAACGACATACTTTGACTTGGCCAGCCCTGAACTGGTAGAGCATCATTGTTGGTCCCTTACAGCTGTGCTAATTCTATTCTATTCTATTCTATTCTATTCTATTCTATTCTATTCTATTCTATTCTATTCTATTCAACTCTATTCTACTCTACTCTATTCTGTAATCAGTGGCAAACTTGTGCTATAATTATACTGGTAGAACACAATAAATCTGGAAATTATTAGTCAGTGGACTTTTCTAGTACTTGTTACCCTCTGGACAGCATTCTTACTGCAGCTATGTGTAGTCCATGTAAGCAGAGTCTGTGGTCTGAAATATCAGGCAAAGAGACAGCAGACACCATAAAGACTGCATTGCTACCAGTAGCACATCTAGAATTATTACAGGCCCTGGTGTCTCACCTGCAAGGGCAAATTGCGACATTCATTTCAGCTACAATGGAATTTTAGCTGAAAAAGAAGACAGAATATGATATGTACTGATGCAGTTAATATCTAGGGCATTAGTGATGCTGTCCGCAAAGATCTTGTACTTACAGAGAACATGCCTTCTGCACAGCTGGATAGCAACTTTCATCATTACCTTATGAGTAGCACAGAAGTCCTTCCATTTTTGGCTCCCACTGGGAGTGTCCTTAGTAAGTTTCCAAGAATGTATGTCTGCAAAATCAGAAATGTCCTATGTAATTTCTCCTGGCCTTGCAGGCAGTCCAAGCAGGTATATCTAGGCAGGCTACCAAAGCATAAGGCAAAAGCTTGGGTGTGATCTCCTTGGTCATTGAGTTATCTCAAGCTGTCCCTACTGCTGGGCCAAATATATCACATAATCCCACCAACAGATTTATACAGCTTCATTGTGAATGTAGTTTAGATTTCTTTTTCTGGCATTCTTGAAATACAATATTTGCCCTACACTGGAATGCACTGGCAGTGAGCACAGGTCTGGCCTGCTGTACAAGTGTCAGTGCTGATCCAAATCACAGCACCATGGACCAAAGAGTCAGGACTGTGGAAGTGAAGAGATGCCCTACTTTAAAAATTCCTTGGGCTCTGTCCAAGATGTAATTCCAGCAGTGGCAGAAGGAACAGTGACAAGTTAGAACATGTTTTAAAAGCACAGCAAAGTATAACTGGTTTGAATTTGTTTGGAACTTAGTGTATATATCAGCATAGCCCAGCTGTCCTTCCTTGTTTTCATTCTCTGATTTGTACTTTGAAATTTTAGTTGGCCCTTATGTCACAGAGGTTTTTACTGTAAAAGAACCAATGAGGATACTTTATAATTTTTTTTTTACCTGACACCTAAGCTATCTTTAAAAAAATGTTCAGAAATGCTGAAGAAAATGTAGCAAAAGGTGATGGCAGTTTTTAAATTTAGTTTTCTACTATTTCACATCTAGTCAGTATTCTTTGTAATACTGCCACTCATAATGACTGTATTTGGAATTAACATAGGTTTCATGTGTAATTCAATGGGTATTCAGTGTAACTTAGCAACAGCTAAAGCTTTTTTTTCTTCTGGAAGCTAGCGCATGGCTGTTGATTTCACTTGGTAGACTGGAGGCACACATTATTCTGAATTTCCAAATTTCCCAATTAAATGTGTAAGATGCTCTTTTTTTATAATGCAGATTTTGTATTGTTTATCAGAAGTTACACAAAGGCTAAATAAATCTAGCAACAAACCTCTGGAAGCTTTTCGGACTGTCTGGATCATAGCATGGGAAAAATATTTGAACCATAAAGGTTAAGTTCATAGTCAATTAGAGCTGCTGGAATGGCAAAACCTTTTAAAATATACAGTATTCACACATCTCTGCATCTCAAAGTTTTTTATATGTGTGTGGATGTATTTTGTATAGCAAATGGGGTAGAGGAGGCATTTATCCTATAAATAGATTTCTCTCAGGGCTCATGCTGTGTGTGGCAATATGTTCTCACTAAATATATAGTCAGAAGAAGTCTTACTGTATTAACCCAGTTTAAGTAATGAATTAGTGCAAGTAAATACATAAAAATTCTTTTCCTCAAAAAGTAAAAAACTGTGCAGAGGAATACTCAGTTTGTATATTCAGAACAGCTTATAAAAGTGCATAAAAGGCTACAGACTACAGCAGGATAAGCTCCCTGCTTATAGGTCACTGATTTGCAATATTTAAGAGGCAGTATTCAGGTTTCATAGTCTCATAGAATGGTTTGGTTCAGAAGTTGAACTTCATGAGGTTTACACTGGCACATATCTCAAGCATGTGAAGGTCTCTCTGGACAATATCCCCTCTCTACAGCATGTTTATCACACCAAACTTGCACTCTATCCCACTGCCCAGTACACTTACAAAGGTGCTGAACAGCACCAGTGCCAACACTGACCTCTGAGGAGTGCCACAAGCCACTGCTCTCCACCTGGACATTGAGCTGATGACCACAATTCTTTGAGTGTGACCATCCAACCAGTTCGCTATCCACTGAGTGGTTCATCCATCAAATCCATGTTTCTCCAATTTAGAAACCTGGACATCATGTGGAACAATGTCAAATGCTTTACTCGAGTCCAGGTAGATGACATCAGTTGCTCTTCCCTTATTTATCAAAGATGTAACCCCGTCACAGAAGGCCACCAGATTTGTCGGACATGATCTACACTTAGTGAAACCATCTTGGTTGTCACCAATAACTTCACTGTTTTACATGTACCTTAGTATAATTTCTGGGAGGATTTGCTCCATGATCTTGTCAAGCGCCGGAGTGAGACTGGCTGAGCTGTAGTTCCCCAGACCTTTCTTTACTCCCTTGTAAAAGTGTGGTTATGTTTCCCCTTTCCGAGTTAGTAGGAACTTCACTGGAGTGTCATGACTTCTCAGATATGATAGAGAGTGGCTTAACCAGCTCGTTCAGCACTTCCCTTAGGATCTGCAGATGCATTTTATCAGGTCTCATGGGCTTGTGAATCTTCAGGCTCCTTAGATGGTCTTGTACCATCTAAGATCTCCACCTACAGCTGGCAGTTCTTAATTTTCCCACTCCCTGCCCTTTCCCTTCTGTGATTTGTGTAGTGTGGCTAGAGCACTTTCCAGTGAAGACAGGAAAAAAATATTTGAGTACTTCACCCTTTTCCATGCTCCAGATAACCAGGTCTCCCGTTTCTTTTGGAAGGCCCATTTTCTCTAGGCTTCCTTTTGTCACCAACATACATAGAGAAGCTTTTCTTTTTGCCCTTAATGTCCCTGGCCAGATGTAATTCTGTCAGGGCTTTAACTTTCCTAAGCTGATCCAAATCTGTTTACTGAAGAACATTGTTTTTCTTTTATTAGTATGAGAACATGTTTCACAGGAGAAAAAAAACTGTCGTTGACATATAAAACACACACAAAAAAGAAAGATCTGACCAATTTCTTTCTCCCATACTTTTGAATGGATGAGATTACATGATTTCCTGTTCAATTGCCTTTTATTTTAGAATTTTCAAGAAATTTTAAACTTTTTTAGTTGATCATTTTCTTATGAATGCTCAACGGTGGGCAGAGAAGTTTTCAATATGTTGGTTTAGTATTTTATGCTTACTATTCTAAAAGCATCCCAAAGTTGGGATTGTGTTTTCAGAGGACTTAAAGTCTCTGAATGTGTATTCTGACTGACATTTAGATTGTCTCATGCTTCTTGTGTCTGTGCATCTCTAAATTTTCCGTGCCCCTAAAACAACTCAGCACTAGAAAAAATAAAACAAGAAAAACTGCTAATTTTTTCCACACTGACTCAGTCAATTGAGAATGAACTTCAGAAGTATAAATGGAGAAACATCACCTTGAAATATTTGTCAGACTTCTTGACCTTGGTAGCTTAATTGTCACAGGAAGAGAAGCAACAAGATAAATTAATATTCTCAAATTCGTGGAATGTCAGGAGCAGCCATATTTTTATGACCTTAAAGAAATAATCAGTCTTTCACTCTTTTGAGATCTGAGCATAGAGCTAAGATGAAGTATGAAAACGCACAGGCTGGTCCCACAGCTGAAGTGCAAGAAAACCAAATACTAATCTGTTTTCTATTTAATTTTGTATAGAGTGTTCATGCAATAAAGTCTCAAGGAAGACATCACTGATGATTTTGCTATTGAAGTAATTTAGAATGCATATTCAATATTTTTACTATTGAGCAAACACAGAGAGACAATCTCATAAGCATCCTATCTTGTACCACAATTCATGAGGTGTCAAAATGATCTTGAGAACTTTTGTTTCATTTCTCTAAATAATGTAATTGGTATTCAAGAAAAGAAAGAAAAAATGTTTTTACAGAGAAAAAAACCATATTGCCTTCTGTGTGTCACTGGTGAAAGTTGCCTCAATATAGACTGAAAATTGATGAATGGCTGATAAATTTTTCATAGACTTGAGATAAGATTTGCAGTTGAATGTTTAAGCATCACCATTTGAACTGGAAATTAAAGTCGCTATCAAAATGACTGAGTATGAGTTATATCTGTGAAGTAACATGCAAACTCTAATAAGCTCTAGGGGAGAAGAAGATGGGTGGAAAGGACAAGACACAGGATTCCTGTTACTTAGCTTGTTCTTTAAGGGTGAAAGTCACTCAAGAGGATTAAAGGAACCTTCTTGCTGTGAGAAGACAATAGCTGAGAATGGTTGAACAGCTCCAAGCAAACCTTCTAGTATGAAATGGACATATTGAGATAACCAATGCCAGCTCTGCCCATTAAGTGAGTGGATTAGGTAATAAAAATATCACACAATATTTATGAGACAGAGAGGCCAAAATTATGTAATATGGCAAACAACATTCATTTTTGGCTCCTCATTGAACTATGATGAATTCAGATCCACTGGATAGAAAACTAAAAGTATCCAAACATCATTATATTTTTTCTTATCCACATAGGCCACTGGATCTCATTAATTTTTAATGCATTTCCTACCCAGCCTTTTCAAAACAACCTCTTTGCCATGTGTGAGTTTATGGCATCCTTTTACAAAAACCCATCACATTTTGAATCTAAAATTCAGTCAGAGGAAACAGGAAATTTTATTTTGTGACAGAGGAAAAGTGTATATATAGGGGCAGAGCACTTCTATCATTCTGCATTAAGTGAGTGCAGGCAGATGTGTCCTTCGTATCAGCAGATCCTAGAAAAATGGCCTTTTTTCATGAACAAATAAAGAAATCTCATGAAAAAATGCCATTTAAACAAACAAGAATGATCATAAACATCATCAAAAATGCATCTAGCTGTCTTAAATGTGTTGACTGTAATTGCTAAAACAAACCATTGCAATCTTACTTGTCTTCCAAACTTTTACTTAGAGATCTGTGATTTATAAAAAACATTGCATGTGAATTCTTGTTTTTTCTTTCTCCAGTTTCCCCTCCCACCAAACAAATAATCATCCACTTCTGTATGTGTCTTATACCTTATACTAAATTCTTTAGTTCATGGGGGAAAAAAAAAGACAGAAGACCTTAAATCTTTTATGCACTTATCTGGGCATTTGCATTCCTTCATGCTCAAAGAGTATTGGGTTATTTATTTTGCTGAATATTACATTACATACAATTTATAATCTCTGTACTTGAGTCGTCTAACTTATATAAAGGCAAAATTTTTTTTAATGTACATTATATTCCTTTTGGGCATGTTGCAGTAGAGGTGGCTCTTCCTTTTTTTTAATAATTTGAATTGTCATTTAGAAATAATTTTCTGAGTTTAAGTACCTTTCTGTGTAGTACTTTCTCACATCTCTCTTCTTTAAGTGATTTGTATTCTTTATTTTCAAATGAAAAATCTGGAAGTTAATGAGTATCAGCTCATCCTTTACTCTTGTTAAACACTTCAAAATATTCCCTCAGAAATTATTCTACTTCCATTAGTAGAAATTTTGAATCCTCAAGAGAGGAAAGATTACTGTTGCTTTTGAAGATTGCTGCTCTCTGACTTCATGTAGTGACACTAGAGTTGAAGACAAAAGCTTAAGAAACATAATAAAACAGGCAAAATTAACCCAAAGTAAAAAATGAATGAGCCAAATAATGTGAGCAGGATAAAGCCTGTGGACCCACTAGATGCTGGATGTGGAGAGTGCTGTAGTGGTTGGTAGTGCTTTCCTCCACTGCCTCAGGCCACTCCATGATCTGAGAAATGCTCGTTATTCCTCAGCCTTTACAAACTGCACCTGGGCTGAGCTCCTCTAGAGCTTATCAGAAACACAGTCTGTTCCCAGGATCTGGTGCTCTCTAACGAGCTCCTGGGTTTTAATGAACAGCCTTAGAAACTTATTTTCCTTGCCTGCATCACAACCCAAGTAGAATAACATTTTCGTTACCAAACTTTCAAAGAAAGTTACTGACCTGTATTGCGGCCAGGATGGAAAATCACTTTGACTGAAACTAAATCTCTTGAGACCCTGTAAGCAGCAGTCCTAAGTGAGACCCTTTGAGCTGTCCTGTACCACAGCAGGGTGCAACCAGCAAACTCCCTCTGAGTGGGAGGTCTCTGAATGAGGTCTCAAGTTTGCTGTATTTGGAGGATTGCTGAATGATGATGATGATGGATCCTGGGCTGATTCCCCCACTCTGCCAGACTCAATCCTTCACCCATGAAGAAGATGCAAAGGCATCCAAAGTGAGTACCTCACTGAACTTGAGGGGAATTTCTCACCCCTACTGCAGCCCCCAAATAGATAGTTTTGGGTTTATTTCAGTATTTTTTTTTTTAAATTTGGGCTGTTTGTTTGTTTTTTCTCTGTGTGCTTTACCATTTAGTAAGTGGTAGAGTGAACCTGGAAAACAAATTTTGTTGTGATTTGACTTTTATATTAAACCTGCTTTTGCTGATGAATTTGCTGGTGATTCAAGTGACCTTAAGGCATGTGTTCGAGCCATAGTCCAGGGGTTATATTTTAAGTTTGGCAATCTTCTTCTGTATATTAGAACATAAATGCCCTGTTAAAAGAAAGGACTTTTCACTCTTTTCTCCTTTGTGATCTTGCTCAAATCCTTACTTTTCTAGTCTTTTAAAAGAGCACTTAGGAGAGCTCAATGTTTTCTAGTAAACAACTTCATCCTTTAACATCTTTAACATCAGTGAAATTGTATGTTCTTCCTGAGTGATATAAATCTATGAAAATTACCTTTTGTGGATAGAGAAAATAACACGTATGATTGCCACTGACGAAACATTATCAGAGCAGAAAATTTTCAAATTTCATAAAGTTGCAGTGCTACAATGGCACTAAAAAATGACAACCACACTAGCAAAGTGTGTATAAGCAGATTTCCCTGGACCATATTCATACATGGTATCTCTTCCACTTATAGTTTTCAGTTAAATGTGTATTATTGTAGAGAGAAGTCCAGGAAACACCGTGTATTCAGCCGTAGACATCATGACACATGACATGATGTCAGACACTCTTCATTTGGTAAGTTTTCTCATGGAGTAAGTACCAAAGGTAAAAGAAACCATTATGATATTTCTGAAATGTAGAGCAGAGTCAAACATTACATTACTGAGCTCCTCCTCATAGGGTACTCTCCTGAGGTCTAATACAAGAATTTTTGAGTCCTGAAGTAAAATGTGACTGCATTCTGAAATCCAAGTGGTCAGCAGGACCGTAGGGGGAATCCCTACAATATTTCTGCTATTTCAAAAAATGAATTAAATTAAGGACAAGTGGTGAAAAATACAACAATGAGTGTTCTTGGAGACACCAGTGTGGCATGAATAAGCAAGAAAGCAGAAAAAAAGTATAAATTTGAAAGGAACATGAAAGTGTCAATATTTTTAGAGATGCCTGGATTAGGATTCCCAAGATCTAGCAATATAACATTCTCAACAGGAGACAGTCTAGGGTCCAGTACTTAATCAGGCTTCAAAATCATAGTCTTACATAGGATCAGTCTTTGCTTTATAAAGAACAAGCTTAGGTTAATAGCTGAAAATAATTGTTGTGATTCCCGCCTGGGCATTTTGTATTCCAGTTCTGTATCCCAGCAAGCACATCAAACCCCATCAACCTGCCCCAGTCATCTTCTAATCCGCTTTCTCAAAGCTTCCTCAAATCTTCCACCAGACTTTTGGAGCAAATACGGCAGGGTTTTCATCTTCACTCTCTGGCACATGAACAAGAAAAGGACCTGGAAAACAGGAAGAAGAGGAGAAAAGAGGTGTTATCATTTGCTTGCAGAGTTCAGAAATGAAGCAAAATTGCTCTAACTTATGACATTTTTTCTGGTTCTCTTCCTTTGCTGTATTTGTTTCCCAGAGAGAAATGGAAGGGCTCTGTTGGGGAAAAAAGGCTCAGCCTGCTTTTCTATCAGCAATTGTTGATTTGTACCCACCAAAAATGTGTGACAAAAATTTAATTAAATGGTTCCTCCAGCCAGGATTAAGACATGGTGTGACATTTGAAGTATCTGTTGGGTAGGTCCTTATTTGTTTATCACTGATGTAAAAATGTTTCCAAGGTTACAGAGAACCAAGGAATCCTCCACATAATCATAATTGTAGAACAACAATTTTCCAGAAAAATGTGTTCATACTTATAAATTTATTTCTAATCTAAATACAGAGATTGATTGAAGAAAATGTGTATTCAGGTTATTTGAAACATAAGTATGGAAGTGAATCAGAAATTAATGGAGATATAACAGGATGAGGGAAATTTTCATTCCGTCTCAGCATTTTCCCTTTTTGAGAAGATATAGTCCTCATATTCCTTTTCCTCCAAAGCCAGAACAAGGATTCCTCAGTACTAAAGCAGAATTTTTCTTTTTTAGCACCTTCTGTTTATTTTCTGAGATTGTTACCTCTGGTTTTCTATATCCCAATAACTGCAGCTGTAGATTCAATACTCTCATTTCAGTAATATTCCTAATTTCACTGAAACGTACATTTCTAAAATATTTTCATATAACATTTTCCCTGTTTCCCACAGCCCTTCATTATTAATCTGTTATTCAGATGAATGTACTGTATTCTTTGGAAAGAATACTATAAAAATTCAGGTGGTTTGTTTTTTGCTTTTTTGTTTGTTTTTTTTTTTTTTTTAACTTTTATAATTAAATATCTTCTCATTGAATCTTCTCTATTAATTTTATTTTCCTCCAGACCTCTGAATGTACAACCTAGGGAAAATTATGTTTAAGCAAATCTGCCCTTACTGGATTTTATTTGAAAACACACTCAAGATATAGAAATTCCTTCCCACCCTATTCTCAGCATGATAAACTGCACTGTTTCAGTGTGATATATTAACTCATTCTGATAAAATGAGGCAAAGATGGAGAGACGGCTTCAAGGAAGTATGTAAAATAAATGTCTCAAAAGAGGGAGAAACTCTCAAGATCAAAAAGCATTACTGTGAAAGTCTTCTGGCACTGGTAATAAAAATTTAGGGGGTTTTTTGTGTTGTTTTATTTTTTTTTTCTCTCCCCCCTAGATGCAAAAAAGTTCCAACTATTTTCTCAGCTATTAAATTTTCTTAGATTTTTTTTCCCTCTTTCCTGAGATAGGAAAAGGGTGGGGGTTTTTTTGTTTTTTGTTTGTTTGGTTGGTTGGTTGGTTGGTTTGGGGGGGGGTCGGGGTTTTTTTGTGGTTTTTTTTTTTTTTTTTTTTAAAGCGAAGGGTGGTTTGGGGGTGAGTGGGAGGAATTGTTTTGCTTCTGAGTCTTCCGATGGGGGAAATTGCTGAAAGATGGAGCCTTTAAGAGTATGTTTACAATTTTATCCTCATTTCAAAAAAAAGACCATTGACAAGCTTGTCTTGGAGATATTTAATTGTAGCTTACTTGGTAATGATTATACTAATTCTAAACTCATTTTAAAATAATGCTACTTATGTTTAGCAAGGAAGATCACCAGTTCTGCTAAGGTTTCAGAGATAATAAACCAATGTTATGTTCCAGACATGAATAGCACACTTCAGAATTTCTTCAAGCCTATCAAAGCCATAGTTATTATAAGCAATCTAAAAAATCTGTTATTTGATAAATGATTTACTGAATTTTCTGTTACTCTTAGGCAGTGATAATCTTTACTTTTACACCTACTTAATATGAAGTATGACCACAAGTGAAATCTTGAATTCTGTTCTGTAGAGTATTTTAACTCCTTTTTAACTATTTATCACAAAATAAGAAAGAAAAATTATACCTTTGTGAATCCACCTCCTACTTTTTAGTGTTTCTCCTAAGCTTATAAGCTATTTAAGCCTCACATATGCTGATCACTTCCTTTGTATATAAATCTTTTGTGTCTGCCTTTCAAAGGGATTTTACTTCTGAGAAACTGGTTTTTAAAGCAGGCATTGAGGTATAAGGTATCTAGGTTAGCTTCAGGCACTGAACAGTGACTAACAAACTGCCAGCTGTTTGGCTTTTGGACTTATACTGGCCCCCTGCAAACTATGTGTCAGAGAAATTTTTCTTGATTCTTTGCTCGAGCAATATCAATGCCTCACTAAGCAAGACTCACCAGTCCCTTTGCCAATGAAGTTAGAATGGCCCTTTGATGGGTCATGCTGCACCTTGTTTTGCTCATCTTGCTCTAAATATACAGTAAAAGTAAAAACCAGTAAATTTATCTCATGTTTCAGCTTTCAACAAAAAATCAAGTGGTTTAGTTATCTAGTAGCACTCTCCATGGAGATGTAGCATTTCCTTTAGTAGCAGTACCAGCTGAATCATTCCTCCCTTCCTCCTTCAACCAGTGAGCCTCCTTCCCTTGTGTTGTCCCTCAGTTGTGATTGGACAAAGGTTTCTGGGGGTTGGTAGACACATACATCAGAACACATAAAGTAACTCCCCTAGTCCTTTTGTCCCCTTCTCTCAAAAAAAAAAAAAAAAAAAAAAAAAAAAGAGAGCGAGAGAGGGAGAGAAAGAGAGAAAGTAATTCCAGTGGGGGAAATGTAGGTGGAACATCTTTTTTTTTTTCCATGGTGCCCAAGGAAAACAAAATTTTTTTGTCCTCTTGTTTAAAAAGCAATTCTTCCAATATTTTTTAATCTATCTCTTTTCACATTTAAGAGTCATCATCACTAAAAGCTCCAATACAGACTTGACATGGATGAACCTCCCAAAGGCCAGCTGGGATATTATTCTGATTAAATAACATGCATTTAATCTGCATCATTGCAACATCTATTCTCATGGTTGCTCTCTGTAACTCCTTCATTTTCACACTTTGTTGTATTTCTACTTGACATTCTACCTGAATGACCTTTTAAAAGTCCAGCTAGTGAAAAATACAGTAGTTCACCAGCTGGGGAGCACACTTCCAGTACACCTTCACACTGTCTCCTTGTTGTTTGTCACACAATGATGCTTAACCTTTAAAACTCTGGGATACAGTATGTGGATTTCTTCTTGCCTTCTTTGGTTAGTTCCTATCTGATATTAGGCAGAGGCCAGCTGTGAACTGCTGAATGAACAGCACAGTGATATAGTAAAGATAGTTCGAGGGGGCTGAGGGCCCTTTGTCAGGTATATGACTTTTCTCAGAAGGATACGATCTCCCCTGCAACTCCCTGCACTAATAACAACGCTAACAATAAGCACTCTCAGTAAGACATCAGCGACTCTTAATTTTTACCTCCTCTCCAAGGTAATTGTGACTGAAGCTAGTGACCTCCCCAGCAGGCTGCAAAGCACGTCCTTTCAGTCAGAAATTTAGAAAAAGTATATAGGAGGAAAGAAGTACTTTACTCAAGGTTAAAACGCATTGGTGGATGTGGTCACAGTCACTGTTGATGTTAAATGCAGGTGCAAACTGCAGGCATATACCACCAACCAAAACAAAGGGAATTTGTAAATCCATGCTGAAATATGAGCAGTTTAGATGGAGTGACTTTGTCCAGTGAAATTTTCAAAGCTGCGAGTAAGAAAAAACACATAGAAACTGTGAGAGCAGTTGTTGACAGGTGTTGTACAATCAGAAATTGTGCTGAGTTCAGGAGGAAGAACCTAATGTTTCAGGCAGAAACTGCTTTAAATTTCACAGTAGGGGGACATCTTTTTGTAAGATTCCTTATATATTCAGAAGTAACTGCACATCTTTTATTGATAAAGATAATTGCAACAAGATATCCATTCTCATCATGCAATACTTGTTAAGTAATTACTGCATTGTGCTAGAAGGCTAGTAAAGGTAAGGATAAACTATTCAGTGAGTTCATCTTTCAGTCATAATGTTTGAGAGTCAAGTTACTTGGAAAAGCCTGGACATAAGTAATGGCTAGATCCTCTCTCCTTCCTTTCCCTTCCTTCCCTTCCCACCACTCCCCTCCCCTCTCCTGTCCCTCTTTTGAATAAAATGCATATATTTATTTTCAGCTGTGCTATCAGCCTGTATCTTCTTCTGCTAACCCCAGCTTTCTGAAATAGCATCTTCACAAATCTCTTTCTGAAGGCTGAAATCAGTCCAATTATTTGCTTGCCAATAGCATTTTAAAAATTGTTGTTATTTTGTGACCCAAATTACTTAGAGACAAAAAATTGCTAATTCTTTTTCTATGTTCTCCTGTCACTGGGAGAAAAGCCAAGCCCAGCTGCCCTGTTTTATCCTCTCCTACACTGGATAGTACTACTCTCTGCTTGGTGAGGATGTCTTTGCTAGTGAGCTGTAGATATGTATGATTATTCTTAGTTTCTGGATACCACTGAGATACAAAGAACTCGTAATATATTTTGATGTCCACTCAGAGTAATCTTGAGCTACGTCTTTGGCAGTGCACAGAGCAGTATTTCTAACAACACAGAGGCACTGCCTGTTATCAAAATATGATTGGAGGGAGGAAAGTTTAAAGGTGTTTGAAATTTTTTTTCTGAATAGTAGAAACGTTGTAGAGATGGCATTATCACTTTTGTTTAGCATCTTAATATATACTACAACATAACTTTTTTTAAAATTAGTGATTATTAAATTAAATTATATAAATTCTGGAAAACAGTCTCCTCCTTCCGTGTGGCATGGGAATCACCACTATTACTGGACAAGCACACTAAGGATGCTGTTTCTATATATTTAAATGCAGAAAAGAAATAATGAGGCTGTTTATGAAGATAAATGTCACACTAAAGGCATTAGACAGCACTTCAGTTTTATGTAGAGCATAAGCTTACTCGATAATATCACCCCTAGACACAAATTACACTATGTGACACCTGGACTCTTTAGATCTAGTACAACCAATTACTTGGAAGAACTGCACTGAGTCTTGCACACAGATTTTCAGTTTCAAGCTTTTGAAGGCTGGAGATGAACACACAAATGCACAGTTAAACCTTTCATGTTCCTTACCAGACTACCTGTTTTGGACTATCAAGTTCTGAGGTAAACAAAGAAGTAATTTAAAACTGCAGAAGCAGGTTTTTAACAGGTGCAAGCTGGCCAAGCCTTCTTAATTTAGGCGCAATTTTGGTTTGCCTGTTGCTTACACGCATGAGAAGTAAATCTTTAAAGTCACTTACACTAATGTGGAATCAGAAGAGATCCAACAGGTCCACAGCCTTTAAAAGAGGGAATTGCTGCTGAAGAGACCTTCCCATGAGGTCTCAATAACTTCAGGAGTGACATGCTCAGTTTCACAGAGCCTGTAAAAACCAATATTCTGTGTATGTCTCACTGCACTGCCTGCCCCACTATTTGCCTTAATTTCCTTGTTTTTAAAACATTATGTATCCCTACTCTTTCCATCACAGACTAGCATTGCTGATAAATACATTCAGTGTTTGATTTTTTTAAAGAAGCCTTTTAGTGGAGAATCACAAGTCTTGCACTGAATCTTTAGCTTGTAGTTAAAGATATAATCTAAAGTAAAATGGCCTGCCAAAAATTCAGAAAGCATTGATTTTTTCTTCCTGTTAAAAATATTTTTCAATTTTGAGACACATTCCATCAAATAGAAATTATCTGATTGAAGTATTTTGTGCTTTTCTGAATTTACAAGATTAATACAGTATGAAAAAGAGAAAAATATACTCAGTGAAACACTCAGTTTGGATGTTAGTACAACATGTACTGGAAACAACAGTGACATTTGTCTAAAAGGTCTGAACATGGCCTATGACCATATCTTGATTTCAGCTGGGACAGAATATATTTTCTTCTTAGTAGTTGGTTGAATGCTGTGGTTTGAATTTAGTATGAGAATAATCCCGATAACATACTGATGTTTTAGTTGATGCCCAGCAGTGCTTACCCTAAGCCAAAGACTTTTCTGTTTCCCATCCTTTGCCAGTGAGCAGGCATGTGAGAAGCCAGGATGGAGCAGAGCCAGAACAGCTGACCCAAACTGGCCAAAGGGATATTTCATACCTCAGAGCACCATGCTCAGTAAATAAAGTGGGGCAGTTCGCCATAATGGGGCCATTCACTGTTAGGGCATGGCTTGAACATTGGTCATCAGGGGGTGAGCAAACGTGTATAGCTTGTGTTTCTTGTGTTTTATTCCTCTCTCTCTCTCCCCTTTTCATTGTAATTACTATTAATTTTGTCACTATAATAATAATTATTTTTATAATATTTAGTGGTTTATTTTTGTTTTATTTTATTTTGCTTTGTTTCAATTCTTAAATTGTTCTTATCTCAACCCTCAAGGTTTAATATTTTTCTTTTAATTCTTCTCTCTTTCAGCAGGGCCAGGTAGAAAATGAACAACCCAATGTGTGGTGCTTATTTGCTGGCTCAGATTAGACTACAACAGTAAGTGAAGGCCTTTGGTTATTTTTTTTCTTATTCTGAAAAGTATTTAACCAGTTCTCAAACTAGCAGTATTCAAGGCACAGAAGCCTTTATTGTGCAAAACGAATAAGTAGCAGTCTAAATAATGTTGCTTAGACTTCAAGTCCAATTTGTAGTGTGTTCCCCCTTCTGAAAGAATAATGATTTCAGTATTTGTTCTAAATACTGCAGCATCACTTAGATAAATCGAAATATTTTGAATAATCACCATACGATACCAGAGTGCTTTATTTTAAGACTGGTCCTGTTCCCAGTTCCTACAATAACAATGCCTCATTGTCAGATTACATTGGATATGTCCACACTAGGAAGCTGAACCAAGAATCTGTAGCTACTATGATTAATTATATGCACATTTGTTGTGATTTTTCAGCCCAACTCTTATCCCTTGCTCACATGTACTCTCCCTGTTTTGGTTACTATGGTGCTATTACCTTAAATCAGAAGCTAAGGGGAAATTTCAAAAGAGATTTCTGATGGAAAGGGATAAACTGATTTCCTGGAAATCTTCAGCAACTCTGTAGAAATCATTTATCTTGTTAACGTGAAGTCTAGGGCAGAGCATCTTTCCATGTTTGGCGTTGTTAATTTCACAGAAATGTTCCAAGGTGCCTGAAATAGTTTCAGCAAAGCAATGACTTTTTTTTTTCCACATCATCCACTGCAAGGAAGCCCAATAGCTCACAGAATCATGGAATCAATGTTTGCAACTCCATTCCCTTAAGTTGTCAGTTTGCATAGCTTTAGAGAAAGGCTTTTATCAGGCAGAAGGCTGCTCTGGCCTTGGAGCTGCATCTTTTGCGGCCAAATTACTATGGGGTGAAGAGGCATAAGCTTGATAACTCAGTGCCTTCTGCACATATAACTTTTCCTGCTTAATCACAATGCATGCAACAATTCCTCATATACAACCAAATTCAATCCTGCAAAAAGCTCTCCACTGATACGTTAGATTACTTTCAAGTTGATGCTCTATTTTTTTCCAGCCATAACATCCACTTTATCTCTTTCAGGTGTAAATAAAACACAAACAGTGCCTGTTCTTTTGCCTATTTAATCAAAGCAGTTTTTCCTTCTTCCGAGCCTGGCTAAATTAACTGAAATGACCTGCAAGGTTGTTGCTATCTCCAGACTGGATCAGAGAACGTAGGCATTGCACTACAATCTACTTTAATCCCATTACAGCCATGTCACTCCTAGGCCTTCATTGTGATTAGACAATTAGATACCAATGGCTTTCTAATGGATTTATTACAAGGCATTAGCTCATGAAAATTCTGCAGTGTTAGCTGCTTGCATTTTCGTTATAATGAGAAATGAAACACTGTCACGGGAATCTGTTAATTTAATTGCTTCCATAACAATGTTAGGAGTGGTAGTAGAAGAAATTAAACATGATTTGCTGCTGAAGCTAACCTGCTCCATGAGTTAGCCTTGTGGCTATTTGCAGAAGCATTTTAGCTATTACATAAGCAAAGGTGACTGACCAAACTTTAAAATGAATGTATTTGTTTTGTATCCCCAAGAAATGTGAGTGGATGAACGTTGTCGCAGTACCTGAGGAATTAGTCAATAATTTAGAGGGATGGAAACAAAGGGGAGGTGTTTTGTTATGGCCTCTGAAAACACTACCTAGAGTTTAACTTATCAAGAGGAGATAAAGATTGGTGGCATCTTACATCTGTGTGCAAGTCACTCCTATTTTGTCACAACAGTCACACTGACAAAAGGAACACCCAGGGTGGTGTGAACTTTCCTCAGCACTTTCATTGCTTCGAGCTTAAATGTCTCACATCTCACGTGGAAGACACCAGAGAACTCCAGCAACTACCTTAAACAATCAATCAGGCAGTTGATTAATTAGCTGTAAAATATTTACCTTAAAAAACCTAATTATGATCTTGTTTGCCAGGATGTGTTATCAGGGAACAAAGGGGATCAGAGTGAATAGTGGGTAAAATCCTCCAAATGTAGTGATGGATATTCACTGGCCTTTTTTTTATACGAGACCAGTGGGGAGATGTATATCACAGTAGAACCAGTACTCATTTTTCATTCTTGTTGGCAGATGCAGAGGAGCCAAAGACTGAGTATGCTGCTGAGATTTTATTACCTAATATTTCCTCCTGCCCTGTCAGGCAACTGTGAGATTCCCCAGGTGGCTGATAGGTGTGAGCTTGAATGGCTGTGGTCATGACCACAGACATTTTGTGCATAAAGTCTTTCATACTCTAATCCTGTCTCTTGAGTGTTCTTCACAGACACTTAAAATAAAAAAGATGATATAATGTATATTAACATCTGAACCTAATTAGCTAAGCTAATGAGAAAGGTAAACAAACAAGACATCCAAGAATTCATCCTTTCTCTGGGTATACAAAGCTCTGAAATTTGATGCAACATTGAGATTTCCCCATGATATAAAAGTGGCTGGTAACTAGGCAGGCTATTTTAAACTGACTTAAAGTGTTGAATCTTTGTGCTACATTTTGCAGATATGACTGCCTTGCTGTTTATTTTTCTGCAAGGATTTTGCCAGCATCCACTGCATTAAAAAATGGACTTCTCTGGTTCTCCATTTCACAATTTCAGTGAAATGTTTCACATTTTATGACTTCTAGGAAATTGTACCACTCCAATAAGGAGCTAACAATTTTTTTCCTTCTTTTTTTAAAAGACTTTTCATCTCCAGGACATAAATTCCAGTAGACAACATCCTAACTCTTTGTTTTAATAATACAGAAATCCTATAATATTAACAATCCAGATAAAATAATCTTAAAATATGTGATATGTGTATACATATATTAGTGTATAAACACAGTGTCTTAAAATTAATATTAACATTTAATCTAAATGTCAAATGAAATGTAATAGGGTGATACATTTGAAATGAAATGTTTTGGCATTATCAGACTGAAACAAGAAAGATGAAATGATTCATTTTGACACTTTCCTGTGGAAAATTTCTTCAAAATTCAAATGTTCATGTAGAACAACTCGATTTCAACAAAACTGAATATTTTGAGTTGTACAGTGTTCTGCTGAAACATTTTTGAGCAGCTGTAGGTGGAGCCTGCCTGTGTTTGTGTCAGTGTTTGTAAATTTACCTTTCAGCGAAATGAAGGCTACCAGGCAAGTTAAATCCACCATTCACTTAGGAAACTCTTCATGAATTATGCAACTTCCTCTGAAGCCAGAGTCACACTGTGACAAGACAGGGTCAAACCACAGCATGAAATATTTTGATATGTGTCCTCCACTAACGAGACTCCCACACAGTACTAGCACAAACATCCCTCCACCTACAATGATATCAGTATTAGAAATTTTTTCTCCAGGAGGTATTTGAGCATCAAATATGCCTGACTATAACATCCAAATGGAGAATTTGGGGGTTATGTAATTTCCTAACAGATATACTAGAGCAGTTAATGGGTAAAACAAAACATGCTTAATGATTTATTACCAACTTAATGTCATAATATGGATGATTACTGGTGGTAGTTCTCACTGTGGACATTTAGTTTGCATTGCAACATGAAAGGATCTGTTTTCAGCATATAAACACATCAAGATATAAGAAACGTTACAGGGATGCCTTTATGTCCTGAGCCAGGCAAAAATCGCACTTGTAAGCTACAAAAACAAGCATAAACAGTGTACGTGGATCAAATAAATAAAGGCCTGCCCATGTTAAAGATGACCAAGTCTAGCAGCAGGAGAGGCCACAGCCCAAATATGGTTTGGCATTGCCTTTCACCACCCTGTGGCACCAGGGGGGCTGCCGGGATGGGATACGCACCTGACTGGCCAAGAGACAGGGCAGGGCATGAGGCTGTGGTCCTGAGTGTGACCCCAGGTAGGTCTGCAAGGCAGGGAACATGCACTGCCTGGGGAAGAGGGATGCTGGAGGGCTGCTGGGGGTACAGGCTGCCCTTCAGAGGGGGTGTGTGGGTGTGCATGAGTGCATGTGCATGGGTGCACGTGTGTGTGACTGATACCACCTGGGACAAGCTGAAGATGGGCTTTAGAAATTCATAAGTGTTTATTAATGGTTTGTAATGTCTAGCATTGTGGTTTATCTGCTGAATTACATTGATCCTGGATGTGCAGTGTACTGATTGCTTGTTAAGTACGTGCCATTAATAATTCAAAAAACTGCTTTGGTTTAAATTACATGAGCAGTTTTTGCCTGTGACAGATATAAATTGGATAGTTTGGATCTAGGCAGCAGCTTTGAGACACAGTTTAAAATTTCCTGTACTTTCATTTATCCTCAAAACCACCAATGACTGATACAACTCTTCAATTTAACTATATTACTATGTGGCTATACTGTTGAACAGCTTATTCCTTGAGTAAAGTTCAAGAGTCATTTTCTGCTGCTTATATGTGTTATTTCCATACCAATTAAAATCTTAAAATGGTCATTTAAAATGATGTTTTATTTATAATGGATTCTGAGAGAAACCAAACTTTCCTCTTGATTAACAGTAAATTTTAATATATTGATATTTTTCCTGACAAGAAATTTTTATTTTTATTCCATAATTTTTTTCTCTGCATCCATTATCAAAGGTTTCTCTTCATGCAACATTAAAATAAAATTTTAAAAAAACAAAAACAAAACAAATTTTTAAAAAGGAGACTTCTTTTTCTAATCAAGTTGTATTTTTTTTTAAATGATGGTAAGTCATAATATCAACTTTTTTTGTTATTTTTATATCTTGACAGGGATTATCGAATAATCTCGTAGTAAGATTTAATATTTGTACACTGCAGCTGACATAGCAAGACATGAAGTTCACATGGATGGTATAAAACTCAGGTATTAATTTAATTTTTTTTACTTTAATTTCTTGTTTTGAAGATGAAAAGCCCCAAATGAAAGCAAGACAATATCAGTTTATTGTGTATGGCATTTTATGGTCAAATAAATGCCCTCTGGCTTTCTGCACTATTCACCAACAACTGTCAACATCAAAAATAATGTCACAATGAGGGTAAATCAAGTCCTATGAATAAATAATGAAATCTATTTTCATTTTAAATTCAGTGTCACTATAAAACAGAGACAACAACAACAAAACCCAGTAGGAATTTCTCTAATGAGTAATAATAAAAATAAAAAATATTTAGATTCAGAAGGAGAAAAAAGCACATCAGGAAGTACTCATCAGGACTTGTAAAAGATGAATACATGGGAATTTAGAATTATTCTGTGCACTAACAAAGCAATAAGTGATTATAGAACTTGTGTTTTCACAGAGACACACAAATAAAATGCCAGCTAGACTAAGTCAGCAATGGCACTTACTCTTCCATGAATGTTTATAACAAACAGTATGAATCTTTGTAATGATGTAGAAATAAGGGCCTATATGGCATTGATATACTGCAAGTTGAAAATGTATCTGTGAAAGCTGTTGATGGACCTCCAAGTACTTTTTTCTGTGGACAATAACAGAAACAAGGATCTGCAGGTAGAAAAGACATAACTGGGGAAAAAGAAATGGACTGTAAATACTACCTTTGTCTTTTTTTTTTTTTTTTTTTTGTCTTGGCATCAGCCAGAACCATATGGTATAAATGTTTCCACTGCTTTTGAGCTCTACAATACAGGTCTACCACCCAACCAACCAGTGAAGTAAACAAACCTTTTTTTGCAAAACCATGGAAATGAATATGAAATACCAACTTCAGGTGTGTCTACAGCTATTTGATGCCTGTTCATATTAATTGAAATATTGTTTTTCCATAATTGCAGAGAAAGACAATTTTGCTGAGATAGACTGGAACTCCTTAGAAAAATATAATAAGCACAGCTCTGGATGGTTTGGAAAGTTTGTCAGCTCCAAATCATAAAACAATTAGAAAATCCGCATACTAAATTAGAAAGCAATGTAAAAGAAAAGCTTTTTTTAAGCTCTTGAAACTGATCATTTGAATCGTATTAATTTTTCAAAATTTCGGTGTTTAGAGGTTTATATTAAAATATATATATGTTTTGAAGTGATGTACCTTGCTGAGCTGCAACTAGTTCATATGAATGTTTCCTATCAGAATATGTCTGTGAATTCTAAAGCTGTCTTGCAGTCCATTCTTTAAAATAAGAGTTTTATGGAATCCACCTCTTTTCACAGAAACCTCCTGATTTTGGTGAATTGGCTTAACATTGCAGCAACGTAAAATTTGTTTACAGCAGTCATGATCATGTTCTGAATATACCTACACTGCAAGTGTATGGATCAATTATCTTACAGATTACATGTTAATTATCAAAATCTTTTGGGATAAAGTCTTAAGAATTAGTCCTCAGGATAACTTTTGTTTTAGCACAGTGATAAACTTCCTGAGTGAGAGTTTAGGACTTGCATCTTTGCGTAGGGAGCAGACTAAAATAGGATGACAGCACATGGCTTTATTTGATGAAAAACTGATGTGGGTATACAGTAAGGTGAAAGAAGAATAAATGAGGAGTATGAGGGCTTGATATAAACAAAGAAAAGACAGATTTTATTAAATTATTATACTTTTTGATTTATTTTTTATTTGCTGGAAAATGTATGCATTTACAAATGTGTATTAAACCCCAGAAGTATATCAGTTTTTCCCCTAATGATATTGACATTTGATATTAAATACTGGAAGACTTAGTTTAAAATTGCTTCAGTGTAGACAAGTACCTTTAAAGATAATTTCTAAAGATGGAAGAAAAAGCTTTTGATGAGGTAGCTCTGGGGAGTCACAAATTTCATGGAAAAGGGATAAGGTTCCAAATATATGGGAACAGCTCCAGCTGCTAGCAACAATGGTTAAAAAACCCCACATTCCCAGATAGTTATCCTTGCTTTTAGTGTACAGCAGTGAGAAAATCAAACATGTGTCTTAATGTATAACTTTCTGTGAAATACTCTAAAATTTCTTAATAAAATCTTTGCATTATGCATTACTAAAAAGCTTGAATCCTTAAAAGACAAGTGTATTAAAAAAGAAAGGAAAAAAAGTTATTTAATGCAGGGCTAAAAGTCAATAATTTCTTGTCATGACATCAGGTATGAAGGTACAGGAACATTATGTAATATAACTTTGGGAATTGCTTAAACCTCAGGGATTTTTGGAAGTGCTTATAAGAGAAAGAAGAAACTGATATCAATTAATGGGATAATAGTGCAAAACAATTTGCTTCTGTTTTGGTGTTGGTAACATTGCACCATTAAGAATTGAAGAAATGACATCTAAAATACATACCAAAGATGATATGTTAACCTTCTGAAAAGAAGATAATGAATGCATGGTATTCTGACATAGCAGCTTTGATTCAGTGCATGTACTCCTACATATTCTCACAGCAAATTACATGTTTCTTTAAGTAACTGAAAGGGGTTCTTTAGTGCTTGAACACTGATAAATTTCCAATATCTGCTATGGTAACCCTTAAAATGGTGTCCTGCTATTGTAATGGAGACTGAAGACACACATGAAGGAAGCCTAAGAGAATTCTAAGCTTAGCAGTTCTGTGAAATACAGGAGAACACAACTAAAATGCAGCCCTTTTATCCAAACCACAGTGAGAGCAGGAAAAGGCAACCTAGAAAAACAGCCTGAAGGCAGTAATAGAAAATATGTAAATTAATTTTAAAATTACACAGTCCATTTTATTTATTTTACTTTTAAAAAGCTATGTTAGGTAGTATTAGATAATAATGATAAAAGAAAAAGGCAATTTGTTGAGCAGCAAGGTTTAGTAGGGTTATCTTGCACCTGGAAAGCTGCTCTAACTCTGCTGTACGAGATTTATTCTGGTCACTGGCGGGGTTCAATACAATTATGGAAGTTTCTATAGACTTAAACTGTTCTTGTTATTAAATTCTCATCATTGAATCAATCCTGGTCTGGGTTTTAATGAACTTAAAATTCAGGCAGTATATTTATTGCAAAACTATTAAATGTTGAACACATCACACTTGTTTTCTGTGTTCATATGAAATCATCAAGCATGGTTCAGACAATGAGGCTCTGATTACTTAGCAGCTACTTTTGAACAATATTCTATTCTTCTGTATTTTAACCTGATGCCCTATTTATAATAAACAGTGCTGATCAGAATAAAAATAAAATACATTGTCCAAATTCTGTTTTGATTCATGGCAGAGTCTTGACCAAGGCAGAGTAGCTATGGTCTTACATCATAATAAATGAGATAAGACCTACCTTAAAAATCTTCAGCGTCTGCTTCTAAGACTGTGCATGCAGAGTCTTTGTTAGTACTGGTCACTGACACTTTTCCAAATTTGTAAACCTCTCTCCCTCTCTCCCTCTCTCCCTCTCTCCCTCCCTCCCTGCCTCCCTGCCTCCCTGCCTCCCTCCGTCTTCTGTTTCCCCTTTACCCATCCCTCCTTCCTTCCTTACTGCCTGTTTTCCTTCCCTTCCCTTCCCTTCCCTTCCCTTCCCTTCCCTTCCCTTCCCTTCCCTTCCCTTCCCTTCCCTTCCCTTCCCTTCCCTTCCCTTCCCTTCCCTTCCCTTCCCTTCCCTTCCCTTCCCTTCCCTTCCCTTCCCTTCCCTTCCCTTCCCTTCCCTTCCCTTCCCTTCCCTTCCCTTCCCTTCCCTTCCCTTCCCTTCCCTTCCCTTCCCTTCCCTTCCCTTCCCTTCCCTTCCCTTCCCTTCCCTTCCCTTCCCTTCCCTTCCCTTCCCTTCCCTTCCCTTCCCTTCCCTTCCCTTCCCTTCCCTTCCCTTCCCTTCCCTTCCCTTCCCTTCCCTTCCCTTCCCTTCCCTTCCCTTCCCTTCCCTTCCCCTCCCTTCCCTTCCCCTCCCTTCCCTTCCCTTTTCTTTGTTGCTCCACACCTTCAGATGTGGCTCCACACCTTCACCTCCACACCTAGCAAATTCCTGAGTTATTCCACATTAAAACAATCATGACATGACCATTTAATATTTGATTCTTTCTGCAGCATTACATATCTGTGCCTGCAGTGGCTCTTTCTAAACTCATAGTAGCATGTATTTAACCTCTACAGTAGTTCATTGCAGTTATCATCCAGACATGTATTAATAAAAATATTTAATATAACTACTAATAAATATTATTGTTTATATTATATACTTTATATTACTATACATACTATATTTTTATATTCAGGGACTCTAATCATAGTAATGTCAACATTTCTTAGATTTTTCTACTACTATCATGCTAAGGTAAAATCCACCATGTTTAGCAACAATTTAGGTTTATATCAAGCATAACTGGTGCAGTGTTCCCAATTAAATATCTTGAGAAACACGAACTGAAAATGTAGCCTAGAAGTGTGTCTCTTCACAGATTAACAACACTGCCAGTTTTAGCATTACGGATTGCTAACAGAAAAGCTCACTTAAAATTTTTCTGGAATGTCACATATTAAAACCCTGGATTTTTCATATATATTATCTGATTGATGACCTTGTGCTTTCAAGTGCCCTAATACCACAGAGATGTCTCCAAAGTGGTCAGCAATCAGACGTTTTTTCTGTTGAAAATGATATTTTCAGTGAGAAATTGGGTAGCTGAATGAGATGCATGTCTCCAATGTTGCTAAAGTCTGGAGAAATCTTTCATGGATTAATCCATGGGAGATGATTAATGCCACAGACAGTGACTAATATTAAAACTAGTTCTTCCTGCTGCTTCTTATGGTAATATTTGCAGTACAGTACCATTTTTTCTTCAGTTTTTTCTCCTTTTCAACAGGCATTCTTCATCTTCTTAAGTGTTTATGTTAATAATCTCATACTGTACAATCACTTCAGTCTAGCAATTATCAAACTACAAAATGTTGCTTTACAGCAAAATGCACACAGATGATGTAGAAATGATTAATATCTCTAGTATTGTTCATTTGTTACTATGGAAATACTGTTCCTCTATAGAGCTATTAGTAAACACTGTATTAGTGATGCAGCCAATGACAGAGAAAGCCTTGGCAAGCACAGTGGTAAAATTAAGATGTATATTGTTAGAGATCTGCAGTTTCAGCATAAATACATAGAAATGTATTTCTTTCCCTTGCCTTTGTATGCTAAAAATATCCAGTTCAAGTGCAGCCTATTTGGACATAAACTTTAAAAGTCAGTCATTGAAATACCTTATAAAAATGCATTCTAAATCAAAAGAGATGTTGGGGGTAAAAAAGGAAACTTTACCATTTTTGTTAGCCAAGTAAGTAGAAGTGTATCTTCCCTACTAGATATACCTGTGGATTTTGTTTTGTTTTATTTGTTCCTAGAGTTAATGTTCTTCTGCCTTCATGGAATATGGAAAAGCCCTTCTGTATTTATCATCAAGATTTCTTTTCTTTTTATATAACCACGTGATTAGGAGTGAAAGAGAACACTTTAAGGTTCCTCTAAGGCTTCACTGTGAGCACATTTGTAACTTTCTGATGTCTGAATTTTCTATGCCTAATGTTCTGAGCAGCCAAATTATTTTTTTGTTTCTAGAAACTGTTAGTGTCAAGGAAGAGACAAAAATATTTTCAGTGTAAAAGTAATATTTTGCTTTAATTTTCAAAGTATTATATGGCTTGATACCTCCTTATTTGCTCATTCACATGCTGGGAGACCAATGTTTAGCCCATTCTTCTAGCTTCAGTCCAGCAGGGTTGTGAAGTACGTATCTATACATAGTTTCCCAGAACACGTCACTTTCACTATCCTGAACATCATTAAAGCTACTCCATTGCTCTCATTTAATTCTTCTACAGGACACTTTTGCAGAGATGACGCTAACAAAACCCAGTATACATTGTGGCATTGCCAGGAGCGACCTGCCAAGAAGACCACTGCTTATTGTGGTCTTCTGAGCATCGCATGTTCTTCTCTGTGCTAAACTGTCTCTTGCTTCTGTTTTAAATGTGTCTGCAAAGCACAGCCATCTTAAGTACATGAAGAAACCTGGCTGGGAGTAAACGGGGATCATCATGGGCAACTTTATCCGCAAAAGTGTATCAGCACACCAAATACTCACTATTTGTTTTGTTTTCTGGTTTGTTTTATGTTTTCTGGCTTAGAGAAGCCATGATTTCTGACTGGTTCTATAAACAACATCAATAGCAATACTGATAATATACAGTGAAAAGTTGATATACATTTCAGAGAGGAAACGTTCTGTTTTCTTTAATTACAAAAATACTAAGATTCTAAATGATGTGATTTCTATTTATAATCAAACATTTTCTTTATTAGGGATTAGAATAGAGGATAAATTATTTGAAGATATAATTTTATTGCGTCATGTGGCATTATGTATGTGGCTAGACCGGATTCTGGTCACAGTGAAAATAAACAGAAGTTTTGTAGACTTTGGAAACAAGGTCTGTATTCTATGCTGTGATGGAGACATCATTTAGATTCAAAGACTGAGAATACCACATGAATGGAATTCAATGACTGTTTGTACAAAAGCCCACAGAAGATACGATGAAAAAGAAAAGCTGCAATATTTGTCATGCAAACTTCATGAAGTTCAACAAAGTCAATTGCAAGGCCCTGCACCTGAGGCAGGACACCCAGCAATATAATACAGGCTGCAGGATGAATGGATTGAGAGTAGCCCTGTGGAGAAAGACCTGGCGGTACTGGTGAGGAAGAAATTTTGCATGAGCTGGCAGTGTGCACTGGCAGCCCAGAAAGACAGCCATATCCTGCGCTGCGCGATAAGTGTGACCAGCAGGTCAACGGAGGTGATCATGATCACTCTATTCCTCTATTGTGAGGTATCACTGTCAAAACTATGTACAGCTCTGGAAGATATGGATATGTTGGAGCAGCTCCTCCACAAAGGGCTGGAGCACTTCTCCTTTGAAGAGAGGCTGGTAAAGATGAGGTTGTTCAGCCTGGAGAACAGAAATCTCTGGGGAGAACATATTGGAGCATTTCAATGTATAACAGAACTGTCAGAAACAAGCAGGGAGGCTTTTTGCCGAGGCCCATAGTAAGAGGACGAAGGATTTAAACTAAAAGAGAGTAGGTTTTATTAGAGTAATATTGTCCGGGTTTTCTTCTGCAATGATGTAGCCAGACTCTCTGCATCCATTTTCAAAGCATGTGGGTTTATTTCTTGGGTAGATGAGGTAGGGAAGTGAGACCGACCACGTGGCTGCTTGTCGCAGCCCCGTGGGGATCCCACATGGTAAGAGGGGAGAGGGAAGTTGCAAGAGAAGGGAAAGAAAATTGCAGTCTGAGCTAAACTTGTTTTGTTTGTACAGTTAACAGGTTTCATGATGAATATGCTAATTTCTACTAACCAATTTAGGAGGAGATACAAGTTTTACATTATTTCCATACAGCCTATGAGAGTTCTCAGATTACCATAGCTGCTCTAGGTTTGGACCTTGCAAAACCGGTTTTTCCAGTTTGCAGTCCACCTAGGAGGAGCTGCCGTGAGAACAATAGGCTGCCAATCTTTCTCTGCAGCCATCTCTTGATAAGCATCCTGGAACCTCACTTCAGTTTTTTCTCCAAAGGTTTTTACATTCCTAGTATACTTTGTTAGGCAATAACTTCTATAAACTTTTCTATTTTTTCCTCTCCAACAAGGTTTAGATTAGATGTAAGGAAGAAATCCTTTATTGTGAGGGTGGTGAGACACTGGAACAGGTTGCCCAGAGAAGCTGTGGATGCCCCATCCCTGGAAGAGTTCAAGGCCAGGCTGGATGGGGCTTTGGGCAACCTGGTCTAGTTGGGCAACCTGGACAGTTGGAACTGTCCCTGTTCATGACAGAGAGTTGGAACTTGGTGATCTTTACAGGTCCTTTCCAATCAAAATCATTACATGATTTTTGGGCGCGGTTGAATGAGTGGGTGGTTGGTGTTCTATAAAATTTGTGTTTGTATGAATGAACCATGGCAACACAGAACTCTAATAGGTAGTCAAAATTACTTTTATATTTATGATTTCAGGCACATGCTTTTAAGTGTTATATAATATAAAATGCTCACTGCGACATTGACCTGGAGGAGCGCTATAAAAATCACTTAATGGTCTACATCACAGCTTCAAATGATTCAGTTCATTAGAATTAATGAGGGGTGGTAGATCTGGAAAAGATTTCATATTGGATATGGTCATAGTCATTTGTTCTGTTCACTAAATAATTATGTTATCTCACTGGCACAAATCTTTCAATTTTAGCATATTATTTTTTAAGCCGCTTCTTTTAGAACTTGTTTTGATAACCTTTGTTGGATACAATATCCAAAATAGTTCACTCTGAGGAATAATTTATAATTTAAAAAGGCATAAAAATACACTGTTCCAGTTGCCAAATTACACAATTTTAAAATGTTACATAATGCATAAACAGCTTTGATGAATCCATTTAGTCATTCTTATTATATTATGATGTCAACATTTCATTAACTTCAGGTTTGGTGTAGAACTCTGGGAGAGAAGTCATCTAACTTTTAAAAATTTGATTTAGTAAAATTAAAAAAAACCAAAAAAAAACCCCAACCAAAAAGTCTTCTTACACCTAGTTTTAAAAATATCTTCATGAATATCTTCATGCAAGGTGCTTTTGTATAACCAGCATTAATGCAAGACAAACTATCTAGATTCCTGTGGGAACCTGAAACACATTTCATCTGGCTACATCATTATGGAAATTTTGACCATTGGCTCTTAATTAGGTGATCTCATTTGCATGAAGAAAGTTCAAGAATTTGACTAGACACCATTCATAGGTCTACTTTAAGTTACTTTGTAAGGAGAAATGTATTGCACTACAGTAAACAGAAAAAAACAAGACCTTGATAAAGGCTGAAGATAATTTGGCACTTATGTTGCATGTTTAACATGCAAAAATGACTTTCTTAGGGCTAAAGAAATCATAGCTAGAGGTAGCAGTAAGAGTTGCCACTGTGTTCAGCTGAATTAAAGTCTTTCTGATAAAATCCACTGCTAGTCCTACCAGCTAAAATATTGAAAATAATCTCATGGTTGATGAGATAGTGGCAGTTGTGACCAGCCTGGGGCTCTAAAGCAAGAAAACTCAAAAGGGAAAGGATCTTTTGTAACAGTGCGCTTTTCAGCTCTGATAGCTAAGAAAGAGGGTGTTCAAAAACATCACAGACATGGACAATATTACAGAGCCATGTCTCATTTTATTAAAACCAAACAAAAAACATAGTATAATCTTGTTATAATCTTGTCAGTGCTTAATTAAGAACCTATGTACACTGCAAGGGAAACTCAAATGAGTTAAAATCAAAATTAGAATACAAAAATTAACTATTTATTTAAAAAATAACAACCACACTACCTTAAACCAAACCTTGAGAATGGTGATCTGAATGTGGTAGGCTGAATACAGGTTACAAGTATTATCCATGCTTAGATAACTGGTCTCTGACCTTATCCTGGGGCTAACTGTGAAGCCTGACTGGATATTAGCATATATAATGAGAAAATACATCATATCATTGACTTAATCAAAATATGATAATTAATCATTGCTATATCTGCCTTTGGGAATAAAATATTTCTAAATGTTAATTAGCCTACAAAAGTAACAAGTGAGCTTTTTAATCTCCTTTACCTCTTTATTAGCCTATGAGCTAAGTACCTCAAGAGAGCCTCAACTTCTACCTCCTCATTTTGAGTCCTTGTGTTTTGACCAAGTATCAGACAACTGGATCTCTTCCTTGAAAAGTATAAATTAAACTCAGTGCTTCAGAACTGATATGCTGCCTGATAAGTATGCCAAAGCTGTATGATCTGTGTTTTAATTCAGTTTATGGCTCAGGTAAAATTATTCATTTAATTTTACAAATCTGATAAATTCTTGCAACTCATTTTTCACTGTTGCAATAATTGCAATAATCATTATTTAAATAATTTAATTTGCTTCAGACCAGCCTTGCCATCATGAAGCAGTAAAAAGCGACCAACCAAACACACAAACGAACAAAAAATCCCACAAAAAACCCAAAAAAAGACAGGAAATGGGAACTGGCTTTTTTGAGGGTTGCTTGAAGCTTAGGCTATGCATTAGTTTAACAAAGCAGGGACAAGGGAGATAAATATTAAAGAGAGGTGGTTATCAGGAAATAGAACTGAGAATTTTCTGATTTTTTTAAAGGCTAGTGAAAAATTCTGTCCATAAAATGAAATTTCAGAAAGCAGCTCTAAGAAAATACCAGATTAAGTATGTAATTTCAGTCATTAAGGTAAATAGGTTCTTGGTTCTTTTTTTGTTGTTGTTTTTAAGAACAGCTCTCAAGAGATTGTTAAAAGCAGAGCTAAACTCATGTTTTTAGACAGATGGGGTTTGTAAATATCTTAAAGCTGTACAGTTCCAAATATGAATCCTGTTTTCTTCCTTCAAATCTCCAGGTTGTTAAGGTGCAGATTCCAGGCATTTCTTTCCAAACTGCAAGATCGTTCTTCTCTATATCTCCAAATCTCCAAGACTGGCTGTGTGACAAAAAGTTTCAGAAACTCTCTCACCCTGTCATATTCAAGATCAGTCATTTCACACTGCCAGCAGGCCCTTTTTTAACACAGAGCTAAAAGTGTTAGTAACACTTGCTTTTGCTAGAATCCCTTTTGGACTGGTTGGTTGGGCCAGGAAATGTGTGTATGACAAGATGCATTCTTTTTGGAGTTATCATTTAGAAAATTGTGAAAACTAGATATTAATAAAAATAAAACCCCTCCTTCATATACATATTGTACATATTTATTCACTCATGTAGAAAAATATATACATGTATAAACACTCATTTTTGTGCATAATTCCTGTGTATGTGTCATAAATAAGACCCCTAATGGAATGAAAGAAATATTGCAAAGCTATGTAGCTATGTAATGGGCAACATTCCTCTGGAAATATAACATTAATTATGATGAATTCTCTCAGTATTCATGGGGTTGCAATATGTAATCCCTTAGGAATTCTGTTGCAATTTAGCATTAATTAATTTCCAAGCATTCCCTAAACATGAATAATGTAGTGCTTATTGCCTTTCCTGCTAACATTTCTGATTTTTTCCAGTGTTTTCCTCCTTTTACCTCTAGTAGTCAGAAGGTTATTCTATGTATTTTTAGACATCAATACACAGAACTAAGAGTTCCCTACTACCACTCAGATCCAAAGTAATTTGAATGCATTATTTATCCCTTGAGTAATTTGCCACAACTAATCCTCACAAGCAGGTCTAATGCTGGATCCTCTGGGATATTCCTCATTTCTGATTAATATTAACTGTGAATGCATGTCTTGAAAAAATACACCAGTGGGGTACTGTTATTAGGCCTCTCCAGCGCTGAAACTCAGGATCTCTGTTTTCCAGTACCAGTAGAGCTGTGTCAGGTTTGTCAAACACGTGAAACCTGTGACACCACCAGGGGAATGCCCTGACCCCAGCCTACCCAGGCGGGCAGCAGAACAGTTCCAAAAGGTTTTGAACATGGACTTCAAAAACTGATCCCCATCTGGCACTCTTTGATCGCAGGTCTGAAACTGCTAGCATTATCTAGCCATACCTGTATGTCAAGCATGTGGGTAAATGCCTCACTTTAACCTTTAGTAAATCTGTATTTATGTGGTGGTTGTGTAACTGGAGTTGTCTCTCTGCATAGCTGTGTCTTAGCCAGGTATATCTATAATGATGGCTCTTTCTCACTTTCCTCTGCTACTCAGATCACACCATCGAACTAACAGGGTTCCTACATTCTTTTCAGAGGGTGTTTCAAATATTCCAAAGTTCAGAGAGATTTGTTGTCTCTTGAACATAACAGTAGGTTTGCAGCTACCATATTATAAACCCAAATAACTCAGTATTTTGGGATTCAGGATATTGTTGAAGTGTTTTCATTTTTTTCTTCTCTTTCAGATGAAAGGTATTTGAACTGTCACATTTTTCAGTCACATGAATGAGAAGAAAGAATTACACAGAGCTTTGCGCTTCTGACAGTACTCTTAAAACCCCCTTTATACTTCTTAAATACTGTTATCAGTGCTTCTTAAAAGAAACATCTTCTAGTTAAAAGGCTTAAAAAATATACTTAAAAAAAAAAAAAAGCCACTGATATTTTAGCAAAAAGACAAAGTGTTTATAGTACACCAGAGAACAATACAAATTTCAGTGATAATAGAAACAGTAAAAAAGGTAAACAAAATATGTTGTATTAAAAATACCAAAGGTCAATTTGAAAAGTAACTAGTGAATATTACCAGCCATTTTCCAAGCTACATCCCCTGTCAGTTTGCTGGGACAATAACATAGTGATAATTTCAATAAGATTTTAATGCAAGTCTTTAATGGAGACCTTATTATGGTGCCATTTACAAAGTGAGCTAATGATGGCAAGATGATTTCAATATCACTCTAAAGGGATTCCATTATGAACCCATTACAGTATGAAGCTGCAAAAGCAAAATACTTCCATGAGAAATCCATAGAGACAGTGGGATTTTTCCATGACTGGTTCCAAAGTGATATGATGGCACTCCAAGAATCTCACTACAAGCCTATAGGGACCACACCAGCATGTAAAATGATGATATGCAAAATAAACTTCTTTGCAGATAGACATGCGTTTCCATTTTAAAATAGAATTTTGTTCTGAGACAGCAACAAAAAAAGTCATCTTTAGAATCCTGCTTTTTTTCCTACCTGCATTCCTGGACACCTTCATTTGCCTTAACAAGAAAAGCCCTTCAGTCTTCCTTTTTTTTAAACTCTAATATTGCTGTCATGTTTAAGAGAGAATGTAAGCTTAGTTGTATTCCTTTTAGTTCACGTTTTTTTACCAGAAATATATCCTTTGCTTCAGCACTCACCTACTGAGGTGAACATAAGAATAATCTGAGGTTGGTGCTATCATAGAATAATCTTTTCAACTGTCCCCACTGACAGGGATCGGTAAAATTGTAGGATATAAACTTATTTGGAAAATGTCCTAAACCTATAGAGAAAATTCTGAGTTAAAATGGTTTGGGTTTGCTATCTAGCTTCATTTGTAAGGCTAAATTCTCTTGTAGTTTCTTATGAAAGGTCCATGTTAGAATTGCTTGTGAAGGTGTTGATAGAACATTTCATCAAGGATGAAAAGTTCTATAAAAGTATGCCAAGCTTGCCAAAAAACACAGCTAAGTATCCTTTTGTGACATATTAAGAATGACATCGTTTAGAGGCTTGTTATGGAAAATTTTCTGAAACTTCCTCCTCCCTCTTCCCCATTCTGTTAAATTATGAAATTGCAATCAAAATTGGGGCAGGTATGAGGGGTTGGATGGGGTACAAGTGTGTGTATGGTGTGTTCTTGGTTTAATCTTCCAAAGGTAAGGTAGCTGAATGGACATTCCTTTCCAGAATCTTGGAAAAGTTTTGTTCAGCTTTGGTGTGAAGCTTCTACAGTGCTGAAGTCTTCTATGAAAGAGAATTGCTATTTTTGTCTTAGCTCTGTAACATATATAGAAAGTTTCACTTGCAAAGCAGCATTTATCTTCAAAACCCTTTGTGGATATTGAAGTTTATAAATTTAAATAATTAAGTATTTCAAAAACAGTGCATTTGAGACCCCTTTTTAGATGAGTGCTTGCCGTTTGGAAGTCCAGATTTTTAGCAAACCCTTGTTCGGTTCTCGTAGAATGCAAATACAAGCATGTTTCATTACACAGACACATACACCAGAAATACACATTTCTAAAAATCACAGAACACATGGAGGTAGGTTAAACTACATGTCCTGTTCCTGCTAATGCTCTTTGTCTGACATCCTACTAATTAATGTGTTCAGCTCAACAGATCAAGGGCTTTTAGTTGAAGGATCTGTTATCACAGCATATTCCTCTGTTCCCTGGTTTTAACTATCTGGCTTCCTCAGATTCTGTGGAGCTCTAGCCAAGTCTAAGAAATATGCTCTTTGTCTTCTCAAGGGTCTTTTGCTATTCTGTTAATTGCATTTGCTAATTTTAAAACTGGATTCCTAACTTTAAATTTCACAGCAGGTTAATAATTTTAAAGTTGTAGAGTTTCTGTAAGTTTCAGAAACAGAGAAGGCTGGTTAGAAGAGAGTAAAATGTTAATATTGTCCACACAAGAGGAAGAGCAAAATATGAAATACTTTTCTTTTTACTACTGCTGTGTACAATGACTTCTCTCAATACTGATACTGCCTACAAGAGTGAAAGAGTCTTGAATCAAAATTCCAAATATTTATGTTAAAGGCTGATGAACTCATATCTTTGCTGTAATTCCTGCTTGCATATTGTATCCAAACTATTTGGAGGAAACTTGGCTAGAGTATTTTGATACTGCAACCAAGGTAGTAGTGTAGGTGTTTAAAGCAAGAGCTGCTAACAGACCTGAATGTATTTAGAAAAGGAAGGTCAACTACAAGATGGTGTGAACTACTTTTTGAGAAGAAAGTTTCTCCAGTCTGGAAACTTTTAAAAACATCTAATTCTTAACCAAGAATATGAAGAATCAGAGAGCACTGAGATACACTGCATTCTTTTTATGATTTCTGACCTTGCAACAGTTCAGACAAGCATACCAAACTTTCTTCTACCTATGGTTCTTTTTTCTTCTAAGAGGTCTTAACATTATTTCAACATTTTTTCTCAGTGGAATAAATTGCTAGTCATTCTCATCCCAGCTCTTGCTTTTACTTCTGTGGTGTATATTCAGAATCTGTTTAGCAATCATTTTTTGGCTTTTTACCATCCTTTGAGATGCTTGAAAGAGCTAATATTGTTTGTTTGTTTTATATACCATGTGTTACAAGCAAGGGACCAAAGCACTGGTTGAACTTCGATGTTGGCATTCGCAGCTTGCTTGACTCCAGCTGCCATGTCAGCAGCACTCAAAGAATCAAAAATAAGAGCAGAGCAGTCTGAAATGCAGCCATGTATTCTGTTGCTTCCACAATTGCAGTCTCTGCAGCCCACAGAGCTGGTGATGCTGTCCAAAAGATAGCAATTTGTCTGCAATTTGAAAATGGATTTTTTTGACATGATGTACTTATTTGACACTATAATACAATAATAGAAGTGGGGTAACATGGCTATTGTAAAACAAACTATCATTGGGAACAGTGTCTTGTCCACAATTAAAGCATGGCTACTGAAAATAGTAGAATTCTGACTGACAAAATGATTGTGTGTATAGAGCTTGACAAGATGCATTTTGAGGGAGCAGTCACCTCCTTTCCAAGAATTCTTGAGATTCAAAACAAAGTGCTCCTCGAAAAAACTTGAATCACCTGGCATTTTTGTGAGCACTGCAGCCACAAAGAGTTTTAAGATGTCTGCATTTATGCCCTTATTGTATTTGCACTGCATACTGCCTAAAAATAAGTGATGCTATTTTCACTGTGTGAGATCTGGGAGAGAAGCAGCCAACTTGTAGCTATAACAGGCAGCAGCAATAACCATCACCACCGGCAAACTCTGGCAGATATTTTTGCTGTCAGCATTGTTTCTTAAAATAAAAGTCATTTCTGTTAAAAACTCTCTTTGGTCTCATGCCACTTTGATATCTCTGCTTTCCTTGCTGTCTTAGTTAAGGCCATTGGGAGTGCAACTTAAGGAGTTCCAAATTTGATATGGATCCCTTGTGGAGGTACAACCAGGGTTCATAGATCTCTGATTCTTTCAATCCTCCTTTGTCTCAAAGGGAGTATAAATATAAACGTGTTTGGCCGTCTCTATAGATTTTTAAGTTTTTGTGTTTTTCCTCAAGGCAAAATTGATAAAGATAGTTGCACAGGCAAAAAAATAAAGCAAGCAATTTTAGCTCAGAAAGTGCAGAACATAATAATCCTCAGCATTGTGCATTCTGACATTACCTAGAATAATCCAGAGAACAGCTGATGAAATTTCGTTTTAACTAAAAATAACTAAAACTAACTAAAACTAGGGAAATGGGTGAATAACCTTTAAAAAGAAAAGCACTGGAGTAATTGAGAAAGGAGTAGGAGGACTAGATGGAAACAGAGAGTGACAATAAATTGTCACTTTTGCTGTCACCATTGCTATACAAAATAACAGCCTGTGGTACACTGCATTATCTCTGTCTTCAACAGTATCCTCTGGTATGATCCAGGGTTCTTCTTTTATGATAGGTATTGCATATCAGAATTTAGAAGTTGCTATAAATCTTGTGTGGGGAAAAGGGAACACATCCAAGAATTTATTGTTAGTCTATTCAGATCTGAACATTTTAACCAAATTGCCCACCATTTATTATTAGTCTACTTACAATGATATTAACTCTTACAACTAATAACACGTTCAAGATTTCTATGCACAAGCATCTAGCATCTAATCTTTTCCTCCAGTGTAAATTCAGCCTTTGTATGTCTCTCTAGATCTCGAAGTCAACAGCTTCAAGAAGGAGGGGTAGGATTTGAGCTACAGCAAGTTATCAACAGCCCAAGTCTTCTGTTGGGAGAAATACGACAGGGATTTCTTCCCCCTCACTGCCGGGTCCATGTGCAGTCACTGCTTTACAAGGCTGTACTTCTAACTGATCAGTAACTGGCCACTGTGCTTTGTCCTTACATTTTGGAGTCCCTGGTATTCTCCAGCATCTTTTCATTCCTGCATTGCATTTTGTTCTAGGTTCTTCAATAGCTCGCTCCCCACGGACTAAATACTTGTTATTCCTATCCAGCAACTAACAAGGTATTACAACACGCAACTGCCCAAAGTTAAAACAAGTGCAGGCAGTAGTGTCTGACCACAGCACAGCTGTTGTCAAAGGAAAAAAGAGCTCAACTCCAGATAAACCAAACAAGTCCTGACACCCTGCAATGGTAGTAAAAGCCTATGACCTTTTGTCAGCAATTAGAAAACTATATTTATTGGATTTTTCCTTGCTTTTTCTACTGCATTTCAACATGAACTTCCGTTGGTCCATATGACTCAGCTTGAGAAAATTTGCTACAGTTCCTGGGAAAGCTAGATCTCAGATATGAGAAGCTGTATCCAAAGATTGCAATGGAATTAAAATACAGATAAAAAGTGAACAGCAAATTTCAAAAGTAAAGGCAGTATAGTATGCTCCTGTCTGCTCTATGATAAGGGTATCTCTCTTGACACCTAAATAAAGAGGATCACATTCACTGTTGATATAACTCCAGAAATATTAGTAAAGTCATAAAAGGAATTTATTTGGCTTAAAAACTTGTCTCACAGAGATAACTTGGTGCTTGTCAGTCCTAAAATTCCACCACTCACAGACACATGATAAATTTTCTACTCCATTATCATGAACATGATAATTGTTCTTCTTTTGCTGTGAGTACTGAAATTCTAATGCTTCTTTCCTTTTTGGGAAAGTGCACATAATTTCTACATGTTAAAGATTTAGCTACCTCATAGAGAAAAAATAAAAAGGACAAAAAAACTATTTCACAAAATTTACAAATCTTCCAGATTTATCATCTACAGTACTATAGAAGCCCATAGGGGACTAAAAGATGTATATATTTCTCCACTCACCTCTCCTCGTTTTCTCCACATCATGGAAACATAAGTAACTTCTCCTGAAAAAAAAACTTCAAATCCAAACCAACTTAATAAGAAAGATTTTTTTTTCTCCTTTCTTGGAAATGTCAGTCTGCTGTGTGTCTAGTGGCATCAGAATCTGATTCAGGATATCTTGAAAGCATCTGAAAAGCCTACTTAATTCCAGAATTTTTCCCAATAATTTAATATAGCCCTAGAAACTAAGATTAACATTCAGAATATTAATCACTAAAAAAGGAAAAGATACATGCCAGAAAGATGACAATGAAATGTTAAAGAAATATTGTGGTTTCATTTACTAGCATTGTGGAAAGAGAATACTAGTGTGTATCACAGACCTTCATGTCAAAAAATCAATCAGTTGCAGAGAAATTACTCATTTTCCTGATCTCCTTAATCCTTAGATGTTTGGACAGTGGAACAAAGACTTCAAAAGGAACAGTTGAAAAGTGATTCCAGTAATTTGGCACAATGCGGGACTGAATCATTGGACTGGAGTGACTTTCCTGTGGCTCAAGGAATTTTCCAGATAACACTTTGTCTGAACACAGGTCTATGTGTGTGTTTCTGTCCACTGCATTCCAGTTCACAGCGTAGGGTCCTTTTATGTTAAAGGTGCCATTTAAATGTTTTTGTCACATTTTATGAAGGTGACAGAGAGTCTAGGGAGTGCCTCTGCGGCAAGCATAACAGAATACCTTTTAAGTTGTTATACATTATATCTCCTTTCATTTTTTTTTCTGATGTCTTCACAGAAACAAAGAATAGGAGAAGGCCTTGATTACTTTTCATGAACAGGTCAGTTTTGTCCCCATGGCAGATAACTATTTTGTAGTGTGGATATTTTTTTCTCATCTTTAAAATAATATTGCAAATAACTAAGAACTTGTTAATGAACATTTAGTGCTTTCTCCCAACGGTGTCTACTGCAATTCAGAGCAGGATATTGTTCAATACCGCAGTTTTTCACATGCCGTTGTATATGTGTCTAAAATATTTCTTGCTATAGTGAGAATTTACCAAAAGTATATGGATAGAGAATTAACATTATGGTTGTAAAATATTTTAAAGTTAGAAAATTCCAGAATGAAATCTGCCTGTCAAATTGAAATTATTATCCTTTACATACATGCAATTTTTAAATGCATGAGCGAAAACCAGCATTTTTCCACGCACATGAACTGGAAAAAATTGTAAGTGGTGAGGTGGAATTGTTACCTGCTCCTCTGACGACCTCTGTCATTCCAGGCGTGTTTCCTAAATACTTCTTTTTTTTTTTTTGGCCATAGTAATTGCAGGACTGTGTCTGTCAAATTTAATAAAATGCTGCCTTGGACAGCAGTAATACACAGCATCGTTTTTTTCTGCATGGTAAGAAGTGATCCTTCTACACAGCCCCACTGATTCCATACAAAGGTAGCAGCCTACCTGTGTGTCACTACTTGCACACAATTTAAGATCTTCAATGTGGCATAATCAGGCATTAAACTGCATGAACTGCTTAAACTGTGTGGCAGATAAAAGGTGTTCCCTTCTCATTCCCTGTGCAACTACAAATATAGAGGCCTGGTTTAACATTAACTTGCAGATTAGGTTTTGTTTCTTGAAAGTGAATGAAAAAAAGCTGATTTTCTTGCTTTGCTGGGAAAAAAAAAAAAAAGAAACAAACAAAAAGCAGGTGGGAGGCCTTCATTAAAGAAAGCCACTGCAATTAATTAATGATCAAAAAGGGCAGTGTTGCCAGCCAAGCTTTTAACATGTAATTTTCTAGTATGTGAATACACTCTAAGATCCTTCCTTTGTGAACCAGAAATTGAGTGCTTAGTAGTGACATGCATCATCCTCCCAGACAATAAGCAGCATGTGGTTTCACAAGCTGGGGTCACACCAGCTTGTAGTAACTGGATGTCAATTATTTTCCTTGGAAACAATGACTACCAGCAACATTAAACTCCCAGGCTTTTGTGAGAGCACAGAATGTTACCTTGTGAAGATGTCATTGATACTGCCTATTGCTACTGCAGATAATGTATCTGTCTCATGCAATGGGAACAATACTTCTTTTCACCTGCTGCATGCTAACCTTCTCAGTTGGATCCACGACGTTGTGTGGGTGGAGGTGCCAGGATCAGTGAATCATTCTTGATTAATGGTGATATCATCAGCAGCATTCTTAGCATTGTTAAGGTGCTGGCTAGTGCTTGGTACCAAGAGGAAGATCATTATATAGGTAGGACCACAGGATGCAACTCTGACTCAACTAAGCCTGAGATTTATTGCCATTGCTAAAAGATCTAAGATACGGAGATATTATATATGAGGTGAATCCAGTGGAGAAAAAAAAATGCTTTAGAGACCGTTTTAAATGTTTTTTCTATATATTTCTATTATATCTTTATTCTAAAAAGTATTTTAGATGCCTAGCCCTAACTTTTCAAAAGCTTATGTTTATGAGGAAGCTGAAATGTTTCTATTTCCTTCCTTAATTATTTCCATCATCAAAGATATTTTCTGCACTCATCCTTCTAGATAATGAAACTTCTGGTGATTAAAATATTGAGAGAAGGGACCTTAGGTAATCTGGACTTTAGGTAATCTGAGTTCCCTTCTAATTTCAAATTTAAAATTATGTCAATATTGAAATGTCAGTGGGAAGTAAGCATCTAAATAGCCACTGAAAATTGCTTGGCTTCTTATCGCTACTTTGCATAGAAAACTGTTAAGTATTGGTAATGTATTCTCCAGCTTTTTTTTTTTTACTCAGACAGTAAAATTTTTAGAATAATCTTTGTTTCTTCCCATCTTTATGTATAGGAGAAGGCAATGTCCCATCTCAGTTAGGGTAGAGCAACAAATATGAACAAGAAAGGGAACAAAAATGGAAAATCATGCAGGGTAGGTTTGGTCTGCAAGTTTTTCAATTCCTATCCACACCCAGTACAATCACAAAAGTTACTGTAATGTTGAAGCAAAAAAAAAAAAAAGAAAGAAAAAGAAAAAAAAAAAAGGAAGAAGAGAATCCTGTTGATAAATTCAAGACCGAGTCTTTCATGTTGTTTACAGAGGAGTTTTCAGAACAAACCCAACAAGCTCTGAACCTTGTCTTGGAAAACACAAGTGGCAAACAGATATTAAAAATTATTTAAGAGTTTCTGCACTCACTGAACCACAGCATAATTTGATTTTGTTGCTCTTTTGATAAGAGCAGGATTTCTGGAGCATGCTTGTGTTCAATAGACACAAGTCTCTGTTTCTTTTTCTATTAAAGAAAGTAACCTCTAGGGAATAAAACTTTTCCACGGGTAATTAGTCTTGTTTTCAATAAACTTTTGTGCTATATAGAAGCTTATAGATAAGTGTTCGCTTATATTTGTGGTCAGTTTTTAACAGATTGTGCCTATGTTTCCTCTCACTCCTTTTGGAGCTGTTAAACTAAGGAATAACTACTGGGGTCTTTTTTTTTTTTTTTTTTTTTTTGTAACTACATTAATATTCCTTATGACCTATCTTTCTATGTTAATGTAATTTTCAGTAGGTTCATAATGTTAGCAGTCCCAACATCTCTTAAGCACTTTCTATTGCCTGGAATCTACATATTTTTGCAGCTGAACTGGAGAGATGTGCAGCTGTGTTTCAGGTGAATATAAATATGGTGTTTTGGTTTTTTTTCAACAGGAAGTCCAGTGAGTTATTTGCTTTCTGCTTTCCTTTAAGCAGCATTTGTAATGCCTGGATAAATGTAGACAGGAACAGCATCATTTTTTCTACAGAGCAAACATACTACCTATAATACCATAAGAGCACAGATTTCTCTAATTTCTGGTCAATGTTTTTTACACTTGAGAGAAAACTTTCCGTTTTGTTGTAGGCTATAGCTTAGATAGACATTCTGCAAATATTTTCACCATCACAATATGATCATGGTGACATTTTCATAGTGGGTACATAGAGTGAATTAAATTCATGGTCTTTACATCAATGGTCTGTGATTTACAATGATTTGGATACAAGGTCACAAAGATGTGAAACTTTTACAAGTCTGTGAAAGAATATTTTTTAAGAAGGAAACCAGATTCTGGTGCCTTAGCTGGTCTGTGTGTGCATCAGTTAACAATGGAAGGATGCTCAGGCAACATGAAGGAGCAGCAACATGAAAAACAGGATAAGGGAAATGGCAGGGAAAACCCTTCTTATTTTCTATCAATAGTTAAGTCCTAGGAGGAGACCAGAATTTAGGGAATGATCCCAAAACTGCTGTCTGGACATAGTGTTGGATCATATTAAGTGCTTGCTTAAAACTAAGTTTAAGTAAATTTGTAAATAAGTAAACTGTGGAAATTATATTTGAACCCATTAGATAAATTTTATCTCAGTAAACATGTCATTTAGTTTTATTACAATCTCTACATTATTGTGACACTACTTCTTTAAAAAAGAGAAAAAAGAGGATTTAAGCACTTGTCTCTACAGGTTTCTGAAATTAGCTGTAAAAGAGCTAGAAAGAAAACTCGCCTTCTTTACTTTCTTCCACCACAAACCATAACACAGTTTTTCAGTCTAGGATAACCTTCCCTTGAACTCTGGGCAAAATCTCAAGTTATGTTAATTTGCCAAATCTAGTAGACCTAAACTTCTACTTACAGCTTGAAAATCAAATATTTTTGTCATGTGGATCCTAAACTTTTCAACTCCAAAAGAAGGGATGTTCTTCTCCTTCCTCTTCCCCTTCAAGGAGTATTTTATAAGCTTACAGGCAAAAGTAATTTTGTTTTACAAGCTGACACTATTTTATTCTATGTTAGTTTTAATGGTGTCTTACAAACATGAGAAGATTGATTTTGTCCTTATTTATATTCCTAAATTGTAATTTATTTCAATCTTTTTTTCATGCTTGATATCATTACTAGAATCCTTAGGTAAAAATACACATTTATTAAACTGTCTCAGATGTTAAGGGATGCTTTTTATCTTTTCATTTATTCAAACAGGACAGAAAACAAAATAACTTGAAAAGTGTACTGTAAAGTCCTCCAAATTCATAGAAAGCAATTTTGAAACTACTTAAAAAGGTGTAAAGAACAAATATGAAAATGTTCTAGATTGCCAAATCACACACAGGTTTCAGATACACATCCGTTCACTGAAAGTAAAACAATTTGTAAGTAGAGAGAGGCATTTAAGCACACAAGTAAAACAACGGAAAAACCTATCTATTTTGCACTCAAGACTGTGTAGTCAAAACATGGAAGATGTTCTTACTTAAATTCTTCTCTAAATGTTACAGTACTTCATTACTTAAGACTTAAAATATCTGGGGTTTTTTTCCTAAGCATAAATAAACAATTATAACATAGTAGTAACAGATGCTAACCTTCAAAAGCCCTCAAAAAGATTGTTACAGGATACAATGAAATAGCTAACCAATTAAGGTAAATGACAAAAATAAGAAAAATGTTTTTCTATGGTCCTATAACACTGAGTCCTTTTGTTTCTCTGTTTTCTTTCACAATTGTTCTCCTGTGAGAATATATAAATTCCCTTCTCAAGGGTATATGACATGTTATTTTAAAGAACCCTAAGTAAGTAACTCTAGGTCAGGAAAGACTATTATCTACTTTATGACAGTAGCTGATAGCATTCCTCAAGCAAGAAATATAAAACATAGAGTAATGCTTCCACATCTTTCAGCACAAGCTTCTCAGGATATGGATATTATCTTTTTGTTAAAAACTTTAAACAGTTTCTATTTCATTACCATGTTTAATTGCTTTTTACATCTATTTATAATTTGACATTAACTACTTTAACTGCAAGTCTTTTCCACAGTCTGAATGCAATGAGGAACAACTACTTGTTTTGAAGTTCTACATAATGATTTCTTTGCATAAATTTTTGTGCTTTCACTAGAACAAATATTACATAATCGTTCAGTTTCTGCATGCCTCCTGTGTAGTTATTTTCCCTCCATTGTTTCTTTTAAAAGTTGAAGTCTATTTTTCTTTACTCATGAAAAATGGAACTGTTTCCTCTATAACCTTTTTGACTGGCGGGGTCCAAGTTTTCACCACTCAGCAGTCAAGACACAACATAGATTTATGCAGTTGTGTAATAATGCATAGTGTTTAATTCTCTATTCTTTTTGAATAATTCCTTCATTTTGTCTATTTTTGGGCTTAACACTGTTCACAATGATTCTCAAAGCTCTTTCCTGTTTCAATTAGGTAGCTTAGAATATATCACTCAGTGCATATGTTTAGGACTATTTTTCATCATGTGTGTTAGTTTTAATTTATCATTCCTGAATATCATCTACCACTTTATCACTTAATCTCTTGATACCATGATAGTCTCTGCAGCTCTTTAGAGCCAGCTGTTTTTATTGTCCTCAGTAATTTTGAATCACCAGGAAACTTTGTCATCTCACTAATTAGCCCCCCCCCCCACATAGTATTTTTCTGTATGGTGAACAGCAAAGGTCCAGGCAAAAATCCCTGTGAGATGTGTCTGAAAAATGATCATTTATTTATTCTTTTCTCCCAAATACTTTATCTATTAGCCCACAAGTTTTAAGAACCTTTACTGTGTGATGTTGCCCAAAGTTTTCCACTGTTAATATATGAAGTACTTTTGGATACTTGAAAAAAATTGATCTTGTGAGAAAATTGACTCATGATGGTACTATATGACAGTGGGGAATTATTAATGTTGCTGCCTACCTAAAATATAAATATGTCTAAAAGACCACAATAGGTGCACAATATTTTTTCTTTGCCTATGGGGTTTGATGAAATGCTGCAGTCCGGAGTGTCTGCGTCCTAGAGAATGCTCTAGCCAGAAGGACACATTCTCTTCTTTGTAGGGTAAAAGTTGAATTCTCAATATTTTTGTTGTTGTTTTTTTGTATGTTTGTTCTTTTGTTCTTTCTTTTTCTGTCCTTTACACAGTTTTCTGTGACCTGTAACTGACTCACTTACAGAAACCAAAAATCCTGTTTAAAGTGCAGAATCCAGAAGGACGAAGGAATTATTGCTGTGAATTTAGGCATTTTCATAGCAGTACTACTGGCAGAAGTCACACAGATTTTCCTCCACTGTCCCTTGAATATTCAAAAATAACAAAATGTGGTCCTTGTTACAGAGTAATCATGGTTAATCTTCTTTACAGTACACATGGTCTTATTCTTTCACACTGCATTCTGTACTTTACTTATTGCTTACCCTGTGTTTATCTGCATTCTAATTTGTGTTTAATAAGAAAGATTCTTCCATTTTCCCAAAAGGCATTTAATTGAAGGTGACCAGCAGGTGGTTTGCATAAAATTTCATTAGCCTCTTAGATTGTTTTTGACACCTTTATGAAAGAATGCTTCATTACCAAGCAAATGGTCATTGGCCCTGCTTCCAAGCTAATCACCATATAGCATAACATGAATATCACAATGTTATATTCTGTATGATTTACATGATTACTTCAGCTAATTTCAGAGTTATAATGGCACACGTAAATAACTGCAGAATGACAAGCATCTCATATAAGTCATATCCTGTTATGCCATTACGAGTATCCAGTACTATTCAGATAAGAGAACCAAAGAAAATATATTTGTTTGATACTCTTTTCCTTCCTGATAAAGAAAAGGCTGATTTCTTTCCAGGTTTGAGATGACATTAAGACAACTCATTGCAACAACCAGTATTAACTTTCATTTCTTTGGTTTTCTCTCATGAATATGAATAAATGAAGGTCCATTTTGCGTACAATAATGTATACAATTTCCAAGAATTAAAGTTTTAAAAATTTTAAAATTTAAAAAAATCACCATTTTATTTAGTTTTGTATTGTGTTTTTTCATATTGCTGAGTTCTTTAAATATCAGATTTAAGTCTTAATTTTTGTTATAATTTCTAGCTTGTACATTAAGCAATAGAAAATTTCAAGTCAATATCCACAGACTGGTTCCTTTTTTTCACCACATGCATAGTTTGCATCTTCTCATGTAATATTCTTATTTTTCTGAATGTTGCTCTGAACATAGCTTTTGGACATGGATTCAGTTAATTTCAAGTAATGCAAACCACATATATAAGAAAATACTGCCAAAGTAGTGTGATTTCTACTGAAAAACTTTCCTCTTGGGAGAGAGAAATTATTTAAAGGTAGAGACTGGAGTTTTGTTTTAATAACTGGCACCCACTTACAGCAAAGTACGGGAAAGTGCATGTTTTTTTGACTTTTTCTCTTTGTAAATAATTGAAACAGTGTTTGGACCTGCAGGTATCCAGTATTAAGGCCATTAAATGTTTCAATCCTACTTAGCAAGTACTGAAGTATTTATGCCTGAAAATTCACACTGTGTGTAGGCAAAAAAAGCCACAATATCATGATTGTTACTCTTTCCCTTTCCTTTCCAGCTCTATAGGTGTACATTTACCCAAGCACATTTGGAAAGAGGATTCCTTTGGCAGATTCATAGCTTTGCATATCCTGGCCTTGGCTTAGTGGCCCAGCAGGGTTTGAACTGAGAGTAGCAGACAATTAGCATGAAACTAATTGAAAAGTTTCAGTTCTAACAAGGTTTTAACTGATATAAAATTAGCTAGTTGGAAATGTTTGTGTCATAACAATGGTTGCTGCAACTACTGCTACTACAAACAATTTCTGACTTTAACAAGCAGTGTCACTTTTTCTACGATTCATATATTGTTATGATAAGAAATGAAATTATGTGACTTATTTTGACATATTAATTACTCAATTACTGGCATAAATCTTGCTGTAGATCATGGAAAAGAAGTCTCAAACCCAAGATTTAGGCTTCTGAATTTTTGACAGCTTAAAAAATACATCAAATCTCAAGACTTTTTAATTAACTTTAAATATTTATGTCTTTGAGTTGTTTACTTACCGTAATAGTGAAGACTAGTTAGACAGTATGGAATAAGTGTAATTGATATAAATCTCAGGAATACAAATATGACCTGATCCATATCAACTTCATTTTCATTATTTTGTAATTTATAAACAGACACTTCTTTTATAAACAGACACTTTCTCTTTTTTTTGCATTTTTTTTTCCCTGTAGAATCACAGCATTGGAATATTGTGGTTAAAAAAGGATGCCAGTTTCAAAATTCCTCAGTGTGTATCACAGAGCTCCAATTACTGACCTTCTTCTCTTTTATTAAGAAAGAATATAATTTAAAGCATTTCTGCTGACCCAATGGGTAATACAGAATATGATGAATGAAGTGATTTTTTCTCATAAACTAATTTCAGGTAATTTCAACTTTCTATACCTCATAGGCAAATCTATAAATGCCATGAAAATATAAAAGGGCACTGTCAGTCTCTGAATATCTGTTTCTCATTTTGACATCTTCACCTTTTGAATAGTACTAAAAAATGGTATAGTTCTGTGTGAGTTTTGCTGAAAAACATTGGCACATTTCAAATACTCCCCCATTCTGTTATTGATTTGTGTTACATATAATAATACGCAAACTATATGACAGACCATGTTAAATGTATGGACCATGCTAAATTTGTCCAATGCAGTTGTGCAATGCATGATAAAAGACCCCATGTGAAACAATGAATCTATATCTCAAACTAAGTGCAGAAGATAAAAAGCTGTCTGGAGCACTTGTACACCAATTCAAATGCCAGCTGGAAGTCTAAAATCATGCCTCTGGCGTAAGTGCCTGTAGATCCTGAAGGTACAGCATGGTAGAGAACTATTAAATCAATGAGAGAAATATTGTTCCCTCTCAACCTGCTCCTCCAGCCTCAGTTTTCTGGCCGCAGTCTGAGCTTCAGGAAACCTGGACACCTTAGAGAACTTATCGTACATAACTTTTGCTTGAACACCACTGCCCAAACCAAACACAGCATTTAACCCTGATCTAGTGCTTTTCTCCAGAAAAGGCTGCAGTGGCATCTGTTACTGCAGCTCTGTTTTGGCATTTCTTTGTTAGCTCTTGATAGTGAAACTCTCAATCAGTTTAGACATGTCATGTGTTATGAATCAATACTGTGCCTGGAATCAGATGGTCAGGATAAGCACAGAAGTAGAGATACGAGGTTAAATTTTATCAGTTTGCCTAATGTTTGTTTAAAATTCCTAGTTTCCACAATTATTAGTTCCAACAAAATCATGAGTTAGTACAGTAGCAGAGATACAAATGAGGGTAATGTAGAGCTACAGTGATTGGTTTCAAGACGTAAATGTGTATTTTATTTTTTTGAGAGCAGAAATCAATCAGTTTCACTTTAATTGTAAGAAAAATTTAAGTAATGTTTATATGCCTTATACGTAGCGTACTCCTGATTTTGCTGCAGAAACATCATGAGGTATAGATGATATAGAGCGTTTTTAATCAAACTTCTCTTCTTGAGGACCTTGAGGAACACAGTATGCCCACAGTTAGGAGCATGGAAAAAGACAAAAAAAGTTTCATATGGGCTTAACTAAACTGAAAAAGTCAAGGTCTCATCTGCCTTCAAAACCAGCATAAAGCATCTCAAAAGCGTGTGTGAGAGGAGAAATCCCTCAGTACTGTGCATCTAAATCAGAGGATCCTGATAAGAAGTCATAACATTATTAGTCATAATTTGACCTTAAACTTTTCCAGGATCACAGAAGCTGTACACAAACTGCAAAGTTCTAGCTAAATGCTACAATGTAGTCTTTGATATCTTTCTGTGTCATGATTAATTTAATCTATTAATTAATTAAGCATTTCCATATTTATAATTGAGTGGTTATGCATGGGTAATTATCACATTACTACTTAAATACCATAAACTCCCTCACTGAAGATTTTTTGTCCTTTTCTTCCCCTTTTCAAATGCACTGGGTCTATATGTAGAATTATTCATCAAATAAAAATAGGAAGATAAATATTTATGTCATAATGTTCCTTAATTTAAATGACATTTTCTTTTATGTGTTTAAATTTTCAATTACTGAAGGATGTGTAGCCATTATTTCCTCACAAACAACACAGTAGTAGTCATGGTTGATGACTAAATCCAAATTAATCTTATATTGCTTTAAATGTTACAGAAAAGGTTACAATCTTAGAAGTTAGGCAAGATAACTAAATTAATAAAATGCATGATGTTATCAGATTTTCTATCACAGCATTGCCTTTATCGATCTTTTACTTCCTAGGCTGCATTTCTCTTTTCTAGGTTGAGATTCACATTTGGTGACATGGCTGCATCAGCGTATATTCACCCTACTGACAGGCAATTTTTCCCAACATCAATCTGCCTTCTGTGTTTGCTGTTACCCACAGTTGCATCCAGCTGTTTATGTGGTGAACTGGGGAATTGATCCAGCTGTAAAAGAGTTCAGACATTTTTTTCAGAGTTAATTTAGGATAAATTAGTTCATCAATCCAATCCATTCTGTGGCTGTATAAACACTAGTGTCAGCACTGAGCAGGGGCTCCCGGAGCAGGAAAAGCCTGGAGAGTGAGGGTGGGCTGATGAAGCTTACAGCACAGTTTCTGTTGAAGGATCATAGTCACAATGTCCAGTACTTGCATTCAACTGCAGCGTATCCGGGACGTATAATTACCTCATTCTGATGAAGGCTAGTTTCCAGAATTATGGTCTATACAGACATTTTGCAAGGAGCCATGACATTAGCTTTATTTACTGAAACTTAAGATGTACATTTTTCTCCCAAATGAGAAACTGGTCACTGCAAATCTCACAGGCCCAAGAGGTACCTGCTTATCTTACATTTATTTATGAACCACCTTGTGCCCTGATCTTGCCTCTGGATCTGCTAGCTTGGGCTTCTGTGCCTGTCACTTAAATCTGTAGTTTCACAAAGGCCCAAAGGGCTATGGCTGAAAATGAAGATGAGAAGAGCTTTAAGCAAGATAGAGCTAGAGAAGTAAAAACACTGTCATAGCTTCAGCATCTTTTTTATTTTCAACCACTGAAAGTACTTTCCAACACTTCTCTTTAGAATATGCTCTGTTGAAAGTAAAGTCGAAAATTTTAATGGTTGGTCTTTCAATTATATCCCCTAACAAAATAGCTGAATAACAACTTCGAACACTGGATTTATGTTTCTGGAGTAAACTTTTAGGAAAACCCTTTATTTGTTTGTTTCTAGTTTTGGAAGAAGTGTAAATCCAGTCCTGTAGATTCATCTTTCGCTGAGAAATGTCTAGCTTCTACTCTTTATTGCTCATTGTCCATATTGCCTATAAACAGTTCAATTTCATTATGCTGCTTTTGAGCAAAACTGAACACCAGCTTGTCACAGTAATGCCTACTGTAAGCAGTAAGAGAACTGGGCTCAGCACTTCAGTGTCTTCCTAATGCAGTATCAAAGCAATAGCTCTAGAAAGCTGAATTAGAGCTGGTAGTTGAAGCAGAACACATTTCCCATTCTCTCTACATTATTCCTGTAAATTATATCTTTTACAGGCAGTGCTCTCTGGAAGAAAAATAGTATACTGTTCTTGTGTCTGGGTTATGTATTTGTAAAACTACTCAGGCAGAAAGAGAAGTTGAATATTTCACTATCTGTCTAGTTCTACTCCATGGATACAGGGAAAAAAAACCCCACTGAATGAAAGGTGCTACATTTCTTTCATACACATTAGTGCAGATTTCTGAGATAACCTTCTACCAAGAAGTGAAGGCACAGCAGTTGTATTTGAAAATACTTGCACATCTGGCAATGATGTATCGAAACTCCTTGTTTGTTAACCTAAATCCTTTGCACTGCAGTTCTTCAATGAATCAGGGTGCATGTCTTTGCTGAAAAATACTTTCCCTGCAGATATGCAGAGTGCAGTCTGAATAAATCAGCTAGAAGGACCCAGAAATACACAGACATAAAAACTGCACATTAATTGATGTTTCAATAGCTACCTCTAAAATTGCAGAGTAAGTTTTTCACACTAAGTAACGATAACAGTAAGTACATCATGCTATCTTCCAAAAGCTGAACCAGAAGGGCTAAATGTAGAAAGGTTTTAACTTATTTGTAAAATTCAGCCATATAGAGTCAGGAGATATTACTTTTCTAATGCATTTTATATTAGATCCATATTTTGTGGATGTAGAAGAAAAATTGTGGGAGACCCCAAGGTCCTCTCTGATGCTATGCAGAGCTTTTGAACTAAAATTTATATAGAGAATAATTATTAAAGGTAGAATTTCATCTTTGGCACAAACATTTTGGAGCTCTTTATGGTAGATAGCACCACAATTTTATCAAATATTTTCTCAGTGTACAGAGAAATTATGTCTAACAGGGAGAGAATGTTAATAGTCTAGATGATTACTATCTTACGTCTAGATCTTAATATACCCTAATATAGGTAGAACTTCTAATATGCACTCAAAACACTGGCTGTTTTGCAGATAACTTGAGGAACAGTAACTTGTTAACCTGAGTCTATGGAATTTACTAATCTTGGAGGTCTTTAAATTGATCTTTGTTGGCAGGGGAAATAAGCTTGGGAGCATTGAGGTGTTTCTGCCTTTTGAGCACTTCCGGCTCTGTGGCCATACCACAGTGACTGGTGCATTTAGTCAGCACAGCAGGTTGCAGACCAGAGATCCCCAAGCTAACAAAAGATACTTAAACTCCAGAGCTGCAAGATGTATAAATGCATAGTTGCCTGTGATTGGTTAGAGCTAATAAGCCCTGCTAAAAGGCAGATCTATTTAGCTGAGACAGAGCACGGTGCTGATCCTGCCAGCTGTTTCGGAAAATATGTACGTTCAATGCCACATTTCACTGGCCAGTTGTACCAAGTTGCTCAAAGGTCTCTTATGCAATGCTTCACCAGGCTCTGCAGACTTGCTTGTAACTGGAATACTCTAAAGAAATGTACAATACGAAGCTTATTAGTCGAAAGGATTGTATTCCTACTGACAGATCTTACATATTTTGTCAATTAAAAAAAAAGGCATAGTTACCTAGTTACCTTAGAAGATGAGAGCCAGTCTGCCTGAGAAATAAGAGATGTCTTTTATGGTATTCACTCACTGAAGATTCAGGTAGCTACTTGTAGGAATTGCTATCATTACCTGCAGATTCAATTCTATGAAAAGCTCTTTGAGCAGTTCTTAAAGGGCAGACTTTCATATTAGTTAATTATCAGCAGTATAGTATGAAGGTCCCCATGTCTGAAAAAGACTGTTCCCATTTAATACAAATACACAATACTAAACAAGATTTAAAGAAAAAAATGTCATTCTCTTATGTTTATTTTTCACACTGTATAGACAGTCCTTATTTGTGACTTGGGAGCTGTTGCCCTTGCCCTGTCTGTCTGTGTCCTAAATGGGTGTCAATGACACTATGGTAATTGGCAGTCAACATTTTGAAGGCATTACCATAACGAATTCATTATATCACCATTCAAAGACTACACTGACATAAAATGAAGTTTATTACTATTATTATTATTATCATCATCATTATTGTCATTGTTATTATCATTGTGATTATTATTGCTCCAAGGTTTGACAACGAAGCTTCAACATCTGGTATGGTTTGCTTTCTGATTGCTTAGAGGACCTTTCCTCTAATACTCTCCACATTTTAAAACAGTAAGTCATTCGGTATCTGTGTTGGAACTAATAATCGTTCCCTTCAACTTGTGATAAATAGTTTATGGAGATTTTCATGATGTAGATTCAGTTTTGAGATCTGTCTGATAACCAGTAAATGTTGCAGTCCATCTTCAAAAATCAGTAGGGTTGGGACGTAACTGCTCTGGGACAGTACATGCTTTTTTTTTTTGTGGTGAATAGTTGTATGATCATGTTTCATGTTCTTTACCACCAGCCCCCACCCGAATTTCTTGCAATTCCATGGGGATAATTGGAAAAATAAGGAGCAAAGGAATTTTTTTTTTTTTTGCATATAAGATAAACACATGGTTTGTGCGTCTCAAGAAAACTAAAAAATTACTACATAAAAGTGAATTCTTGTCTTGGTATGTGACAGAATTGTGGAGTACATTATTATCCTACCACCTAAGTTAAAACCACTTCAAAAATTTATGACAGAGTAAAAAATAAATAGCTCTAGTCTTGCCTCTTATGAGAATTGACTGTTTTCTGAACGCTTTGGTCTGAACAACCTAATACCTGAGCATGGTTGGTACCTTTCTAAGTGCTCCTCCATTCTCCTTGCCCAGCATCTCATGGATGCAAATTAAACAGATTTCCTTAGAGTTTACTGAATCAAAGTGCTGATAATACTGTACTGAAGTGCATAAGTCTGTGCAATACATTTATATAGTAAAGATGAGGTTTATATCTATCTATAAATATATATCTAATCCATCTGGGTATCTATACTTCATCCTTCTCTGAAATCATGAAAGGTCACAAAGAGACAAGATTGGACATAGAAGCTAAAACTCTGAGGAACTGGCTACAAGAACTACAAGAAAATCCAATTACTTAATTTAGATATATAAATGTCAAACCAAATAGTAAAATATTCTTTCTTTTCTTTCCACCCTCTCTTCCTGTGGGTTTCATCAGCATTTTTGGTCTTGCATGATTATTAAGTGCTTTCTCTATATTTAGACTACAGTTTTTGAAAATCACTCCAAAATAATGATGATGCCAAATTTACCATATTCAATCAGGCATTTTATCAACCCAAAATCACCTTTTAAGCTCGTCCATACTGATAGCTACCCTAAATTTAATCTAAACTTAATCTGATCTCTGAGCAGATTTACAGTGTTATACTGCTAGCAATTCAGCAGAATTAATCTTGTCCTAATCTTGTCCCATACTTGTCATTAAATACTTCATATTCTTTACGATTTGAAAGGTCAAAATTCAGCATTTCTGGAGTTTGGTTTGTGGTTTGCTTGTTTTTCTTTTATTCAACCTTAAAATTCTTTTTCTATGTCTTAATTGTTAGGCTATTTGTAAGAAATATTTAGTTATTACAGTTATATAATTATTACAGTAATAGAATATAAATTCAGTAATAATTATATTACAGGGTTTTTTATATTTTTTATTGGGTGAATGTTTAGCATCTTAAGGAACAGAGAATGTTTTTCAACGGCATGGTACAGTTTTCCTTCACCTCCAGAATCTCCACTGCTCATTTACACTACACGCCTGATAACTTTTTCAACTTACCTGAAGGGTACTTCTGCTGAGTAGAGGCACTCCAAGGCAAAATCAATCTTCCTAATGGTGGAGAGAATTGTGCCACCTTAGTTGGTATTACAGGTTATTTAGTGTAAACATATGTGTTCCCATTAAGGGCCATCCACATTCAACTAAAATGAGTCACCTGTGTAGGAAGTTTTGTTTATAAATCTGAGACTAATTTCCCTAGTCTATTCTGTATGTGCCATGTGGTATAAAATTGTACAAATGTCAGTGTGCAGCCTCACAATACATTTCTCTGAGAGCAAAATGTAAAGTCATTATGCAGTAAATTTCTCATCAGAATTATAAATAAATAGAACATGGAAAACTAAATAAGTTTGAGGTGAAAACCTTCACTACTTATCTCTCAGTTAAAAATGCAAATTTTTTTCTGTAACAACAAGCCACTCTAATGGTGGTTATATTAATAGACAGTTAATGCAGATTATATTAATTTTGTGCACAGATATTTAACTTATTGGTTGAAAGGATCCATTCCCCCTGGCTTTTATAGCTGACTATATGCTCCACATGCGGAAGACTGTGTACAGTGGCTGCCATTGTCTGGAAGAACATTCTTGTACACTACAGTGGGATGGAGTTAGGTTTTTCAACTTCCTTGGAGGTGCCTTCTTTCAAGCCAAAGTCCCTTTCATCTGTAATAGTCAGACAGGAGAGTTTTGCATTTCAGAAAGTATTTGGTCAATATTTTTGGTCGTCTTTTATGTGCTAAAATCTGCAGAATTTTCAGCCTTTCTGAACTTGCCTGAGCATCTTATGGTGCTCAGTGTACACCCAGCCACAGCTGTATCACCACTACATGAAGAGAAGAGGGTTGGAGAAGGAAGGAGATGGGGTGATAATACAAGCATGAAAATCTGGGCTTGCCTACAGACCCTGCAATGTTCTTTGTGACCTCGCTGCAGCAGCAGTGCCCCACTGTGATCATACACACTCTGGCCACAGCACACAGCTATGGGACTGGCACACAAATCATGATGTTGTGTCCTCACCTTAGGAGCTGTTCCCTGACATATTGGAGTGAGGCAGTCCCAGAGGCCACCTCAGGACTCTGTCTGACTCCTTGTATTAGCAACACTGTAAGCACAGGTTTGCCAGCATTAGCTTGGTGAGCACAGGGCTAGGGCTTTGGCAGCAGTGATTGTCAGTCTGGAAGGAGTTTTCCTCTTGCTTTTCACCAGATCTTTTCTACTTGTACTTCTGGTGGAGGAGAGGAGATCCCCATTGCAGGTGGGAGGTGTTTCTTGTTAAAATTTAGCACATATGGGTTGTTCAGTGTCTCCCAGCAGACAGAGGCTGGGCTTGGACAGGTACCAACAGGGACTGCCGGGTAGCTGCCATGGGTCTTGGTGGTATCTGGCATATGAGCCACAGCATCTATGATATTGGCTAGCCAGTATAGTGTATTTGACTAGTGTTGTCTGGTGAATTTGAATCTCTCAGTACTTGTGGTTACAAGTGCTGATATATCATGTCATAGGCTCCAGATGAAAACATCTCTATGATGCCAAATCACTATGAGAGGCATTGCAAATATTATGGCATCTGCTGAGGTTATGCATATCATCTTTAGTGGGTCTCATGGAAGAGTTTGGGAGGACAGAAACCTCTAATTGTTGTGACAGCAGAGGCAGTGTAGAGAATGGGACTATCTGGGCATACACACCGTGTACTGGGGAGCTTTGGATGGCACTGAAAACTGGCCTGCTTTGTAGATAAACCAGGGTCATATACTGAGAGAAACTGAAATGTGAGGATGAGCAGTTGTAAACCATGCAGACCTGCTTCTTGGGATAAATGGACCACTCTCGGTCCCAGCTTGAATGCACCCATGAAGTCTGTGAGCCTGCACAGTCAGAAGGTTCAGGTGGAGCAGCTAAGTTATTTTTGTTACACCACTGAGTAAGCCTTAAGAGCCAGTCTCACTAAGCCAGTGAAAAAACTTCACTTCTATGTGCTGATATAAGTACTACAAAAAAACAGTGCAAGACAATCAGTGAAATTCTTCTTTATTTCTAGCACCTCTGGTTCAATCTGATCACATCCTACTCAGACTTCCTTATATGCCATCGGTTCTGAGATTTCATACTGTTCCTGTAATTCATACAGAACTTTCTATGACAGTATTTGAAATCAGTCTTGAAAAAAGGAGTCAAATAAAGACAGTACACACCAAAACAAAGTTATTAATTACAGATCTCAAGGTTATGAAATTACTGAAAAAGGAAATGTTTAAATTAGAGTTGTACTTTTGTCGTAAACTGTATGAAACTGAATTTTTACTTTGTCACACTATTTTTTTTTCCAAAATATGATTGCATCACTGAATAAAGAGGCCTTTTCTACAGATTAAGCAGAGTAATATATTCAAGACATTTTTTTCCCCACACCTGCAGAAAAAATACTGTAATGTCCTGCTGTAAAGGCCCACTTGGTGAGTTTATTTAAAAGGCACTTAAGGTACCTCTTTTCCCTGAGGTGGAGCAAAGCAGAACTTCAAAAAAGTTCTCAGGTGGCTAGAGAACCAAACTGTAATGGGAAATATTCAGTCAAAATAAAACATTTCACAAAGTATTGACTTAGCAAACTCTAACCCATCCAAGTTTAAATTACTCAGATTTCAAGAAGAGGAAATTAGAAGAAAATGAGATAGAGAGAAAAAGAGAGAGATAGCTACTGCCCTTGGATTCAGCATTTTTTCAGCTGCCATAAAATCGAAGGAAAATAGGACCAAACCATTTGAGTCTTTTTGCAATGGTTTTTATCTGCTCTGGCCTCCTGTGGCCACTGCTTCCCCCCAGCTGGGGCTTCTGATCATCTGGCCACTCTGGGGCTACACTGGGGTGGGCTGTGGGGGTTGCTTCAGGTTTGCCAGTGACTGACTGCTCTAGAGGCTCCAAAGGGGACAGGGTGTGGGGCAGAGCGCATCCCACTTTTACAGAACTTGCCTTGCATCCTCGCACACACACACACACACACTTTGGTTGTTTTGAGCCAGTAATTGTTTTCTCCAGTCTCTCACACATGCAATTAAAAAGTGTCATAAAACGTTTGTTGTAAAAGCAACTTCAATTATCACATTTCTTAACTTTCCATTATTAAATTAAAAGTTCTTAATGTACTCATAAAGTAGCTTTTTCTGTGCACTAATTTCCCACTTTCGTTTTCTTTTCGTTTGGTTTACTTTATTATGTAGTCAAAATGAATTTAGTTTGCCTAATTAGAATACATACAAGCCTATATCATCTTTAGAAATTGAGAAATTTCAGTTTAAATGTGCAATAATTAAGAGCAAATGGGATTGAGTATTTAAAACAGTGACAGCTCTGTATTTTAAAATATTGCTGTGCAGTTGTTTGGTTATAGAGAACAAGAAAGGAAAGCTGGAAAGGTGCCAATAAAAACATACTTACTCAGAATTTTACTTTTATCTCAAAGATCAAAGGAACCCATAATCTTCAGCAAGAATTCACATTGAAAGTGATGAACTTATAATGCATATTGCAGATGATAAGCAAGTAATTGTTTAGCAATTCATGGGAAGGTGGAGAGCTTTTATGAGAGAGCAAATGAAGACATAACATGAAGCCCAGCCACATGTATAGAGTCCATCAGGGGCTATATCTTGAAATGTGGAAGGGTAACAGCCACTAGATATATTCTTCAACTGAAACCATACTCATATCAAAAATGAGGACGTACTATTGCATAACTGGCACAACTGGGGACATCTAATCTTACTAATGTCTCAGTAATTAGTACAGACTACAAAAACAAAGGAATAAAGAGCGCAGTTTGTATAATGAGTTAGACTGTTCAACCCTGACTTTTGGCAAGCACTCACCCAAATATTTCCACTGTGTACTTTCTCAGAAATAATTAATGTGTAATAGTATAACTTCTTTTTTAACAACACAGTTTGACCATTTCTAATATTTATTACACAGCTTAGTGAAGAATGCCCACACATAGAAGAGAAGGTCACAGTTTTTGTATTTGCTCCCAGTTTGTCCTGCTTGAAATTGGAATGAGAAAATGTGGTACAAGGGCCAATATACCTCTCTCCCTCACAGTATTATAGCATCGATGGTGATAATAAAAAGACGTAAATCCATCCTAAAATGCACAGAGGTTTAAGATTGGAAAGATTTTTTAAAAGCAAGCCTTCTGCACCTGTGCTGAAAAAGGAGGTTTAAAGTAAATCCAGGGCTCTATATCAGCAAATGTAAATGCTGTATTTCTATTGACTCAGAGAACTGCTTCTACTTATGCCAAAAGTTAATTTGCCTTCAAAGTACCATTCAAAGGTTTGATCTCCCACTGTTGAATGAAGAAATGGAGTTTAAGGATTAAATTTATTTTCCCTTTACACTGATTTTTGTGTAGTTTGATAATTCTGAAGGATTTGGGGTTTGCTCATAACAGCATGAGGTTCTTTATATTACAGAACTTAATATTATATCCCTAAAACTTCAGAGACTAGTTGAATGACTGAATCTAACCAGTGGCTACTGTTCTCATAGTAAGAATACACATATTATTCATAAACTGCTCTCACCAGATAGTAATTTTGTTTGTGGTTTGTTTTAAATGAGCTGTTTAAAATTCTGTAATTAATTCAGTAAACACGGCAAAAATGACAGATGGTTATGATAAAGGAACTTAATGCCTCATGGAAGCAAGTCAAACCACAATCACTAACAGATGTTTTCTGCAAAGCCAGATTGTGTGTGTGTGTGTGTGTGTGTGTATACATATTACATATATATATATATGCACAGAGTAGAAATATGGATTTATAATTGTGTATTTATGCGCATGTATATCTGTATCCATAAATGTTACTTGAACACTTTCACCACACTGTTGCACTTGCACTGTTTCTTAGCACAGTAATGACCACATTTATTCCCATAGTCATACAAAAGATTTCTATCAAAGGTAATTCCTTAAATTCTTATTAGTTTAGAAATAATTTACAGATAGCACTTTTGGGGACTTGTTCATAAATTAGAAATATATGGTTCTAGTTGTCAGGACAAAAAGTCAAAACAACAGTTTCAAAAACTGTTCTGTTAGTACTATACAGAATTAATTTCAGACATGCAGTTACTGGAGGACAGCAGTGGAACTGATCTGTTGTTTAACAGGAGTGATTACCTTACAGACATAAGGTAACACTAACATAGAGTCAGGGAGGTGACGGCATCATGGACAATCATTGTTTTTCAGCATCATTAATTGAAGATCAAAGCACATACTTCATGCCATACATAAGTACACATTTTTAAATCTAATAATCATAATCTCACAGAGCAAACTTGACAGGTAAAACACAGAAAAAGAGGGATTGGACATTTCATGACAATTTTTGCTCCAATGTCAGTAATCTTGCATTCAGACTTGTATTCTGACAAGCCCCTTCCCTTGAAGGGGGATGCCATGACAGAAGCAGTCCTTTGTACATGCTTAGGACCATCTAAGTATGTCACAAACAAGCAACACAGGTATTCAGGGACCTTTGACTTCATCACTAGACTTTGTCAGTCTCCCAGAGGCTGAGAACATGATCTATGTGTACACTCTAGATAAGACCCAGATCCATTTCTGTTTAATAGCAGCACATGTGCCAGGCCTTCTGCACACACACGCTTGGAAGAAGAGAATTAAAACTGGAAGATTTGGCAAAGAGGAGGGAATAGCTTCACTCAAAGTGACCTTGCGGCTGGGAACGCTAAAAATATTGGTGTGGGAAAACTCCATTCAGTATGCCTAGTGTTGTTCATCCTCTGCCTGTTTTGAGAAGCAGGATTCCTGCATGAGATACCATTCTCTCACAGGCATGCTTGAGCCTCCTGCTGGGAGAGAGAGAGGGCATAAAAGCACAGCCTTGTTATAAACAGTATGTGTGAAGCTTTTTGTTTTATTGGGGCAGGCAGTGGCCCCTCCTACCCTACTGTGCTTTAGGATGAACTGAGCCTAACAGAGTCTGTGTCCCTGTGTGTTTCTGTCCACTGGGATGAGCTGATCCTAACCGAGCCTGTGTCACCATGTGTCTCTGCCGCCTATTGTTATCAAGGTAATGAAATAAACCTTCTCTTCGTGTTTCAGCGGTGGCTCCGTGGTGGTCCTGGCTACCTGGTCCTGTGTGAATCCTGTTGAGTCACACACACATACACACCCTTCCTCCCACTTCTCTTTGCAGAAAAGAGCTGGGCCAAAATCACAGTATGCTGCAAGAATGTTCCTGGCTCGGAAGATCAGAAGTCAGAATTCCAGAGGTATGTAGACATACACAGTGGCTGTACTTTGCAGACACTAGATGTTTTGAACTGATGTGATTTCCTCTGTTACTCCAGCCTCTTCCAGCACAGCCAGGATTCACTATTGTCTATGAAGATCTTTTCATCTACTTACATTGACACTGAATGCGTATTTGTGATGTTGGAGAGAATGAAACAGAAATTAATTATTTCATCTACATTTTGATACTTCTAAATCTGAAGAACTCACTTGAGCTACAGACAGAATACAAGCTCCTGGTTATCCAAGAAAAATACAATCAGGTGGGAAGTACTTAATCAAAAAGTCTTTTGAGGATCACAATAACAATTAAGTAAAGAACTCTTTAATAGTAATTGTCAAATATGTGAGTTAAAAATACATGTCTGAGTAAGGGTCTTCAGGCATTTTAGATTACATCCATTTATTTAATTTATTATGGTATCACAGGGAAGTGCTCAGGGTTTATTTCAGAGAGTAAAAATTATTTTTTAGTATCTTTATATTGTTACGATGCTGTCTTTATATGGTTTCCCTGCTTTTAGATTTTCTTGTCTTGGACTTTGTCATTCCTGTGATGCACAGAGTAACCAAATCCTCAAGGAACTGAGGAGGGTTAAGTACCTGTCAAGTAACTTAATGTCCTAAGGTAAGAAACTCACTTTTACAGAGACGCAGTTTATAAGAGAACAGTGAGGTTATGAAGTCAATACTATATTCAGGATCTACACATGCAATAACCTCATCTGCAGTAAACTCATAGGAAATATTGCCCAACTTTACAGAGAAATTTAATGGCAATGCTTAAAACCCAAATCACAGAATTATTGCTATAAATCAGTGGAAGAAATGGGATGCTGAACAGTGAGAGCTCATTGTCTCTGAGCTTGCATAACCAGCTCCTTCTGGCTCTTAGCTTAATCATTAGACCAAACATTATGCTGTTTTGTGATGTGGATCCTATCTGGATTTCTAGCTTAATTTTTGTCATGCAAAAGATGCTGCAAGGCTTGAAGTAATCTCACTGAAATGAATAACTCATTTGAAAGTGAATGGAATAGGGACCTGTCTGGGAAATGCGTAAAGATTTCAGGAGACTACATTAAAATACCACATAAAGGGTCCTCCCAATTGTACTAGAGGTTTTACAAGAATGTAAGCCCTCCAGATGGAATCCATTAGAGTCAAGGAGATTTGAATCAGAGATATAATCATTCTTCTAGTGAGTTTCTGCAGTAAACACGCAATACTGACAAGAATACCAGGTATGTGAATACCCATGAATAAATCTCACAGAGATTCACTGATGAGACTGGATTAGAACTCAAGACCTGCCGCCAAAAGTGTTTGCATATGCACAGTTTTATAGGTTGTGATCACTGCGAAAACACATGTTTGGATTCCATAATGTACTTTATAGAGGGTGAGGCACAATATAAAAAGTAAAAGCAAAAAATCGAGTTGTAACATTGTACAGAAAAAAGTGGGACTAACAGCACAGAATAAGAAGCATCACCAAATCAAAAGTTACATTTGAAAGTGCTGAACTGGTAATCTTCAAGTTGCTCCATGGAAACTTCTAAAGTTACCAGGAGTGTGTTGACTTCTCTCTCACTTCAATATTCTCAGAGAAATCACCTGCAGCATGTACTATAAAGATATCTTAATTTCTCTTCTCTCAACCTTTGAGACCCCAGCACTGGACCATACGCCAAACGGTGAGGCTCAGACAGGTTACATTGTGGGCCTGGAATCCTGTTGTCTTGACCCTCTTTGAGGACGTTTGGACTAAACTCTCTCATTAGGGAGCAGATCCCGAGCTGCAAGCCCACATTTCTCTTCCATGAAGTGACCTAGCCGCCAGATGGACCCAGTCAAAGGGTGCCTGGCATGCAGAGTGACCAATATCAAGTGACCAGAGTGCCCAATATCAAGTGACCAGAGCAAGCAATACGTCAGTGCAGCACGGCAAAGAAGTGAGAGGAGAGCTTGGCAGATGGGCAGAGTGAGACTGGAGCTGGTGCATTGATACTCACCTTCAGTGTCTAAGAGCTGACAGGCAGCTGTTTGCCCGATGGCATTCAAGAGAAATTTTTTTCTTTTTTTTTTTTCTTTTTTTTAAGGTATAACTGTTGGCTAATCAAATCATCATTTAAAACTACTCCTACTCCTCCTGCTGCTGCTACTACTGGTACTGCTACTATTGCTGTTCCCACCAATGTTGATCTGCATTTTCTGATCACATTCTTGTATACAGTATTTTTACGGTATCAGGATAGTTATTGTGCTCTGAAATAGCATACTTCTTCATGACAATGGTTTTTTTTTTAATTTCATTAACATGTGTTTCTCTTTGATTAGTAACTGTGCAAACTATGTCCTACATAAAAATTTTAAATTCATAAATGATGTCAATCTTCTGCTTATCTATCCCAATATGCTAATAGAATACAGAAAAAAATAATTAAATTTTATATAAAATTTGAATCTGTGCATCTTCATATACATGAAGTTGGAGATTGCCATAAAGTTTAAAAAATAATAATCATAGCATATTAAATGAAATATAATATAATAAATTAGAAAGCAAGGAAATTTTCTTTGGAGGATTTGAAACCACCTTGCCATGTTTTTCTTCTTTCCTCATTTCTAAGAATTCTATGAGACATAGGAAATGCCATAATGCTCGTTCCTTACAGGTTTTCAAAGTGTCCTTTAGAATTTTCCCTCCAGGACAGAAAATGCTCTCTTGAATAAAAAGAATTTTAGAACTCATGGATGGTGGTTCTCCTACCCTTTGAATTGTTATCTAAATTTTAAATAAGTCTCTAAATTATAAAGCACATGTTCTGGGTTTTTAGTTAAATAAATTTTAATAGAATTATTTTGGCTAAGGTATAATCATTTAAGTCTAAAAATATCTTCTGTTCCAAAGATTTTGATATAAAAGTTGAATCATTATCTATATAGCCCAGAAGGCTCAAATTAATTTTCCATTATCAATGACAAGTTGAACAAACAGATGAGAGTTTATATTAGGAAATCTATGTAATATATAAGCATAATCACATACCTATTCTAACATATATATATGCATACAAAAATATGGATGTATATATCTATATAACTGAGGTTTCTTCATATTTTTCTGCTCTTTAAAATATAATGACCAGACAGCTGGGATATAATTTAGCACCAGAAAATTTCCAGGAAAAGAAACTGTAAACTTGGACACTGGTAGCAGCATACTAGATATTAACTTGGATATTAAAATTTAAACATGAATGTAGCAGGTCTTTACTTGACAGAAGATTCCATTTCTAGAGCAATCCCTTTATCTTCAGTAGAAAGATGAAGATAACAAAATCACATGGAGTGATTTTAGAGGAAAAAGGACGTTCATTACAGTTATGGTTTGTACTCCAGTGGCTGCTAATTCCCAGCAGTGTTAAAAGGCAATAAAGATGTCACAGTGACATAGGTTGACCAGAGCTTGAAATCCTCAAAAAAAACATACCATGTACAAAGTGCTGCTACTGAAACTCTATGAGAGACCAAGAAAACACATACACACACACACACACACACAAAACCCCAAAAAAACCACAAAGAAAAAAAACAAAAAAAATCTATGAAATGTAAATACAGTTTAAGCAGCCTGGAAATTAGAAACAATATTATTCTTGTTATTGGGATGTCCCTTATACTGCACCATATATACCCATATACAAATATTCTCTCATTTGGTTCCTAGGCTTTTTCACAGTTTGACTTTTCTTACAGTACATAATCCTTCCACAAGATTCAGTGCCTACAGGACAATAACAACAACAGCAAGGCCTTTCTCCATATTTCCCCAAGTCATTTTTCTTAGCATGAGATCAGACTTTGAAAAACTATTTTGTTTTGTAGCTGTTTTTGTCATGTAAACTTCTGCATTTAGAAATAGCTGTGTGAGCAGCAGGAGAATTTGTTCTCTGGCTTGGTCTCTGATTAGATTCAACTCTTGAGGCAGAGATTCTCCCTGGATGTTGTTGCCTGGGAAGAGAATACCAGTTGTGATGATCTGTTCCAGAACTGGTGCATTGTGGTGACAAAACAAATAAGACAGTGTTTATCCGAGTTTCCTATCACTGAAACCACTATGGCTGGCAAACTGGAGCCAGAATACCACACTGGTATGAGAAAAAGGAAGCAGAAATTGAATTTCTCTAGAAATAATTTTGTACTGCAATCAGGAGATACTATTCCCCACCAAACAAAGAGATTAAAAAGGTTATGTATGAATATATATAACCATTTAAATAAATGTTTTTAAATCTGCCATCACTGGTAGTTCATGTATTCAAAATATCAATAATAAAGCTCTAATAAAAAAAGAAAACAAATGGAGAACAAAAACAAATCCAGCAAAACAACAACAAAAGAAACCAAACAAAACCAAACCCATTCAAACAACAAAAAAACCCCAAAGTAGCAAAACCGAAACATACCACCCTGCCCCCAAAACCAACCAAACAAAATCACTAATATGAGAGTAACTTATGCTTCTTCCTCTTGGCGTTGAAACCCACTTCTCCCAAAGCCAAACCCTTAATCTGAGACAGAGAACCATTTCAGTCTAAATAACATCTGTTGAAATATTAGGGGATGCAAGTCAACAACATGCCAGATAAAGCCCAAAGTTTGGCAATGAAGGTCTTCTATTTTGAGAAATTTTAAGTGTACACTTCATGCAAAATAAAGCATACCTTTTAAGAACAAGTGCATATGGTGGTGTATTTACTTGGGTAAAGGATATTATCTTAAATTCCATTGCACTCCAACTGTCTTGCAAAACAATATTTTAAAAAGCCCCACTCCCCGCTGATCTTATTGCTGTGCATCTATAAGAAACACAGTGTGCATGTTGTCAGTAGTTTCTCTTAACAGCATTAAATTAAAGTCTTATGCAAAGTATCAGGGAAAACGGTAATATTCTTTGTCCTTCTTAACAAAATGCCAGGTAAATCTCTTACCTCCTTACCCTCTCTCAATAGCCTCTGATTAAAAACATACACAGTTTTCTCAAGTTTGAGAAACAATACTTAGAAAAAAACCCTAAATAATTCCTCTCATCCCAAGCCCCTATAAATCTGTAAATTCCTCTTCAATAATCTCTGATGTTTTGCAGACAAGGTGTGATTGATGCAAATTTTCAACTCCCACCCTTTTTTGGGGGGTATGGGTTGGTAAGGGAATGGGAAGTGGAGTCTTAAAAGCACAATGGTTGTTATTAATATAATGTCAGCCTGACAGCCTACATAGCTAACTATCAGTCCCAGTCTTGGCACTGGGCTGTGCGCCCCTCAGACATGCTGGGTGACTATCTTCCATTTACTTTTGTGAGGTAGCTTAGATGCAAGCCAGAGCATCTAAAAAGATAAGGCTGAATGCTACAGAAAGTCAAGGGAGACAGGTAGTTTCTGCCTAAGGGTGACTTAAAGTTGCCTGAACTGAAATGGTGTTCATAATCTTCAGAGGATTAAAAGAGGAACTGTGCAAAATAAGCTCTCCTTCCCTATCAGAGATAGAAGCTTTGCTGTCTGCCTCCTTCAGCTGTTAAAGCTTCATCTTATACTAGATAACTTCTGCACTGCTAGTTCAGGTTTAACAAGGCAACAAGGCTCACTTTCAGTCACAGAAAAACAAGATGGTCATGACAATCATGCTGGTATTCTTAGAGCAGGAAAAAAATCACAGCTGAAACACAGTTCAAGTTCTGCTCTTAACCACCTTTCCATTGTTAATTGTGGAAGAGAATAAGAGGCATTCATGATGTTGATCTCTGGATCTGGCTAGAAAGTTGCTGCTAAAAGGTCTCAGGACTAAATCAACTGTTGTTTTTCTCTTTTTTTTTTCTTTTTTTTTTTTTTTAAATTCCTGTTTCTGAGAAGCCAATACCTGTTGAGCAGTCATTCGGTCTTGGTTCCACCTGCTTGCTGCTCCAGGATTTCCTAAATGTAGCAGCGGTAGCCACCCAAACAAAACTTAGCTGTAATATACAACATAAAGTGTATATACACAAATGCTTTATAAAGCATAAAAATATAAACCACAATTTTCTGCCCCAAAGCTTTTCTGTCCTAAAGCTTTTACTCAAATAAAATGCCTTTGCATCAATTATCAAACAGGAGCTTCATATTAAAAGTAGATTTGGCCCTTTACATCTACTCCGGTGAGAAATGAGGTTTCAAGCTCAAAGCCTGTGAGTCCTAACTGAACAATGAATATTTAGAATTCAGATATATACATATGATAAAGAATGCATCTTCATTTCATTAATGGACTCCTTTGACAGGTTTTTGTATAAACTGTGGTGTGGTTTGTTATTTTTTTCTTTCCTGGGTGGGTATCAATTTAGTGACTGGCTAGTCTTCCCTTATTGAAGTAATATTTAAAATTAAATAACAGATTGATAAGATGGTAAAAAAAATTACTACCATCATTTTAGCAATTCACTAGTGTGCTCATTTCTACCACTGTATTTTGGGAGCAGCTGTTGGAAGTAATGGAATTATTCTGGCATAGAACTGAATTGTTGAATAAGATTGTTCATCTATATGCCAGAGCAAACTTAAGGTGTTCTATTTTAAAACAGTTGGCAAAATACAGACAATATTTTTCTTGAAAAACTTGGTTAATGGATATTTAATGTTTCACTACTTGCTTCCTCTATTAATATCTATATCTTTAAAAAGGTTAATTTTAGAAAATCTGTGATTTTTACAGTTTTCAGTTTCTGAGACTGAACCCAGAAAAAGATCTATTTAAATGTAGATCAACCTTTTTTCCTTTTTCTCCCCCCCACCACCCTCAGAAATGCAGAAAATACATATGAAAGTAGGATCTCTAATACACATTCAGTAATAGAATGCTAGTTCTTTATCAATTCCTGACTTTTTGTTGAGCCTTGTGATTATTTTAAAAAAGTTATCCAGATCTCACTAAAGTCTGCTGCTGAAAAAGAATGCAACAAAATTTTTAGTAAGATGTTTGAATTATTTACTTTAGAAAGCTGATTTTTTTACTTAGTCTGAACCTCACTGACCAGGCTGTATTCTTGGATTTGAAAGTATGCTAATATCTTTTGGGAATAATTCTAGATTTTTTTTTTTTTTTAATTTGATATGCTTTTTTTTTTAGAGCAAACACATGTTTCTGTCAGGAGGTATGTATGTTTTTAACAAAACTCTCATCCAGTTTTGGTGACTGGTAGTTAACATAGATCTAAAAATATGTAAAATACAACACAATTTTCTTTTCACATGCAAAATTTCTCTAGGCAAACTGAGTAGCTTCTTTGACTGTACTGAAAAAAATGGAGGCCTGTAGTGTACATGATTCATTGCTCCTTTCTTGCATCCATGGATCAGGCATACTGCGAAAGTCATGATATATTAAAGGCCTCTAATTACAATTTACTATGAGTCACCATTAGCAGTTGTCTTGGGCAAAATGGCACTGACTTATGTCATCAAAAATGTACCATGGTGTATTATGTACTTATTCAGATGCAATAATTACCTCACATTAATGCAGCGTACATTTTGGATTTTTTAGCAAAGGTTACTCAAGGCAGCAAATCTGAAAAGTATGTTTCTCTTTATTAGTGTTCCTGGCATACTTCATTTTATTAAATTAACTCAATAAAACCAATACCATCATAAAATTCTTGCATACTCTATCCTGTGATTGTAATTTGAAGAAGTAGTGAATCTTGCAGTTCCTCTTAAAAGGAATCCTGTGGCACAACCTCTGGAGGACTACAGTAAGATATCAATGATAGCCTACTACCTATTACTTTTAGATGAAAGAACTTTGATAATTTCCCTAGATGTGGCAAATATGCTATGCATCTTCCAGGAATCCTACTGTCCACTACCCCAAATTTCCCCGCGAATGAGAATGAAAATAACTTGATCAATGGCACTGAGAGGGAGGGACAACTTTCAATAACCATTAGAAACATTATAGTGCTCTAGAGGCAATAAATTCTAACAGAGCTATCCTCTGAGAATACTCATACTCTTGGAATATTGTTTATTTCAGCTCCTGCTTTTATGTATCCTGAAAAACTGTATATCACCTCGATGCCATGGAAGTAGTCTCATGACATATGTCATGCCATCCTGTCCTCTTTCCTTTCAATTGCTACTCAGTCACCAAGTAAATTTCATTACAGTGAGAACCTTTCTTCTTATAGATATGTTCATTTTTTTTAAATATGTCTTGGCACAATAATCATCTTCAAAATCAAAACCAAGGAATATGCTATTGCATGATTCACTGGCTAACAGATGCACTATCCACACCTACATCATATAAGGCACTCCTGCAAATATGCCAAATACTGCTAGATTTCTTGGCCTTCTTCCCATTCAAAGACAAGACACACTTGAGACTCTTAATTTTCTTAAAAAGTAAAACATAAAGTTCTTAAGGAGTAAAATAAAGGCTCTTGTCATAAGCATTAGCAGGAGTATTGAATCTCATTTATATGAGAAATAGAATCTCAAAGAAGCTGACTGAACAAAACATGACATTTTAATTTCCTTCTTGAGCTTCAGTGCTTGCCTATATGATATTCATTTTTTTAGTAGGAGTACAAAATTTTAGCTCGAGAAGCTTTTTTTTAAAAAAAAACATGTTCTTACATTTTCCAACTTAAAAATGAACTTAATTTTCAGTCATTTTGGAGATCTAGAGCTCTTCTGTTTACAAAACCACTTTGGAATAGACAGAAAATTGAAATTCTGGACACTAGCTACTCTACTTTAGTACTGCCCTGGCTTTGTCTGAGTAGCTAGAAGCCTGAGACATCCCTGAAAGGACATGGTTTACATGATTAGTCTCATCAACAGGCAGTAGCACCTTAGGAAGGACAATGTGCAATTGTCATTGATAGTTCTCCAAGAGCATCTCAAGTATTTTGTGCTGCTCTGATGCCTGTATTTCATGACTACAACAGAGTTAGGGAAGGCACAGAGAAAATTAGATAAAATTGACTAAAAAGATAGAGTACATACCCATGAAGAGGAGCGAAAATGTTGAGAATCATCAGTTTGGAGAGTGTGAATGTGACCAAAAGTGTACAAAATCATGAAGGTAGTGTATGAGAAGAATGCAAACATATTGTTCACAGAACGGTGTTATAATAGCAGGTAGTCAAGGAAACTAGTAGGAATTTGTCTTAAATAATACCTGGCATCTTTGGAAGGTGTGATTTTGGGGGAAAAAATCCAACAAAGTGTGTGAAGACAAAATAAAATGCTGTTAAAAGTCATTCAAATGAAGAAAAATATTCTTTGAATATTTTTAGTGATTGGGAGGAGTGTGAAAACTACAGAGCTTTAAGAATATCTGAGATTCAGCAATACCTGATGACAGAAATGGCCCACACATAGTTGAATCTACTTCAAGACAAAGGAACAAGCTGAATGATGTCCTGAGGATTTATTCAGACCTATTATTCCATGGTTCCTTAGGTAATTAATTTAGCTACTACAGGCCTTATGAGTACCTCATTTGGGTTCTTTCGTTGCAGTTGCACACACAGAAATGATTTAGCAAATATTGGCCATCAATGACCAAAGGAAAACTTTGTCAGACTTACACAGTTTCACAGCATCAGTGTGTGTCATATTAATATATGAATATTAGGGTTACCTAAGCCTATTTAACTCACTAAAGTATTATGATTAATTTCCATTAATAAGTAACACATCACTGTGTCTAGTTTAATATCTAGCCAAATTTGAAGGTTCAACTAAAGTAACCAGGTAGCTGTTTTCTGCTGGTCCAGCAAAGGGTGGTTTGAATTCCTTCTTTTTACTTTCAAAGCACTAGTGAAACTGCCAAGGCCATAAAGTGTTTAGTCTGCCATCAAAATGTTAGTATATATCAATTTTTGTCTATAAACCTGAGAAAATCAGATGTAGTGTTTCCTTACACCAGATAAAGAAAAAAACCCTAAAACTACATGAAAATTAATGATTTGACACTCTTAAATTCTTTACGCATATGAATGCAACATTCTTAAAGAAAATAAATAAAGAATTAGCTTTTCTTCTGTTATTTTGTTTTTAAAGATTTTTTTTCTGCGTGAGAAAATGCATCCTGTATATGTGGCAGGAAGACTTCAAACTGCTCCATGAAAGATGAAATAATTTGACCATATTTGACTCTTTACATCTTTAACAGTATATTTCATTAACTTTTCTCAAGCATTTCAGCAATGCTAAAATGTTGTTTGAATTTGCTGTGGAATGGCAGTGCCTATTTAGTGTTTTGTTCAAAAATCCATCTGATTGCTGACATATTCAGGAATGTGCAGAGGCAGAGAGCATTATTCTATGGAATGGCAGTGCTGTTACCACAAATTGTATTCTTGTTCTAAGTGTGTGACAACAAGGAAAAATAAGAGATTTCTTTCATATGATGAATACCATTAAATAGCATATTTGAATATTGGTTTACTGCTGACATTTGTAATAATAAACAATCAGCTACACAATAGAAAAAAATGCAAACACAGATTCTCTAAACAATAAACAATCTATATTTTCTAGGTTGTTGTAATGGATACAAATGTATGTCTATATTGAATAGTTCCAGGGTTTTCTCAGACACTAGAGTGCATAGGACGAATTTTTGCAAGTTGAGAAGTAGGTAGAAAAGAAACAGATTTTTCACAGCCTGCAAAATCTTGCTCTAATTTTGCAACCATGTCAATAGCCCTACTGAAATCACGCATGAGACTACTCACACATTTAAAGCTACTTGCAAGTGTAAATATTTGTGCAAAGAGACAGGGAATTGCTCTAGGTAAGTATTCTTCATGTAAACAAGCCTGATAAGAAATGCCTGTGTTAGGAGTCTTCTGTAAATAGCAAAGAGACTTAGGATGTCTCCATTGGCAATATCAGTAAACCTCCTTTAGCCTTTTCAGTGCTGAAGGATCTGCAAAAAGACAATATTGTGATAGTCCCTTTAACATAGTAGAGGCCATTACTTATTTAGTCAAATCAGAACTTTATTGCCCCTTTTTTCCTCTTTTTCTTTTCCTCTTTGGACTGCTTTTAGTAGTCTAATCAAGATAAGATTCTAGTTGGCAGTAAAATGTTGATGCTTCCAGAAATTGCTTCTGCATGCCTAAATATATTTCAGTGTAGTGATAGTCTAACCATGCCTCTTAGCCTTTTCTCTTTTTTTTTAAGCTTTCTGACACATGCAGCAACATGTGCAAATTCATGAACGATTTTCTCTGTGCCATCCTTTCAGCTGGCAAATTCAGTTAAGAAGCACACAGTAAGGAAAAATGTTGTGCTGTGTAGTGAGTGTTTTTTTCTTGCCACTGAGAAAATAGGAACTTGCATCTGTCTAGGTTATTCTGCATTATTTTTATCAGCACATATCAAAGGGTTCTTATCAAACCTGAATATCTTTACTTCACCATCATTCACATCAATGAGGAGAAAAACACGTGGGTTTTGAAGCTGTCAGATCTCATAAACTAGTTTTCTCTCTGGAGGGCCACATGGAATAATTCCAAGACTAAATATGCCTTTTTTTAATTAGGTTAGGTCCCAGATATTATATTTCTATCATATTTTGTCAGAATGCTGGCTTCTGTGCCTGAATTTCTTTGCCACAAGAAATATACCTTTATGTAGACAAGATTGTCAGCAGGGACTGCTTTAGCTGCAAAATGAGTGATGGCCTTACCTAGTCCCCTTGAGAATGAATAATATATTCTCCAAGAGCCCATTTGCTCTTCCAAGAAGACTTCCTAATTTGAATGAGAGGATTTTGTCTCTGGAATTTCTGGATATAAAGAATCTGAAAGAAAAGTGTGATGTGCCTTCTTTTGTATATTTCAAACGCAAGAATGCTAAGAAAATATTAAAACTGAACAGCTTTTTCAGTGACTTACTGTAGTTATATTTCTCTCCAACAGAATCAGGGTTAGTTATCAAAGAAACAGGTCTTATTTATTCTTCAGGTCTTGCTTAGTATTTTTGAAAGATGGTTATGCTGCTGTACAAAAGACCATGAGAAAGGTTCAGCTGGATCCTGTGACTCTGCCCTATAATCCCATTCCTGAGAGGAAATATCTAAGGCAGAGAAAAGTTAGGCTAAGCCTACATGGTACCTTCCATCATGCTCTCACAGTCTCCAGAAATTTCATCCTAGGTATCTCCCTGTGTTAGGTAAGGCAGTATTTGGAAATTCTCAATAGATTCTCTGGCAGTATTTGTCCAGTCTCCTCTTGAAGCCGCACATTTTTTAACATCTGTAGTATCTTCTGGTGTAGAGTTCCATACATCTGCTATCTGTTCAGTGCATATTTCAGTGTTCATAACGGAATATAGAGATGAAATATTAACTGCATCTCAGAATGTCTAAACTACAAAAGGGAAATAAAAGAGTTTTTTTAACATCTTTACAGATCTCTAAACTAGCAGCAGTGTCATAGTAGGTGTAGCATCCTGTTCAAGGAATTTTATTTTGCCTGTCTTCTAGTCAGGAAAGTTAGTAAATGCTTCTGCAACTATAACTGAATTCATAATCTTTAGCAAAAAAGTAGTATCTTCAGTAGTCCTTTACTGGTACCAGATAACTCCTCTGGAAAGCCTCAAGGCACTTATATTAAGCATCATTTATGGAACGTTTTCTTGAGTCAAATCTCTTACTTTGTTATTTGTATATAAATATACAGTCATTGCAGAAATATCCATGTTATTAAAATCAACCATTTGGGCACAGAGAAATTGATTAAGGCTCAAGATTCACAGAAAAATTGGACTAAGCTGACTAAGCAAAAACAAGTAAGAAGAGATTTAAAATCACCATGAATGTCTCTATTTAGCATCATATAGAAAGCTGATAGAATCATATAAGGGAAGGGACATAAAAAGATCATGGAATCGAACTCTTGTCCTAGTACTGATACTGAAGGAACCTCATAAATTCTTGCTGTACATCCTGTGGCATATCAGAATGCTATTCAGATTTTTTATGCATGTGTTTGTGTACGTGGTCAAGCAATATCTGGCAGCAGGAGTATGGCAGGAACAGGCAAGTTAGCTGTTGAATAACTACTCACAGATAAGTAGATACTCCTGAAAGTCTTCTGGCTGTATTTACAGGTTTTTGGCCCAAAGACATCATTAGAGCCTGCCTCTTGAGCAGTGGAGGTTGTAGAAACACTCAAAGTATTTCCCAGAGAAAAGAAAGTGGATAATATCTGAAAGGAAATTAAAGGAAATTAAGGAAGTGTTCCATCTTCAGTTTAAAGGCTCACATTACAGAGAATCCACACAGACCTTTGCAAATTATTTCAAGCAATACTATGTTTTCTGTCAAACCAACACTTTTTCAAATTCTAAATTTGTTCAGCATTTACTTCTATTTTTTTGTTTTGCTGTTTCTTTGCCTGGTAAATGACAGAACCTTTCATAGTCAAATATTGTCTTGACTTAATATGGGAACAGAGGAAAATAAATGCTTTTTTTGGTTTACAAGATGAAGGATTTTTCTAAAAAAAAAAAAACCACATTCGATATTATGTAGAAAGGTGTTAAAAACTGTAAGCATGGCACATTTGTGATTGTGATAATAATGTATAAAATAAGAAGCAGAAATGTTCATTTATCTCCTTCTTAAGTATTTAGTATCTTATCATACAACATAATGCAGACTACCTCACAATGGTACCCTCATTCTACTCCCAGGTGAGGGAAGTTCCTCAGGGAACAGGAACCTCCTCACCTAACTACAGGTTGATGAGTTCTAATCAAACTCAGTTTCAGAAGACAATTTTTCAGAACCTGAAGAAGAGAGGGGTAGGGTTTACTCATCCGCATTATCTCTGCATAGAAGATTTCAGATAAAAGTATAAAAACCAGCTGCAGAGGTGAAAAAACCTTGATCACTTTTGGAGAAAGGTTAAGATATAAAAGTTTAATTAAGATTGATTTTGGACTTTAGTGGTCTTTGAATTAATTAATAAAAAGCAGAAAGATATGAAAGATACATATTAATGTCAATAGCTAATCACAAAAGAGCTTCTTTCAGTGAACATAAGAGGATGAACCAGGGAGACCTTTACTAAAACATCTGACTTGGCCTTCAGGCCCTTTTACAGCACTTCTTCCAACACTGCTGGCTGACAGAAGGAGTGCCTTTCAGGCTCTTTTAGAGCATCAGCAGCATTTACATGCTATTATTACTTCATGCCCTGCTTTTGCAATGATCCCCTTCTTCATTAGGAATGCTCTGCAGTATTGAACCTCTACCAGCTACACAGTGATAATAGCCTCAGCTTGGAGTGGCATGAAAATAGATGACCTCTAGTACCAGTGATTACAATGAACACATGCATGGTCTGAAATTACTCCCATCATATTTCACATCCTATTATATACATTGAAATTGGAACAGGCTCAGGACAGCAATGTTTATGTAATCAAACTCAGTGAATAGGAATAGAGTACAGAATTGAATTCAGGAAATGTTGGCAGGCTTCCTCAAACCTCACCTATCTGTGTGTCCTTTGTCTTTAGAGACATGAGATTGGATGTCTGTCATTCACTGTTTAGAGTATTTATCTCCACAGCTGATGATAAGCTGTAATTTTCATGGCTAAGACATTCTGAACCACAACATTCTTTTGCATATCATTATCAAAAATGACATAATATTTTCTCTCCTAAGAACTCCTTTTGTTTCAATAGTAGCAAGGTCTGTGTGTATTAAAATTATTTTTTCATTAAATTATTTAATTTACAATTTAGATAAATTTGATTTTACTGTAACTCTAATTTCAGATCTAATTATATTTATGCAATAGTTGTAGATCATTAGGTTCACAGTAGGCATTCTACAATAAATCAGAGAAATAGAGACACAATTGTTTTATGGATTGTTTTCTTTACGCCACCATTATATTTTTGTTTATAGCATTAAACATTACATACTTTCAGCAAGGAAAGCATATCCAAGGAAGACTGAGAAGTTCAGCTTGAGGCATTCAAAGGATGCTTCCTTCATGAGAGATTTGAAAGATAAAGGATATAAACAAAATGTCATGAGGATGTGGAAAACAGGCAGATCTAAGGGATAGAAGAATACCTATAGTGTAGGCCATTTAGAGAATTGGGTACTTGCTGCACAGAGGCAAGGGACTATCAGTGAGGGATGTTGTAAGGGGTAGAAAGGGACCCTCTGTGTACTTCTGCTCAAAAGTCTTTGTCCCTTGTTCATCTGCACTCTGTCTCACTGCTCAGTGAAGACCAAAGCTGTAGATGATTAGCATGTATTAGCCACAGTGTAGGGTTTTTATGCTTTCCTAAAATATGATTTTGTGTGAGAAATGTTGTTTGTTTCATCTAAAGAGCACAGTTTTTAAACCTGCCACATTCAAGCATTTGAATTAATCCTTTCTCAGCTGGATGAAGAAATGATGTTTGATGCTTCATAAACATATCCAGTACAAGCCACTGCTTAAAAGAAAAGTTATTTCCTTGTTAGGCTTTTGTATGTGTCCCAAGAGATCATAGTTGGAGTGTGTGCGTGTGTGTGTGCGTGTGTGTGTGTGCGTGTTTGTTTAATCACTTAAAAGAAAAAAAGACAGCTGGTGTCTTTATCATAGTATCAGCCTTAGTGCTGTCCTTCGAAATGACACTTGTATTTTTTGAACACAGCTTATTTTGAGCACTAAGCTACATAGACACATATTTGAGCTAAAAAATTTCTTAGACATACATAGTGGCCATAAACACTACTCTGCTCTCAGCCTCTGCATGTTCATTCTTCCTTGTATGAAGGATGAATTAGTCCTCTCCTCTCTTGTCAGATTATTAGTGGTTTCTCACCTCTTCTGACTTGCAAGGTCTATCAGGTCACCTTTTGAAATAAGGATGAATCTTTTTAAGTAGCAACTCACACTCCTTTAAAAATCACATCTGCAGTCTGATGCTAGGTGGCACTCTGCTGTCTGTATGATTTTCATAAAGGATTCTGCTGTCATGACAGTTTTAAACTGATATAACCCGTGAACATTAATGGAGTGGCTCCTGATTTATGCTTAAGTAACAATAGACCCAATTTATCTAAAAGACATGTAAGACAGAGAGCAGTTTATACTATTTTTCTTACCAAATGCTAGTGTGAGTGGTCAAACTGGGATTATTTCATTAAAATGTGGCAATTTTAGACCAGTGTAACTAACTTGACTCTAAAGTTAGCTCCTTAGTAGTGATTTAATGAACTGACGAATCAAATCTCAAGTTTATAAATCAGATTCATTAAGTGTACTCAGAAGTCTAACATGAGAAGAGGAATGACCATTTAAAAATAGTATAACTGTATTAAAAACAATGGAACTTTTTGTGTTAAACTATGTAATACAGATTCCATAAAAGTTTTTTATTTTCTATTAGACAGAGATGAACACTTAAAGTATAGAGAAGGATTATTTTTAAAATTCTATACTGTAAAGGTTTTTGGTATCAACAAAAATGTCATTGTAATTCACATAGACAGAATTTCTCCAGAGCTTTCTTGGAAAGACTACCTCTAATTAGTGCAAAATACAAATTGTTTTGCTCATCCAGATCTTAGCAATGTAGACATTACCAATAATGAAAAACAGTGCTTTTCTCCCCCCCTTACTCCTAAGTAAATATTGTGATGCTTGATATGAAGTTTGGGTTTGATTCAAGCTTGTTAAAGGAAATGAAAATACCTCCAACATAAGGGGTAAATGAGGAGAAACAAGAGTAACAAAATAGACTCAATTTTCTTCTGTGAACTGATACAGAGATAGAATTGGAGATAAGCACAGCAACAGCAAAAATTTATCAGAACTACTCCTTGAATGCCCTGTAACTGTGTATGAAAATCCCCAGACTGCTTTAACGTTTCAAATCAGACAATGCCCGTGAAGCTTAGAGATTTCTTGGAAAATATCTCTGTATGGTGTATTGGCATTAAGAAGCGATCTAACAAAGACAAGCTGATACTGCATGTTCCAATTACTGAGAGCTGTTATCAGGACTTTTTGCAAAACTCTTAGATTTCTTGATAAATAAAAGACACACAGTGCAGTGTTTTATTGTTATGGTTAACGACAGTGATTTCTTTGCATGACAGCCAGGGAGATACAGAGAAAAACTGAACTCCATACAGTAACTACTTTTTTCCTAGAGCTAGCATTTTGAACTATTCCAGGTTCTTTATAGACAGAATTAAATGAAACAGCTTCTGGATTATCCCTATCTTTTAATCAATGTGCATCTTCGAAAAATGACGGGCACTCCTTGGAAGAGTTAGTGTGGTTAAAGGAAAATTTTTCTACTGCTTGGAAATTTAACTTTTCTGCTTTTTCAAATCATATTCCGGTATGGATTTTTTTTCAACTGTCAAGAAAAGGGCAGAGAATTTCTGCCTACTGCCTGAATAAAGCACATTCTTTGTGTCTGGAATCAGTGACGTTTCGGTCAGTTTAAAATAATGTGATCTGACCTCAGTCCTGTTTAGGACAAGTTTGAATGCACTGACTTCCACATATCAGCCAGAAGTGCCATCTGCCTGCTAATGGCTATTAAATAGAACACTGAAAACCTTACCAGAAAATGAACGTCAATATAAATATTTCTCCTTCACTAGTGGCATTTTCTTTTTCTTCAGCTGTTCCTTATTCTTCCAGTTTCTTCGTTCCTGTCTTTTCATTCAGTGCCCTGAATGCTGTTTGGACTAGTTCAGCTATGTGCTTGTTATTGTCTTTTGACTTCTGAAGAAATGATATTAAGATGGGCAGCATGGAAATAAATAAAGTAGGATTCTAGGAAGGCTACATCCAAAAATCCTCTTATGGATTATGGATTCTTATTTCCTAAACACAATAGCTGAGATTCTATACTCCATGTTGCTAAAAAAAACACCCACGTCACAGCCTTGGGGAACAAAAAGAAAGCCAGAATGCTGTTAAGCTTGTCTTACTATTTTCTCTGGGTTAGATATTGGTCATGCTAGTATTTCAAAAAGCCTCAGGAGACAAGTAGCCTTTCTGTCTTGCTGGTGGGATGTAGTAGCACACAGACTCTTTGTTACCCCACATAACCAAGTCCTGGTTTCACTTGCGGTTCTTACCCTCAGCAGGTTGTTAACATCAGGTTTATAAAATTATTACTTTTTTCTGAGCTAAAACTAGCCTTCCCAAAAACCCCTGTAATATTAGAGAATGCGTAGGCCATGCAGACCTTCTGCCTGACACAGAAAAAGAGAAACATGGGGTAAAAGTGTTACACAATTTTTTCAAAGGGTGGGTTGTTAGTACAGTTTTATTAATGTTATTCTTATCTCCTCTGTTCTCCATTTATTTATGACCTAACCTCTTTTAAGTGTTCCTTGATATCTTTTTTTTTTTTGGTACAGTCCTTCTGCACAGATTGATTTAAATCAGCAAAACAAAACCATTGGCACACCCAACATATAAAAGCTTAAACAAATAAATATATCCTGTAATATAACTTGAAGGAAGCAGCTGCAGTCAAACTTCAGAAAAGTAGATTACAGCGATGAAGGTTCTTCAAGGATGATATAAAATTCCAGCTCAAATAAATAGATATGGAAACTATCATTCTGAGAATCTTGGTTTATTCTATCCATCCATCTATCTGGAGAAAAAAACTTTGAAAGAAGTGAAAAAATAGCTCATAAATGGCAAAACCTTCTCGCAACTTGCAATGAATTACATTCTGTGTAGAACAGGTATACAGCATGTATCAGTCATTAAAAGAGAGCAGGAAATGAGATAGTTAAAACTGGAGGATAACTTTTAACTAAATAACTCTTAACATTAAACTCTGAAAATTTTAAATTAACAGAGGTAAAAAATCATTATATTTCAAAAAGTTATTGAGTTTCATACCTGTTTGTATGCGTTCAAAGATCCAGTTTTGTCCTGAAAACACTGAAGCTGATGAATCAAGTTTAGCATGAAAGCTATGATACTTCTTTGATCACCTATAAAAGACTTGATCAGAACCAGAAGAGTGTGATTTTTCATTGGTTAGATGATGTTTTGCAGATAATTATGTTACTGAACATCTGTCAATAGCGACAAACAGATAAGACCAGTTTAAAATAGTTCCCGACTACATGCAGCTATGACAGAATTAGGGGCTTTCGCAGGCTCGTTTAGCTATTTACTTTCTTTTATTCTGAAGCAGAAATTCTGGAAAGTTGACAAAACCTAGAATAAAGAATTTTGCCTTCTCATTTTACTTGGTTAATTTCATTTGGGCAGAGATGTTAACTACCTGCCTAAATTTATTAAGCCTTATTCCCCAGCTAATTTTTGGCTGATATGCAGTACTTCATCAATGCAGCTCATTTTAAGGGATCCTTTAAACATCCAAAGTATACAAATACTTTATAGTGTGAAACTAATGCAAACCAGCAATATATACCAGTTTTTCTGCACCACTGTTGACTGTAAAGAAGATCTGTTTATTTACAGCTTCTGAACATTTGGCAACTCTGCCCATGTTTACAGGAACATACTGCTAGGAACTAGATAATGAAGATCATACCTTAGAGAAAGTTAAAACCTTGACAAGTGAATATCCCTATCATTATGTATTTTTGAAAGTTAAAAATATTCAAGCTTCTTTCCCATTACATTGTATTCCTCTGGGGTTTTTTTTTTATTTGTTCTCAAAGCCTATTTACAATGAATGCAGGAAGTAATGGTGCCCAGTTTACTTAACTTCACCTTTCTTTTACAATTAAGTTTCCATTAGTAGTGCCTCCTCTATTTTTTGCCACAGGCAAGCTATTTATTTTCACAGTACTTGTGCATTTCATTATTCTCTGTGAAATTAAAACCAAGGACATAAACTCAGGATGCTCTGCTTCACCCTCTTTTCCTGCCAGTTGCTTTGAGCAATTTATTATTAAATTTATTTGTTATTTTTATATTATTCTCTTCTCTTTTTATATTATTCACATCTCATGTGATGTCCTGTGTGGTTCTATTTAAACAAGTAAACAAACAAATCTCAGACATCTTTTCTCCTGTTTGTTCCCCTGGACCTCTTCTATAATCTCGTAATTGCTTCTTTGCTATATAACTAATGTGCTAAAGTGCAAAGTCACAGAAATGGGCAAACTGTGCCACTAGCAATATTTCCAATCAAATCAGATGAAAAGCTGCTATGTTCATACCCAACACCCTGATGACTCAGAAATGAAGCCTTTATTTCAAACAATGTTCTTCAAGAAGCTTTTCCCTATTAGATACTGAAATAATTTAATTTCAGATGTCTCGCACTTTTAACTGCTTGAAAAGAGCCTTCTAGGATGTTCTTTTTTACTCCAGAAGAAGAAGATATATTTTGAGCTTTCCCATAGAAGAGGGGCTGGGTTGTTGCCCTCACACACTGCATAAACACACACTCAGAAATTTTAATTCTGATTTTATCACACTTCAGAATGCCAATATTGTTAATGTTACAAGTGTTTCTTGCTTTATATTGCCAGTGACACCTACTTTGTATTTTGGAATAATAAGGAGTATGAAGCACCTAGTCTTCTTTAGATCATACATGCACAATTACTGAAAATCTCAAAATACAAAAACCAGCACAGGATAGGAAGCATACTCTCTAATCTGGATTTTTTTTCTTGAAGAAGGTAATATTCAGTGCTAATTATGGCCCATCTGCTCATACTGTGTAAGGCTATCCTGAGTAAGAAGTCCGAAGAAAATCAAAAGTACTGGAATTACATACTACTGCTGCATACTACCACTAAGATGGCAGAAACTGGTCCTTACGTTTTTAAAATATTTGTCTCAGTAAAGGGTAAGCATTTATCAAACTACCTTGCTTATTACTCCAGCTCTTTTAACTTGATATTTATATCTTGGACATGCCAATTATTCCATTTCATTTTTTCCTCAATAGAAATTCTGCTGGTTTATAAATTATTATAAATATTACTGAAAATCCATCTGAGCAGAACCATTTTATAATTTAAACACCCTGCATGGCAGGTGTGATATTTAATAAACTTTCTCAGATTCTATGATAATAGAATATAAATAGACTTTCTTGGATTCTGTGATAATGATCTATGCTTTTACCCCCAATCTGAAAAACACAATTTCAGACTCCTAGAGACATCTTTTATTGTTGCTATAAATACCCTGTTGTCTTTTTATTAAGGAAATGGTGCCCAGCTGCAAAGCATCTCAAAATGTTTGATCTCCTAAATAAATCAATGGGAGTTTTCTATTTGTCACCACATAAATGTCACATACCTCAGACCCTCTTTTCACTTACATGGCTCTATCAGACAGTGTACCTAATATTTATTTTACATTACAACCATACAAAGTCTAAAATATATGAAACCATCACACTGAGTCTTGCTCCCTGTAGGAAGAAATGTGATGTACAGCATGCGGAGTTAAAAGAAATAAGCATATTAAAGTCTACATTTCAAAAGTTTATTCAGAAGTTTCAGTTTATTAACATTACTTCACACTGAGAAAAAAGGCTTGTTAGGATGGGTTGGGACAAATTAGAAAGGAGATGAGTTTCTAGCATAGAAACAGTTAGTTGTATTTCAAAAAAAATATACCTCAGCAGCATAGAGAGAGAGAATAAGCAATCAGTTCCTAACAAACACACACACACAAAAATTTCAACTGAACAGAGAAGATCCTGATCTAGTGTAATATACAGACTGCTTTTCAAAATATTCACCATCAAATTTAGCTCACTCTCATGCTACTTTAACTCCCTTCTTACTTACAATTTACCCTTTGATGTCACAGATACCTACTGCCCCAGAAACACAACATCAAATACTATAATAATATAGTAGAAGGAGTGTGTTCAGTAAGGTCAAATTGAAAAAGCAGGTTCTGAGATATCTGCAAGCTAGGGAAGTATCAGTGAATGTGTTGATAGTGGAAATACCTGAATATTGTTAAGCAGTAAATTTGAGACTTTATTTATGTGCATTGAAAACAAGGCAGGTTGCAAATACACCTGCTTCATCATAACAAAATTCTCCCCTTTTCTGGATTTTAATAGCACTTAATTATGCTTCCAGTAGATCAAATAAGAGATAGGATTTTTAAAATATCATATTCTATTGCATTATAGACCACTTGGAGCCATTATGGTATATATGAGTTCAATAATACCCATTCTGAAACTCAGCAAATAAATATTTATAAATTATAAAGAAACATTGCTCCTTGGAGTCTATCAATAATTCATATTTTAGAAGTCCTTAAATACATGATAAACCATAATGGCTCCAATGGAGCAGTCGACTCTCATAAAGTTCTATGAGGAATTATTTTTTTATTTCATGTAAGCCTCCATTACAATACTATAGCAGAGGAACTATGCATTAAAATAGCTCTGTAAAAGTGATACTATAGATGTGCATGGTTTATATTAATATTCTTCGTGGCTAGGGAGAAGTTTTTATTTGTGATAGGGACCATGGGTTTTTATGGTTTTTTTATGCAGTATCACAAATACACAGTGCTTAACAATTGCCTTTATTCCTAATAATTATTGTTAGTTGCCTTGCAGCTGCATTGAAGAGGTCCCCAGTGCATTAAATACCATAGAAAACATAGAAAAACTAAATACATTTGCAAAAGTTTTGTCGTTTAGACTGAACGACATAAACCAAATGAGCTGCTTGGCATTGTAACATTAAATGGGCATAAAAATGCTTAGACCAAGCTATCTTAATCCTGTACAAAAAGAGTTATGTATGCAAATTTTACTCCTCCCTGAAGTAGTTATACCTGTGGAAAGTCTACTTGTGAACAGGGAGTGAGTGGTGTTTCCCATGCTGCTTACAATTTGCCAAGTAAGACAAACATAAGGTGAAGCCAAGAAAATGAGAGACTCATGAGGAGGTGAAATGACTTTCACATATTAACGCAGCAGGTTAATAATGACAGCCATGAATCTTTAATAACTAGGGAAAATATGTGAGATCCTTACTGCCATGTATGCATGAGCCCCCTCTTACACTGTTCACTTAACAACATGTAGTGAATTAATGAATTTCAGCCTTTAACGCTGCATTTCCTTCTATACCATCCCTTTAAGCTGACTTAGTGAAGCATGATACAGTGATACTTCCTTTGCTACTTCATCCAGTGTCACTAGAGAATAATTCAGGTAAAGATACCTTCTCATGAAGAGGACCAGGGCAGCAGCAGCACTGAATAATAACCAGATAGAAAAAATACTGTTTTTATTATGAGGCACTGTCTGAAGTTCATAGCTGATTCATTCTCTTTAGAAAGCTTCTAGTAGAATGAGACCTCTCAAGATTTTTCTATGTGACAAGATGTAGCTGTTATTAGATTTAATAAAAAATTACAAAAACAATGAAGTAAAATCTAAACTGTTGGATGTACTCAGTATAGAAAAGGATTAAAGCAATTCTCCTAATTCACTCCAGTAGCAGACTGGGATTTTGCCAGCTTTGGGAAGTTCTTCCATATTACAACCAGTATTAGGTAGTTCCATAGTGAAGGGAAGGCGTACACACACACTGAAGGAAGAGCCAACATGTTTGTTTAAAGGAAGGATGAAATCTTTGTTCACAGGGCTCAACATGCCAGTAAATTGGTGAGGAAACAATTTTCATGTAGCTAGTCTCCTTACTTTGAACTTCTTCCAGGCTTTTCTTCCACATCAGCCAGTGTGCCTGCATGAGGAAGCAGCAGAGGAATGAAAATCTTTAAATTACTTTTCTACTAAAAAGGTTATCTTTCTGAAATAGCAATCATCTCAGTCACAGGAACTTAGAACCCTCAGACCACCACTGGTCCTTATTTTTTCTGACCACCCCTCCTGGTACTTCCCCTCCTGTGCCCCTGTACAGAAGCCCCACAGTACCTCAGGCCTGAGTGGGCAAGAGGGGGCTAGTGGTAGCCCAGGCTGCTGCTTGCTTGCCTGCTGGTCACTGGGCTGGCAGTGGATTCTTGTATTGCCAGAAGCCCTGCCCTGCTTGCCCTGATCATGTGCCAGAGGGTGCTGCTGGTTTTGGAGGCAGCATCAGCCCTTGTCCAGTGGTCACCCTTGGCTCTAGAGTGTCTTCCCTCCAAAAGCTCAACCCTGACCGGTGCCAGGCAGCCTTACCTGCCTGCAGACTTGTCCTGCAAGAAGCGGAAGGAAAGAAGTAGAATATTGAGGGTACCACTGAACACTCCAAGTGCAAGAACCACAGGATTAGGAAGAGGCAAACCAGGAGCTACATCTTTTGCGGTCCTTTGGGCCTTACTCCCGGTCACTCCACTTCATCTGCCTGACAATAAGGCACATGCAGGAGCCTGCCATTTTATACCGAGAACAGGTATACTAACAACTTTACTTTTTTCACTAGTTTTTAGGGTAGAAAGAGAGTACGTTGCCTTAATATTACCTGGTTTTAAGAGATCTCTATTGACTTTAATTAACCTTCCTTTAGGCTCACAATCATAACAAATACTAGTCCTAAAACCAAATAAAATTGACTGTGTTCCATGGGATTTTCAAGGCATTTCTAGCTCCTAAGGATACAAATAATAGGTAGCTTTTGAATAGATATGGGCTATTTCTACACATCACTAATATTGCATTGATCTGGCTAGCCAATAATTCAACATCATTATTGTCCATGTCATAAGCATGTTAAAAAATGATAAAATTAACTAAACTTGCATGAGTTTTGCAGAAAAATTATATCATATTTTCCTTGATCTTTATATTCTGTTTACACAGTTACAACCTTCAAACAGAAGGTTTTGAACTTAAGAAAGTAATCTGCACTAGACTTATAAAAACTTAACTTGTGGTACAATTTCCCAGCCTAAAAATTCTACAATGTTGCTGATCAGAGAATCTTTGGAACAGTCTAGCTGCAGAAGAATCAGATTTCTGGTTTTGGAAGCAATTCAGGAAAGAGGCAAAATGAATAAAGTATAGGGATATGAGTCTTTTTTGAAAGCCAGGTCTGCATATAGGCAGATTTAACATCTTCTCTAACAAAATGTTGATAAGATAAAGTTGCACTGCCATATAATAGCATTACAGCTACAAATTCCTAAATTCAGTCTTTCCTGAAATGGTACTACCAGGCAGCAATGAAACAGTAGTTAGTATACAGTATTCATCCATATTTTTTTTCACATGGCTTTAGCAGAGAATTCTTGCATAAAAAATGATTTTAAGTTACAGTTTATGCCATTCAACAATGGAAATTAAGTGAGAAATAAAGTAAATCAGAGACTTTAGTTTTATTACAAATTGCTGCAACAAAATAATCCCTCTTCTATCATATGTAGTGTAAATGAGACTACTTGAGACATAACTAACACTGATTTTCCATATTCTTAATTAATATATATAGACATAGCAGTATAGCCAGAAGTTAAAATAAAAAGAAATTTAATATTTGGTCATTTTAGTGGTTCCATTAAAGCAGTTGGGTAATTGTAACAAACTTCTTTGTATGCCACTGTACATCTGGATTATCCATGAAAATTCTTTAAATATAAATTAATCAAGATCACAGATTTTGTTCACTATTACATCATAAGGCAAAATTTCAGTTATCACTAACGCACTGGCTGTACACACAATCCTTACTTCTCAGAGAAGTTAAATTTGAGTTCTCCCACTGTAGTGTTTTTCACTGACATATTTAGACAACCTGTGTTTTTTCTTAAGGCGTAGTTCAACTGATAGCCCTCCTGAGTTTTTTGTTTCTCATTTACTGGTTCTCTCGCAACAGCTACCAGTGTGCTAATAAAGTAGCTCTACTGATGCTGAACAACTGTGAATATCAGTGTAAAATATGGTTGCTCCACCCCATCTTTTATTTATCTGCTCTCAGAATTGTTTGAGCGTGAAGACAGAATAGTATCTGAAGATTGCTCCTGATTTTCTATTTCAAAGGACAGGGCTACCATGCTGGATGCTTCTCATTTACTGGCAAAAAAGCTGCATAAAATACTTATTCTTTCTCAGTCTGTAGTGCTTCTGTGTAGACAACATTCCAATTGGAAAAACTGTTAATCTGAATTATTCCTCTTTGTATTTCAGTTTCAGAGACAGCACAAAACATAGAGCTTTATGTAAAACTCCCAGACCCGTAACTGGAATTGTCTGATTATCTGCCCCATCTATAAGTTTGATCTCTACAATTGGCCACTATAGCTAATGGAGCTGACCTGCAAAAATCACATGTTCTTTTTATGTCTCATGGATGAGTCTGGTGTGAAACGGACTCAATTTCTGTACACTACTTTTCTTCACACCCTAGGATTCTTTGGTGTGCCATTCTTTTAATGTGTCTGCTTCATACTCTTTTAACAATTTTATTGAGATCGTATTTTGAAAGGTGTAAAGCCAATAAGAAAACTTTCTCCTGAAATACACACACACAGAGCAGTATTGAAAAGGTTAACATCCCCAGTTAAAGCAATTAAATGTTTTATTTATATTTTGAGGATTAAGCAAGCAATTCAGGCATTGTAACAAATCAAGCTGACAAGTCCTATTCATATAAATGACAATGTGCAGACAAAAATTAGATTAATTTCCAAAATAACAATAATTCCTTTACCCAGAATGCCACATTTATGGAAAGTCTTCAGAGCATTACTTCCAATTATTTTCAACTCTGAAACAAATTATTTCAGAACAACCTTTTCTTTATAAAATTACTTTATTTTGGTGACTCATTGCAGCTTTTCATTCTATGTATAAATGGACCTTCTTCATTATGTAGACAGAAAAGGGATGCAATTGCAAAACAAAAGCAAGACAGAAGGGAAAGAAATAGTTTCCTTGTTAATGTAGACACACATCTATGAAAACTTTACTAAATTAATGTAGCTTCAGGGTTCATAATAACCTGTGTTCACTTATGCTTTGCCAGATGATGCATAGGTTATTTCCCTGGAATTAAGCAGTGATGTGTATTTACCTCACAGTAATATCTTCTGACAGACACATTCACATCCACATATATACAACTACACTTACAATCATGCATGAAAAAGTATGAAAATTAATTAAACTAGAGTTTTTCAATAAGAAGAAAAGAAATGGTTGTATGATATAGTAGGTAAAAGTGGTCAACATAGAAATAGTCATCTTAGAAAAAACAAAGCAAAATCCAGCTCTTTCCTCATAAACAGCTCTTTATTAGTTGGTCATTTATTCAGTTTTTAATAGGTTAGTTGGTACTCTGTTAACAGCTGATGATGATCACACTGAAAATTATGAGAGTCAGTTTTGTATCACTGATATTTAATTGCTGCAGAGTTATGTCAGCTTCGTTTTTAGATCTGGCCCCTGCTGTCCAGAGCCTTTTAAACATTAGGTTACTACAATACATAATTTATCGCTACAGATTAAAGTCAGTCATGCATAGGAGACAGAAGACCATGCAGGGTGCTTGTCTAGGGGGATTGATGCTGAATATTCATACTTGCTAGTCCTTGTCTCTCTAGCTCTAAATCAGAGACCTGATTACTAGGAGCTTCTCTGTCTCCTACCAGGATACATGCTGCCAACAGGATAGTCTTTGTACTCCTGCTTCTATTGATGCCGGTGATTTTTGTATTTTCTTTTTATACCCTTTTTATATATTTTTATACCTTTTCCCTTCCCTGTTACCCTCTATACACATTCCTTGTACCCTGCACAAACACTCCTTGTACTTTAGCCCCACATGTTTACAACCCTTGTAGTCTGATATTTAGCTTAGTTTGGAGTCCTGCACGGCGAGGAAGACCAAACATTCATATTATCGCAGAACTAAAGGCTCCAACCTGTTCTCTCTTGGAATGTGTTTTTGTAAACTAGGCTGTAGTCTCATTTGGAGGGAGGGTTCATTAGAATAGAGGGCAATTATTCATTTATTAAGTTTCTTATTGGGAGATTTAAAGTAGATATGCTAATTTTGTGAAATCCATAAAAATCTGGTACGTGTTGTACGGGAGTTCCCAACTCGTCGTTCGCTCCATGACGTTTTCCACCTTTGATGAGTCTGAGCACCTAAGATCCTATTAAACCGAGGTAAATTCCCTTTTCCCTGTACTACTGTGTCTACTTCATATTTTTACCAGCCTGTTTAAGGCATCACTATATGACTTGATTTTGTTCAGGAACAATCCAGGAACAGGGCCAAAGCCATTTGTGTATAAGGATTTTTCAGAGAGAGGTAGTGCTAATTTTTAGGAGACAACTGTTAATGAAAATACTGGGGTTTATGCCATTCACTGGCTGAATGACATGTTCATGCTGAATGTTTGGGTTTTTTTAAGCCTGCTGGATGTAGAACACCATTGAAAGATTAAGTAGGAGAGCCTAGAGCTTTATGTACAGCTTTTTTTTTCATGACGCAAATCTAACTAAATAAAGAACAAAACCTGGAATGAATTGTGGGAGAACCATTTGCCTTTGTCATCTTCCTGCAGTCTATGCTTTTTTCTTTATTTGCTCACATATAAATTGTCACCAAGCTTGATATGCTTAGCTAAAAGAAAGAAAAATCCTCCCCATAAACTATCACAGGGAAACAATGCTCAAATGCTATTCTAAATGCTGGACTGTGATTTGGCCTGTGTGTAAATGTTTTTCCTCAAAAAATCTGTTAGAAAACTACTAATTTTAACAAGTAGGAGTCTTCTTTCTTACTTTAACGATTATAGGAGTAGTAATTATGCACTCACCTATTTTCTTGGCCATTCTCTCAGAATAAGTTATCCTGAGTGAACAGTGTTGTTTCTCCCTCTCCTTCCTCTCTCCAGAGACCTCTGTGCCCTCTGTGTGATGAATTTCTATGTGATAACACTTTAGTTAATGTTATCATATTGTGCAGATAGATTTTTGCATCTCTGTTATTTTTCAGGAACACAGAAACTTCCCTAAACAATTCATAAAATTGGGCATTATTCTACATTCTCTATCATAACACTATCATATAAATGTGAATGTAGTGAAACTGTGTAAGCAAGGAAAAGAAAGACTGTACTGGGAAGGCTTCAGTGTAATTTCTAAAGTACCTGACCATACGCCACAGGAAAAGTATGTCCTTCATCCCCATAAAACCAAAGGGCAAAAGAAGGCCACACAGCTGACAACAGTTAAAAAAGAACCTTGCAAAAAAATGGCAACTACAGTTGTTGAGGTACATTACCCAAAGTGACAGATTTTGGATCTGCTCTTTTTTGCAAGTCCCCTGTGAGTCACACTACCATCATTTCTTTATCTGTAGGAGACAAACTCTGTCCCTTCTGTGAATTATGTCAGCAATCTTCCATCAGACACATGCAATATTGCTAGGTGACACCTTGCAGCAGGTGTTCACTTCTTCCATATGGTGCTTCACACATTTACTTGAACTATCATATTTGAAGCATATTGAATTTGTTCAGCCTACAGAAGTTATCAAGCTAGACGGATGACTTTCTTTTAAGTATGCACATTCATCTTAGCTTGACAAGTGTCCATTTGACACTGAGTGGAAATTCTTTTCCTGAGAAGACTCCAGAATACTGTATTACTTGTCACCATAATTGCTGTGCTGCCAGAACTTTGCAAGAAATGTTTGCAGATTCCCACTGGCAAATTACTTTTAGTTTGATGTGTCAAAGTATAAAGTACCTGTTCTGAATTGTATAAGTAGGCATATTTTATGAACAATAGGCAAGTCCATACCTCCTTTTAAGCTTTCATTTCCTAAATGAGAGTCTTGAGTCTGTGTTACTGGCTGCTTCATTCAATAGGGGAGTGATGGTATCTAAAATGGCCTCCACTGGAAGGTTTACTTTTGGATTTTTCTAGAACACATCCCACTGACAAGCAATGTAATTATTCTCTGTTCTCTTGTCCAGCACAATGCTACCTGCAGCAACGAATCTTTAATTGTTCTTGTATTTGCTGAAAGGATCTAGTCACAACGTGTGTGTAACATTTGGCATCCTGATTTAATTGAGGCTGCAAATTCCTAGACACTTTAGTAAGAATAGTTATTGACTTAGACAAAACAAGGAAGGATGACACAGTTCCTGTGAAGTGGGATTCAAAATCCGCAACATCATCATTTGTAATCTGACAAACATGCTCTGTCAAAGAAAGATACGTTTTTGTTTGTTTGTTTGTTTGGTGTGGGGTTTTTTTAAGCTCATAGCATAAGAGTAAAAATAATAATAATAAAAAATCCTGGGCAATCTATATTAGGATGATATATATGAAAAGGTTTGTATATACACAGTAACAAAGGTGTCAATCCCCCATTTATACAGTGCTTAAAATCCTCTAGCTTATTTCCTAATATTTTTCTACACTGAAGAGATTCTTGGCAGTAGCTCCAAAATTAATGAAGCACACATGCATCTTCTACAAAATCTCTTCCAAAATCATGTTTTCTTAGAACAGATTTCACTCTAACAAGCTGGTGCCACTTGGTACTCACTGCTGAATTGTTACTTGCTACAGCACTGTATATCACAAACTGAAGTGAAAATATCCACAAAAAATAACATTTGGTTTATCAAAGCTAAAAGGGGAAGAGGAGGAATCAGCCTTTTAGGTCATGAAAAACTAAGCATTATTATCTGTGTAATTAATTAGATTTAGGGCAATTGCTAATAAAGCATGTTAGCCCTGGATCCATTGTCTAGTGCCGTGTAGGTGGTGGCCTTATGAATAAATATTTCTTCTTGTGTTTGTTTTGATTTCAATGGAAAACAGATTCCTAATCAAGGCAATCCTGCAGTCCCTGGATCTTTCATGAAAAGACACTGCTATTCAAAAAATTAATGTTCAATCTTTTTCAGGCACTCTTGTCCGGATTGAAGAGACTGGGAGTTGTGTGAATGTCTGCAGGCATTTTCCTACCCGATTTGTTCCACTAGTGTGGTTAAAAGGAGTCTATGAGTACTGTTTGAAGAGCCCATATACATTCCATTGGTATATTTTGATCCTAGCAAACTGTCTAGATGTTAGTGTTTGTGTAGGGCTAGATCAAAATTCCACACAACTCATTTTCCCGTCCCTCATGTTGAACAGAAATAAACATTTTTTTCTTCATCATAGTGTCATTCAACCACACTGTACCTCTGACATCTTTCTGCAAGATGTCTTCTAGATGAACTCCAAATATTTCACTATTGTTATAAGCTTTGCATGACAGTCCATCCCTTCACTGACCACTTGTGAACTTATCTGTCCTAGTACAGGACATTTTCACAGAATCACAGAATGGTTGAGGCTGGAAGAGACCTCTTAAGCTCATCTTGTCCAACCTCCCTGCTCAGGTAGGGCTGACTAGTGTCAGAGACTGAAGTATTTCATGCCTCGAACATTGATACAAGTTTTGCTCATTATGACAAAAACTCTATAATGAAACTACAACCAAAGAAGCCTCCCTTGAAGACACCTGATTGGGACTTTGGACTGAAAGCCAAACTGCTGAGATTAGACAAAGGGAAACACTAGAGCTAGGTAGAAGTATGAAACCTTCCTTAGATTCCAGAGTCTCTAAGGATAGAAATTCTGGAATCTCCAAGGGCAACCTGTACCAGTGTTTACCCTGTAAAAAAGTGTTTCCTGATGCTCAGATGGAACCTCCAGTGTTTCAGTCTGTATCCACGTGCTTCTGGTCCTGTCACAGGGCACCCCTGAAAAATCTGAGTCTGTTCTTTTTGCACCCTCCCTTCAGGTATTTGTATACATTGACAAGGTTGCTCTGAGCCTTCTCCAGACTGTACAGTCCCAGCTCTTTCAGCTTTTCCTCACAGGTAAGATACTTCAGTCTTCTGTGGTCCTTCACTGGACTTTATCCAGTGTGTCCATGACACTGTCGTACTAAGCCCAGAACTGGACACAGCACTCCAGGTGTGCCCTCAACAGCACTGAGGAGAGGGAAAGGATCGCCTCCCTTGACTTGCTCACAACACTCCTTCTAATGCAGCCCAGAATACCTTTTTGGCTACAAGGGCACATTGCTGACCCATGGTCAACCTAGTGTATACCAGGACTCTGAGATCCTACTCTGCCAAGCTGATTTCCAGCTGGGTAGCTCCCAGCATGTATTGGTGCATGTGGCTGTTCTTTCCCAGAGCTTTCCACTGCTCCTTGCTGAACTTAATGAGCTTCCTGTTGACTTATTTCTCCAGCCTGTTAAGGTCCCTCTAATGGCAGCATGGCCCTCTGGCATATCAGCTTCTAATCCTATTTTTGTGGAAACTTTTTGAGGGCACACTCTGCCCAGGTCATTAACGGAGGTGTTAAGCAGGACTAGATCCATTATTGAATCCCGGGGTACAGTGTTAGTCACTCACCTCCAGCCAGGCTTTGTGCTGCTGATCACCACCCTCCAAGCCTGGCTTTTCAGCCAGTTTTCCATCAATGTCACTGTTTGCTCATCCAGACTGTACAGCAATAGCTTCACTTGTGGACCTTATGGGGGTGTGAAAGGCCTTACTGACATGGTAGTCCACTGCTCTCTTCTCACATACAGGCCAATCATTTAATTGCAGAAGGTTATCCAGTTAGTCGAGCATGACTTCGCCTAGGTGGAGCAATGCTGACTACTCCTGATGATTTTCTTGCTGCTCATGCACCCAAGGAATGGTTTCCAGGATTAGCTGCCCATCATTTTCCTCAGAACTATGAAGAGGCTGACTAACTGAACTGGGTCTTCATTCTTCCATAAGGAGGTGACATTGGCTTTCCTGTAGTCATCAGGAACTTCTCCCAGTCACCATGATTAATTAATGATTATTGAGTGGCCTTCCAATGACATCTGACAGGTTCTTCAGCACTTGTAGTGCATCACATCAGGGCCCATGGACTTATGCGGGCCTGGTTTGCTTAACTGTTCCCTAACTTACTTAGCTTCCACCAGGGATGCATAATTTTTCCTCCACCCTTTCCCCCTGAGCTCTGAAACAGTATTCCTGAAGACCAGTCCTGCTAGTAAAGACTGAGGCAAAGAAGGCATTTCAGTACTTCCTCCATTTCCACGTTCTGAGTAACCAGGTCTGCCATCTTGAACAATGGGCCCACCTTTTCCTTATTTCTACTTTTGTTGCTTACGTACTTGTAGAAGCCTTTCTTATAGTCTTTCACATGCCTGGCAAGGCATTCTGTTTGGACTTTAGCTTTCATAACTTCCTCCCTGGATGTTTCTGTATTTGTCCCAGGTTACCTCTCCTTGCTTCCATCCACTGTGCGCTTCCTTTTTGTGTTTAAGTTTGTCTGGGGAGTTCCTTATTCATTCATGCAGGCCTCCTATTCTTTGGGATGGAGATCTCTTGAGCTTGGAGGAAACCATCATTTGTGGTTTGAATATTAACCATCTTTCTCATCTTTCCCCTTCCCTCCAGGGTCTTATCCCACGAGTATCTTCCAATCAGATCTTTGAAGAGACCAAAGTTTTTTCTCCTGAAATCTAGGGCTGTGAGCTTGTTTTTCACTCTCATCCCTGTCCCCATGTCTTGGTTTGATATACAGGTGTCTGCTAAGGAAGGTGGGAACCTTCCTTAGAACAGAAAATGTGAACCCCCTTCCCACCGAATTATTATAACTTTGGAATCAAGGGCTCTCAGGCAAAGGTATGGGAAAAGGAATAAGAGTTTTTTTACTAGTATCTAGAATGAGGCAAACAATCAGTAACAAAAACAGTAAACAAGATTTAAAAAAACAATAAACAAAACCAAAAACCCAGTGGCAGATGTCCCTGGGCTGCCAGGCACTTTCCCGTTTGGTGCAGTCACGATCACAGCCAGCAGGGGCGCTGTTGGGCTCCCAGACCAGCAGGGCAGGTGCGATGACTCCCGCGCAGCTGCAGATGGCGCTGTGGCACCAGGTCAGGCCCGTCTCGCGGGGAGAATGGCAGGCAGCTGGGCAGAGATGGAATGCAGCCACATGCAGGAGGTCAGAGTAGGGAGATGGAACGGCTAGGTGGGCTCACCCGAGCTAGCCAGCAGAGGAGGTGGCAGGAAAACTCCGCAGTTGTGGCAGTCGGGGCGCAGGGTGGTGGCAGGCAGGGGTCCCGTTCCGCTGCAGCGCAGCTAGGAGATGCACCCTCCCGGAGGGGACGAGAGGATTGGAGTCCCGTGCCCTTCTTTTCAAAGCAAGAACTCACCCACCAGGTAGAGAAAAGCTAGTACAAAGCTGGGCTTTTTCTTTTCCTGCAGTCACAGCCAAAAAGCAGAGAACCGCTTCTTCTACTGCTCTTTCCTCCGAGACTTGCGAGACTTGGGAGAGAGTGCCCCGTTATCAGATCTTACAATCTCTTGTTCCCCTGCCTACCCAGTCAAAAAGTCTTTGTCTCCTTTGTGAGCGTAGATGGCCCTTAAGTACTGGTCGTTAGTTGCCTATCAACAGAATGCGAAAAATTACATTTGCCCCCCTCAACCTTGAACACCCCAGTATCCTGAACTCCTCAATCTCATATTCATGCAGACAAATTGCCTTTGATGTTCATATCCCCAAGAAGTGTCTCATTTTTGGTGAGTATGGAGTCCAACAGAACACTTCTCGTTGGCTCCTCAATCACTTGGAGGTGGAATTTGTCATCAATGCAATCCAAGAACCACCAGAATTCCTAATTCCCTGCTGTGTTGACCCTCCAGCAAATATCAGATGCTTGATCAGGACCAGGGGCTGTGAATGTGATGCTGTTCCTACCTGTTTGCCTCATCCTTTTGTTCTTCCTGGTCATACAGCCTCTAGCAGCCACCTATTATCATGTCACCTTTGCCTGTCCTCTCTTTAATCCTAACCCATAATCTCTTGTCTATCCTCAGGGAGAGCTCCACGCACTCCAGGTGCATTTTCACATTAAGGACAACCCTCACTCCATGTCTTCCCTTCCTGTCCTTCCTATAGAGCCTGTATCCCTCCCTTGCAACACTCCACTCCTGGGAGCCATCCAACATGCCTCTGTGACCCCAAGAAAATAACAGCCCTGCAAACTGAATTCAGATCTCTAACTCACCTTGCTTGCTCCCCACACTAAGTGCATTAGCACACAAGCAGCACCAATTCTGCAGCCAACTATTAACTTATTCTGTTTGTGCCCTTCTTACACCATTTCCCCTCAGTGTCAGGATTGAGGAGACCAGCTTGGTCCTCATACCCTTGATGACTGTCCAAAGAGTTCTGTGGTCCCTTTTGATACTTTTATAACTCTCATTTTGTGGTCATGACCTCAGTCTTTCCAGCTTGTTCTCTGTGAGGCTCTTGCTCATCTGTTTCGTTTGGTATGGCAATTTTTGTAAAAGTAACTTATTTTTAAAAACCAACATCAATTCCCTTGATGTTAAATCCAAGGTAAACAGCAGATTATGATCCACAGAAAGCTTTTTTAATCTTAAATTGGAGTTACTTGAAAATACTTGGCAACTTCTTGCTTTAAAGTTTAGCACTTTGTTGCAAAGCCATTTCTACCAACGTTTCAATTTTACACAGTCCATCATCGTAAGTACAGGGAGAAATCATCAGTGTGACAACCTCCCAAAATTCTTCTGTGTAAACCAATGAAAAATGTTAATTAGTCTTGCAAAGTCTAATTCCTTTTATAGTATCATAATTTACAAGCTTCACAACCTAGTGCTTTATACTTTCAACTTACGCTTCTGTGGTATTTTAAAGTATGCTCGGATAAGGAAGCTGCCTATAAAAACCTTTTCTCATGCTCCTTTTTATACTTCTACCTTTGAATTGTAAAATTTAGTTCTTTTCAATTTTCTCCACAAAGACTTTTTTTTTCTTTCTGAAAAAGAAAGGTCTGTGGTTGTAGTAATTTTCTAATGTTTCAATTTGATCTCAGTTTTTATTGAAATCTTTTAAAGTCATGCTTAATTTGTGGTTTATACCAATGATTCTCTATGGAACTAATAATCATTCTCTGTGTGCTATACAGGTATTTTCCCATTTGACTGTGACTTTTGATTTCCTTCTTTCTCATATTGTTTATTCTCCTTTTAATAAGACACATTTACTACATGTTATTTTGTTGAGGTTTTTTCCTGCTATAAGGGTTAGAATATCACTGCATTATTGCACTTCCACTTGTCAGTTTTATCTGGAAAAGTGCTTTCAACACTTTTTAAGATGTAAGAAAAGACTGTCTCAGACCTTGAGGTCTCTAATTGGCTGGTCCAAGAAATGTCCATTGATGCTGTCAAGAACGTTATCATTGCCCCTTTATCTGTATTATTTTCATTTTAATCCAGAGATTTTCATGAACATGCTGGAACATGAGAATTTTTCTTCTCCCTTCCTAACAGCAGGACCTCTCCACAGAAATTACACGGAGACAAGAAGGCTGGGAGTCATGTTGTTTTCTGACTCCACATTCTCTTCCTCTACAAAGAATCAAAGCTCTGCAGGTGAGATCTTGCAGGTCGCAGGAGGAAAGCTAACATGGTCCTGAGAAAATCTACTCCAACATTGTGCTGCAGTTTCCATCATGGGAAAAAATATTGCTGCTCTAGGAATATCATAGTAGTATAAGGAAAAGGTGAGGGAGAGAACACAAACTAGTAATTTCTATCAGCTAGAATTATTTAGTATTTAACTAGTTTTATTATAGTAACTGATAGTAGAGTGAAAGACTCCAACAGATATTGTCAGTTGTGGAAACACAGTAGAAGAAACTTCTGACCATTGCAATCCTCAGTCACTCCAGCAAATACAGCAGTATCTAATCCATTCCTTGAACTTGTCGAGCTAACCTTCCTGTATGTACCCATTCTCCTCTGCTCCAAGTTATAAAAATAAGCCTGTTCACATTTCTGCTGCAAAATTTTGTTGGTCTTTCCTTTTTACTTTTTTGTATTATTAGTATCCATACAGCACTTGTAACAGAAGGTGTGCAAATACAAGAAAATAATCTATATTGTACATACAGATTTGTCTGCTACTAACCATTAGTTAATTTAAAAAATTATGAGGAAAAAAATATGACAATGTCAGAGGAGAGGAGTAAACTGTTTAGTAACAGCTTCTTTACATAGCTGAATACATCAATGTCCCTTCCTGGATTAACCTCAGAGGGAGAAGGATATATGTTGAAGCAATATAACAAGGAGAAGCTTTTTTGTAACTGGCTGGATCCCAGTGAATATAATGTTGGTGATAATTAATTACATGTGTTGTGCACAATGTTTCTTGTTGTGACAAGACAGAGACAACTTTATTTGTACTTTGGAGGGGGAATACTAAGACCAGGTGTGAGCTCAACCTTGAACTTCCTCTTCCATGTGCATACAGTGCATTCTACATTGCGACTGAGAACCAGGAAATTACTCCCTACCTTGAGAAAAGAGAATTAAAACAAAAAAATACTAAAAAATTATGTGCACAGACATAGCTCTTCTGTTACCTAAAGGCACAGCAGTGTTAATAATGAGATATTTTAATCTGGTAGTAACATCAAATTTAGGAACTATCAAAGTAAAGCCAGACAGAAATCAGAACAACTGAACAGAGAGAAGTGAACTATAACCATCCACAACCTTCTTGTGACCACAGAAGTGTAAAATACTTTTATTAATATTAGGGGTTTTTTTAAGAATAGGGAATTAGATAGCAATTTCTGTAACAGAAATTTGACCAAAGGAGAGTTTTAATGATTTGATGGGTTTCATGGTTTTTGTTATAAAAATAAGTACATTCATATGAAGTATTATACATATAAACTGACAAGGGATTGCTCACTTTGAAAACAAATCTGAAAAGCAATTTTCTTTACATGAGATGCAAATGTGGAGTTATGCAAAGAAATAAACTGCGTTTTTACACCAGTTTTCAAAATATAACATAGAGCCACTCTAGTCAAAATTAATAAGCCGAGATTAGAAACAAATTATTAACAAAAAAACTTAAGTTCTGAAAAAAAGAAGCAAGTGTATCCTTGTCATCAATTTGGGATGCTATGGCCTACATGAGTAGTCCAATGGATGGGTAAAAACTGACTGGATTGTCAGGATCCAAGAAAAGCGGTTAATATTTCATATCCTGCCTGAAGGCCCATTCCAAGATAGATCCTCAAGGATCTATCCTGGGACCTGTCCTGTGCAATATCTGTCTCTAAAAAACCCCAAACACCAGAAGAGGCAGAGAGTACGCTCATCAGATTTCTAAATTATGTCAGACTGGGGCTGCAGTTGATAAACCCAAGAGCAGGCCTGGAGCAGACAGACTGGAGGAATGAGGCAAAGGACAACTTTATGATAAAGAATGATTTCCCCACAGGAAGTCTGTGCTATTAACTTCCACACAAAAGTTCTTCTTTCTTTTGTCTGGAAATGATTTCCATGAGGATATTTCCAGGAGGTGAGGTAAGGTTGTCTAGCCTGTAATTCCCCAGATCTTTCTTCTGGCATTTGTTGAAGAAAGGCGCTACATTTGTTCTTTTGTGTAAAAACAAGGACCCTCTCTTTTTTCTACAACCCCCTCAAAATATTGGAGAGTGATTTTGAAATGACATAATCTAAATCCCTATTTTGCAAACACATTAAAAGAGCCTAAAAGTAATGCTAAATAATTGAAAGAACTTGGAATATAGTACTGTGCATCCTACAAGTTTGCAGATCTGTCGTTCATAAGACCTACTACATTTTAACACAGTTACATGTGGATGAAAAGGAGGAACCTCACAGTTGGTTCACATACACACCTTTCCACAAATGTATCTAAAATTAGAGCCTTGGTAACTTTAGAGATCAAAGTAAAAATGTGTGAAGAAAACTGCATGAAAGTGTCACTCATTTTAAGGCCATATATTGTACAAAAGCCAATTATCACCATATTTTTTGCAAGACACTTAAGGTCTTCCAGACTTTGTCAAGGAGGGCTACAGAAGTCAGTTTGTTCCCTAATAGCACCAGCAAAGATTCACTTTAGGCTTGGAGCTTTACTTCTGACTGCACTTTCTGTCACCAATTATTTTGTGTGCACACCAAAGGAAATCAGTCAAGACTGTCAGCAGCATTGATCCCACTTCTCTCTGCCAGATGTTATTCTTGTCCATCTGCTCACACTTGCTTTGCACAACATGAAAAAGAACTGGAGGCTGTGAAGTGACACTGCAATTAACCTTGTAAATGATTTCCCCCTTTGCAAATGAAACCAGCAATTGTGTCCATAACTTACACAATTAAGAGCAATGCATCTTAGTCATTTTCTGTAATCCTCCATTTAATATTTGATCATTGATTTAATGTTTAATACTGTGGAATCATTGTTCTGTGTCCCTCATTTCTTGAATGCCCTTGATTTTAAGGATAGTCAGCAAGACAGTAGCTTGATCTTGCATAGATTTACTTGTGTGAGTACTTTGATGAAGGCCAATGTGATTAATTACATGAGTAAAGGTTTGCATGGGTAAATGCTTATATTTCAGATATCTCATTTCTATCTTAGCAGCCTTCTTTACTTTTTTTTTTTCTGGAGGTGATTTGTTTAAAAATAATCAAACGTTTCGAGGGGCCTATAGGTACTAAATATAATTGCTTTCAAAACCCAGATTTCTGTGCAACATGATTTAAAATTTTATTGCTTCTTAAAGCAGGCATTACCAATCTCTTTTAACCATGGAAAACTGAAGCTGCCTGTTAATATTATTTGACATCATATGAATGAGAATATGCACAAGTAAGTTTGCATATGTATATTTGACATATACTAAAGAGAAAGCTTTGGAACAGTGCACAGTTCAGACAGATTTTGTCAATCTACCTGGATATTCAAATACCTTAAGGGCATTTCTGTTCTTTCAGGCTTCTGATTCTGTTATAGAAAGGCCTTCAGTATGTTGCAATTTTTTGAAGAAAACTGCTATTCAGTGGAAAGTAAATGAAATAAATGACCAGGGGCTTGTTACAATGGATGATTTAGATGACCAGTTCAGAAGTTGAAGTCAAGTTTCCAGAGGTGAAAGCACATTCCATGAAATTATTATATAGTAAAAAAGATTAAACAGCTTTACCAAGGGGCAATTAGATTGGACATAGAAAAAATTTCTCCACTGAAAGGGTGGTCAGGCACTGGAATAGATTATTCGAGGAAGTAGTAGAACTACCATCTCTGGATGTGTTAAAAAACATGTGGGTGTCACTTAGGGACTGACTTAGAGGGGAACATGGTAGTGCTGGGTTTACAACAAAGAACTCAATGATCTAAGAGGTCTTTTCCAAACTTGCTGATTCTGTGATATCACATATATTTGCTATAATTTCATTCCATACCCCACAAATATTTTCCTATTCAGATGAAAGCCACTAGGCTGAAATAATAGACAGTTGTATTATGGGACAGCTGCCATCTTGGTCATGATCTGAAATCAAAAATTCAGTCTTCCGTTGATGAAAGCATTGGGCATTACAGATGGAGCTACAAGACTCTACTCTTTGTTATAATAAAATGATTCTACACACAAGGCAAGATGTACCATTCACTGCACCCTGTACTGTTACAGCTGAACCCAGAAATGCAAGAACCCACCATTTTGCTAAGTCTTAGTAGATGAGGCAGAAACTTCCAGGTTGCTCTAAGTAGCAGTTCCTTGTTTTGTTGGAAAAGAAAAATCATCTATGCCATGTATGCTATAAATCAGCTGGGAAATGTATGCTTTTTTCACAAGGTCTGGGGAAATTTTTTCAAATTCAAATACTTAGAATACGATTCAGTGAATTGCCTTAGACTTTCCCGGTAAATATAAAATTTTAAACAGAATAAATTTGTTTAGAGCAATAGGACCTTTCATTGATGCATATAATTTGTTGTTGGCTGGTTATTTGTTCTTTAGTTTTTGTGGGACCTCTTTTAAGTCAGCTGGGAAGGTTCATTACTTGTCAACTATAATAAGAACTATATATTTTTCCTATTGTGTATGCAAGCCTTAGAGTTCACTGGATCAGTATTGTTTCTAGTTGTGTCATATTCAAAGTTCTTAGTCATGAAGCTCTTTTATACATTGCAACTTCTATAGTGGAGGACTGGAGAAATTGTTAAAATAGATAGCAATGAAGAATTCCAGCTTTTTAAAATTCTAGTTTCTCTTCATGGAGATGATAAAATTAAGAGCAAAAATTCTGAATCTATCATGATTGTAAATGTTATTAAATAAAACAGTTTTGTCTTTTCTCAATAACCAACTGATTATGAGAACTCAGCAATTCTTGTCATATTGTTTACAAATAATTGACCGATTTGTTTGTCCTCTATGCTCATGCATACATGGGCTTATTCTACAAATAGAACATTATCCCAGGATTGATCATAAAATAAGGTATAGTGCACTCTGAACAAGCACATAATGCTTTATATTAATGTCCTTGGATAATGAAAGTTCAAGACATTAACTTATTCCAAGCACACTGGTGTATATTTTTTCTTCATTCTACCTTCGGAAGTCACCAACATTTTCTCTTTGTGTATCTTTTTCAGTATTTAGAAAATGTGAGGTAAGAAGATGATGGATATTATTATCCTGCCATACTGTGACCCAAGGGAAGTGACATTCAGGACAAGTGAAAGCCAAAGCTTATCTACTGTTCATTAGTATTCAACATCACATAAACCAGTTCTCTAGAGAGTAAAAAAAAAAGACACTTTCAAAATACATACTGATCCAATGTAAACAATCTTTTCCTTTTCCCCTTTCCCTTTCCCTTTCCCTTTCCCTTTCCCTTTCCCTTTCCCTTTCCCTTTCCCTTTCCCTTTCCCTTTCCCTTTCCCTTTCCCTTTCCCTTTCCCTTTCCCTTTCCCTTTCCCTTTCCCTTTCCCTTTCCCTTTCCCTTTCCCTTTCCCTTCCCTTCCCTTCCCTTCCCTTCCCTTCCCTTCCCTCCCCTTCCCCCTCCCCCTCCCCCTCCCCCTCCCCCTCCCCCTCCCCCTCCCCCTCCCCCTCCTCCATCCTTCCCCCCCATCTGCCCTGCCCCCTCCCCTTCCCCTCCCCCTCCCCCTCCCCCTCCCCCTCCGCCTCCCCCTCCGCCTCCCCTCCTCCTCCTCCTCCTCCTCCTCCTCTTTTTCCTTTCTTCCTTTCCTAATTGTGGAAATCAAATTGTGCTGTTTAGCCAATACAGCAGAACTTTTGTTGTATCAAACAGTGGTCATCATCACTTTTTGCCTCATCAACAAATGAGAGAAAAAGAAATCTGTAAAATCTCCCATTGGTCACTGTCCCTTTTCCGCTTCACAGACTATCTACCAAGTCAGTAAAAGTTGCCACTTTTTGCACAAGTTTGTTTATCTTTCAGTCTTTGTGCTGTCCATTTAATTAAAGGTCAGGATCTATGACTATAATCTTCTTCTGGGATAATAGCTAAACTTAATAGGGTACCTTCTTTATAACACTGACAGTCTATCACTGCTGATTCCTCATGGTAGCTATTCTGTGTACCTCATCATTCTGCTGGATCTTTCAGTAGACACTGTCTTTAAAATCCCATTTGTACCGTTTGGGTCAGGTCAGGAAGACTAATGGCTCTAATCTCGTTGGAATGATATTATTAATCTTGAAGCAGGTGAGGAGCAAGATGCTTTCTCCTGGAAAAGAACTCAACACTTCGGTTCTGCAGAGGGTAATCCTAGGTTTACTGCACATGGCTGAGTGACTCAAAGATTAAGCTATCATTTTTTGTCATTTTAAACCTGCATGCTATCTTAAATCAATTTCAGAAAGCTATGATGAAGGATTAAAGTTTCTACTTCCAGTTTAATACAGCTTGATTTAAATTTTCTTTATGTGTTTTTAACAAATAAAGCAAAAGTAAATAGGAGTAGCTGTGAATCACAGCAGTGTTCCACTATGCTGAGCTCTTTGCTTCTGGGCATAACAGGTGCATATTTGCTGATGCCTAGAAATTTGAGAAATTAAATTCACATTTAACACTAGAATCAGTAATATGACATTTAAATTTCAGGACCAACCTGTTGTTTCTAAAAGTCATTAACATCAATTGCAGTCACTGTCACTCCTGAACATTCAACCAGGACTTTTTAGAATCTAGATTTCCAAAACGTTCTATGTGTATATCTGTTTTGTGTATCCGATTCAATGGATAGTGATTTGGAGGTAAGCTTCACTGCTTTGTGAACAAGAATGTTAGCAAAGAACAGGATGGAATATCAGGCTTTTGTTTCCTCTCAGTTTAAGTCCCCATGCACATTCACCTGGAAAATGGATTAGCTAAGCCTCCTGTGCTTGGCCAACATGTTCCTATAAATTTTACCTCCATATGAGAAATATTGATAAAGGAACACAGTGCAGCACCATTCCTAGAAAGGCCTCAAAATAGCCTTCTGCAAAGACAGATAGGTTTGTGGGCACTGAGCCATAGTTCTTCAAGCCTTTCACATTTCCAGATGTCTTTTGTTCTTGTGCTGCACTCTCTTGCATAATGTAGTTCCTTGCTTTTAGTCCACAGAGCTGCATTAAGCTGGCACAGACTGAGTGCTTGTAACCCCAAATGGGTTTCAAAGCACCAGCTGAAGAATGGTGCACATGGTGGATGATCTTTAATACTCAAGACGTGGACCCCAGCTCTTGTTTCAGTACACTGTGTTGCTCTCAGCCATGTGAACTATTACAGCTTTGCTGGGATTTCCTTGGGTACAAACAGAAACTCAGCACAGATGTCAGTGAACATGCCAGATAAATTGAGTAGAGGTAATTGAAGAAAATTCAGCGAACATATACTTTATGTTAACCTGTCCACAAGGTAGAATTGTGACATTTGGAGAAATAAGATGGAGATGGGGATATAGGCTGCACCTGCATAAAGGAAGGACCCACCTTGCATTACATTTCAGTAATGTTCATTCCAATAGGAAAAATCAAATGTAGGGTGAGGCCTGACCTACTTGAGATATAAGGATATGTATATTTAGCCTCACAGTTTCTTACTCGGTTTCAGGATCCGCAGTGCTCCTTGTACATTTGTATGATTTAAAAATAATTTCTAGTTTTAATAACAGTACACTGTTTACTAATGATTGTTCCCTTTTTGGTTTGACCATGTAAATAGGTTATACATCAGGTACTAATTGATTGTAAACTCAAACTTATGTTTTGAAACCAGCTCAGTGGGTTAACTGTGTAACACACAGGGTTTTTCTTTCTAGGCCAAATTCAATTTGAAGGCATTAGGTTTAAATTTGAACAAAGAAGCAATCTTGAATATTTCCCATTGTAATGTGGAGTTAGCAAAATACAGAAAATAAGAGCAAGCTGTTCCCTATTCTGCCCGCCACTGCTTTGTCAGAATTATTTTTAAAGACCCAAGGCAGAATCTTTCTAATGATAAAAGAAAATTATTGCAAATAAGGAAAAATTCCTCTCTTACACTTCTAGTGAAGAGAAAAAAACAAACAAATAGCTATTTCCTACAACCCATTTGTATAGAAAGCATTTATACAAATATTCCATGGGAAAAAAATCCTCCATGTTTAGGACTATTTTAACTAATAACATTTATTTCAGTGCAAAGCCATGGTTTAAAAATTAAGGAAGTATGCTTTCAGGGCTTTTCATTTCCAGATTACACCATATGGTTACCACTTGTCTAATGGAGATGCAAAACACCCCATGGACTCTGTTGAATCTTCTATTTTTTCTGACATGACACATGTTTATAACAGAAATAGAACCAGCTTTCTACTTTCTTGTTACATCTCCATAACCTGGAAGCATAGTAGGCTTCCTTTTACTTGGTTCAGTCATGCTTTCTATGTCCTATGTGGTTTGTTCTCTTTTAGTTGGTAAATTTACATATTAGATCTGCTCCAGGTTCCTGGGTTTTTGGGGTTTTTTTGGAGTAATGTAAGATGGAACCAAATTGCCTGCAGCTCTTCTTCAAGTTTCTTGATAATGTCATTCTTCATTGTAAAGCCTCAGTGCTTATTAGGCTCTTGAGTGAATCAAGCCCTTGCAATAATGGCCAAAAACATGTTGTCAAGCCATCAGGAAATTCAAGCTGCTCTGTGCAGAGGAACTATTAGGAGCTGCTAAAGTGAGAAGGGATATTATGTAGATCACTGAAATGTGAGCATCTTCATAGCATTTTGGAAAATGTGATGAAAGTTCAAAGTCATACTGACTCAATTTTGTAAAAGTAGTTGGGCTATTTTCTTCTCTTTTCATATATGCCAGATTTCTTCCACAGAAGTATGCGTATTCAGAGATTCGAATCCAACCAGAAGAGAAACAATGTGATTAGGAAAATGGAAATTTTATGACAAATGTTCTTAAAATATAAATTATATTGATATTCAAAGTGAAACTTTGTCTGATCTTGAAAGGACTTGCCATCTGAGTAGAATTTCAAGAGATTTCAAATTGACTTCCAGTCCCAAGATCAAATTATTAGAGCGATATGGTTTGTTTGGGAAAAATTATGAGTCTTCTTACAAGGAAAGAACATTTCACAGGGGAAAAGGCTCCTCTTAAAGAAAACACCCCAGCAGATGTGCCAATGTAGCAATGAGAAGCACCAAAATGAGGTTCAGTATCACATCTTCAGCATCAGTCAAATTCATGAAATTACAGTCAAAAACTTGCTTTTCACAGATGACACCCAAGTAGTCAATAGAAGTAGGAAAGGTATGTCAGAAAAGAAAAAAAAAAAACAAATTACCTTTAGCAACAACTCAATTTTTTTTTTTTCTTTTAGGAGAAAGTTTTGTTAAGGTGCATATTATATTGTTCTCATTTGATAACCCTTAGAAGGTGACACAATTTTTCAGGCAATATTTCATGCCTAAAACTATGGTTTAAGCTTATCTATTTATTTTAATCAGCTCAATGTCGTGACTATAGAAATAATTAGCCAAAATTATAAATACCACGTGTTTTTTAAACAAGTAGTAAATGACTTTTGGTCTCTGTGTGACTGCAAACAGGTAGAAAACTTACTGTCAGGCAGTAGGTCATCCTCAAAATTTCTGTCTTCTAAGATCAATCCACTGTTTGTTTTCCTTCATTTGTGACCATTTATAGGTCGTGATTCAACCTCATATAAAATGCAGCAATCTCCTGTGTGTTCCAGGCAAACAAAATATGATTTTTATCAAGTGCAGCACCTATTTTTATCCTCCTTTTAATGAAAATTGGAGGAAGAAAGGAAGGCAGACTCCATTGTCCAAACACGTCACTTCAGCTTCAAACACGCAATCTGGCATTTTAAAATATAGATAGAAAATAGAAACTGAGCTCAAGAGAAATTAGGGGAGGGGGAGAAAGGAGCATGAAATTAAATCACTGTTTTACTATGACCTGAGAATACAGTTAAAAATAAGAGTCTTAATATGTATTTCCTGAGGGCATATGAAGTGCAATAGTTATTCAGAGATTGTGATGACTCACGCTAGATTGGAAATTGACAACTACAGAGGAAATGAGACCAAATCCCATGGTTCTTACACCCTTTTTACTAAGGCAACTTGCTACTGGCACAAATAAACCAGCATATGAGTGGGCCATTAGAGTTAGGTTACAAAATCATACTCTTCTTCCAATGCTAATCTGTTCCCTGCAGTATACTCTGAACTGTTTTGTCCTACAGTGCCTAAATGACACATGCAGTGAAACTGAAGCCCTTGAGCAATCTCTATGTGATGCTTAATTAGTCCATTGGTTTAATGTTTAAAATAAAAACTTGAAACCTTTTAATGTTTTGGCTATTAGGCAGTTACTGCTGATATTCAGGCTCCGTACCCTTTTCTTCCTTTCATCTCTTATAAGCCCATTATTACACTTCGTCTCAAGCGTTATCAAATTCACAGGCAGTGCAGTGCACTACCTGAATTTAACAACACAGCCCTCATTACATCCCACCTCCAGAAAAGACAAGTATTTGTCTCTCCTGTAGGTTGTCCTGTTATGTTGGGAAGTAGAAAATCTGATTCATTTCACTTCTCCTCAAAGACCAGCCTGCTCAGTTTTGGTGCTGAATGACATCCACTAAGCAGCCACCCTTCCAGAGAAACACATAAACTTATGTCATAGAGGTAAAGCTGATTGCTCTGTGGAGGTTTGGTGAAGATTTTTATAAAGGCATGGTGGTTGTGCTGATAGTTAAAACTGTGGGGTAGGTTGACCCAGGCTGGATGCCAGGTGTCCATCAAGCCACTCTACCACTGCCCTCCTCAGGTGGACAGGAGGAAGAAAACACAGCAAAAGACTCACTGGTTGAACTAAGGACAGGGAGAAATCACTTGCCAATTACCATAATAGGCAAAACAGACCCAGCTTGGGGAAATTAATTGAATTAGCAATAAAAGCAGGGACAATGAGAAAGAAACCCAGGTCTAACACCACCTTCCCTCCATGTCTTCCTCCTTCCTTAATTTAGCTTTATCCCTGATCTTCCCTCCAACCCCAGCAGTGCAGGGAGATGGGAATAGGAGTTCGAGTCAGTTCATCACATGTTTTTTCTGCCTCTACTTCCTCTTTCTTCTTCCCTTTCTCCAGAATGGGGTTCTTTCCAGAGGAGACAGTCCTCCACAAAATTCTCCAGTGCATACTTCCCACTGGGCTACAGTTCTTCACAACGTGCTGCAGTGTGTCTCTTCTGCAGGGTTCAGTCCTTCAGGAAGGGGGTGCTCCAGTGCATCCCCTCGACAGGGTCATAAATCCTTCCAGCAAACCAGATGCTCTGGGCGCCTCTCTTGGTGGTCCACAGGTCTTACCAGGAAGCCTCCTTCAGGCTTCAATCTCCTCTGGTGTGGGGTGCTGCACAGGCTTCAGATGGATCTCTGCTCCTCTGTGGACCCCCATGGGCTGCAGGAGCAGAGCTGCCTCACCATGGGCTGCACCATGGGCTGTAGGGGAATCTCTGCTCCAGTGCCTGGAGCACCTCCTCCCCCATCTCCTTCACTGACCTTGGTGCTGGCAGAGTTGTTCTCATGTGTTCTTACTCTTTTCTGGCCACAATTTTCTTCTGTGTAATAAATTGGTTTTGTTTTTAACTATGTTATCCCAGAGGTGCTCCCTCGGCTGCCAATGGGCTGAGCCTTGGCCAGTGCTGGGTCCTGGAGCCAGCTGGCATTGACTGAGTGAGATGTAGTGGAAGCTTCTAGCAGCTTCTTCTAGGGGCAGAAGCCACCCCTGTAGCCACCCCACTATCAAAATCTAGCCATACAAACCCAATATAAGTCCTAATGATTTCTTCCTTTAGAGTCACTTCAAACTGCAAGTGCTCTCAGCTGGGGTGCCACCCCCAACTCCTCACTCCCAGCTCCCGGAATCCTGTAGAGCAGCTGACCTTGCTGATGCCTGGTGCATGCTTGGGTTTGGGTGGGTGATGATTACTGGCAGGCTCAACAGAGGGGTGTTTGAGGTAGGAGATGAAAATGTCTAAAATCCATCTCAGTTTAGTTCTGGAAGTATATATCTTCAACTGCAAGATGTACATGGTCAGTGCTTGCTGCTCTGAAGGGAAAGAATGCTACAGTAAGGGAGACATCTGCTTTTTCCAGGCTGGATGTCTTCCAGAAGTTGCGTCCAAAGTAACCTCAACATTATTTTGGCATGCAATAGCTGGAAATCTTTAGGTAGGGTATTACATGAATCTGACATTTCTAGGACTATTTCCAGGGTTCTATCAGAGGATGGAGAGGAATCTGGCTCAGACCATTTTTATTTCACTGACCCCCACTTTTTTTCCCTCCTTAAAAAAAAAAAAAAAAAAAAAAAAAAAAAAAAAAAAAAAAGGTTAACAGTTTGAACAAACCAAAGCAAGTCTAACAAAGGATCATAAGATTAATTGAAAGACTCTTTTTAAAGATTTTCACATTCCTATTTTTGTTGGGTTTTTTTTATATATATCCTATATTTATATTTTGAACTAGCTGAATGAGTACATGTTGGGTGGAAAAGGCTAATACTTTTCATATCTGCTTTTATGCACATTAAAATCAAACCGAGTGATTCTTCCTTTACTGTTACAGTAAACCAGATAATTGAGCATGATTTGTAGTTTACACCTGTCTTTATATAAGGCAGTTTATGAATGAGTTGAACAATTTAAATATGTAATATCATTATTATCAACTGTTAGCTGCATTAAGAGTTACTTTTGTATGAAAATCAACACTTAAAATATAAGCATTTTTCTAATGTTTCCCAGAATTCACTACATTCATTTAGAGTTCTGTGCCTTGCACAATATGCAAAAAAGCTTACTCAGGGGGAAATTCAAACTTCCCTATAAGAATGTGTTACTCCATCAGAGTTTGGTCTATAAGAGCACCATCCATAATCTGATGTTCTGATAGGGTAATACTGATGCCTGATGATTCTTTGTCATTTCTTTTTATACCCTTTTTATACATTTTTATACCCTTTTCCTTCCCTTGTACCCTCTATACACTCTCCTTGTACCTTAGCCCTACGTGTTTATAATTCTTGTAGTCTGATATTTATCTTGGTTTGGGGTCTTGCAAAGCAAAAAAGACCACACATTCATACTATCTCAGAACTAGAGGCTCCAGCCTTGGACAGAGTATTCTGTCTAGAACATAATTTTGTAAACTAAGCTGTAGTCTCTTTTTTTTTTTTTTTTTTTTTTTGGCAGGTGGGGGGAGTGGGGTGCTAACTAGAATAGGAGGACAATTACTTCATTTATTAAGTTTCTTACTGGGGGATTTTAGGTAGATATGCTATCTTGCAAAGTCCATAAATTTGTATACACATTGTATGCGGGGTGATTCTCAGTGTATTTCACCTTTGACACGCGTTCACCTAGGATCCTATTAAAAACCGAGGTAATACTCCCTTTTCCCTTTACTGCTGTGTCTGCTTCCTATTTCTACCAGATGAAAAAGCAACAATACAGCTTATTGGTTTGTCAGTTGATTTGAAACAGCAATGTGAGTTTAATTTAAGAAAATTAACTATTCTGCTTTTGGTCAGAGCATCTTGAAATTAAATCTGCCATTTAAATTTGTCTGGCACAAAATCTAAATCGGTGGGCAAAATAGTATCATATTAAAACAACTTTCATATACTTGAATATGCATATTATATTGGTTTATTTATTTATATTTAATGGAAATTAGATTTTCTGAAGAAATTAGTAAAAATTCCTTGAAATTTTTGAATTTCTTGGCTTTCCATATTCAATATAGAAAACTTACACAGTATATTTTTAAACAATAACAGTTTTAGCAACTGTTGTCACTAAATTAAATAGAATGGCCAAAACTAAATGTTTGTTCAATTAATTTTTTTATAAAGAGAGGCCATTTCATGAAGACTTTTAAAAATCAGTGCCTGAATGCTTAACCCATGGTCCTCTGTTACAGGAATTTAGGGAAATTAGTACATGATAGGTTTAAATCATACTAAAATCCACACTTTGCTTGCAAGTATTCTTACGTGTCTACAAGCTGAACACTGAAAAACAAATCCTAGAGTCATTGTGCAAAAGATGAAAAACACAATCTGCAATTGAAGGTTGAATGTGAAAAAACAGCAAAAAATCCACTGTGTTTGAAAATACTCCCAAACACATCCAAAGAGAATATAGAAGAATTAGAATTCCAATATGAGATTGGGCAGAATTTTTCTTCTGCAGTAAATTTAAGCAAGATGGAATAATCCTACTTAGAGTTTATATCAATAAATTATGCCATGAATTATTTTACCATGTAATGAGTTTCATGTATTTGAAGTAAGTGAAGAAATTTAATGTGGTATAAGAAAGGTTAATGCCATTTAAAGAAATTGAAAAATACAGGTGATGATATCTAAATGAGATATTCAACTGAAAGTTATAATATATTAAGTAGGGGATATCTCATTATTCAATTGTGAGTTTGGTAGCAGCATAAGTATTTAAGCACTGTATTTTTAGTAACTTTCTTCATGTAATTACTGCCAAATTAACTGCAGTATACAGGATCAACAACAAATGAATATTTCATAACTGATTACAAGTATAAAAGAATTTACTCCTGGAAGGTTGTTGTGATAGTGTTTTTAATGAATACTTGACATTATTTATACTGTAATTATTTATTTATTTCACATTGAAGTTCTTTTTGGCATTTGGCAGCAATATAAAAATAGACGATCTCTGACTTGAGTATCTTATATAAAATGACAATAGGGCAAAGTGGAAAAAGGATAAGAACAGATAAGTTGATAAAGCTCTTTGGAAGTATAAGATGCCTGTCTTTAGCTGACAGCCCAAAAATAGCCATTAATCCTGAGGACAAAAGAGGAAAATGCTTTTCTCCACCTGCACTGGGTTTTTCCTCTTATTTCTGACAGGAGAACTGGAGGATTCTTTTGTTATCACTATCATTTTTTTCAACGTTGCAGGTGATTTATTTAGTGACTTAAATTATGCTCTTACTTGTCGGCTGCATAAAATGATCCTTAGACTCCACTTCCCCCCTCCAGTTTTATCATCCCTTTTTTGAGCTCTTGCCATGTTTCTGGCCATCAGACAATTGAAAACATAGTTTTAAAGAAACTCTGAGTTTTTCAGGGAAGCTTGGTATTCTGAGAGCTGGCATTTTAAGGAAAATATCAAATATCAGGAAAATTATGACAAAAATCATGAGAGCTGACAATACTGCCATCTAGCATTAGAAATGTAATCAACAGGAGCAATCTGTTACAAAGCTGTGAGTCTCTGAATCTCTCCGTTAGCTTCCTAAATAGCAGGAATCTGAAGACTCCTTTCTGTGAAGTCTCAGCAGTTTGACCATGAACAATGACCATGGACAATGAGTCCTCTGACATCATTCTCAAGAGCAAGACTGTATTTGTGTTGAGCTAGAGACATCGTATACTCAGATGTCCAGAGGCTGTGTACATAGGACATTGCTCTGAAACCCCTCATTATAAAAATCAAAATGCCAACAAGCTTCTGGGTGCTATCCTTTAAGGAAGAATTAGGATCTCTGCAGTGCATCATATATTCTCATGACTGGCTTCCTCGGTTTGTAAGTTGGGCTGCTGTTAAGCTAAAATTAAAAGACCTACAAGATAAAGAAACATTTTTTGTTTGTCTAGTTAGTGTTTCTTTGATTTCAGCCACAAATTTGATTTTTTTTAATACCTAAGAAGATCAAAGAGAAGTCATCTTCTAATGTATAGGGGTAGAAATGTTTGTCATGTTTGTTTTAAATGCTGTCTTGTGTTTTTTATGCACATGTAAATCTTTGTATAAGATCTATCATTCTTATATGTTTTAATATGTGTAGACTGTTAATACTTATGTTTGAAATGTTAATATGTTGGGATTTTTTTCCCTGTTCTTGCTTTAAAACTAGCATTTGTCATTGTTTTGTTCTAGCCTGTTTCACAATAATTGATTTTGTGTTCACTTGTTAATTGGTTTAGTTGTAACTTTATTGAAATTCATGGATTTGCTGATGTCCTGAGGAGGGTGTGTTTTCACTGGTAGTCACTAATTACACAGTGTTAAGGATTCATAAGTTTGCAACTTCTTCATAAAGCAATCAACACATTTTATTAACTTCCTGAGTCTCTGCTCTGCTCCCTGAATCATAGCATTTGTGATCCTGCTCTTAGCTGAAAACAGGTGCAGTATTTGTATGATAAGAAAATCTTTGAAATGAACATATATTTTACTTTTAAAAGAGTAATTTCTTGGAGACAATTTGTTGTAATTATTATTATTTATTTCTACAACAGACAGATTGGGAGCATCAAAATCAGAGATGTATTGTGTTAAAATCAGAACAAGAGAAAAAAAGGCACTCAAAGACAAAAAAGCCCAGAGAGTAAGGGTTACATGGTTCCTAAATATATCAGACACATGAGATGCTTAGAAATCAAGCAAGAAGTGCCATGCCCACTAGCATAGCTTTGCAAAAGCAATACATACCTTCTGCTTAGGACCTCCCCTTCTGGATGCTTCTTTCTAAGATAAGCAAGAGAAACAAAGAGAGATGTCAAACAAAGATGCTGGATACCTCATCTGGTGACCACCAAAGACAGGCACAAACAGTGAACACCATCTGTCAGCCCTTTAGGACAGCGGATGTGTAGGAGCTGTGACGTGTCCTGTTACCCCACAGATCCTATTACCCCACCAGCCAGACCTTGCTGAGGGTCTGAGTCAAGCCTGGACAGCAGCCTCTTCTCCTTACAGCCTGAAAAACAGGAGCAAAATGAAACCAAGTTTGATATGAAGCCTTAAAGCTTTTGCATTTCTACAGCTGTGCTGTGAAAGGAAATACACAATTGGGAGACTAGTCACAGAGTAGCCCTGGTTTCCTCTTTTCAACTCCTTTAGTTTTCATCCTTACACCTTTGACCTTTTCCTTACAAAACTACTGTGACTGTCTTTTATTCCTTTGTAATCCACTTAACAAGAGGAATTGGTTAGGTTAAATTGTCTTAATAATGTTACTTGTAGCTTTCCCAAATCCTTGTCCTTTGTAAGTGGAATCTTATATTGTTCCCCACTGCTCTCTGTCTCAATAAAACCAGACTGCGATATATGGCTGTATACTCCCAGCTTCTCTCTCTAGCTTTCTTGGTGAAAAATTCACAAATAACTTCCATATACTTAGTTATTTCTAACCTAGAATTATCACAGTTATATATACGCAGTAGTATAAACATATTTATATTATTTACATGAGAGAGCACAACCCAGGACACCTGGCTCAAGCTCTCCTTCAGCACCACCAGCCATTCCCTTGAAAGATTAGCTGTTGATTGTATGTTGATGCTCACTCTACATCAGGTCTGGAGAGATCCTTCTTCCAGCACAGACCTGGGGTGGAAAAGAGGTGGAATGGGCTGCTGAGAGCTCAGACCTGTCCCTACTCACACGACAGGTTCATTGGTACGTAGTATGGCAGTCATGAACTACTGGGGTCTGGCTGGCAAAACCAGGCTAAAATTCTGTGGTTGCCTGAATCCAGATAATTCAGACTCATATTACTAGCATGCATTTTTTGTCTTATCAATGGTTTACATAGGTGTATGTCATACATCTGACCAGACAGACACATGAGCTGGAAGATAGGCGAACAATCATACTCAAAACCAACTGTAAAGAACAGCCTGAATTCACTTACTGCATTGATTACATATGAAACCATTCCTGTTGGAGAGGAAAAAATAGAAAAGTTTATAGAAATTATCGCCTAACAAAGTATACTAGGAATGTAAAAACCTTTAGAGAAAAAACTGAAATAAAGTTCCAAGATGCTTATCAGGAGATAGCTGCAGGAGAAGATTGGCAGCCTATTGTTCTCACGGCAGCTCCTCCAAGGTAGATCCGAGAGTAGAAAAACTGGTTTTGCAAGGTCCAAAGGTAGAGCAGCTATGGTAATCTGAAAACTCTCATAGGCTATACACAAATGACGTAGAACTTGTATCTCCTCCTAAGTTGGTTAGTAGAAATTAGCATATTCATCATGAAACCTGTTAACTAAGCGAACAGAGCAAAAGTTTGCTCAGACTGCATTTTTCATTCCCTTCTCCTGCAACTTCCCTCTCCCCTCTTACCATGTGGGATCACCACGGGGTTGCGAAAAGCAGCCACGTGGTCGCTTTCACTTCCCTACCTCATCTACTCAAGAAATAAACCCTCATGCTTTGAAAATGGATGCAGAGAGTCTGGCTACATCATTGCAGAAGGAAACCAGGACAATATAACTCTAATACATTCCTTTGACTAATCGAGTGTATCTTCTCATTTACATCCCACTTCAAAGCACTTTCTGAGAAAAAATGCCATTGCTTGTCCACACTGAAAGGAAAGTGTTGGTCAGACCAAATGTATCATTGACAGTAAGGATTATATTTTTACAACTTTTTTTTTGAGAAGTATTTCTGAGAAGAAATAAAAAAGAAGGATATGACTTAAAAACATCATCATAGTCTGATCATCCAATCTTTATGTTGTCTGGATTAAATAATACACTACTGGCATGGAGAGTGTTGCTCTTTGCTTTATTAATGTACTGACAAACCCGTCAGAAAAATCAACATAATTTATACCCTTCAATCCATATTGTAAATTATAAACACAGTGTTCCAACAATCATATATATTTTCTTCGCTGTATTTCCAACCTGAATAAGAAGTTGCATATCTTTGTTGGCACTGGGGTGGGAAAATGCAAGAGTTGGCTGTCCTTCCTGTGAATCATCCCTGATTCATCTGAACATGGCTGAGAGAGCATGATGTGGACAAAATGATGTTCCAGCAAAAGGAGGATATTTCTGCTTGGGACATTAATAAGAATCTGAATCCTGTCATCGTAAACCTCTTTGTGGCAACACGTCTAAGAACTTTGTAAAGGTGCTCATGTTCATTTAAAAGTAATTAACAAGTGCTTTGCCTTTTAATTTAGAAAAAAAAATCTTGTTTTATATTAAGAAATAGCTACTGTCTTCCAATCTGGTATATCTTTGTGCATGAAAAAATTGCTTCATGCTCTTTTATTTAACTCGCACATTTATTGTGATTGTTAATTAGTGACTATACATGTGGCATATTGAGATCCTGAGGTAAAAGATCTTCTTTATCATATCCACATAGGCATTAATACCTTTAAAAGAAGTTAATTTGTATAGCCAAGCACCTATCTACTTACACCTCCTGCTACTTCACAGGCTGCTTAAATCAATGATTCAGTTAGAAAATGAAAGCAGAAGAGATTTCAGCCATAGATTTGTGACCTCACCTTACAGATTTTTTCTCTTTCGTACAAACAACTAATTCAACATACAACTAATCTCACCAAAACAACTATTTATCCTCTCATCATCTGAGTTCTGCAAGACTGATTAGTTTTGGCAGCATTTGTTTTTTAATGGTTTATAGTCCTTCACTGTGATTAATTTTATCTCAGGCATAGGAAAAAATCACTTCAAGAACCACACGGAAGTACTAGAAAATTACTCTTGATAGAACAAGGGGTTTTGTATTTTTTTTTTTAAATAAAATAATGGACAAATACAAATTATATCAGAAATAAATTTTAAGGCACTGAAATGCATAAATCAATTAAAAAAATTAAATTAAAAGTAGGAATATGATGATCACAAAGACATGTTCTAAAAATTATGAAAAAAATCAGAAGCACAAGAACCTGATGTACTGTCTTTAGAAAAACAAAGATTTTCTTGCAAGTAAAATATACCATGTTTCTAGTTCCCTGTTTCTTATTTTCTCTTTCTGGATAAAGAGTTTCCTTTAAGCAGTGCACCATGTTCCTTAAATGAGGGATTATTTTCTTGTATCATCTTCTCAAGGTTAAAGTTGTGCAAGACCCCATTGCAACTACAGACAACATTTAACTGTAAGATGAGCACTGGGGAGAATCTGAAAACTGGCTTACCAACCACCTTCCATCTTTTGAACATCCTAGTCCATCTTTTTCAATGAGATTTAAAGGAATTTCAAAGAAAGAGAAGGGGACCATATGACAAGGCAAGAGAGTTGTCTCTAAGAGATTCACATGGACTCTGGGAGCTGCCAGATTTCCATGAACTCAAGAATGGGAGTGGAGAAAACACAAAAATCACACAAATTTTTTGTAAAAATGGCTAGTGATTGAGACATTTTATTCAACCACTGCATTAAGGAATTTTGTTGGTCTGGTAAAAGTGTTCCTGTGCAAAGTCAACATAAGAATCCTGATTTGAGATCAAATACAATCTTATCCTGATAGTCTGCTAGAAGACCCACTTGGTCCCCTGTAAAATATTGTAATAATTTTCTGATGATAAGGTGTAGAAATGGGTGGGGGAAAATGTTTGAGTGTGATTTATTTTTTAATTTCTCTTTAAATCATTTCATAGCCTCATCGATTCCCCCAAGACAGCTAAAAACCAATGAGCCAGGGACTCCACAGACCATGGGCAAGTGCCTGTCATTACTCAGAACTTCAGAACAAGCAGGGTGATTAATCCATTTAAATTTACTGTACAGGAAATATCAGAGGTGGCAGATGCTTTCTTCAATTGTGATTTACATAGAAAAGAAAATTAAAACCCTCACTGTAATAATTAACTAACTGCTTCACTAAATCCACTGTCATCTGTGGCTTTTTTTCTTGTGGAGAATGTAACTATAAATGCTTCCAGCTTTCCTGACATAGAGATGTGAGGGGCTGGGGTGTCTCTTTTGGTTTTTCCTTGTTGTTTTTGGGTTTTTTGTTTAATTTTGTTTGTGGTTTTTTTAATTATTAAAGACATTCTCTTGCTAGTTATGGGTTACGATTTTTGGGGTGGGGAACCACTAGGGAATGCTGCTTTAGAAAATGACTAATCTGTAGTCATTAGAACACTTCACACTGCAGCAAAACTGTCAGTATCTCTTCATTAGCTTCGAGATAAGGAGTTTTGTATAAGTACATCTAAACCTCAGCTGTAACATCCTCCTCAGGGTATATTAACAGTGCAGGATTTCACAATATTTCAGGACTAATTTCCTGCTTATTCAGATACTTTTTCATCACAGAGAATTTACACAGCTACAGACATCTGTCTTAATAACAGTCAGCATGTTAATATGGGTCTTGAAGACATTAGATGATTGAAACTAGCTAGTAGATTCTTACCATTTTGGAATGATCAAAAGAGAATCTTTCATTGTTTTGGAAGGTTTATTATGTTAATTATTTTTTATGCTGCAAATTATACTTTCTTGGGTTTTTTCGTTCTGTTTTTTGCTTTTTGTTGTTTTCTTGGGGGTTTTCTTTGTGTGGGTTTTTTTGTTGGTTTGCTTTGGTTTTTTTGGGTTTTCTTGGTTTTTTGGTTTTTTTTTCTCTTAGAACTTTGGGCTGTATATAAAGCTTTCAAAATGTGTAGTGAGAGCTTGAGGAGGAAGACCCATTACATGAAATGATATGTGTTTATAGTACTGAACCTTGAGAAATTTCTCATCCACTACTATAAATCTCATAAAGCCACACATCAGTGGCACTTGTTAGCAAATGTCCAGAATAGACTGTATGTAGGTAAAACCATATTTTGCCCAAGCTTTTCTCTATGCTCTCATAATCTGTACAACTTTAGCAAGAAGTAAAACCAAAGGGTTTCTCAACATTACCAGTATGTATTTTTCACGATCACTGTATTCTTAAGCCACAGGAGTCTCAAACTTGTTATAGCATAGACTATATATACGTATAATGGGAAATAAACTCTTTTATTCAAAAGAAACATGGCAGTCCTCAGAGGAGGCAAAAAGGACTTTACACCCAATTTTTCTATATGCAGGCACATCAGCACGTAGCAGGAAGTTCAGGAGGCAAAAATGCTGTATGTAGCTGAATATATGCTCTAACAGGAATAGCCTGATTTATGTGGAAGAATGAAGTGACTTACACCTCCACCAGAGCAAAGAGAAATCCAGGAAGGTCTGTGACCTGCAAGCCACAACTTTTTCTCTGATCTCCTGCAGTACTGTTCCCTTGAGCTCCTGCTGTTCAGAGCAGATAGCCAAGTCACAATCTGCCTTACATCTTTACTGACAAATGTGCAGGTCCTTCTTATCTTCCTGTCATCTAAGACTGGCAATGAGTTTGCCCTCAAAAAACAAATCCAATATATTGTGTATATTTTATCCAGGCTTACTACATTTATGCAGATTTTGATTTTATATTACTATTAAATCTGATTTATACTGTGTTTCATCTTCCTTCCCTTTTAAGTATATGGTAACCTGTGTGTCGTTTGGAATACTTTGTCACCAAAGAGGGGTTGTTTTTTTTCTGAATAACAATGGATTGCTCTCCATAAAAAGCATCTAGATATTTCAACTTCTTTGTTGAACCATAAGAATTGTTTTAAAATTATATCCACAGTTACTGGAATGATTCTTAATTTCTGTAACAACACTGTTTAAACACAACACTTTTTAAACACTAATAGTGACACTGAGGCTTATTCTACTCATCAGTTTAGCTGAAATTAAAAAGAATATGGAGCTTTCTGTGAAGTAGTGTGTCAGGAGTTGGACTTGGATGATCATTCTGGGTCCCTTCCAACTCAGGATATTGTATGATATTGTATGAAGACCATTAAAAGTGTGTTACCTAGAATGCAGAGCTTGAAAGATAAGAAAATATCTAAGCAGACAGCAAACCTGTAGTGAGACAGAAGGTGAGGACAGGATCCATAAGAAGATTATAATAATTTTAATAAAGGTTATCTATGATGGTATTTTTTAACCTGATCATTATGAGCATTAAAAATATGTATCCACAGTCCCCATCGGCCTTTTACCTTGCCATTATCAGTTGCCCATTTCCAGGTCCTGTGGGTCTCAAGGTGGGAATTGAAAGATGAGAGGTTAATGGCTTTATGCACTAATTCAAGGAGTGCACTCTATTTGTAAAAGTGCTAAGACTCCTGTGGCAGAAACTGTCAAGTGAATAGTTTAGGCTACTATCACTGATGGAGTGGAAATGTCAAAGAGCAACTCATTAGAGTCAGAGAACAAATAGGTAGGGATACTCAGAGCTTTGAAAAGTGTGAAAGGTAAGAGCAAGTAGATGAACTAGATGTGATGAAAAAAAAGGAGGAATCAGTGAAAGGATGTAAGAGAGTAATCAGTGGAAAGGAAGATGACCTTGCACATAGCAAAGAGCAAAAAGAGATTGTACACCATCATTCTGCTCATGCTACTGTAACTAATTCTGATTCTGAAAGTCTTCAAATCTGTTTCTATGCATACACATTTTCAGAATCACACAAATATTTGCTGGAAGGACATTTAACAGTCATCTAGGCACCCTCCCACTTGAATTAGGACTGTATTTAATACTAGATTGGGTCAGTTGCCGCTTTGTCTAGTCTTGGAAGGATCTCAATGGACAATCTGTTTCTCTACTGCCCTAACTTCATAATGAGGAAGTTTTCCTAAGGTCAGTCAGAACATTCAAATCCCTAACTTTTAACTGGTGCCTTTTGTTTTACCACCAGCCCCTAAGGAAAATACTTTGGTTCAGTTCAGCTGGGCTTTGGCTTTTTTGTGTTCACTCCCAAACATCTAAGGAATGCTCTTACTTGTCTATTTTATTGCCTGTCCTTGATTACACTTAATGCATACTGTCTTTGAAATTTACTTCTTTACGATTTTTTTGCTTAGCCTCTTACCAAAATGTCTTATCTTTTTATAGAACAGGATACTTTGTTCCTGAGCCCTAAAAATCACTGTTCTTTTTATTTATTTTTTTTTTTTAATCCACCAGGCATGCAAAGAAACTTTGCTTCTCCCAGGGAAACCTGGGCATCAATTTACTAAATTCTGGGTTACAGATTCTTCTGTCATCATCTGGTCCAGGCTGTCAAAGTGAACCCTAGACTGTGTAGTAGAAAAATTGAGTTCCCATTTCTGTGTTTAAGTGGTAGTAAAAGAAAAAGAAAGGGTTTAAAATATGATGAACAGATCAAAATCTATGCATTTCATTTTGTCAAGGGAGCTATACTTATTTACAACTCTGAAAAAATTGAAATATTTTTATTACTGTGATGCATTCACTGACACAAAACTGGGTGTCTATGAAGTACAAGTTGATTGACAATAATAAAGGTTCTTACCTTCCGGAAAAGGGAAATAAGTGTTAAAGTCTTAAAGCATGCACTAGTGAACAAAAATAATGTATTTGCTTTCATGTGAAATTTAATTATTATTACTTTAGAAAAGTTCACTTATCATCGAACAATGCAATACCAGGGATGCTTACCAGAGTACCTGTCAGTAGTGATCCCAGCATAAGTGACCTTTTTGAGACATATGTGATGCCATCTTATGCTCTCCCGTATGAAGAGGTGTGGTGTAAAAGATGCAGTGATCAGACCATACTTTATATGGCAGCCAAGTGGAATATGGACCATGCTGGATCAGCTGCCACTTTTATTGGAAATTGGCTGAGTGTCTAGTATCTGAGTTTACTGCAGTATCTACTGGTCTAGACTTCTTATATCAGCTGAAGCTCTAAAATCTTTCATTTTGATCAAACATCTTTTGATATGCCAATGGAGTTACTCTCCATCTTATGTTCAGTAGTCCCAAAAACTTACACTTTTTTAAACAAGAATAAACACTCTTGTATACCCTTGGTCTTTTCAAAAAGTATTTTAAATCATTCAGAATAGTTGTACACTTACTGAAATGTGCAAAGACTGAGGACAAGCTGCAAAAGGATATAGAAAGCACAAAATGAAATTTAGAATAGATGAGGCATACATAATTACTCTAAGGTAACACAGAAGAAAATTCCTTTATCTGCTTTGAAGTTCTAACCATGATTATTTCTTCCAATAAACTTATGATAGGCCAGACTACTGTTACAGACAGAATACAGTTATTGAGTCTGCATAGTCCATCTTCTGCCTCTGCTAGGGCAGGATTTTTCCTTCTTCTCCTTCTTGTGCTGTGATTCCTACATTCATATTTGGGCAGCAGCCAAGCTCAATTAGGACTTGCACATCGTCTAGTCTATAACTTGATGGTCAGACTTCTTTCATAGAAATGGGAAGGTCTCTTGGACTTACAAAAGGAACCCATTTCGATTTTCTTGGGCAAATGCTCTAACCATTGTGTTATTACACAGAAGGGAAGAAAGATAGCAGTGTCTGTTCCATGAAAGTAGTGCTATGTATGCAGCCACTCATGTTCCTCAAGGCAAAGTGTCAGGGTGTAAATGCACAATGCCTATAAAATTACCACACTAAAGGCTGCAGTGAGGATACCCAGAATCCAAGGATGGATTCATCCTGTTTGCCCTGAGGCTCCAAGTCATGGGAACCTGTGTCTGTTAAGTGACTGCCCCAACCAGTTTGGTGTTGAACTTGGGATAAATTGTTTCTCAGCAACTCAGTCCTGTTCCTAAACATGCTAAGTGAATACATCAGTGAATTACTATCTGATGTAGAGACACTGCACTAAGGCAGTAAGAATTTCATAAGCATCCTTAGCATGTTGCAAACTTATTCTAATATTTGAAATTCGAAAGCTGAATTTCTAAATTTAGAGTGATTTTATCTAAGAGCCAAGGGAGTTGTTTTGTTTATAATAAGCCATACCAACTCTTTCAGAGCAATTGCACTGAATGTTGTAAATGTACATAAGGAACATTAGGCTTTATGCGGCATAGTAAAAATCCTTATAAACGTTGAGAGAAATTACCAGAAGAGATAAGTGGATATTGCAAACTAATCACTTCACATTTAGGTTTTTTAAAAATTAAATTTGCCTTTGAACTATATTCTTATAAAAAAGCCACTTCAAATATGAAAATATTCTGGTATTTTTTAAGTTAAGTTTTAACACAACTGAAATATTCCAAATTAAGGACTTTATTCTCAACTGCAGTAAGGCCACTTTTAAGTTGTTCTGGCATCAATTACAGTTACGTGCATTTCAAAGTCCTTATGCACTCGTGAAGAGGTTTAAAGAGGACTTAATGTAAATGAGAATTCAGTCATAATCTTTTGGGATGAATTGAACTGTTCATTTATAAACGGGAATAATTAACAGAAACACACCTTTGCCTTATTCATGTCAATCCTTTCATTCTAAAATACAGATCAGCTCCTCCTAATTTTACTTATTTAAATAAGTATTTCCATGTGAGTATCCCCTTCAAATTTGGATTTTTATGTAATTATTTTCTAAAGAGATAAGAAGCAATTTCCATTTTCCCATTTAATTCTATCAATAATCTGTGAACAGAGTGGTGTCTCTGTTTTCAGAGAGCACTTGTCTTTGAAATCTGAAAGAAAAAATTAGTTTCTCTGCAGTCAGAAATACAATGTTTGCCTAAAGCCTTTCAAGCAGTTTGGAACTCCGCCAATAATTCTCAAGGCCTTCTTAGAACACCACTTGGGTATGAAGAAACAGTTTTCTTTTCACTTCTTGCACTGAATTTGATTAAATGATTTTCACTGTTTGTAAGGTGAGAAAGGATTTTAAATCCTGCGTTTTGTCTTTCCAGTCTGCTTTTCCTCAGGTTGCTTTACAGTCCACACAGAAAGACAGGTAAGGTGACTCATGTTAAAGGACTTTATTTTGGAAGTGCATTTGTGTGTTCATTGATTACTTGAACCCTTTAAATAAAAAATAAAAAAAACCAACAACAACAAAAAAGACTTCCTCTGATATCTGAGCCTTCTCCTGAATGTCAGGGTCAAACTTCTGTAATTATTCATACAAATACATCCAAGGTACAAAGTCATCTGGTCTGAAATAAAAGTGTGTTCTTAATGTGTTAATTACAAAGTAGTGAGATACAAAAATTAGGTGGCAGATAGATAGAATATAGCTCATATTGGTATGGATAAAGACTGAACAGAATGGAAAATTGCCATTAGAGATTGAAATATTATTTATGTCATACCATTAAATATATTTTTTCCAATTTAGAGATGACCATGAAGTAGAATATGCTATTGTTATGGGTATACTGGGCATCCAGACAAAAAGATTGGAAATACCCTAATCAAGCAAGCCCAGTCAGAAGTTTAGTATAACACAGACAGTCTTACAAAGTGAAAAAATGAGTCCCATGAGAAGACTAAGTATTGACAAATAAGACTCAGAGGCAAACTCTTTGTGGCATAAGCTAATGTAAGACTCTTACTATAATCCAAACATTTATATTTGCATGAAGGCCTGGTAGAAAAGACAACAGCCAAAGTCATAAAGCAGGTGAAGTTAAACAGACTGGGTAGAGAGGTCAGGTATATCTTATCTCTCTTAGATGGTTTGTCAGATACTTTGGGGGAAAAAAAAAAAAAAAAAAAAGCTTTATCCCATCTTCTTTGCCAATACTGTGTCATAATACTTTTAGGAGGAAACAAGGATGAAAAGCATTTTTTTTTTGTATGACCTTCTGTCTGACATAATCTGATTATAGTAGAATGGGATTTGGTAAATCAAATAGATCCATCACTCAAAAGAAACTCACCATAGTAAGTCTATTCAAGTAAACGAAAGGGCATATCTCTAGCAAGACAAAAAGGTAGAATAAGTGAAAATTCATGTCATACCACTCCTGAAGCTGGTAGTGGTTGACTCCATTTTTCTTGGAATAAAGGCAAGAACTAACATGTCTGTAAATACCACCTTTTACATCCTCAGTATGAGCCTTTGTAAAGCTGTAATTGGGTGAATTCTTTTCCCTCAGAGAAAATGCATGGGACTTCTGCATGTACATCAATCAGTTTTTTCTTTCTATTACTAAATATAAGCAGTTCACAGAGTACTTAATTACCATGCACAGAGCTCAGTGGGAGGCCTCTAAGACGGATTGGATGTGAAATATTTGTCATGGGAGGAGAAACTGAAGAACTGGGGCTTGTTCAGAAAGGTGGCTTTCAGTGCACCTTACAGCAGCCTTCCCAGTGCTCATGAGGAGAAGGAGCTAGTCTCTTCACAGAACTGCACTGTTAGGAGACAAAAGGAAGATATCATAAATTGTAAGAGGAGAGTTTTAGATTTGGTATCAAAAGAAACTTTTTCTTCAATGGACAGTAAAGTAGTGTCTCAGGCAGCCCAGGGAGGCTGTGGAGAATCCATCGTTGGAGGTTTTCAAGATCACATTGGGCAAAGCCCTGAATAACCTGGTTTCAACCCCAGAATAGCCTCACTTGATACTATAGGTGATCCTGCTTTGAACCAGGAGAAGAGATCCTGGGGTCCCTTCCAAGTTGAACGATATAAAACTATAGCAAATTACATGTATTATAAATCAACATAAAAAGCTATGATAAAACCTAATGGTAGATCACTGAACAGGAAAATCATCCCCATATAGTATATAACATTCATATTTCATGGAATATAGTGTTACCAACCTAACGAAATATTATCCCATATTCTTTCTACTGTATAAACTTAGGGCTTCATTTCTACTCTTCATGTGCCTACTCTGCCAGAAAAAAAAAAAAATTGGAGGAGGTTTGTTTTCTGATCTGCCATAACAAATTGACATGAGCTCCACCACCTGTACCTTAGAGGGCTTTGCAATGCCCAGCTGCAGTATGAATGCTTGTCTGTGTTTACTGACACTGAAAAGAATTACATTCTGATGGAGACCTGGCTCAGACAATCCTTCAAACTACTGAAGGATGAATAGCTACAGTGCACAAAGGACTGGTCAAATTAGTCCTTTTTTTTGGTCTTTTTTGTTTGTTTGTTTTGGTTTTTTGAGGGGGTTTTGTTTTGTTTTGGGGTTTTTTTGGTTGTTTTTTTGGGGAGGGTTTGTTTTGTTTTGTTGTTTTTGTTTGTTTGGGTTTTTTGTCTTTTTTTGGTCTTTTTTTCTTGTCTAGTCAAGTAAACAAACTGTGTTTTTAAGAAAAATTTAATGAATTCTTTTGGAACTTTTACATAAAACAGCTCCAGAGAGAACCACAATATTTAACCTGAAATTACCAACTAAACCCAAATATTTGTGTTCATATAAGATTTTATGTGTGCTCATACACCTAGGTACCTATACATAGGTACCTATTGTTTAATAGGTAAATTCCTATATTCCCACCTTGAATCACTTGATGCATGATTTTCCACTATATATCCTCATTTCCCTGAAACAGAGAACAGAACTTCTATACTTTTACTACTTATTAATGTTCAGCTAAGCCAGTGAGAAAAATCTCTCATGTATAATTCTAACATTCAACTTCACCAAAACTAAATTCTTTCTCAGAATCACTACAGTTTGCCGTATAGGTAGTGAGATTATCAAAATGTAATAATGAATTCATAAGGCCAAAATTATGATATCTATACCTTGCTTTTCACAACTTCTCCTTTCAAAGTCATTGCTTTAAATCAAACTACAATTGTTGTTATAGTTACAACAAGAAATCTCCAAATTTTTGTTTTCCTCTTCTCTAAAGTATGAAAATTCTCATCTCATTAATGTGTCTACAACTGACCTAGTAGAAGTGATTTAATTCTATGTCTAACTTTAGATATAACAAGTGCTTTAAACTCAATACTGAATCTCTGCTGTGCTTGGAAAGATTTAGTTTTTTCAGAAATTGAGTTTCAATCTTCATTTGTTACCCCTTTTTGTCTCATGAGGTTGGACTTTAGGACTATGACATAATTAAGAACTGAAAATATGTTTTCTTTTTTCTGAGTTTTGTGCAGGGGTCTCAAGTTGACTAAAGTTCTTGGCTTTACAAATTGATGCAAATAAAAGAAGATTTTCAATTAAAAAATGAAAAACTCTCTCTAGAATTTCTAAATTATTTTTTTTGCTATCATATATAGTATATTCAGAGATATAATGATGCTTTGCAATTGTAAATTCTCTTGTCACTTTTTTAATGACCTGCATAAGTAATTGGAAGCTTTCTTACTCAAGAACAAAACAATATTCCCAGATTACCATTTTACGAATTTCCACTGAAATTAAGCAGAGACTTCTTTGATATTTAGATTGGGCATGCTATGGTGTTTTTAAAAGATCAGATCATTCAATATTTCTGCTGTATGCATGGGTAACTCTGGGATTTCTTTGGAGTCATTTTGATTGACAGCAGGATGGAATAGACAACCATGTCCAGACAGAGTTTCTGAGGTTGAAAAGCATCATTTTTTCATAGGCTGCATCAAGAGGGAGATTTAAGGGTAAGTGAATATCTTACCTTCAAAACAAGTACTGTAAACACTGTGATTGCGGTCCTTGAATTTGTCCTTTTGGAATTCCTTTTCCATTTTACAACAAACTTTTAAAAGTCAAGATTTAAATTAGTGAAAATGGAAGGTTCTATTTTGAAAATACTTTAACCACAGTGGAGCCAGCATGTACAGCCATGATACAAAATGCATTTACTCTCATGTTATGAAGAGTCTTCCTCCTCTTCCCTTGCACCACCACAAAAAAAATCAGTAAGCTGTGGAAAATGCTGTGCTGATTTTTAAAATCCCTGTGTATTCAACAACATTATTCTATATTAGAGCTATTTCATCTCAAAACCTAATAAAAACTGACACTACAGGTTAGTCTGGGTGTTGAAAGTGACTTGTTTTAAGTATGATGACACTAGAAGGAAAGCTAATCGAAGTTTAGATTGTAATGCTGTTTAATCATTAAATATAGACCGAATTTGGCTGGTAATTAACCCTGGAATATTATGTTGTGGAAAGCCCAAGGTTAAAAAAAATTTTAAAATTAAAAAAAAAAAAAAAGAGAACAAACAGCAACTTGAAAAATGGAGGCAGAGGCAGAGTATAAAAATTTAGGCGAATAACAATCAAGACGCAGTTGACCAGTTTGGATAGCCTCTTAGAAACCTTCGAACCTTCGCCTCTGCTGTCTTAATGCATGCTGAAAGAGCAAGCTGCTGAAGTCTGCTGCAGGACCATTATCATCTATTCATTTTATTTCCATTACCAATTAACCTTAATTATCGGAAACTTTTTCCAACATATAATGATTGAAATGCATGCTCATTAAATTGACTCTATCTCAAGAAATAGATTTTTATAAGCTATGTTATAGACCTGATTTTCAAGTACTCCATCCTCAGTTAACTTTAAGTCCATCTTTGCACAACATTTTCAGAGTTCTACTTATGAATTTAATTACTTTTACAGAAGAAAGAAACAAAAGGCCAGATTTCTCTGTTGAAAACTGACATAATTAGTAAAAGACAGCTATGATGTGAATTGCTAATAGCTAAGAAATAAATGTGGACAAACATTGTTTCTGAGGGATGGGTGATGTCACTTGAGCAGCAGCAATAAGAGGCTGCAGTTCACTTTGCAGCTCATGAAAAAAGAGAAAGAAATTTCCTCAGAATCTGGAATCTGCTCATTATAAGATTCATTTCAGCCCACTGTACACCCTGGGAATTATTCCAGGAACTCTCTTGAAACCTGGTTGTGAGAGCTGTAGAAAGAATGAGGGCACAAGCTTTCTTTGTGTCATATCCACGGGGTACAATCTTGCCTGATGCCTGATTTCGTACCTCCAGTGCTGCACACACCCCCCCAAAAAACCCTAGGGAAATTCTGTCTCAGAGTGAATCCATTTCAGGCATAGAAAGGCCTTCAAAAATTAGGGAGTTTGAATGAATTCTAGAAAAAAAGAAAGCATGTGTTAAAGAAACAGTAAATGGGGTACTTCTCTGTGTTATTTGATGTGAGTCTCTCTACTGACACCACTATCAGGCCCACGAAAAATATCTATGCCACTCTCCCCTTATCTTGTTGCCTTCTTCCTTAAAAGCAACCTCATCCTGCCTTCCACATCCAAAATGTCTGTTAGTGCACTGTGTTTGCCCTGGCCTTCCTTTCTTGGTTTCCCTCTTGTCTTCTGACAAGAAACATGATTTGCAACTCTTCAGATGACAGAATATTTTACAAAAAAATCTAATTAAAATAAAAGCAAATAACTGTCAGGATGTGCATGTAACAGTGCATATCAATGTTTTTGAGCACATAGCCCTTTTCTTTCTCTTTCTCTATCAATCTCTTCTTTGTCATATTTTCTCTTTCATAATTATGAGATCTTAGAAAAAAAAAAAAAAAGAGCTGTTTTTTTAGCATGTGTAACTTCTTTCAAACAATTTCCCTCCCCTTACTGCACACACACAAGTATAGCATCACAAAATCCAGCACAAAAGTAAAGGTGACAATGCTAATTTCTTTTAGATGCTGTAGCTGTGTTGCCAGCTCTCTATTTCCTTGTTAGGCATTACAAGTCTCATGGCAGACGCAGGTTTGAAGTGCAGTCTGATCTTTAAGGTTGAATTTTAAGGTAGTATTCCTGTTCCACACATTTTGTTGCACTATCTAGTAGCAATATAAAAATAGCAACTTTTTTTAAAATAAAAAAGCAAAAAGGTACAAATTTCAAAATTAGACATAGAAACTAACTGCCAATGTAATTTCTTGTTCTTAATTTTTGATCTGGATTGAAACCTGTGTTGGTAAAAATGGATCAATAGTAGTTTTTTGCATCATACCTTTATGAAGGGTATATATGTAAATTCTTTGATATTTAACACATTCAGACAAACTCCCTCAAAGTGTTTTTTTGTTGTTTTGTTTTTTGAATTTTGTTTTGTTTCCACTAACATTTAAGGTACCAGCAAGAAAGCTGTCATCCTAGTGCTATTTCCACAGAGCACTGTTGGTAGAAGAAATTCAGTTACTGCTTTAGTACTGAACTCCCAGAAAACCTCCTTATGAATAAGAAGGATGAGATATAGGGAAAAGACTTCTTACTAAGTAAAAAAAAAAATTCTAATGCGGGCTGTGAGGATGTCCTTTATAACCCTCTAGTCATCCAACAGAATTGTTACTTCTTTTCAGTAGGGAAGGATTACAGAGATACCTTATTTTCTCCTTTTGCATAAGCATCTCCACTCTTCCCACAAATTGAGTATGTTCCTTCTAATTCTGAGAAATCTCTCTGTGGCTTTTCTAAAGAAAATGCTTGTATCACAGGTCACATAAAGTTAATTTTTCATTTTTAATTATTACATATACATGTTTTAGTGTTAAATCCATGCTTATGAACCTTGTCAAGCCTTTGTTGAAAATAACACTGGCAGCAGAGTCAGAATGACTCTGATAAAAATAATTTTTACAGTGTTTTCCAAATGACCTGCAGCATGAAGTGCTAGTGAACTTGTAATATGTCTAGGAGACCAGTGCTCACAAGAATGCCAGCTGAATTTTGCTGAAACATGGGATTGGGAAAAGGTTCAGAGAGCCTTTTGAGCTTTTGGGGGTTCATCCAGAACAAACTAAGATGCCTGGTCATTTAGCTGTGCACAACACTAATCATCACTAGCAGTAAAATCTCTGGAATCAGAATCTGGCTGACAATTTTATTGATATTTTGCAAGGCAAAGTGCAATTCAGTTTGCTCTGTAACAGTTACATTGGCTGTACTGAACTGACAGAAATAACAACTTGGTTTTTGTCAGTAAACTAAGCAGATATGATTAGGATTTTTATAGAGATGCATAGGGTTTTAGCTATGCTTTCGTCATTAGAGTCAATAGAAACTGAGCAGCTGAAACCCTGGGTAACTCTTCGGCAATTTCTACCACAGGGAGAAGATAAGTGAAGTACTAAAATGCTATTTTTTCCTTTGAAATTTAGTGCTCAGTAAACGTGCTCGACTGGCAGCCTTGCAAAACAGAAGTTCTTTGCTGTATTTTTCCACACAATAGGTACAGCGTAAGTGGCAGCAATACAGATTTCTTTGTCTTGCTGTACTATGTGTTGCATATTTTTTTCTATGGCAGTCAGTATTACCATCATGATCTGGGGCACTGTTTGTACAGTTTATGAGTTCAGTCTTCCTTCCTGCTAATTAGCAGTATTCATTCCCATGCCTATCTCCCCTAGCAATAAACAGGGTTTTTTTCTGCTTTTATAGGCAGTCACACCAGCCTGTTGTTTGGCCCTTATGCAAACTGTTGATCTGTTATCATATGAATTGACTCACTAAAGCATCAGTTGTTTATTTTCATGGTCTGAATATGTTTCCTTCTCATGAGATGCTGGACGTTCCTTACTCTGAATAACTGAGGATGCAACGGGCTAAAGGAACTATTATTATAGCTCTTGTTGCTCAAGAAAGAATCATCTCCAAGTTATGCTTTTTCCTATCCTTTTCCATAGAGATGCTCTTTATAGTTCCTCTTTAAGTACACAGCTAAGCAGGAGAAATAAATTAAAATCTATAAATCTGGCTCTGAGAAAAAAAAAAAAAAAAAAAAAAAAAAGACGTGTGTTGGAGAGGAAAAATTAGAAAAGTTTATAGAAATTATCGCCTAACAAAGTATACTAGGAATGTAAAAACCTTTGGAGAAAAAACTGAAATAAAGTTCCAAGATGCTTATCAGGAGATAGCTGCAGGGAGAGATTGGCAGCCTATTGTTCTCACGGCAGCTCCTCCAAGGTAGATCCGAGAGTAGAAAAACTGGTTTTGCAAGGTCCAAAGGTAGAGCAGCTATGGTAATCTGAAAACTCTCATAGGCTATATAGAAATGATGTAAAACTTGTATCTCCTCCTAAATTGGTTAGTAGAAATTAGCATATTCATCATGAAACCTGTTAACTATGCGAACAGAGCAAAAGTTTGCTCAGACTGCATTTTTCATCCCCTTCCTGCAACTTCCCTCTCCCCTCTTACCATGTGGGACCCCCCACGGGACTGCGAGAAGCCGCCACGTGGTCGGTCCCACTTCCCTACCTCATCTACTCAAGAAATAAACCCACATGCTTTGAAAATGGATGCAGAGAGTCTGGCTACATCATTGCAGAAGGAAACCAGGACAATATAACTCTAATAGACGTGTTTTCAACATTGAATTTCCTTAAACTTTTACTTATTTTCTCCCCCAAACAACATTTTTCTGCCTGTTTGCCTGTCTGCAAGGAGCATTACCTTATATTGTCAGAGGTACTTCTCCAAATATAAAGGTAATTCCCAGCTTTACAGTAAACTCTGAACCAGGAGAAAGTGCTGATTAGAAAAAAAATATGTGTCCTAGATCTTCTGAACCACAGTTTTACTTAGATTGTTCAGCCTCATGCGACCTTAGAAGAAAGCAGCTTAATACATTAATTATCTAGACAATTGCAAAAGGCCTCTACAGAAAACAGCCTCCCCTACTTTCTAATTAGGGTAGGTCATGATCTAGAGATTCATAGGCTGAAAAGCCAGAGAGATGTTGCTACTCCTACAAAAATGCTTAGCTTAATGAAATAGGTAGATATTAATTTTCAATTTTCAGCCTCCAAAATTTATAACAGTGAAAATATGGGAAGAAAGGAAAATAATATGTATCCACATATAAGGCATTACCTATTTAAAGACTTCAAAAAAAAAGGTAAATTTTGCATCTCCAAAAGATTAATTTTTAGTAGTTCTCTTCTGTATCTTGACCACCTCTTTGATGCATAATTGAACTTGAATGCCTTGAAAAAAACCTCAAGGCCTGTGGTTGAGCCAGCCATTGAAATCATCATAGTTTGCCCCTTTGTAGAAGGGTGAGGGTGACCAAGCACTGCCCAAATTTCAGAGAGGTTGTGGAGGCTTCCTCCATGCAGATATTCAGAAGACATCTGGATATGGTCCGGGGCAATTGGCTGGAGGTGACTCTGCCTGGGCAGGAGGGTTGGAGCACATGATCTCAAGGGGTTCTTTCTGGCCTCAGCCACTCTGAGTCTATGAGATCAAAACAAGTTCTGTAGAAAAGTTTGCAATTCCAAATATTGATGTTGGTGGGAGAAGGATCCAGAACATAGAACACTGGCTTGTGAAACCTCCATTTGCCATTCTAGTGATGGTTAATTCATGCTGTGTTTTTTCAATCACACACTCTGTTGCACTGTCTGCACATGGTTGAAATAGCGGCTAAGGAATCGTCTTTTATTTTGTCTGATGTTGATGTTGATCTTAAGATTATTCTTTCCATTTGACAGGAAAATTTTCTCAAAGTTGAGGGGTTGTCTTCAATTAAATACGGTTGTTAGTTATCTGTGTCAACATAAATGACACAGAGATAAAATAATTATTACTTTAGGATGCTTTCTCAGCTTCCCATTTCTCATTGACATTGCCAATCCCATATGTCATAGGAATACCTTCCCTAATCTAAGAATATAACTTGAAAACTTCATCTAGCAGTCCTGATGAGGGTAAAATTTGGCTCTTCTGAAATAGAGATATGTGCATATGTATTTATACAAATACACAGCTCAACCATATTTTCCACAATTATTTCCAAAGTCACTGAGATGGAGGGAAGTGCAGGAAATTCCTTACAAATTTCAGCTACTCAAAATATGCTAGAGCATTAAATAGAAGCCTATGTCTATTCTGAAAGTATCTTCTCTGATTTTTAATAGCTACCTATGCAGTAAGATAACACATAGAGACCATGTAGGTGGCAGGGACATTTAATGAGGGATTATATTTCTGTACAGCAGATAGATGGATATGGTGTAGAATGTGTTTTTGTAGTGTGAAATTATATAAAATGATATATTAATTATCTTAATTTGGATGGGATAAAGAGGGAGACGAAACTCCTCAAGGTTCCTCTGTGTCATCATGTTGCTGACAAGGAATATATATGGTACATTTTAGTCTCTGGAGGAAGCTTTGGTCATGCTGAACTTATCACTAGCTGCCAAGCTCATCCCCAATGTCATCCTTTCAACATCTTGGAAATATGTTTTGTGATGCTGGGCACTGCAAGAATACTGAGCTGCAGTCTGAAAGGTCATTATCTCCATTGAGAGGGCACTAACATCTATGCTCAAACATTTGCTCTGGGTTTGTTAAAGTCTATTCAAATTCAAGTAATCCCCTTCAGTGCTATTTCTTTGCCATGAAAGTATAAGGAAATAGTGCTGATATTTTGACAATGCTCAGCTCTTTGGAAACACAGAGTGTTAAGCACATTCAGATATTTCATATGCCTGTTAAATAATTGGCAAATCAGTCGACCAGTGAGAAAACTTTCTGCTCCTGAGGCACCACACAGATCTGAGTGGGATACTTTTACACATGCTGAACTTGATATTTCACAAAAACAAAGATACTAATAATATTGTATACTGAACACAAGCATGAAAATATTACTTATTAATATATATGGCTCATCACTTAGATCATTCAGAAAAGTAAACCAAACATAAGAATAAGAATATATTTCAGACTGGATGATCTTGCTCATGTCTCTCAAAATGATGAGAGATGGGTATAAAATGTTTCAAGTTAAAGAAAAGAAAAATATTTGTACTTTTTTTCTTTAGTGACTTACATTCATTCCATAGTTTGATTCAGGGTGCTGGCTTTCATTTCTGGTGCACTAAAAGATCTGGAGTTTTCTAGAGGCTTTTCCTAAGGGGAATAGTGTAAAAAACAATGTATGAATAAGTAAAAAATGGAATGATTGGAAAGCTGGTGGGCATGGTGTGAAGTGCAGAATTAAATGTTTGTAGTAAAGATTATATTTTAAAATAGTTTTTGTATTAAAAACATAAAAATAATGATGAGCTATATATGTGTTGATGGTTATATATATACACACATCTATCTTGTGACTTTATGGCTAAAATTGAGAACAGAAGTATAAATAACAGTAATAAGAATAAGAAGTTGTATTGTGATCTACTGGTAATTAAAATATAACAAGGACACCAGGATAGTGTCTTGATTGTGAGCATGAATAGAAGTCTTCTCTGTGCTTAAATATAGTGTTTATACATAGAAAATATTATTTTCATAATATACATGTAATTGTAGATTCCTTGTCTCAGGGGCAGGTTTCCCATTTTATCAGAGAAAAGCATTATAAACTGCAGGTCAAATATGATTCCTGGATTTTGGGACTTATTTTGTTTTTTTGTGTTTTTTTTTTTAAGAGAAAGATTTATTTTCCATTTATATTTAAAATGTGACATTTATGGCTGGGAAGACAAGGTTTGTCTGGCTGGCTGCTGAGAAGGCACATACATTTGCAATCAGCACAGTATAATCTATAACATAAATACATGGACAGGACAGCAGAGAAACTAGTCATGTGGTTTCTTTAGCAAACAGAGACACTTGTCAGAAATCCAGAAGGGAGTTTGCAAAGGTTTCCTTCTTGTGCCCTGAGAGGGCACTTGGCTGCCAATGTGAAGAATGGAGGCTGTCTGAAGAAATCAAATTGGTCTACTTTATCCAACTCAGCCAATTACTCCCTTGAGCATAATCATACTCTGCTGTGGAAGGAAAAAGGATAATGTCTTAATGTCCTAATAATCTTCTAACCTGAGACCTCTGCCATAGAATTGGGCTATTTCATGCCATCTGAGAACATATTAAAATGCCTTCTAAATATTTAAGACCCAAGCTATCTAATCAGAAGCAAATTTCAAAAGCAAGTTTTTCAATACATCATAGATTTTTTCCCCCCTCATACATTAAGTCAAAATACGTTAATCACATCACATAGCTTTGAGGTTATGTGATATGAAAATTTAGCAATCCAAATCAGTACATCTCAGTTAAATCACAGAACTGCATTTAGATACCATGTCTGATATTTTCCTCTCTCTGTACCCACAAGCCAAGCTAAGGCTTTATAGGTAAAGAATGAAGCTGCACAAGAAGCTACGACATGGATAGTGCTCATCTTGGTTTCTCAAAGCTCTCTGAACAGAGCATCTTGAGGCATATGGCAGTGTATCTCTCATGCTGGTGTTCCATAGCATATGTTGAATACAGATGTACAGTCTGAGCTTGGAATAGGTATGATGTCTTCTTGCCTTTAAATGAATACATTTTAGGACAAAATGGGCGAATTTCAGAAGAATTCAACACTTAATGAAATGCTTAGAGAGAAGCTATTGCAACAAGAAAATAATTATATTAGTAATTTTACTCTAAATTCTCTGGTTTGATCAGTCTTTGCTAAATATCACATTACAATAATAAGAATTAATACCAGAGAATGTTCTAGATTACTTAAATTCTTCCTCTCAGTTATTTCAGTTCTTTCAATCTTTAATTGTAGTGCCATGAAATAATCCTTAAGTTATCCTTGAGTTCATGAAAATATATAGTGTATATTGTTCTTGAAACAACTAATGTATATGAAATATATTTAACTGCATTCTATGACCTGTACTGCTATCTAGTATTTGTACTTAAGTGAATGTAATGCATTCAGTGTTGTTGATCAGAACATGTGTTAGTATTTTTTTTCTCTTAGAGAAAGTGTTATGCTTAAAGAGAAATATCAAATATGTAAAAATACTGTAAGACTCACCTAGTTTATCTTCTTTGGTCCACAAGCAGAGCAGCTGGAATATAGTGCCCCTGGTGACTTTAAACTAAAGGAATGATATAAGGAGCTCTGCTCTCAAGTGCTTCCAAAACAGCAGAATTTTTCTCTCAGAATAACCAGTGAATTATTGTGTATGTGTAGTTGCACAGAACTATCTCAGGGCTGGAATTTTGTTGTTCCAAGAACAAGTTATTTGAATCCACTTGCCCAGCACCCTGCTAGACAAGATGCTCTTGGGAATGGTCAACATGATTCAAGGAAATGATGCTGCAAAGAAATTTCAGCAGAGTGAACTTGTGGTTCCTTACTTCCATTCTTGCAGCTGCTGGGGCCGTCTTAAGCAGTGTCTGTGGCCAGTCTACATCTTCAGAAGCAGCAAAAGTGAGTCAATCCAACCTTTAGTTTGTCAGCCAGAGCAAGTAGTGAAACTATAGCTGTATTTGGCTCCCATGGGCAAGGACATAGTTCACCTATAATTAGAGCCAGGTGTTTGTGCATATGCATGCACACAAAGGGAATGCTACCTACAGAAAAAGTGCATCTGAACATTGGACTCAATGTGTTTTACACAGAGGTCTAACCATAGGATTTCTTCATAGAAAGGAATGTACTAAGTCAAGGAGCCTGGATTTCTTGTTATCCATATAGCAGAGCAGAGGAAACGTTTACAACAAATTTACATCCCTTGTCAAAAAAAAAAAAAAAAAAAAAAATCTTAAAATCTTCTACTCACTTTTGAAACTGTGAAGATGAAGATTGATTTTATTACAGTCAGAATCACAAGAGTAGAAGGCACTGTGGTGCAGAATGGAAAGGAAAAACATAAATCAACAATTGATCCTCTTCAAATGACAGCAGGATGAATGTAAACTAAGAGGTAAATGTGACATGATTAAGACTATTTTATGTGCAGAAAAGTGGAGCCTGAAAAAACAGAATCATAGGAAAGAATTTGAGACTATTGAAACTTCCTCCTGGTGTTCAAAAGACATGAATCATAAATAATACTTTCTAAGTTTTTTTCTAAAAATTTTGGAGAAAAGAGTCTGATTGAAGCCCTCCATAACCGAAAATAAAACAAATCAAAATAAAAGCCTGAAGACTATAAAATACATCAATTCTATAAAGACTCACAAATGTGAAAATTAAGTAATGAGTGTTAAAATTTTCTATTGTAATTAACACTGTAACTTTATTAAATATGTTTATTCAATCAAGTAGCAACTGATGTTGGAAAAGCAATTAATCTGTCCTGGTAATAAGAGTGTTTTCCCTGTATAAATGATATATGCTATGTTTCCTATTTAATTGTAAAAGCTATAATGCATGTAAGACTGTATCTCTACTTCTTTGGCCAAAACCACCTATTTCAAGGATGTAGGCATAACTGATTTTTTTTTTCTTTTTATATTAGTGTTTGTGTTCTTTTAAACAAACATTTAAAGGGCAATGTGTATCCTCCACATCAAAAAAACAAAAAAAAATGTTTAACTCAGCAAAGTGGTGTGGAAATTTATATTTGCTAAACCAGTTTTCAGAAGAAGGGAAAATAGAAGGATAATTTTTACTATATAAAGCTATCAAGGGCAATAAAGAACAGCACAGTATTTAACTGTGTTTAAAGCACCAAAGTGGTCATGTTGCTTTTTAAAAGAATATATTGAAGAATCATTGTCAAATTTTGATGTCATAGATGTTTTAACAGATGGTGACTGTTGCTGCAGGTCTTTCTAGCAGATTTTTTGAAAGAATGTGATGAAATGTCATATGTTTTTGACATTTGAGTTTCATTAGAGAGGTATTTCTCACCTGGTTCTGTTTGTCTTTTCAGATGCCTTTGATGATTTGATGGCAATATTGACTGCAGCTTGTATTTTATTTCTTTCACCAACTTGAATTTTCTTCTGTTTTATTCTCATATTTCAAGTCAGTCTGTGTTTTAACCCCTTCTCCTCCAGTTAATATCATGGAACTTTTATTGGTCATTCTACAGTTATAGCTGCATTGAGATAAAAAAAATATGTAAGTATAGGCAGGATGTTACGTTTATCCTAGAACATCCAGGAAACAACTAAAATGGTGCATAACAGGCAGCAGTCCTTAATTTGATAAGACTGGTAGGGTGCTCACTTACAAGGGTCTTGGTAACCACTCGGCACTATCTAATTGTAGTGTGTTGGCCCCAGCCAGAAGCCGGGCACCAACATGTCTGCTCACTTCTCCAGCTGCAGTGGAATGAGGGAGAAAACCAGAGGAATGGGAAAGTCAAAATTCATGGGTCAAAACAAAGACAGGGAGATCACTTGGTAGGTGCTGTCATGGGCAGAGTAATCTGAACTTGGGAAATTTAATTTGCCAGTTAACATAAATATTAAGTTATTGATTCATGTACTAGGAGCAAAAATCCCCCAAAACATTTCCTTCATTTCCAGCACTTTCCTTCCCCTTCCCAGGCTCAACTGTAGACACCTCTCTTTCCCCAGAATTATTGCCACAGGTGGCTCTTGGTCCCTTCAGCTGAACAACTATCAGTGCATAGTGCTTTTGCTCTGCTGACTTTTCTGTACCACCTTTTTCCAGTGCTCCAGCATGGACATCTCTATGGACATCAGTCCCTTCAGGTGTGTGCCTACTCTGACATGGAGCACCTCCTCCTCCTCTGGCGCCTCTGCTCCTTCTGATGTTTCTCACTATTTTTCTCCTTCCCCACTGGTGCTTTCTTAAATATGCTATCAGAGATGACACCAGCTTTCCTGGTGGGATTGGCTATGTTCTCTGGTGGATCCATTTTGGAACCACCTGGAACCAATTCTGTCAGACAGTCCCTGACCTCCTCCTAGAGAGGCCACCCATGAAGAGCACCCCAAAATTAAGGGGTGCTCTTTTAATTTATGGCTAATACTTTACTATTTTTTCCAATGTGAAAGAAAAAAAACATATATTTGTGGTTCCAATCTGAAAGAAAAAAATATAAACAGGTACATGATAGTTATAATAGGTCTCAGTGACAGTGGTTCTTATTTGTACCCCTGCAGCAACTGTCCAAGAAAATTATATGAAAGGTACAGATCACAGAATCATAGAATACTTTAGGATGGAAAAGACTTCTGAGGTTATCAGGTCCAACGATTAAGCCAGCACTGCCAATTCCACAACTAAACCTGAAAAAAAATTCAAAATGGATAGCTAGTCTCCTACTTAGAAGACTTCTCACATTGGAAAAAGCAGGTTGATAAAATAGTTAGTTGCAGACCTCATAAACTTTGTACCTTACGTATTTATCACAAGGACAGAGCCAGCATTTTCTTTTAAGCCACAGAAAGTTATTTTTCTTCATTTGGAAGGCTTTATTCCACCACTTAAAAGAAAATGGTAGTCAGATAAGCAGACTTCTTTCCCCCTCCTGGCTCATCAATTTAATTTATCACATACATGCTCATTGCTAGTGACAGATGAAATGGAGAGATATACTGTACTAAACCCACTGGGAATAGAGATGGAGCTGATAGTTTTGTAGCATTGAAATATGAGATGAGTCAGAAAAAAAACAGAATTCAAGCCAAGACTCTTTTCTTCAGGGTGAGAGGGCAATTATGGTGAAAGAAGTAGCAAGGAACACTTTGAAAATATGGATACTGAATTTGAATGGTAATTTTGGATAGGGAGTGACTTCTTGGGGGTAGCTGGGCATGTAAGCTTGAGCAGAGGACATGAACAAGAAAGGTTTATCATCCAAGACAATGCTCCTAAGAGCCCATCTCTTGTCACAGTTCCAGGAAATCATCTCAGCATAAATTTACAGATAATCTGTCAGTACTTAATCTCACACACACGGATTCTGCATGAGAATTGTTCTGTCATTGATCAAAACCAGATCAGAGTGTTCAACCATTTCTGATTTAAAAGGAAAAAAGAAAATCAGATCGTGATATGTTCTAATGTCTGGAAAAACTTTTATTTTCCAGAACATAAAGAAAAACATTAAAAAAATTAGCAGTAGCCCTGTGCTTTGAAAATATATTGCAAACACCTACACAACATCATCTCCAAAACTAGTGCATTTTATACTTTGTTTTCTTTCCAAAAAATGGAGAAACATAGTTTTCAAGTGTGTAAGAATTATAGTACCAATTAATTGTTCTGTGAAGATATCAACAGTGATGGTTCTTATGGCATAGAGTCAGTATAATTAAGCAGCAATTTATGTTAAACCATGGAATATATGAAATATATAAACCTGTAAAAGTTTATGGAAGTTTCTCAACCAATCAAGATTGTATTACTCATACACAACACAGGAGACGACAAAGAAGAATGCCTACGCATGTTCATTGATGTATAGTTTTATCTACTTGATAGATGATGAGACTCTTTCCATCTATCTTCTTAATCTGTATTTAGGTAGTTTCAAAGGAAAAGTTTTAAATTATAGATTGTAATGCTATGTTAGCATGATACAGTACTGTGTATCAATTCACTTTATGGAGCTGTTATGAAGTTAACCTACATACCACTCTGACTGTGTGAATATTAAAATTCTGATTAAAAAATGTTGACCTGATTCTTTCTTTCTAGCTCATATTCTACCAGTCTTACACTAACGTAAATCAACTTAAATTAATGGATTTCAAATAACATTAGACTGAGATAAGAATTTAGAACTGCCTCTGATAAATATGCAAGGGGTGACTTTTCTAATGTGGCTTACTCTGGAAAATATTAGCAGAGCATAATTCATGTAATAAGTAACATAGGCAACTTTTTTATTATATATATGCAAAAAATACATATATGTATATAAATTATGCATAAACTTTGACTTGCCTTGTAAACCAACATGAAAGATTCCCATCAATATATTGCATTGATTTAATGATTGAAAAAAAGTATAAATATCTGCATTTGTAAGTCTTAAATAGCTATAAAGAGGGGAGGAAGTGTATTTCTATATAGTTTTTTAAAAGGGAATGGGACTTGTTGTTCTTCAAAGAAAGCTGTTTTTATGAACTCTTTAGGTATTCATAAATCTCCAGCTTACAATCTCACTGCAAACAGCAAGGTGTCTATGCAGCTACAGCTTCTGTACTCAGCCTTATGTGAGCCATTTCAGGGGATAAAAAGCTCCAGGTGATTCCAGAACAGCAGGGCTGGATTTTACCCTCTGTGCAACCCCAGCTGCAGCTGACTTCAATTTCAACATGCCCTTGGGGCAGATGGCTTCAGAGCTCTTCCTGCAATGACCCTGGGCTGCCTTTTCTGTCCAGAATTCCCATTATGATGTCATGTTATGGACAGATGGAAATAGGTGGGGTACCAGAGTATGCTGATAAATGCTCTGTCCAAGGCTTTCAGGCATCATATATTCCAAAAGTTGCTCCAAACTGCAAACGTTTGTTACATTTAAACACAAATTTTGATTCAGTATGTACTAGAATGCTACTTCAGATGGGAATCCACAGACTATTATTTCATTCCCCTTACAAGACTGGCACAAAATTTTAGGACTAAAGATGGAGTTAAATAATGATCTTGGGAAGCAATGTCCATAAATTCAATATCTGTCAAAATTCTATTTACTCCCTTCCATCACGGAAACATTAGAAAACTTATTATATCAAAAGAAATGCAGAAGGACCAATGATATTACACTCTTCATTAAACTAAAATGTTATTGTACAGTGATAGATAACTTTCCATTCATGGTTACCATTCCAAATTTGTAAAAGTGAAAAAAATATGAATAGAAGAACTGCCCTGTTAGTACATGCAAATTATATTTATATATACAAATATACATATTTATATTTGTGTGTGCTTCTTTATATATATAATTTTATGTAAACACTAAAATATATGAATATTTATGAATAGCTAAAATTGCATCTTGGAAAGACCTAAAGAATGTTTTAAAATATTTGCACATTCTTTTTTGTGCACTACATATAGTATGTGTGTGTATGTTTGAAGTCATTCATTTATACACTTTAGAAATGCAATGACTACATGACTGGAAACTAGTGTTTTGTTTGTTGAACCTTGGCACTGCAGGGGTATCTGGAACTACATGAATCAAAGAGAACTTTGAGTTTTGTTATTCCTAGTTGCCTTTCAAACAGAAAGTCATTAAAGTGCAGATCTAGAGAACTGAGAGTTGTATCTAGAGACTAACATGGCATGGATTGAAAATTAAAAACAAAATAAAAATTTTTTTTTCTCTTGCTTTCAATATAAATTTATAATTTTCTACTTTTAATTTATTCTTTATCAAGGGCTGTAATTTTGTACCAAATAAACCTTCGTATACATCTACAAACGACAAGGAAATTTTACTGCATCTTATAATGAAATGCGTTTGAATCTCTATCTCCAAAGACCTTGATCTTGTTTGCCTACTGCAACTAAATATTGATATTTTGTAAGGTCAAATTCTTCAGAACTGTCTTTTTCCCTTTGATTGGCAACACAGGAAAATCCATTTGGTGGTTTTACATCAATATATTCTTTCCATAGATAGAAATGTATAAGGGAGGAGACAGAACGTAGGAGATTGCTTGTGGCTGCTAGCTCAATATTGTCACTAAATCTGTATTTCAAGGAATTTAAGTAGGGAGTATGAGCTAAGGTAAGGAGGAGAAAGAGTCACATTTACCCCTTTTAATTATGATTCCCTTGATCTTTATTAGAATCCTAACTTCTGCTGCTGAACCTTTTTCCGCCAAAGTTGGGATTTTGATACTATGCAAAATTTTAACATGGCCTCCTTCGTGGCCATTTTTCTACCTCTGACTGACATTTGTACAGTACACAGTGCAAATTGCTTGACATGTATTTTGAAAATCAATGTCAAAAGAATGACCATACTGATGTGGGTATTCTTATGTGGCTCTAGGAAATATTTAGAAAAATTGCCAGGCAACCTCCAAATACCGACTTGACAGTTCTTAACTTTGAAATAATTTTCAAGTTTCATGCCTGCTTCTTTTACTGATGGTACCTTACTCAACCTGATTTGGTTTTGAAAAGCATGTACATAAACATCCAGTCCATACAAGGTAGTAGAAAGCTAACAGAAATAAAAACATGAGAAAGCCTCATAGTTTATTTACAGTCTGTAGTTTTTCTGCTCTGTATACAAAACAGGCATCACAATAGGGAAATATGTTATTTTGGAGGGAAGGGAGGGTGTAGACATTAATATATTGTTGAAATGTGGCAATTTTGCTCTAATAGGATTCTGATTAGCTATTGTGATAAAAATAGAGCTAGGCACAGTCTATTTGCTTCGTTAGCGCTTCAGCAGACCTTACTTCCAATTTTTGATCTATGAGGATTCAACATCCTCAATTTTCTTTGTGATCTTTGCCAAGTTTCACTTTTTGACTGTGTTGCATAGCAGAAGTTCACTAGGGAACATTTCAAAAAGACACCAGTGACAATTTCAATAACGACAATCTCTTTGCCAGCCTTCCCCATCTCAGACAGTATTTTCAAAAACTGGAGACTAAACTTAAGTTTTAGAATCACATCTCAACACTTGCTTACTTTCTAAAGAATGTTTGATGGATATTTTATGGCCTTTTCTGATCAATGTATTTGCCAGACTTGATCTGCATAACATGGGAAGTAATTTTTAAGAATAATATTTGAAGAATCTTAAACATCAGGATTATTCTTATGTTTCAATTTGTTCTCTAATGGCTGAATTAGTAACTACTGTGCAGATTTCCTTCTCACTTTTAGAGCTCTGAATAGCTAAAAATACAGGAAAAAAAATATTTTCCTTTCTCTAGTCAACACTTGAACTGTTGTATAATAGTGGAAAATTCCAGGTGCCAATTCCCATATTGATTAATGCTGAAGTATTTGCTCACTTCCTTACAGTCTCATTTTCTATTAAGGCATTGAAGCCATCAAAAAAACTTTGATGTAGAGCTTCATAAATATTGCTGTAGGGAGCTAATGACAATATTTGTAAGAAGTTAAACTTTGTACAGTCATTTATGTAAGTTTCCATTTTTTTGTCTCATGAGATCCCTCAGAGGGAATATGGGAATATTTCCTTGGGTTTTTTTGTTTGTTTATTTGCTTGTTTATTTGTTTGGATAAGAGATTTATCTCACAAAGTTTTTTTTTTTTTAAGTGAGTGAGTAACGACAACCCTTAACACATGAGTTTACTGCATTTACTGCCAATTTGAAGTTCCTGATAAATATATACCTAGTTATCCCAGAATCCTTTCTTATGAACATATTTCTAACACACTGATAATGTTAGCACATCTAGATTTGCAATTCCAAAAGCCTTAAGCTTATAATTTGCTGTATACTAAGAATTTTATAAAATATAAATTTGACAAACTCATTTTTTTCATTCATTAGTGCTAACACCACCAAGTTGAATTCCATCATTGAACACAAAAGATTATTTTTCTCCTTTGTCAGTTACACTTCATGGTTTGTCAGAATCAGTGAGAAATCATCCCCCAGAGGACAATACTTTTCTGTAAAGAGATCTAAATCATATTTATAAAAAACCCAAAACACACCATGTTCCTAACTCCAGTATTTGGTATAACTTCATTTCCAATGCCAGGAGAGACTGAGGTTTCTTACAAAATTATTTATTTAAAGGCATCATAAGAATAAAGAATTCATTACAGCAACTACAGTCAGCAGTAGCCCTCTGAGCACTGGTTGCCTACAAGTATGTGGGGTTGATGCCAGGAGAAAAAGACTCTATCACACTCATATTGCTTTACTATCATACATCAATCACTTTTTTATCATACAGTACTTTGTGATTAAGACCATATTGAGTTCTGTGAGATCTAGAACATGAACATGGATTCATTTAGTTTGAAAAAATGTTAAATCAGATTGCAAATAAAATCAGATTGCTTGTTCTGTTAGACTGAAAAAGATCTGTGCAAGTCAACATTTCTAAAAAATCCATGTGCACTGCCATTTGAGAGTGAAAACAATCCATTTTAGTTGAAATGCAGGGCATGAAGTTATAGTCCAGTTATTTGAAAAAAGAACAAGCCACACAAAAAAAGGACTTAAATTCCTCCAAGAGCAATGGTGTTTTTAGATGTGTGAAATAAATATATATATTTTTTTATATTTATAGAAACTTGACTGCAAGTAAAATTAATAGCCTAAAACAAATTAATTACAAATAAAAATGATAACTTGGGCAACATTACTGAGGCAGAAGAAGAGATCAAATTTACTAGAACAGCAAGGAAATAGAAAATTATTAGAGCATCAAAACAGTGAAAAAATCATATAAAATCTCTCATTAAAAGCATACAAATACTGTTAAGATAAACATTGGTATCACCGGTATTAGACTCATTAACTCTAAATGTTGTGGGGTACAGTGGACTGTAGAAAGCTCTTTGGATATTTTGGTCACAGTCTTATCTTGTAGAGATGATTAATTTCTTGAAGAGAGCTATAGAAATGAACTAGCGACAAGGATTAAAGAGCTGAAATTGCTACATAAGATGAGATTTTATATATAAGATTTTGTGTCATTGCACCCCATGGAACAAAGCCGGAAACAATCAGCGCAATTCAAAACCCCTTGTGGATTTTGAAGCTTAAATTCTCTATTCTGGCCTGCTGTGCAAAGTCTTGTCACAATTAAAAGGTTCCAGTTCTCAATTTTTCTGCACAGATTATAAGAATATTACGAGAAAACAGCTTTATGAATTAAAAGAGAACCACTCCTAACACAGGAACTGAGGTAATGGTTATTTGCAAGCACAGGGATAAATCTCATCAAAGGTGCAGGGCATGCATTTAGTCACAAACCCTCTCACACCCATGTAGTATGGTTCTAATAAGGTAATTGTATATAAACACTTAATGGTCTAAAGTCTCTGTATTGATATGTAACAGACAAATTGATTAGAAGCTTAAGCCAATTTAAGGACTCCTGACATTACCTTTCCTGTGGCACAATTTTCAAGCTCACCTTCCAAGAGCACATGGTAGATGGATACTTTAATCAGGTCTGTTTAGATTCTTCCTCAAAGATCTTGAGAGAGATTGACTAGAGGATGCTGCTAATGCTCATAAATTGCACTTTCAGGCTGTTGTAGGTACATCAGAGTGTTACAATCTGGAAAGCATCTCCAAGAACATGCTTTATCTTCTACATGAATGACAAAGTTAAGAAATCTGTTCTCTTCAGGGAGAAAAGTCTAAATTAGGGATATTTTAAATGGAAGATCAGCATCAATCACGCTTGACCAAACTTCTATTGTGGTACGGCAGGATGGGTCAAAGAGGGGAGAGCAGTGGATGTTATCTACCTAGACTTCAGTAAGGCTTTTGACACTGTCAACCGTAAAATCCTCGCAGGTAAGCTCAGGAAATGTGGTTTAGATGAATGGACAGTGAGGTGGATCAAAAACTGTCTGAATGGCAGAGCTCGGAGGATTGTGATCAGCAGAGCAGAATCCAGATGGAGGCCTGCAGGCAGTGGCATTCCCCAGGGATCAGTACCGGGTCCAGTCTTACTGAACCTGTTTAACAGTGACTCAAACAAAGGCATAGAATGCACCCTCAGCAAGTTTGCTGACAATATGGAACTGGGGGAGTGGCTGATACACCTGAAGGCTCTGCTGCCATTCATTGGGACCTTGATAGACTGGAGAGTTGTGCTGCGAGAAAACTAATGAGGTTAGACAAGGGCAAGTGTCTGGTCCTGCAGCTGGGGAGGAATAACCCCAAACCTGGAACAGGCTGCCCTGGGAGGTTGTGGATTCTCCCTCTCTGTAGACATTCAAAACCCACCTGGATGCATTCCTGTGTAACCTTCTTTAGGCGACCCTGCCCTGGCAGGAAGTTTGGACCAAAAGATTTCCAGAAGTCACTTCTAAACTTAACTATTCTGTGATTCTGTCATTCTGTCATCCCCATTAATGCACACATTAGACCTGGATAAAAACTCTCACAGTTTTTCACAGCAGAATGGGAAAAATTAATGGTAGTAGCAGTAGCAGGAGCAGGAGCAGTAGCAATAGCAGTAGCAGTAGCAGTAGTAGTAGTAGTAATAGTAGTAGTAGTAGAAAACCTCCAAATTATTTTCAGAGAATCACAGAATATGCTGAATTGGGACCCACAAGGTATTTTAGGGTTTTAGTTTTAATCTAAATCTATAACAGATCTACTTTGAAATACATCTCTCAAGACTGTTGGTGTCCCTTTAATTTCAAAACAAAAAGGATAAATTTTATGAATACACATTTGGATATCAGTGGTAGGTGGCAGAAGACTCTAACTGAAATAATGGAATTTTGTTACCTACAGTGGGTTTATTGATTTCTAAATTAGGATGTCAAGCAGAGATCTAGGAAGAAGAATACACATTGGAATTATATGCATATATATTAATATATGAGTCTGTGTGTATGTATTTTTATTTGCATACACATATACGTTTACTTGTTCACAATGTTAAATGTTCTTATTCTTCATTTGCATAAATGGTCTATATTTTTCATAACATAGAGAATAGACATTCTTAATTTTCTCAGAACTCAATGTTTTAAAGGTCACTTAAAAAAATGAAAACAAGTGCATGCAATTAATTAGAAAATTTAGTGAACATTTGATTAATGTTAGAAGTTAAAAACATTTGGAGTCAGCTCTTTTCAGTTCAGAGATGCTAGGAAGGGACCAGCTGTTGATGGTCCACTAAATTATATTCTTCATAAATCTCACACAGAGAATAAGAGTTTTCTGCAGGTCACACTTGTATGTCACACCCAAGTCACAATCATTACCTTAGATCTGAAATAGAATTAGAAAAAACATACAGAAGAAAATGGAGTTTGCAAAAGGAAAAACTTCATATTTTTGTAAATTAGCCATTTGAAGACAGAACTTGGAAAAGGCACTGATCAAAAAATCAGAAAATTTGCTCCTGACAAAATCTGAAACACGAGTTGATGCTCAGTGGATGCATCCTGAGGAGACAATTTGCACTGCCTTGTGTAAGTAACTATAGAGGTAACTGACACTTCCAGAAGGCTTGTGAAGCCTAGAGACTCCCAGGATTTTTGAAAACAAACTACTTGTGCTTAGTGAAAATTATTGTTAGCAGTCTAAAAAACTTTTCCATAGCTGTAAAGAATTTGTTGTAAAGAATTTTTTTGCTGTAAAGAATTATGAGTTACAAGCCCTGGTTTCTCATAACTATTAAGGCAAACAACATATGTCACAAAATATTATGGCCAGTTCTAAAATCAGTATTTCTTGTAGCCACAGGTTCTTCAGTTCAGACAGAAAAAAAAAAAAAAAAATAAAATAAATGTGCATCAATGGGTGGCAGATGGAGAAAATGTCTGCAAAGAGGATTTCAAATAAACTGTCAGTGGCTTTACCATGAAGTTGTGATAAAGCATGGGAAGGAGGTATATGGTGCAGCTTATTCCATTTTATTCATTACATGGAGCAGAATGTCTGTCTGATAATTCCCTATCTGTACTAATGTGTAACGATATGCAAAATTATTCACTAACTTGTTCTGATAGGGGCCTATGACATTTCTTATTGGTCCTCAAAGGTGAATAAGAGTAAGCAAGTTGGGTAAAGGCTAAATCAGACAAATTAGCGTTCTAACTCTATTAGTATTCTGTTACCAATTCCTGAGGAAGGATGACAAGTGCCTCTCACTGATCAAACTTTCAGTCAGAGGGAAGAAAGGAGTTAGAGTTTTCCTTTCATCAGGTAAAATATCATTCTTCCTTACGTGAACTCCTATAAAATAAAAAGATAATTTTTTAAAATCTCCTATAAATGAAAATAACAGACCTGCAAATGTTACCTTTTTTTTTTTTTCACATGGATAAGTATATCTACAACATATATGTATGCAAAGTCAGATCTAATTCTAATGAGATAACATATTGTGCAACCATCTCTCTATCAAATGATTGGAAACACTCCTACCATGATGGTGGACTAATCCAGGAGTAAAGGCTGCCTGGGTTCTCTGGTAAATCCAAGCAGTTCTTGGCTTCCATAATCCAAAGGAGCAAGTCAGTTCAGTGTACACTACACAAACAATTTTGACACTGAAATATTGCATTTTTCTTTATCAGGTTTTTTATCCCCATAAAAATGGGTATAGGGTATATTGTAACTAGTGCTTCAAAAACTAGAGGGAAAAAAGAAATAAACATCCTAAAAATAGATGAAACAAAAACAAACAAATGAGCAAACAGAAACAGAGTAAAAAGAAGGGAGAAGAATAAAGAGAATTCAAAGATAATACTCTGTGAATATAAGTTCTTCTACACATGAGAATACTATAGAATTGTGCCAAGGCAGTATTTTCTCTTGAAATGAGGAGTGTGGGGGCAAAAACTGACTGACATTCTTACACTACCAAGGTACTGTGACTTCTCCTTCATCTTTTACAGAATGAAGAAACAGAGGTCATTTTAAAAATGAAGATGAAAATAAGTGAGGAAAATGTACAACATTTTCTATGATCTGATTCACAAAAGGCCTTTCATGGGAAGGTACTTCTATGTTTGCTGAAAACAGATGGGATAAATGGAAGAAAGAGGGAAAATCAGAACTGATGACAACACGACCCCAAGTAAACCATTGCTTCTGAAAGAGCTCAGGTGAGTTCGTCTTTTTTAGTTGAAAGAGACACTTCAAAGATCATGGTTGTCCCTCACTATACATTGGGGGTTGAAAGCAATGCTGAATCAAAGTCAGGGATTTCCAGCTCTACAGATTTTTTTTCCTACAAGTCCTAGTATTTTCTTGCAGATTATATTTGGACATGCTGGATCCTATTTGGCTGAGAGCATTGGACAAGGTGGTAACACAGGTGCAGTTAAATCTATGAAGATACTGGTTGCAGTCATTAGGAAATTTCTTCTGATGGTGCAAGAGCAAAACTTCTCTTGTAACAAGACAGAAGTGTACAAGAATAGAGAGACATAACTCCAGTGAAGTAATGTTTTGAAACATTCCAAGGGGCTTTTAAAATATCTGCCATTGAATGTAATGGATTTTGTTTGCTTTTAAGCTCTCTTCTGGAGGACAAGAATCCATTAAATCAAGACTGTTTCTGCTTCCTGATATTCCTTGCAGGATGACCCATAATTTTATTACTCCATGTATTTCTCACGGGCTTCAGTAACTGACTGGCAAAACTACAGCATGTAGGCAAGTTTTTACACTTGGTATCAAGAGACAAAGAGTTCCTAAGCTCATTTTGTTTGTGACTCTTGAAAGCTTGCAGACAAGTCATGTATCTCCAGCATGAAGCTCCAAGGATTTGCACAGATAAAACTTGAAGATCAGAGGAAAGCTAAAAGAGAGATAGAAAAAGAAAGGAGGACTAGAAGGGGATACAGGCAACACACAAGAAATAGATACCATAAGCTTCAAAAGGGAAGATGGAATCTCGTGGTAAACAGGAAAAAAAAAAGAAAACAAAACAAAAGGTAACATTTTGGTGCTCAGCTAACCTTCAAAAGGCAGCCTACAGAGGCACTGAAGAGAGAGCTTATAGCTATGACTGCCTCTGAGATTTCATCTTGTGTGAAAGGTGAAGATAGAGATGAATAATAAGATTGGCCTTTCAGGACCAAGACTCTGCCTGTCAGTCAATTACAAAAAAACCCCAAGAACTACAAAGGCAAACAAAACCTAAACAACAATAAACAAGGCTCAGCAATCCCAGGTTTATCATTGATTCAGTTAAACATGTAATTAGCTTTTTTTCTTTAATGTTTCAGGCAGTTTTGCTCATCTGACTGCTCCTGCTCTTGCTGTCAGACATTCAGCTCTCTTTAATACAAAGTGTTCCCAGGACACCTATCCTTTACTCAGAGTATACCCAAGATGCTTGTCCTTTGGAACATTTAGCCTTTACAGTGTATCTTCCTTTCTGTTGTGGAAAATGAAACTTGCTCCTTTCTGCATGTTGCCATAATATGTTCTGATCAGTGGAATTCACATGTCATTTTCATTTTCAACAGAAGCAGGGCACAGTAAGGTACACAGCTGGTGCCAGGAAACCGGTTTCCCATTACTGTTCTCTGAAGGGAGCTTATTAGTGACACCGTGCACTCTTCAACTGAGCCACTGAATTACAATGAGCATGTAGAGTCCAATTCTTCTCCCTGTGTCACCAATGACAAAATGCTCACAGACTGTACTGAAACCCATGTAAAACAATTTGGCAGTATCAAGACCTTGCCTTTTTAGATTTAATTTTTCTATTTCTGGATCACCCATGTAATGCAAAAGAAAAATAATAGCCAAAACTTGGACAAGATGTATGTGAAGGAAGTAGTGGAATGATTTTTATGGGACAAGAAGGGATAATTGAAGCTTCAGATGAGGTTATGGTCAAGGGCTAGAACCGTTAGGGCTGCCATTAAATGTGTCTTCAAATGTGCTTAGAGCCAGACTGTCCCTCTGAAATAATGAGTCTAAAACTGCCCTGTTAATAAATACACTCTTTCAGAGAATTTTCAATCAAAATAAGAAGAATTTAACGGGAGAAAAAAGGAAGAAAGGCATGAAAGCAACCAGTGAACTGGAGCTATAGGAACAACTTCTAAGAAATCTCATAAATGATAGATTAGCATTGATTTCTTATTGTATTTCCTTCAAATAGAACTGAACTACAAGAAAACCCCAAACCCTGCTCTTTACCCTGCCTTCTTCTTAATACTGTGAAAGTATTTCCAGTGTGTGTTACACCTCAGCAGTGTTAAAACCTCTCAAACAATGTGATTAGTCCCTAAGTTTAAATAGAAATCCATTTCACACACATGGACAGACACTCATTCTGTTGTAAGGAGACATAAGGACCAGTATTGGCAGAAAAGAATTGTTATCACTGGATGGTCAATTCTGTACTTTCAAGTATGTCATATCAGTTTATAGATTCTCTCAGTATCAGGTCTTGCTCTAAAATATGAGAGTGTGATTATTAAGGAGTTATAGGATATAAAAAATTATAACTAAACAGGCAATACTAGTAGCTCACTGGCAGAAAAAAAGATTCTAAAAAGGAAGGGCCAAAGATTATTTATGCTGCTCAGAAATTAGTACATACACCAAAAGCCTGTGGAAAATACAAAAAATGTCAAATAAAAGGACTTAATGATAGTGGGCTTGGGGACAAAGTGGAGGTAAAAGAGTTTTTTTACTTCCAGACTATTATTCCCACTTCCCTGAAGTAGTATCATGTGAAAATGTTTTCATGAAAAAGAAGTTAACAACTACCAAACTATCATACTAAAATCTTAAGAAAAAACTACTTTCCAACATACAAAAATTTTGAACACAAATAATATACTTCAAAAAAGACAAATTAATGTAATTTGGAGAGATATAAGAGTTTAAGAACATCACATAACACACCTGGTCTGGCAGGTATTTAGAAGCCTCAATCAGAGAGAGCATTTTCTATCAAATCTGTGGTCTGAAGCTCTGATTAGTTTCTAACAGATTAAGTAACAGAATCTCTGAACAAATAATGGTTAGTTGTCAACATATTGTTCCACAGAGCTAAAAATAAGAGTGGTTTCAGTGTTAGAAATATGATGTTAGCATGACTGGGGACTTGTAGATAGTAATATAATATAACACAAAACATTAATCTGTTTTGGGATTGAAGGCTCTTCCATCAGACAAGAAAATACTGCCATTATGGCTACAAGCAGAAGAAAAATCACACAGAATAGTCCTGCAGCCAAGTAAAAATTTCACCAAAAAAGCACAATTTATGGGCGTATAGACTACACTTTCCCAAGAAATAATTAGAGAAGAAGAGGAAGATAGACAATTTCAGGGAATGGATTCAGCAATCTGGCACATCTCAAGCCAACAATATACACAAAATGAGAATTACATACTTCCTACTGCTTTACAACAGTGCTGAGGTCTCAGGAATGAGCTGTGGACTTTAGAATTGGAGAACTGCTCTGGTCAAAAAGGGCCTCAGTATGTCCTTGGTGCAGCCTCCCACACCAAGCAGGTAAACTGCAGTGATTAAGCTGCTCTACAATGATTAAGCTGCCAAGTGCTTTGACCACACACATCTCAAAAACCTCTGACGACTTCCATTCCTTAAGCTCTCTGGACAAAGTGCTCAAATGTTTAATTGTCTTCAGGTTGACAAATTTTCCATATATCCAGTTTAAATGCTCCCCACTGCAGTTTATGATAACTATCGTTCACTTCCTAACCTCGTTTGAACTTTAGTGATGAGTCTGGTCCCCTCTTCTTAAAGATCTCCCTACAAGTATGGGACAGCTGCTGTTAGGTCCATTCAAATCCATTTCTGCTCCAGGGCTTAATATCTCAGCCTCTCCTCACAGGATAAGTGCTACTGCCTCTGACCAGATGAACTTGCTTCCATTTATCAATACACTTACTGCCCTGTAGATCCCAAAAGTATATTTCAGGTGAACTAGGCAACGCTTCTCAGCGGAGAAAAATCATGTGCCTTAATTCACAGGCTGCAGTTTCTGATACCAACCCTTTCCTACAACTAAGTACTTCTGAAT